>CM068377.1:25605272-27028423 GCA_034770075.1 Aralia elata | reverse complement strand
GACCAAGAAAAAAAAAGATTACAACGCTTCGCTTGCTCCTCATCTATTAAGTGCTGTTCGATTGCTTTTAAATGAAGGGTTTGCCTTTCCGTGGCCATGATGAATCAGATGCTTCAAAAAGGCAAGGAATAATTTCTTTCGATTCTAAAGTTTTTCATCCGAAAACAATGATGATGTGAATAAAGTTGCTGCTGAATAATGCTCACCTGGGAACCAAAAATTGACCAGGCACCTTCGATCCAAAAAAGACAGCTTTGTAGTGCCGCTGCATTTTTGACCACAAAACGTTATAGTTTGCAGAGATTGGGGATAATTTTTTCTCTTTGTTAGTTTGACGAGGCTCGTGATTCATTCAATTAAAGAAAACAAATGGCTATTGCTTTACGTTATGTGAACAAAAATGGGTGTGCATTATTGAGTGTTTTCTTGGCATTGTTTCATGTTTCCAATTACACGTGCTCAAAAACACTTAAAGAGGCTATTGAGTTCACTTTTTGCAAAACACATGGATTGATGCATAAGTCACGTGTACGTTGGGCAAGGGATAAATGATGGAGCTAGTAAACATGCCGTGGGGAATTCAATGGTCTATAGAGCTTGATGTTTGTCAGAGAATAATGTCTGCTTTATATGTTCATTTCGTTTTGCTCCATCAGCTTCTCAATTGACACTATGTAGCACGTTGCAAAAAAAACATAAAAACCTTAAATCATTCTTTGATTATCTTTGCTAATTTTTGGCCAAATGTTTTTGGAAGCTTCCTTGCAAGTGTAAAGAACCGGTTCTTGCGCGTGAAGCATATAAAAAGAATTATTCAAGGAGTTGACTTCTGGTGAAATCCAAGACCGGACGGAGTGGGTTGAAATCAAGACAGCGACCTTGAAGCGTGCCCGTAAGACACACGTTGGGGCCTCACATTATGGCACAATTCTTAGTGTTATTAACTTATTTTCTGAAAAACAATTGAAGTGTTTGAGATTGTAGAGTAGATGATAACTTCGGGTGAAATAAAGTACAGAAGCAGGTACCCGATTGTTTGCATTTTCATGCGAGATTTTCGAGTTTGTTTTCTTGTTGCATTTAATTGAAAAAGATTTTTGGGAATCACGAATACCTTGTCACTAGCATTACAAAAGAAAGACCAAAATACTCGTAAATGCAATGACTTTAGTTACTATCTCAAAGGCTACAGGTTACAAAGTATGAAGAGATTCGGGTTGGGGAGACTTTGTTGACAGAAACTACTCAATTTTGTAATGTGCATGGATTAGTCGTTGCCACAAAATGGAAAATACCTACTTGGTTAAAGGGGAGATCCCGTCGGGGTTGAATGAAAAAGTCTACAAATCTCTTCATCACTTTCATGTTGAGTTACTCTATACAGTGATAGATAGGTCAACGTCAAGTGAATTAAATGATTCGATTTTGGACAATTGTTAATACAGAGTTGCTCTCATGTATGGAGTGTCTTGCTAGATCCAAGTAACCTCTTTCTCAGCATTTGAACAAGGGAACTGATTTTGATTAAATTTGCAAAGTTTTTTATCCATTGGGAAATTTTCAAGATAGAGATATTTTGGGGGATTGATGATGAACTTGAAAACTTACATTCTAGATGTGAAAAATGAATCTGAATATTCTAATATGAAAGGGATTGCGATGAACTTGCGGGGTTCAATAAGTTTGGTTAAGAAGAACAAAGACTGATTTGTAGCCTCTGGGTATGATTTGTTGTTGACGATTGGCTTTGACCTTTAACCGGTTGCTACTATGATAACGGTGGAGAGAATATTTTTCAGCGATGAATTATTTATTAAAACCACTTCTCCGAAATCAAATGGATGAGCGATAAATGGTTGAGTGATTGTTTGGTTCCGTACGTTGAAAAATGATGTATTTGAAAACTATGGATAATGAAGCTATCGTTATAGAAAACATTTTTCCTAGCTATGAGGCGGTAGGAGGATAGCATTGTAATTTGTAAACATTATTATGATTAGTTAATATTATTATTAAGTTCAAATTTTCTTTATTTAACTTCAAACCAAAAAAATAGTTAAAATTCGCGACCCTGCTGAAAACAAGAATTCCTAGATCCGCGCCCCTGTTGGAGAGGGTTAAAGTGAATAAAGCAAGGGCTTTTTGTAGTGCTTGTGAAAAAAAAGTGTAGACCGGAATAGAAAGTTTCTTGGTCAGGACCGTATGAAGGCTTGAAGTGGCGATAGATATCAAATGATTAGGAGGCTTTGAGCCGGTTCAGATCAATGAGGAATGAACGGGAGTGGTTTTTTTAAGGGATTCTTGGCCAAAATTAAGAGAGAATGCGGGTCAAAATTGGCATGTCATCGGAGATTATGTTGGAGACATTTTCGACCGTCGGGAGATGGAGGACATGGGAGGTCGGCCCGGGAGGGCGGAGGAGTGGAGGAGCTTGTTGTTGGGCGGTGGAGGCTTCAGTGGTGAAGTACGAGGAATCTGGACGTGGAAGTTGTGAGATGGTGGACGACGAGGCGCCTTGCAAATTCCCAATGGAGAGGGATTGGACGTGCCCCATGCCGGGGCTTGGGATGGACGGCTACATAGGGGTTTTATGGCTTCATCAATCCACCACCACCAACGGCTTGATTTAAAAAGGATGTAAATATAGATATTATTTTTATATATGTGGTGTGTATATATATATACACGTGTATAAAATTGGAAAAGTATAACTTAAATATATATTGTTAATTGGCATGGGAAATGAATGGCAATTCCAATATATATAGGTAACAAAGCCAAAGGACCCCCCGGCTGCATGTAGTTGAGTTTATGGATAACCATAATATATTCTTGTTCTTCTTTTTTCAATCAAAGTTGTTTAACGGATCAGATTCCATTTGTAAATGTTGGCAAACAAATTCGCCCATGTAAGCAATATAAATTTTATTGCATTTACAGTCCATCCAAAGAGATGCTAAATAACAAACAAATGATCCAACTATGAATACAACCAAAATGCAAAAAGCTTCATATACACATTGCTTGCATATAAGTTAAGGACCATTTGAGATGTAATCATCAAAATATATTGTGTTAAATATGTAATCATATTTTTAATTACTCCCTCTAATTATGAAAAAAAAAAGGTCTTAATATTAGACCATTAAAAGTTCATTTGCTATATTACATCTTCTGTTTTAAAATTAGAGATATAGTTTGACTTTTTATGTCAAACGAACGAACAGTATTAAAACTTTAAAAATTTTAATTTTAAATTGGGATAACATATTATATATATATATATATAGTATCATTCTTTAAATTCCTGAAATAAACAAATTTGTAATAGTAATATTAATTTAGATAGTTTACAATATTCCACTATTTATTCTAATAAATAAAACTCAACATAAATTTATGTCGGTGTTGAATTTAATTTAATTTAATTTTTTTTTGGAGTTGACTCAAAATTATTGACAAAATTTTTTAGAACAGATAGAGCAATTTTTATAAAGGCAAATGGCAATTGTACATATTTTATAAATTACTAAATACTTGCATTATTTGTACGCTAATTAATAATCCAATGTTCCAACTTATGCATTGTTTTTAATTATTGAATTATTTTCTGTTAAGTTTCCATACATATATAAACTTTCTCGTCAAATAAGAATAAATCTGGAATAATATGCCAGAACACACAACATTATCATGTTTACACACTGCATATGCCCAATTGGTCGTTTTATACGTAACATGATACATTGTAAAGCAAAGAGGCAAAGATGCTGAGGAAACAAAGTGAGGAATTACACATCTCTCTCAAGCTCTAGAGGGATAAAAGGAAGTTGTTTAAAGTGACAGTTGGTTGAAGGCCTGTTTTGGGCAGAACAGTTGTTTCTTAGTAGGGCATTAATGTAGTATCCAATCGAGAAAGTAAAAAACTCCATCTATTCCAAAAGTAGGGAATAACAATTAAATTTTTGCGAGTTCAACAAACGATCGACAATATATTAAACTTCCAAAATTGGATGTGAAAATTTACTCAATTTTAGTTGATATAATTATTATAATTAATAAATAATATATAACAAAAACTATTAATTACAAAATTTATATTAATTCTAAACTTTTATAAGTCATACAAATTTTAAAGTTAATAATAATGATCGTCGTTCTGAACACACAAGTCAAATTGTATTTTAATTTTGGAACGGAGGTAGTATTTATTTAGCTAACCTAAATGTTAAATGTTTTTAATCTTTATTCAGAACTCTGCACCTTGTTACATTGGACTTTAATGTGATTTTTTTTTAATATTTTAGGTTTAGTTCATCTGTCTATTCATTTTTTCTGAGTTATATAAGATTTAATGCATGTTAATGAACTCAACAATTTCTTTCTTCGGTAAAATCAGGATTAGGCATCTCATCTATTACATTTATTTTTTAAAATTTTTCCCCAAATAACTATATAAATATTACAATTGGAGACAAAAATAAAAATTCGTTACAAATAAGAAGCGATACACTAAAATACGATCGCAAATAATAGTAGGGATCCCATTAACAGAAATATACAAACAATTAATAAAAAAATACTTACAAGAATAGTGAACTAACAAAATAATTAACAAAAAGAATCAGTGGCACTAACAAAATATTTACCAACAAAAAGAGTGCAACAAGATAAACTCAATAAATCATTCAAGTTTCCTAAAAATAAAAAGAATTCCTTAAATCAAGGACGACCAAAATATGATGATCAGATTTTTAGGTCCCAATCTTCACCGCCAACAAATTCCTACGGTCGATGATCAGTGTAACGGGCAAAGAACCAAAAATTAAACAAATCTAAACCAAAATTAATAAAACATAATCGACCAAACAATCTGCTCACCGTTGGCGTCATCGAGCTATCTCATCAACGTCATCCCTGTCAGATCCATCCAGTCACCACACCGCCAGGACGACAGTTGGCGTTTCCAGTGGTGGGCGTGGAAGGGAGAGGCGTAGATTGGGGCGGCGGAAGCCAGGGCGGTGGTTGGGGCAAAAGAAGTGGTGATTAATCATCGATGAAAGCCGATGGGGAGTTCACTGGTGGCATTAGGGAGGGGTGGAAAATGGTGGACGGCGGCGCTGCTTGTGTGTCGTTTCGTGATGGCAAAATGAGTTGAGGAGGAGGAGGGTAACCAACCCTTAATAACAAAGGTAACCCAACCTTAAATAACCTATGTAACCAACCTTTAATACAAAGGAAACCAAACTTAATTAATACAGATGTTAACCAAACTCTTAATACAATAGTAACCAAAACTTAAAACACAAGGATATCCAACCTTAAAACCAAAGGCAACCAAACCTTTAATACAAAGGTAAACCAAACCTTAGATACCAAGGTAACCAACCTTTAATACAAAAGTAACCAAACCTTAATACAAAAGTAACCAAAACCTTAATACACAAAGGTAACCAAACCTTAATACAAAGGTAACGAAACAGAATATAGAGGTACCCATTCTTAAATACACAAAGTTAACCAAAACTATTTACTACGATTTCAGAAATTGGTTACCCTCCATACTGGTATTTAGTTACTTCTATACTAGTGTTTGGTTACCAAGTGGTAACTTTTCTTCTCACTGCCAAAGGAGCTCAGGCCCGTAATCACAGGGCCTTTAACGTGATTGATCTCGAAAAGGGTCTCGAATCAGTACTAGATATACTCTCCGTCTGTAGCTTTGTGCTTTTCATGACTCGACCTAGCAACAACAATTTCTGCAATTGCTTGAAAGCGTCGAGAGAGAAGTTGGGGCATGGAGAATGAAGAATAAGAAGGAAGGAATCATGGGTTTAAGAGTATATATAAGATGGGTATAAAGTATATTCTGTATATACATGTTGTCTTTGTTTATTTGATTTACTTTTTCTGTGGTGGTGCTTTTTTGAGATGGAGAGAATAATGTTTTTAGGTTTCCTGAAAAGGAGTTGGGGAGAAAATGGTTTAAACTTTTTGAAATTTGATCTACAGGAATCATGGCCACCTTGCCCACCGAGAGAGAGAGAGAGAGGATAGAAAACTATTTTAAGGTTTTCCAGAAAAAGAGTTCGGGGAGAAATATTTGACTTTTTGAAATATTGAATCAAAGGCAATCGGGACCAACCACAGCACTCCCAATTTAACCACCCAACTAAATTGGAAGGGATAAGAATGCACTAACATTATAAAATTAAATATTGAAGATGCACTAATTTTGTAAATATTTTATGTATAACACTTTTGTTGTATAATTTTGTAAAAATGTTACTAATAAAATGTAAATTGTCCCATAATTGGTATCAGCTAAAAGTATGGATAAAAATAATATTTTATGTTTACTGGATAATGTAATCGAGAGAAATTAAAAAAATATGTGGTAATGGTTACATCCGTATGTGTATTCGTCGACGCCGGGAGAATCGCTATCTCATGCTAGTTGATACCGACTTTTCATTTTTTAGCCTTTTATGATGATGATTTTTTGAAAAAAGGTCGGCATTAATCGTCAGACGGGGTTTTGAAATAACGTTTTGTTTTTTAATGACGAGACCAATTAAACCAGAGTCGCCAGTTGGTATATTTGAAATGGATGAACCACAAACTCACCAAGTTATCGTTTATCCCGGTAAAAATCGCTGCTCATATGTGTGACTCCGAATTAATTGGTCTGCGAACCGAGATTTCAATAGAGTTCTCGGCAGGGCTTGCTTAAGCGAGGGGAAGGTGTTAGGAGCACCCCCCGACTTTTCCGTGAAACCCCGGTTACCCAGCACATCTTGATGCTTTCCTATCATTTAATTCAATGAAATGTGTGTGAATGCGCGTCAGTGTGTTTGGTGTGTGCCTAAGTGAATGTTGTGGTGAGTTTTGTATGAATGTAAGAAATCATTTGGTGAATTTTTTTGAGGGAAAATCATGCTTTGGGAGTGCCTTTAAGGAATGTCCTTTACGTCTTATACAAGAAAGTTTTAGGAGAAATTGTTGTGAATTTTAATTGTCAAAACTATGAGATTTTTTCATTTGGTGTCAGTTTTGGCAAAAACAAGAGTTTTCTAAACCTTCGTCAAAATAGGAAATCGAGATCTATACGTTGCTTTCGTTAAACGAGCGGAGCAATTTTTCTAGAATCTTCCTTTAACCACCTCATCACAATGGTTTAATAGAACCACCTTTTACCTTTCATAAAACCATTTTCTAGTGACATTTGAACACGATCTTTCTTTTGCCTTCTCGTTAAAAGGAATCGACCATTCATCTAGCACTCCCAATTTTTTTATGCCCTCGTGACTTCTAATAACCCTAATTTGAAATTGATTTTATGTAAATCATCATCGTTTAAGCTTTGGAAATCAATTTTGTATGTCATAGAATCAAATTAAGTAAAACATTAAAATGCGTTGGGGCTATTCATGGGCATAGGTAAGACCATCAAAATAACCCCACAACGCCCACAATCAACGTATTTCACTATTACGGGGGCCTTAAAAAAACCCGATGTTTCAACTTGGTATCGGTATTTAAGGCCCGACGATTACAATGTTTACAAAATCAAGAGGATAATCGATCATATTACATACACCACAATTGTCCATCATCGGATTTGGACCACGGGGGCCTACCATCGCGTTTCCTTGGCTCACATCCACAAACAGATTTCTATACACCTCACAAAATGGATACTAACAACAATTTGATACAAGCAAAAAATCACCAAATGAGATATCATCGGGTCATTAGGAAGAATTTTTGTTCCTTGGAACCCTCACTAATAATCCCTAATCCATGTATTTCTCAATCATATACAAGAAAAACTACATTTAGTATAACACCAAATGATAAAAATTCAAAACAAAATAATATATACAAAAATTGCTATACAAAAAGAATTCTTTTTTTACCTTGCCAATGACACCACGATGCGTATGAAACTTGTTATATTAATTACAGAAGTACAAGAATATATATGTGATACAAAAATTCTCACAAAAGAGATATAACACCTCACTACTTATTCTCATCTTTTCTCTCACCTAATTTTGTTACTGTTGTTTAGCTCGTTTTTTTCTTCTTTTTTCCGAGCTGTCTCCTCCTGCCATCTCCTTCGTCTGCTGAATAAATATGAAGAACTGCAACTAATATGGGGCTGCCAAGGGCCAGCCGCAAGATTGATCTGCGGCGCGCTGGCTGGCACCGCCCATCCCAGCCACACTCAGCCTGGTTTTGATCTTTTCGTTTTTCGAGTTCCCGTGTTTTTAAAAGGCGCACTAATTGTCCGCATATCAATCCGCGACTGGCTGGCTGCTGGCTGGCTTGACGTTGACTTTCTCGATTTCTCATCTACGCTACCCCCTTCCGGAAAAATTCTCGGTTTCTCGTCGGTTGTGCCGTCGGTTTCGCCACAGGTTCAATTGTTGGCAGTCCGAAAATTTACTGGGAGGCGTGTCCGAGAATGCATCCCTCCGAGAATCCTGCCACAGTCGGAATCCTTAATGCGAATTCGGACGTCGGTTTCGGGTTCTTTCGGTAATCGCGGTCCGCGGTGGCGTCGAGTTGTTCAGTACATGTACCATCCTTTGCTCTCGCAGGCCGATCATTTGAACGGATTTTGCCCTCCTGTCAGGGTTAGATAAACAAGTAAAAAATTTGGGTGTCTACATGTATTATATTAATCAGAGTTTCACCTTACAATCGTCTATATGTTTGTGTAAAAAATTATAGGGTCAATTTTTGGCCCAAACATTACTGCATGATAGAGTTGAAATTCGGACTATTCGGTCTAAAATCACAACACAAACAAAAATTTTAAAAACAAAACCATACAATTTTAGGGGCCATCTGGCTCAACCTGAAGTCCCCCTGGGGAGGGACACTTTTGAACGCATGATGGATTGGCGGGTTTGGATGTTGGTTTAGAGTTTAACTTGGGCCTAATGAAAGTCCCCAGTAATTAATATCGACAAGTTGTCCATTTTCTCTCCAATCACCTGCCCACCGCCCTCCGCTTACGTCACCGGCACACCAAAACAATGGATGTTTGGAAAAAAGATAGATATAAGTTTTTTATTTTTTTTTTTTTTCTTTTTTTTTTCTACGATATATAAAACTTTCATGAGATTTATTTTTAAAATTTATAGTTACTTTCCGTATTTCTCAAGTTCGCAATTACAGCAGCACAAAAGTTTCTCTCTAACACACAGACCAAATAAAAACACAGTTAAACCTCCATGGAAGCACTAAACCTTCGAATCCTCCGTTTTCAGAAAACCCCCTAAAAAAAAACTTCCACAATTAGCAAAAACCAAATCCGAAAAGACAGGGACTTTTTAATTGCACATCCTTCGAAGCCTTATCTCGCCAAGCGGGATGGAGTTGATAAGACTCCTCCCAAAATCTCAACGAATACGCCCACCAAAATCATCCTCGCATCCTCTGTTCTCACCTCAAACCCTAACCTTAACTGCGAGATTGGAAAAGCCTTTCGAATACGAAGCGCGTCAGGACGTGAGCCGGGGGAAAGCTCCCTTTTTTCCGGCTCGGGAAATATCGTTCAGGAATTTGAATGCTGTCTTAGATAGTTTCATCATTTGATCCGAAGGAAGACTCTTTAATTCTCTCTTGCATTTGCTTGTATGGAGGTGAGGGTTTGTATTAATTTTGTTGGAAAAAAAAAAAAATAAAAAAAGATAAAAAAAATGAAAAAAAATAAAAAAAAAAAAAAAAAAAAAAAAAAAAAAAAAAAAAAAAAAAAAAAAAAAAGAAAAAAAAACAAAGAAAAAGAAGGAAAAACGAAAAAACAAAAATAAAACACAAAAAAAACAAAAAAAATTGAACAGTTAGTTTATTTGGTTGGCTAAATCGGGGTTAATTGATAGTAAGCATTACGCGTAAATTCTTGCAAAAGATTAGTGCTTGGGCTGAGTTTATTTGGGTATATTGGGAGTATTAGTTTGAAAATTAGGGATTATGAGGAGGAGAAGGAGCGAATTTTGGTGTTTTGAGGGATGAAGCGTTGTTTTGGTATCGGGATCTAATTGAAGTTTTTTCAGAGATGTAGAGGGGTTTTAAATGTATGGGTGAGGGTTTAAAAAAGGAGAAGCTTTGGAAAATTTGAGAGGAGAAGAAAGTTGATTGCTAAAGAGCTCAGGGGCTTTCGTTGTGGTGATGCAGGGATTTGGCTGATGGGTTTTGTTGGCATTTGGCGGATATTCGGGATTGGGGAAACGTGGCAGTTTTCCGCGGCCGTTTTTTGATTATTTTTCATCTGCCGGGCTTTTTGTGCTGCACTCTTCAATTAGTACTCACAAGGAATTGGGTTTGTCTTGCTGATTGTGGTGAACCAAGTTGATCAGGTATTACATTTGTTGTTAGTGGGATGTTGCTTGTTTGGAATTATGATGTTGGATAGATCTTTGTTATGATTTTGTTTTTTTGTTGCCAATTATTATACAAAAAAATAAAAATGTGAAGGGGTGAGAAAGAGGCTCCTGAAAACTATATAATGGGAACCACAGGGGATGAAGAGAGTTCTTGGGGTTCCCCTATTTTTTTAACATTTTCCAAGAAGATGATGATAATACTGATATTTTCCTTTGTTAAGAAATGGTGATATCTGGTCTTAGCTAATTTTGAATTTAATCATCGAATGATGAATTCTTATATAACTCATTGGGGTTATAGGTAACGGGTATGTATAGTCTGCAATCCATTGGACCTTTATTTCATTGTTTAATATAAATTATATTAGGACAAAGATAGTTATAGTGGTTGACTAAATAAAGTATCACTCCGTCCCAAATTTAATTAATTGCCATTTTAGGACTTTTTAAAGTGAGTTTTTTCAAAATTGACTATTTTTTTTTTTTAAAAACTAATTTTTTTTTTTAACTGTTTTTGCTAACATTTATAGGTGTGAAGGATATTATAACTAAAAGAAAGTATATTACAATTTATTACTAATTTTCAATTTTTTATAATTTTAAGAAATTTATATTATATTATGGCTTAATTATTAATTTAATTAAAAAATAGTCCAATTTGACTTAAAAATATGTCGTAGAAAAGCAATTAATTTGGGGAACGGCGGACAGAGGAGTATTTAGAAAAGAAAATTTAGTGGAATTGGGGAATGGATTTAGTTTTTCTATAGTTATTGCTTTTATTTGTTGTTTTTAATTTCTTCCTCCAAACCAATGTTTCTAACTTCAAAAAATAATCATTTGCCATAAGTTTTCTTAACATTTGTGCCAAGCATAACAATGAGAAAACAGGACGCATCTTTCTTTAGCTTGAGAACTTTAGGTAAGTTGTTCTGCGTGTGCCCTGTTAACTAGCAACATGATATGTGGTTAGAGATGTGCGTGTGATACTAAAATAGGTGATCTATTGTCTACTCTTCAATGTCTTCGTTCCTACAAATATATTACTCTCTCTGTCCCAAATTTAATTTGCTCAGTTTTAACTTTTTTAAAGTCAAATTAGACCAATTTTTTTAAAACTAATCTTTTTTTACCTATTTTTTGCTAAAATATATGTGAAGAAATTATAACCAAAAGAAAAGTATATAACAATTTATTACTAACCCCAATTTTTATAATTTTAGATATATAATTTATATATGCTTAATTTTTGAATTAATTCTTCAAAAAATAGTCAAATTTGAACTTAAAAAAAGCTCAAAACTCTCTTTATCTGAACATTAATTTGGGACGGATGAGGTGGAGTGTAATTGTTAATTAGTCACTTTATAGAATAGGAGTACCATAAACCATCTTACCCAAACATTACAACCAAAAGCAATTAAGCTAGTTAAATTAGGTTATCATTTGTAGCAATCCCCTAAACCACTTCTACTCATTTGGTCCTTGTAACACACTGCTTAATTAGGATATATTGGTAGCAATCCCTAAACACTTACCACTCCTTTGATCTGTAACACACTTTGCCCATTCAAACCATCGCAAAACATGCCACTCGGGGGGGTTAAACGGAGGCTCTAAATCTGTTTACAATGCAAAGATTCGAGATTTTTTTGCAGGAGAAATAGCTTTTTGTGTGTTTGTTAACTTTCTTCAATTAATGTACTTAAGGCTTCAACTATTATATTGCAATATTATGCTACATTTGGATTGGTGGAATAGGAGGGAGAATGGAAAGACTCATTGGAATGGAAAAAATTGTGTTGGTTGCGATTGGAATGAAAAAAAAAATTGTGTTTGGTTTCCTTGAGGGAGGAGAGCATATGGAATAACTCATTATTCCATTCCTTCAATCCAAACGTAGCATTTGGGAAATAGTTATATTCCCTTTTCGCTCTCCCTTGCATCTATCTTGTTTCCCCTTTTTCAAATTTCAGGTATGGCATGGTGGAGAACAAGAAATAGTAAATATAAATGTGAAGTGAACACCCATAAGATCTACTTAATATGCACGCACAGGATGCGAGTGATAGTAAATTATTTTTAAAATATATTTATTAATTTAAAGAAAATATAATATAATACGAGGAAAATAGATAAAGATAATAAATATAATTGACCTACTAACTTTAAAAACTGTCAGGTAGTTTTCTTTTAACATGTGATAACTGTTCTGAAACTAAAATTAAGAAAAAAAAGAAAGAAAAAAAAACTGTTTTGAGAGACCGAAGAGTTCTCCCTTAATAATATAAATATAGATACTAGAATCTATTTTGAAGATTATCTGTTACATTTTTTTGCAGACACATCCTCCGAGCGTAACGAGATTGAAAATATCTAAAAGCTTTACAAAACTCACCATTTTGCTCAAGGACCTTAAAATTTATTGGAAAAAAAAACTAAAATTAAGAAGTAGGTAAAGTTTTGTCTTCATGCCATGAATCCGACTTCTAATAAGAATAGGTAAAGTTTTTTCTTTTCTTTATTCTCTGGTGGGCTTTCAATAGGACTTCACTTCTCAAAGCCGGAAGGGTTAAACTTGTGCTCCCCTATAGATCTAACTAACTAACAAGCGGTAGGCCATGGACGTGGGAGTGGGTTGGGAAATATTTTCCTACCTTAAATCTTATCAGCTCCGACAGTTTTTTTTTGGCTTAGATCATGAATTCAAATTTTACTTTTGGATAGGTAGGTGTTCCCTCAACTCTATCATATTTGTCAAAAAAAAGGGTCCTTTATAGTACTATACAACATTTATAAATTATTCTCAAAAACAGTACAACCACAAAATAATTACAAAAAAAACGCCAAACACAAATCAGGTAAGATATTTTAGTTAAAATGGTAAATTTTAAACTGCTGAAATCAAGGAAGAGTGTGGGCAGTTACAAAAACATATAAACCAAACCCAACAACCGTAAAGCAACCCAATCAGTCAATATTGAAAAACGAAAACGAATCGGAGAAACAGAATTGAAGACACAAGGATATCACAACAATTAATCATAAACTGGATTATTAACGGCAATCTTGAAGGATTTGGAAAACGAACATCGACGGTAAACTTGAAGTTTCTGATACCTCCCATTAACGACGAATTCGAAAGATTACAAAACAGCCATAAACGAAAAGCTTGATTCATAATCTGGTAAATAGCCCATAATATGGATTCGTGATAATGTCGGGTTTACTTTCATATAAATGATCGGTTTACATACAATTTTTATTTCCATTCGAATATTATCAATTCGTTTCATGGTTGTAACTGTTTACCACGTGATTGAGTTAATTAATAGTACTAAATTGGTTACTGTGCACAGTAGATTTGATCACATTGTTTACTGTTTGTAGTCTTAGTTTGTAAAGCATAGTGGTCTAAACCTTGTTTCAGATTAATTATTTCTTAGTAGAATTACTTTAGTTACTATATACATGTTATTTGGTTACTTTCATAACTTTGTTTGGTTACTTTCACATAACACGAATACAGTTTATGTATAATAAAATAAATTGGTTACATTCATATGTTTGTTTTGTCACTTCATGTTTGGTTTACTTTAATAGTATTAATTTGGTTGCATAACACATTATAGTTGGTCACCAATGTTTGATGATTGTACTTGTTTAATTAATAACCATATTGGTTGAAAATTTATTTCAGATTAATGATTTTTTGGTAAAATTACTCTGTTTACTATATATCTGTTATTTGTTTATCTTCGTATGTTTGTTTGGTAACTTTCACATACACAAATACGATTTATTTATATTACACTAATTGGTGGCCTTCATATGTTTGTTTGGTAACTTCATAATTTATTACTTAAGGTAACTAATTTTGTTGCATAATACATTACATTTGGGCACCATTGTTTGATGATTGAACTTGTTTTGTTTATAAGCAGATTGGTTGAACATTTATTTTGGATTAATGATTTATTAATACAATTACTTTGGTTACTATATGTATGTTATATAGTTATCATTATATGTTTATTTGGTTACTTCAAATACATAATAGATTTTATGTATAATAAACAGATAAGTGGCATTCAAATGTTTGTTTGGTTACCTAATTATTAATTACTTTAGAGTACTAATTTGGTTACTGTATACATTACATTTGGTCACCATTGGTTTGATGATTGAACTTGGTTTTATTTTATAAGCAGAATGATTGAACATTTGTTTCAGATTGATAATTTCTTAATACAATAACTTTGGTTACTATATACATATTGTCGACGCCGGGAGGAATCGCTTACGCAGGGGGTTGTAACCCTTTCCAATTTTAGCCTTTTCATTTAGATGATTTTTTTTGAAAAGGTCGGCATTAATGTCGACGGGGTTTTTTAAAGATTGTTTTTTTTTATGATGAGCCAATTTAACCAGAGTCGCCAGTTGGTATATTTGAAATGGATGTACCAACTCATCCGAGTTTTTATTTTTATAAATCGCTGGCTCATATGTGACTCCCGAATTAATTTGGTCTGCGAATCGAGATTCATAGAGTTCGGGGGCTTGCTTAAGTGAGGGAAGGTGTTAGGCACCCCTCGACTTCCGTGAAGCACGGTTACCGCAATCTTGATGCTTTCCTATCCTTTAATTCATGAAATGTGTGTGTGCGCGTGTGTGAGTGTGTGTGTGCCTATGTAAATGTTGTGATGAGTTTGCATAAAAGAATCATTTGGATTATTAGGGAAAATTGTGTTTTTCTTTTGAGAATGCCTTGAATGTCCATCGGCTTAAACGAGAAAGCTTTGCGAGAAAGGGTTGATTTTAGTTGGCAAAACTATGAGATTTTCCTTAGATGTCGTTTTGGCAAAAAAAAGAGTTTTTAAACCTTCGTAAAAATAGGAATCAAAATCTATACATTGCTTTCCATAAAATGATGGGCAACTTCTAGGATATCTTTCACCCTAACTACGCACCAAGATTTAATAAAACGTTGTTTTATTTTTATAAAACCATTTTTTTGTGACATTTGAAAACGACTTTCTTTAGCCTTCTCGTTTAATAGAAATCGACATTCATTAACACCTCCAAATTTTTTAGGCTACGTGATGCTAACCTCCTAGTTTGCTTGATTTTAAGGAAAAACCTTCATCGTTTAATCTTTGAAATCATTTTTTCGTGGTCACAAAATCCAATCAAGCATAAACACGCGTCGGGGCTCATTCATGGGCATGTAAGCCATCAAAATAACCCCAAACGCCCACAATCACAAGTTTCACTATTTCGGGGCCTTAAACACGATTATCGCCTTGGCGTCGTTTTAAGGCCCGACGATTACATATTTACAATAACGGATACATCCACCCGATTACATACATTCAAAAATGTCCATCATCGGATTTGGACCACGGGGTCGCATTCCTAGGCTCACATCCGAACTTATTGCACAACCGCCAAATGGATATAACGAAAATAAACAACGGGATGCCTAATACTCTAGGATATCTTACAATGACGATCGAAATACACTATGAATGATACCATACCATGATAGCTAAGATTTGCACCAAACGGATATCATCGGGCTATTAGGGGGAATTTCATTCCGATGAGACCCTCACTAATAGTCCCTAACCCATGGCTTCACAATAACATATGAGAAAAAACTACATTCAAGGTAATTCGGATGACCAAAAGATTAACAAAATGGTATAACAAAATGCTAAGAACAAATGGTTTTTTTCACCTTGCAATTAATCCCCACAATATGTATGAATTTGTGTATTGAGTGAGTAGAAAATATGCGAGATATAATCTCACAAAATTGGTACAATTCCTCACTCTTTTCACTCTTTTTCTCTCCTAATTTTTGCTGTTTTCTTGCTGTTTTTTCTTCTTCTCCCGAACTGCTCGCTGCTGCGCTGAATCCTCTCTTTTTTTCTTCCTGTATGCGAACTGGCCTAATATAGCACTGCCAAGGGCAGCCGCAGATCTATCATGCGGCTGGCCGCAGATATATCTGCGGCTGGCCCTTGGTTTCTCCCCCCAGCCGCGCTCGAGTCCCGTGCGCTTCGAGTCCCGTGCTGCCTCTCGAGTTCCGTTCCTTGGCCGCGAATTGATCTGCGGCTAACTGTGCTGATTTTCTCGTTTTTCGTGCCTCGTCTCGATTTTCGTGTCGTACCGTTGGTTCCCGCTGACGGGTTTTGCGCTCGGCAGTCGGAAACCGTCGGGAAACGTGCCACGTCATCCGGGTAAGCACAGTGATCAGTAACTGACTCTCGACATTCGCTTGTTGTCGTGTCGGCTTCAATATCATCCCGTCGTGGTGGTTTTGAGGGTTCGTCTTTATGTCCACCCCTTTATTCTCGTGTGCGGGTCAATTGACGATTTTGCCCTCCTGTCAGGGTTAGTATAGGAAATGCAAAAATCGGGTGTCTACAGCTGCCCCTCTTTATCATGTTTATGAAATGATAAATGAAATGAACAGGATAAAGAATAGACACTCGATGCATGAATGACAGTGCACAAGAATGACAATACATACGTGATTTGCTTGGATCTCGGCCCTTCCCAGGGTTGGTGTTGGTTTGGATCTTATCCCTTCCCAGGGGGGTTGGTGTGTAGGAGATTAGCCCTTCCCAGGGTGTTAGTTTGGATCTCAGCCCTTCCCAGGGTGTTAGTTTGGATCTCAGCCCTTCCCAGGGTTTTTGTTTTGGTTGGATGCCTTCCCAGGTTTGCTCACCACTCTGTCGCGGTTTGCTTGGATCTCAGCCCTTCCCAGGGTTTGTTGTTTTTTGTCTTTTTTTCTTTTGTGGATATCAGCCCTTCCCAGGGTTTCACACCATCTTGTTGTGGTTCGCGTGGATCTCAGCCCAGCCCATCGATTGCTCACCACTCTGTCGCGGTTTGCTTGGATGCCTTCCCAGGTTTTCTCACCACTCTGTCGCGGTTTGCTTGGATCTCAGCCCTTCCCAGGGTTTTGTTGTTTTTTGTCTTTTTTTCTTCTTGTGGATATCAGCCCTTCCCAGGGTTGCTCACCATCTTGTTGTGGTTCGCGTGGATCTCAGCCCTTCCCAGGGTTTGCTCACCACTCTGTCGCGGTTTGCTTGGATGCCTTCCCAGGTTTTCTCACCACTCTGTCGCGGTTTGCTTGGATCTCAGCCCTTCCCAGGGTTTGTTGTTTTTTGTCTTTTTTTCTTCTTGTGGATATCAGCCCTTCCCAGGGTTGCTCACCATCTTGTTGTGGTTCGCGTGGATCTCAGCCCTTCCCAGGGTTGTTGTTGGTTTGGATCTTAGCCCTTCCCAGGGTTGTGGTTTGTTTGGATCTTAGCCCTTCCCAGGGTGTTAGTTTGGATCTCAGCCCTTCCCAGGGTGTTAGTTTGGATCTCAGCCCTTCCCAGGGTTTTTGTTTTGGTTGGATGCCTTCCCAAGGTTTTCTCACCACTCTGTCGCGGTTTGCTTGGATCTCAGCCCTTCCCAGGGTTTGTTGTTTTTTTGTCTTTTTTTCTTTTGTGGATATCAGCCCTTCCCAGGGTTGCTCACCATCTTGTTGTGGTTCGCGTGGATCTCAGCCCTTCCCAGGGTTTGGCTCACCACTCTGTCGCGGTTTGCTTGGATGCCTTCCCAGGTTTTGCTCGGTGGCTTCTCCGCTGATTGGACGGTTTGTCGCCGGTGACAGAGATATGGCAGATGATCTTCCGGAACGTTCCTGATCCTTATTATTCTTTTCCGGTGGTCGGCGGGCTTTGCGGAGGGCATTCTGAGCCATTAGGTCCCTGTCCGTCCGGTGTTCACGCATCTCGATTACTACCGAGGCTGAGAGGTATGCTGCTCTTGTTGAGAGAGATGCTGCTATTCTGGCTAGGGATGTTGTTCATACTGATAGAGACGCCATTGTATTACAGACTAAGGCAATTATAGATGCTCACTCTGAGACCGTTAGCCGAGCCATTGCTTATTGGATCGCGTCGACATGATGGGGGCAACAGATTGCAGGGAATGCCGATGCCTCAGATCTATCCACCACTTTATCCATCCTGCTTCGATTAGTTTCAGATTGGTAGATCATTTTATTTCCTGCATGGACTGTGTCAGTTTCATCGGTTATCAAAAAAGAGAAACCTTGTAACAAAATGACCTATTTATATAGACAAGTATTTAGATTTAGTCGTTTTCCCCTTTTTGTCGTATCGTTGCCTTTCATTGGACCCTCATTTTATCCAGCTAACCATGATTTTGATATTTCGCCTTCTTTCTCTTCTCAAGTCTTGATGGGGACTTGTCAGATATTGCCGCATATCCTGTCGATTTCATCGGCTAAGTCTTAGATTCGGGCTACCTGCTTGGTTGGGTTAGGGTTTAGGTTATTTGAGATGAAACTGATCAGGTGGCTGGTTTCGGGAGAGTTTCGAGGGTGTAGGAAGGTTTTCTGGCTGTTGGGAATCGGTTTTAATAGAAGAAAGGGTTATTTGTAAGGAATGGGACCGTGCCACAATGGCTGCCTACGTACCCCCACAAGTCGGGAGATCAGGTCCTACGTAGTTCGTTCCTTCAAAGAACGAGGAGAAAAAATGATGAGGGATATATATATATATATATATATATATATATATATATATATATATATTTTTTTTTTATGCATAGAACCGCTTCACCGAGTCGGAATTAAGGGGCTGTGGGAACACCTCCCCGTCCATTTCTTGCAGTATGAGGGCTCCTCCGGACAACACTTTCTTAATCATAAAAGGCCCCTCCCAGTTCGGGGCAAACTGCCCGTTGGCTTCGTCTTGACAAAGGCATTACTCTCTTTAACACTAGGTCATTTTTCTTTGAATTTTCGAGGTCTTATCTTCTTGTCATATGATCGAGAGATCCTTTGCTGATATAACTGACCGTGCAACACAGCGGCCGCCCTCCTTTCATCAATTAGGGCCAATTGGTCGTACCGACTTTGCATCCAATCCTCCTCGTTTATCCGAGCATCAATCAAGATTCTGAGGGACGCCATCTCAACCTCAACTGGCAGAACCGCTTCCATTCCGTATACCAGAGCGTACGGGGTTGCCCCTGTAGAAGTACGTACCGACGTTCTGTACGCCAGCAAGGTGAGAGGTAGCAGATCCGGCCATCCCCGATGATTAGCAGACATTTTTGCCATGATCTTCTTGATATTCTTATTTGCAGCTTCCACTGCCCCATTCATCTTAGGACGGTAAATGACAGAATTGAGGTGTTTGATCTTAAACTGGTCGCATAATCCCTTCATGAGGGCATTGTTCAAATTCTTGGCATTGTCAGAGACTAAAACCTCAGGTTGCCCGTATCGGCAAAATGACATTATTCCTGATGAAACCGACGATGACCTCCTGAGTTACTTTGGGGTAAGAAGCTGCTTCTACCCATTTAGTGAAGTAATCGATCATGACGAAGATGAAATCGGTGACCGTTGCTTGCTTTGGGCTCTATTGGTCCGATCACATCCATACCCCACATTGAGAATGGCCAAGGGGAGGTCATACAGTGCAGTTCATTGGGAGGCGCATGGATAACATTACCGTGCGCCTGGCATTGGTAACACCGCTTGACGTGATCATCACAGTCGGCTTTCAGCGTCAACCAGTAATGCCCCGTTCTCAAGATCTTCTTGGCCAACATCGGCCCACTCATGTGTGGCCCACACACTCCACCATGTATTTCGTCCATAATCTTTTGGGCCTGCATTTCATTTACACATCGTAGCAATCCCAAATTGGCATCCCTCTTGTACAGTGAATCTCCGCTCAGATAAAATTTCATTGCCATCTTTTGAATTCTCAACCTCTCCGCTCGGCTGGCTTGGTCGGGAATGGATCTATCCCTCAGATATTCCCTTATGTCGTGATACCAAGGCTGCTTTGGCAGAACCCCCTCGTCCGATAGTACCGCCAGGTGCTCCTCGTATGCCGGGGCGTTCTGCACTGCTATCTCAATCTGTGGAACGTTCCTGTTCTTGATTGTGTGGACTAGAGAAGCTAAAGTCGCCAATGCATCGGCGAAATCATTCCGTCCCCGGGGGATGTGTCGGAAAGCGATATCTTCGAACTCTTGCATCAGTTGGATAACACAACGGTGGTATGGAAGCAACCGGAGCTCTTTAGTGCTGTACACCCCGATCGCTTGTCTGATTACCAGCTCCGAATCCCCGAACACTGCTAACCTTTTTCAACCCCCATATCGCGAGCCAAACGGAGAGTCCCAATATACATCCCTCATACTCAGCTGTGTTGTTTGAGTTACTGAACTGTAATTTAGTGGCTACGGGGTATTGCTCTCCTGTGATAGAGACCAGGACTGCTCCGGCTCCTGCCCCCTCCGCATTCATGGCACCATCAAAATACAATTTCCAGAACTGCCCCTCGTCATCTTCTCTCGCGCGCAAGATCCAGAATACGTCTTCGCCCGGCAAAGGAGTGTCTAAAGGCTCCATTCCCCCTGATGGCGCTTCTGCCAATTGATCTGCAATTCCCTGCCCCTTCATGGCTTTCTGAGTTACGTATACAATGTCGAACTGCTGTAAGATTAACTGCCATCTTGAAAGTCGACAGTTCAGCATGGGCCGTTCAAAGATATATTTCAGGGGATCCATCCTTGATATCAGGTACGTGGTGTGCCCGTGGAGATAATGCTGTAATCTCATTGCAGCCCAAGCCAAAGCACAACAGGTCCTTTCGATAGGGGTGTAATTCTGTTCACATCGGCTAAATCTCTTGCTGAGGTAATAAATGGCCTGCTCTTTGCCTGATTCATTCTTCTGCCCCAGCATACAGCCCATCGCAATGTCATTGACTGATATATACATGAATAGAGGGATCTCATCCTTCGGGGGTACCAGCACGGGTGCTTCCGTCAGCTGTTTCTTAATGATCTGAAAGGCTTCCTGGCATTGCTCATTCCATTCTTGGGAGACATCTTTTCTTAATAGCTTGAAAATTGGCTCGCACGTGGTTGTCAAATGGGATATGAAGCGGCTGATGAAATTTATTCTTCCCAGAAATCCTCTTATCTCCTTTTCAGTGCGGGGTGTCGGCATATCCACAATGGCCTTAATCTTAGCTGGATCCAACTCGATGCCACGATCACTAACCAGGAATCCCAAGAGTTTGCCCGATTGCACTCCGAAAGCACACTTTGCCGGATTGAGCCTTAAATTGTATTTTCTGAGCCGGTCAAATAGCTTTTGGAGATGGGTCATATGATCAGATTCTATCTTTGACTTCACGATAATGTCATCCACGTAGACCTCTATCTCCTTGTGCATCATATCGTGGAACAGGGCCATCATAGCTCTTTGATAAGTAGCCCCTGCATTTGTGAGACCGAAAGCCAACCGTCTATAGCAGAAAGTGCCCCAAGGGGTGATGAAGGCTGTTTTCTCCCGGTCCTCCTCTGCCACCATTATCTGATGATACCCCGCAAAGCAATCAACGAAAGAGTACATCTTGTATTGGGCTGTGTTATCCACCAATATGTGTATAAAAGGTACTGGGAAATTATCCTTGAGACTGGCCTTGTTCAGATCTCTATAGTCAACACATACCCTCACCTTTCCTCCAGGCTTAGCCACTGGGACCACATTGGACAACCATTCTGGGTAGGTGGACACCATGATGATTCCAGCCCTGAACTGTTTGATGATCTCCTCCTTTACCTTCAAGCTCCATTCCGGTTTTAGCTTTCTCAGTTTTTGCTTGACGGGCTTGAAACCCTCCTTGATGGGCAGCTGGTGTACCACAATGTCGGTGGATAATCCGATCATGTCCTCATGAGACCAGGCGAACACATCCTCATACTGGCGCAGCAATTTGGTCATTTCTACTTTCTGGTTAGGGGTCAGGTCTGTCCCGATCTTGAGCTCTTTGGGTTGGTCAGAGGTTCCGATATTTATGGTGACGGTTTGGTCTAAGTTGGGTTTGGGTTTATCCTCGACCCACCCTTTGATCTCGTCAGGCGCGTCATCGTAATCTGTCTCGTCCTGCTCAATACCCATTAAATCAAAATCCAGCTCGATATCAAAATCATAGTCATCATTCAAATTTGAGGGATCGCTTGTTAAGCAAGGAATACTCAAATTGGTACACCTGACATTGAAACAAAATACTGTCATATATATAATTCATCTTTCCACAATGGTCGCTCTTAAAATAACATGACAAACTAACATAGTTATGCAAAATATAAAATAAAGAACCAAAAAAACTGGTAGACATTCATCCCCCACTCTCCGGGGTCTACCACCCCGGCACCATGTTTTACCCTTGTCTGGATATTATTGGCTCCACCGTCCAGTTATCGGTGGTCAGATCAGTCGGGATGCGACATATGACAGACGGCTGTGTTCCAGGGATTTCCTTGACGACTACCGCCACATCGTATCCGTCCTCCCTCACAGCCTTATTAGGGATAACTAACCCTGCCCAATCGATGACAGGCACACTCTGTAGGGCTCCTGACGTTGTGGCCGTATCCTTCCCCTCTCCAATGTTTATTGATGGTCCAGAGATATAGCATTTGGTTTCGAACTGCTGCATGACCTCCCGCAGGAAACTCTTCCTTTTGACTGACTCATCATCCGCAGGAGTTAATTCTTTACCTTCTAATTCAGACACGGGCTTGTCTGTCCCTTGTTCATTGTGGACCTTCGGCATTAGGATTCCGGTCGATCGAAATGGGATTTCCCTTCGCGAGTGGTTCCGCTCTATGCCTCCATGATATCCCAACCCTGCCCTGCCTGTCTGGTTGGGCAGTTGAATAGGCGTGGAAATTCCTTGGCTGTCTTTTCCCAACCCCTGCCCAGGTTGAAACTTCATCTTCATCATTTCTCTAGCAACGAAGGTGAGCTCAGGGGAGGCTTTCGATTTTATGGCTGGAGCTCCCAGACTTCTATAGTGGGGAGAGCTGATTTCCAGTGCTTGAAAACTGGCAGGCGCCGCGGATTCGTCCACATTGATTACTGGCAGACCATTCTTGGACGGGAAAGGGTCATTACGCTCTGCGGAGATTGTTACCAGATTCCCGCTGACGATGAACTTGATTTGTTGGTGTAGTGTAGAGGGAACTGCCCCAGCCATATGTATCCATGGTCTTCCCAATAACATGTTATAACTGGCGGAGATATCCAGGACCTGAAAGGAAATATCAAAAGTACACGGCCCTATCTCCACGGGCAACTCTATTTCTCCCAATGTATCCTTCCGGGATCCATCGAAGGCTCGCACCACCACGTGACTGGCCCGCAAGCGCTTGGGATTAATGTTCATTTTCCTCAGTGTACTGAGGGGACAAATATTCAGTGCTGATCCCCCATCAATCAGCACCCCATTCATGACATACCCTGATGAGATCACTGCGATGTGCAGCGGTCTCCGATGCCCCCTTCCCTCTTTCGGGATATCATCATCTGTGAATGATAGCACATTGTTCTCTAGCAGATGGTCCACTAGGCGGCCGAAACTTTCTTGGCTAATTGTCTTGGGAATGTGAGCCTCCCCCAGGATTTTGGCCAAGATTCTGCAGTGGTCGCTGGACGATAACACCAAATCCATGATCGACGTTAGAGTCGATTCCTCGCTCACCGTCCTGATCCCCCTTACTTCCGGATGGTCCATCTTTTCCAAGAACTCCACGGCTTTTTCCTCGGATATCCTCTCGTTCTCTTTTCTCTTACTCTTGAGGACTCTTCCTGGAAGGTACAAGGGATTCCCCTTTGATGTTACGGAAGCACAACTGGCCGCCTCCTCTAATACACCCCCGTAGTTCCACGGTACTGTTTTTAGATTGCAAATAGGGATCTGTGGTCTTGCTGCGATGATGAGAGGTTTTGGAGCCGCTAACTTGATAGGCCCCCCTGTGATACTCCGGCTTGCACCCGTCAACCTAACCGGTGCCCCTTGCATATTCTCCTGAGTACCCGTCATGCCAACCATCTCATCAATCCTTGTCATATAATTTTGCCTTGGCGGTCCTTCGGTTTCGATGGCTTCCACCATATTGACCCCTCCCCCATCATGCTTCGGTAGAGGATTGATTTTAACATTCGGCGGCTCGGGCTGTTCCACCACGATTTCCCCGCTATCAATCAGGTTTTGAATTATGTGTTTCAGCGTCCAACATTCCTGAGTGTCATGACCCGGGGAACCCGAATGATATGCACACTTTTTACTCGGGTCAAATTTTCTTCCCTTCGGGTTACTTGGAGGTGCCAAATCGACAATCTTCCCCTGTGATATCAATATTGCCAAAATCTGCTCAAGAGGATCCCCAAGCGGGGTGAATACCCGCCTCTGTGTGGTCTCAAACCTCCTTCGTCCGTCCGTTCTGGGATTATCAAAATTGGGTTGCCGGGGCGGCCCAAATCTCTGTATTTGTACAGGAGGGCTATTCTCCACTTTCCTGGATGATCCCTGCAGCACGAGAGAGACATCTTCCTCTTTTCGCTTTTGGGGCCTGCGGGAAGTATTGCCATAATTCCCACTTTGGATTTGTTCCGCAGCCGTTTCAAGAGCTGTGAAGTCCCGGATTTTACCCGATTTCAACCCCATGTCCACCATTTCACACCGTGTTTTATCATCTCGGCGAAAGGTCTTCCAACCCCTGATATGACCCGCTCATAATAAGGTGCTTCTTGTATATCCACAAAGGTCATCACCATCTCTGACTCACTCATTGGAGGATTCACTTGTGCGGCCATACCCCTCCATCGTTGGGCATAGTCCCTGAAGGTTTCCCTTGGTTGCTTCTTGATTTTTGTCATTTGATATCTATCCGGGGCCATCTGTGCCTGAAAGCTATATTGTGTCAGAAAGGTATGGGCCAGCTCCTCCCAATTATGAATCCGGGCATTATCGAGACGGGCATACCAGATCCTCGCCTTCCCCCCGTCAAGCTTTTCTGGAATAATTGCATCCTTAATCCTTCGTCTTCCGCATAGGACCCCAGTTCTCCAATATATATTTTCAGGTGAGTGTAAGGATCCCCTTTCCCCATTGTATTTCTCGAATTCGGGGATCTTAAATTTCTCTGGATATCTGGTTCCGGGGAAGACACACAAATCTGCATAATTAACCCTACCCAAGGAGCCTATGCCTTTTAGAGATTGGATGGTCTCCTCCATCTGCTTCATTTTTCTGCGAAGGTCATCAGTATCTCCCTCCTCTGGAATCGTGATTACTGTTTTGTTGAGGGCAGGAATGACCTTTGGGAGGACCGGCTCGTCCTTAAGCTGATGTTGGTTATTTTTAAATGGGATTGCATCATCCTTAGGAGGATTCTGGTCACCCCCCGGCGGTGGGTGGGTACATTATGCGGTCCCTGGTTTGACGAATCCTGTCTGATTAGGAACTGTTCTTTTAGCATGGTGGCCATTTCCATCATCTGCTTTTTAAAATTATCAAACTCTTCCCGAGAGATGGAACTATGATTGGGAAGATCCGCCATTTCAGAGTTAGAGACCTGGGCTTTCTTAGACTGCGAACGGGTTTGAGGAGCAATCCTGCAGGCAAACGGTTCGAAGTTTCAGTCTTGGGCAATGAAAGGATGCGGATGCATGCTAAAGCTGTAAATTTTGTGTTTTGGTTTTTTTTTTTTAATCTTTCCCTGCAAAAGAGAAAGTTAGTAGTCTTTTAGTGCAATAACAAATGCTAAACATGACTTTATTATGCTTCCCCAGCTGTTTCCTGCAAAACATGGAGGTCAGTATTCTCTTTTGACAACAGGGGAGGTATATATGAAATGGGATCATGACATTTTATACGCTTGAACGTAAAAAAAAAGGGCATGAAGAGACTTTTCCTGCGTTGGGTTTATCAGAGGCTGACCTACCCTAGGGTTACTCTCACGGGCTTTTCGGCATGAAGGTTCCCAAATCTTCGCAATCTACTCGTTTGAGCCCTTTCGATTGGAGCGGATTTGAGTGGTGCGTTTCCTGAGCCATCTCCGGGGAGCAGCCCCATCGAGTCCAGTAATAAGCAACCAACGGGTTCGCCTCAGGAGGAGGTACATTCTCAACATACATTCACATTCATCGTCCTCACCGTATGCAAATGATTACTTTAAAGTAAAGCAATTCCATTCAAACATTTATTCATTGGACAAAACACACATTCACACAACAAAAGTAAAATGATCAAAATGTCGTATGTACACACATATTCATGAATTTTAAAGGATAGAAAAGCATCAAGATTTTAATGCGGCTTAAGCCCTCTAATGTCCCCAGCAGAGTCGCCAGCTGTCGACGCCGGGAGGAATCGCTTACGCAGGGGGTTGTAACCCTTTCCAATTTTAGCCTTTTCATTTAGATGATTTTTTTTGAAAAGGTCGGCATTAATGTCGACGGGGTTTTTTAAAGATTGTTTTTTTTTATGATGAGCCAATTTAACCAGAGTCGCCAGTTGGTATATTTGAAATGGATGTACCAACTCATCCGAGTTTTTATTTTTATAAATCGCTGGCTCATATGTGACTCCGAATTAATTTGGTCTGCGAATCGAGATTCATAGAGTTCGGGGGCTTGCTTAAGTGAGGGGAAGGTGTTAGGCACCCCTCGACTTCCGTGAAGCACGGTTACCGCAATCTTGATGCTTTCCTATCCTTTAATTCATGAAATGTGTGTGTGCGCGTGTGTGTGTGTGTGTGTGCCTATGTAAATGTTGTGATGAATTTGCATAAAAGAATCATTTGGATTATTAGGGAAAATTGTGTTTTTCTTTTGAGAATGCCTTAGAATGTCCATCGGCTTAAACGAGAAAGCTTTGCGAGAAAGGGTTGATTTTAGTTGGCAAAACTATGAGATTTTCCTTAGATGTCGTTTTGGCAAAAAAAAGAGTTTTAAACCTTCGTAAAAATAGGAATCAAAATCTATACATTGCTTTCATAAAATGATGGGCAACTTCTAGGATATCTTTCACCCTACGCACCAAGATTTAATAAAACGTTGTTTTATTTTTATAAAACCATTTTTTGTGACATTTGAAAACGACTTTCTTTAGCCTTCTCGTTTAATAGAAATCGACATTCATTAACACCTCCAAATTTTTTAGGCTACGTGATGCTAACCTCCTAGTTTGCTTGATTTTAAGGAAAAACCTTCATCGTTTAATCTTTGAAATCATTTTTTCGTGTCACAAAATCCAATCAAGCATAAACACGCGTCGGGGCTATTCATGGGCATGTAAGCCATCAAAATAACCCCAAACGCCCACAATCACAAGTTTCACTATTTCGGGGCCTTAAACACGATTATCGCCTTGGCGTCGTTTTAAGGCCCGACGATTACATATTTACAATAACGGATACATCCACCCGATTACATACATTCAAAAATGTCCATCATCGGATTTGGACCACGGGGTCGCATTCCTAGGCTCACATCCGAACTTATTGCACAACCGCCAAATGGATATAACGAAAATAAACAACGGGATGCCTAACACTCTAGGATATCTTACAATGACGATCGAAATACACTATGAATGATACCATACCATGATAGCTAAGATTTGCACCAAACGGATATCATCGGGCTATTAGGGGGAATTTCATTCCGATGAGACCCTCACTAATAGTCCCTAACCCATGGCTTCACAATAACATATGAGAAAAAACTACATTCAAGGTAATTCGGATGACCAAAAGATTAACAAAATGGTATAACAAAATGCTAAGAACAAATGGTTTTTTCACCTTGCAATTAATCCCCACAATATGTATAAATTTGTGTATTGAGTAGAGTAGAAAATATGAGATATAATCTCACAAAATTGGTACAATTCCTCACTCTTTTCACTCTTTTCTCTCCTAATTTTTGCTGTTTTCTTGCTGTTTTTTCTTCTTCTCCCGAACTGCTTTGCTGCTGCTGAATCCTCTCTTTTTTTCTTCCTGTATGCGAACTGGCCTAATATAGCACTGCCAAGGGCAGCCGCAGATCTATCTGCGGCTGGCCGCAGATATATCTGCGGCTGGCCCTTGGTTCTCCCCCCAGCCGCGCTCGAGTCCCGTGCGCTTCGAGTCCCGTGCTGCCTCGAGTTCCGTCCTTGGCCGCAAATTGATCTGCGGCTAACTGTGCTGATTTTCTCGTTTTCCGTGCCTCGTCTCGATTTTCGTGTCGTACCGTTGGTTCCCGCTGACGGGTTTGCGCTCGGCAGTCCGGAAACCGTCGGGAAACGTGCCACGTCATCCGGGTAAGCACAGTGATCAGTAACTGACTCTCGACATTCGCTTGTTGTCGTGTCGGCTTCAATATCATCCCGTCGTGGTGGTTTTGAGGGTTCGTCTTTATGTCCACCCTTTATTCTCGTGTGCCGGGTCAATTGACGATTTTGCCCTCCTGTCAGGGTTAGTATAGGAAATGCAAAAATCGGGTGTCTACACATATTATTTGGTTACCATCATATGTTTGTTTAGTTACCTTAACAAACACAACACAGTTTATGTATAATATACAGATTTGTGGCCTGCATGTTTGTTAGTTTACCTCATGTTTACCGTATATAGCTCATATTATAACCTTTGATATTAACACATTATTTTTAATGTTTCAGTTATCACAGATTAGAGATGATTCCGGTTGTACTTTATTTTAACGGAATGTGGTCTGACAGTAGTCAATGTGACAATTTTGAAGTTACCGGCATACTAGTCCTAGCAACTTGTAGTTTTGCAGAATTACACGACTTGATATGCAGTGAATTAAGGATAGACACTAACACAACAAAACTGGTAATCAAATTTCATATTAAAAGCAGCATTCCACCAATCAGTATATCAGACGAATCAACCTTCAGATTCTTTATGGAAGTGGTTAGAAAATCAGATGAACAAGGCAAGTTTTCACTTATTATAAAAAAGTTCTACATCAATAGAGACAGTACAATCATGTAGAATTACTTTGGTTACTATATACATGTTATCTGGTTACTTTTATAACTTTGTTTGGTTACTTTCACATACACAAATACAGTTTATGTATAATAAACAAATTGGTTACCTACATATGTTTGTTTTGTCACTTCATGTTTGGTTACTTAATAGTATTAATTTGGTTACATAACACATTATATTTGGGCACCAATGTTTGACGATTGTACTTGTTTAATTAATAACCAAATTGGTTGAAAATACTTAAAAGTAGAAAGTAGTTCCATATCTTGGGTTTAAAAGCCTTAGAACATGCTTTAAAGTGGAATCCAAGAAAAAAAGAAAAAAGAAAAATTGATAATGAAAATAAAGTCTGACATTGTATAAGGCACTTGTCATGTGATAAGGAATTGGTGCAACAATCTTACAAACAGAGGTCCTGCCTCAATAAGGTAGAATGTGTATATGAATTTAACAGATGAACCACTCTTAAACTTCTGAACAACATTCAATTATCTGTATTTCACATAAAAATTTGATCAAGACGTATACTTCTATAACATCAAGGAGTGTATTAACATAGCTGGAGACTCCAGGTTAACCAATGACCAAACTATATCACAAATTCAGTGACAGGCTACAGAATAAGACAACATATAAAACTGGTTCTGGGACAATCATAATATTAAAGAAACTATTGGATATATATATATATATATATGTGTGTGTGTGTGTGTGTGTGTGTGTGTGTGCATACATATATACTATCACTTTTCATAAAAGATGCAACCTACATCTCAAATTTTGGTAAACTTTACATATATCGAATCCAAACAATGGTACATAAACACACAAAAGAATTACAGATAGAAGGTGAATCTGTTTGGCCAGATTCTACAGCTGTTAAACCACTTCCGATCACAACCAACGACAACAACACCAACTAGAAAAGAAGACGATAATCGGAAAACAAAAGCCAAACGATGCCGAATCCAAACAATAAACGGCAAACACCGATCTGGAAAATTCGATTGAAGACGAAAATCGAAAGTGATGAGAAGAATATTTTACCTTCAAAGTACCAAATTACAAAACAAGGGTTTCCAAATAAAAGATATTCAGTAAACAAAAAAACTACAAAAACACGAAAAAAAGAGAGAATAATCTAATAAATTCAAATTTCCACAAAATAAGCAAGTAAGCGCTAATAAGGTAACTTATTAAATCACGTAACTAAATTAAAGGAACAACAACTGCACTACTTTTATACATAAAACATTAAATGATAACATTTTTGTAAATATTTTTAAATTGCACTTTTACTGTAATTTTTTCTAAAAAAGTATTATAAAGTGTAAATGTCCCAAAAAAAATGCATTCATGTTCAGCTGTTCTGCTAATAGAAAATTCAAAAACTCTATAGGGGTTAAAATATAAATAGATAAAATTTAAATACATTAATGTCCAATTTTCATGTCCACGTAGAAGAATTCTAGAAATTTTTATAATTCTCAATGAAAGAGGTAATCTGTTGACACAAAAATCTTTTTGAACCGGTAGAGGTGTGCCGACTTCTTGAAAGTTTGCTCTTTTAGATGAACATCAACAAAGTATTCCGTGGAAAGCGCATGTTGTTTTTTAAATAAAATTATTTTTAATTTTTAATTTAATTTTAAATTGACTTACTATTGTTATTAGAATGACTATAAATTTTGTTTAAAAACGAATGACTATAGATCTTATATTGAGTATTACTGATATGATTCTTTTTGTTATTTTTAATTTAATATTAAGTTTTTATATAGTTTCAAAATTTAATATTTAATTTTTATAATCAATCTTTCATATTTATATATGCATTTTTAATTATAATTCAAGGATGAGTGGAAATTTAAAAACCTAAACATAGTATTTAAGTCATACTCTATTGTATAATTAATTAACTAAATAAGTTTTATAAAAAATAAAATTTTTGTAAAATAATAAGTTAAATAAAATCTCATATATGAAATAAAGTTTTTTACTAAATTTTAATCGTTAATATATTTTGTAATATATATTACAATTTTTTATTTTAATTATTATTTACTCATAATATTTTTTATTATGTTATTATTTAGGAATATAATTATTGTAGAATAATGAGTTGTTTTAGTTTTAAAAGCTAGCTAACTATATTTTAATAACTAATATATAAGTTAGAATTATTTTAAAATATTAATTAACTAAAGATCTTCTATATGTAATAAAATTAATAAGTAAATTAATCATTAATATATTTTTAATATATATGTAATATATAATTTTGATATTAATTATTATATGTATTCACAACATTTTTAATATATAGTTATTTAGAGGCTAAAGTTGAGTAGAAACTTAAACTAAAATCCTAAATATGATTTTTAAGTTAAAATTTATTATATGACTAAGTAATTAAAAGACTCTTATAAAAAATAAAATCGTTGCATAATAATAAGATAATATTAAAGTTCGTAAGAGCATAAATAGAGTTTTAGCTCTATTTAAATTAATTCTATATATATTTATATAGAATAGTACTATGCTTACAAGTTAAACTTTACAAAAATACTCCCTCCCTTTTAAAATTAGATATACATTTGTAAAACGACGACTTTTAAAATAAATTTATATCTTCAAATATAGTCTTAATATTAATTAAGAATTTAGTTGTGGTGGTTTGATAATGAAAATGTTATTAAAAAAGGTAATAATAATGTTAACGTCAAATTTTGTACGCTTGTTAAAATCATCGAAACAACGGATAACCGAGCAAAAAACGTTATCAATGGAGAACCAAAAATATTGCTGGAATAATTGATATTTGATGAGGAGTATTGTAGTATCGGGTTTATAAAATACTCTTAAATAAATACACACAATGAGATACCATTAAATGAGAATTTAATAACACAAGGATTTAACGTGAAAATCCAAGTGGAAAAAACTACGGGGAGAAATCTCAGAAATTTGCTATAAAAATATTGTACAAATTAGAGAAAATAATATTAGCAATTATTTTCTCTCTTCCTCACTTTTTTTTATAACTCAATTGAGCTATTTTTCTCTCAACTTTTAGACTAATTCTTTTGCGCCTCTCGGATATTTTCTCTCTTCTACTACTTGCTACTACTGAGCTTGATTTGTGAATTGGTGCCTTTTTCCTCTTCCCGAGCAGCCCTTTATAACAAAAACTTACGCACACTAATTTTGATAACAAGGAATGGGCATACCAACAAGGAATTTTTGGGGGAGAGTTGGTAACACACTTATGCAGAAAGTGAAGAGTTGGTAGCACACCTATGTAGAAAATCACATCCTAACATTGCTCCCTACTCTCTTATTATAAAAAAAAATTATAATAAGAGAGTAATACATCAAAACCAACTAGGTAGATAACATTCGATACAGATTTATTTGGGTCAAAGACATTTCTGATGTATGTAGAACCCGTATTCAGTAAGGCAAGGGAGACTATTGGTGTGAATTATAAATGTGATAGATCAGGTTAGAAAAAAGAGAACCCAAATTATTGATAATATTTTCTAAGCTGACCTACATGCCATGTGTTTTTAAGCTCAGAGTCATCTATACTCTGAAGCTTATAAGTGTTGTCCGATTAATATAACGACAATTTACGCGCAAGTATACGTGGTCAACAAGTAATACAGAGTAAGTAGGGTATCGATCCCACGAGGAATTGTTACTAGTCTTTTCCAAGTATTAACCTTTTACCATTTCAATCTTATTTAAACAAACGATAATTGTTTTTGTTGTTTTGTATTAATGAAGTTGACAAATAATCAAAGAACTATGGAAAGCTTTAATATAATGAAATCTAATATTAACAAGTCTAAGATCACAATTTCTCCCAATACTTCACTTGAATATCCTAACTCTTTCTTTTCAACTAGTTAAATCACAAGAATTGTTCTCCGAGAATTTACAAGTATATACAAGCCTCTCTCGATGGTCAAATACGTATTTCCCAATGCGGTGTATAAATATCTCTATTCTACACACTAGCAAGAATCCAATATCAAGAATAATCAACAAGACACGTGTCACCAAATCTCATTAATCACCCTATCAATTACCAACTTTCGCAATGGAAATCATTAAGCATGATTCTCAAATGGATACATGTGGTATTTAGGTATATGTCTATCCTAAATACAATCAAATTATCCATTCATGAGGGTAATAAATAAAACACACGTCACTTAATTTCATAAATTACCCATAGGAATATCTAATTTTCACATGATATCATAACAAGGTCTCAACCTATACTTCCTCTCTCAATTCCATATAAGTTCCCAAGGTAATTACTAGCTAGGTAATTAATATATAAAGCACAAATTATGATATCCAATCACAAATAATTAACCAACATTAAAGAGAGAGCATTCAATTCAAACTATGTATTGGGTTCCATTGAAATCTTAGAAAATTAGTTCTAGTTCATGGGAATTACAATAAACATCAAATTTGATCTATACATCATGATAGAATTACAAATTAAGAAGAGAATACTAGAGATAGAATGATAAAACCCCTTAGGAAGATATTCAATGGTTGCTTGATGGGTTGATTCTTGTTCTCTAGCTTTCCTTCAAGATTTGATACTCCTTGCTCTTCTTGTTCCTTGGACTTTGCTGAAAATTGCCTTGTATTGCAGATTTTTCCTCTTAATTTGATGTTTATGGAAGCCTCCCTCTCTCTAGAATTGATGTTAGAAGTGTTAGATGGTGTTAGAATGTAAATTTCAGCCGCCTCCTTGGTGTTATAAGAGATGGGTATCCAAAAACCTAGCTTATTCCCGAGTTTTGGACCAAAAATCGCACTTTCTGCATAGCTACAGGTGAGCTCGCCCCGGCGCCAAAATAAGCCTAAAATTCGCGCCCCGGCGAGCTACCTTGGTTTCAGCTTCCTGTATCCTGATTCAGCTTCGACATTGTTTGGTAAAATGGCCATAACTTCTTCGTCCGAACTCGGATTAAGGCGATTAAGTAGGCTATGGAAAGCTAAGAAGTAGCTCTACAACTTTCATAACTGGAGCTCGTCGAGATAATGGCCGGAGAAAGGTTCAAATTGAGCCCGAAGCAACTGCTGTGTAAAAGTCATGCAAAATCCGATGGTAAAATGACCATAACTCTCTCATACTAACTTCAAATTGGATGATTCCGGATGCTCTGGAAAGCTAAGATCAAAATCTACAACTTTCGTTCTTTGAGTTTTGAGAGATTCGGATTGCATCATGGGTAAAATGGAGAAACAAGCAGCGGGAATGCTAGATTCAAGCCAAAAACGCATCGATCCAAGGGGCCTTTATTTCAATACCTACAAAACAACGTAAAAACACATAAAAGCTCACAAATACATATAAAAGTAATATAAAACTATATTACTCAACAATAAGATGAAAACACATAAAACCAAACGAAATAGCTATATAAAGACTTGCAAATTATTAAGGCTAAAAGTACTCAATTTGTGTATATAAAACACACTCATCAATAAGTCCTTGCCTTCAATATCTCTATAACTTCATAAAGCCCTTCCCAGTTAGGCATTAGCTTACCTGTATTATGTGGGGTCGAGGCCTCTGCCTCCCGAAGCACAAGATCATCAACCTTAAATCTTCTGATCTGAACCTTTCGATTATAATGCCTAGCCGTCTTCTGTTGATAGACGGTCAACTTCAACATTGCGACATCCCGAACCTCGTCTAACAGATCCAAATTGAGTCGAAGACCTTCTTCATTGTATAACTCTTTGAAATTAGCTACCCTGAATGAAATAGACCCGATCTCAACTGGAATTAAGGCCTCAGTACCATAGGTTAATCTGAATGGTGAATCCCCAATAGTCGTCTTAGGAGTAGTTCGGTATGACTAGAGAACACTTGAAAGTTCTTCAGGCCACCTCCCCTTAGCTTCATCCAACCTCTGTTTAATGCCATTGAGTAAAGTTTGGTTTGTGACTTCTACTTGACCATTAGACTGAGGATGAGCTACTGAAGTCCTTCGATGCTGAATCCCCAAGTCCGTCAGAAGCTTCTCAAATTTTGAACCCACGAACTGCAAGCCATTATCCGACACCAGAACCATCGGAATACAAAACCGAAACACCATAGACTCTTTCAAAAATTGAAGACAATCTTGCTTTGTTATATGCCAAAGTGGTTTAGCCTCTATCCATTTAGTCATATAATCGATGACCACCACAATGTACTAAACTTGACCCTTCGCCTTTGGCATAGGCCCCAACAAATCTATTCCCCATACAACAAATGAGATCGGGGATAGTACTGATGATAACACTTTCGGGGGCTGATGTGGAACCGGACTGTTCAACTAATACTTCGAACACTTCTTGACATACTCATTAGCTTCTTGAAACATCGTTGGCCAGTAATACCCTTGTCTAATCAGCTTATACGCCAGCGATTTTGCTCCCATATGATTTCCACAGATTCTTTCATGCACCTCCCGAAGCACGTAAGAAGCCTCCGATGGGACCAAACATTTCAGCAACGACGAATAGTAAGCTCGCTGATATAAATCCCCCTCGATCAGACAAAAATAAGAACTCCTGTATTTAATTCTTTTCGCCATGAGTTTATCTGTTGGAAGTTTCCCATTAGCCAAATATTCTATTTATAGTGTCACCCAACAATTCATTCTCTCGATTGTCATAAGCTTCTTTTTGTTGATACTGGGTTCGTTAAGAATTTCCAAATAAACTGAACCACCAAAATCATGCACCAGAATAGCAGCCAGTTTGGATAACGCATCGGCAACTACGTTTCCTTCCCATTCAATCCCATTTAATGCATAAGATTCAAACCTCTGTAATAGCACCTTTACTTCAGATAAATATTTTGTCATCCGTGCCCCCCGTGCTTCATACTCTCCCTGAATCTGCTTTACCACCAACTTGGAATCACTGAATACAAGGATACGATGTACTTCCAAACTCTTTGCCAATCTCAAGCCTGCCAATATCGCTTCATAATCAGCTTCGTCGTTGGTAGCTCTGAAACGAAACCGAATTGCTTGTTGTACTTTAAACCCCTCTGGACTGGTTAAGATGACACCAGCCCCACTAGCATTGGCATTTGATGATCCGTCCACGTACAGAGTCCAAGAGAAAGTTGGGATCGGCTGCCCCCCAGTTATGGCACCCACAGCTCCAGTCATCTCATCTGCTTGATCACAATCCGGGAATGTACATTCAACCATGAAGTCTGCTAACGCCTGCCTTTTGATAGCAGTTCGAGGGCGATATTCCAGAACAAATTGGCTAAGCTCCATAGCCTAAACAACCATCTTTCCCGAAGCGTTTGGCTTTTGTAACACCTTCTTGAGTGGTTGATTTGTGTAGATGATAATGATTCATCCTTGGAAATAGTGTCGAAGTTTCCTACTAGCAACCACCAAGGCATATGCACACTTTTCCAGGTTCGGATATCGTGTCTCGGCATCTCTCAAGGCATGACTGACATAGTAAACAGGGCGTTGAACCCCTCCCTTTTCCCGAACTAGGATCGCATCTACTGCCAATGAACTAACAGCCAAATACAAGTAAAGAGGTTCCTTTGGTATTGGCTTCTGCAATAAAGGGGCAGATGACAGATACCTCTTGATTCCCTGAAAAGCGTCTTCGCACTTCGAAGTCCACTGAAAGGTCTTCTCGTTTTTAGGTCCCTTCAGAGTGTCGAAAAAGGGCAAACACCTTTCTACTGATCTAGACATAAACCTCCTCAATGCCGCCACCCGACCGGTAAGCCTCTGCACATCTTTAAAATTCTGTGGAGACTTCATATCCAAGATCGCCTTTATCTTCTCCGGATTTGCCTCAATTCCCCTTCTGCTCACCAAGTAACCCAAGAACTTTCCCGATCCTAGGTCGAACATACCCTTTGTGGGGTTGAGCCTCATGTTGTAATGTCTAACAGTCTGGAAACACTCTTCCAGATCCTATAGATGATCATGTACCCTTAAGCTTTTGACAATCATGTCATCCACGTACACCTCCATATTCTTTCCGATCTGCTTTCGAAAGACTTTATTCATCATCCTTTGGTATGTGGCTCCTGCACTAATTAACCCGAATGTCATCTTATTGTATGCATAAATAGCCCGATGTGTGATAAAGGTCGTCTTCGGTATGTCCTCCTTTGTCATGAAAATTTGATTATACCCCAAAAAAGCATCCAAAAAGCTAAGGACAACATTCCCCGACGTTGCATCAATGAGTTGATCAATGTGGGGAAGAGGATAGAAGTCTTTTGGACATACCTTATTTAAATCGGTGTAGTCGATACAAACCCTCCCCTTCCCGTTTTATTTTCGAACTAAAACCACATTTGCCAGCCATTCCGGATATTCTATCTCATTGATAATCCCAGCATCCAGAAGCTTACCAACCTCCTCATCAATAATTCTCTATCATTCTGGTGCAAAAATTCGACGTTTTTGGTGAACTGGTTTCTTCTCCGGATCAACCGATAGCTTGTGAACAGCTACGTCTTCTACTATTCCTGGCATATCGTGAGGTGTCCAGGCAAAGATATCTGAATATGTTTGCAGCAATTGTCTTAATCCTGCTTTAACTGTACTTTGCAACCCGACACCAATCCTTATCAACTTCGTTCAATTTCCCGGAACCAACTCCACCTCCTCGGTTTCTTTTACCGGTAACGCCAATGGCTCTATAGCACCTTCGGTAAATGGCTCAATGTCCACCGTCATTGTCTGCCTCTGCTTACTAACCCCAACAACAGATGCCGTCAAAGTATGTCGGTAACACCTCTTTGCAATGTCGAGATCTCCTTTTACTTCACCAACCCCAGCAGATGTTGAAAACTTTATCTCAAAGTGAGGGATTGAAGTTATAGCGCCCAATTCAGATAAAGTAATTCGACCCAGAATAGCATTGTAGGCAGAATCTACTTGCACAATAAAGAATTTTACCAGTACTTTCACTTGCATGGGAGCTGTACCAAACACCACTGGGAGCTCTACTGTACCAACCACGAGTACTGCCTCATTACCGAAACCCCAAAGAGGAGATTCTTGACCAACCTCTATCTTGATGTCCTCAATATCCATCCTTTGATAAGAATGATTGTAAAGTACATCCACCGAATACCCGTTGTCGATTATGATTCTTTTCATGTCTATCGGGCCAACCTGTGCAGTGATAACCAGGGCTCCTTCATGTGGCTCGATTGGAACAGGGGGATAATCCTCGTCCGAGAATGAAATCACTGTGTTTGGAAAAGGTCTTTCCACCTTCTGGGTTTGATCCAATAACGCTACAATGTCGGTTGTATTTCTCCGTTTTTTTGGACTGTTTCTACATAGTTCCACCAGTAATAATATCAACGACCCACCGAGGTCGACTTTCTTGCTCAGCTCTCCTTTCTTTGACAAGAGGCGGGTTCGATAACTGCGTTTCTCGACCCGCCACATACTGGATTAACTCGCCACTTTGCACCCTTTGTTCAATCATTTCTTTTAAACTAACACAAGCCTCTGTTGCATGTCCTGCATACTGATGATAATGACAATACAAGTTTGTTCTTGTTTGTTGAGATCCTGACGGTCTCGGTTCGGCTGTCGGAGTGTTCTTTATTGCCTCCAAAATCTTCACCCGATCTGTGTTCAGCGGGGTATATACTTTATTCTCCACTCGAGGTTGGAAAGGTGGCTTGTTTACTGTTGGAGCCCCTCCTTTTGGCCCGATCCGATCCCATACATTTACCTTATTGTCTCCATTCTTGTTGTTGTTGGGTCGGTCATTCCTTTTCGGCTGTAAACTCGTCATAGCCTCATCGATCGCAATGAATCTTTCAGCCCTTTCATATGCATCAGAGAGGTCCTTCAGAGGGTTGAACATCACATCTTTCATTAGTTTCTTATTCCTCCCCATATCCAATCTCGTTGTGAAAAATCCCAGTGCTTGTATCATGTTTAGATCAGTGATCGTTCCTATCGCATCTCGGAACCTCTGCACATACTGGCTTAGCGACTCATCAGGTTTTTGCCTGATCTGCATTAAGGACACAGTCAATTTTCCCCTCCGCTTATTACTCCCGAATCGTTCATAAAACTTGTCGCACATCTCTTTTCATGAATTGATACAATTTTGGGGTAAAGACATGTACCACTGTTTCACTGATTTTTTGAGTGTCGTTACGAAGATTCGACACATGCCCGCCTCCAAATGATTGTAGTAGTCCATGATACTTTGGTATGAATGAGTATGATCATGAGGGTCTCTTGTGCCATCATACATCTCTAGTGGCGGTAAATTCTTTTTGGGATCAACCCTTTCTTGAGTAATGGCAGGAGAAAAAGGAGACTTCGGATCCACCACCCTTAGTTCTTCCCTTGTTGTATCTAGTCTCTGCTCCAGTTCTACTAGCCTCTTTAATATGGCTTCAGGAATGGTTTCCTGTGGGATTACTGGTTGTTCTTCCTGAGGTTGTTCCACTCTTGCTTTGGCATGATGCTTCCTATCAATTAGAGATCGAGTTCATCTCCTGTAGTGTTGGTCAAGTGATCTGGGTCGCCTTTCGTTGACTTGCATTATACGACCTTGAGGATGGTATCGAGTTGGTGAATTGGGTTGCCTCGTGTCACCTGAGCGTCGTTCGGATCGGCTAGGTCTCCTTATGTCATCTTGGTGCGTCGTTCGGGGTCGACTGTGGGGAGTCACTTCCCGTTCTCCGCTCACCACTGTAGCAACTATTTCTCTCTGTCTCCTTAGATCAGTCAGATGTGCATCCCACTCCTGTTGCCGGTGGCGTAAAAATTCCAACTCCGTCTCTGCTTCCTTGATCATTCGTAGTCTGATTCGGTCTTGCTGGTCAGGTTGACTTGACCCCCTGTCCTCATCCTCTAAAACAAGTTTCTGTTGAATTGTCCTCCTCCTATGCAGATCCTGATCCAGAATGGCTGTTGGTGTGAAAAGTTGTCTCCGTACAGGATCTGACCATGTTATGATGGGCCAAACCGTGCTAAGTTGGGGCCAAGTCTGTCTCTAACCGAGCCCCTGTGTGAATCTCCGTTATTCTCCATATCAATAATTTCCTAGACAAAGATGGTGATTTGAAATCAAATACCAATCAAGGCCCTCCTTCTAGCGCCAATGTTAACGCCAAAATTTGTACGCCTGTTGAAATCACCGAAACAACGGGTAACCGAGCAAAAAGCGTTATCAATGAAGAACCAAAAATATTGCTGGAATAATTGATATTTGATGAGGGGTATTGTAGTATCGGGTTTATAAAATACTCTTAAATAAATACACACAATGAGATACCATTAAATGAGAATTTAATAACACAAGAATTTAATGTGGAAACCCAATTGAAAAAAAATTATAAGGAGAAATCTCTGAAATTCACTATAAAAATATTGTACAAATTAGATAAAATAATATTAGTAATTATTTTCTCTCTTCCTCACTTTTTTTATAACTCAATTGAGCTATTTTTCTCTCAACTTTTGGAACTTTTGGACTAATTTCTTTGCTCCTCTCGGATATTTTCTCTCTTCTACTACTTGCTACTAAACTTGATTTGTGAATTAGTGTCTTTTTCCTCTTCCCGAGCAGCCCTTTTATAACAAAAGCTTACACACACCAATTTTGATAATAAGGAATGAGCATACCAATAAGAAAATTTTGGTAGAGAGTTGGTAACACACTTATGCAGAAAGTGAAGAGTTGGTAGCACACCTATGCAGAAAATCACATCATAACAAATAAATTAAGAACATCTTTATAGTTTTAAAATAGAAATGTATTTTTAATTTTAAACTGAATTAAAAAAATAAATGTATTTTTAATTTTGAAAAAGCGGGAGTATTCGAATTACGCGTACAAGTTATAACATGCAAAATAAAAAGTAAGTTCAAATTATATCACAAGTTACAAAATGAAAGTTGATTAGGTTACTTCAAAAAATAAATAAATTATGTTTTATAATTGCTATTGTCACTCTCCTCTCACGATAAGTTCTTGACAATCTTTTTTGTATTGTCAGCACGCTACAAACAATTGGATAAGTACTTGACAAATCCTTTTGGTCAGCACGCTACAACTACATGCTTGATTATGCAAAGTTGGACATTGAATTTAATGTTTTTAAATTCCTATATTTTTTTATTGTTATCAAGATATAAGCAGTAAGTAACAGGTGTCAATTGTCATCTCATCAAATTTAATAATCCCTTCGTCCCAAATTAACTACTTAGTTTTGACTTTTTTTAGTCAAATTGACTATTTTTAAAACTAATTTTTGTACCATTTTTATCAAAATATAGGTGAAGAGATTATAACCAAAAGAAAGTATATACAATTTACTACTAATACCAATTTTTATAATGTTAAAAAATATATTTATATATGCTTAATTATTAATTTTAAAAATAGTCAATTTGACTAAAAAAAGTTAAAACTAAACAGTTAATTTGGGACGGAGGGAGTACCATTTTCATTCTACTCATTTCCATTAGTTTTTTTTATAGAGATATTTATTTAAAATTAATATAAATTTATTTAATTTTAATTATAAATTATTTAAAATATATAATAAAAGTAATTCTATTATTTTTAAAATTTATATAAACTAAATTCAATTTAAAATTTTAAAAAACATATTAATTTTCAAAAATCAAATTTGATTTGATTTTACCATTCAAATATGGGGGAGTATAGTATTCAAATTTAATCAATTTCGTTTAATGTTAACATGCAGCAGTAGCAGCGTTGGCACACCAGAAAACTGCCACCTCTGACACTTTCCCAATCTGATCAACCATCTTTCTCTCTCCTCTTCTATCTATTTCACAGACCTCATCAATGGCAAATGCAATAGTCTCTCTCTTACTATCAAAATCAATTAGAGTCTCGATTCCAAAATGGAATCCGAGCTCGAAGATTTAAACCCCAAATCAAAACCCCCACCACCCGAACCCACTATCATGTCCTCCTCCTCCGAAGATGACCGCCCGCTCCTCAAACCCGACTCGCCACCCAATCCCCGCCCCACCACCACCTCGGCCGCCGCAGCCCAACCAAGCATCGAAGAGCTCGAGAAGAAATTCGCAGCCTACGTCCGCCACGACGTGTACGGCACAATGGGCCGGGGCGAGCTCCCTTGGACCGAGAAAGTTTTGCTCGGGTTAGCCCTTGTTACGCTTTTACCGCTCCGGGTGGCTCTTTCCTTGACTGTATTGCTGGTTTATTACTTGATTTGCCGCATTTGTACACTGTTTTTGGCCCCGAATCGGGAAGATGAGCAGGAGGATTATGCTCACATGGGAGGGTGGAGACGGACTGTTATTGTTCAAAGTGGGACGTTTTCAGCTAGGGTTATACTCTTTATTATTGGGTTTTATTGGATTCGGGAAACCTATCGGATAAATCCTGAGGTACTTCCTCCATCCTAATTTACTTGGTTCCAGTTCAATTTCACATATGGCAATACCATTGGTATAAAAAAGTTAAGTAAAGTTCTAAATTTAGCTTAGAATGGTACTTAATGGGTTATTCGGGACGGAGAAAATACTATTTATGAACCACATAACTTCATTAAACTTTATTATGTTGGTGTGTGTTTAATGATTGGCTTTTCAAATATGAAGAACTTGTCACAAAGAGTGATACTTTTTTGTGATAATCTGAGGTTTGTCTATTCAGCATGCACCTTGAGAGGAAAAAAAACTTAAAGGGATTGTTCGGCAGCTACTTAAATATTTGGTTAAACCAACTTATAAGTACTATTTTTTACTATTTGAGTGTTCGTATATGACTTATTTTATAACTTATAAATTGATTTATAAGTAGTTTTTGAGAAGTAACAATTTATTATTTCTCAAAAAAATGACTTATAAGTCATTTTAAAATAAGTAAGGGGCCAAGGGGGTGTTTGTTTAGAGCTGAATGGAGCTGAATGGCTGAATCGGTCAGTTATTCAGTGCATTTGTTTCGAATAAAAATCGTCTGAATGACTGAATTGGTCAGATTTTTGGGCTGAATGGCTAAGTGTAATTTTTTTAACTGAATAGGCTGAATGACTGCTGAATGAAGTATTTTATATTTAAATTTTTTTATAATATTAAGTAATATTAAATAAATTTACAACAATTTTGAATTTTTTCAGAGGGGTAAAATAATAAAAATTTGTTATTCAGATGTTTCAGACATGTCAATTATCAAACAACTTTTTTCATTCAGTATTCAGCCATTCAACTTATTCAGATTACTTAAATATTCAGAACTATTTCATTCAGTTTTATCAAACATCCCCTAAGTTTGACCAAATGTAAAGACTCTTCTGCCCTCATTTCAGTAATCTTTATAATTTATTTTAGTTAATAAGTTATTTTAGCCAAATACATTCACAACGTGTTTTAACTTAATTTTTGACTTATAAGTAAAAATGGTGCCAAATACTTTTATTTATAAGTCACAACTTAAAATGATTTATAATTCATTTTAAATTTTAACTTATAAGTTGTTTTAAAATAAGTCATTGCCGAACAGGCTGCAAAACTTAATTCGACGATGTGAGAGATCAGTTCATGATTTAAGCCTGGTAACTGAGCATGCATTGACTTCTACCGGGAAGTTAATATGCTGTGATTAGGCAGCACTGTTGATTGGGACTGATTTTTGCTTTCATTTGTACCTTGGAGCTTGCAATTTGGTTTTTTTCTCCTCTTTATCAAGCCCTTATGTTTAAATAACTAATTCAGAAAAGAAGTCACCTAACATGGTTGTGCACTTGCTTGAGTAGCCAGATAAGCACATGATCTCATTGCCACTTCATTAGTTTAAGTTACACATGATCAATATTACCTTGTAATGCTAATCATTTTGGTTCATGAAACGATAAGAAAATAAGCTACACTTCATAGTCTAAAATCCATTATGCTAGGGGCGATAGCCAGAAAATTATAACAGTGAGGTCTAAAACTAATGTCTACTCTTTTTTGAACAGAAAGAAAAAAATAAAAGTAAACAAAAAAAAAAAAAAATTCTAGTGGGTGCGCCTGCATACACTCGCTTGAGTGTAGCTCCGTCTCCGTCTAGGGGTAGATTTATATGCATGCTTATAATCAAGAATTCTCTTATAATCTAAATATAATAAAACTAAATTTTATAGAAGATTTTTTAGTTGCATCAACAAGTTAGTTGTTCTAGAAATAATTTAATACAAATGTGATTTTTGAGAATGCAAGTACCAATGCATGGTTTGCTAGGTCAACGATAGTATCTGGGAACTTTGCTCTTTATCTCTTTTCCGAAAAGAAGTTGCACAGGATCTCCACTTTGTACATATGCAAGTTTTTGGTTCTTGATCACTTTGACTTTATAGGACAAGCTTTAAAGTAAGGAGTTTAGTCAAGAGGTGAAAAAAAGGGGAAATTAAGGTGGTCAAAGAAAACAATATGATGAATTGCACTCTTGACTCTACCAAGATGTATTATGTACTTATTTTATTTCACATAATTACACTGTATTATGTTGGCATGTTTTAGTAGGATTATCATATCAAGTTATTTGTCTCGATCAATGAGCCAGTAAGTACCAATCTTTTAGAAGCTGATATTGCCTTTTAGAATCTGATATTGCTTTTACAATCAAAAAGCAACTTTCAGACTTTCTGGATTGTCTTCTTGGATCCAAATAATAAGAATTTGCCAAAACTCTGAAAGAGTGGCTACTTTTTGAGATTTTTAGAATTAGAAGAATCCAAATAAACAATTATCAAAAGCTAATCCAAAAAGTCTCACTTAAGCTGTTGGTTTTTGAGATTCATGGGATTATGTATCTATATAGAAAGCAGTAGCAGGGTTTTGGTTTGTTATCTATTCCACCTTTTGTTATTGTTATAATAAATTGAAACTATTTAAACAGTAAAGAAGTCCTACATGTTTTAAAGTTTAAATTGCATCATCCACACTTTCATAACCACTTCTACTCCATCTCAACTTCTTTTTCCTTTATCCCTACTTAAACCAAACTTCTCATATTTTCCCCTCTTTCACTGATTTACAATTTTTTTAACATTATTGTTAATAGTATAATAGATTTTTTTATATAATTATTATTATTATTATTATTATTATTATTATTCAATTTAAATATTTTATATTATAATAAATTTATGTTGCACACGCATGGCATGCGTCACGATGACTAGTATTGATAAGATTCATATACAGTATACTGACCTTTATTTCTGTCTCTTCCTTCTTTTGGATCTATAAGGTGGAGTGTAAGGACCAATCTGACGAACCTGAAAGACCCGGGGAAATTGTATCAAATCATGTCTCTTATATAGATATATTATACCATATGTATGCTTTTTTTCCGAGCTTTGTTGCTAAGGTTTGTTAACTTGTTTCCATGATAAATTTTGAATTTTCTATTCAAACCTTGTGGTGATTAGCTGACATGTTTCTTTACTAATTTTGCTGGTCATATTCTTAAATATTATCAATGAAGAGATCAGTGGGTAAACTTCCTCTGGTTGGTCTTATCAGGTTGGTTGGCATGAAAATTCTTTTCTTCTATAATGTCAGATTTCATTACAATTCTGTGATCATATTTTCAAGTTCTTGTTTGGTATAGCTACAAGCTGACCAAAACGTCATTTAATTATACATCCAGCATGAGCTAAAGATTGCAACAACCAATATTCTGATCTATTTTTCTCTTAAAAATTGGTGGGAGGGGCAGAGGGAAAAAGGGAATGGAGGAATTTAAATACTTCAATTAGATGAGATTGTAGGCCCATAGCCATTTAATTATACATCTATTTTCTACTGATAGCAATCAATATTCTGATCCATTTTTCTTTCAGTAATGGGAGAAGAGGGGGAGGAAAAGAGGGGGGGGGGGTGCAGATGGTTAGAGGGAATGGAACATTTAAATACTTTAATTAGATTAGATTTATAAGTCCATGGTTTACTGACTAGTGACTTCATGGTTGATTTTATGTTGCAGCTAACTTACCTGTGTAGTTATTATAAATTTCAGTATTCAGTCTCCAATACATTGATTTGACATTAAGTTGAAGCCTAAGGAAACTATGGGGATACCTTTACTTGTTCTCTTTCAATGTGACGACCATGCTTAAAACTTCACATTGTTCCTAGTAGTTTTTAGTAGGACTATAAGCGAGTCGTATGAATTCGAGTTTTGGCTTGTCAAACTCTAACTTGACTAATATTTCAACGAGTCAAGTTGAGTTTTAGACGAGTATGGAGTTGGTGTTACAAACTCTATTTGTTTAATAAATGAAGCCAAATCAAGCTCAAGCCGAGCTTAAGCACGTCAGACTAATTAAGTATTATAGGTATAGTGTATTATAGATATTATATAACATAATCAAGTAGGTCTCAAACCAGACTTGAGTCTGACGATTTAATAAGTTGGTCCCAAACCGGACATGACACAAGTCTAGTCATCGGGCCGGGCTCGCGAACAACCAAATTTGTTTACAGCCCTATTCTTTAGGACCTGCTATGTTGTTTGCTTTTCTTTTTAGCTGTTATTGAATGGAAAATTGGTCAAGGGACATTGAATTGTTATTACTTGGTTTTTACAGTAAATGCCTTGGTTGCGTTTATGTCCAGCGGGAGTCCAAATCATCAGACTTTAAGGGTGGTGTTTCAGGTATGTAGATCTGGTTTGCTCATTTTCTGTGGCATCTTCTTTCTGCTAGTAATTGTGGCACATGTGATTTGTCAAAGGTAAAAAAAATTGTGGCACATGTAATGTGACTGCATGTTTTGTTAATTTTCATTCCATAAATTGTTCGATATATCTTTATTCTTTAATATTTTGTAAGTCGGTTAGTCATTTATACTTGAAGTCATAGGAATAGTTATACTTACTGGCACCAAGTTGCACACGCAACACGCATTGCGTGTGTAAACTATGTGGGGTAAAATAGTAATTTTATGAAATTTGAAGGACTAAATAGAAAGAAAAAAAATTAATATAAACAGGACAAAATATGAATTATTTCAAAAGTTGAAGGGCATTTTTTGAAGCCAAAAGGCTTCAGCAAATTGTTTACGCCAAAAGCTCCCTCTTTATATATTAGGTAAGTGAATATAGAGTTATCATAAACTCTTATTAACCTAGCGAACTGTGTATTGGTACTTGTGTTTCCATATATGGTATCTTATGTACTAGTACTTTGAATTTAGTGTACCAAAATATTTCTTTGTTATTTTGCCTATAGTTGCACAAATATCAATAGGAAAATGATATATCTTGCAATTTTATGTCAACTTTTTGTTGCAACTTATATTGATAACTATAGTTGGTAATATTTAAACAATGTATTTGATATGGTGAGTCAACCTTATAATCCTACCCAATATATGGATATACGTCGCAATCGTAATTCGGTAGAAAATTTTTGCAATCAATATTATAATTTAGTATTGGATGTTCAAAAATTAAGAACAATCAATATGTTGATTCAATTAAACATCATCTATAAAACTAATGTTTATTACATTTAGATTATAAGAGAGTAAACACTTACATAAAGCCAGCCTAGCGTCTCACATTTTAGCTTATTTAACGTATTGTGTACGCGTAATGGTGCCACGAACCGAAATAACTGCATTCCATGTAATACTGGTAAATGTCTTTGACTGGAGGGGTGTCCGAACAAAAAAGAGATATTAAATTAAAATTTCGCCTACAAGCTTTACACCAACCCCACTTCTTTGAATCTATGTTACATGGTCTCTTCACTTTACTCTAAAGTACACATGTCCAACACTGAAAAATCATACAAGGGTATGGGTATTGGACAATTTATTTTAGTATAAAAATTAGCAAAATTGAGGAGTACCCATATCGGACTCAAAGGGTATGTTCGGTTACCGGCGTTTAGAGTGTTTGCAGCGGTAGCGTTTGGTGCGTTTGGTGGTCCAAATGCACCGCATCACTTTTGGAGCGTTGTGTTTGGACTTTAAACGCAACATTTGCGAGTTAAATAATTTGCGTTTGAAATAAGTTGTTTGTAAACGAACAAGATTCTCAACTGTGTTAGGTGCGTTTGCATCAAACGTTCCAAACGCCGGTAGACGAAAAAAGCACAAAGAGTAAACTTCAAAGAGTGCGTATGGGTGCTTGGACAACATTTTGTGGATAATTATTAAATATTAAACTTGAAACTTCAAGAGTAAAATATTATTAATAAGCAAAGAAAAAAATTAAGCTGAATGAGTGGGTTGCAAATCCATGTCCTTCTGTTACTCATTCAAGTACTTGTAAGTTCATCTTCTAAAGATACAATTCCTTGATCAACTTCGAGTTGGTAATGACACGTATATATGTTTTTGGGAGGATACATGAGTTAGGGATGCTCCTTTTTGTAACTTCTATTTTTAGAATTACTGAGTCAATTTCTTGGAATTTTCTTTTTCCTTTAGCAATTTAATTGATAAGGAGCCGAGGAAATTCCTTTATTTATTCAGCTTCTTAATTCAATTTATTTTTCTTAGTCCTTGGATAGGTGTGTTTAGTGTTTTGATCTCTCGGGAATCTTCTTTTGTCTATATTTTTCATTGACTTATTGTGTTACTTCCAGTTTGTCATTTTCTTATATATAGAAGGAAAATGTTCCTCGAAAATAAAGATTTTCTGCTTGGTCTTTGACCTTTAGTCGACTTAACAGTAATGATATGTGTAAAAGTCGTAGGTCTTACAAATCTTTATCCTAGATTTCTGTTGTCTCTATACAGGAAAGTGAGTATCATTCTCATCTATTTGTTCAATATCTAATAGCTTGGCAGTTATGCTGTTTTTTTGTTCGTCGTGTTGGGTCTTGGAGTTGTTTCTTTGTGATGGATAGTTCTTCTCCCTTTTGACAATGGGAAGGATAGGAGGATTCTATAATGAATATTGATTTACTTTGAGATAGAGTTTCTTTTCTTTTTTTTCCTCCTTATTGTGTTTTTGCATTTTTAATGGAAAAGAAAAGAATGGAAAACTTAAATTTAAATAAAAAAGAAAATAATAGAAAACTTATAAGGTTTTTTTTTTTTTTTTTTTTTTTTTCATGTTGTTACCAAGTTTATAAAGAAGAAAAAAAAATAAGTTTTCCATTTAAAATACTATTTACCTTTATTTAATTTTGTTGTGTTTATAATGTAAAAAGTATAATTGGAATTGTAGAAGATTTGCTTATATTATTAAGTTTTCCATCCAAATCCTTCCATATCTATTCATTTTTACACGAAAAACTTTGGCAAGAAAAGTGATTAGGTTTTTCATTCATTTTCTTTTCTTTTTCTATTTGTTAAAAAATTCAGTAACAAGAAACTTGGATAGAAAACTTAAATTTTCCTCCCTTTTCTTTTCTTTTCTATCCATTTTAAAACTCAGTAACACAGTTAGGCTCGCTCATTGATAGATTTTATCTTCATAGAGATTGTTGGGCAGTACTTTGCAATGGCTTAATGTTTTTTCCTCTCATTTTCTTTCTTCTCTTTTGGGAGGACTTCTTGTCCATAATATGCATTATAATACCTTCTATCTTTCATCAATAAATTTTATCTTAAAAAAAAAGAAAAGAATAAAAAACTTATTACTAAGAATGTCAAATGTAAATCTTAATCATCGATAATAAGTCAAAATAATATTAAAAGAAGTAGGACTCTCATTTCCAAACAGAGGTAGGTATTATTTATAATATGATTGTAGATGCATTTAATGATATATGTTACCCTGGTTGCTTGCAGGTATCGTGAACGAAAGAGTTCTGGAAGCTTACCAAAACAAGTATGCGCCAATAATGATGCTTTTTCCAGGTTATCACTTGATTCCGCTGATACACTGGCATCCTTGTGATCCAAAGACACTGCACATTGCTTTGATCTGTGATTCTGTGCTATTAAACCTTAAAACTGTTATGAGCATTCAATTCTAATGATGAAGTAAAGTTAAGACTATTCAAGCTACTAATGTTGCGAGGAATAGATATGGTGCATTGTAAAATGGAATCAAGAAAATTACTATTATCTGACTTCTCCCAAAAAAAGAAAAGAAAAAAAAGAAGAAAAATACTATTACCTGGCATCTATATTTGTTTTTGTACTAGAGTGTACCTTTGATTAAGCAAAATGCTAATAGGTGATGGCATCGTAGTTCCTTAAATTGGTAGGTAGATTGTATCTCCTTCTGCCCCAAATTGTGATGTCCTCTTTTGACTTTCATGAACACTGAAAATAATGAGAAAGGTATAAAAGTTAGCAAGTGTTCCAAAATTAACCACTTCAAAATCTCGGGACGAATCTCTTTTTCAAACACAAGGGGTAATATGGTTATATTTGAATAAATTAAAAGGTGCTAAGGATTTGGGGCTTCCAGAATAGGAATGTGGAACAACTAATTTGGAAGGGAATGGAGCAAGTCTTTTAGGAGTTCCCTCAATTGTTTTTTCCCAGTTTATGGCATTTATTAGTGAAAGTTTTTTTGAAATTCTCCATTGTAGTTCCTGGGAAAGAGATCTTGCCTCTCTTTTCTTTATTGTTTTCTCACAAGATAAATTCTAAAATCTTGAAAACCTTAAATTTATGCTATTATATATTTTAAGTTTTAAATAAAATCTCAAATTGCACCCTGTAGTAGGGCTGTAAACGGGTCCTTATCGGATCGGATCGGGGGTGATCCGAATCCGATCCGTCAAGGAATTATCGGATTCGGATCGGATCCGATAATCCGACGGATCTCATATATTAAGGACCGAATTCGAATCCGATAATTCGACCCGATAATCCGATCCGATAATCCGAATCCGATTAAGCCAAGTAACATGCACACATTCAAGCAATAAAACTCCAATAAAAATTCAAGCCTTCAAGCGACCAATATCAAACAATAAAACTCTATATTTTTTAGCATTAAAATCAACACATCATATTTTTATCGGATCGGATTATTATCGGATCGGATCGATATGTATCCGAATCCGATCCATTTACTTATCGGGTAATCGGGTTATCGGGTAATCGGGTTATCGGATTTTAAAAATAGATCCAAATCCGACTAAATGGATCGGGTTCGGATCGGATTCGGGCCAGGACCCGATCCGTTGACAGCCCTACCCTGTAGTGTAGTTTTAAAATCTATTCCACCCCAAATTTTATTTTCGATTAAAAGCACCCTAAGTTTTGAGTGTCAAACAATTTGCACCCTCTGCACCAAAAAGTTTGAGGGTTTAAATTATTTAAATGCTCCAAGTTTAGTATGCTTTTAATCGAAAATAAAGTTTGGGGGTGAAAATCGAATTTGGGCGTAAAATTATAGGATGCAATTTGTGATTAGTCTATATTTTTTCATATAATATGTTCTACATTGTCAGATTTCTTTTGTTTATGTCATGTTTCTCCTTGGTGTAAATTAGAAAAAGAAGGTTTATCCCCTCATACAAGGATTACTGACTTACTTGGAAAGAACTCAAGGATACAAACATCAAACATACATGGATACATTATTTTCAAATTAAGAAGTGCAGGCATTCATGTTCACCAAATAAGGATTCGGATATTCGAAAAACTCACAAATCTCCATTCGACACGTATTTAAACTAAATAATTTTATAATTTATATACATAAATATATTTGACAACTTTTATAAATTTAATTTATATACATGTAAATAATTTTATATTTATGTACATATAATATATTAAACTAGTTATATCTTACGAACAATTTTTGTTACATGGACTCATATGGAGTGCCTGGTCAAATACGGGTACTTTGAAGAGTCTAACACGAGCACTCCTCCATTTTGCCAATTTTTTGCACTCTAATGTCCATACTCTTGTATGAGTGTTACTTTTCAAGACGAAGTGCAAAGAAAATATTATACTATATACAATTGTGTGTATATATATACACATTTATGTGTGTGTGTATATATATATATATATATTGGCGAGATGAGGAGAGAAGAAGAGAGCAGGATAAGAAGAAAGAAGGAGAACGGAGAAGAAGAGATGTACCAGTCGCCATAAAAGGGAGAGATGCTAGAGCAGGAGAGATGCTGGAAGAGGAGTCGGGTGTCGATCACCCGCCGCCCAACTCTATAGATCCAGAGTTTAGATAGTAACAATTAGGACGATCATTCAACTTAGGTAATTTCTACTCCGTCCCAATTTATAAGATAATATTAACTTTTGAAAGTCAATTTGAGACATTCCATACTCTAAATTGATAAAATTCATTAAAAATTATGAAATAATAAAAATCTTATAATTAATAGTACTGTGTAGATAGTTTACAATATTCGTCATTGCATTGATTAAAATTAAATGAATCTATGTCAGTTTTGGGTTTGAAAATGTCTTAAGTTAACTTCAAAAGGTGAATAATGATCTTATATTCTGAAATGGGGGGAGTATTATTTTGTTTTTGCAAAATTGCACAAGATACCCTTCCTGAACTTGACGCTAGCATCCATCTCCGAATCCCATAGAGTGAGCCAGAATTGCGTTCATGTCGACTGAATCCCCTAACCAATTCCATTGACCAAATAGCAATGCCAAATCACCTCAAATCATGGCATACCCGTATCCTCGGACCTTCACCGAGTTGTAGGTAACAGCCGAATCCCTGCTTTATAATTTTTAGAATTTGTTCCTCATAACTATAGAATAAATGTAAAAAAGTTAAAGAAAGAGGAAACAGAAGCAGTGATAAACCTTCAGTCGAGTCCTGGTAAACTGGTAATCATAAACCTGATATATGGTATCGAAGATTTTATCTAAAAGTTATGGCATCCTTGAATTAATTTCAGTCTGTTATCTCCATTGCTTTAGATTTTCATATAATTTATGTTTGTGGTATAAAGTATGGTTTTGCAAGAATTGTATCGGTGTTTCACCCCTTTGTTTTAGTTGTGGAATAATCTTTGTTCTCCATGTCGAGATAAAATAACTGTATCTTATCAATTATTTCTCACTAATCAAAATTCCTGCCAGAAATTTTGTTGTTTTGCTCAAATGCTCGTCTGCTTACAGTTTTTAAATATGCTCCTCTGTATTTTTTCAGAAGGTACGACTACAAATGGAGACTATCTACTTCCATTCAAGACTGGTGCATTTTTACCAAAAGCTCCCGTTCTTCCTGTGATTTTGAGATATCCGTACGAAAGGTTTAGTCCTGCTTGGGACACCATATCAGGCGTGAGTATTTATTTGGCAATTTTAACATTGGTAGCCAGAACAAATTTTAGTTTTGACATGTATAGACTTTCATTTGCAGGTGCGCCATGTGATTCTTCTCTTCTGTCAATTCGTAAATCATTTAGAAGTGACGAGGCTTCCAATTTACTACCCGTCACAGCAAGAAAAGGATGATTCAAAGCTATACGCTGATAATGTTCGGAGGCTAATGGCTCGCGAGGTATGCTTTTGTTTGCAGTTTCTGTTGATTAAATGATTTGATGATTCGTGATAAACTTTGCTTGCTTTGCTCTTCAATTTAGTAGAAGCGCCGCTAAAAAGTTGCTTTGGTATGTAATAAAAATTTAAATGACCTATGATAGTAGATTGTGCTACTGAGTGGCTAGAATTGTAGAGCTGGATCTTTTTTAAGAATTTGGCTGCAGGAACTAGGAAGTACATTCCCTGCTTCATTGCTATATTTTCCTAGAAGGGATGCCAATATTTGTTCATATTGGATTATATCTTAATGTGGCATTGAGTTTTATTTTCCTTTACTTTCATCAAGTCTGATTTCATTTTTTGCTGTCCAGTCTCATTTGCTTTTGTTGTGTCACGTGCAGGGTAATTTGATAATGTCAGATATTGGTTTGGCTGAGAAACGAGTATATCATGCTGCTCTCAATGGTAATTATAGCCTGCCTACTGTTTTGCATCAGAAAGACGAATGATAATTTCATGGCCTGGCTCTCAAACGCTATCTAGTTCACTTTGGTTCACTTAGTCCCCCTTAGTATCGACTTTGGAATATACAACAACCGAAGGGTGGGGATGACCACCCAGTAAAAAAACACAACATTGTGCGAGCATTACCACCCAGTAAACTAGAAAAAATTGTGTGCTATCATAGTTTTGTAATCTTGTTACTAAAAGAAAGTTACCCATTAATTATAGTATTTTGATATTTCATGTGGAAGTCTCGGTTATGTTGAAGCATCCAGTTTTAGAGATTCCTGGGCTTTACTATGTTTCTTCCCCTCAGTAGCTTTCATTATCTAATGCCTGTAAGCCTTTAGGGAAAGAAAGGAAATTGCATCTCAAAATCTGAAGCATCTGTTTCGTGTTCCTGCAGGTTTGTTTTATCAACGGTGATTCGGATACGAGATCTGTATACTGTTTGTATGATTTTATTCTTTAGAAAATGTACAATATTTACTTGTGGGATGCTATGAACAATCATTCATATTGTCATAGTTTGAGAATGCATCTCCTGATATTGCAATATTGCTGCCTAATTCAGTGCTCTTATGTTAATTCTGGCATATGTTTATGTTTCCTCTTTTTGTTGAAGTATATATTATTCATAAAGATGGTTTGGTGGATCCAGCAGCTAAAATGGTGAAAGTTCTTGAAGTTAGGGCTGTGTTTCCATGTATAATCCAGCTTTTGACTGATCTGTTTGGTGCCGTTATATTCCATTTATTTCAACTTTTCTTCTTTCCTTTGGAGTTGGGAATGGAGTCAGGTTAGTAGAATAGTCTCTCTCTATATCTCTCTCTACATATATATATATATATATATGGGTGTCAATCCATAACAAACGGTTGCTAGAGTTACTATTAAAGCAACCATGATCTCACCCTGATCAATAAAAAAGACGGCATGGATTAGAAAAAATTATCACCCTGTCGCTACAGGCTGTAGTGGCAGATATAACACTACTACCAGCAGTCTAAATTACTTGTTTGCCCCTCTATTTTTGAATTGGACCAAGGACTCCCTTCGTTCCAAATTAATTGCTTAGTTTTGACTTTTTAAAGTTAAATTGACCATTTTTAAAACTAATTTTTTTACTATTTTTGCTAAAATATAGGTGAAGAGATTATAACCAAAAGAAAGTATATACAATTTATTACTAACCCCAATTTTTATAATTTTAGAAATATATTTATATATGCTTAATTATTAATTCTAAAAATAGTTAATTTGACTTAAAAAAAATCAAAACTGAGCAATTAATTTGGGACGGAGGGAGTATTTGACTAAGCCAATAATTTCTACTACTGCCGCTACAAAAAGGAGCGCCAGGACTTGTATTACTCTCATGTAGCTTGTAGCCTTAGCATGTCTTAGTACTTTTCATGAATAATAATAATAATAATAATAATAATTTCAAGGGTTATTATTATAATAATTATAGTAAATATAATAATAATAATAATAGTAGTAATAATAATAATAACAACAACAATAATAATAATAATAAAATGAATTGGTAGTAAGTAAAAGTATTGTACATTAATAATAAAATCAATTAATACTTTCCATGAATTATTATTATTATTATTATTATTGTTGTTGTTGTTGTTCTTATTATTATTACTACTATTATTATTATTATATTTATTATAATTATTATAATAATAACCCTTGAAATTATTATTATTATTATTTTTATTCATGGAAAGTATTAAGACATGCTAAGGCTACAAGTTACAGGCGAGTAATAAGAGTACTGCCGCTAGAGCTGCAAACGAACCGAACTTTGTCGAACTCGAACACTTTTAGTCGAACTCGAACATGTTCGAGTAACTTGATCGAACCAACAACTATGTACGAGTTCGGATCGTTTGGTGTTCGCGAACATAAGGTTGTTCGCGAACATGAACAGTTCACAAACACATTATCGAACCAAACTTATCGAACCGAACTCAAACTTATCGAACCAATTATTTGAAATAACCAATTATTTTTATTTAGAATTTTAGAAACAATTTAAACATGTAATTAAGAAATCGAACTACTCGAACAGATCTCGAACTTATCGAACCGAACTTGAACATACCAAACCGAACCGAACTTGAACTGTTCGCGAACAAAGACGAACCGAACCACATGGTTCGCGAACATGTTCGATCGAGCAATCAAACGAAACATTATGTGCGAACTCGACTCGACTAGGCGAGCAAGTCGAACTCGAACCGAACCCGAACCCGAACCGGTTCGCGAACAGTTCGGTTCGTTTGCAGCCCTAACTGCCGCTCCTTTCAGTAGCGACAGGAGTGGGAATTATTGGCTTAGTCAAATGATAAAGTCCTTGGTCCAATTCAAAAATAGAGGGGCAAACAAGTAATTTAGGTTGTCGGTCATAGTGTTATATTTGCCGCTACAACCTGTAGCGGCAGGGTGATAATTTTTTCTAATCCATGTCATCCTATTTATTGATTAAGGGTGTAAATCATGGTTGCTTTAATAGTAACTCTAGCAATCGTTTGCTATGGATTGACACCCTATATATATATATATATATATATATATATATATATATATATATATTGTTCGAAAAATAATTTAAATAGATGAACTACTTCACATGAGTCTCAACACTAACTTATTTTTAATTTTTTTGTGAACATAGTCTATTAGTTATAATTGGATTTTAGGGATACATTTCATTTATTATAGGGTCTAGAGGGAACCTAGGAAGGGGCTCTCGCGGGTAGATATTACATGAAATTTACCTCTCTTTTTTTTTTATGTACAATAGCGTCTTGGTTAATTCTGAAATCTTTTAACCTTTCGCAGTAAAATGAAAGATCTCACCTTTAGTCTACCTCAACACCTTTAGTACAGTTGATTACGAGTAAAATTCAAACCTGGACACTAGATAAGGAATAAGAACTTGGTAACCATTGTATCAACCAACTGTTGTTTAATTACTTGACATTTTAGTAGTATGGGTCAATAAAAAATCGCAATCGGATTTGAAAACTTTTATTTTTTGTGTTATTGTTATGATATGATACCAATGTGAACTTGTCATATGGGGATAAATCTCACATGGATAGTATGAGATATCAGTATGTGGTTGATATAAGTTTGGACCTCTCCTCTTAAATAACTAACTTTTTAAAAAGAAATAAAAGATTGAACCTATATCGTAACATTTGATATCAAAGTAGATCATAACTTATGGTTTCGCTAACACCCACTTAATCATAGTTCTTCTGGAAATTTGTTTATATAGTTAGTCTAAAATCATAAATGAAAATAAATGCCAAAAAGTACGGGAGATAAAAAAACAATTTGAACAAAGAAAGGAATTCATTCACATCCGTCGTTTGGCATCATAGAGAGCATAATATTGAGTTGCAATGTCACTTTCAGATATTATTGAAATTATTCAGCTGCTTTTGCTTTTTGTATTTACTTGTTCCTTATTGGACAGTTGGGCCAGAAGCGAGCTGTAAGCTCTGCAATTGGCTACTGCCAATTGAAATAATTGTTCTGTTTTAAAATATTAGATTATTGTTAACTTTTTGTTATTCTGAAGAAGATAAAAGAATTGCCGTTCACAATATGAAATAAGTTGAACACAAAAAAAAATAATATTAAAAAAATAATATCTTTACAAGATTCCTATCACATTAAGTGAATCGTTATGAAACTATTACTTTTAACTACTTTCGTCTCAGATTAAATGTATAATTTAATTTTTTTTTGAGTCAAATTAACTATTTTTAAAAACTAATTTTTGTATTATTCTTATCAACATATAGGTGGGAGATATTATAACAAAAAAAAAGTATATACAATTTGATTTAGGTAAAATAAAAAAAGTATATACAATTTATTACTAATCTCAATTTTTATAATTTTAAAAATGTATTTATATATTTTTAGTTACTAATTCTAAAAATAGTCAACTTGACCAAATAAAAAATTCAAAATTGGACATCTAATTTAAGGAGGGAGTATTATTTTGCACTTGAGCCATCAATTTTTTTTATACACTAGACATTTTTGTACTTAAAGCCATCAATTTTTTATCTTTTGGAGACGGAGAGTTCAGGGAAGAGAGAGGAGAGAGTATCTAATGAGAAGAATGGACTGATGGCCACTTGGTCCATTAGTATGATTCACTTCTATTAATATAGATGTTAGAGTTCGATTCTTGATAGCAAATGAAGACATGTCCAAAAGGCAGCAGCGCGTGATGAAAATTGAAGACAATAAGTTATCCCCTCTCCACCACCCCTCCCCTAGGTTAGGATGAATTATTGTAATAGGCTAAGACATTCAAACATAAATTTAAAATAAATAAATAAATAAATACAAAAAAAAGAGAGAGAGAGAGAAGGATGGAGGTGCTAGTGGGGTTTCCTCAAAATAAATTCTTTTCATCAGCTAGATAAAAGTAAGAAAATAACGTGAGATTTATTCCATAAGCAAAGAGGTTGGTGCTATTGGCTTCAAATGAACAACATGCATGCAGCAACAGTAGTGCTGCTAATCAGCTGGCAGAAAATTATGCCAAAAGAACCAAAAATGGCCATGAAATGATGAATCTGCTAACCTTTCAATGCCTACGTAAATAATTGAAACCATGTTACAAATAATTCCCCCTTTTTCTAAACCAGATGATTCGATTACAATATTTAAACACCCGAGACACCTGAAACTGGTGCTTGTCTAAGACAATTTTGGGGAAATATTTTTGGTGATAATTCTCCATCTTATCTTACCTTTCATTCAGTAAACCGTTGTTGGACCGTCTTAATTCCCATGGTGGTAAGCAGCCTTTTAATGGGGACTGTATAAACAATGAGGATGTCGACAACTGTTTCTGCCTCATTGAGATCGAAGAGAGACAACTGATGCTACTTTTCAGCCTTCTTTTCTCATTATCATATGGTTGGCAATTGGGGTCATGTTGCACAGCGGAAATTCTGAGGGCGTCAGGTAGTATACAGTTGAAGATTGAACCTACAAAGGAAAACAAATTTACGTTTAAAAATCATGTAGGCATATTGAGTTACTTCTATTCCATGCAGTACAGTTATACAGATTTCTCAAGAAGGTGCAGATTCAACAAGACATTGAAGTTTTGCATTGTAGCTTCTTTCCCATCTAAACACCTCTTTTTCTCTTGCTTTCTCTTTATACCAAATATCGGAAAGGAAGATTAAGTTATCGATGAAAAGAAGGTTTTCCTATGTATTTGGTGAGTTTTAACAACGTCATAGCAACCGGATGGAAATAGCAGCAGGGATTTGGGGCGTTTGGGGGGGGGGACTCTCCGGGGATTTATTGATTGAAAGGTACAGTGGACGAGGTGTAAAAATTGTAGTAATCAGTGTGCAGAGGAGATAGTTTAAAATTTACAAGGTGCTTTGAAAAGTGAAAGTATTGGACCCAAAAAAGAATAAGAAAGTAACTTGGTCTTTTTGACTAGGAAAGATCCTAACAAAAGAAGGCCATGTGGCAAAATTCATATTGAATTTTTTAGTTTTTCCAAAGCACGCTGCTATAGGATGTAAATGAGGGTAAGGTGGCGTCGAAAAACTGTGTATAACCAACATATTTATGGAGTTCAACTTTTACGGGAAGCAACCATATGATCAAATTGGAAATGTTTAACACAACACAGCAGGCAATTTCATGCTATGGCAAATTAATTCTAATAGTGGTGTTACGTTTAATGAGTCAACCTACCTATTTTTGCAAGTCGATTCACCCACTTTGGGATATGCTTCCCAGTCAACCTGTAGCAAATGTCTTTGCAGAAGTGGTTGCAGTTTTTGGCAATTAAGTGATATGTATCACCATTATAGCTCGCCGCATGATGCTCCATGAATTCCCTAACCTGGACAGGGTCCAAACATGTAGTCCCGATAAAAACAGACTTCCTAAACTTGAAGCCTGGGCATTGCCGAGGCTCAACTTCAAAGACACCGCTAGTTGGATAATCATGCGCTCCAAATGCGTACTCTACACCATGAACTGTCAAAGGCATTGAGCATTAATCAGTATATGTGCAAAATGTAAAAAGGAAATACAACATGTGCATGAGCTATTTTCACATGCATGTAATAACAAGCCAGTTGACACCTTTAAGTCTGTAACTCACCGACATATGCAGCTAAAACGTTAATATAGAGAGAGATGCTAGTAGAACTATCAAACTTGAGATTTGGACCAAGGACAACAACAGATGTGTCACCTAAGGATGACAACGGGACTCGACCTAGCAATAATAAACTAAATCTTTTAAGACAAAATTTTAATTTTAGAGTTGTTCATTTTTACATACACAATCAAGACATGCTAGATATTGCTGAGTCTAGGACATTCATCAAGAGATTGCCTTCTTCGAAAGATGGATTTTCCAATTGAAACTAGATCCCAGGTAGTCCCAGATCTTTCAGCTTAAGAGACATATCAGTTCAACTTTGACCTGGACAACATAATCCTTGGAGAATACAAGTGGCTTCTTCATAATGGGAATGCAGGTTCAGTATACTAAGGGAGGGTAACTATTGGCTGCCCACCTCATTTTATAGAAGGTCATATGTGTTATATAAAGCATATCCTTAGGAAAAAGTTTTCCATGGTTATTCTAGGTCAATCGGGGTACATATTTGCCCTTCCAACAATCAACCCAACAAATCGAGGATAATAGAATAGCATGGACTATACTAGTCCCTTAGTTATGTTTCTTATTGCACTTGGTCATGACGGAGAACATGATTAATTGAGGTAGAAATAGCCTCTTTTTGACCTCCAATAATTAGAACCAAATATGAGTTTTATCAGAACCCCAGCCCCTACATTTTGATACCTTAACTCCTTATTAGTTACCATTATAAGAATATTGTTATTATCCATACATTAAGTTATTCTTTCTCTTCTTATGTTTATAGTTTTCTTATTCAAAACATTTTTGTGTGCATCTTCATAAATCTATATCTTTTAAAATCTTAACAATTTCTTATCAACATAATTTTATAAGCAACTTTCCATGCATCGCACAAAGTTAATAGCTAGCTAGTTCTCTATTTCATACAGCTGAACGGAAAATGGTATAAAAAATGGGTTTCTAATTGTAAGGTATGTATGCAAAATTATTACAAGAAACTGAAAAGAAACTATTCCTCATTCAGTAATATTTTTCTTAAATAATGCACAGTAAATATAGAATGACTTGTATAAAACAACAAGAAAAAACCCTAAAGTATGAGTAGAATCTAAACAAGCCAAGTAAAAGCGTCATTGTTCATTCCTGGACATGTAACAGCAACAATTAACAACATATTTTAAAAACTAAAACTTAAGTGCATTGATGAGGAAAGCAGAAAATAAAGAAGAAGATATAAATCTGAAAAAAGAAAAAAACTCATGAATGTACAAGCCTACCTTCCACACCAGAGTGAAAGATACCGAAGCCAGCCCAATATGCATAGCCATTCATGGGTGTCAAGTCATAAACATTGAGATAAACTGGTGTATTGCCTGAACCATAATTAGCTGACTTCACTTTGGGGAATAGACAAAAACGTGCGGCTGATTTCCCTCTCAATCGGAGAGGCACTACTGACTTCCATCCTTTCTTAATTCCAAATTTCATGGTCTTTCTAGTGGTGAAACAAGAATAGGTCGGTCAATACCCAGCGGCATACTGTTCATAAGAGATGAATATAAGCATGAGACTTCTATATAAAGAAATAACTACAAGTCTACAACAATGAAAAAAGAGGCCGGGGGAGGGGGAAGAGAAGCAACAGAGAGTGGTAAGAGTCTCAATCTAGGGACAATTCTACTAAAATTTCAGTTACACTTTTACCATAAAACTCAAATGCCCAAGCTATAAACCCATTCTAACTGAAAATTCAGTTAGACTATGAATATAAAACTCATTAGAATTGTTAGGATAGTGATAATGCTGAAAAGAGTCGCAATCTATGAAATATTACCAAAATCCAACCTATCATTTTTTACAACACAATTCAAGGGCTTGAACCCAAATAGTTACAGGATTCAGTTAATTCATACCCATACAACCTAGAATTTTGATTAATTTTCTCAATAAACATGAAATGCACACTACTGTGAGCTTCAGATTCAACACTACCAGTAGAGTCATTTCAGATCTTGTTAATAAAAAATTGCACATTCGGGAATACAGAAAAGGGAAGACAAAATAATAAAAATGAAACAATTTTCAGAATAGCAGATCAGAAAGATGAATCAAACAACAAAAATATCAAATACCCAATAAACCAAAAGACGAATAGAGTATTTTGAGAGACACCCACAAGACAAAAACATGAGAGAAAAAAAAAAGTTTTTTTGGAGATAGAAACTTACAGATTAGGAGATGACAACCATTAGAGCCCAAAATCCAGCTTCAGAAGAAAATGCAAGGGAAAAAAAAAACCAGTACGCTAAAAAGAGCAGAAAAAAGAACCACCTGGTAAAACAACTGAACAATTACACACGCTCATTTTGCTGCAAAACCCAACAACGCTCTGCAAATACTGAAATCACGACCCCATTTTTGAGCCAAACGAATTAAAGCTAATTAAAGAAGAGACCCCTTGGTTATGGAAGTTTTTAAGGCGTACTGACATTAGTTCCCCACCACCTGTCTCTCTTCCACTCCTCTACTTCCGTCTTTTATTTTAAAATTTTTTTTTTCTGTAACAATAATTAGTTTAAGGATTTTAAACACGAAAATGAAGAAGAGCGTAAACGACAAGCAAAGGAAAGAGAATAGAATAGAATACAGAAAAGACAAGAAATGTGGAAAAGGAAAAGTTTCTTCTCCTGTGTTTATTGTGAGTTCTTGCTGAATGAAACTTTTCACTTTAGTCCTTTTCAGTTATAGTAGCAGCCTGTTTGGATATGATCATTGATCGGTTTCAAAATTAGAAATCCAAAGTTTCAAATTATAAGATTATTATTAATTTTTAAAAATTAATTTAGTATATTTTTAATTTAAAATTTATATAATTGATCTATATATATAATTTTTTATTTATTTGATAACCTATTATATTACGATTCTTATTATACGACCTAGAGCAGAAACTAGGAAATGTGTCGGGGAAAACTATGAAAACCTTGATAAACTTTTTTATGTAATGCCTAGTTAATTTTGTAACCGAGTTCGGGGCAAATTTAACTTTTTCATGGAACGTTTGATTAATTTTGAAATCTTTTAATTTTTATTGACGGATAGATTAGAACACATGATCATATGACCTTACACAACAGAGTAATATAAAATAATAAATCTCATAATGAGTATTATTTTTTAAATAATTTATAATATTCACCTTTATATTTATTAAATTTAAAATATTTTGTGATATTTAAATTTAAAAATGTCTCCAGTTAACTTTAAGAAATTAATAATGATTTTAAATTTTGAAAAGGGGGAGTATTATTTTATTATTTTTTATTTTGGATTAAATTGCAAATTTGTCCCTCTTATTTATCATGTTTTTGCAAAAAAAAAAAATCGCACAAATCTCTCTCATAAGTACATTAGTTGTGCAAAACTGTTACTCTAATTTTTTTTTTCTAAAAAAATAAAAGCAAATTTTGTTAATTAAATTTAGCAAAAAGTGTTAAGATATTATTCCTATGTCTAATTAAGGTTTGGCACACTCCATTGCCTGTAGCTTTGCTTCATGATTAATAAACAAATCTTCAACTTTTTCCTCTATATCTATGAGATTGAATATTTATAGTCATTTGTAGGGTCATTTGTAAAATATCTCTAGTCTTTCCACACTATAAAACACAAAGTGATGAATAATTGCTCTTAGGTCATTTTTTCCTCAATATCTATGAGCTTGAATATTTATAATAGAGCTAATTTGTAGGGTCATTTGTAAAATATCCAGAGTCTTGCTACACTATAAAACACAACTGATGAATAATTCCTTTGGTCACTTGCAAAATATTTTTTTTGTGAAATAGATTCTCTTGTGAAAATATTAATTGTATAACTCCGGATTATAACATCATTGTTATCTTATAGAAAAGGAGTTTTGTTTGCTATGATATAGGGATCATAGCCCCAGTTTATCAATGAAGCCCTACGGTATATTACGATAAATTTATGCTGAATTAAGATTACAAAATATATAAAATTGATAAAAATTATAAAAGTAGTTCACTTATTAATACATGTGTCAACTTGTGCTCAACCCCCAAATATATTCAAATTCATTGCATGCGGAAAGAACTATTTTATGGAAGTAGTTCCCCAGTTTTGCTGGCACTAAAATAACCCAAGTCAAATCCACTATATGCAAATATATACTCTTCCAAAAAAATGTTTAAGGTATAAAAAAAATATATTCTTCAAAAATATCTAAAATACACAATTTAAAGTAATGAAATAAATTATTTTGTCATTAAAATATTTAAGTGTGTATCATTAATTTTAGAAAAATGAAATAATTATATGGAAACTGATATTTTCACAACACTTTTTGATATTTTCACATGAAAAGTGTCGCTATAGATGTATAGCGACGAGCAAAACCGTCGCTATAGGATCTATAGCGACACTTTTTCATGTGAAAATATCATTTTCTGTTGTAAAAATATCAGTTTACATAATTATATTGCACTATATGTCTCTACTATGAGTAAAACTGCAACTTGTTTATTCTTTCTTTGAAACTTATTTATTTTCTTTTCTATACCTTAGTTTATGACCGTTTATTAATATTATTATCAAAACAAAAATTATGCTATCAAAATAAATATATATTTAATAATATTTTTATAAATATTTTAACGACACTTATTACTTAACAGCGCTTATTACTTTGACATTTAATACTTGCATTATTTTTCTCAAAAATATCATATATATATATATATATATATATATATATATATATCTGTGTGTGTGTGTGTGTGTGTTATAGAATTGCCAGTACTGTCATGAGTAGGTACAGCTGCTCGTGTCCCCGGCTGCCTTAATTAATTACTCCATAACCTTTTCAATATTCATGAACACCTTGTGCCGTTTTAAGGAAAAAATAAAATAAAAAAGCGAAGATACGGTAAGCTGTCTCACAACTAGTAGCATTTGTGGCTGGCTGCATTAATATTACGGTTGCACTAGACACTACTTGTACACTTCTTGTCCCACATTACCATCAAGGCATCAACTATGAAATCACAAGAGTGATCTTTATTTGCAAGAATTATATAATTAATTGAATTATTTACTTCTTCAACAAATTTAATTGAATTAGATTGTTTACTTTTTCAACAAATTTGATTTCATGCTTGGTACCAAATTTGCACTATAAATAAATAATACAAAAGATAACAAAATATCCCCCAAAAAAATAATACTAAATTTGCATACTATTACTGGGATTTCTCACTATTGAACTCTTATTCAAATCCATTCATTTATATTTGAACTTGTCATTGATGTGTCATATTCATAAATGATGACATAGATAATCTAAATATTTGAATATAAATATTGAGGATCTCTCGTATTAGTACGTATGATATACACTCTCAGATTTTAAAAAACATTTATAGTTGTTTTACTAACTTTATCATCGGAGACGGATCTAGAGTCATCAATTTATTTTAGGTCACTCAGAGCACTTGAATATGAAAAATAGCATCATCCTATTTCATTCAATATTACACTTTAACAACTAAAATTTATTGAAAATATTTATGTTTACATGTGTTCTATACAAGCTTGATAAAAGTAAGTTATCAAAAACTCTCTTTTGTCCAACTCGATATTATGAAGAAGGGGATTGACAGACACTCCATACTTTAATTGTTGTACTTCCATTTGAACCTTTAATGAAATAAATACTACAAATAATAAGATAAAAGAGTGCATTTATCAATTCTACATGAAACGTGTGAACAATCTCATTAAATTCCTACTTGTACTAGGAGAATGAAATTGATGAAAACTAAATATGGCACTAGTAAATAGGGTTATTCATGTATTCAAAACTTTGTTGGTGTGTTCTCATGCCATGTCTTTATCTTTTTTATTTCTTTATTTCTTTATTTCTTTTTAAGGTATTTGATGTTTTGATGTGATAAATTGAACTTTGAAGAGCAAATTTTCCTTTTTCTTCCATTTTCCTTGTTCTTATTTCATTTTTCAACTTTAGGTGATGAAATAAAAAAGAGAATTAAACTCAAATATACTCAAAGGAAAATATGGTATGTGATTTAGACACTACAAGTTTATGTATGTCTCATCTAGCTTAAAATGCCGAAAACTCGTGTGGACATTAACATTATCTAGTGTGGGCCCTCATTAGCTAGGAAATAGTGTATCTTGTGTAATCTTTCGAAAAAAGAGTCCTTCCACGCAGATATTGCAATATCACTTAATAACAAGGTAAGTATCTGGTCAACCTCTTATTATTAAATTTTTATGAACTGATGATGACAGTGACAGGAAAAATCTGAGATGAATAGAACTAAAGATTATACACTAATATTAAGTTAGATAATTAATAATGTCGAAACAATAATTATACTATCAAAATAATTAATATTATTGAAATTTAAATTATAGGTAAAATAAATGTAAAAATATAGCTAATTATATACTTGTTCTAATAACATAAATATTATTTTAACATTATCAAGAGTATTAAGTTACAATAATTCTAGGGAGCCCGGGGTTGGTGACCGGCTCGGCGACCGGCCAAAAATTTTTTTTTTTTTTTTTTTTTTGGTTTTCACTCTCAAATAATTTATGTGATTTATTGGAACTGAAATTTAAAAAAAAAACAGTGATTTTGATACATAACAAAAACAGTCTGTGTTACACTGTTTTTGTTATGTATCCAAATCACACCAAAATCACTATTTTTTTTAAAATTTCAGTTCTAATAAATCACATAAATTATTTGTGAGTGAAAACCAAAAAAAGGTCGTGGAGCCCGGGATTGGAAGGACTCATTAGGTTATGCAGATTTCATGTCGACTTCCGGGAAATCTGGAGCTAAAAAGCAGCCTTGTGTAGAGCAACAAAGTACTAGGCCAATAACCATCTTTTAGTCTAGAGAAGCAAATAAAACAGTAGAGTTTTTCAAGAAATGCTGGTATAAAACTTAGAGCCCTATGCAACCAGAAGCATGAAAAGAAGAATTTGACTCCAGATTACAGCCATGAGTATGACAAAAAAAGATTAAATATTCCCTCTTCCCACAAAAAATGTGTCCCGGTTGCAAAATTTGCAAATATTAAACGTGTAAGTAGCCCTATAATAATTTGTCGTTAAGAGAGTAGTGATAACAATTTTAAGGATATCATGTCATTTTATATTACTATTAAAATAAGGATTTTCTTAATGTGTGCCCTAAGGGCACACATTATACATAGAAATCGAAAGAATATTCTCTTGATTCCTGTGCATATTCTCTTGATTTGTGTGTAAATGCAGAAATTAAGAGAATATGTACAGAAATCAAGAGAATATTCTCTCGATACATGTGTATAGTGTGTGCCCTTAGGGCACACATTAGAAGGACCCTTAAAATAAATGAGATTTTTATGTTACGTTTGAATTGTAAGAATGAAGGTGTGCATAGAATAATCCATTTTCATAGAATAAAAAAAATTGTGTTTAGTTGTTCTATTGAAATGGAATGAATCATTTTCATTTCTGCCAAATTTGTGAATTTTATTTCTTAAAAGAGGGTATAGAATAACTCATTTCAGCTGAAATAGAATGAATTATTTCACTTTCTATTCTATTCTTTTATCAATTTCATTCATGTAATCCAAACGTAACATTATTGTGGAATAGAACAATGCATCAACTCAACCTTAGTATTCTCATAATGAAAGAATACATGTTTAACAAAAGTATGATGAAAGTGTTTCTCAAACTAACAAGAATTTCTATCCACACAATGGTGTAATGTCTTGTCAAGAAAGAAAAGGATGTATACCTATGCACAATCAAAATGGTATTTACATGTGCATTTTGCAGATTCTGCACTGCCATTATGGCTTTGAGAATCATTCATATTGAACCAAGTGAATTGAAGTGATCCCATGCCTCCTGTGAAAAAAGAATTAACTTCTGTTATGAAAGAATAAATAACTTCTGTTATGAAAGAATAAAGGTGTTTGTAAACGTCAATAGCAAACTTGTCTTGTCACTGTATGAATAACTTTTGTTATATTTGTTTGATGAAATATTTTTATGAGTTATAGAACTGGGAAATGGTAGATAAAATATTAATTTTTATGAGTAATAGAATTGGAAATGGTAGATAAAATGTCAAAGCACGATCAGGTCATTGTCCTTAAGACTTAATTCGCTCCACTAATTAATATAAAATGGTTCCAACGAATTTCCTCTAATATACAATGAAGTCTGTGATATTTTTTAATTTGTACTATTGAAGAATATCCTATGGACAACTCTATGAATTTCTGGATTGTTGTTTATTATGTATTGTATTCTGTAGTAATACAATAAGTTAGAAAATATGCATAAGAAAAAGAAAGAATAAGGAAATGAATGTTTTTAATATTTTCTGGAATGCTACATGTATCCCTTATTTATAGTGTTTGAATAGGTGTCATTTGGAAAGTTACACCTTTCCAACATCAGGAAAAAACTTTCACTAATCGCTGCAGGTTTAGCTATTGTAACGGTTACAAACAATTGTAACTTTTGGCCTATAACCAACACCAACTGGTGTTCCAAAAAATAACTATCATTGTTGTTGTTGTTGTTGTATCTATTATTACAACAACAATTTCGCTGGTTTATTACAGCAATATATAGGTCATTTCTGTGGCACTTAATATGTTTTATTTTCTCTTTTCTACTTCATATATAAATAAACCCACCCAAAATTTAATTAGAAATTTTGAAAATCATTAACAATATTTATATGACTAATCACAAAATGCACCCTATAGTATAGACTTAAAATCAATTCCACCCCAAGCTTTATCCTTAGTATTTATAAATTCTACAAATGAGACTCTTTTGTGGGACAGACGGAGTATCGCTGATTGCAAAGCAATGTAGTGATAATGGAACATTTCTTAAACTGGATTCCATTGCATAACTAAACTTTAGCAATTAAAATACCTGCAAAATATCAAAAACTTTTTCTGCAATGTATTTTTGATGAGAAGCAGCACCCTTCTGCTGAAGTTTATCAGGGTGTAGGCAGAGTAAAGCCTTCTGATATGCTCTTTTCACTTCATTTCCCTCAATGATATTGACAAGAGGCACTGGATTCCATCCACTTTCTGCCCAAAGAACCTGTGTTTGAAAATTATAAATTGGGATGATGAGAAACACAGTTAGCATGGACCTTAATGGAGTTACCGTAACATAAAATATACTTGGAAACTGGTATTTTCACGTATCTCTCTCACATAGTTGTGGAATCCACTCACTATTCACGTGAGAGGAATTATGTGAAAATATCATTTTCCCATGTAAAAATATCATTTTCCCAATATATGTCTCTTAGGCATCCTGCATAACAAAAATATTTGTCTCGCTTAAAGGTACAATGAATGGGAATTATTGAATGATTTGCTAGAAACATACATTGAAACTAAAAATGTCCGTTGGATTAAAAATGTTCCACTTATAATGTATGGAATATTGGAACTGCGAACTATGATGAATGCACTAACAATGGATATGTTGATGCCCCATAACGGAAATCCCTTTTAAATTTGGAACATGTTCTTGTTTACTATAGTTCTAAATGGGATTTTTTGCACGTATCAGATATAACCGTAGTTGTCAGAATCTTACAACACACGAACATATCAGAAAGTTAGCCGTATCTTACATTAAAGTGTTTTTGTATCTACTAATTTACCTATGACCAACAAACATTGCAAACCAGGATTACATACAATGGGAGCTTGCTATGAGTGAGGAATTTTAGAATTGAAAAGAAGTTTACAAACTTACATATTGTAGAGTTGAGAGCAGTGAGCGAATGTTTCCTATCTTCCCGGTTGACCATTTAAGAATTTTAGCATCCAAAGCCTGCATTTAAGTTATTAAAAGTATAAGTATTGTGTTCCATAAATATGAAAGCAATCTAGCAATGAAGCAAATTACTTTGGTAGCCTCAAGATCTTCTCCAGTTTGTGGAAGCTTGACCTGATCGTCAGATAAATCTTGTATCTGTCTCATCATAAATAAACTAAGCTAATCAGAGGAGGGAAAAAAAAACATTCGTATATCGATAAAAATCTATAGCTAGCAATGAGAATATAGTCACATGGTCAAAAACCAAGTATTCAAATTTCATACCAGATAGTTCTCTTGGAAGGGATCGTTTATATTGTCACTTGTAACTTTAGAACCATCAGGAATTGACTCTGAGAATAAAGCACCCAAATTTTCAGATAATTAAACCTCAACAGTCAAGAGTACATAGGCTTGTTAAATTTTCCAGTCAGAAAAGAAATGCAATATGATTCTTTATTGGCAGGGAGAAATATTTTGATTACACTAACTTACCAGAAAATTGGGAAGCATCATTCTGATTGTAAGAATTATCAGTACTTGTATGAATTTTGGAGTTCATGTGAGAATGATGTTTCTCTGGTTTTTCAACATTTTCATTTACCTGAAAAGGAATTAGGAAATTTAGATACCAAATTAATGAAAATCGTTGTGGCGTAAACATGAGCAAAATTAATTTGCAAACCATAGAGGAATCATGTTAATCTGGATACCATGAAGAAAGAATCAGGCATCTCGTTCATGTCGAGAAAATTCATTTCAGTTGTGTCAACACTTGCTTCACTAACTCTTCCTTCCCATCTACAGCTTTTCGACTTTGAATAAGTTTCTTGATTGAATATTTTAGCAAAATCTTTGACCTTTCCCCGAACTCCACTTTTCTTGAGATTGCCTCCTGGAATTTTAGGCAAACCTGGAATATTGCTAGCCTCAACTCTATCTGAATTGATTCTTTTCCCTTCGTGTTTCTTTACATTTTTACTCCCAGCAGCATTTGACCGCGATGCTTTGGTTGTTTTTGCCACATTTTGTTTTCTTTCCCCCTTCATAATAATATCCTCATTGTCTGCACACAAGAATATAATTAAGTTTCTAGTTAGATATAATTCCGGTGTACTTACATGATGCCTGCCTATATAATTAAACACATATTACCTAGTCTGTCTATCTCATCTTGGAGGATTGAACGCAAAGATTTCAAATCTGGCTTGCGAGCTTCTTCCTTGACCATAGAAATTTTTTCCTCGGTTTTTTCAGATAAGCTTATCTCGGGAGGAGAACTAGTTTTTCTTTCTTCACTTTTAGTACTCAACATAACATTATCAGGGAAATTTTCAACAGTAACTTGTGCGGTTTCAAGAACTTCTGGTTTTGGCTTAATAAGAACGTCTTCCTCAACAATGTGGCATGTTTCTTCTCTTTTGAGGGTGCTTGTTTTGTCTAGCTTCTCGCGTTCCATTTTTGAGGACTCAAAATTCACTGATATGTTGTGATTCTCTATATCATTCGCTTTGTCACTTATAATCCTTCCATTAGAGCTAGAGCATCTCTTTAATTTATCCTTCTTAATCTTGCTTGAATTTGAACTAATTCCTTCGCCAGCCCATTTGTAAACGGAGAAGTGAAATTGGTTGATATCTGTTGGAACTTCTGTGACTTTTGCATCTCCTTTTGAATTCCCCCTCATGTCTGTTTCATTAGATTTGGTAACATTTGATGATTCGGCGTTAGAAAATTCATTTGACAAATGGCTTGGGCGATTAGATGGAAAGACATGGTTTCTGAAATCATCATTTCCTTCCATTGGTTGGTTTGAAAATCTAGAAAGTGAAGAATTTGGAGAACTTATTCCATTTGAAGTAACTTCCTTCTGTTTAAATGAGCTGCTGGAACCAGACGTGGGATAATTCATTGCTTTGTTCAATGTGGCAGGAAGGCTGGAAAGGGCAAAAGGGGTTGGTTAAAAGGAGGAACAGAAAACTGCATAATGGCAAGCAAATAGGAGAGAAAACTTCATACGTAAAATATGACAAGAGAATAGTAAAATTGCACTAGTAATCTTGTAAAACTATAGATTAAATAAGGAACCATAAGGAAACTATAATAAAAAAAAAATTAAATAAAAATTTTTAATCAAGTCCTATCCAAGAAATCATAACAAACTTAACTAATAATAGTACTACTGCACTAAAATTCATGAGTAAATCAAATTAGAACCTGAATTGAGCAGGAACTGAACTGCCAAAAGGCTCAGATTTTGGTGGCAACGGACATGATGGGCTCATAATTTGCAATCCAGGCAAAGAATTAAGGAAATCCCTTCTAGGTGAACTACATGATTTGTCACCTTGAAATATGTCATCAAAAAAATCACTGCCTTGATGATGTTTCCTCCTATTCCTATTCACACTACTACTACTGCTACTACTTTCTTCACCAAATACCGGCTTTTCGCTACTCAACCTGCGAAACAACGCCGTTTCATCAGAATCCATTGAACCGTCTGAACTGTACCTTGTACTCTCCTGAAGGGAAAACCTCCTAGGAGGCCCCCCAAACACGTCGTTAAAATCGACGTTTGGTAAAGAGCTAGGGCCTTCAAATGATCTCTGTGCTGCATAACCCAGCAAAAAATTCTGCCTTTGACTAAACCTCTCCATTTTTTATCAAGAAAAAGATCAAGAGTTTCAAAATGTAAATTTGGCGGGAAATTATTGGACTTGTTGGTACAAGGCTAATTTGTGTAGAATCTTGAGAAGGGTTTGTGATTAATTGTGAAAATCTTGAAAAGGGTATGAATGAATTAAAGATAGATTTGAGGTTTTGTTGATGTTCAAAAGATTCTGTAGGTGAGATGAGATTATGGATTTGATTAATGTAATGAAATAGGAGAGAGAGAGAGAGAGAGAAATGGAAGCCACAAATTAGTGGGGGCAGACAATCTGTTGGTGAAGTAAGGATAAGAGCTAGCTAGAAAAGACAAAGGAAAAGTCGTTGGCATAGTTTGTTTTTGCCGATTAATCTAATCTTATTTTGTGATACAAAATCATGATGGTTTGTTTTTATTAGAAAAGAGTTGTAATGGATGAAATTGGAAAATCATGACTTCCATTTTGTATTGGTCCTCCCTCCCAAGTTGATGATAGTCCAAGTTTCTGTTGGGACCATTGAAAATGGTAGCTCATTATTAAAGTCGGTGTTTATGTACTTGATCTCAAATCAAAGAAGTGAAAAAAAAATATGTGGTACTAAAAATATGGAACTCATATTTTTATCTAAAAATATGCTACTTTCACGTGATTTTCCTTATATAAATAGTCAGTGGAATCTGTATTCACGTAGGACCTATATAAAAATATCATATTTTTATGTAAAAATATTAATTTTCTAAATATTAGCACTCAACAGTTTTGTATTTCGTACGCGCATAATTATATTCAAAAGTAAAAATTCTGATCATACCCATGAGTTTTAGTCTTGAGGTCAATAAAATGTCAAGTTAAAACTCTAATTTTGGAACAGAAACAATATTATTTCATTTGTTCAAACTACTTCTTTTATTTTAAATTATAAGACTAATATTGACTTTTAAAAAGTCAATTTGAGATATATTCAAACTTAAAATTGACATGATTCATTTAAGTTTTGAAAACAATAAATTTTATAACTATCAGTACTTCTGAGGTAGTTTATGTATTCATAATAATATTAACATCAACTAAATGAATTTATGTCATTTCAGTTTAAAATTGACTTTTAAAAAGTCAATATTTATCTTATATACATAATACGGTTGTGTTTGATTTTGATATTGAGAATCTCAATCACCAACAGAAATCAGAGAACAATGATAGCCTAATCAACACACTCTTTTACTATGTGTGTGGGTGTTGTCCAAAGGGAATCGGATGATACGTACGTTGTCTTTATCAATAACCAAATTTATGTTTTTTTTTAACATTTGCAGATGAGGAAATTATGAATTCTGGCTCCTTCCTTTGTCTTCAGTTACAGGAAGATACCAGACTGACACTGACGTCAATCTTATGTTATGTGACGCAATTATCTAATATATTTAGTTATTATTCATGATATTAATAAACGACTATTCTGATGTTAAACCAAATATATATATATAATATATTTAGTTATTCATTGTTGAGCAATTAAAAAGAAAAAAAAAATCCTTCTTTTTCTTTAGGACTGGCAATTTTCCAATTTATGCACAACTTTGAGTAGATCCCACTCCCTAACCGTAGTACTTAACATTTGCTTAGCTGCTGCTACACATTAAGGTTACGTTTGTTTGTAAAAGTGATGGGTGAAATAAGACTATTTGTACTAATATATTATCACTTCGGACTACTTCATCTCATGATTAGTCCGTTATTAATTAATCACATAGACTATGTTTTGTCATTTTTAAGATCATTTATTAATGATGAATTATAATTCCATGTAGAAGGGTAATATTATATAATCCCCTTTTTTTCAAATAATCTTAGAAATAATAGCAAATAGTCTATCAGATTAATAGCACAATCGGTTACCAAGGGTGACGGTGTAAAAGGAAAAAAGAAAACTACAAAAAGTAATCAAGTGATCTTATATTTAGGTACGGATGGATTATTACACATTGTTCCGAGAGGTATGATAAGTTAAAACTATGAATAATTCTAGGCCGACCGGCGCCGGCAACCCTTTAGCAACCGGTCGGAATTTTTTTTTTTTTTTTTTTTTAAGTTTTGACTCCCAAGTAATTTATATGATTTATTGGAACTGAATTTTTTTAAAAAAAAGTGATTTAGGTGTGTTTTTGGATACATATACAAAACAGTGTTGTACAGTCTGTACAACACTGTTTTGTATATGTATCCAAAACACACCTAAATCACTTTTTTTAAAAAAAAAATTCAGTTCCAATAAATCATATAAATTATTTAGGAGTGAAAATCCAAAAAAAAAAAAATTCCGACCGGTCGCTGAGGCCGGTCGCCCCAGAAGTACTCTAAAACTATCTGCATCCAGTAAAGATAAGCAAGCTTAACTTATATGTGATCAGCAAGATCCCCTGTATCATTTTTCTTGCTTATTTGTTTGCCACTCAGAACCATCAGGGAAAGGTTCCAAAGCACCTTGTTTGCCATTAACATAGAATTCAACAATTGCTTGCACTACGTAGTTTATCCGGGTGGTAATTTACACGAACAATAACCGACTTCATCTTTTTCAGTTTACCATCTTTCTGTTAAGTAACCAATTCATCTAAAAGCTTAAGTTATTAGATAGAAGGCCCAACAATATATATTGTGCTAACACTCCCCCTCAAATGCAACTTTTTATAGAGAAGAGAGAAATTAAAGTGTATTTGCACTACTCTGATACCATGTTAAGTAACCAACTCATCTAAAAGTTTAAGCTATTAGATGGAGGGCCCAACAATGTATATTGTGCTAACACTTTTCTTACTGTCTTGAATATTGTTCATAAAGAGGTAGAAATCCATGGTTCTCTTGGCCACATGAAGCCCAACATACCCCGGATCAGCCACACGATCCAAAAGCTCAATTGAAGGAATTGTAGGTTTGATATAAAAGAAACCAGAGTTGTACACTCAAATCCGCATGCATGCATTGTATGAGCATATCGAGCCCAAACCATTGCAGGAACATCATTATATGCATATGCTGTCATATTATATATTGTGACCATCAGTCATGGACTCCACATTTGAATCGCGATATATATGATTAAATGGGTTCTGCAAGTATACTATATCAACATCTGAGAGAAGAACACTATAACCTAGCTAACTGCAGAAATTAAACTCCCTCAAAATATGGAACTTCAGTCCGGAAACGGTATGCATGGTTACTACCTGTCCTTGCAACCGAATCAATACCCTCATCTGGGTCTCTCTTGTACACATGCACGTCATTTTATTTGCAGAATTCTGCAATTCCATCATCCAAAGCCACAACCAGATAATTTGGTATACCCGCTCTCTTAATGCTAGTGATCTGTACCTCCAACATGGGTTTCACATTTGAATTAGCGAGTGAAACTATAAGCTCTTTCCGGTCAGCAACTTCCGCCAAGATCTTGGCCGGCCAGTCTAGGGTTCGCGGATTCATCAGGACTTACAGTTGGGCTAGTTCTCAAACTCTTGACATTACCGAAAGGGCCAGCTTTGTATGGTTTACCTAACACCATGAACTGCTTCTGCGCATGATCTTTTCCCTGTTCAGCCAACCTTACCTTCTCAGTTAGCTCCCTAACCTGCTTCTTTAATTCAAAATTCTTGTCTGACAACCCCATAATATCGGGTTTCAAAATATTAATCCTTTCTCGTGATTCGCACGAGGATGATCCAATCTATGAAAGAAATTCACTCATAAATCAGATTCATGAAATAAACCTCAACATCGGACTAATTAAAGTTATTTCATTATCCTATCACCGTGAACATGACTATTACACCCTAAAAGTCCTAACTACCAAATAAACCAGAGCTTTCTGGCAAAAGCATGAAAACGGGCCTTTAAAGTTGTTAATGTCTTGAGTCATTCTGTTTGTAATTTTGCATAAAACACGAGAATTCATGGATCATTTCCAATATGAGACTAGCGAGTCAGCCAAGCAATTGTAGATTCTCGGAACATCGGTGAAGGTGATCTCCCTAAAGCGCTTGATCAGGTCAATGGCAAGTTCTTGGTACGATATGAGTTGAGGCTCTTTGGTCTTCCATTCTCCCCCCTTACTCACCTCTTAATCTATAAAAAAAGTCTTTCCCCTTTTCATAATAATAAGGTAAGCATCCAGCTCTTGATCGAGAGCTACTGCTTCAACAATCAACTGAGCTCAGGAAGTAAGGTTAAGACGTCGACTTATACAGAGTCTTGCTCGAGGAGATGAAAAAAAATTTCTGTCTTTAGAAGTCAATCCTACTAAACTGCACTTGTATGCTTGACATGAAAAGTAGAGGCAAGCGGAGTCAAAGGCCTCACCTCAACAGGATAGAGGCTGCTCCTGGAAGCGGAAGAATAAGTCCAGTATTGAACGACAGGACTAGAAGCAGACCGGACACTCTCGCCTCACATGCTAATCTTCCGGTCCACTGATCTACTGCATCGAAGAGCGTATCGCTTTACTATTAATTCTCTGACTCAGACTTGGTATCCATGTTAGGAAGTAAAAAAAGACTCCTTGCCGCTGCACTAATTTATTGTATTTCACATAATAAATTCCAATCCTAGTCTTGATATTAATAGATAAAAACCACATTTTATGCCAACTCATACTCGTGTTAAATTTTTATAATTTAACTTTCAAACTCAACCACCGAAACAGAATGAGCAAGGTCAACAACACTTCAATTACCGCTAAATATCCAAGGTAACAACACAATTGAAGTCACAAATCTGCATACATCTAATCTATTTGTTGTACATTGAACACACAAATTCACATAAATATATACACAGATGTCAAATGTGTATTGGTCATTTGGTAAGAGCTGATATTGGTATTAGTATATCATACTTTAAGACTCAAAAGGGTACGTTCAATTGGCAAAATGACGAGTAAGATAGGACTATTTGTACTAATTTATTACTACTATATACTATTTTATCCCATAATTAGTCCGTCGTATAATTCATAGACTATAAGACTATATTTATGATCATTTTTAAGGTCACGAGAGGATTATATAATACCACTTTTCTACTTTGGATTATATGTACTTCATCATCAAATGACCAATAATAAAAACAAATGCTAAACTAACAATCTGAGTATCTAAATCGTCAAAAAGACTAAATGCGATTATCTGATTTTGAGGATGCCCAAATAAGAAATTAAAGTGATATATTTATATGGGGATTTAAAATGAGTGGGAACCTGAAGATTTGATTTGGAAAGTGGGGGACTATGTGATGAGGAATAATAAGGATAGAAGAATCCATGGGGGAAGAATTAAGAAGGCGCAGATGCAGCCCAAAACAACTCCAACCCCAATTGCAACCGCGACTCCAGATGATTTACTGCTCTTTTCTCTACGACACGCCATTCTTTTCTCCCAAAAAATTGGAAGAGTAAGAAAGAGAGACTTTGCTTTAGCTGCTGCTTCTATGAGGCTGTTCAGCAACTACTTATAAGTTGGGCAAATCAACTCATAAGTTGTTGTTTTTTTACTATTTAGGTGTTCGTGTGAGGCTTATTTTATGACTTATAAATCATTTTTGAAAAATAACAATTTCTTCCTTTTCAAAAAATGACTTAATAAGTAAGATTGACTAAATATAATGACTCTTTAGCCCTTATTTTAGTTATTTTTACAATTTATTTTAGCATATATGTCATTTTAGCCACACTTTCACAACTTGTTTTAACTTAATTTTTAAGTTATAAGTAAAAATGGTGCCGAACACTTTTATTTATAAATCATAACTTAATATGACTCATAAGTCATTTTAAATTTCAACTTATAATTAAGTCATTTTAAAATAAGTCATTGGGGAACAGAAACCCTATAAATATGAAATTGTTTAGATTAACCATGAGAGAAACAGCGAGAAATCAGTCTCTTCGTCGTGGCTGTTCAGTAGGGGGGTGATACAAGTGACAAATTCTCAGCTGTGGTATTGCTTGCTGATGTGTTGCTACGTTTCTTCCAAACCAAAGGGTATAATTTACAAATTTTTAAAATATATTTTTTATTCATATTTTTAAAATTTATCGAGCATTTAGTTTAATAATAATATTAATAATATAATTAAATAATAATGTTAAATTTTAAAATACTATGTAATTATTTTTAACAAAAATATGAAAAAGATTAATAAAAAACGGAGTGAGTATCAAGTTCAAACATTCTAATTAAAATAATGTTTTTTATTTTTTCATATACACTTATTTATTTATAGGCAAGAGGAGATTGTCTCTGTCCTTGTACAAAAGTTGCCGTTTTGAAAAAATAAGATTATTATAAATTTTAAAAGTTAATTTAAATATTTTTAAATTCAAAATTAATATATTTATTTACTCATTTAATTTTAACGATGATATAACTAATTCTTGTCTAGTAGTTCTCAGACTTAAAATTAAGACCTTAGACCTTTAACTCTCTTGGACTTTAATTTTCACGCGACTTTTTCTGCCTACCTAGTTCATGTGAATTTATTGGAATTCTACATAAATTTATTACTATTGCAATAATAATTGTATATTTCACTTGATATTCTAGCTATGAAAATTAATCATAGTTGTACTGACGTATCCCTAAATGGGGTTATTCAAAAACAAAAAAGTTGATTCTCAATTTGCAAGACATAACACAAATCGTGTGACTTGGTCTACAATTTATTACATATAATGTTCACGATTTGTTGTATAGGAACAAAAACGTGGGCTATCATAAACATTGCAATAGAGGAAACCCTAAATCCATATGTAACCATAAACCTGTACAAAACACTAATCAATTCTCTGAGTGGTTTTTCGTAGTAGTAACATACGCCACAGGCGCTCAAAAAGAACAAACCAAACGACTCTTGCATCAGTTTATTCATCGCTTAGCATGCGAATCTCATTTTCAGAAAGGGGGCTGTTAGGGTCATGCAGCATCGGAACTGGTAATATATGAAACAACAACAGTAATGTCGTCCAGCTTTCCACCATAATAGCGGAATCCAGCTTCTTGGGCTGCAGAGGAAAATGGTGTCTGTCGGTTTTTGTCCTGGGCCCTTTGGCGCGCCAATGCCGCTATCTTCTGAGCTGTCACCTGAGGCCCTAAACCAGCTCTCACGGCATGAACCACCACAGCAGTAATATCATTGTTGTACAAATTGTCAAAAAGCCCATCTGTACCAGCAATTATAACATCTCCAGGAGCAACAGGGACTGTAAACACCTGCACCACACATTAAGAATGTTGCTATATATGCCGACAAATTCATGTCAATACTAAATACCGACGTATGTGGATAATAGGATATGATTGGATAGCATTAGTAGCAACCCAAATTCATCATGAAATTAGTCAACAATCGATATATAACTCATTTTCCTAACTCTTATTAGCTTGAATACTATACACAAGCAATCTATCAAGTAAAAAATTTGTTGAAGCTTAAAACAGCAGCAATTTCATGTGCCGTTGTATTAAATGGTGGAGAAGGGCATAAGAGATGCATCAACTGACCTCACCAGAGCTAGGCAGATCACCATTGCTACCGTTCTCCAATTGATATGTAAAATTGAAATCATGTTGTTGTGCAGGGGAGCGGAAAATGGTGCATCCATCTCTGACCACCATAAACCCACTATCACCTAAATTAATGGCATGAAGACCCTGCATAAAGAGGCAGAATGAAACCAATTCTAGTTGGAGAAAATGAAAATTTCTTTGCAATTGCTCGAAAGAAGTGATGCAAGTTCAGAACATAACAAGCATCAAACAATTTGAAAGTGAATGTGCTAAACCTAACCTGGAAAAAATAAAGAACAGAAGAACCGTAGACTGTAGTTCCTTCAAACCAAGTAAAGTCATAGGTCATAAAATCCAGAACTATTAGGTAAGGCATCCAAAGTGAACCAATATTAGCAACATCATGCATTGATACGTTTATATCATGAATTTCAATTTTAAACCTTCAGCATCCTCAAATGCAAAATATCATAGTTCCCTGGTATGTTATATGGTAAACTTTGAGATTTACAGTTTACTTTTCAGAACATGCATTTATTGTTTCTAGATTAGATTCACTGTGCCAGATCTTAACTAAAGCCATTCGCTGGTGTTACTGATATACCAGAAAAACATTGAAATAAAAACTGTTTTGTTACAACACATTGTTTCCAGAATTTACAGTGAGTGAGATAATAGATGCGAAAGTGACACCTACTGAAAAGAAAAAATATATAAATAAGTAGGATACAAAACCGATGCCAGAACAGAACAAAATAAATATTAATGTATCAATAGCAAATAGGCCATTGTCAAGTAAATGTCTAATGAACTATATACCAGACTGCTTTCTCCTTTGGAACACATGTAGCAGGCCAAAACAACCTGAGCACTATAAAAAGAGGCAAACACAACTAGACTAGAAACAGCATACCTGCTCTGTAAGTGCAATGATGCAAGCAGTTGAAGACCCTCTTGCTTTAGTGCTTGAGTAAGCTTTCTCCAGGACCCGGGATGGGTCAATGGAACCCTTAGGTTCCTCTTGAATTGCATTTACCGAATTTGACATAAGCTCACGTGCATAAAGCCCTGCATTAACACCGAGATCAGCCCATCCACCCACGCCATCTGCCACACCAATTGCTTGAGCATCCGAACAGATAAAGTGAGCATCTTCTCCGCCAGTTTCTTCTTTATCAGGATGGGGAAGGTAACACGATCCTGAATTTAGCTTCAGAGATCTGCCTGCTAGGATCTTCCTGTAGCCAACACAAGTAAAAATATCATAAATGTAAAGAAATCCTCCAAAAGAGTTCGAGGAAAGTATCACGTGTTGGTAATGGTAGGCATTTTCTGTTAATTAATTTAACTTTGATAGATTTCTATTTACTTATTTTATGTCCCAATTACATGATTAGTCATTATAGGATCTCATTGCTAAGGCCGATCCACTAAATGCCACTGTAAATATAACTTCAATCACACATAAGTATCATATGAAATGGGCATTGCTTTACGTGATATATTCAATAATATTCAGAAGTCATAACATCTATTTGACACACGAGTTCCATGAAAAATTCATGCAAGACCAAATGCTAAAATTAGAGAACATACTGTTCAGAAGTATCAGCAGAATTGGCAACTTGTTCCTCACGAACAGGGTTGTCAAAGGACACATCAGGAGCAGTCCCCGCAGAGAAACATGCAGGTGCTGAGATATGGAAACTCCTCATTCCAAACCCCAAGGCCGGATTAGAGATGCCACTACTCTTCGCAACATGATATATGAAGTACCCATAGAGCAAATGATTGTTTGGTTGTTCGTCATTTCTTAAACTCATGCAGGCTTTTCTGCAATTGTCAAGACTCCTATTGCTGTAGGCAGTAACAGAGCCACTTGTTGGCCCTACAAGACGTCCACGCCTAGAAGTTACATTATGTACTGAACAGTCACCAAGCAAAGCTCTGGAACCACTAAGAGCCATAGGTACCTTTTGAAAGTGAATTCCCAGTGAAAAATGACTAGGCTCGGATAGCAGGCGATCGACGTGATACCCACAGACCTGAAATGGGGGGCCCGACACAGATGGAATGGAAAATGTACGAGAAAGTGCTCCGACAACTGAAATATTTTTCCTTCGATTAACTAAATGCAAATTCGACTGAGCAGCAACAAGAGTACCAGGCTGTAAAAAGACATTCAGGTCAGTAAAAGATGCACTTGGTACAGAATGGAACAGCCTAGAGTTGCCAAACAACAGTTTCCCTTGTCCAACTATAACTTCCACAGAGTCCTGGAGGCCACCTTCTGGCCCAACAAATAATCTCTGGCTTCCCTGCCGGAATGCACTTCTCAGGCTTGCTAGATAATTAGATGGCATCTTAGCCTCTCACACAAAGAAATTTTGATTTCACTACTTTAATAGAAAGAATGCAACCACTAGCACAGCCTCTGAAGAGTAATATCATAACTCCAAGAGTCCAAGTACATTTATGTATAAGCTAGAAAACGAAAACTTCAACTTTTAACGCCCTAATTGAATGGCTGAGATTTAGAAACCTGAAGCACAAAACAATCGACAAATATAATGAGAAATATGTATCGACTCTTGTACTGGGTAAAAAGAAGAGTATATATACCAACATACCATCAGAAAGTGAATCTTCTTAACAAACCTCTAGGTGAGCACTTGTTTCCTACATTTTTGATTAGTTCATGCGACCCTTTTATTTATTTATTTATGTTTGTCTCCGTCCCCCTAGATGCCTTGAAACCTTTCCAATTTAGTTTTAAATTATACCATTACAAATCTAACTTTGTTTAAGGAAAAAAATAAAAATGAACTTTGGGGTGAAATCTAGAAGGTAGAGGTCTAAATTTGGTGTAAACAATGATGTGTCATGAATTTTTTTAATATTACTTTAGTACATGACCAACTGCAATAGGGGTAGTTAACCAATCTAATAGTGACAAATCATTTAATAGATGAGTTCCAATGAATAGTTATATTCTTAGAACTCCACACAACCCTTTATACTAATCTCAGTAGTCAGTATTCTCTTAAAATGCATGAAGTAGAATGGGAGATTACTATAGTGGACAGAGGCAGACTTAGGTATTCACTGTTTTAGTAAGTAATGCCCATAGAAGAACGAAAGACCAACTTTTTCAGTAATTTTAAACTAAGGACAGATACAGAGATTAGAAGACAATACAATACTCTCCTTGTAAAAGGAACTAAAACGTGAGTTAATACCACTTAAGCCCCAACAAATCATAGTTAAGACTTAAGACAAGCAAATAACACCTTAAAATACCGTTTATCAATTATCATCCACCAAAGAAAATTCTAATAAATAATCTTACAACTATCACCATAAAGAATATAAATTCAGTACATAATTCATTCTCAAAGCCACCACTAACAATATACATATACCTTCAAGCACCCCCAAAACAAATCAAAACACCAAAAACACCAAAAAGAGCTATAACAATGTTAAGATATAACAAACTTTTAGTAACTCTGAAGCATAGATATCAACGTAATACGAAAAGGGTTTACATAAAAAGCGCACCTTTAGGATAAATTCGAAAAAAGCCGTTCCCCCAATATCAGGTACTCCATTAATTAGGGATTTACAATCGTATTGAACTGTTGAAAACCCTAAAATTGAATAATCGTCCCCCGTATTTCTCAAATTCAAAGATTCACAGATCGAAGTTAGGCGATAGGCTCTAGCTTTCTCTCTCTAAAACAACTTTGACGTCAGATTTATGCAACACGGCAAACCCTAAAACACCACAGGGAATATAGAATACAAGTCAAATTGGGGAATTTGTTTTAGTTAAATAGTTACCTGCCAGTAGGAGTAATGGAAAGACGGATTCTGACCTCATTATTTCGATTTATAGCCTACTCGTGGGGTTAATTTAGTCATTCCATTTATCAACTAACGGTCTAGATCGGTCTAGACCGTCTGGTATCCTAACCTTCCAAATTGATGGGGGTGGGGACTAATATTAGGTTTGGTGCTTGACCCCGCGCCAATGTTAGCTCTAGTGCTTGACCTCGTGCCAATATGTTTGTTCATCTAACATCCTTGTTACGTACCGATATTCGGTGGCACACGAGTTACGTGTATCAATTATATGAGATAAAATAAAAATTTATACAATTAAAAAGATTAAATAAAAAAATAAAAAGTTTAATATAAAAATGATAAATATTTAATAAAGTTAAATTACGACCAACGTGAAAGTGTATACGATAAAATAGAATAAATTAAAGTGTAACCTTCTTAATTCTTACATATTTTATGTATACACATACGTCACAATAATAATTCGGTTGAAAACTTTTACAATTTATAACAGAACTCATATTATAATATAACTAAATTTATAAGGATAAAAGAGTAAAAAATAGTATGCCACAGTTACACCAAGCGACACATGACTAATTTATAATATAGATAATTCTCAATAAAAAAAATAATAGAAGTATTTAAAAAAAATTGGCATAAATACATAATTTGTGTTATAATGCCATTAGTACTCATTAGTTTTAGATGTATTTAGAGCGTAGCGTTTGGTATGTTTGGAGATCCAAATGCATCACTTTATTTATTGTGGTACGTTTGAGATTTCAAATTAAATAATTTGTATTTAAAATAAATTATTGTTAAAGAAACAAGATTCTAAAATGTATTTAGAGACGTCTATAGATGAACAAGAACTAAATCACATAATATATCCAAACCCTCAACATTTAAGTGAGTCACGTTATTTTAATTTCAAACTTAAGGACCGTATTGGAACATAAATTATTTTCTTTACTCAAAATTACTTTTTTTAAATTATGTGAAAATTGTAATTATATCAACTTGTGGTAGAGGGAGGAAGTATAATTTTTGAGGTGCTTATTGCTTGAACTAGTTTATTTTAAACACAAATTATTGAACTCATAAATGTAGTGTTTCGCCATCCAAACACAATAAACGTGACTGTTATTGTAAAATTTAGTAAACAAACATACTCTTGGTGGCATATTTAAATTTTAAACAGTCATCCTTCTTGAAAAATTATCCCAACACTTTGACAAAAAAAATAAATTACCAAATTCATGTGTTATGAGAAAACACACGAGTCCATATGTATAGAGCAAGATAGGCTGCAGTAACATTTAAACTTTTGTGGACACAATTATTCACTAACTAGTTCCACGAAGTACTTATTATTCGAAGATTGGTCGTTGGGGATCTCTAAAAAGCCCGTTTTATGAAATTTCTGATAGATCAAAAGGGGCACGGATGCTTTATTTATCACCAGATAAAGATGAATACTATATGGTAGCAGTGGGAAATTCTTTGGCCTTGAATCAGGGTATTCAAGAAAAACAGGTTGTTCCAGCTTGATCCCGTCAAGAATTACTGACTATTAACGGTGATAACATTTTTATTTATCAATGCATGTCTGTCCTTCTGAAGACGCCACAATTACTAACTTGAGACAATTCGTGCCCCAACATGTGCCAAATTTTGGCCCTTTGCACATGTTTAACCAACCCGAATCGGAAATATTCCATGGCTTACCTAATCTTTGATCTATTCAACTCCTCCACATCTTTTCCACACATCTAAATTTTTACAACAGCCACATAAAAATTTTGTGTAAACGGGAATGTTGAACCTACCCAACTTAACATTCTTGGAAGTTGGCCTCAACATAGGCACAACTGCAGGGTAGAGTCCTTTTCTTTTTTCTTTTTTTTTTTAAAAAAATAATATTCCCTCCGTCCCAAATTAATTGCATTTTTAGGACTTTTAAAGTCAAATTGACTATTTTTAAAACTAATTTTTTTACTATTTTTGCTAACATATAGGTAAAGCTATTATAACCAAAAGAAAGTATATATAATTTATTACTAATTTCAATTTTTATAATTTTAGAAATATATTTATTTATGTTTAATTATTAATTTTAAAAATAGTCAATTTAACTTTAAAAAGTCCTAGAAAAGCAATTAATTTGGGACGGAGAGAGTACATTCAAAAGTCCTGGTTGACTTTTTGCGCAAATTAAGAAAGAGGATAAAATGACAAAATTGTCCATATTTAAATTCTCATTTAATTGCATAGTTTTTTGCACATGACTAGTGATGCTCCGTAAATATGCATAGGGAATAGAAATATGACAATTAAGATTAAGGGTATTGTGGGTAAATTATTGTAAAAAATAGATTATTTAAGGTAAGTAGACATTTAACTTGGGACTACCTAAAATAGTAATAAAGACTTTTACCCTGGGACGGAGGGAGTAATAATAATAAAAATAGAAACGGATAAATTTTATTAAAACTGAATCTCGAAGAATTGGATTTTGAGAGAATAAACAGTGTATTCTCTCAAAATCCAAAGTGTTAAGTCTTAACACTCCTCCCTTTATTCTAAAATTAAAGATATAAGTAAAAACGACCATTCTTAAGGAGAATTTTACTTTTACAAATTTATCTTTAACATTAGCTAGAAATATAGTTGTGATGACATGTCAGTCCTCAATCGACTAAGAAAACAATAATTAAATGTCAGAATTTTATGTCACTTTGTAGTCTAAGAATAAAAATATATATCTAATTTTAGAACGGACAAGAAAAAAAAGTAAATGTATAGAATTTCAGAGATGACATTCGGTTAAATTATCTGTAGTTGGTAGCTCACAGTCTTAAGCAGATTTTTTGAATTTCTCTTGAACATGAAATGGATTTAGATTTTTATTTATCATCAACTTGGAAAAATAACACGCACGTTTAGCATTTCCTTGTATGTAATGAGAAAAGTTAAATGAAGATACAACATAACTTTATATAATTCACACAAACAGATAGAGAGGTATATATATACAAAACAAGTTTATAAATAGATCAATCTCATGATCAGAAGTTAAAAAGTACTAGCTTATGAATACATTTTTATTCACCAAAGCCTTTCAATCTTCATTGCAAATTCCTTCGAACGAGGACATGAGCCCCATACTGAGGCTGCACAGTGAAAGACATGAGTGGAGCATGAACATAAGATGGCGAAATCGCAAAGGAAAACTGCTTGATGATCGTAGCTAGGATTATTTTTGCTTCAACCATTGCTAGATTTTGGCCTATGCATATTCTGGAGCCTAATCCGAACGGAAAATAGGAAGCAAAATGCTTTCGAGGCTCAGCAAATCTTGATGGATTGAACTCATTGGCATCTGGTCCCCAAATGTCTTTGTCATGATGGATGGCAGCTACTGCTAAATAGAACTCTGTTCCAGCTGGTATGTTCAAGCCACCAACTATAACATTTTTGTTAGTTTTCCTAAACATCTGGCCTATTGGAGGGTAGAGTCTAAGTGTTTCATTTAGTATCCAACTCACCTGTCATAAAGAAAGCAAAAATGAACTAAAATTAGAGATATATTTTTCCTTTTTGTCCATTCCTAATATGTTATTAGGTTTATCTTTAGTTGATCGAGTATTGTCATGTCACCGCTACTATATTTTTAGCCAATGTTACGGACATGTTTGGAAAAGTAAAATTTTCCTCAGAAGTCAATGTTTTACAGAATGTATCTCTAGTCTTGGAACGGAGGAATATCATATAATTAAATCGGCTTCAAGTTCAAACACTGAAAACAGATACAGGTTAACCAGATCAAAATCAGCTGCTATATTTTACTGTGGTGAATTAGCAATTCCACAAAAGGTTACTTCTACTAGCAAGAAAGAACTATGACACTTGATACTAGCGTGGAAAAGCCTGCCTTTTAGCAACTGTAGTGAGGACAAAGCCACATAAGAGCCAAAGACAAAAAAAAAATAATCAAGAATCATAGAGGCAACTGAATCTTGAACTTACAATCTTAAAGTCATTCATGTTTTCTGCAGTTGGAAACTCGTTGTCTTGGCAAATGCGAAGAACTTCCTCCCGAGCTTTGCTTTGCCATTCTTGATGCAATGCTAGGAGGAGAAGTGCCCAAGTCAAAACATTTGCAGTTGTTTCCTTTCCTGCAAAGTAAAATGTTTTGCATTCGTTTATGACTTCTTCCACCTCCAATACCTTGCCAAGTTCATTCATGTTAGCTGACATTAACTGGTTTATCAGATTCTTCGAATTTCCACTTGTTTTGTTGTTTGTCTTAATTATCTTCCTGATAGAGTCTCGAGTTTCCTTCTCTAGTCTCCATCTCAATCTGTTCATCTTAGTAGGCAAAAACCTGCAGTGTAAGTTTACAATTAGTACAGTATATGCAAGTAAAAATTGGGCCAATTCTTCAAAAAATATGATAGTCATTCAAGCTGGAAAAGAATTAACAACTTAAGATAGTCATTTAATTATGAAAAATAAGAAGAAGAAAAAAATTCAACAATTACATTATGCTAGATTGTTAAGCATTTTTCTTAATCACCTGAATCCAGGAAAGTAAACGCTTCGCAAAGCCAGCAAAGCAAGGCTCACTTGTTTCTCTTGCAATTCGAATATGCGTTTTCCCTCTTCAAAACTACTCCCAAAAGCTGTTTTAGATAAAATTTCTGCAAACAAGTCATGAAACTCTTGTTGCAGTTCAATCTCAAACTCATCTCTTCCCCCTCTTTCTTTTTCCCACTTCTCTAGCATCTTTTTACCACTAGCCACCATATCCGGCACCCAAGCCTATTTAACAATGAAGGCAAAAATGATTATCAAAATGCTAATGTACCTAAAGGGCAAATGTTACTGCATGAAAACTATATATTGTAATACCATTATAAGCTCCTAATATAGAAAGGGTGATATTAGATCGTGATTCCAAGCAGTCCAATTGGACAGTTTATAGAAACAAGTTGCATTTATATAACAAAGAGTTACAATTGTATATTACTTGTATAACAAAGATCATATGAAATGCAACTCTTTGCTAAACCAATGCAACTTGTTTCTGTAAACTTCTCAAATGAACTGCCAATGTTGAACTGTCTCGAATCACGAGTTCAAGGGTCCTGAATCTTAAAATCATATTAGTCTTTTTGATAGTCTATCATTTCTATTTTTTTCACAAAATCTAGTCATAAAACAAGAGAATTAGAGAGAAACCTTTACTCTCTCCATATGGAATGCTGGACTTGCAATCTTTCGATGAACAACCCATTTCTCACCCACCAAGCCATTAAGTCCCTGCCCAAAGAGCAGCCCAGACTGAGGGTTAAACCCAATCTTATCGAACGTGTCACTTAAACTATTCGGTAAAATCACTTTGATCATGTCTGGATCAGCCACAGCCAGCCTTGGCTTCATGCCAAACCAAAACAAGAAAGTCTTACCATATTTGGCTGACCATTGATAATATAGTGGTGAAACTCTGTGAAGGATATTTTGGTTAAAAGGCATGGACTTTGATTCAGCTTCACTCGTCATCCGTACGATATCTTTTGAATTTCCAAAAATCGGACGATAGCCAGGGCCTCGTATGCCTTGTTTCTTGAAATGTTCTTGAATTCTCAATGGCACCCATAAGATTATATACAAGGATTTCAAGAAAATAGTTACTAGTATTAGCAAGATCATAAGAACTAGAAAATACATGGTGTAACAACAAAGAAATGAGAAGAGGGAAGTTAAGGAAAAAGGGGACTATGGACTATGTATATAAGAGCAACTAGATAACCACATTGTTCTCATCTACAGATATCTTAGGGATAAACAAAAGTTAGATGCTTCAAATAATTAAAAGGGGCATGAAAAAAATGGCCATTTAAGTAAAATGATAGTTCATTGGAATCTCCTACTACTCTGAAAAAAATGGCAGGTGTTATTGGCTGCTTGTAAGTTTTTGTTCATTAGTAATTTACTTCTCTGGGATGCCCTTTTTTTAAACTTTTTAAATTATTTGGCGGAATAAAATCATTACAAAAAACAATAACAAACGCTAAATAGAAAGAATAACTTTTAGAACATTGGGTAATCTCTTTGTTCTCAAGTCCATCATGACCTTGATCAGTTCATTCAGGTGTAAGACAAACTATTAAGTTCTTCTAAGGTTCTTATTTCTCTAAATGATAAATTAATGATGATTTTAACCACATAGGCTAGTATACAAGAAGTCAATAACCATAAATTTCTTCATGAGGCTGACACTCCATTTCGTATAATTCAATAAATCAAAAAGTAAAATGATATGTATTGCGAATGTTTACGTCGTCGATTTTTTGATTGTCAGTTACGTTTATAAGTATTAGTGATAACCTTTTGAATAAAGGAATGTGTAATAAGTGTGACCCTTTTATAATTATATTTTGAAATTGTAATTTGGCATAAATCTGTCGCAATACATAGCAGGACTCAATAGAAAAACATTAGACACCTTTTTTGAACAGAACTTCAATTTAAAGTCTTCCAAAGAAAATTTGTGCACCAAACTGAGGTTGCAGTGTAGGGTAAGAGACTGCTGGAGCATGAATATGTTACTCAAAAAGGCTAACACATATATAGGTGGTAGTCCTTTTCTAGCTAATCGATTAAATGAATACGACATTTGTGAAAATAAGTTACAGTATCCAGCAGACAAGGTAATGAAAATGTTTGTGGTGTGCATGCACAGAATCAGAATTGTGTGCGGTGTGCTATAGATTTCCTTGTTGATCTTTGTCCAAAAAGGTTTTTCTTGTATTTTCTCTATTTTTGTGTGCCTCAAGTTTTACAACTAAAACTTGAGAGAATATTTGTATATTGTTTTTAAATAGTGAGATAATTTCGGATTTTGTCTTGAAGTTTTCCCCTCGCATTTTTTGAGAGAGTTTTCCATGTTAAAAAAAAAATATTGTGTCAGTAACAGATTCTGGGTAAATTTATAACTGGATAATTCTACAGCGACCGAGGCTGGGCGACCCTTTAGCGACCGGCCAAATTTTTTTTTTTGTATATGTATCCAAAATTACACCTAGATCACTTTTTTTAAAAAAAAATTAGTTCCAATAAATCATATAAATAATTTGGGAGTCAAAAAAAAATTTGGCCGGTCGCTAAAGGCTCGCCCAAGAATTATCCTTTATAACTATTTAAGTATGATTATATTCACCCAATAGATTAGTATAAATAAGTCCATGGCACATTTTCCTAACTGAGCTGCTAGTCAGTTTTGATACAAATACACTTGACAGTTGAAAGCCAAGAAAGTCAAGACACACTGCTAATATGGTTGCACGTGACGTGTTCCCCCCGGAAACAAAACTCACATACGGCAAACGCACCATTTATCTTCAATGCATAACCCTCCTAACAAGGACATGAGCACCATACTGAGGCTGCACTGCCAAAGACATCTTTGGAGCATGAACGTAAGATGGCGAAACCACAAAGGAGAACTGCTTGATGATCATAGCTAGTACTAGTTTCGCTTCAACCATTGCCAAATTTTGGCCTATGCAGATTCTGGAGCCTAAACCAAATGGAAAATACGACGCCAAATGCTTTCGACGCTCAATAAACCTCAATGGATTGAACTCATTGGCATCAAGTCCCCATATCTGTGTGTCATGATGGACTGCAGCTAGTGCTATATAGAATTCTGTTCCAGCTGGAACATTCAACCTACCAACCTTAACATTCTTGAAAGTTTGCCTCTGCATAAAAGCAACTGGAGGGTAGAGTCTAAGTGTTTCATTTAGTATCATACTCACCTGTCAAAATGAAAAAGAAAATAAAAATAAACCATATGTAAATATTAGTGGTAAATGGATGATCATGAACTCACCGCGATATGATTAAAGAAAAATTAAAAATAATACGTACATGTTTTGTCAATTTTTATTGTTAGAACGAACTATATAGCAAACATAAAAATCAACGAAAGAAAATTAATGACAAGAACACAAGAATTACGTGAAAAAACAAAATTAGGAAAAATCTACGGGCAAGAGGCAAAAGATATTACTATATCAAAGTACGAAGAATATAAGTTGTGAACTTTACTGTAAAACAGCTAAAACTGAGAAAGAAAAGAATATTATTTATATATAATTAAAAACATGATGGGCTCAAATAACATAGCGGGCCCAAATAACATAACAGCTCTCTACTTATCTGACTCAGTCCTTCGCTACCACCATTAAACCTCATCTTTCTTTTCCTTTAGGTCGCCGCACAAAATAATTATGGTCAGATCAAAAGTCAGGTCCCAAACAAGAATTCAAGACACATAACAGTTATGTATTCTCGACATTGTCGATTAATTGTTGTGTAGATTAACATAATATAGTGCCTACTTTAGTTAATTTGTGTCAATACAATTATTAATGATGTATGAAGAACCTAGAGGCAACTAAAGCTTGAACTTACAATCTTGAAGTCATTTACTTTCTCTGCAGTTGGAAGCTCATTGTCTTTACAAACCCGAAAAACTTCCTCGCGAGCTTTGCTTTGCCATTCTTGATGCAATGCTAGAAGGAGAATTGCCCAGGTCAAAACATTAGCAGTTGTTTCCTTTCCTGCAAAGTAGAATGTCTTACACTCATCTATGACTTCCTCTACTTCCAATCCTTTGCCAAGTTCATTCATGTTACCAGACATTAATAGGCTTAACAGATTTTTCGAATTTTCTCTTGTTTTGCCGTTTGTCTCAATCATCTTTCTGATTGAGTCTCGAGTTTCCTTTTCTAGTCTCCACCTCAATTTGTTCATTTTAGTGGGCAAAAACCTGTAATGTGATGTTGTTTTACAATGAGTCCTAGCATTCAAGGAAATAAGCTTGATCATAATATGTAAGCAAAACATTTGAACAAGTTTAACTCCTCCAACTAAGGATAAGCATATTGGTTAAACCTACCCAAAAGAGGATTGGGCTTGTTCCCAAAGTAGATTAGGCCAGTAAGTCTGGAGCGGAAGGAACGGGTCCCCCACAAGCGTAATCTAGTGTTGTTTGACGCTACGAATAACTAAGCAAATTTGTGGTGATAGTTTTGTATTTTTGGGGTGAATTAAGGTTCTTATATTGCATTATAAGAAGGCGATCTTACAGTATATTATGTACGATTGTCTGAGATAGTGAGACTGACTGTAGATTAACTTAATCTTTGGGCAAACCATGTGAAATTTTGTGTCTTGTGCGTGATTGTTTTCATTTCGATTTCTCTATACTATTGTTTTCGCTACTGGTTATTTCTCATAGCATAAAGGCTAGATATTTATCAACTAAAGATGGTCATATATATAATCAACATTATTATATATAGCTTGTCGAGTTTATTTTTCTTGGTCACCTGAATCCAGGAATGTAAACACTTCGCAAAGCCTGCAAAGTAAGGCTCACTTGTTGTTCCTGCAATTCGAAAATGCGTTTCCCCTCTTCAAAACTACTCCCGAAAGCTGTTTTAGATAAAATTTCAGCTGACAAGTCGTGAAGTTGTTTGTGCACTTCCATCTCAAATTCTTCCCTTCCTCCTCTTGTTTCTTCCCACTTCTCCAGCATCCTTGTAACACTAACCACCATCTGAGGCACCCAAGCCTGTTAAAAAACAAAGACTATTTTATTTTATTTTTTTTAAAGGTCATTTAGGAGTGATTTTATAATCACAAAGAAGAAGGTGGGATTAAATACTACCCCTTTTGAGGATTTAGTCCAAATCATATAACTGTAGTTTCAACATAAATATACATTACACCATATGATCGACTACCCCCTAATTCATCTGTTGGCCCCTCTTCCAGATTTCCCCTACGCCCCTAAGATTGAAATGTAAAAATATAGACTGGTCAACCAAAAAGAAAAAGTACCATCTAGCATGTTTATGTAGAAATATATGCATATTAGCCTTTTTGACCTTTCTATTTTCTTTTTGGTGAGCATCCTCTCTAATTTTTAACATCATCCAAGAAAATATAAAATCTAATCAAAGTGAGTAAAAGAAACCATCACTCTCTCCATATGGAATGCTGGGCTTGCAATCCTTCTATGAGCAGCCCATTTATCACCCATCAAACCAGCAAGTCCCTGCCCAAACAACAGCTTAGACAAAGGATTAAACCCAAGCTTATCAAAACAATCAGTTGTATTTGGTAAAACCTCCTTGATCATATCAGGATCAGCCAAAGCCAGCCTTGGCTTAACCCCAAACCAATACAAAAAAATGTCACCATACTTGGCAGACCACTGATAATAATGTGGTGTCACACGATGAACGATATCATGGCTAAAATGAACGGTCCTTGATTCAGCTTCCCTGATCATCTGGCCCATCTCTGCCGTGTTTCCGAAAATCGGACGGTAGGCAGGGCCTTTTACACCTTGTTCCCTAAAGTGTTGTTGAATTCTCCATGGAATCCATATGATTGAGTACAAAGATTTTAACAAGAAACTGATAAGAATAATTAGAAAGATAATAAGTGAAACTAGAAAATACATGGTGATCACAAAAGCACATAAAAGAGAAGAAAAATTAAACTTTGGACTATAAGTTCAAGGTATTGGAAAGAGACATGGGCAAATAATTAGACGTTGAAGGGTATCATAATATGGTTTATGATTTAAGTATGATAATTGTAACGGTCATCAGATAGATTATTATAAAACAAGAGTGGATATAATATTTCTTAATTGTGATTAGGCTCAATTAATTAACAAATGTGTTGTTGTAGTATAACAAGTCAATGACAAGATTATACTTCAGGGGATTGGTATTCCATTGTGTATACTTCTACAACTAAAAACATTACTCAATTTATAAAATATATTGTTGAATCAATGTGACAAAAAGATTCTTAAGGATGTTTGTTTATTCCATGTTTATCTTTAAAAATATAAATTTAGTAGTTAAATAATAGTAATATGATAATGAAATTTTGAAGACAAACTCGCGAATATTATATCACTTTATACTCCAGAAAAAAGAAAAAAAAAGTAACCGTTTATTTTCTTATGTCTGTTTGAGTGTCATATGAAATTGTAGGTCCTACCACTAACTATTTTCTTGCAAGAAAATTTTTTTACTCAAATCTCATCATATATATTTAAGAGGATTTTGGGTCATGGAAAAGTATATGCTTATTTTCCTATAAATTATAACGTCATCTAAACACTTGTAAGTAATTTTTTTTTATTTTTACTTTTCTTGAAAATCATTTTCTTATTCAATATCCAAACTGGGCCTTAAAGATGACTATTTTAGTATATAACAAACAGAAAAATGATATATCAAAAAGGAACAAATTATTTTTTGCCTTGGGGCCTGGGGGTAATCTAATCATCACCAATTTGATTACTTTTTGGGTTTCTACTTTTCTCTTCCTTTGATTATTCTGATAGGCTGCGTCTGAATCTTGATTTATACATATGGATATATCCATTCACCACCTTTAGATGACTTTGTTATAAAAAGGGTATGAGTTAGAGCCAACCAATTTATTATGAATTTATGATAGAGGATAAATGTTTTGTAGTGGGGTCTCATGTCATCTTGTACTGGCTCTACTCATTTGATTCTGCATATAAATATGTTTGGGGAAATTTGTGAAATCCTTTAATTTGTTTAAAAATAACCCTCACTAATAAAAAATATATATATAAAAAGGGGGAACTACCTCCGTTCCAAAATATTCAAAATTGATATAATTTCGTTCAAATTTTGAAAACAACAAACAAAGATGATAATTAATAGTACTTTATAGTTAGTTTACAATTGTTATATTTATTTAAAGTAAAATTAAATGACTTCATATCAATTTTAAATTTTACAATTTTACGAATGGACTCAAGAAATCAAAATATATCTCTAATTTTGAAACGAAAGAAGTACTCATTTCATTTGTAATCTTCATTGAGACGATGTGAAAAATACACCTGGTACCACTCTATTGTTTGGTAGTTCAATTCAAAGTTTTAAAAATAGAATTGAAGTATATTTGCATTTTTATAAAAAAAATAATAATAAAGTTTAGTTAAAACATGGTGCTCAATTCTAATTCTAAAGCTTGAAATTGAGTATCCAAACATAGACATAAAACTCGGCTCAAATGTGCAGCCATGATATAGACTGAACAGTGTTCGTTTTTTCGCTCTCTCTCGAGTAAAAATAAAAAATAAAAAATTTGATGACAAATTTAAGTCGATTGGGATTTGTGAATAATGACTTGTAAGGATACATGAGATAAAAATGAATTAACAATAGTCCCACCATAACTTATTCTATGTTATTATTTCCAACTTCATCATAAATTTGTCTGACATATAAATCATTTCCCGCTGACAAATAGGAGGACGCAACCAAAATCATAGCAATCCAATTAACAATCGCATCAAAAGGACTACAAATCATAATGAAAATTCAACTGTAAAAGCTCTTTAAATTTGTGTGTAAAACATATACAGATGACTAATGGGACAATTATCGAGAACTAAGAAAACTAGCAAGCAAATATAAATCAACCTAAGTTCATCCGGCCATCAAGTAACCTAGACAGCTACTATACACTCGTATTCCAAGTGTGCTCGTACACCACTACATGCCCAAAGGGCCAAAAGTAACCAATCTATGTTGTGTGATTCCTTTGACATGTGTATACACATTGGAAGTAGGACAGTTACTTTGGATATCAAAAACACTTGCAAACATGGGAAAACTCAAGGCACTACAATGAACATTACGAACGGCATGTCCTAAAAACCTCACCCCGCATTACGTCTATTGGCATGTGTTCATGAGTGTAACGCTCGGGACCCATGTACATCCCCGTCTTTTCCAAAATAGCAGTACCTTCCTCCCTACCAAATCTTGAAGCATACAGCTTGAGGTACTCGATGTCCTATCAAGCACCAGTAAAGAAAAATAAGTTTTCTAAAACATCAATTATCAAATAAGAACCATGAATAACGTCATTACAAGTATGAGCACTTGTAGTAAACATTAGATTCTAGATTTAGGGAGAGAATAATTTTGTGTCCTGATTTTAGTGTAGAAGAGGGAAAAGTAAAAACTGAATAGGCAACGTTAACAATGCTGAATAAACAGATGCTAAGATAAATTCAAACATTAACACTCTACAAAAGTGGAGAAATGCCAGAATTTGAACAGAAATTATTTGCATCACTTATTCTCATAAATTAGTGGCAGATTATCAACCCTAAATTATTTGGAGAGGAGGTAGTAAAGTGACATTTGCTTGGTGAAAGTTTTTAACATTTATTACAGGAATTTGAGAGTATTGAGAACTTTGTTATGAATGTGGTAGGACCTTAAACATCCTAATCCAGGATATGATTAAACTTTTAAACACACATGAAGTTTGAAAAGTAGATAAATAAATAAAACTGAAGTGAGAGAGTACCTGTAAGCCACTCAAAAGACGCTCTAATCTAACTGAAGCAACTGGTTGCTGTGAAGACGAGAACACCTCACCGGGGTAAAACAAGACACCATCACCAGGAGGGAGTCCCCTCCTGAATCTTATCTGCTCCAAAAGATAAGAACAGTGGTGTGAATTCCTTCAGAAAAAGGTTATATTTCATAACATAGTAGTCAAGAAAACAGCACACAATTTACCTCTGCACTGGCAACTGTTGCCTTCTCATAGCAGTTAGCACCCCAGTACAGAAAACCTGTTCCACCTTCTTTCCACACACGCCACATCACTGCACGGTGTTGTGTACCTCGCATTCCTAAGTGCCAATTAGGATGAGGATCAGATGGCCCCAAGCATACATATGTCCACCATTCCTGTACAAATCAAGCAAGATTATTTTCATGAGTACGGTACATGATGACCAAAAGAAGTTTTACATACCCACAACCATATGTGCTTTATACTTCTTCGAAATGGAAATTATAGAATCCTTTCTTCCGTTTCAATGCCACACACACACACACAGAGTACGCAGCACGGTAGGAAGAGCAGGATATATTTGAAATAGAAAAAGACTTAATAGTCTCATTACAAAATGTGTTGAATAATAACAAGCAGCATAAAGTTCACTGACAGCTAAATTTTCAAGGCAGACATTATCAAAATGGATCGTATCATAGCAAATAAATAGATTAATTTTTTTTCATTTAATAATAGAATATATATTAAACTTCCTCCATCATATGGGGAAAAAATACAGTTCCCTTATAAATCACAAAGGAAATATTACTCCGTTTTTGGGACAAAAGTAGTATCAAACAGGATGCAACACTTCCTGCAACTATGCAAGTTAGTCCAAGTGCAACAGCATTTTAGACAAACCAAAACCCACCCAAGATGAACCTTACCCTGGCAATGGTTGATTCCAACATGGAAAAATCATTGCAGACAATAAAATTTGTTCTTCCATTGGTAAAAAGAAAAAGAATCCAGCAAATATAACATAGAGGAAAAAAGAAAACTTCCACCTACAATTTCATACTTTCAGAGCCCAGCTCAAACTAGAATCAAAAACATTACCTCGCCATTTTCTGGTTGTATCTCTGCAACAATTCTCTTTGTCAAATCCTCTTGGTTACCAATCACCCATTCACTGCCAAGGAGAGAACAATATTAAAGATTTTTAAAGTGCTCGTATACTATTGGGTTAATTTCCCAAATGGTCCCTAATATATACCACTTTTTCACACTTGCCCCTAAACTAAATTAGTGACTTATTTCATCCGTAAACTTGCTAACCTGTTGCAATCTGAGTCAGTATTGATATCACGTTAGAAAATCAGCATTAAGTCCCTTGTGCACACCACATGAGCTGTTATGTTGGGTTATGTTTGTAATAACAAGAACACCACCTCGCTCACTCCAACTTCTTCCTCCCCCCTAAGCTGCACCCCGTTACTTTCTACTTCCCGCAACCCCCCCCCCCACCAAAAAAGAATGCCATTTGGTTATTTCCATTCTATTCTGACCAATTTTCGTTCCCAGAAAGCTATTACCTATCTTTCTCTCTCGCTCACAGAATATAATTCACAGAAACATTATATATGTATACAGTAACACACGAATACATACAGAGTAAGAGCTGTTATATTGCATATGTATGGAAATCAAAGATGACACCAAGACTCACCAGACGGGAATATCCAATAGAAAAGATTTTCCAGATGCGGTGTCAGGACAAATTCATTGAAGATTCCAAAGCTATTTAGTCTTTCTTCCCAAACCTTTCTTATAGACTTTCTTCCCCAATCTTTCTTATGCTCTAATTGGAAGTTGAAACGAGCAAGAGAAAGAAGAGACACCAAAGCTATTTTAGCATGCTCTTTGCATCCGCACGGTTGGAGATGAAGATCAAAATCATTTTGTATTTGAAGAGACTTTAAATAAATTATCTAAGGTCATTAGTTCAATCTTGGAAACCTTTTACTCATATATATGTAGTTAATCCAAGTACAATTACATATATTAAAAAAACAGAAGTGTATATTATTACAATTAAGAGGAACAAATTTATCAATTTTCTTATCTTTCCCTTGTTTTTCCTTCGTTTTTTCTTTCCATAGCACGTTCCAGGGTCTGATCTTAAGGAAACAATTTCTTTTCCCAAAATGGAAATTCAAGGAAAGTGGTTGGAGGGGAGGGTGGAGGGTGTAGTTTAATAACATTGCTACACTTTGCTGTTGCGCACATATTCTTTCTCACACTTTTTTCCTTTATGTAGTACAAGTTGTTTGGTGTCACTATTACCCCAATGACAATTGGTGGTTAGATGAAGGCATGCCATCCAGAAACAAGAAATTTTCCTAACATACTAGAATAGATGAGATGATTCGTGTACCATAAAGAAAACAAATTAAAATCAATACCTCGTACAATATATTTGGGTATGAGGCCGTAGAAATTCTGGTACTTTCAAGAAAGCTTCAAATGTGGTAGAAGCAAGAGGTGCATCATTTGGACCTGAATAAAGGTTGAAAGCAATTTTAGATCCTCCATAGAAACACATAACAATGAGTCAGTCACACCAAAATTAGAAAGATTCATGTAAGTAACATTTGAAAGTTATCATTGCTTTCTCTCTCCCCATCATCAGTCAACTCAGTTTTTTCTATCCTCATCAGCTTACGACTCAACTTTCTCTCTCCTTATTTGTGTACATGTGTCTTTTTGGTTAGCTGTTTGGATGGCGATCATTTTTTTGTTTATGAAAGAAATTATGAGTGCAATGAGACTGATAGACAACATAGTTCGATAAGGCATTTTAAGTCGGACTATGATACAGTGATGAAAAATGTATCTGACCCAAATTTTAAACATTGAAATCCTCGTATAAATTTATTTTCAGTAGTTATTCAAACAAAAGCATACAGAAACCAAAGATGGGAACATTGATCCTCGTTAATTCTAGAAAAAAGTGTAGGATATTCTTTACCACAGTAATAAGTTGTAAGGACACGGGCATCAGGTGCATAAGCATGAATATCACTGGCTTGGTTGCGAATGGCATTATACTGTTCCAGGTTAAGAGGCTGCCAGAAAGGAATATATGCAAGTCAGAATATGCAAATTAGGTGATCAGTGAAACTAAAGGAGGGTATATTTTAAGAAAACAGATAAAAGAAATCAATAAATTTGAAAATTCAACTTTCAACAGCACTACTTCATCGCTTATTATAAAGCCTCCAGCTTTTTGTAACTGTTTTTTGATGATTTTGGGTCACATCTTATCCTAAAAAGAGTTTAACTAATTTAATTATTTTTATGCCTGGAAAGCAGTTATTCTCTTCATGTTCACTCACTCACATTAGTTTTTTAACTGTTTCTCACATCTCTCTTCTACCATCCTCAAAGTTCAAAATTATAGATGGACAAGTCTAATTTACCCATTTTGTGGTTTTAGATCAGTTCTTTTATACTTGAAAAGGTTTATATTGCACACACATTGTGTGTGCCAAATGGCTAGTTTTAATAAAGTATAGATAGTAGTATTAAGTACTATTAAGTAGAGCACGAGTTGAAAGGGAGATATATTTCTTTGTTTGATAAGTTAAAAATAGACTATATAGATCTCAGAAATCTTCCTAACTCCTCAATTATCTTATAAAGATATATGTATGATATGCCTGTGCAGTACCACTTTCGTCGCCTTCGTCATACCTCATCCCACAAGTAGAAGTAGGCTTTCTTCCAATGATTTTTTGTTCTTAAGATCTCAACTTCCTTTTGCAGGTAACTCTTTTCAGTATCACCACTGTTTCACATCAAGATGCGTATCAGTAAAATCATTACCAATATTATAGAACCAAGGATCAATTTTTCATTTCAATATATAGTTTTGGTTGGCTTAAAAATGGAATCTTTTTGATAAAGTTTCAGAAGTTTCAATCACATTTATGGTCAACTTCGATATTTCGCAAAGGTTTTCAACATATCGATTATGTTGAAAAACATAAACTTTTTGGAGTTTTTGAACGTTTGAAAAGAAATTTTAATCCTTGGATAGAACTAAGTGCAGGCAACTGACTGTATACCTGGAGACTACTGGATTATATGGTACAGCATATGCTGCAAGTCGCGGGTCTGAAAAATATTCATCTGATTTTGGATGATCAGCTACAGCACCACAATGAGGGAGAGAGAGGAGAAGGAGCATGAGACTAAAATCATCACAAATAAGAAGTACTACATGTAATACATGACAAACTAGCTATTGAAAGCAATGACCAAAATCATATCAAATTGTAGAGGAAAGATACCTACTAACCTGGCCACGGAGACGTGTATGTCAAAACGCGCATACTATCTCCCCATCTACAGAAATAGGGGCTGATTCTATATTGAAGAAGCCATTTAAAATGATGGTCCAATGCCTCATACCACTCAATACTCCCATGTTTAACACCAAAACGATCTTCAATCACAGTATCAGATATCTATGCATGATTAAAGAAGTATACACAATTACTGAAACTATGTAGAAGTAATTGTCTAAAACACAACCTCTGGCATTGTGAACGAAAATCATAGTATAGATTATTGATCCATGATATAGATCTACGTGAACATTTCAAATAATGTTATGCCAAATTGGCAAGCAAGTTGCCTCAAGTTCAACATCATAATTGCTCCATGAGTGTACCTTGATTATGTCTCTGACTCAGGACTAATTCCTAATATTAATAGGATTAATATTTAGAACGTCCATTGTGAAATTAGCATAAAAATACTAATAAATCTTCATATATAGCAATGTTAGAAAGCATGGGTCCACATCAAAGCTATAACATGTATGGCACCACATTAGTAACAGCAGCGTAATAGGCATTCACAGTTTGTGGAGGCCATAAGGGGATGAGAACAACAAAAGCATATAGTTAGTGGCATCACATAGTGTAAGCAGATAAATATTGTATTGTGTCCTTTCAAACATCAAAATAATATTTTTTCTGACTAATATAAGGAAAATCGACATCAATATTTCCCGTGTTCAGTTTATTAAAAGTACAGTTGCAGGATACACCAATCACAGCAGGAAGTGAAGGTGTTGCTGGAAGAACAAAATCCCACACAGTCAAACTTAGCTTCAACCGTATTGAAAAGTTTGAAATAACATCTTCCTCCATCATATCCACAGGGCCATTATCTGTAAAGAAATCAGAAAATGATGGCGATACGAGAATTCTTCGTAAAGATGTAGTTGCAGATTTTGCTCTTTCTACCTAAAAAACAAAAGGTTCATATGAACACTGGTAAAACCCTAAATAAATGACAAGTATTAAGTCACATAAATAGTGTAGCTTCAGAAACCCACAACTTCATCCGCTGGTTTTCCATCAATGGGCTCCAAAATGTCAAGACAATTTCTAAATTCTCTGTACAGCTGCTGCTTCTCAGCTTTGCCAAGGCATTGTGCTGTTGATCTGTGATGAGTCAGAGTTAGTAAATGTGAAGAAAACCATCCTTGGATGAGTCCATTGTGAATATCAGACCAATTACAGGTTTCTAAAATGACAATTAAAGGGATGTAAGCCGATGTAGCGAAAAATAGTATATAAGTATACAAGTGAAGAAATAGAGGATAGGCAATCACTCTGAATCAGCTTTGATAGCAGTAATGATTAACTCTCCTTCATATTGACCTGGGGGTTGTGCACTTGGTACATCTACAGATAGCCAAACTGCTGTTGTTTCTCTGCAGAACAAGAGTAATATCAACCACACACAGTAAAATCAATTTAGAAATATGTAACTCAAACCAAACAATTCACAGTTAAACTATTAATGTAAATCAATACCCTGGAAGCAAGCTTATTTGTGAGACTGGCAGATCAAGGGGTACAAGTGCATCTGGAACACCTAAGACAGGCACCACGCGCCTCAATGTTATTGATTTGTCAACTACCAACCTGGCCACAGCCACAACCAACATATGCAGAATATAAATTTCATAGTATAAGACCCAAAGTACCATGTATTCAAGAAAACTAACCTATCACCAGAAGCGGAACATAGATCAGTACACTGAACCTGTACAACCCCTGCAACACTGGATTGGCACCACGAAACTTTTGGGCGTATGGCAATTTGAACACTTTCCCTCTCATTTCTTGCAGCTAGAAGAGATATCTTCAAGGTAAAGAATGTATCTCAGAGAAAATAAGAAACTGTTTATTACTGTTTTGACTTTTTCCGGTTGCTACCACTTTTTTGCTTCTAAGAACTTGATCATGTCTTATTATTGAGAGTTTATAATATGAATATATCAAGTTATTGATTTATAATATATGTACATTGTACATTAATATTTGGATACTTCAAGCTCATGCTTGACACAATAATCAAGTGTTAATTTTTTGAATGTTTGGTCACAGGTTCAGGTCTTAGAAATAGCCTCTATGTAAATAAAGGAAAGAAAGCATACATCTGACCCACCCCAGCCCCTGCTAATTGTGGGAGTCTTGTGCACTAGGTACGACCTTTTTATTAGTAGTTATATACTTCAATATATAATCTATTGGTGATAAATACATCGTTTTCCTTGTTTTTCCATCTACGATGTAGTCTAATTTAACCACATGAAACAGTCATAAATTAAATAAGAAAATAAGAATTAGTACTATGCTATTGTTTTCAGGTAAATGCTAACGAAAGTTTTCTTATCCGCCAAAAGGATTGTTTCCACTCGAATCATAAGATTTTTTGCTTTAATGTAGATAGGATCCATGCCCTCCACCACACAAAAGGGGAACAAAAAAAATAGTGCTCTAGCCTAGTGGTAACTAGAAGGCTTATCATAAATTCGAAAGAATGCCTGCACATGTTTCTGCCACCATATGTTTAAAAAACAGATGTACAGGTGATTCTCCATATTTAGTTGAGGTTTACATTGGATTGATGCGTCTTTACAAACAGGAAACTATTTTTTCTTCTATGCTGCTAACAATTCCCCATTCCTTGAGGCCTACATAAGTTGGTTCAGACATGAAACTCTGCAATATGGGCTGCAAAGAGTTGTGCATTCATGCATTTGTGGCATAGGATATATGGTCAGGCAGACATCTCTTGACATGATCATGTGCAATTGAAGGAAAACTCTATAATGCGTTCGCATGTAAACTGACAAACTACAAGAATACATGAATAGATAGCTACTACATACGATAAAAAGGCCAACCAAGAAGGAAAATCAATTACACCTTCAGAGTACTAAAAACACATAATGCAGGCACACTTACAGGCTCCAAATGACGAGGCATTTCTTGCTGTCCAACATTTGCCGTGCTCGGCAAGCACCATACATGCACTAATTCTGCAGAAGGAACTTTCATGGGATCAATAGTCCCCCTTAGGGGACTTGGATCATGTAAGCCATCATTCCAACCATACGCTGTCCCACCTCCAGCGACACCTTCAACTGGTGGCACCATCATATCCTGATGACTCTCTGCACATAGTAAGAAACAATACAAAAGGAACAGCATAAAAGTTCAGCAGGCAACTCGAAACACAAGAATCCTAACATGTAACTCTCAGTCACAATGATCCAACTTGAGTTAATTACAAACCCACAATAAGAATTAAAATACAAAATTTTTAACAAGAGATAACTCAACCACTCCATGTTCTCTAAGCTATGTTTGAAAGTGAAAATGCCAGTAAACGTACAGAAAGTGAATGAAACTTTTTCAAAAAATCAAAATGCAGATCAAAATTCAGAAATCCCTCGCACTTGATTTTTCTAAAAAAGTAGAACTGCAAAACATTTTCCTTTATAAAAGCATATGCGGGAAGCTATAGGGGAAATTATCTTTTACTTATTGTTTGCTTTCCTTTTCCTTCCACTCAAAAATCATGAAGACCTAAAAACAAATAAAATTCTCAACCAAATTACTAGTAAAGATCACTACAATTCAACAAAAACAAGCACAAAACCAAATATGCAATGACGCATTAGCACAAACAGACAAGTACGAAACCCTAACAATTCATAAAAGATGAATGGACCTAGTTGAAACCAGAATAATCAATTAGTACGAGTGTCACTAAACCGCCATGAAAGAGAAATCGACAAACCAAATGGAGTGAAAAAAAATGATAAAAACGATGAAATCAAAGAGGATGAAGAAAACTAACCGGAGTTCTTCATTTCGTGTGATTGAAAACAATCGCGAGATCGTGTGTATTGAGATTTGGTACTACTTTTAGGTGATATGAATATTTAAAAAAAAGGAAGAACAATTATTATAAAGGTAATGATCGCTGTTGAATATATAGGAATGAGTGCTCTCAGCTCAGTGTTCATTGGCTAAAATGAGAAGTCACAGAAAGTGATACCGACACTCCACCGTTTTGCTATTTGGTTTATCTTCTATTTTTTTATAAAGATTAAAAAAAAAGGCCTTCCATGACACTAGGTTTATGTTGTTTTTTTTTTTTTAAATGTCCTAATCTATTAGTACAATAATTTATTGTTTCCTCGGTTTGTTGGACATGTCTTCGAAATAATCAGATGTCAAAAAAATTCTAATATTTACTGTGCTTAAAAATCCAAACACACTTAAACATTTTGTTTAACTCGCGAACGTAGTATTTAGGGTTTAAACATAATGCACCAAAATTGATACCTTGACAAATTGTTGCTGGCGGTATTCAATCTCAGGTCGTCCGAGTCTACAGCTCGTCTGGGGACTTCATTCGAACCACTGCATCAACTGCTGGGGTTGCAACACAACATTGTTATAGTTTAATTGTTCCATAACTTTTTTAAAACATGTGACGCCCCCAAAATAGGTTCACACAACCCATTCTGAATCGCCAATAACATTCTACAAAATACAAATACGAATTTTCCCATTTACAACTAATATTGGTCGTGCAAAATACGACCACACACATATTGTGACTTTCTATACAAATATCGTACCATATGGTACCACAGTATCCAAACCCAAATTATTACAATGCCGTAAAAAGACGACAACACATGTTTTAAGTCTCCAATACAATCATTATTAAGCTATGCCATAACTTGATAAGGACAACCACTAACTCGGACCATCACTCCACTCCCCGGCTAGTCCCAACTACATTTTCCTTTCCTGAGAAGAACAATGGGACAAAACTGAAAAGGGTGAGCTCAAATAGCCCAATAAGAAATATCATGACTAAGATAATGAAGAATAAAAATTATCTTTAGTCTTTAACAATAATAAATCAGAGATTTAAAGATATTATATTTGTTCAACAACAACTGCAGCGGAACGAACAATCCATTAGAAGAGTCAAGTAGATTATAATATCTACCATCTTCTATAAGTTAAAGGATTACCACCAATATTTTACCCCTGTAACGCCAATCAATAATTCCTGTTTATAAACATCCAAATCAACAATTTATTATTCAACAGCCTCTCTTTGCACTACGTGCCAAAGATATTTATTTGTAACATCACCGGTCATGATCATGCCAAACGTCAGTTCATCTTTACACTACGACCAAAGAGAACTTTCACCATACGCCTTTGTTTGTAACACAAAAAGTCATGATTATACCGATACACAGTTTGGTCAAAATCATGTCACGCCAGTTTATCTTTGCACTACGGCCAAAGAAAACTAATACCACAATTTAAGTATGAGGATGAGGATGATGACAATGATACAGTGAGGTTAGGGATAAGAAAAACTCTATAATTTAATCAGTATCAAAGATTGACCAAATTGCCAACACGATGACCAAATTGTGGAGTCAAATTCAAGAATGATATTCAAGAAATTATTTCATGCTTCAACTATAACGTATAAAATGAAATAGAAAGATTCAAGTGAAAAGATATTAGATGAAGCACAAACTATTAAGGATATTCTACTAATTTTCAGGGATTTTCTCCATTTAAAAATAAGGTTTTGGAAACAAACAAATATTTCTTATCATAAATGGAGAAATGTGAAAGAAAAAGATATCCCTTAAAGAGTACAAAAGAAATGATACGTTATACGAGTATAACAGAATATATGAAACTGCAAATGGATTTTCACCTGTCATGCGATAATTCGCGTAGACAGATTATTTCCACAACAGATTAATAAGTAATGAATACGACGGGTTATTCACCAGGTATGCGTCAATCCGCACGAACATGTTATACCCACAAATTTATAAGGAACAAATGCAAAGGGATATTCACCAGGTACGACACTCCGTACATACAGGTTATTCCCGCAGAGTAATAAGGAATGAATACAAAAGGGTATTCACCAGGCATGCGTCATACCGCACAGACAGGTTATCCCCACAAATTAATATAGAACGAATAACAACCTTTATGAGTATAATATCACTTACGAACATGAAAGCAAATGATATTATATATGAGTATGAAAGAAATGATATTCCCTACCTTCGTTAACTGGATGTTACTTTCTATGAAGTTTACTAACTTCGGATAATACTAGTATCCTCACAAATACTCACAGTAACCTAGCACACTAAGAGAACTTAAGAAATTTAGAGAGAGAGAGGAAGTATAGGCAATGAAGGTGTGAAAATTTCTTAAGCAAACTCTCCCTATTTATAGGAAAATCAAGGTGAGGGCATTTTGGTCTTTCCCCCATATTCTTTTAATATCATCCATTCATTTTTTCTTCCATTAATATCATCCATTCATTTTTTCTTCCATTAATATCATCCATCCATTTTTTCTTCCATTAATATCATCCATCCATTTTTCTTCCATTAATATCATCCATCCATTTATTCAAAAAGATTAATCCATTATCAAAAGATAATTTCATTATCAAAAGATAAAACCATTAAAAATAACTCCATTATCACAATAAATCTATTTTTTGTATTATTGTGTTAAATGTATTAATATCACAGATAGCATATACTCGCAATACTGACAACCAGACTATTCCCAGGAAAGAGGGGGCCTTCCATAAAAATGGCGCGCAATTAAATAACCCCTTTCCTTGACAGAATTTCTAGACATTGTCGATAATGTTAAAATATCCTATCAAATGATATAAGTTACAGTGTCGTGACAAATAGTAAAATATATTATGCAGATGCTAATTAACAATTATTGAATCAAGATACTATGCAATTGCTACTTTATCAATTATTGAATCAATAATATAAAACACTGTGCAACATCGTGAACTACTGTGGAATACTGTGTGCTACTGTGGAATAACGCGTTTTACTGTTCTTTTTATCACCGGGTATTTTAACAGTTATCGGTTAAAGTTTTGCCGCCAATTTCTATCACTTTCTATATCCGACAGTTAACCCGTTGTGGGACCCACTATCATTGACAATATTGTCATTTCGGCGCCGTCATACGGTACCGAATATAATATTCCCCGACAGAAAGAATATTTCCCGACAAAAGGAATATTTCCCGACATACTATTTATTAGATAATTTGCATATAACACCCTTAACTATCATTTATAACAATTAAGCACTTCACTATTTAGAAAAATAATCATAAAGAAAATAATAAATTTTTATTTCATAAATTCGGGGTCTTACAAAACAATTATGAACTTTAATTATTACAATCAACAATGTGAAATTTAAGGACTATTTAAGTTCTATAATCATCATTTATTATGAATAAACCCTTTTAAAAAATAACTCCTATATACTTCCTTTTATAAAAAAGTCTTAGTTCTTCGTATTAATTTTTCAGGTACTAAAGTTTGCAATACCTCGGCATAAACTTTTTAGAATATTAAACTTTGAAAATAAAATTGTCATATTTAGACAGGGGGTAGTATAATTTGATAAATCACACCTCTTATTGGTTATCGTACTTACAGAATATGAAATATTTGTATGACTTTATTGTACTTATAGAATATGAAATATTTGTATGACTAATCATCATAACAGTGTTGAACTATTATATTTTTCCATAGTAACACAAAATGTTAACTAAATGGAAAAATATGACTCAATGCTCTTATTTTCAATATTTTACCGTAATTTAGTCACATAAATCAAATGAGATGTTAATTTTACAGTCTCTCTCTCTATATATATGTATCAGGAAAATTTCGAACTAAATTATCATATTTTCAATATATTTATGTAACTTAATCATATAAAAATATATATTGACATATTTTTGTTGCATTATATATTTTTTCATATTACATAATAGTCATATTTTACAAATAAGTAACAAATTGAAGAGAAATTTAATAATAGCTTATAGTCAATTTTGAAAGAGCAAATATAGTATCATTAAAGGACAAATGATAAAATTGTGCCCTGAAGGTGGCAACTTCTCTCTCTCTTTTTAATCCATAAATTTGGAATCAATAATCAATATTCTAAACAATTTTTAAAATACAATGTTGTTCCTTTTTACATGTTTCGACTAATTAGTGTTTTGAGATGCACACCTGTCGACATATTGAGATAATTATGTGAGTTTTTTAAAAGTAAGAAATACGCATTTGTTATTATACTTGTACAAAAAAATTAATACATATTCTAATAAAATATAAATATCCAAATTGTGGAAGAAAAAAAAATTCAATCCCGTGACAGCCCTAGTTCCCCATTCCCACCACCAATCTCATCTTCTTACCTGGGCTCCGGTCCTCCATATGCTCTTTGCCTTCACATCCGACTAATCAAATCCGCAATCAGAAAACAACCCAACTGCAGGTCATGCAACATGTCCAATTGTTAAGGATCTAAAAAGAAGGCAAAGCAATAATTTACAAGTTCTTCAACGAATTTTTATTGTGATTTGTGATACCAATATTTGAATTTGGTAAGTTGAATAGAAAATTTGAATTTTGTATGATTAATTGTAACCCTCTTCTTTTCATCTCCCTTTTTTCTCCTATTTGGTTCCGGCGAGATTTCCCATTTTGGTAAGGTAACAATGATAATCTTCTTATTTCCTTATTATAGCCGATTATGGTGGTATTTTATGATTTGATGTTGAGAATCATGAAAGCAGGTAGAAAAGATTGATGAGATCTTACTTAAAAATGATGACAATGTTTTTGATTTTTAGATCTTAGTAACTTACTGGTGGGGATTGATTTTTTCCTCTTTGGTTTATTAGCAATTTTGATAGGTTCAGTTGCTTTCGTAAATAAGATTATCGTATTTCTTTTACTTATTTTTCTAATAAAAACAAAAATAATTAGTTACATATAAATTTATATATATATATACACATTATTTATTTATTTATTTTGATTTTTTTTGAAAAATATATATATTATTTTGTTTTAAAGCTTGTCAAAATTCTTTAAAAAATAAATACTCATTTAGTTACTTTTATTTTTTACTTTTGATTTTGGTATTATTTTGAATTTTGTTGAGAAATAATCACATGTATTTATGAAAAGTAGTATGTATTTGGTTATACACGTATAAAATAGTCAGTTGGTACTTAATCAGTATTGAATTTATATAAAATTGACACGTGGCATATTTCGGTCATAAATTAATTGAAACGGGCAAAAGGGAACAACATTGTATTTTAAAAATTGTTTAGGGTGTTAATCGTTGATTCCCAAATTTATGGGTTAAAAATTGAGAAGTTATCATTTTCCTATTATTAAATGAATACTTCATCCATTTTATTTTGAATACCTCGATTAAGATTATACTCTATTTGTTAGACTTGTGCCTAAATTTTTCTTTTCTCAAAATTACGGTAAAAGAATTGTTATAACAAATGGAATAGTTTTTGAGACATTCAAAAAATAAATGGAGACATTAATTTGAGAAAATATACGGGGTAAATTCATACGCAGTAGAGAGCTCTGAAAAGATCAGCCCGATCCAATAACCCAAATTGTTCCTTTTTCCACAAACCCAGCCCTATTTCTTTACCCATCCATAGTCCGACTCGTATCCACACCCATCGTGTAGTAGTAGTACTTATTCCTTCCAGCATCAAAACCCTCGTTTTCAGAGCTTCAAATTCATACGCAGTAGAGAGCTCTGAAAACCCCGGTAGCCACCGCCATGGAAAGCGCATTCGCCAGTGCTTCCGCAATCGGCGACCAGAGGCAAAAGATCGAACAGTACAAACACATCCTCGCCTCCGTCATCTCCTCAAACGACATCGTACAAGCCCAGAAGTTCATCGAACACAGTTATTACAAGCTTTTTCTTTCCTTCAATTTATGTAATTTTATTTATCTAGTGCTTTAATTTATTAATTTTGGTTTTTTTTTTGGGGGTGGATTTTTTAGTTTTATCGGACGATGTTCCTCTGGTGGTTTCGCGTCAGCTTTTACAGACCTTTGCGACTGAGTTAGGAAGGTTAGAGCCGGAGACCCAGAAACAGATTGCTAATTATACCCTCACGCAGATACAGCCTCGTGTGGTTTCGTTTGAAGAACAGGTTCGTTTTTAGCACGATTATCTGAAATCTTAGTTGGCTGTGATAATATCATAGGGTTTTCGGGATTGTTACATGTGCATTATATTGTTATTTGCATTGATTGTTAATAATTTGATTTGTAGATTATTGTTGTTACTGTAAACCCTAGTCTTACAATGATGAAACCCATGGGAAACCCATGGGTAATAGTCATAGGGAATAGTCATAGGGAATTTGCTAGTTTAGTGGCAGTTAAGCTAGTAGCATAAGAGCCTTAAATGTCGTTGGTTCAATACTCCACAAGGCAATGATAATGGTTTCCTCGAAGCACTTAGTTTAATATGGGATGGACTTCTATTCTCCTGCATTCATAGAGTAACCAGAAGGAATATAGAGTTCTAAGAAGACTACCTGTTTAAAGTTAAGAGCATATTTTTCTACTAATTGTTTCTTGTTTGCAGTTCCATGAGGTGGTAAGCAAGTCATATCTTTTAGAATTGTGATCCAAGCTCTTGCTTTCTCTTAACTTAGATCAATTTTCGTAGTTAATTTTGTATAGGAATGGTTTTTCTTAAGAGTGAGCAAAATATTCCTTTTGCTCTTTATGTTGCAGTGATTAGGATATTTTGAAAGCATTATGTAATATTCTAACAATTATATTTGTTTATGATTGTTTGATAAATTCATTTTCCAATATAAAAAGTTAAGTTTTAGGATGATAGGGTTTGATCCATGTGACATTGTTATCGTGGATGACTTGTATTTGTTTTGTTATTTATTTCAGACTTTTTAATTTTATTTAGAGTCCCCGTAATAAGTGGTTTATTATGTTAGTTTTATTCTATCAAGGCTTCCATCTTTTTCTAGGAAAGTTCGTTGGGTCTTATAAAAGGCCTAGACACACTTTTATTAGTATTGATATTGAGAATTATTCCAGTTGATTGCGATCAATATTTACTCTTCTCCGGTTGAGGATCCTTGGGATAGTGGAGGCACAGAGCTTCAATTATTTTCTCCAAATTCAAGCTTTCATAATCTTGTCATGCATCAATTCATATTTATAGCTTGTTTTATTTACTTGTGAGAGTTGCAGGTGTTAGTCATTAGAGAGAAACTGGCAGACTTATATGAGTCTGAACAGCAATGGTCAAAGGCAGCACACATGCTTAGCGGCATTGATCTCGACTCTGGAATGAGGTAAACTGCTTCTTATATTTTATCCACAGAGTATCTTTCCAGACATTCTTTAAAATCTGCTAAAGATTATCATTGATTTGTTTTATTGTTGTTTCTGCAGAGTGATTGATGATACATTCAGGTTATCAAAATGTGTCCAAATTGCTCGTCTGTACCTTGAGGTAATACCAGACTTGTTCAGTAGTTTATGGCTTATAATTTGATAGATCAAATTGTGCACTGTTTCACATCATACTTTTGGGCATTAAGATTACCTGGTGCTGAGATGGGTTGTAAAATCCATTATTTGAGCCCGTAGTTTTATTTATACAGGATAGTTGTGTATGCATTGAGAACCAAGAGAATTTCTATTAATTGTTCGTTTATAAGTTCGGAATATGGTAAATGGGTTTCTTTGTGTAGTAGGCAAAAGAAGCTCTAATCATTGCCTATGCTCTTTGCAATGATGAGTCATGATTTTGGACATGGAATTATTCTTTCATTAGAATTTGGGATGAATCATGTATTTGAAATATTTATGGTATATGGATGCACTAAGAGTTGTCATTATAATTTGGTAAAGTCTAGGCTTTTTTGGCATGAATTCATTCTAAACCATATTTCAAACTTATAATGAACAATATTTTTTAATTGCTGCTACAAATGGGCAATTATAACGAAGCAAGCAAAGGTCGGTTATATCTTACACATTGACTAGCGTAGCTGCTATAATTGTTCAGCCAAGGAAGGATTCCCACTCCAAATATCACGTGTGGATTTATACATGTATATAAGCAATGGTAAAGGGTGCATAAAATACATTATACATGCATGGTCGGCAATTTCTCTCATGATTACTATCAATGTTATTGGAGTATTTGAATGGTCACACATGTTGGGTAAATGTTGGATCAATACATCATTGTCTCTCCCATCCTAATTTCATTCACGTGGGAGGGGTGAGGGGATCAGGACAAAGGAGCCTGACTGGTAAATCCTACTTTAATTGTTGTGATCTATAACTTCATTGAAGATTTTGGCTGTTTCTTTGGCAGGACGATGATGCTGTTAATGCAGAAGCCTTTATCAATAAAGCATCATTTTTGGTTAGCAACAGTCAACATCAAGTATTGAATTTGCAGTACAAGGTTAATGGTCTTTGACATTAAGTGAGAGTAATTATGTTAATGGTTAGAAATGTCATCACCAATTGAACATGTTGTTTCCTTCTCCTTATTTTAGGTTTGTTATGCAAGGATTTTAGATTTAAAGAGGAAATTCTTGGAAGCTGCTCTGCGATATTACGACATCTCTCAAATTGAGCAGCGACAAATTGAAGATGAGTATGTATTCTAGAAAAAAGTTGATTTATTATTATGGAGCCAGACCATAAATAACAAAGAAATAAGAATAGAAAGAACCATATGACTATATGAGTTTATTTTGCTGGCAATTTTTGGTGAGCAAGCTGAAAATGTCCTTTCACCTTTCTCTAGTAATAAGGCAGACTTCAAAGCTCCAACCTATACAAAGGACTGTCTGCATTATTACTAAGTGCTATTTCTATTCAGGCCAGCGGAACTTCCTCTGTCAAAGAAAGTCGTTATGCGTTAGACATTAGTGCATCTATTTTCTTTTTCTTTAGCAGTCCTTCCTGGAGCTGGGTTTTTATCCTATCTATTTATCTCCTTTTTTCAAGTGGATAGTTAGGAATCTCTTTTGTTCATATATTTTGAAACTAGATAAAGCTTTTATTTTTAGAGAAGACCGGGGTTCAGGTCACTCCAACTTTTGATTGATGTTAGTTTCTTCTATAAAAGTGACTATCATTGCTGTAATTTTTTATCAACTGGGTTTAGTAATTAACAAGGCTGGGTTTTTTAAAAAAAATATTAGCCTAGCGGCATAAGTTTGCATGTTGGTTCATTCTGTACCATCTTCCTTGTGTTTCGAGTCACGTTTAAACTACTGTTAATTAAATGAAAAAGGTTTTTTAAGTAGGCAATGTTATTTGACGATTGTTTTCTGGCAGAGTGATCAACGAAGAGGCATTGGAGCAAGCTCTAGCTGCTGCTGTGACATGCACAATTCTGGCTGCTGCAGGTCCTCAACGTTCTCGTGTTCTTGCGACTCTTTACAAGGTAAACATTTAGCAGTTAGCCAGTTACACATTGCTTATTACATTACAAGCTCACTCCAGTCCTTGGAAATTATGAACATCGAAGCCAAATGCATTTTTCGGAATTAAGCTGAACTACTGATAATTTTTTTACAGGATGAGCGTTGCTCCAAATTGAAGATTTATCCTATTTTGCAGAAGGTACCCCTATCTTTCATGTGTAATCATACTGAAGCACGTCCACCACATGTCAATTCTCTAACATGTTATTTCTAACATGCATCCTATTTAACATGCGTTCCTTTCCAGAAACATATGTTCCTGCATGGCAGTTGTCTGCATGTAATCTTAATATATACATTTAGACACTGAAGAAATGTGTATTTGGCAATTTTTATTTAAGCTGTATACTCTCACAGCTAGATCTAATATGGAGTTTTTAGGTATATTTGGAGAGAATCTTGAGAAAACCAGAGATCGAGGCATTTGCTGAAGAGCTAAAAGCACACCAGGTTGCCATGTTTCTTTGTAATATTTTTCCCCAGTATAGAAATTTCATAAAAGAATCACTTTTGGAGGGTAGCCATTATGCGAACTCTTAACATTCTGTTCTGTTAACAGAAAGCACTTTTGCCTGACAATTTTACTGTGCTTGATCGTGCTATGATTGAGCATAACCTCTTGAGTGCAAGCAAACTATATACCAATATAAGGTAGGAAATATTGCTGTTTCTGTTTATATATTCATTTACACTTTTTCTCTGGTATAATTCCCCTCTGTTGACTGATTTGACTTGCTTATTTACAACTCTCATAGCTTTGATGAGTTGGGCACATTGCTAGGCATTGCTCCCAACAAGGTAAACTTCTATCAAATGAACCCGCATGTTCCCTTGTTTTCTCTCTTTTTTCTGCTGCTTACGATTAATTCAAATCTAATTGAGGTTTGGGTTGGTTTTGTATTTGCAGGCCGAGAAAATAGCATCAAGGATGATCTACGAAGACAGAATGAGGGGCTCTATTGATCAAGTATGCTCTTTTCTTAATTGTAACACCATCTTCACCTGTTAGCGCCAGATGTGAAATATAGTTCAGTCCCCATCCACTCCCCCCCCCCAAAAAAAGGGGGGGGGGAAAGAATTTACTGTGGACGTAGTTTTGCTTGATGAAATGGTGAAATAACAGAAGTACCATTAATGGATTAAGTGAACTAATAAAACCACCCTTATTTTAGTGCTTTGCCACATCCGTGTTAGTTGTGGTTGCAAAGAGAGAAATAAGGAATTTTCTTTTGTTGTAGTGCTAAACTTCTTATCGATATTGGAGTCTTATTTTGGTGCTTTTTCATGAAAATTTCCAAATGTTAGGTTGAAGCTTTCATCCATTTTGAGGATGACACTGAGGAACTGCAGCAGTGGGATCAACAGGTGATTTATTTCTTTTCTACAGCTTGACACAGCGTGCCTGAAATTTTTGCAGAAATAGTAGAATTTATGTTCTTGTTAGGATATATATTTTATTGATATTGCGAATGCTATTCATTTTATTTTCCTCGTTATCTTCCTTGCTTGATACTACTTCGTAGCTCCCAACCCCTTGCCTGTCTTCTAACCAGATCTTGTGTATTTGCTTGTTTATGGCAGATTGTTGGACTTTGCCAGGCACTGAATGACATTCTGGACAGCATGGCGAAGAAGGGCTTACCAATCCCTGTGTGAAGTCATAATTTTTTGATTCACTTAATTTTGTAAACTGGATTGGTGCACGAATGCTTGAAGGTTTATTTGATATTTGGTACTGATGTAGATATTATTAGTACAAGTCTTACAGTCCCAATTTTAGAGGGCATAAGCCACTTGCGCCTTATTATGGCTGATTGTCAACTAAATGTGTTCTTTTACACTTTTGACAAATTTATGAAATTTATTACTTAAAAATGCGGTCAAAAAAACTAATTGATATATAAGTAATTATGTACAAAACTACCGACATTTTTTTTTCCAGGACTGTTGAAGCCCTATTTTCTTTATAAAAAAATTGTATTTATACTCGTTGGTTAACCTTTTCCAAATTTGACAGCATGACATTGCGTTAGTGGTATATGATGGTGTGAAATGAAAATTTGTGCTTTGAACTAAAATCTACAAACGAAGTTGCTCTCGCCCTCTACCAAATTCCCCCAAAACGGAACCATCACTGGACCGCCAACACATAATGACCTGAGCCTCAATTTCAATTTCTCCAAAAATAAAAAAAAAATTGAAAAAAAAAATTCCTAAATGCCAACGATTGTAGTAGTATGTGGTTTGTTAGGTCAATGGAGTATCTGATAAATTTGGTTCGATCGTGTTCCTCTCCCTCAAACAATGTTATTCTTGTTCAAATCCTTGATCATATGAAGTTAAAAAAATGATCCAGACTTTATTATTAGTAAAGATTCAAAGACCAAATGAACGAACACTGTATATATATATGTAGAGTAGCCAACCACACTAACAGGAATATTATTAATAAAAATGAGAAGAGGCCATAAAATGAAACATTGCAAGATCCAGACTCCCATGTGAAGAGATAAAGTCAAAGCATGGGTCAACAGGGTAGGGTACATCCACATTGGCTGAACAAACTAATCCAACAAACAAGAACTGATGTATAAAGAGTTTGTTCAGTGAATATGGCAAGAATTGGAGAATATATTACTCCATTACACCTCATTCTCATTGTTCCCATCGAGCAGAGGTTGCAGCATGCAAATATCAATGGAAACAGAATATACCACAACATAGGAAACCAATAGCTACTATTTTGAGACCAAATGCGATAGGATGATATCCTAGTGGTAAAGCTTCTCCCTTTATTGTGCAAGGTCACAAGTTCAAGTTTATCTATCAACAAAGTCAAAATAAATTTTCCCTAGGTTCCCCTCCTCGACCCTTATCCAGGTTCCCTGATAAGGGTTCCCTCCTGGCCTTTCGTTAGGTTCCCCCTAGACCCCTAGGATTGAAACGTATTTCTAGAATTGAATTGATATAGTATAGGTTCTCAACGACCCAAAAAAAATTTAAAAAAATAAAAATAAAACAGAAAAAAAGAAGCTACTATTGTCCATTTTCTCCAAAAAAATTTATTTTATTTTACGCTCCAGAAAAGAAAGAGTATATTGTTCAAGAGATATTCTACAACGAAAAACTAACAAATTTTTATATTATTTCTTTATCACATAATTAGTGTTACAAAGGTACAATTATAGCGAGCTCACATAATGCATGAACATGGTGTGGGGATAAAATTTCAAAGGGAACTGACTTGGTGTAATACGTGGAAACAGTACCTGGAAATAAGATTACAAATTAATTGCTCTCGTCTACAACTGGACTGTTTACGTATAAGCTCTCTCTTCTTTTTGGGTAAGCTGTAGATTCTAGATTTGCTCCCCTAAATTTCAACTCTGATGTCCTAAAATTTGGATCTACAGAAGCAGGTCTAGAATTGGTATCGGCAGAGTTTGGCCTATAGGAGCTGGCAGTTCCACCAGGATACCGGGATGGAGAGCCATACCTTCGTGTTGGACCTCTTAGACCACCACCTCTCAACTCCGTAACTTCACTTCTAGAAGAAGAATCTATGAAAGATCTGTCCCCGGAACCAGATCCTAATGGAGCTCCATTTGTTGCTGACACCGAAGTAAAAGGATCTTCAGGTGCCCATAAGGAATAAGTTTCTTTCTTATTGGCAAAAAATATCCATGCTCCAAATATGAACAGAATAAAAAACAATACGGGACTGCTCCATAAGATGGTATTGAATTCTCCTCTGGAAATTGGTAGGTTAGACCGATACATTCCCACATATCCACTTCCAAGACTGAGAATAACCAGTTTTTCATGATCACTTGCTATTAATGGTATTACTCCTTTCTTTTGGGCATCTAATTCCATCGCTTGATAATTGAGAAATGATGCTACAATCTCATCAAGACCAGCAGAGAATAGAAGTCGAGGCCCACCAGCCCTAATATAATTTGGAGATGAAACATTGTAGACAAAAACCTTCTCCTGGCTAACAACAAGCAAATAACCTTTAATAGCATGGAAAGCTAGAGGCTCATTCATATCAAACTTCTTCATGGATCTAATCCTGCATTTGAAGTTCATTATATCACCTAAAAGTAACACATGAATCAAATCACCCTCTGAAGTAAAACCATATGCTTTCGACCGCTCTGTGGCATCAAACACATAATTCCGAGCAACAGAATTGTTCAATCCTTCACAATCGGACTCCCTAATTTTCATGGTCCTCAAATCCAATGATCCCGCGCCAGTCTCAGTAAGAAACAAGAGCCTTTGCTTCAAGAACACAAGTGGCCTGCTTGATGGCACAGCCAACCCATGAACTGACCCATTCTCCCTGAAAACCTTAATCTTTCCACTAACATCTATAGATAAAATGTACCTCGTCCTTCCAACGTGATGTACTTCTAAGATGGTTATTGGTGACCCACCTTCCTCAATCTCAGATACAACAAATTTCCCATTAGTTTCCATACGAAGCGTATTCAATTCCTCTCCACTCGACAACTCCCAAATCCTATGCACCAAAATGACTCCATTTCCATGCCCCGTAACCAATACACTCTCATTCTTATAAGACGACATGTAAGCTAACATGGTTGTAACAGGGGAATTCGACAATGTATAAAACTCAAGCAAGACATCCCCATTTCTTGAAAACACGTAAACTCTCCCTTGATCATCCCCAACGGCAACATACTTACTCAACCCCTCCAAGTCCTTCAATGGCAACACACTAACACACATGGCATTCGAATCCAACTTCACAGCAGCCACAAACTGAAACCTCTCCGACCAGTACAGACTATGCTTTGTAACCGACACAGCTCCAACTCTCTCTCCATCTCTCACATTACTTTCAGAACCATCATCCTCAACTTTCTCAGCCAACCCACCATCCTCCCTCTTCCTTTTATCAACTTTAACTTTTACTTGAAGAGGGTTCTTCTTATCATCAAAAGCTCCAATCTTCGGAGACTCCGAAACCCATGATTCTAACCTAGACACCAATTCAGTAAGGTTTTTCACTAGCTCTTCAAGCTTTTCTATCTGAACTTCATGTTGATTCACTACATTTAGATCATTTATCTTGTTGGGTACGTGGGATATCATGTGATCTTGTTCATCTAAATTAGCAGAGCTTGTGTTTGCATAAACCTTAGAAATGTGAAAAATATCAAAGATTAACAGCAAACAGAGAGAGAAAGACTTGCCTTTATAGGAAACTGCCATTGATTGAAAAATTGTTGCTTTTGGGTTCACAGCTATTGGATCATTATTAGCTTTGTGATAATACCCAGATCTCTGTTTTGATGGTATGAGAGTTGAACTGGAGATGTGAATTTTTGTGGGATTTGGAGGCTTGGAGATAATGGGTTGTCTTATTTTGACTGCCTGGGTCAGTGAGCTTGTTGTTACTTGTGGATTTAGGGCAAGATTTCTGATTTTCAGGCGAAATTTCTTAGGAAGACTAGCAGACAGGTACCATGGTAATAATTCACTACGGTCCGTCTTAGATTCAGTTTTAAGCACGTTAGCTTTAAGAGTGACACGTGGTATGTTCGAAAGATTTAGCATTTATTTGACAGTTTTGTCACATAAATTTAAATTTAAATATAATTTTAGTGTATATACGCCAGTACTATAGTGAGAAAATTAATATTGTTCACCTTTTTAAGAGGCCGTTCGGGAACTACTTATAAGTTGGGTTGACCAACTTATAAGTAGTTTAGGTAAAAAAGTGTTCAGGAATAACTTTTTTTTTAATTTATAAGTCAAAAAAAAAAAGTCAAAAAAAATAAGTAACCTTTACTTGCTTAAAAAAAATGACTTATAAGTCTTTTTTTTAAGTTGGTCAACGGCTATGAAATAACAAAAATACTCTCTTTTATTTTTAATGTTCTTCTTATTGAAGAATATTTTAGTAATCTTCTTATTTTATTTTAATTTATAAGTCATTATTAGCCGAACACGTCCACAATTATTACTTATAATTCTTGACTTATAAGTAAAAATAATGCCGAACACTATTATTTATAAATTTACTAAAATTTTAACTTATAAATCTACTAAAATTTTAACTTTAAGTCAAAAAAAAATAAATCATTCCCGAACCGGCCCTAAGACCCCATGGCCCATATGTTACAAAAATAGGATAGAGGGACGTGAACCAGGAGAAGGGTCCAGTGATACGCGTACCTCACTGATATTTTTTCATTTGATATATTATAGGGGCTCATGACTCAAGTGATGTTTATGCAAACATTATTATTATTATTATTATTATTATTATTATTATTATTATTATTATTATTATTATTATTATTATTATTATTTTGGCTAATAAACATTAATATCATTCATAGATATAAAAGTACAGGCATAGACCGCATGCATAAACCTCAATTTTCGTTAATACTCCAAAACGAGCTAACCCTCTAATTTATGCAACTTTTAAGGATCATACATTAATAAGTCTCAAGTTTTGGGGTTAATTATTACTATTCTAGTTTGATTTTTTACATAAATAAATTACTCTATGTTGTCCTTAAATTTTATTCTTTTAAACTTCTTATATTTTTATTACTATTAGTTCTTTGGATTTAGTATATTATGAGCACTTTATTGTGCCAAAGTAATTTTATCTCAATATATGATATCCATAGAAAATAATGTTCTTAATAAAAACATAGTTGTTGGTAAGTAAGCAATTTGCAACTGGGGTGAATATATTATTTTGAACTTTGTTTTTAGATTATTATTTTTTTTTTCAATAATATTTTGATTACTAAAAATTAGATACAAAAAGATGAAACAAAATGATGTGTATAAAAATGACGTGATGACACATAGTTACAACTTACAAGACTGTTTATATGTGTTTTTTTTACATACTTATTTTTAAATATAATTAGTGTGTATTTTAAAAGTGTGATGACATAATAATGAAATTATATTATTAAACTTAAGAATATTGATTAATTTAATAGCTACTATCGTAAATTATTTAATAAATATTACTAAATACAATATTGTTATTTTGTTTGAACTTTAAGATTTCGTAAATTAACTAGGATCAAACTCTCTTTGTGAAACAGTGGGAGTAGTAAACAGATGTCCCAAGAGCACTTTTCACATAAGCCATTTTCACATGATACTGAGCAGCAAGTATTTGATCTATACAGATGGAAGCCTGGGGCTATGTTGTTTGTAAAAATGATCGTTGAAATAAGACTATTTGTACTAAATTATTATGATTGCAACAATTACATCAGATGATTTCATTATCTAATTCTAATCCATGGACTATTTGCTAGCTAGCATTTGCAAGGTCATTTTATATTTCCAGGACATTTCAACAATGCAACAAACTAAATTGCACACATGTGATGCATAAAGTCTAACCACAATCAACTGGACATCCCAACTTCCTTTAAAGATTTCTGCATCTAACGCGGCAAGGTGAACCACCACCTTTGATTTTACCCTTATCTAACCTGAATAGCGTTAAGAATTTCACATCTAGCTACTTACAGGCCTCTAGCTGAATTTAAGTGACCATTACGAATGCAACTTCAGAAATTTCAACTTGGCGGCTTAAGCAGGAATATGTACGACTGAATGATACATGAAACTAAAGCAAAAGGGAATCCTTATGTCTCTCTCTACATTTCCTACCATTATGAGGAAAAATTCTGGAAGAAAATAACATCCATCCTCTAGTTATCTTCCATTTTCTCCGGTTTCCTCCTATGGAACAAAGAAAACAGTATGTCTTATAACAACTTCCTCTTTTCCCCCCTATTACATCGACTAATGTCTCATCTGGATAATAGCCTGTAGTTATCCTATATTGTCAAAAAATTGGAAAAAACGGCAACATAAACCGTACATTGCTCACCAAAAATACTTTCAATTACATTAAATAAAATGGCAAGAGTGCTAACAAAAAGGTGTATATAGACCTGCAGATTTTGCAACAATATGGGAGAAACCATACTTTTTAACAATACATGCTAAAAGGGCTGGGCAATGTATGGTTATTAGTGTAATAGGCTCTCTTAAAGTACACAATTAAAAACACAGAAAAAATAGCTGAAGGGTATAAGATACCCACCAATAGCAAGTTGTTGTCCAAATTTGAATAATCGCAACAATAATAAAATCACATTTCAAAATCCCACGTACTCTCAGCACTTAAATTTGGCATTTTTCGTTGATCTGCCAAATTGAGAGATGCTGAAATCTGGCAAAAGTAAGAAACTGAAGTTAGAGTTTGCTTCCATCAATTTCAGAAATGAATGACTAAAATTTAATTTTAAGCATTTATAGTCACCCTCTTACAATGTCATTGGTTGAAGCCTAAAAACTATAAAGAGAAACAAATTTAAGTGTTCAGGGTCTGAAAGAGATATCAGTTAGCCACTATCCAGAAAAGAAAAGAAAAGAATATATATATGTACAATAACACATAGAATAACATAGGGGATAATTAGTCTTACAACTAAAATTGATTTTCCACAAGGTCCTCCTCACATGAATGGTAAGCGGGTCCCACACTCTTATGAGAGAGGACATTGTGGAAAAATCAATTTTAAAATGAAAATATTTTCTCTAAATGTATCATTTGAGCCTCTTTGCCGGAAACATGGTTTTCAAGATTGACGCTATAGGTTTCTCATGAAATACTGCAAGAGCTCTTGTTCAGAGGTTTAAGACAGTACATCAGTTTCTTAATTAGTTGTAAAGAGCTAAGTTTACCTACTGTAAATGACACACGACAAAAATTACAAATAAAGATTGACTTATAATACAAATTTCAAAGACCAAACTAATCATAGAAATTCAACCTTTCCATGTTTCTGATTATGTAGATGAACATTTATATTTTCAAAGGTTGAGCAGGTGAGCAGGCTAACCACCTGATTTTAATTAGGGAAGTATTAATATTTAACCCGCGATTCTTCAAATCCTAGTTCAGTGCATACAAAAATTATGTTGTTTATGTTGTAACACCTTATAGCTTGTATGTAAGTACTATAAAAGCAAAAGACTCTGTGGCATGACCAAGGCACATCCACACATGTTTTACACGTATTGTAGTTTGAATCTTTGATTTGGTTTCTGAAGTGTTGTTTTTCTTTTCTTAAGATCGATGAAGATGAGCTGCGTAGAATAGCTCATTGTGGAGGGGTGCAGAACATGGCAGGGGCAAAGGTGCACGGGGTCTTACCGTCTAGCCGTTGGGTGTTCCATAAAACCCTCACATAACACAATAAAAAGAAAACTAACTAGCTACCTGATATATTCAGTAGACTAAGTAGTAATAACCAATCAGGGTACTCTAATATAAGTTGACTATAGAAGATTGAAGACAAGCTTATTCTTTCAATATTAAATTCAATTCATTACTCCCTCTGTCTCAATCTAAAAACAATTATTAATTTGGTTTAACCAGCTCAAAAAATATGCACCACCGCAACTGCAAATCCATGTCTATCCACATGTTTAGTTACCTGATAAACCACCCAGCATACTACTGTTATAAGAGTAACACTTGAAAATATTACTTTTTCTGGAGAAATCTACTTGAGGCAGGTTTAAATCTATAGGCACAAAATTAATCCTAAATGCTCTGTTGAGCAATCAGGTAATATTTAGGAAAAGATTACATGTAGCTCGCCACAACTGACAGCAGTCACAGGACAACATTCTAACCATATAACAGATTGTTCCCACAAAAATAGTGCACCAATTCAGAAGCTAAAATTTAAATTCATTAGAACTTCTCTCTCTTTGCTGCAATACATAGTCCATACAACATTCAAATTCTCAACCTTAAGAACACATACAAGTTACTGATGTGACTTTAGAGAACCCCCAGCTAGTCCATAAGATTGTCACAAATCATCTCAGTCCAGACTACAAAGCTTTGAATATGCATGCTCAGATTGAGCATCAGCATAGATGCCTCAACATCCAGGCTTCAACATGAGTCTTAATGGGCACCATCAATCTTAGTGAAGACATAATAATTAAAGCTTAAAAATAAATAAAAAATAAAATATATTCTAACGAGAAGGCAATTTCCAAAATCAATCATTTACAATAAGATTAATGTAAGTTCATAGGCTCTACTCTCTCCAAATATGATATACCTAAAGTTCACCCCACTTGACAAATTGCAACATAAACAATTTTTTAGATTCAACTTTTTATATTTTAAATTTCTCAAAGACAAACTACCGAGACGCAATATATCAAATTTCCTAACCATCAACACTATAAGCAATCAAACAGACAAATTTTTTTAGAAAAAAAGAAAAACAATAACTATACCTTGAAAGAGCCATTTAACTTTGAATTCCTCGTCCAGTCAAGCCCCAACGCCTTGCTTGAAGTCTGATATGAAGCCCTAAACACATCATCCCCGTAAACCTTTCTTGAAACCGCAAAATCCCACGAATCCTTGGCCAAATCGTAGCTCGGCTCAAACGTGGTCACTCCACCGTGCACATAAGTATACTTCAATTTAGCATTTCCGGAACCAAGCACATGATTAGCCGATACTTTGTTAGCAGAATCAAATATTAAGGTTCCATCAAGCATTGTCCGGTTATCATTTTTGAAATGAATGTAATTCAAGTTCAACGGTTTGTCCAAAACCCTAATTGTGTTCATAAACTGAAATCTGAAATCCTGAGCCACAAAAACGCAATAAAAACACAATTCAGGCAGCCATAATTGTGTGATTGTGCATGTGAGATAGAAAGAGAAAGAGTTTAGGTACCTTTTTGGGGACGTTGTAGTCGACGATGAAGAAGCCGGGCTTTTCAACGGTAAGAGCTAGGCCGTTTAAGCTGGGGCCGCTGACGATGGTGGCGTCGGTCATGGAAGCTCGGAGTTTGACATTGCCGGCGTTGACGGCGACAGAGGCGCCGGCGGAGTTTTTATCGGTGGCGTATGTAGTTTTTAGTGACGCCTTCATTTCTAGAGAAATCGATTGAATTTGCGAATTGCGGGCGGGATAAGAAAAAGATGTTTGGGGTTTTAAAAGAAATGTGCTTCAAGCAACAATTTATTTAGCATTGTTATGCTTATTTTCCTTATTTTTTTAATCTGTTTTCTTAAGTCCATAAAATGAGTTCAAACTTTTTTATACTAATTCAACTAAAAATTTGATTCCAACTCAATTTGAAATATAAATGATTCAAATATAAATAAATTTTAAAGATCAATAAATTACTGTGACCTCTTCAAATTATAATTTTCTATTAATATTCGGATCATATTTTTTAAAAAAAATTCAAACTGTTCGAGCTCGATTCGAGATCGTGTTCAACTCGGTAGTTAAATGAACCTCAATCAAATCTTGTTTCATACTCGATAAATTTTATGAATCAAATTTGAGCAACTCAATACTCAACTCGATTCGATTCATTTACACCCCTACTTTTTCTGGATGAACTGATGTGTATTTTTTTCTTTTTTTCTATTTTATAAAAGAGATATGATTTTACATATAGCGATAAATTTATATCGATATTAAATACTGACATATATAAATATTTGATATAAAAAAATAGAGAATTAATTTATAAATTATTATTTTATTTTATCGATCAAGATTTCATATTAATCATAATTCAAATTCATTATAAATTTGATCGATATATAAATTATTTTTTTATTAAATAATTTGATTTTGGCATTAATAATTATTTTATTTTGTCAAATGAATTTGGTGTTGACATTAATAATTTGTTATATTGTCCATCAAGAATGGTAATGGGGATGACATTGGTAAGAATATAAGTCGATATGTCTTTAGTTTATGTTTCAATAATCAATTAATTTATAAACTATTATTTGATCTTAATCGCGTGTTATATTAATCAAAATTCAAATTTATTATAAATTTTATCGATATATAAATTATTTTTTTATTAAATAATTTGATATTAACATTAATAATTATTTTATTTTTTAATTCTAGTGAACATATTAGCCGGGTCTATGACGGAGTTATCGACTACTTGTGTGCAAAGGAAAAGAATACTTGTGTTCGATAATTCCAACAAATATCATCAATGAAACGTGACACGTCTCACCAAACTCAAGCCATTGGTTGGCCCAACCCATCAACACAAAAACTCTACAAAGAGTAATCCTATCCTATACATACAAAAACTCTTATAAAAAATACTCCATAATTTATAAAATAATATATTAATATATAATTAGTTGATGGATCCGTCATATATAAGTATAGACCCAATAATTTTAATCAACCTTGTGACATAATAATTATTTTTTTTAATTATTAAAATACTATCTAAATATTAGTGATAAATACTTCTATTCTTATTATAAATCGAGTTTACTCATCAACAAGAAGAAGTTACAATTTAACAATTCAATAGGCGCTTTAAAATATTAAAGAGATGAGTTTTCCCTTTTAAGATTGAAATGTATTTATTAATTTGTTATATTAATAAATTAATTAAATTGTAATAATATAGATTCTAACAAAAACACACTATTTAAATAATTATTTTGAATTTCCAAATAAATTCAATATTAATTCACTGAGATAGCCAAACAACAAATTTAAGATGTGTTGGTATTAACATATTGTGTATTATAGTTTCATTGAACTACAAATCTAATTCAATCCCAATGCAGTATCCAAATATACCTCAACTTTTTTGCTATTTTAATATCTTAATCTAAATAATAAGAGGTTAAAAGTAATTATTATAAAACAAATGATGACAATTTAAACCAAACCCAAAATATTAGAGAGTAATAATTCATAAGTAATTACTTTATTATTTGTTTTCAGTCATAACATTTTTCTGTTACAATAATAATGTATATCATGGTGGATGATGAGATTCCATTGATACAGAGCCAATTCCAATAGGCTTATTGGAGGGTTCTATTGGGCGTGCATCTAGTAGGAATTGAACTTACAAATTTGCCAATTATGAGTTGGGCGCTTTAACAATTCAGCCATAAATGCTTAGCGGGAATCCTCGTGCATGGTGAATAACCAAACAACCCTTGTAAAATAAAGTAAAGGGAGAGAACTGGAAGAGAGAAGAAAAAAGAGCAAATGATTTACAAGTCTAATAGGAGAAGAATGGACTACATTCGGTACTAGAAAATATAAGCATGAGATAAAGAAAGTAGTCGACCCACTAAAACAAGTGTTGGATTCAAAGGTGATGTTAAAAATTACAAATTTACTTATTATACTCCTGACTATGACCCCAAAGATACCGATATCTTGGCAGCATTCCGAGTAACTCCTCAACCTGGAGTTCCACTTGAAGAAAGTAGGGGGCGCAGTAGCTGTCGAATTTTCTACTGGTACATGGACAACTGTGTAGACCGATGGACTGTAATTATTATCGCCTTCATTGCTGCTACTCCAATAGATATTGATGGTATTCGTGTACCTGTTTCCGGATCTCTACTGTATGACAATGATATTATCTCAGGTGTCATTATTCTTACTTCTGTAGCTATAGGTTTGCACTTTTACCCAATTTGGGAAGCGACATTATCCGCGAACTTTTATTATTTTGTACGAAAATGATATATATTATAAATGTTTACGTCGACTTTTTAATTGCCAGTGACATGAATAAATATTATTGGCAATTTTTTTTAAAGAGACGTGTAATCAGTGAGACTCTCCTATAATTTATATCAATCTCATGTATTGATAAGTTTCAAATTTATAATTTAACTTAAATTTACTGTAATGCATAACAGGACTCTATTTTGTATAACGCGTGGCAAGTAGTAATATTTGGATCTTGGTATGAAAATTTAGATATATTGTGCATTTTATATAAATAGTGTTCTTAGTACACAACTTAATTTTCTTAAAACAACAATGTTATCGTGAATACATATGTTCTTTTAATTATTATTTTTGTTTTAAATTATAAAATTATTATTAAATTTTGAAAGTCAATTTAAAATATTTTCAAACTTAAAATTGAGATGATTTATAAAAAATTACTATGAAACAATAAATTTTATAATAAATAGTATTTTGTAGATAGTTTCAAATATTCATTATTATATTGACCAAAATTTAAAATTTTAATATCAATTTTAAAAATATTTTTAGTTGATTTAAAAAAATAAATAATGGCTTTATATTTTAGAATGGGGAATGTTCTTATTTTTTATTTTTTTTCTGGCCTCGCACTGTCATGATATTCCATCGGTTTATCAGAAAATTTTTTTAAAAAAGGAAAAATTTGTCAACCGTTGGATCGCCAAACAAAGTTCCCTCCATTTAGAATGCAAACCCTAGTTCCCGCCAAAGCAGTTGGCGCGAGCCGCGACATCTTTAATCATTTTAATCTCACTATCCACTCAACTACTGGTCCTTCTACTCTAACTCAGCTACTGGCCTAAATTTTTTCTCTGTTCCTCATTATCTCTCCCGCCGCCGGTGGAACCGAGGCTTCCAGTATCTGGTGAGTACATTGTTGTTAGTTAATTCTCCGAGATTGATCCATGCTTAGATCTGAGTGTGAATGTTATACTTTTGCTAATCTTAGCGACCAGATTGTGGATTTTAGGGGTTTGGATCTACTTTTAATCTCAGCCTTTTTGGTCGCTCGTTGATTGTTTTGATTATCACCTCACTTGAAATTGGGTTTTTTTTATGACAGTTATTAATGGATTGATTTGATTTTCACTAGAAATTAGGTTGTTGTAAATTGTAATGACAGTTGTTATTTTTTGATTACTGACCGGGATGTGGTCCATATAGGATTTTTTTTTTCTTTTAATTTTATATATTGTCTGCTATATTGTCCTTGGCAAATTTGATCTGTTGAATTTATAGATGGTATTGTTGTTTGAAATTAGTTTAGATTTGCGTCAGTATGATCTAGTGGAATAATTTTGAAGTGGGTGCCATTGGCCTCGCAAGTTAATTAGGATTTTTGTCATTTATGTTCAAAATTGTAAAGTCTTGTGGTATAAAATTTACTCCCTGGGAACCATACATATAGACCTAGCAATTTAGTTAATAAACTGGTGGGTTAACCCAAATTAACTAGAACCAAATGAGTTGGTTAACTACTTTAAATTATTTAAGTTGGTTAAAGTTTGGAACCATATTTTTTAAAAGAAAAATAGACCCAAACCAGTTAACTGGTTTGGACCCATTTTTTTCTCTAATCAGTTACGGGCTTTACGTCTCTCTCTCTCAAAACAATGACCACTATTACGAAATATAGACTGGATGGATAAGAAGAGGATCTATACTTAAGAGACAGTGCATTGTAGTTGAATAAGAAACACAATTTCTGGTTTTTTGTTTCTTTTTGTCATTTTTTGTCTGTTTTTTTCTCTCTTTTTGTTTTTTTGTTTTTTTGTAATAATAATTCATACTATTAAATAAGGAAACATTTACATCTGAACCTCCTAGAGTAGCAGGCCAAGTGGTGAGCCTTGCTAACAAAACCTCTAGGAACTTTGGAAATATTAATTTCAAAACCCCTAGGAACTTTGGAAATATTAATTTCTAGTTACAGTATACATTTCGGAAACAAAGAAGATTACAAACTATTAATATTCCTTTCTTCTTAAAATATAAGATTAATACTCATTTTCTAAAAGTCAATTATTAAAAATTATCTAAAAAATATTATTAATTATGAGATTTATTTTTTAAAACTTTAAATAAATCATGTCAATTTTAAAGTTTAAAATATCTTGAATGAACTTTTAAAGCTAAGATTAATATTATATTTTGGAATAAGGGTTGTGTGTGTGTGTGTGTGTGTATATATTCTCCTTCTGTTCCAAAAATTAGAGATTCAATTTTTTTTTAATATTTTACAGAATTAGAGAGACATTTTTAATTTTTTTACTATAAAGTGATATAAAATTCTCAATGTCATTACTTATTCTAGGCATAGTAGGTATTATGCTACCATTACCTACATTTCTTACTAATGTTAAAAAACAAGCCTCCTGATTTTTTGTTGAAAAAATGTATCTGTAATAGTGATTTTGAAAAGGACCCTAGTAGTAGGTAATTATAATTAACGGATGAATAGGGTAATTTAATTAATTATGGTAGGAATATAGAGAAACTAATTCCCTGGTAATGAATTGTGACTTAGAGATAAGGAGATTCGCAGGAAAGGCCAAACGGCCTTCAATATCACTCCCACCTTGTGTTGACTGCAATAGTAAGCTTAAAATTTGAAATATGGGTCGACCTATATTGGACCTATAACTATTTGGTTTCAACCCATATAACCCATATTAAAAACAGGTTATATAGTTTTAGTTCTTAAATGGAACCATAATCCTATTTTGTAATCCATAACCAACCCAAATCCATTTTTTGCCAGGTCTATATACATATATGCATTCATTAAGAGGCATCCACTATTATTTGGAGTAAATATGATGTAGCATATTAGTATATTTTCACACGTCAATGTTGATGAGACTTGAGAGCATCATTTACCTATTTTAGAGATGTCCAGTGAAGGGGTACTTGTATCTTTGCTTGATCTATCATCTGCAAAGCTTATCTTTTGCATGCTTTGATAAAATCAAAAGATGTGTCCATTTGTCAGACAGGGATAGTAAATGTACTCTGTATGTTCTTTGTAGGCTTGATTATGGCATAATGGTTGGTTTCCCTAAAGTCTCTGATTGACAAGTTTGAATACACACTACTATGCTTGAAACTTATACAGTGATAGATTAGGCTGGTTTCCTTGTTATTTATTTCAACAGTGTTTATTGAACCTAAAGATTTTGGTTATATTTTACGAAACAAGGCTAACATTTTCTTCTCCAACTTAATTGTTGATCAGATTGTTTGAAGCAAAAGTTGATTTCTGTTGTGTTGGAGCAGTCTTGCGATTGTAAGCTGTTGAGGAAATAGGCACAGTATAAGCTTAACCCAGTAATGGATCTGCGAAGTTGCAGTACTTTGCACTTCATTAATGCTCTAAATGGTGGTTTGGTAACTAAAATCCACAATGTAAATTCTCAAGGAGGGCCAGGTCTTGTGTTCAAGAAGTTGAAAGATATTTATGAAGCTGAATGTGCCAGAAATCTTGATGCAGCATCAACACTTGAATTGCAAAATGGGTATGATAATGGGGTTGGTGACCATAACATTGAAAGCCCATGCCTGCCCATGGCAGAAAGAAAAACAAGTGAAACAGAAAGGGAAGCCAATATTTTTAATTACATTGCAAATGGTGATGAAAACTACAGTGATTCAGATGATCTTTCATTTGGAGAAATTACGTTGAAGCAGCTTAAGAAGAGGTGCAAAACAAAGAAAAGGAAAACTTCTGACCTTGTTAGTTTGACTCCAAAACAAGAGTTAACTGATTCTCTGCCAGTAGAAGATGAATATGATCTGAAGACACCACTCAGTATTTGGAAGTCAAAGCTTTCCAAGAATGCAAAGTCTAAAAAGAAGTGTTCTGACAGAACTGTCTCTTCAACTTCAAAACATTATCTTTCAATTAAAACTGAGCAGATTCTGGTTGCTGAAGATTCCCAACAATCAAGCAGTCATATTTGTGCACCTGTTACAATCAAAGTTGAGGTTCCTGGACTTGACTGTTTAGAAAGTCGGATCATGAGTTCTGGGATTGATGGTTCCTCCATTTGTAACGAGCAAGCAAGCGTTTGTGGTGTGGACTCGATTAAATTCCTTCCTACTGCTGGTACTGTGTTGGAGAACAGGGAAGCACTATCAATAGCAGGACAAGGAGAAAGGTGTGTTGTCAACGAAGTTTCCTATTGTCATTTGGATGGTGTTGATCCTAGCCCTATTCTTCCTCCATATGGTGGTGAGACCATGGAATTAAATGCTCCAAAGAAGACGGTTCAAAATTCTTCTGTTTCCCCTGCAACAGAATTTCTTAATGAAGCATATATTAAGCATTTACCATCTAGTCAAAGCTTTCCGCAGATAGTTTTCTCTGCTGATGAAACTATGTTAGAGAACAAGGAAACACTATCATTAGCGGGAGAAGCCAAAAGATGTGTTGTCAATGAAATTTCCATTAGTCATTTGGAAGATGTTGACCCTACCCCTCTTCTTCCTCCATTCGGTGGTGAGACCATGGAGTTTAATGCTCCAAAGAAGATGGGTCAAAATTCTTCGGTTTCCCCCGCGTCAGAATTTCTTAGTGAAGCATACACTAAGAATTCATCATCTACTCAAAACTTTCAGCAGATAGTGTTTTCTGCTGATGATCAGAGTTCAGATATGTGTAATATCTCCCAAAATTCTTCCAATCTGCAAGAGATATCTGGTAGTGATTCTGGGTATCAAGTTTCTGATATGGCAATTGACGACAGTCTTTCTTTCCCCGAAATTGGTCATGGCAGTCAATCATGCATGCCTGAGGATGATACTCAGAAAATTTCAGGTATATGTAATATATCCCAAAGTTGTTCCAATCCGCAAGAGATCTCTAGTTGTGACCTTGGATATCAAGTTTCTGATGTGGCGATTGCTGACAGTCTTTTTTGCTCAAAAAGTGGTCATGGCAGTGAGTTATGCATGATTGAGGATGATATTAATAAATGTTCAGATATGCGTAATAGCTCCCAAAGTTGCTCCAATCTACAAGAGTTCTCGGGAAGCGACTCTAGATATCAAATTTCTGATGTGGTTATTGATGACAGTCTTTGTTGTGCCAAAATTGGTTATGGCAGCAAGTTATGCTTGTTTGATGATAATATTAAGAAAAAATTGCCTCAAAATCTGCAATCTGGTTCCATGAGCAATTCGTTCAGTAATTCTAGCTCATCTAGGAATTATTCTTCTTGTTCAACTCCTGATAACAATTCGGTTTCTCTGGACAATGATTCACTAACAATTGAGGATAAACCGCCTTTGATATCTAACATTGCTGACACAGCAAGAAATTTTTTGAAGCCTAATAATCATCTGACAGCGATGGAGGATGGCTCTTCTAGAAATGAGGAGAAGCAGTCTCTGATATCTGTCACTGCTGATTCAGAAAGAAGTTTCTCTTGTGGTGTTGTTGACGAGCTTTCAACATCAGAGGCAAACAATTATCATGATGTGGAGTGGTGGCAACCTCCAGAGAGGCTTCCCTCAACTAGAAAGGTAATTGGTGTTGTTCTGTGTAATTTAGATTTGAGTTTAGTTTTTATTTCTTTGATATCGAAGACTATTACTTTTTATTCTCTGAAGTTGCTAATTGTCAAGTGTTTGTACTTTTCAGGCCATTTCTCCAACTTCTCAGGAGAGGCTGTGTTTGGCTATGAATTCTGTGGATTTGTATGACAACACAGACCACCACAGTAAGTTGTCTATACCAGATGTCAAATTTGAAAAACTTTACATACTAAATGCATTGCTCACGTAACTGGTTTGGACAAGACGAAGACACTTGAAATAGCTTACGAAAGAACCAGATCAGATTACTATGAGAGCAAAAGCAAGTCTGAAAAGCCTGATCAGCATCCTTTAGCTATTGAGGAAAAATTAAATATTTAAGTTATAAGAAAATAGTTTTGGTAGGAGTTTGAATCTGTCCATTTGGATGGTTTAGTCTTTTAGGCAGACCTTTGTTGTGTTGTTGAATTCAATTAAGTGCAACCCTACGTCACCAATTTAGGCTTGAAGGATTTGCTTCTACCTCTTTCCGCACCAATTAATTATTATTATTATTATTATTATTTTTTTTTTTTTATTTTTTTTTGGGGAGGGGAGGCTGTGAAGGCATTCATGTCTCTTTTACACACTTTAACATGATCTCTTTCTTAAATTATAGATATAATTAACATCCCATATTACTTTCTAGTGCTGTCAATATGATCAATCTGTTTTGGTTCTTAAAACCCCAAAGCAAGTGTTCTTTCTCTAATTGGTATGCCTTGTTTATTTATTTCAGACTGCAAGGGTAAGCTCTTTTTTGAAAAACAAGTTGAGAATAAGGCATTGCCAGCAGGATCAGACGTGGAGGGTGTTGAATCATCTATAAAAGTTGAAGGGCCTGGACAGGTCACTCGAACAAAAGCTATTATTTGGCCCAAAAAGATCCTTAAGAAACCTAAGCACAAGAAGACAAGTTCCCCGCCAAAGAAAGGCTCTCCACCTAAAGGCTGTCCTGAGGGTCCCCATCTTTCTCGTTCACTTCCTCATCTTAGTACTGGATGCACCTCCATTGAAAATTGTTCTGAAAGTGCGATTGCATTCTCACAGCGACAGATGCATGATATAGAGTCTCTAGCAATGAAGCTTATGACTGAGCTGAAGTCCATGAAGGACATTGTAGAAGAAAAATTGCTCTACGAAGCATACCGCAGTACATCATTGAGAAATGATGCAGATGAGGTATGTAGGATTAAACATCTTTGCTGTTTAGCGATGCTCTCTTAGTTATTTTATGCATATATCTTCTGTCTCTCGACACTGCATTCAATCATATTTATGAAAAACTGGGTACTTTTATTCCAGGAACTTTCCTTGAACCATTGATGAATATCAATGTGCATTTCGTTTATGCTATATATTAGGTGAAGAGGCTAGATGTGAAGTGCATTGCTTTTAATTGTTCCTATTGTTGTATGATAGTTAATCCAAGCAATTTATTAAGCATGTGTTGATTGAATATATTTGCTCATCTACAAAGTATTGTGATACTCTGCCTCTCTTCTTACAATGCAGTTAAAGTGAATAACAAACATGGCTGCTGTCCCTAAATAGTATTTGGAACTTCTTAAGGATTTTCTTGCTTATACCTTAGTATGTGTCTAGTTCCTTCTCAGAATTTAGTTATTTTAGAAACTTGTACCAATTGATGGGTGGTATGGTTACCCTTATAGGGATTTAAAACCCATACACTGTTTTAGTTTCAAGCTCAATGTTTGCTGTTCTTGGATCTATGAGCCAGTACTTTCCTGGCTTTTGTATGCTGTCTTGTCTAATTGCAAGTCTTAGTCTCTTCTGTGGTATATGTTATTTTAGTTCCTGTTACCATAAAGATGGTTGCCCAAGGCTGCATGAGATAGGAAACAGGGAAAGGAAACAAAAGTTGGATTCTGAAGAATTGAAAAGACCAACATATTTAATAATCGGTCTGAGAAATAAAGTTCTTTATCGCTGCATATGGGTGTATGCCATTATATTGTTATTGACATGAAGCATACTATTCATCCTGTCTTTGATTGTCTTGGTTTTGATGATGGTGTGAAACTCTGCAAGTCTTCATGTTTTTTCTTGTAGCTTGTATCTTTGTATGGTTGTCCAGTTAGGACTTTGGTTTCTATGTTAGTAATTGGCTGGTATAAGAATATCCTCAATAAATATAGAATTGTGCTCTGATGTATATTTGGGTGTTTGTGCATGTACTTGATTAAATACTCAAACGTTTGTGAAATTAACTTTTGCAGGTGAAAACGGCTATCAAGAATGCGAGAAAAGTTGAGGAAACATCGAAAAAGTGGCTATCCATGATGGCAAGGGATTGCAACCGTTTCTGTAAAATCATGGTGTGTAATCTTTTTATATGCAGCAAAAGTAAAGAAAAAAAAACCGACTTGATGACTTGTTTGAATGCAGGAGGTTATTAATTTCTGAGATATATCTTATAGCAGCAATCTGACTTTGTTTCATGTTTCCATTTCTCAACCACAGAGACTGACTGAGGATGGCTCTGCTACTACAGAAAATGTAATACACAAGGAGAAAAAGAAGATCTCTTTTGCAGATGAAGCTGGTGGGATGCTTTGTCATGTCAATTTTTTTGAGAAAGGCATGGCGTTGGGGGAAACTAATAGTGAAAGCCAAAAGTTACAAGCTAAAGAATGTTGAGGCAGTTGCTTCTTGTATATTACATTCTTGGCATTTTTACATGCTGATCAGGGTGATACAGGAGGTTTATCGTCACAAAATATGTGGCAATCTGTGAGAGCTTGACATTTTTGTCCAAATTGTTTGGTAATGTTGTATCAGTCAATCTTGTCCTTGACTTCATTGTATTGTACCCATGATTTGGAAGATTCATATTGTTGTATCATGTAAAAAATTCAGTTTAAACTATTTATGTTGAAATTGTTTAATTTGCTTTCAAAGTGTCACTTTCTAATATGATTTTTTTTTACTAACTATTACACTTGAAACATCTGGTTACATTCTTGATCTAGTTTTACCAAAATTTTGACTGTTCTTTTGTAAGTTTCAACTTCTTCGGTAATTTTGATTTGCTTGTTTTATATACATGTGAACTTTTTTAGTTGAAAAATTCATCTGGAAGTTTACTTTACATATCAAGTAGCAACAATTCAATATTTCTAACCCTAGACTCTTACACCATCAAAGGTATCAACAAAGTCGTTCGAGCCTGTGACTGCCTGTCGATGAGATTGTCTGATCGTTGTTGAAGCTTCCAGACTGTCGACAACTCAACATGTAATGTAAGTGTACATTTCAGAGGCTATATGTTCTTCTTTTTTCCATTTTTATTTTATTTTACCATTTTTGTATTATTTTTGTTAATGGATGGAGAACAACTCACCCTGCCATATAATTTTGCACCAATATTCAACCACCTCAATGCTCCAACTGGAGGGACTATATATATCCGAAAATCATAAATCTTTCCACAACTTCAATTAGCCTCACAAAATGGACAAATTTTAATGAAATATAGACAAGAAAAATAATCTAAACTATTATAATAAATAAATTTAGGATTAAGACTTATATTTCCTGTTTGTCACCACCTTCTTCAAACTTAGAAAAACCAATTGAAGCACATTGAGAATTTAGAGGAAGATTTACAGAAACAAGGTCTCCCAAATCTCCGAAAATGCCTGAACAATAACAGCATGATGGTGTCTAGCATTAAGAGACAGAAAACACTGCAACAGCTGCTCCAAATCCTTAACCTCAAACATCTGTTTCTCTGTTATCATCTCCATCATTGACCTCTTAAAATCCTCATACGGGTCCTCTGAATTCTTCACCACCGCAAAGCTCTCCTTCACCTTCCCTTCCACCGCGCATGGCATCATCATCAGTTGCCTGAATACTGATGTCTTCCTCACCGGAGACTCACCACCACTTCTCAAGCTATTCGATGAAACGCATCGCCTCAATCTCCTAACCTTAACATTACCATTCTTTTTCATCCTTCTACTAATCATAGCAGGATTACCAAACTCAAAAGATGAATCAAAGTTCTCTGTAGATGACTCTTCATATTCTGCGCTGCTAAACCAACCACTATCAGCCGACGAAATGCTTATCCTTGTCCCTTTGGCTGACTTCTTTTTTCTTCGGGTTTTCTTCATTTTCTTTTTGTGGCCTTTTGGAGGTGTAATAGGCCATGCATTATCGTCCGAATCATATACAACTGGGGAGTTGCATATTTTTTGAGTGTTGTTGCATGTCGATTGGAATTCATTATTGCTAAAAGGCATGATTTTGGAAGAGCAATCTTTTGGGGTGGTTGGCGGTGGGTCGGGAAAGGTATTGGGATACAATATTTCAAATGATATAGGGCTTATCGGAGAAAATAAGGTCGATGCCGAAGGACTTTTAGGGAGAGAAGAGATTTGGTTGGAACGACAGAACTGGAAAGATAAAAGAGAAAGTTTGAGTTTGAATCGTTTGGCCATTGTCTTGCTGGAATGTTAAAAGATTGTGTTGTATGTTAATTATTTGCAACTTTGTTTCTAAGCAATGAATATATATATATATATATATATATACACACACACACATACAGAGGGGAGGGACGCCGGCTGGGTGTGTGTACTGTACTGTGTAGGGTATGTTGTACTTTGAACAGTTGGCGCCAGTTTTTTAAAAAAAAAATGAAAGAATCCAAGTGATGATACAATAAGAATGAAAGCTGAATGGCCTTTCTAACTTCTAAGAATTCATTTGACTTGATTGTAAGAAAAAGTTTTTTATTTATTTTTTTATTTTTATTGACTTTAATCCTACTATCTTCAGCTTCAGCTGGCAGAGGCCCATTGCAGGGAATCAGAGATATACCCTATTTAAATAAGAAAGGTAAGGAAGATAAATAATAATGATTCAATGTAAACTTCAAATTATTTGCATTCTAAGTCTTAAACTTAATTTGAACCATTATACCTTGACATTATGAACTTGTAAATTTTATTTTATTTTTATTTTTAATTAACTGACCATTTAAAAGTTTGCTATTGGTTTGTTGGACAAGGAATTGGAAATGGATGAAAATTTTCCACTGTTAAAAAAAACAAAGAGAGTTTTTATTAGTTTTGTTAATATTGTATATATGTGGGTTAAAAGCATTTTAACATTTCTTTGTGTTTTTTTTTCCTTTTTTGCCATGTCTTATCATCATCCTCTAATTCTTGAGGAAAAAAAATGAATAATATTAGTGTATAACAACTTCATATGAATTACAATCAACCCATGAATAAAAAAATACAACCTCACAGCCATTCCTTCCCCCAGTTGGTGCCTCCACTCCAAGCCCTAATCCAAAATTAAGAAAAATGACATTTTTGTATATATCTTTCATTTTTATTCTTCATTGATATATATATATATATATATATATATATATATATATATATATATATATAGTCCGTCCAAGTTAGATACAAATTAATGGGAGGTATTACTATATATGGAAATATGCATACAAATTAATGGGATGTATTACTATATATGGAAATATGAAAAGTTCATGCATCACTGTATTCTTTTCCAAAAGGAAACTTTCAATTTTTTAGCGAGAAAATCAAAGTGTAATCCAGCCATACTTTGAAGGATTCATCGTAACAGCCTAATGAAAGAGACTAATTCTGTTACTGTCCCACCTTATTATTTTTATATATTTGGTTTTGTTTTTTTTTGAATATTCAAAGTTTTGGTCAGGAATTTTTCGCCTAAGTTGATGAACTGATTGGCGAATTCTTAGTTTGTTGGACAAATGTGCAAAAAGTTGAATATTTCAGGACAAAATTTGGAGAATTCTTATAGCATAATTTGTCTGTTGTACCCTAGCTACCCATTTTTTTTTTATTTACATATATGTACATGTGTTAATAAAGCAACCTTTTTGCATGCGTGAAATAGAACTGTTGCAAGTTGCCTCAGATGGTTTAAGAGTCCAAATTTGTATGGATATGGTTGAGTCATGATTTCATGATTTAAGCTTAACACGCTTAGCTGAGTAATAACATATTAGCTAACTGATTTATACTTGACCCTTGCGTTTATTAATAATACATTTATTATAGAAAAATGAAATATATTGTAAAAATTTACGTCGACTTTTTTTAAATTGTTAATTACGTGGATAAATAATAATGTTAATTTTTTTAGAAAGATGTATAATAAATGAGACCCTCTTAATCTTATATATTGATATGTTTCACAATTATAATTCGTCACAAATTTATTGCAATATATAGCAGGATCGACTCTTTATTATACTGGTATAAAGGGATTGGTGAATTTTAGTTGATAAATTTAGTTCATGATTAAATACAAAAATATTTTTTAAGTTGGTAATTTTGTATTTAAAAATGTATTTAGTTGGTAAATTTAGTTCATGAAGATGGTTAAACCGAAAAACATTTATTTAGTTGGTAAATTTCTTCTTTTTTTTAAAAAAAATTAAGAATATATATATTTAGTTGATAAATAGTTCATTAAAAGTGGTTAAACAAAATAAATAAAATGTATTTATTTTGTTAAAAAAAATTATACATAAAATAGGGTGTGCATACGTTTTATCCCTTGACAATTTTTTTGCTCAAAATGTGTGATTTATCATAGCGGGAAAAGTATAAAATGTAAAATCTCTGTCATTAAAGTTTGGGATGCAAAGTACAAAATAGGCCAAAATAATACTTAGAATACTATACAAAGTATCATTTTCTCTATTTAAATTAAAATTAATACTACTGATTTAGTTTTTAAGTTCTGACTTTTGTAAATCATCTATAAAAATTTATATTAGTAGTAATTAATTTTAGAAAGTCAATAAGTCAAAATGAGACTTTACTTTTACATTCTAAATTCTCTATATATCCTAAAATAAACAAAGCTTTTAAGTTCCCCTAAAATCGTGCCCACACGACACCTACGGCCAAGGAGCACCATAAACAACAAAGTTCCATCTCTCCCATTTCCACATTTCCTAATTCCTATATGTCTAATTCACTAACAAAAAAACCCTGCATTTCCATTAGATCAATTCGTTTAGGAGGGAAGAGGAAGGTGTCCCTTTTTTTTTTTTGTGTGTGTGTGTGTCATTAATTTCAGGGTCCTTCCTTCTTCCTCCTCCTTAATTTCAACTCCATTTTTCTTAATTTTCTCTACATTATTGTATTAACACGTGCGTTGTAAATTTGATTTTATTTTCCATGAGGACATTGTGTCCCAATATTGACAAAGAAAATGGGCTGGAGACGGTGCTGGAGGTGCCTATACCGGAGGAGATGTTCAGCAGCATGGGCAGCAACGCCCCCCTCCGGTGGCAAAATATGCGTAGCAAAATGAGGGCTCAAAATGGCGAAAAATCCAAGTGGAATAATAATTCGTCTAATGATCAGTTCATGTTGTTGCTTAAAATCATTGGCTCTCCTCTCATCCCTTACCAAGTTCAGTTGGACCATTCTGTTCCTCGCTCTATTAGGGATGGTTCTTTTGTAAGCACAATTAATTCCTTAATTCATTTTTAAAAATTAATTTTGTAGTAATTAATAAATAAACGCACGCTTAATTTAATGTAATTTGTTGATCAACTCACTCAACAGGAAGCTTCAACTGCAAAATACATAGTACAACAATACATAGCTGCAAGCGGAGGGCAAGCTGGGCTAAATGGAATAAGAAGCATGTATGCGGTGGGGCAGGTGAATATGGTGTCGTCGCCAATCCACTTGGGGGACATTGTGAACGTGAAGCGCAGTTGTGATGCCGGTGGGTTTGTGGTGTGGCAAAAGAATCCAGATTGGTGGTACTTGGAGCTGGTCGTGTCTAGTTGCAAGGTGAGTGCCGGAAGTGATGGCAAGGTAGGTTGGAGCCAATCCTCCAACGCTTCGCATGCTACTAGAGGCCCTCCTAGACCCCTTCGTCGCTTCTTTCAGGTCGGCTCTGACCCCTTAAAAGTAAACTTTCATTTTTAAGACGTTTCAAAAAAAAACGAAAATTCTCATTTTGAAATGAATTATTTGATCTCCAAATGTTGGGTCTCGTCTCATTTTGATCTCCAAATTTCTTTCTTTATCTATTTTCACAAATATTTTTTTTCAAAATGTCAACAAACAGGGCCTGGATCCAAGGTTCACAGCCAATTTATTCCTAAACGCAGTATGCATCGGAGAGAAAAGAATCAAGGACGAAGAATGCTTCATCCTAAAACTCGAAACAAACACAGAAATCCTCAAGGCCCAAAGTACAGCCAACACCGAAGTAGTCCATCACACAATATGGGGCTATTTCAGCCAACGGACTGGGCTTCTTATCCAATTCGAGGACACAAAATTGGTCCGAATGAAGGCCGCCAAAAAAGATGACAATGTCTATTGGGAGACCACAATGGAGTCCCAGCTCGAAGACTATAGATATGTGGACGGCATAAATATAGCCCATACCGGAAAGACAACGGGGTCGCTTTTCCGATACGGGCAGGCCCATAACCACAGAGGGAAGATTGAGGAGACATGGAGGATTGAAGATGTTGACTTTAATATTTGTGGGTTGACTATGGATTGTTTTTTGCCTCCTGCTGAAGTTAGGAAGGAACAAGAGGTTCATGAGGAGCAAGGAATGGGATGTTGATATTGTATAATCTTTTGTCAAATGAGTAAGTTTTTTACATTTTTATTTCTTGTATATATTGGTAAATGAAGTTCATTTTTTAGGAAAAGAAAAAGTGAAATTCATTTTTGTGAGATTTCAAATGAGAGAAATTGGTAATATTCTTTGTTTTTTATTTTTGGATAGAGAGAGGCAAGACATTCCATTAAAGATATGATGACATTCAAATTTTTTTATTCTTTAATAGTTTTAATTTTTTTTTAAATAGTTTTGTCCTAATTTTAATTTTTTTTCCATACATGTACATGGACAATATATGATTTAAATACATATTTAAGAAAGTGAATTCATTTGCTCTTACTAAGTGTTTATTTGTTTATCGGTGTTTGAAAAACGTACTAGAGAATCTTATTTATTTTACGCACAAAAAAAAAGAAAAAAAAAAGAGAGACAATCAAGTTAAAACTATGGAAGTATTTGTTTTTACTCACCAAAATTTAGAGCTTTATTTAACATCTTATATTAATTTATCGATAATGTTATGGACACAAATTATATTTAAAAAATGTAAAAGAGAGAAAATAGGAAGCAAAACTTATCATTAGGTGTTTCACACATTTTATTAGTAAACTAGCACCCGGTGGCACACGCGTTGCGTGTATAAATTATGTGAGGAGTAAAATAAGAATTTTATAAAATTTGAATGACTAAATAGAAAGAAAGGAAAAATTAATCTAAAAATGACAAAATAGTAATATGAGTAAACTTATAGGGGTGGTAAAAAAATATGACACAAAATCACTAAGGGGGTGTTTGTTTGGAGCTGAATGGTTGAATCGGTAAGTGCGTTTGTTTTGGTCTGAATGGCTGAATCGGTCAGATGATTGAGCTGAATGGCTAAGTCAGATTTTTTTTAGCTGAATGGTTGAATGAGCAGCTGAATGAGTAAAAAAAATTAAAAAAATTTAAAAATAAAAAAAATATTAACTATTATATTAAGTAATATTAAATAAATTTACAACAATTTTAAATTTTTTCAGAGGGGTAAAATAATAAAATTTTGTCATTCAGATGTTTCAGACATGTCAATTATCAAACAGCTTTTTTCATTCAGATTCAGATTCAGCTCATTCAGATTCAGATTCATTCAGTTTTTATTAAACACCTCCAAAGTCAAGTTACCAACTCCCTGAAGTCGTTTTATATATAGAGATAATACATAGATCCTACTATTACAATTTTTTGTATATAGTTTGCACACATAATATTACTTTTTGTGTTCCAAAATTAGAGATACAATTTAATTTTTGAGGTTAAACAACGATATATTAAATTTTAAATTGATGTGAATTTATTTAATTTTAGTTGATACAATCCTCGTTGGATTGTTTTGGTTTGAAGACACTCCTTAATGGCAATTACATATGATAACAAACAAATAGTACTCCTTACTGGGAAGGCAAGTGATGTAAATAAGAGTAGGGAAGGCAAGTGATGTAAATAATACTCTTATGCTTAACACAACACTGAAATTGATGTTGAATAAAACTCCGCTTATTATATGATGCCTTCCCGAGTCCCAATTGTATAAAGAGAAAGGTTGTATTTTGAGAAGAATGGTTTGCATCTTCTATTTATGTAAATTACTAGAGATAAATGGAAAAGCTGCAAGTTATATGGTAAATTTGAAGAGGAATTAAACTAGCAATGTTTTATGCTGAATTAATGTCTAGCGGCACCTATTAATGTTTAATGCCAATATGCCATTAACCTTTTATTCTGAAGACATTTTTACCCTTAATAAACCAATAAACAAATAATGAATAAACCAATATATTATCTATTTATAAAATAAAGGAATATATTATAAAAGTGAAAAGGGAACAAAAGAAATAATGAACAAAAACCAATAAATTTGTGGTTTATAAAATGATGTAGTAATGTTTGAAAAATAAAAACAAAGAACAAAACCCAAATAACAAAGGTACTTGAGCAAAAAGTTACTGAGTTATTGTAATGATGGGTGTTTATGTCATGCATATCTGGAAAACTCACCAAGATGATCGTTGGGTTTCTCAGTATAGGGAAGCAACCAAGCATGGAATACTAGATTCACTTCAGCCTTTAATTCAGCGACGAAATATGTATTATATGTTGCAATAATGCGACAAGGGAAAAGTCAGACCTATCTTTCAATTTCTCCGATACAAATTAAGCGATAAAAAATATATTTATCGACACAATAAAATTCGTCACAAATAAATAGCAACACTAAATATCGTCGTCAATAATTACATTATTAGTACCGTTGTTAAAAACTTGTGTCCATAAATATGTATTGACAGAAATTAGAGGATAAGTGTAATGAAAGAGATCATAAATCCGCTAATTTGCTACTAAAAAGCAATCGTGATTAGTGATACTTTTTAAGTAGCTTACGATACTAATTATTGCATTAATCAAAATCAGATACGTTCACACCTATTTTGAATATTCTGTTCTACTCTTTCACTGGCTGCTATCTTACTCTATTTACTACGGACTCATCTCGCAAACTGATTAGGAAAAAAATTAAATGAACTTCTCTAAAATGTTAAAACATGGATGAAGGTGGAAGCATTATAAGAACGAACCCAGATTATATGACAAAAGAGGGCAAATAACAAAGAATAGTAAACTGCATCAGAGAAAAAAAAAATCAAACAAGAATTTGTCCAACTCAACCTAAAACTCAAAACCTTACAAGTAAGCAACGCATCTTATTATTATTTGTATAGGATCTGCCTCGTATGCCAGCAGACAAGTTCCTCTGCAATGAGCTGATAAAAGAACTAACCGCAAATGGTGCTCTAGCAGAGCGCTAGCAGTACATGAGACAAAATAATGGACATCGCGCTACAGATACACGAGCCGAATGAGTGAAACCAGGACTACCGTATGGACAAATTTCTTCAAAATACTAGTTAAGGATGGTTGAGATTTTATAATATCACAAGAAGATCAACTGTTATCTTTACTTAACAAGTAGATAACATTATCAGTACAGCAGAATAGGTCACTCTCACTTGGTAGATCATTATTTTCATTGTCTAAAAGTGTAGTTTAACTACAATACTGGAAACCAAGTATAAAACTGCATGCCTTCAACAGCATAGAAACTTATAAGCAGTAAAAAAACAATTAATAAATGTTTTACCAATCCAGGTATATATCAAACGTGTAATAAATAAAACACAGAAAGTTTCAATGTTCCACCGATTGGATCAAAGAAAAGGTTAAAATAGCAGTCTCCGATAAATAGTGAAATACATGCATAAAACAGTCACCATGCTTTGAGGTATGGTCTTTATAACCAAAAGCAAAACCAAAACAAGTTAGCTTTAGTACCACTACACAAAATTGCTTGAGCAGATTAAAATAGCACTGCTGCTGTCGCCCTATAAAGGATGGAGGACTTCAAAAATCTAAAATGCATTTACAGAGTTCTTCGAACAAATGTATTTACAACTAATTAAAACTAACTAATCCTCCACAGCCTGAATCTCTCCCATCATGATCCTGTTGCTAACAACATTAAATCCTAAAACTGCTGGACTAACCTTCTTCCCTTTCTTGCCTTTCTTCTTCCCTCCCCCTTTCGTGACCCCATCTGGACCTGCTGCATTACCCTGGTTGGAGTCCCTAATACCATTGGCGGCCGAGGAATTCACATCTCCAGATCCATATCCTGTGACCTTTCGATCATTCCGGCCTTGCAAGGCAATTTCAAGGACATCCGTGGGTAAGAAGTCTTTGTAGTTGAGGAACTTGTCGATGAAATCATGGTCAGGATCAAATGAGCCAAGGTTCTCTATCAGAAGAATTTCAGCCTCTGATCTGGATTGCTTCAAACAAAATTCCAGGAAACTTGTATCTGATAAATAAGGAGAAAAAATTAGCAATACCTCGAGCAGAATCCAAGACTGGCATTTGATATTTCTAAGCCTTTTCAAGGCAATTCAGGTGGGACAGAAAGAATCAAACAAAAAAATATACTTGGTTTTAATTGTTGGAAAAAGTGGTGGTGTGGTTGAAAGGCTGGATTTTTTCATCCTAGTCGGAAGACAAAAGAAAACAAACATGCTAATTTTACACAGAACTGGGAACTTTTGTGTTTGGGTGAATCCACTTCATAAGAAATGTATATTCCCCAAGTTGGCAACAAACAATATTTATGCCTATCATTCTGTACATAAAGTAATACTTATCAATCACTAGTTCCACACATTCATGCGAGGCTTCCAAAATAATGAACAGATAGCAATAGCCGTAAACAAATAGTACTGCAGCAGTAAGATGTACCTTTTGTCCCGATAAGTCTGACACACTCACTTTCACACCAATCTCTGAAGTCCATAGCCTCTGCAAAAGTAGATAAGAAAGGTTGGAACAAGTTGACAGTCGATGAATATCGATTACCAAGTTTAAAGTGGCTTACCCGATTGCTTAGACACTGCATCCTTTTTCCCCTTCAGGAAAGAGTGAGCAGAGGCAGGTGATGCAGACTCAGCAGGTCTGCCACTCATGGATTTCTGTCTGCTCACTGACCCACTTGAAGTTCCTTTTACAGGAGTACTCTTCCCCCAACTTCCCTGGTTTGCAAGCTGAGGAAAATCTGACCTGCAGGCAGGATGGACAAATTTTAAATTTATCTTTCATTCTTTATCAAATAGTAATACCAACTGGCGGAGATGCAAATAAAATATCACCTAAAAATAATGAACTTCAGAGTTAAGAACCATATAAATCTAGAAGAATAATTTATGTTGTTGTACAATATGTTTTAACAAGTGAAATGTAAATGCACACACCAAATCAACAAGACTGAAGCTACTCAATTCAGATCCATTTATAGGAAAAATATAAAGGAGCGCAATAATAATAATTCTGCATTATACTCCCATCATCAGACAGTTTACATGGAGTTGTTGATCCATGTAGGTTTGTAATTTATGAAATTTGGCCAAAAGTAGTTTCAAGTATAGAGTTAAATAAGTAAACATTCAATGGAAACTAACATAAAATCTTTCAAGGATTATAAGCAAAAAATACTACTATAAATATGCGCAGCTAAGAATAGCCTAGGCCATCGCGAAGTAGGGGCTTCCTTCCCCCTATTAGCTAGGTCATTATAGGCCTGCCCGAGGCCCGCTGCATTATCCCCGGATATGAGGGAGGCTCTTTTCGCATATTTATGTAGATGAGGCCCTTACATGCATATAACTCTATAACAGCAAACTTTTTTCTGTATCCAGCACAAGGCTGTTGCATAGTTCTACCATTTCTCACCCAAATGAGATCGTTCATTTAATCTAATTGATTGTAAATCTGAAAGTGTCCACACATGCAATACTTTGACTTGGTATATTCGTAAAATCAGGAATTCCACATCAGATTAAAGGTATTTTGTGTTTCTAATGACATCTGTTTCAAATGGATATTGTTTAATACCTGTAAATAAGATCGTGTCAAATAGAGGATTCTACACCTCCAGTACAGTCAAGCAGAGGCATAAATGTCGCCAAACACATGTGCTTAAGAGCCACGACCACAAATGCAACAATATTATATTCATCATTAAACAACATATAGTTCAACTACCACCCCCATAAGGGTTGTCAGAGGCAAGAAGCAAGGATTCTTCATTAACCTGGCGAACTGGCGTATCCCCGCATTGGATACTCCGATTCTTGGGGACACTTGGGGATTCTCTCCTCTTTTATAACTTATGTGCTTTGAATTATCTATGATTATTTTTTGGTAGAATTTATGACTTCATGACTAGAGAAATAAGAAACTTACATTCTTTGTTGGATATTTGTTGTTTTTCTAGCTCTAATGAATAATTGTAAATCTATGTAACGATTGAGACAGGGTAATTCATATATTTTAGTCACTTTATGCCAAGATTGCAAAAAGATTACTTAATTCCAGGTTAAACAAAAAAAAAATACATATAAAATAAGGAAATGCTTAGTTTAACTTACATGTAATATATATGTATTGTTATTATTCAATTTCGTTATATTTCAGTGACAACCTTTCAATTTTTGTGAAAAAGAAATGTAATCCCTTAATTATTGAAATTTTTAATTATTTAATATTAGAATATCCATAACAGTGACAGTCATAGTTGTCACGGCGTCGCCTAGGCGACACCTAGGCGTCCTGGCGCAACAGCAAGTAGCATGGCGACGCTCGCCTTGGAAGCTAGGCGTCCACAAGTCGTCGCCAATGCAACGCCGTGGAACAAGGACTTCACCCATGACCCATGACTTAAAAGGAGAGAAGAGAACCCAAGTCTTCTGCGACTTTTTCTTTTTTCGATCGCGATCAAGTGGTAGAGAAGAAACCCTAACCAGTATCCACGACTTCGACTTGCAGCAGCAACATCACGCAGCAGCAATAGCCTTGCAGCAGCAACATCACGCTGCAGTAGCCATGCACCACGACACACGCAGTAGCAAAACGCTTCCCCAATTTCTGCGACTTTTTCTTCTGCCGATCGCGATGTTTTTTCCTTCGCTCCGACTGCTTCCCTAATTTCGATCGGACATAATACTTCTATCCTTATCATTTAGGCAAAATTTCATTTAAGTCACTCATAGTTTGGTAATCTATTAAGTTCAACCTTTAAGTTTTGTACTCTACAAATTTCACCCTGTTTGTATGTCTTTCAGTTAGGTCCCTGTAATTTTTTTTTAAAATTTTTTTAAAAAATAGCTGTTGCAATGTCTTTTACATGTGTTGACATAATTGTGTGTTTAATGGCATTCCATATTGTTAGTAAATATGTTTTGAGTTTTAATGTATATAAAATTTTATTGTTTAATATACTTTTCAAGAAAAATAAATAATGTATAAATTGTACACTATGAACGACTTGTCACTATACAGACACCATGGTAGGCGCCTTATCGCCTAGGCGTCCTGACAATCAGCTACCGTCGTGCCTCGCCGAGGCGCCGTGACAACTATGGTGACAGTTGTTCAATTTAGATAAAAAAAACCCTACTCGTTCATTTGATTAATAATAAACGTGTTATCATACATATAAAATTTTACCCAAGTATATAAATATTTAATAATAAAATATATGCCAAATCACCGCACACAAATCCCCGTCTTTCAAGGTATGGCGAATCGCCGTATCCCCGTATGACGCACCCGTATCCCCGCACCAATATCCGTGCTCCGTAGGTGCACAGACTAACAAATAACAAAGAAAAGCAGCAACAGCAACACAATTCATCATCAGCTCGTGAGAGTCACTCCCACAAAAATAGGAACAGGAAAAAGCAGAGAAAAACATACAAAAGGTAAGCAACGCAGCTTATGCAACTACACCCCTATTTGTAAAACCATTCATTGAAGAATAAAATAAAAGGAAAAGGTGTCATATACTGAAGAATAGGCGACAAAATTAATAAAAATAAACGAGATCGGAGACGGGAATGAAAATCAACCATAAACAATGTAAAAGAGAGAAATGATCATACTGCTTTGATTCTTGCTTTGGTTGATCTAGTGGACCCCAAAAGAAATCATCATCTACTTTAGTCTTTCTTTGAGATGGATCTTGGGAAATAATCTGAATTGGAGATGCAATCTTGGAAGGAGATGACCCAGAAGCCGACCATGAAGAACCAGTTCCACGGGAAGCCTGAATTGGAACTGATTTCTGAGGAATTGGCATCGGGTTTTGGAGCTGGCCAGAAGAAACCTTTTTACCTTGTTCCTTCAGAATGTCCCTAAGCGAAGTGGGTTTAGGAAGCTTTCCTGAGTCAGTAGACCATGCTGGAGCAGGGGAAGAGTTTGCAGTCTCCCCCTTCCACACGACAAAATCTCCTAAAGAAGGTCCGGATGGGACAGCTGGTAAAACTTCCTTCTCCTGCTGTACAAGACGAGAACTTTTGCCTTTTTCAACGGGACTTGAAGCAAAAGAGGCATCAGCTGAAGCAGCAGGTGCCGAGACCTTAGCTCCAGAATTCTTACCTTTTGCAGACTTTTTGCGATTCTTTTTAGCGTCTTTAGCTTCAATGAAGTTGTCATCATCAATTGAATCATATTCAGAGCTTTTAACTGGTAATGGAGGCCGATTCGATATACTATCAAGAACCTCAACCGCTCTTTCACTAGGCTTCACAAAATCTTCAGCCAAGAGATCATGTAATTGACTCTTCTTGCTCTTTTGACTTACAGAACCCATGGTGTCCCCCTTCTGTAACTCTGTACTGCCTTCATCTTGTTGAATTTCCCTAAATGATTTATGATCTGAACTAGCAACAACCCCAGCCCATGGAATAGGACTTGAAAAACCTGTGGAGCCTAGAGATGGGGAGATATCAGAAACAGCCATTTCTGCCTGTGATCTTCTCTGTTCTTCTTGTTGAATTTCCAAAAGAGACTTTGGTTTTAAACCAGGAGCAGGTTTCCAAGCACGTTGTCCACCATGTACTTGTGCGTTAAGCAGAGAGACAAGGCCCACCTGTCCTGATCCACTCTTCGCCTCCACAATTTCACCATCTTCCACAAAACCATGAACAGGCAATGAGATTTTACCTTGTTGACGATCCACAATCTCACCAGTCACCACATCAGATCTGCTCTCTTGTGTTTCTTGAAGAGATGCTCCATAATGAATTTCTGCCGGAGAAATGTTTGTCCCGGATTTTAAATTAACATCAATATTATTTTTCCCTTCCAACTCAGACTGTTTTGATTGCTGTGTTTTAGATGGTCCCTTTGCTGGGTCAGAGGATTGTGCCTTAGAAGACTTCTGCTTCTTTGACTTCTTCTCAGAACCCTTTTTGACCTCTCGGGCTTCAACATTTTTTACTTCTTTCACAACAGACAAGTCATTTACTGGTTCCCTTCCAGTCTGCGGATCCACAGCCACCTTTGCTGGTGGGACATTCAAATCATTTACTTGTTCGGGCAACAAAACCTCAGTCTTCCCAGTTGGCACAGTGACAGGTCCTCCTAGTTGCTCTGAGGGCATATAACTTGTAGCAGCCTCAGATGTTGTAATTAAGACAGGTTCCTCAGTTCCCACATTGTGTTGCAACACCCGCTCCTGCGGATATTTGTCCACTAATTGTGACATAGGTAACGTATTAACCCCTGCTGACGCTGATAACGAAACCTTCGGTTGAATTTCATCACTTCGTTCGGGCAAGTTAGCACCCCAACTCTTTTGATGCATAGCACTCCCAAACATTTCATTGGGCAAATGTATAGAAGAGACTTCAGAACCTACAACAACGCTGGTATCCTGAGAGACACTTGGAGTCAAATTTGCTAAGTTGGAAACAAGTTCATCTTGCATATTGGGGACTTGAACCTGCGACCCAGTCCGCAACAACTCATGTGATGTTTGAAACCGAGGATGGCCCATTGAAGCATTCTCACCTAGCAAACCAGCAGCCTGTAACTGTCCATGAGATGCTTCACCAAAGCGCTGGTGTGATTGGTGTTCTGACAGCACCTGAGAAAGTAACTGTTGCTGTTGCCTCAAAAGCTGGTGCTGCTCCTCCTGCTTCTGATGCTGCTTAAGCAGCAAGAGTTTATCTAACACTGAAAGCTGCTGCGAGGGAACTGGAGCCTGGGATTGTAACTGCAACAAGTATTGCTGTTGCAACAAACTTAATAGTTGGGGATCTTGAGAGAGACCAGAAGAAAGTACCTTTTCACGGGCTAACACCCCAGATGAATTATCAATACCCTGACCAAGTAAATTGATTAAAGAGGGTTGGTTCTGTGGTTGCAACCTCTGTTGTTGTATCCCAAAGGCACCCTGAGCAGTGATATTCTGACCATGAAGTATGTCAATTTTATCTTGAAGCGGGTCCAGACCACCTTGGACTTTAAAATTTGACCAACCACTCACCCCATTATTGACACCAGAGGGAGACCTATCAGATAAACTTTGAAGGATAGACATGAAGTCTGCATTCTGAGAATGAAGCTGCTGACGAGGATTGTCAGCGATTGATGACAGAAGACTTGAATGTGGTATTGGGGATTCCTGGACACATTCGGACTTTGGACCAACCGAAGGTGCATCCCGCCCAGGCCAAAATGGACTAGGACCAGGCATAGATCTTTGCCTTTCAAGGGTCATCCTTTTGGCCAAGAGATAAAGGTTGTCTGTATTTTCTGCTCCCAAAGGAGGCACTGCACCAGAATTATTTCCAAAATAACCCTGTATACCTGCAAAGTTAAATTACAATTTACATCGTTCTCATTTTAGGCAGAAAAAAAAACCTATTGATCATTGCAAAAATAATATAAAGGACATTGTTGGGTCAAAGTAACGTAAGCCACTTTAACTTTAGAAACCAATTTAAACAATTTTCTGAAGTAGAAAACAACCTTCACCAGGAGCAAACTTCTCAGGCGGTGTACTGCTCATATTACCAGACATAAGTGACTCCAGAAACCTATTTTCAGCATCCGTTGAACCCTGTTTATACCTTGGATCATTTCTTATCATATCAACCTCACTTGAACCTGCATGAAGTTTAGCAATGCTGCTGAAGTTTGGCCTACTTACTGCATCTGTCATTTCATTCTGTTTTGGAGCACCAAATCCAGGTGGAGGACGGACCTTTGCACGCAAGTGGGGCATAATATCACCAAGTAATGCAAATGGCGTGTCATGTGGTGCATTTGCTAGGCGAACAAGCAGATCTATGCCAAAGTATCCAGCTTCAAACCATCCAATAATATCACTGCCAGCAAAAGGTCCTTGAATTTCACCTCGAGGATCTTTGTAATAGAGGACCAGGTCTTCTGGTGATGTCTGTGAAAGATTCCGGGTTTCCTGCTCCCTGTCCAGGACTGCTGATAGTTGCCTTCTAATGATTGGATCATCACCAATTTTCCATTTAGGTCCACCTCCCAATTCATTATTGAGATCCTTCTGTGACTGTGGCCAGCCAAAGTCAGAAGTTCTCGACTGGCCATCAGCAGGAATATCTCTCCAATCAGGTGAGGCTGATTGTGTATGTTCTCCTATTGATAAGGATCGCCATGTTGCACCAGGATGAACAGAGGAACTTCCCTGCATGCTTGATTCCTTACTAGCAAACATCTGATCATTCCTTCTATAAGAAGCAACATCTTCTCTTAAAACTGCACAAATAAGAATTGATCAAATAGGTGAAATTAACATGTAGAACACTAAAGTTAAAGCAATCATCATGTTCGCATACATATAATTATTCATTTCCAAGTATCAAGCATAAAATGTCATATTACAACAAACCCAATCCAAGACCTCAAACTACGCAAAAAATATTCAACTTATCAAATACTTAACATATATGTCGGAGAGAAGCCTGGATCAGAATAATTGGATTCACAACATGAAATGGGTACACAATATCAATGTTAGTATACCTTCAGCATTTGATTTGTAATCAGACAATATCTGATGATCCTCCATTGTTTCAAATTTTGCATTTGATCCATAGGGATTCATCAGCTTCTCATGTGACAAGCCATCAGAATAATTCAAATATCCACCTTTGGAATTGTCAGCACTATCAGCGACAGTAGGTAGATCTTCTCTACTTCCTGCTCAAGGAAGTCATCAAACAAACTTAGATTTTCATTATTAAACAGAACACTAACATGAAAAATTAAATTTAATGCATGCAGTACCCAGCTTGGTTTGTCTTGGTGGATTAATATCAATCGAACCCCGTCCAACAGATCCATCTTTTGTGCTTTGAGGGACACCACTGCTTAATATGTCTCCCTTGTCAATTCCTTTCATAATAACCTATCACGGATTTAACAATTATGTTAAACAACAAGTACTACCAAAAAAAAGGCACAAACAAATTATACAGGAAACTTACCAATTCCTCAGAAGAAGGTGTACAAAATGCCAGAGGCTCTATTGGTTCTTCCTGTGTAAGGGAAGGCACTTGTACAACCCCGTCTAATATTTTTCCACGGGATCTCATATCGGTCATCCTATATACATCGAGCAATTTTGTCCGGCTATATCTCAATGAAGAAGGATCTCCATGACTTTCACTTCTTTCTGAGAACGAACCCATCGATTGTGAGTAACTATTCATAGAGTTGCCTCCAGTAACCCTGCCCCGACCAAGGGAAAAGGTTGAAACAGCATTTTCCCCACGTCCCCGACCATGGACAGATGCAGGTAACTGTTTGTTGGGAACTGGACTTTGCTGATGAGGAGAGTCTAATTTACCTCGGCTAAGAGATGAGTTAGATCTCCATGGCCGATAATGATCTCCCTCCTTCTCATCCTTTCCATGATAAGAAAGAGGAGAAACCCCCTTATCAAGAGTCATGTCAGCATCTTTAATAGAGTCCAACCACTTTTCACGAACACTGTCGGTCTCCTTGTCATCAGGCCCCCAGCGTGTGTTCCACCTGGTCTCCCGACGTTGTTCATAATTGGTATCCCTGTTGCTTGAATCAGTCCACCGCTCTGGTGGGGCACGCCGTACCTCTCCAAAGTGTCTTCCTGATGAGTTATCTGTCCATCGATCCACCTTGCGGTTGTCCCCAAGCTCTTTATCTCCCTCCCTCCAACGATCCTTGCGGACAGAGGAATTGGTCTCTCTTTCTTCATCACGCCAGCGATCACGGCGACCAGATTCTGCATCAAGCATGGAAGGCCTAAAAACATCCTTTTTCTTCTGGGCATCAGGCATCTCTTCACCATTACCTGGTGATTTCATTATATCTGGACGACTGGCTGAATATGGACTGAATTGGTTCTCCTGCACCTATTTCATATATAGAGTAGAAGCACTGCCGAATTACAATTTCGTACTAGTTAAGTTGATCGAGACTAACACATTGGAAACAGAGTACAAGATGACTCCAAAGTAGGAAAATTACAGTTGTCATATATATAATTTATAATAAAAAATATATAAAGAGAAAACACCACAAAAGACTTCTTTTTAAGAAAAAGAAAGTATGAGTAAACAATAACACACCCCACTTAGTATTCCAATCTTATTTTCCCCAGGCTTGGGAAGAAGCCACTGTGGTGAAAGCGGAATAGGATTGTGCGATCCTTGCACATCTACATGAAGCAAAAACAAAAATCAGGTTCAATTACTAGAATTGATGCCTACCGAAAAATTTACAAGAGAACGCATCAGGTTCAGAAATTATTAAAATAACCCCAATTCTCTAAACAAGATTCAGGTGCAGAGATTAGGAATATATGTTAATAACTAATTCGGGTAGAGATCAAACTGGTGCCAATAAAATGCAACGAAATAGTAAATTTAACATAGACTAATGACAACATCAAATTCAGGACCGAGTACATGATATTTAAAGCCTATCAAAATTCAAAACCAGAGATACTACATTCAACTCTAGATTAAAACTGTACTGAGTTAATATGGAACATCAAAACTACACTAAGTGCTCAGTTTCTATATGGACATGACCCTTTACTTCATATATAAAGAAGTAAAAGCAAAAATGATATAGAATGCAGACAATCAGTGACCACCTGCTAGGCCCCCTATTCTGCTGCCAAACCTAAATAATTAATCTAGTGGGATTCAGCGAAGGATTATGAGCATTAATAGAATTCTTATCTGGTCCACTGTACCATTAAGAAATTAATACATGCAGATATATTTGACGACTCCTAATCAATAGAACAAAGCAAACACTGACATTTCAGTTATATTTCCACACCAATAAAATTATCAACTTGATATTGGACCACCAAATAAAACAGCAGTACAAGCAACTATGCTCATATTTTTCTTCTGGAAAAATAAGTAATATCTCAACCATGCCACTGAGTCAAATAAAGTAATCAATCTATATCCACTAATAAATAAATACTAGTACAACACCCAGTGCTGCCATCATCCTCCGACATATCCAATTTCACATAATTTATCAATTAAATAACCTTATTTACTAAGAAATCACGCATTAAGATAATGCTGTGAACCCGTGACCACCAAAATAAAGTAAAGGGAGTATTCATCTTCAAGACTTACAAGCTCAAAACCCTCCAAGAAACACACATACTATCCATGTTTTGTTTTTGTGTATGTGCTTGTGTGATATGATAAGTAATGGAGAATAATGTAAACCATAATGTAATGACAATTACAACTTATAATCTAAACACTCACAATTACACACACTTCCTCAGTCACATACAGATTAATATAAGATACACAGCAGGGAGAAAAACTTAATCAACTTCTTCCACAAATGGCAGGACATTAAATATTTTTTTGATGAGTGGCATTAATATTTTTATTTTTGACACGTGACAACAGTCACAACATGAAAACTATTTTAATATTTATTAGGCACCAACCCATCTTAGCAGTGGTCTGACTATATCAGCTACTGGAGGAGACTCAACAAGTGGCAACTTGTCTTTTCCCCTTCTTTCAAACTCACGAAATCACTGTATTTGTCATACGCTACGAGGATTATTACTTCGTCGAAGAGGTTATATGTCAACAGCCTATCCAAGTACACATCAATTGAAATACCTTTTACTGTACTATGTTTTCCATCCTGACTAGAAGACTTGATCACATAAAACCTTCAACTCGCACCTCCTAGTTGAAGAGTAAAAACTTCTAAATGTAGTCTTATGCTTCCAGGCAAATATTTTGGACTAAAAACACCACATCCGAATCTAGTATAAAGACTCTAAAAGCTTTTAATCATCCATGTTTTCACACTATGCGAAAGTTCAATCTTACTCAAAACAATGAAAACAAGATTACATATACACTTATACACTTTTGTTTGGTGAAAAGCCTTTTCTTATAGATAATATAAAAAACAACATTAGATAAACTAAGTAAACTAATAAATACATATAAGTATTATAAAAAAAAACACTTTAACTCGTAGAAGCTGTTTCACTGTTGTCACTTTCAGGATTGGATTAACTGAAGTCGGTATCAAAAAACTGATATATAAAATATCCAAATGTTTTAGTAAACCAAAAAAACACCTAAAAGAGAACTTGAGCATAATTTGACCACCAAGTGATGAAGAACTCGAGAAAAAAGGTGAGAATATAAGAAATGCGGCTATGCAATATGGCATTTTCGGAAAGCCAAACCTTTTTAAGCTCAATAAACACTAAAATCTTAGCAATAAGCTAGAGTTTTACACATAAATAGTCCCTTCATCCCAAAATCGCAGTACGTGACGGGGTTAAGAAATTGAAGGTCCGATAAAAAGGATGGAAAGGGAATAAGAGCATTGAAGGTTCAATTCCAAGGTCGAATAGAATTGAAAACCAAATTTACCTTTGGAGATCTGGTTATCACGAGAATCGAAGTCAGTGTTGGTAGCCATGGATGATCCGAAGGTTGCAGGTAGAGAGAGAAAGGAGGTTGGGGAAGCGGAAGAAACCCTTTTTTGCTGGACTGCTTGAAGCTATAGAGAAAGAAAAAGAGACAAACACGAATTGGGGGCAGAATAGGTTAAGGGCAATGTGCGGATAAAAGAAAAAAAAAACTTTAAAAAAAAATAAAAATAAAAACAATTACTCCACACGTCATACAAAAATAGCTCATTTAAAAAAAATCTATAAATTTTAAAATATAGACTCCTATTTATATTTTATATCTGATAGTAAAATTATATTATAAATTTAAGAGTATTTTTAAATTTTATGCACTTATCAATACAAAAAATTAAAAAAATAATTTTTTTTTACGAATAAAACTCTTTTTTTTTAGAAGGAATGGATTAATAAAACATTCTGTATCTTACCCAAAAAAATAGTGAACATATGTTACTACTAAATTTTTGACAAATTGGGAGTTTTTTTTTTGATCAAACAGTTCAAAAAAACTAAAATATATTAAAATATAATCTGTTATAAAAGATGAAAAGATTACAAAAAATAAACTGGAAGAATAATTCTTTCAAATAAAATAATATATAATTAAGAAATGGGTCAATCGTAGCAACAACACTAGTGGACACCAAATAAACTCATGAACCACAGTTATATCCCTAAAATAATAATAAAATACATAGAATACGCAGATCCGAACTGTTCTTCAACATGGCAATGGAAGAATAAGTCACAATAAAAGCGCCACATTTAAATCTGAATAATCCATCTTCAATAATTCATACACTGAAAAAAGTCTCATAAACAAAAAAAAAACTCTCACTCTCCCAAACAGAGAAAGCAAAATCTCCCTAAAGATGATAATGAAATTTCTCACAAAAGAGAAATAAATCAGTCATCTTATGGAGAAAACAAGTCCCACAAAAAGGAAAAACAAACTCCACAAAAAGGGAGAATAATTTATTAGATCAAAATAAAAAAGATATAGAGGAGAGGAGAGTATCTTCAAAAGAAGAGTTCTCCCTCATATCTAAGATGGAGGCTAGATTTCTTGACTAGAGGGAAAAAACAACGGAGGGAGTATTTTAGTATTGATCGATGATGATAATCGGGGAGTATGAAACAGATGGATTTGAATCCCTCTCCAATACACCTTCTTTTTAATTTCATTCAATACATCAACAAAATTATAATTTTAATAATATCATAAAAATCAACATTGGTCATTTGATTTATAATATTTTGTTATATAATTGCTTAAAATATAAAAGGAAACCGACACATTTTCACAATTAGTCTACAAAGATTGAAAGGACGCTTCCCCACAATTTCATTTTGTTTCCCTCCTAACCTAATTTCTAAGTTATAATCTAGGCTCTTAGGATGGAATTTATTTCTATAATTGAATTTGTAATAGTAGATGTTTTGAAAAATGTATTAAATTTTAACCATGAAAATACATTCAATGATTTTAAGTTCTTATATAATTGATCTTACAATAATGAAGTATCTATTAGTATAGTTGGACCATTACTATTTACTAACAAAAATCTCAAAATTAAGAAAAATTGTGTATTGAATGCAATTGAAGAGAAAATGTAATGGAAGGAATAACTTCAAAACAGAAAAATGATATTCTCACCCTACCTTATTTAGATGATTTTATCCCAAATTCATTCCTCCCTGCCAACTACACTCATTCTAATTATATGTCATTCCTTTGTACTAACTTATTTTGACGATCAAAAATTTAATTAAATTCAACTACAAATAAAGTAATTTATCTCTAAATTCGTTTAAAGAAAAAAAAGCATAAAAAATAAAACATAAATATATGTAAAGGTTATTTGAGTTATAATCGTGGTGGATTCAAAAATTTTCTTAAAATATTACAGATTATCTAATTATATAAAAAAAATTATTTATTCTCCAAGTCTTATTAATCACGGGCACAAGGGTGGAAAATGTTAGAGTTTGCATAATTGAACTAATGATTTGATGATGAAATGAGCAATCAAGGTATATTTATAACTAGTAAATTATGTAAAGTCTTTAATAATGATTTGATTTAATGTACAAGGACTTAGGTTAGAAAAATCAAATAATGTTAGGTTAATCTCATTAAGTTGATCTGATGTATAGTTGATAGGATAAAAATGATCGTTCACAATGAGAAGATGATAGATCTTTGAGTCAACTCATGATCGCAGTACATCAGATAGATCGCAGAGCTTTTGCACTCGTCGTAAAGTTCACCTCAAATAGTAAAACAAAGATTGGCTCGTGGAATGAACAATGAATCGCAAAGTAAAGACTGAACGTAGAGTACTTCAGGCAGTTGCTGAGTAAAAGCCTTATCAAAAAGCGCTCAAAGATTGTCAGTAAAGACAAAGTAGTAAAGATAGCCTCATGAATTTTAAGGCAATATCTCATAGAGCTGGTCGTAGAGTACTACTCTCTTTCGTAAAGCTCTCTTTTTAACAATCAAAACGTAGAGCAGGATTTTACGATCTTCCATCTTCGTAGAACAAGTTATGTCTAACAAAAGACTGATATGGGAGCGTTGCTAATTGAAAATCCAGATACATTCTCCAAATATCCTTGGTAGAAATTGAAGAACATATTATGTGTCTACCAGCTAGTTTGCTGAAAGTGACAACTCAGTGGTGTTAGGTGATAATACAGGCTGATGTGACAGGCAAGCTAAAAAAGAACTGACACATGTCTCAAAAAGTCAACATCAAGGATCTCATAATATCTGAAGCATTAAACGCACCAACGGGAACCTAGCAAGGGGAAGATTTTTCAAGAATACTATAAAAGGCAGCAAGGATTCAAATTAAAAATAGAGATGAACAACGATCAAAAGCCTAAACTCTGCTAAAGTTAAAACACACTCTACGATTTTGAACATCTAGTTCAAGCTGCTAAGTACTTGAGAAGAAAAACTTAACGCTATCTTAGTAGCACGTCTTAACATCATTCAATCAATATTTCGGTGCGGGACTTAGTGACCCATATTTCGAGACTTAGTAACTCGAAAGAACCTAAGTGGTTCAGTGGTGATTCCGAGACTTAGTGACTCGAAAGAACCTAAGTGGCTCAATTGTAATAGATCTTAGTGATCTTAATCCTTAGTGGATTTCCTACTCATGGAGTAGAAGAGTGGAGTATAAGTTTTTAGTCTCTGAACCACTTAAACTTTGTTGTGTCACTTACTTTATAATTCTTACTCTTGTCTAAATATTTTTCTTGCTGGTGGTTGCATTCCTAACTAAATTCAGAACTGTGATTTTTCATTAATCTTTAAGGGGACTTCTCAAATATATATCACGCTGTGCTAAATCAATCTGACTTATTAATTATTTGGTAATATCTGCTAAAAAATCAATTTTTTTAAAAAAATATATTTAACTCCCCCTTCTAGATCTCCAGTGCCTCCGAGAAACAACAGAAAAATTCTTGAAATATCATGGCTTACCTAATTATATAGGTTTTTTTTCTTAGTCTTATTAATCATGGGTATAAGGGTTGAAAATGAACCTGAGAGGTTCGAAACACGATTTGAGATCAACTCGAAAAATTCGAGAGATACTTGAATTTGATACTTAAATGAGTCGAATTCAAATCTATGTTCATATTCACACACTTGTACGAGTCGAATATGAGCTGCCTACTGTTCGCTCATTTAGACTATTGAATTTTTCTTACTTCACTAATCCATACTCAATACAAGTTTATTAATCCTTACTCGTATACAGTATTGAGTATACTCAATTTATTTACTATATAATATTCAACAATTTAATTTTTCACATACTTTGACAAGTGGAAGAACTTATTATGTTTCCGTATGTGTCCATAAATTGATTCAAGAGTGAAAATATTATTTCATTAATTTTTATACAAGACTTGAGATCTAGTTTGAAGAGTTTAAATATAAATTATTCTAAATAGTTAACTGAGTTAATTTTATCTAAGTTACTATAATATAAATGATCTAGTTCTGATTCGTGTCTTAAATGCTCGCGAGTAGCTTGACTAATAAATGAGTCGAGTTGAACTCGAATATAATAAAATGAGTTAAATTCTAATATGAGCAAAAATAGTAATTTTGTATTCAAATTTGCATACGAATTCGAGCACCTTAAATAAGTTCCGAGAATAATTTGTACAAAATATTATTCGACTCGACTCGAGATCATTTTAACCTTACAAGGAGGAAGTCGCGAAGCCTAACTTTGCAAAACCATGATAAATATAGACGAGTTTACATCAAACAAGAGTTGCAATATTTTTAGCACACAATATTATTCCCTATGCATAAGAAAAAAAGATTCATTTAAAACTATATTTTTGTTAATGTTCACCTTTATATATTATTGAGTTGTTTAGTTTAGTATGAGATGGTACAAATAAAACTCTAACAGTTTAGTTTAGTAGGTCATTTTAAGCATATTTGGATTCTAAATTAGTAGGTTTCTACATACTTTTAAACTAGTTATTTGGCACATGTATTATGTGTGCAAATTTTAAAAAGTTGAAGTGCAATTTAACGGGCTGGGGAAATTAAAAGGCGATTAGGTGATAGAAAATGGGAGCGAAAAAAATAAATAAAATAAAAGACACTCCCAAAAATGTAAATCAATAGTCCAAAAATAACTATCCCTCTTGCACTTCCTTCATTGTGTTTATAAGATTATACCAAACAAAAAAGAATATAAAATCTAAATTTGGTGAGAAAAGAAAAAAAAAATTAAGTTTTTTTTTCTTCATATTGTTACTGAATTCTAAAAAGGAAAAAAAAAACTACTCAAGTTTCACATTCAAAATACTAGTTGAAAGATCAATAATAATTTAGAGGGGAGGTTAAATAGATTATTACTGTTTAAAGATTATCTTAGGTCTTTTTAAAATTTTAATTAATTAATCTGTTATGTCAGAAATTAATATGCAAGACAGTCAAAATTCAGTCACACAGTGCACAAAGATTTGTCTGGTTCACAACATACACCCTGGGTATGTTACTACGGCCTGTCTCAACTCCTCTTCAAGACTTGAGATTTTATTACTTACAGTAATAAATACTCCTTCAATAGGCGGAGAAGCCTTTACAGAGTTTTAAAAATCAACTTCTAACTATATACAACTAACCAGGGCCGGTCTTGGGTTTTCTAAGGCCTAAGGCGAATTTTTTCAAATGTGCCCCTTTATACAAATTAAACAAAATAAATAAATAAATTATCAACCAATTAGTTTTATTAAAATTATAAGAATTTACAAAAGATAAAGAAAAATACTTTGGGGCCTCGTTAAAACCTTGTTTAGGGAAAACTCAATGGGACAAAACCCCAAACGAAGGAAAAAGAGTACCCCGGGTTGTAACGTACAAAGATAATCATTTGAAGAAAAATGTCTATTGTGTTCGTCCATGGGGAATTTGAGATTAGTTTCTCTTAGGGGACCTTTTTCTACAAGTAAATCTCTCATTTTTGCATCAAGGTTATCCCAAACTCGTGGATCATAAATAGTCAAATCAAATCTTGTTTCTGGACTTTCATCAAGGATATGTTCATCACTATTTTTATTTTCATCTAGATCACCAATTTCTTCATTCATATCATTCACATTTTCTTCTAATTCTTCCAATTGAATTGGTTGTTCATATTCATTTGGTAAATCTTTATCTAAATTTTTAAGTGAAGCATCAGTTTGTTTAACAAAATATCTATTCAAAGATCCTCTTAAACTTTGAGCAATTTCTTCTTCTTTTTTCTTTCTTTGTCTCTTGAGATTTCCAGAAAATTGTTTCTTAGGAAACATTTTTTAATTTTTATAATAAACACAACACAATAAAAAACAATAAAACTAATTAACAAAGAACAATAAAACCTGAATTTTGAGCATATTTTCTTCCACTTGAAACTTCCAAGTTCCAATTATAAATAACAAGAATCCCAACCAAGTTTTTTGTTGAATCAAATAATAAATAAGAAAATGTTAACAAAGATTCTAAAACAATGAACACAACCTCTCTTTTTTTCTAGTCCTGGTTCATACTTCATACGAGTGGAATGTAGTTAATTAGGAACGTATGTGTTTTATATTACTTACTACTTAGTACGTAGATAGTTAAATGGCTTGGTTTCATCATTTCATGCGTGGTTTATAGAACGAATAAAAAATTAATTACTACTGAGGCATTGAGCATACTGCATATACTTATATACACATATGTCATATGAATATATGATATAATATATATTATATATACATGTTTAGTCAGTAGACAATAATTACCCAAAATCAAAAAGAATAATTATTATTAGTAATAACAATATATATCACAAAAGTATTATCTTAATATTCAAATTTAAGCATACAATTTGATAAACGGAATACAAATTAATATTAAGTACATCAGTAATCTCAAATCTGAAGAGTGAAGAATAACCTCATCTCTCTTCTTCTTATTTTTCTTTCCTCCTCCATATGGGTTGTTCAATTTCTCTCTCCTTGGAGTGGTGCGACCGTTGTTACTGTTAAATTTCAGATTAAAACCCTAAAACATCTTTATCTCTTCACTCTTGTTATGACCACCATTGGGCTGTTTTTTTTTGTTGTAAAGTTTTAGTTGGATCTTGTCTTAAAAAACATAATAAACAACCCAAATTTTAGGCCCCCCTCAGATATGGGCCGTGGGCGGTCGCCCTGATAGCCCTGGTCGAGGGTCGGCCCTGCAACTAATTATATTAGACAACAAGCTCTCAGCTCCCTCCTCAAGCTTAGTTGCAGTTTTCCTTTAAATTTAGTTCTACTTTATGATCTAGTTTTGAAACGACAGTCTCTTCTTCACCTCACAAGTACACTAGAGACCCAACTCTCAGTTACCCTCTCTAAGACTCTAGTCTTGGTCAAATAACTACTCGTCTTTCTCACAGATACATAAAATAAACTAACTATACCCTTTTTCCTTTTTACAAAATATTTGAGAGAAATATGTTTCTATGGTAAGCATATAAAATTTAGTAAAATTTAGTACAAATATATAAAAGTTCAAATAACTTTTATATTTGATACTTCTCAAATAAGCAGATATCAATTTAAAGATCAAATATGAATAAAAGTTCACAGACTTTTATATTTGTGTGAATATGATTATGTGTAAGCAAATATTAATTTATACTCAGATCAAATATGCTTCTGTATAAGCAAATATATAATTTAGTGCAAATTTATAAAGGTTTATGTAGACACCCAAATTTTGCGCTTTGTATACTAACCCTGACAGGAGGGCAGATTCGTCCATTGAGCCGGCCTACGAGAGCGAAGGACGGGCCCTTGACGCCACCGCGACGATGCGCAGTCAAAACCAACGTGACGACATAGCCATCCAAAAAAGGGCGTTCCCGAATAATATGTCACGTCCCACAGTAATTTTTTCGGACTGTAAAATACAAGCATTTCGGATAAAACTGACGGCATGACACAATAATCGAGGTGCGGTGCGGGAACCGAGAAGAATTAAATAATCAAAGTGGCTGGCGTGCTGGGTGGAAGGCAGGCGGCTGGCTCTGGCCAGCCTATATCAATCCATTTCAGCATACAGGGGAACGAGAGAGGAAGAATTTGAAGGAAGAAGAATTCTGCAGCAGCAAGAACACGGAAATAGAGAGAAAAAGGAGCAAATTTTACAATCAAATAGGAAGAAAAGAGAGGAAAAAAGAGAGGATTTATATTCTTTGATTTTAATTGTATCAAATATACTCCTTATCTTAGTCAAATACACAAGTTCACATCCATTTGAGATCATTTGCAAGGTGAAAATTCCCTTTGTTCTAGCAATTTATATCATATTGTTTGGTTAAATTAAATGTAGTTTTTCTTGTATATTGTTGTGGATCTATGGGTTGAGGACTATTAGTGAGAGTTCTCAAATGGAACGAAATTCCTCCTAATGGCCCGATGATATCCATTTGGTGAATTTTAGCTCATTGTAATGATGTATTATGCATAGTTTATTTAGATTGTTATTTTTAGGATCTTGTGGGTGTGTAGCGATTTTGGATGTGAGCCTAGGAGCGCGACCCCGTGGTCCAAATCCGACGATGGACATCTTGTGATATATGTAATAAATTCGATGTACCTTTCATTGTAAATATGTAATCGTCGGGCCTTAAAACAACGCCAAGGTGAAAATCGTGTTTAAGGCCCCGGAATAGTGAAACTTGTGATTGTAGGCGTTTGGGGTTATTTTGATGGCTTACATGCCCATGAATAGCCCCGACGCGTGTTTATGCTCGATTTGATTTATGAGACGAAATTGATTTCAAAGCTAAATGATAAGATTTTCATAAAATCAATCAAACTAGGCTATTAGCATCACGAGGTTAATAAATGGGAAGTGCTAATGAATGTCGATTTTTATTTCAAACGAGAAAGCTAAGGAAAATCGTTTTCAAATATCACAAGGAATGATTTTGTCAAATAATTGACGTTTTATTAAACCATTGTGCATAGGGTTAAAGAGATTCTAGAAGTTGCCCATCGTTTGAGTTACGAAAGCAACGTATAGATCTCGATTCCTATTTTGACAAAGGTTTAAAACTCCTGTTTTGCCAAAACGACACCTAACGAAAAATCTCATAGTTTTTGACAATTAAAATCAAACCTTTCTTATAAAGAATCAAGCTTTCTCGTATAAATCGAAGGACATTCCGAAGCATTCTCAAATCAAAGCACGATTTTCCCTAAATGATTCTTTCATACAAACTCACCACAACATTCACGTAGGCACACACACACATACGCGCATACACACACATTTCATGAATTAAAGGATAGGAGAGCATCAAGATTGCGGTAACCGTGTTTCATGGAAGTCGAGGGGTGCCTAACACCTTCCCCTCACTTAAGCAAGCCCCCGAACTCTATGAATCTCGATTCGCAGACCAATTAATTCGGAGTCACATATGAGCCAGCGATTTATAAAAAAACAAAAATTCGGATGAGTTGGAACATCCATTTCAAATATACCAACTGGCGACTCTGGTTAATTGGCTCATCATAAAAAACGATCTTTCAAAACCCCGTCGACATCAAAGCCGACCCTTTTCCAAAAATCATCTAATCAAAAGGCTAAAATCGGAAAAGGACCACATCGCGAAAGAGAGGCGAGAAACCGGCGTCGACAGTTTATTTTTCCTTTTATAAATAAATAATGTGTTTCTATGTTAAACAGATATAACTTTTATTTCAGATATAAAAGTTATAACTTTTATAGTGAGTGATATGCTTTTTTTTAAGCAAATATATTCAATGAAGTTTGTGATATAAGAATTTAAATAACTTTTATATTATGTAACAAGTATTTTATGAATAAATGAATTTTAAATACTTGTAATGACATATATCAAGTATAATAAATGAACCAGTTAAATGATACTTGATATAACAAATAAATTTATTTCACTCAAAGATATATATAATAATATATTTTATCTATGATGTGAATACGTTAAATATGACCACTTAAGATTTTAAAAACCGTTCGGATGATTCCTTCACTTAAGAGGTGTATCTCCAAATTGTATCGGTATCTAAGTACTAACCAAATTTATAGTTTCACAGCTAATTTATATACATATTTTTGATAGACCATTTAGGATTTTAAAGACCGTTCAAATCCTTCACTCAAGATGTGTATCTTTGAATTGTATCGGTATCTAAGTACTAATTTATTTTACGATATTTATATAAATAAACTATATCAATAAAAAGCCACTTAGGATTTTAAAGACCGTTCAGATAAATAACTCTATCATTCACTCAAGAGGTATATCTACGAATTGTATCGATATCTAAGCACTAACTTTTTATATGATACAAATAGATGAAATATATATATGTGTGTGTGTGTGTATAACAATTTATATTTGTATATTTATAAATATAAACAAGTAAGTCCAAATAAATTAATTCAATAACTTATCTCAAATAGTTTGACCAATTTTCTCTTTTGCAAAATATAAGAACTTTGAGTAGAAAAGAGATAGAACTTCTTTAGAGAGAAATAATGTAGACAAAGAGTATAAACTTTTCTTTGTTTATGAATTGACAACTTGAAGTGAACTAAAAAACCTATTATTTATAGATTTTTGAAGTTAAGGGCATAATGGTCATTTAAAAATTTGTTTGAAAAATTAATGGCGCAGATTTGTTTGTTTAAAATGAAAGGCTCGGATGAACTTTGAGGAAGTCACACGGATTGACTAGAAACACACATTTAAAATTTTAAGTCCAGAGCTCTAACCCATCAGTTCAAACTCTTAACAATTATTTAATTCAACACGTGCTTGAATTGATTTTTCAAACTCTCAACGCATGCAAGCTACAGTCAAAGCAAAGGCTTTTGACCTTTTTACTTTTCCTAACTTCTTCTTTATTTAAAGCACATGGATTAATTAAACACTCCAAGCTCACAAGTCACATGCATACATACATTCGGCCAGCGAGGGGCTTTTAGCCTCTCACTTTTCTTCCATCACTTTTCCAAACAAATGCATTTAAGATATTATTTTTGAAAGCTTTTAATAAAAATCATTTGAGAATAATAAGAGTTCTCCATATTCTAGGAAATGTTACTTTATGAATTATTTTTTTTAACACTTGATATTAATTCAATAAGATTAGAAAATATTTTTGGTCAGAGTAAATAAGATAATTAAAAACAATTATAATATAGATCTTATGGAGAGGATTCTACCCTTTTAATTAACCTATTTACTAATTATTGTTTTCATCAAAATAAACTTAAAAGTTGGAGACCCATCACTAATTTACCATTATACAAGTTTTGTTATATTTATGTTGTAAAGGGTATAATAAGAGTTATAAAATATTTACTATTTATTTAGTTTTTCATTCAAATTCGTCCATTTTGAATTAAAAAATTTAACAATAAAAATGATCAGATTTTATGTATATTTATTTTCTTTTATATTGATTAAAAAAAATTACTAACAACAAAACTTAAGTTTTTCGTTTATTTATATACTTTTACTGTCATTTTCAAAACTTAGTAACACAATGTTAATAATGAATTTGATTATAATGAAATTGTCACACCACCTAATATCATACAATCTATAGATTTTTGTTAAATTGATTGTAATAAATGTTACATTTTGTTGGAGGACGCTAAAATTAAAATATAACATTTAGCTATATAATATGAGGGAGATTGAAGAGATTTATAAGAGTAACCGATTGTATGTGAAGTTGAATTGCCCGCGAAAAAAGAGATCTATTTGCCTTAATGGCGCCAAAAGGTCCCGCCATTATTATTAACAGATCTTGTCACAATCCTTATTATATTATTCAGGGTTGGTCCTAAAAATTTGGAGGCCCTGTGCGAGAAAAAAAATAGGGGTCCTCTTGCATATAAAAATATTATTTTTTTATCAGCACCAATATATAAATCACAATTTATATCAAAATTCATCATTAATTAAAATAATAAATGTCAACGTCGAGTAATAAAATTATCAATTATAAAGAAAATATAGCTAAAACTTCAATAAATTATCAATTAAAAGGAAAATGTAGCTAAAACTTAAATGGACAATAAACTTCACACAATCGCTAGCATCATTTACAAAAGCTCCATATCCGTGAACGGTCCCATACTTCATTGTCACTTGAAATTGGTTCTTCTTGCAATTTTTGCTGCAAAATTATCAATCAAACTTCCATAATCAATTTTCTCTAGTAGTTCCTGTTCAATTGAAATCAAAGCTAATCCATTTAATCTTTTTTGCGACATGGTTGATTGCAAGTAAGATTTCAACATCTTCAATTTCGAGAAGCTTCTTTCTGCTGATGCAACCATAACAGGTATAGTCAAAAAAATTCTGTATGCAATGCTTGCATTCGGAAAACAAGTAAAACTTCTCAAGAAATTTAATATATCCCTAGCTGTCAATTTCCCTTTTGGTAACATCTCTCGAACAACTTCCAGCTCTACAAATAATTAATTTCCATCAACATCAGATTTGTCGCCATGCCTTAGAGGGGTATCAAGATGTTCGTAACAAGTTCTCAAATGATTATCATCCAATGAATTTAACTTGTCAAAAGTAAACAAAAACCCGAAAATGTTCTCATAAGTTTGATATTGTTCAAACCTCCTCCTCACCGAACCAATAACTTGATCTACTATACATATACATAAAAAAAATTTCGGGGGCTGGGAGTTCTATGCGGTTGCTCCTTCCGTACCTCCTCAGGGGTGGCCTTGATATTATTATTGAGTTGTATAGTTTTTTCTTTTATTTATTATAACTATAACCAGTAGCGGTATTTGAATGAGATTTTAATTTTTTTATTTAAAAAAATAATTTGAAAAATAAGTTTAAATTAAAAATTCAAACATTAATATAAATTTCTAACTCTTTCACTTGAAGAATATTCAAAACATAATTAAATTTTGATAATAAGTGTTAATTTCAAGTTATATATTATTAAATTATAATTAGAAATATGTTTTATTACAAAATACATTTTACACTTGATAGATATCTAATAAATGGAGTATTGAAATAATAATGGCGGGACCTTTTGGCGCCATTATAGGCAAATAGATCTTTTTTTTCCCGGGCAATTCAACTTCACATACAATCGGTTACTCTTATAAATCTCTTCAATCTCCCTCATATTCAACCCATTCCCACTTGTCGGCCTAGTGTCATCTCAATGGCCCAACCAGAGCTACAGAACCACTGTCCCAAAATCAAAGACCCAAGTCCCAAAATTCTGAATCCTGATCAAAATGGAGTCCACCAGCCGCACCCAACCCAGTTCTTCAGGGTGAAAAAGCTCTCCGAGAAAGCTATTTTGCCCACAAGAGCATCCCCTCTTTCTGCTGGTTACGATCTCTCAAGGTAATTTAATCCCACTGTCTTTGAGTTTGAAATTGGATTTTGTATATAGTCAGTATATATAGGTCTTATTATGTAGGGATGTTGGTTAATCTTTGTTTTTAAAAAAATGTAGTGCATTTGAGACTAAGGTGCCAGCAAGAGGCAAAGCTTTGGTTCCCACAGATTTAAGCATAGCTGTACCTGAAGGCACATATGCTCGTGTTGGTAAATTTTTTCTCTCTCTTTTCTGTTTTATATGTATGTGTAATTGTTGATTTGGTAAATTTATGCTCTGAGCCTGGATCACTCACAGCAGACACTCAAGTTTGTTTATTTTTAAGAAAAATAAATAAAAAGTAAGTATTAATAGTCTAATAATATTGAAGTACCTAATAGGGTCATTGAATAGGGCATGCGACATGAATGGATAAATGTTAGTTTTGCTTGCTTATTTCTAGGGAGGATTGCTCAAACCTATTAATAATGAAACTATCATATGGTGCTTTTGAGTTATGGAGACTTGTCAGAGTGGTATTTCAATAGCATCTTTTAGTATCCTCCCTGATATCTCTTGAACAAATTAGTGTTTATTGCTCAGCAATTGTTTTGTCTAGTTGGTTTAATCCTTTATGATGTTAAAAAATATTTTATTGACTGACTATTCTCTTTATACTTGTTATTTACTATCTTGTTTTCTTATATGCTTATTGTATTATAACCGAAAGGTATTCTACAATCTTTTATGAACCAATTAGAGTTTCAATAAAAGTATCAAAGATTACAGTTCTTGAGCACCCATTGAACCAAAATCCTTACTCTGCCAATAACAACAGTGGGCCCCATAATGGGGTCCACTTCTGTGAGTAGATTGGGTGTTTTGTCCATAATCTTGGGCACCATTATCACTCCTATAGTTGAATTTATATACTGATATGATTGGATTAGGTGTTATATTTTTGGAATTGGAATTGGAATTTAATTAAAATTTTGTGATCAATTTTAACTTTGAAACTTGAAATTGTGTTGCCTAACATAGCCTCAAAAAGTCAAATTGAAGTGAGTTAAATTGAATTGTACTTGTAGCACCAAGATCAGGTTTGGCATGGAAGCATTCGATTGATGTTGGTGCTGGAGTGATTGATGCCGACTACAGAGGTCCAGTTGGGGTGATTCTGTTCAACTATTCTGATGTCGATTTTGAAGTGAAGGCTGGTGATAGGATTGCACAGCTTATTATTGAGAAGATTTTAACTCCTGAAGTTACTGAGGTTGCTGATTTGGATTTAACTGTGAGAGGTGCTGGTGGCTTTGGTTCCACTGGTGTTTAGAGACTTGTGGGCTGCTAATGTTTTTGCTTGAACATTTTGTCAAACACCTTGTTTATATTTGGACAGTTTGTGTAGTGTTTAGCTGGAAACCTATTTTTTGGTTCTGCAATGAAGTGAAGCACTTGTCTCTTAAAAATGCAATTACATGTTTTCAGCTATTAATTTATTTGTTTAACGTAACTACTTTTTAAGTGATGTGTTATAGTTTTAACATTTTACTTTTAAAAAATGAACCTCAATATTTGATTTTTAACACAAAATTTTAATGTTATGTTTGTCTGTAAGAATTAGATTTGAGATATGATTATTAATCTTAAATGTCTTATTTATTTTTAAATTTGAATTTGGGACTATTAGTCTACAGATTATAAAATGATTTAATATGAGAGATTATTTAATATTATATTCAAGTAAGTATTATAATCCCCTATTATAAATAAATATGGCTTAAGTTTCTAAATTTTTAGTGTTTGTGTTGTAATTTCTCTGTTCAACTTGGTCAGCCAGCTAGACACGTTCATAGATATTGTACAGCCTTATAAACTAGGTACAAGTTCATGGCTGTCTTAAATGTGGTTACTTGGCCTTTTAATCTACATAGCTATATCTTAGAGCTTTTTCCTATTGAAATTTATATGTTTAATCCGTTTCAAATTATAAGATTAATATTAACTTTTTAAAAGTTAATTTTAAATATTTTTAAACTAAAAATTAATATAAATTCACTTAGTTTATGTTAATATAATTATGAATATCATAAATTATCTAAAAAATATTATTATAATATTTCTTATTTTCAAAATTTAAATGAATCATGTAACATATAAATTACCTAACAAATATTATTATAATATGTATCTTTGGCTGGTAAAAATATTATAATAAAAAATATTATTATAATATTTTTACCAGCCAAAGATCAATGCAACGTGAATGGAAGACATGGTTGCAGTCCGGGAAGATCAAACACAGCTCCTCATCCTCCAAAATTTCCAAGCATATGACACAAGTTGCGGTCTGTTTATAATCTTATAGACTTTATTATTATTATTATTTTTATTTTTATTCAATCATATTATTATAATTATAATTATTATTGATACTTACAATGTTTATAATTGTATATGTGTATTATAAACATTGAAACAAAAATTTAAAATTGATTTACATTTGGAGTACTTTCTGTCCAAATGTAAATCAATTTTAAAATAATGTTTATATTTACGGTCATGGTTATTGGTGAGACTCCGCTGTAAGTGAGTTAGGTCAATGACGAAGCGGATTTTGGCACGTTGCACTATTTACTTTTCCTTCTCTATTATACGGTTTATACCCCCACACCCTGCTGAAAACTATAAACCATAAAATTACACTGCCGCTGTAGCGGTATGCAATGCAGCATGAGGGCATGGAAGTTATTTTATATTTTATTGTGTCGTTAGAAGGGATATAATTACTGTTATACCTTGTAGTGGCAGGAGAAAAAATATGATTAATATGGACTATTTAATATCGAAATCAAGGGTTAAGATCATAGTTACTGAAATAGTGTCCGTGATAACCGATTGCCACGGATGGAGACACATATATATGCGGTATTTTAGCAAGATATTAAACGAGAATTTTTAAAAACTCAAACTAAAAATAACATATGGAATTCTCTCTCTATCTCTATCTCTTTCTCTATACATAAATATATAAACGGGAATATATATATATATATATATATATATATATATATATATGACTTATCCTTGCCAAGCTTAATTATAAATACAGTTATTTATTAATGACAACTTGTCTTTACATCATTTTTATTAATTGAAATTTTGCATTACAAAGGTCAATTATTCATACATAAACAAGATTTTTATGTATAATTAACACAATTTTGTATCATTTTTATATTATTTACATTCTCTTATTTTGAACTTAAATAGTCTAGGCTCAAAGGTATTATGTACTTCATCTGTTTTGAAATATAAGTTTAATATTAAAAATAAAAGATTAATATTAATTTTTTAAAATCAATTTAAGATGTTTTTAATTTCAAAGTTAATATGATTTATTTAACTTTTAAAAATATTAAACTTTATAATTGTACTTTTTAGATAGTCTACAGTTTTTATAATTATATTGCTTAAAACCATAGCAATTTATATGAATTTTAAATTTAAAAATATCTTAAATTAATTGTTAAAAGTCAAATTTGATCATATATTTTAGAGCACAAGGGAGTATTTCGTACAATTGCACACATATATATTTTTTGTTAATAATATATGCATTCTTTGATTTCAAACCAAATGTGCATCTAACATCATGAACGAGAAATGATATATCTTATGATTTTATACGTCGACTTTTTTATTACTAGTTACGTGGATAATTATAATTGCTAATAATTTAACGATATATTTGATATAATAGGCTAACCTTATAATTCTATCTAATTTTATGTATTGGTATACGCCACAATCGTAATTCGACATGAAATTTTCACAATACATAAGAAGACTGATCATGAATCTACCATTTGAACACCTTTACAAAGAAATAGAAAAAAATGAAGATGCAAGATAATTTTTCATTACATATAATAAATAATTAAATACTAGAATTAATCCATGAAGGACTATTAAGAATGGCCTAAAACAAATCAACCTAACTTATGAACATCTCACCATAAAAGGTGTTCTACAAGTGGGACAAGTGAGTCTCCTCACCAGCCAAAGATCAACACAATGAGCATGGAAGAAGACATGGGTGCAATTTGGGAAGATCCGACATAGCTCCTCATTCTTAAAACTGTCCAAACAAATAGCACAAACTGAGGTTTGTCCCATAATATTAACAATGTAGTAGAAACAGGGAACTTCTTGCAACTCTTCCCCAGATAAACCTGACAAATTTTCATCTTTGTACGAAGAATCATCATCATCGTCGTCGTAATCATCTTGACTAATAAGATCCATAATTAGGTAACATATAACTAAATATACGATGATAATCACGATTATTCCGGGGAGAGGGAGAAGAGGTGGTGGTGGTGGAGAGACCATTAGTTATAGAAGTTGAAGAAAGTAAACACTTAATTTCATATCATGTATGTAACTTAGCTTATAGGAAAATGGAAGTGAAAGATGACATGAATGTCCCTTTACAAACAAGAAATCAACATATGGAATTTGTTTGACCTAAAGAAATTTAGAAGTTAAATAAGTGAAGGAGATTTTTCTTTGGTTGACATTCATAATCCAAGTATCTGGTAACCCAAATCACACACTTGTATTATCACATGCCTTTAACTTGCAAATGACAGGGCCTTGTTTGGATCTAATATAGTGTAAATCATTAAATATGAACCATCAAATGAATAGTCAAGTATAGTTGAGATTTTAAAATAAAGTTAAAAGTCTCTGTGTAAATAAAAAGATTCAGTTATTAATAGTGCTCGGTACTAGCGTAAAATGACACAATATTCCCAAATTTATTATCATGTTACGATACCAAACGTAGCATATATTATCAATTCTTTTTGAAATGTTCAACTCTATCATAACTGATAGTGTATAGTATACATCTTTTATTTTACAGCTTTTCCGCGGTTCACCATGTTATGTTTACAAATAGTATTGCTTCTCAAGATTGATTATTTCAAATAAGTTGGGAATTTATTTAACGTGATGTACCTGGGAAAACTGCAATAGCTACTTATTCTGGTATGAAGGTGATAGAAACAGTTTCTAAGCCAAATGATTACAAGATGTACCAGTCTTGGGCATAAAATTTACTAGTGCAAGTAAGTTACAGATGAGTGCTTCAACTCGAGTTCATGTAATGCATCTGACTTTGTTATTGCTGACAGCTTCCTAGCCAAAATGCAGTTACATCTGTTATTGCTGACAGTATCCAGACCAAAATGCAGTTACATCTTTGGTAACCGAGTGGAAGGTTCTGAAGGAACATCTGCACTTGCCTGCCAAGAGAATTACACACACAAAGACAGACAGTGCAATGTCAAGTTGAAAAAGCCTCGCAGTAAAACAAGGGACTAAAAAAATGCTAGAGCAAAAATGACGTTGCCAAAGCAATAAATGTTGCTACAACCATTATAAAACTGTCAAATTATATTTGCTCTTGCAACATCATTTACTGCTGGCAATATCAACAACCTAAAAATACGAGGAACCAGGTCCCAATAAAGACTTTGTTTATATAAAGATGTGCCTCCACAGTAAATAGGATGGATCAAAACTCAGATCCCAAGCAGTATAATCAGAAAGTTAGATTGGTAAATCTTTTGATTATTATACACTTCAGTTTCCTCTCTTTTGTCTAAAAAAACACTTAACCAAATGAATAAAGTTACCAAAATATTTTAGAGTATTTGTCGCATGCATAAGAAATTATATAATATTGTCAAGTTGGTAGATATCTACATACAACAAATGCAGGTCATGTTATTAATGGTGATAGTGGAAGTCTAACTCTCAGTTTCAATAGTTTCTACAACATATAAAAAGAAAATGTACTTCCTCAGGTAACTGATACATATGAAATAAAAACATAAACCAATTTAGTTATGGATGGAATTAAGATTCATAGCTACTATCACCCAAGCTAGTGTCTCACCGTACTTTATTTGCGGCAATGCTATTATCACAAACTTATGTGCAAGTCTGTATATGCAAATGCATAGACACCAATATCCAGACTGTGCTATATCATTAACTAGCTGGTGAAGATAGCAGCTTCCTTTCAGAAAATTGCATTTTTTTTTCTTGGGTGTCAAAAAAAAAGACACAAAATGATGCGTTTCCATACCTCTAGATATCTTTTTAACATTGTCGTAGTACTGAAATTAAAGCCTTCAATTGATTCTCCTTTCTTGCGTGATGCATGAAGTTGCTTTCGAACTTGGGAAGCCAAAGACTGCATTTTAGTACACCAGAGCTCAAAAAATTCAAATGACATTCATGATCGAGGACAGAACATTTTGGAAAAGCATTGAGTGATGTAGAGAAGCTGTTAGAGAAGTTTATTTAGCTAGTACTCATTCTCATATGTATATGTGTTTATATATATATATATATATATATATATATATACACACACACACACACACACACACACACACACACACACGTGTGTGTGTGTATAATGTATTTTCTGGAAATCCTTTACAAGAATCAATACCTTTCCCAACTCAACTCCCCACTGGTCAAAAGAATTGATTCCCCAAATGAAGCCTTCCACAGCAATTCTGTGTTCATAAATTGCCAATAACTGAAGAAAAGAGAGTAAGAATTAAATGTTGATTAAGAAGGAAATCAAATTCATTGACCCGTGTGAACTGCAATTGCAATAAGAATGCCATATCTGCACTGAACTTTGCAAAGACTGACATCACTTTATGCATATCTAAGAATGACAAGGACACCAAACATATAGGGTACCTAGGAACTTGGAAAAGGCGAAGGAAGACAAAAATAAATATAAATGAGAAAAACTATCTTAATGCACATAAATTAGTACAAATACTCGTATCCCATCCTATCCCATCCATAGGATTAAATAAAGGACTAATTATGCGATAAAATAGTCCATAACGATATTAAATTAGGACAAATAGTTTTATCCCATCCATCAATTTTGCAAACAAACATAACCTTAATGTGAGTAAAAACTCTCCACTTTGCTGTATGTGTGCAAAAAGAGGGAGAGAAGAGAACACAAAAGTAGATCCACAAGCAGCACAGATCCAGTTACACATCATGGAGAACAAGTATAGGCATTATCACATCCAGTTAAATAAAAAAAGACTTGTTAGAAATAATAGTGGAGAATATTTTTCTTCACTTTATTTCATTATTCCTCCACCTTTTCCCTATATTCTTCCTTATGTTTTACTCCATGTTTCCTTCCCCATGTTTTCTCCCTTGTATTAGCTAGCATGTTTCCTTATATTAAGGAACATGTTTTGTCTTGATTATTCCTTCCAATTGTATAAGTAGGTAACCTTGTAAGCTATCTAAGAAATGAAAATATATGAAATGTAAGTTAAGTGTCTTCATTTCAACAAGACTTGAGGCACATTTCACATCGTAGTTATACATTTAGAAGTTATGAATTGCTCCACAGAATTTGAAAAGTTTAAATGTGATAGTTAACTTAAAGAGTATACTATACTAAGAAGTTATTATGCTTGAGTTATGCAATGCTTCACAGAATTTTGGATTAATAATTAACTTAAAGTTCCAAACAATTTCTGAATTCCCTCTGCAATATGAATATCTAGCTGAGCACTTCACATGATTGGACCTTTGTTTTAAAAAGAAATTGATTGAACCTTGAAACTTCAGGTTCTGGCGAACTGTGAACTTACAGACTTTAGTTATCATTTGTCTCTTTTTTCTTTTTACCAGATAAAAGAAAAAGATTTTCTTAAAGAGCAAAAAGTCCTTAATCGTCTTTGAACTTCTTGGATAGTCCCATACTTCCATTTGCTATTAAACACGTACAAACATCTTCAAGGCAAAAAAAAATATTTGATAAAAAGAAAAGAGGGGTTTAAAAGATTCAAACCTGGCCAATATTATATGCATTCAAAGATGGAAGTAGGAGACTGAGAGAAGGTCGATTGCCAGAGAATGTCTGTTAAAGGTAAGGTAACTGTCAATCTACATCCAATTGTGAGCAGCAGAATGCATAATGCACAGTGAAAGAGTATCACCTTGTGAGGAATTAGATGCTGCTCAACATTCTCACTACGCAACTGTTCTGGGGTCTGAAAGAAAGCATATTTTGATTAAGTATCTTGGTACTAAAGTGGAAGCTTCATTGATGTAGCAGGCGCATTTAACAAATCCTATGATAAGAGGACAAATCTATGCTATTAAGTACAACCTGAAAATACAGCGCAGAGTTTCTGATATACAAACATACATATAAATATTCATACATATATATATGTATGTATGTATAATATCATAGGGTAGGACTGCAACTGAACTGAGTGAACATTTTAAAGATCAATATATCATCATGAAAAGTAATAATTCAATAATGTAAGTATTTATATCTTGAAAAGCTGTAGAGAAATCATCAAGATTACCACATAAGAAGGCTGGTCGTCCTTCTGTATTCTATCTTTGGTTTTCTGTTCATTTGTCTACTCTTTTTCTTTATTTAGACCAAATGGAAGGTTTGAAACTTTTACAATTTGGAAAGTATGACAAGCATTTTTGGGATTGCTTAAAAAGAGTGATTAATGCTTTTGTTTGATGTTTTTACTTATAAGTTATAAGCAGTTTTTAAAGAAGCAATTTTGTGTTTGGTAATGAATATGTACTTAATAGAGTAAAAAACAAGAAAGTGTTTGGTATTGAAGAAATTGTTCATCATTTATTTCCATAGAAAATGACCAAAAAGAATATAATAGTATAAAGTAATAAAGTAGGGATAGGTAATGAACTTGGTCAAACCTGCTTATTGGATATATGCTTATAAGCAGAGCACCGGCCACCAAATTGATGCTTATGTTTATTTCCATAAAAAGTGCTTATAAATAGTTTCAAAAAGCAGGTTACCAAACACTTTTTGCTTTTAAAACTGCTTATAAGCAGGTTTGATTGCGATCCATCCTCTAAGATTTAACTGTATCAGCATAAACAAAGGGAAAACTATCATCCCAGGAAAAAGAAACACATATTCTACCTTCCCATAAGCAAGAGCATCTGCCTGTGCAAAAAAGTTTGACATGAGCTCATCATGATTGTTCACTACTTCTCCTGTAAAATAAATTTCCAATAATGTCAAAAATGAAATAGACCCTCCCCACCCCACCACAAAAAAAAAAACCCTTAAAAAAACAGAGCAACAAAAAAAGGAGCAAAAGAAATAGTAAAAGAAAAGAACTCGGTACCTTCAAGGTACACAGGCTGCTGACTCTTCACAACCCCAATAAAATCACAAGGAATAATACGACCCTGGAAGTTCCAAGCAGATGGCAATAAAGATACAGCTTTCAAAAACTATGGGCAACTTTAATGGAACAATTACCGGGTACCCTGAATATTCTTCTATATTAATTCATGGTTTTCAAGCAAATAAATTTCCTAGGAAAATCCTTATAAAATTGTCAAACAGTTTTCCAGACAAGACTATTTTTCGACATTTACCACCCTTAGAGAAAGTGGTGTTTCTGAACCTCAGAAGCACCAGATTGCTGAAACTAAAAAGGAGAGTTCACTACCCATCTCTTTTCCTATATAAATAAAATATAAGAAAGATTTTGAAATAATGAACAAGTGACAAGTACAAAGAGCAATATTCCATAAAACATTGCATCCAGCTGCATATAATTTAGTTGATCTTTTAACATACTTACGAGAACAAAAATTACTAATACCAAGTATAGATTACCTGGTGAATTAATTGGTAAAAGCTGTGCTGACCATTTGTTCCTGGTTCTCCAAAATCAATTTCCCCAGCCTCAAAAGGAAGGGAAACTCCCTCAATCGTGACCCCTTTCCCATTACTCTCCATACTAACCTAAAATGGTTTCAATATTGGAAGGGTATAAGAATATTCTAAAAAGCATTCAAACAATATGTGAAAGGAAAGGTTATGGTAAACATGCCTGTTGAATATGCGGGGCAAATTTCTCCAAGGCTTGAGAGTAAGGTAAAATGGCCTGGAAAAATGTGTGATATTCAATTTATAGCACAACTACTAAGAATAAACTACCTCCGTCTTCCAAATAATGTCACTTTTGAGTTTTATTCTTCAAGTGAAGATGAATATATAAATGACTCAACATGATTGTAATACAATCATTACAATCATGTTAAGTCATATATGCAATCAGTCTCACAGCAGAAATAAAACTCACAAGTGACATTCTTTGAAGGTCGGAGGGAGGATTATTAATAAACATAAAAAAAGAGGCAATTCAAACAGTATTCGGTAGACTTTGTAGTGCACTCACTCTTGCAGGATACCCAAGAAATGAAACATTCCATATGCTAAACAAACCCAAAAGTACCTGAAATGGTCATGCCATGTCATTAACTGATAAACATAGACCCAAATAACTGATTAAGCAATCTACATAACTGATTTTAGACTGCCTAAGGTAGTTCATCCTATTCCACTGAGAAACATAGACCCAAATGCAGTGGCATAAAATCTAGGATTCAGTATCCATCATTTGGGACCAGAAGAAAAGGTCTATCACAAAACAAATAGTAATGCATGCGATAGATATTATAAAAGATAATTTAATGGCACATCCATCAAGTAGAACAATCAAATATCAAGAAAAGGTAAGTCAGTGGGGGCACATACAGGTATGTTTTTCTCAAAGGGCGTTGAGTAAAAGTGTTGATCAATGGTTGAAGCTCCCTTCAGGAACCTTAAAAAAGAAAACAAACAATTTAACCATCAACAAAAGCTAATTGATGCTGAAACATATCACTATAACATATTTCTAAATTAAGAAGTCAAAATCAATGAGATAATAGATGCACAGCAATCATTAATTCAGACATTGCACCTTAAATCAAGACAGTATAATTGATAAGAAGAGCACCATAGATTAAATTCCAAAAAGAAGAGTATCTCTTCTAGTTTACTTGTAGAGTAGTAGAGGATTCCTCAGATATTTTAATAGTCCTACAAGAGACTAACTCTGATTCTAAATACAGACCAAGTCGAGCAAAAACAACATCATAATTTCATTTCAATACCAAGATACTAACTCTGTTTCATAATACAGACCAAATCAAGCAAAAACAGCATCATGATTTCCTTTAAATACCAAGAACATCAAGCGTTCATTAATGCGATCTCAATCTTATATGTGGAAACAATTAAATACTAAACTATTCATCAAGGTAGCTCGAACTTCAATTAGTACACAAAGAAAAGAAAACGACAGACGGAAAATTGGAGTCTCAAGAGACACCTGAGGCTTCATTTTCGTATATGAAGTGCACAAAAAAGTACAGGACCTCTAGTTTAATCTATTTAAAAGTAATAAACACTAATCACAACAACTGCTGAAAAGAAATCAACAAAATATTAAGTAACTGATATCTTCAATCAGAAGAAAATTTCAGGTTACCGTACTTCTCAATAACAGGAAAACCATATTGGAGTGATAAAGGCAGCACACCTACGGCACTGCAAACTGAAAATTGTAGATCAAAAAGATTAATCAAACATCAGAATAACAACAAACTTTTCAAGAGAATTGATTAAACTTACCACTATATCGGCCTCCCACCCAGTCCCAAAATGCAAAAGCGTTTTTAGGATCAATGCCAAACTTTTCCACAAGCTGCATTGAAGAACAACAAAATATCTTTAAAAAATGCCATAAATGGCTAACTTAGTAAATTAAAATCTCTAAGCATTTATATCATTAATCAGCTTCTTATACTTGGATCTTTTGCAAAAGTATACTGACATGAAAATTATATGAACAAAAGTGAATCGCCTAATGTGTACGTGCATACAATCAAAGTGTGTTTAGGCATCACAAGAATTAAAAATGATCAAAAGATGTCTTGTAAACCAATGAAAATTGTTTGCATATTACTTTTTCTTTTATTATATCTCTATCACAAAGAACTGGTTGGTTTGGTATGGCATCAGCCGACAACACCCATCCCTTCCATAGTTCTATTGCAAATACTTTGTGTTACAACAAGTTAGGTCATGATTGCTTCCATCGGATCATCTGTATACACAACTGAAAATGGAAGCAATCAGAGAAAACTGAAGGATCTATTATAATTATAGCGCTTAGCAAAACATGAGCTCCCATATATGAAGGAAAAGCATAGAAAAGAGAACAGTACAATCCAAACACAAACTATAGCACAGCTCATGGCTGCAAAAAATCATAACTCAAACCCCAACCAATACAAAGGAGAGGGGAACAAAAGACAGGTGAAAGGTTAAAATAAAGAGCAAAAATGATGTATAATCCTCGAAATTAACAAATTTTTTATGCGACTGTTTGCTGGTGTGGCAGGAAGAGTTACATACTTGCAAGATTTATATAATGAGCATGTTACACCTAATAAGTAATAACACATATGTATGCCTCCATAAATACACAATTACATAGCAGGCATTGCGAATAGATGTAAGCAGATTCACCCTCCCTCAATATAAAAAGGCATTCAAATTTCCTTTTTGTGCACATTTTTGACCCCATCTAAGCTATTTAAAGGACTAATAGCATTGGGCATAAACTCTGTACCTGATCAAACAAATGTTATGCTTGAGAGGCATTAGGATACTGTTAACCTATCTCATATGTAAGAGGTACAAGGAAAGAAATGTTTCACCATGAAAAAGAAATTCGAAATGTAATAGTCATTAGTCAGGACACAGGCCAAAGAATTATTTCTTTACATCAAAGCAAGAAACTCAATCACATACCTACTCTGGTACACAAAACTAAAACAAAGTTAATAATATGAGCATACACATAATTTTTTAAGCACAACAGATGTTCAAATCAGCTGCTTCAAGAGAAACATGAAAGTGATCATACCGTAAGATTAGTACTGACAGCAACCATATGCTTTGCAACCGCTTGAGCCCTGGATAATATGAAAGCCAATTGTATTCAAAAGAGAGAGAAAGAGATTCAATGGTCTAACTCACATTCACAGTTATAAACTCAAAAGTAGTTCCTAAATTTAGCAATGAATAAAAGCAAGATTTGCAAGTAAAATACAATGATGTCCAAATTTCCTATAATATCCACTGGAATATTTCCAGATAATATGTAAATGTTAATCGGATACAGTATAGTCAAGGGAGACAACAACTCCCCCTACTTCCATTCAAGGAAAATATTGTTGTTGAAGCAACATTTGTTAAATTGTTATGGTCAAAGCAATAGCTGCATCATGAGTTTATGATATTATATTGTGCTCAAGGATTGTACTTTACTAAAGAAATAACTACAATTGCTCAGCAATGTCATCTCCCTCTCTTTGTACATGCACTGATTTGCTTATTCTTAAATTTGATTTCACACATTTAACATCAAATTAACCAAATCCCATTTTTTATTCTCTGACTGAAATTATCTTTTCGACCTATACAAGTAATACAATCACAACTATGTCCCAACCAGGACTTGAATGTTGCATCTTCCTCCTTTGAGGGTGCCACACACTAGCTTTGAAGCTAATAATAACTTCTGAACAATGAGAGTGCCGGTATTTTAACGAATGACCAGTTCATTATAGCACTAACCCCAACGCAGATGAGATCCATTCCCTCAGCGTCCGAGCATTCAGCATAGTTTCAGCAGTTGTAAACGTTTTTGAAACCACAACGACTGCAAGTAAAGCAAGTAAAACACAAATGACTACAATAACAACCCCCAGTGGTCCTAATAGTACATAAAAAAGTGCTTTTTAATAATATCTTAAGAGTAAATACATGATAACACAAAGTTACCTAGTGTAGTTTCAGGGTTTAAGCCTGTGATATTTCTGGCGACATCTATTGGATCAACATTTGCTAGACTGTAAATAAATGCATAACAAGAAATAAGGAAGATAATATCAATTCTATGCCATAAACTTCAGTGTTGTATGCATGCGTGAGAATCATGTTAAGTGCAACAGTTTATCACACTGCAAGACCTCACAATATTATGGCAGCGCCACCACTTCCCTCCAACTCCACAACTCACAATAAAACATATTAACAAAGGTGAAACCTATCAGAAGCACCATCAGCACGTGTGCATGAAGACACACAAGGAGAATATATATGATACACCTGAAATTTAGTTTAATGTGTTCCCCTTATTCCATTAGAATGATACATGAATGTTTTAAATCATTTATATTATATCCCTTCAACAAAAGAATTCATTTTATTAGGGCCATATGCTGTCTCATGAAAGTATTCAATTCATTGTAAGAAATAACCACCACTTAACCTGTCGTTAAACACAATAAAATAAAATTACAATTTACACAACCTTCAGACCAATACAAGGTGTTCAGGGTACACCTGCTACTCCGTGAAACAACTTAAAGTCAAAAAATTATGAATATGATGCAGTAAGAAAGCTATTAAGAGCTTAGTTAAGGATTTTCTCAGTCACTAACGAGAACTACATATCATTGAAAATATGTAGATATAAACTTACAAACGCAACTGTCGTCCTGCTGCATATTCAATGGCCTCTGGATCTGTAAGTTGCCAAAAATTAATGGATGAGTATTTTGGCAGGGCTTGTGCTTGATAGGGTTCAAAAATTAATGGGTATAACAAACAAAATACAATTACAGTAAGTAAATAACTTATTAACATCACACGGATGCAGATTGGAGAGCATTAAGTCCACCTGTTTGAAGAGCGGTATGCACAAAGAGAGGACCCAAGAAGCTGCCACCAATACCAATTGCAATAACATCTTTCAATGCTTTTCCTGTAGCTCCAACCTACCAACGCTTGCATTTTAGCAAACATTTATGCTTTACATAAGTAATGAGATCACATACACGTTAGAAGTTTACCCAAGAACCACTGCGGACTTTCTCGGAGAACTCCCGAATCTTGTCCAACACTTGCCACACATCAGGGACCACATTCTTGCCATCACTCTTTATAACTGCATCCCTTGAAGCACGTAGAGCTACATGAAGGACAGACCTATTCTCTGTGCTGTTTATCTGAAGGTGTCACCCAAAATAATTCATGATGATCAGATTTTTGGACATTGTCCCAGCCCAACCAAAAATATCAAAATCATCTGTAGAAATTCTATTGTTTATTGACAGGTAACTGTAGAAATTTGAAAGCTACTATACTAACAAAGTGACAATAGACTCGTCTCATAACAAAAAAGCAAGACGACATCTGTAGCATAAGATTTAGGAATTGCAATCTTCTAAGAAAAACAAGTGTCCCCTATCTCACAAAAAAGGTATAAAGTTTAATGAATGCCAGATTGATTGATACCGCAAAAGGTAACTCTTTGTTAGATTAATGATGATATGAATAAGTTAAGACCACTTACACGCTCCCCATTAAACATACTGGTGATCTTTTGTTTAAGGCGAGCTGCCTGCATTAGAAAACAGGAAGAACAATTAGAATTACCATATCATCCATACCCCTAAAAAAATAGGAAAAAAAAAAAAAGATAGAGCAAATTGCTACACCCACCTCTGCCAATTTGAAGAGTTTATCCACAGTTTCAACAGTGGCACGCTGCCTCGAGTAATCCAAGAATAACCCATCAAAATCACTGAAAATTCACACCCAAAAAACAAGAAAACCCAAAATTACTACTAATTTTTAAAATCTTTCCTAATCCAGAACTTAGTGAAGAAGGACATACACCATCATTGACTTGCAGCGGTCAGTATCATTCATCAATTCGCGTAAATGGGTCTTTTTAATGTCCTCCAAGTGGGCCTGTCCATGAATATTTATGGTGCAAAGTTCAAATCAAATGTTACATTCAACCGCATTCAATAGCCACCATTTTTATGCTAAACACGAAAATTAAATGATTAAGTTGTTACCTTCAAATCCTTCCACGGCTGTGTCTCGCATATTAGAGTGGACGACGCCATCTGCAAACAATTTCAAAGGCTATCTGAAGGGATTTATTTACCAATTGAAGATGGTAATCAAAGTTAAAATACAGGGCTATATAAGATCGGAAAACAAACCTGTAGAAATTGGATGTGATCACGGAGAGATTGAGAGATTTACGGTGATGAACTAAAAAGTGAAGAAAAATGTAATAACCTCAAGCTCGGCTAATAGAGGATCAGTATCAATTCAGACGTATAATACGGCGTCGTTTGATTCTATTCCCTAGTCAATGATGACCCGAAAACTATTCCGCTACCGGGATTCGAACCGGGTGTTCAAAAAAACCAGGGGCGGAACCACAGCGTGGACCATGCAGGGTGGGCAACGATCCTACCAGAGTTTCTTGAAAATGTTGCTTGGGCCCCTACTTTATTGAAATATTTTGATTAGACCCCTCCAATGTTTATATATTTGTGTTTCATAAAATAGTCTTATTTGGCTTTTGTTTTTTGTTCCACATAAAAGTCCTTTTTATTAATAGTAAAATAAAATGACAAATATCCTCAAATTTTTCATCCCGAATTCATTATCATGTCACCATTATTAAACTAACAATTTTTTCTTATGAATTAATATGCAACAAAATATATTTTTAATATTAATAATTTTGCTAATGAGATTGTTTGTTTGAAATGGATGAACTATATATACATACATGCATGCATATGTAAATGTATATTATATGTGTGTATATATATATATATATATATATAATATTTTTAAATAACAATATTAAATATTGACAACTCTTAGTTATATGATTCATTCAATAAAATGACTAGTACACCCATTATTGATCAAAAATTCTTGGTGGATCCATTCTCAAATATAATACTTCTATTCTTTTTTCCTGTTCTTTTTTAACTACTCTCTTTTTTATAAATGTGCTAATATTGTGTATACAAGAATATAACTATCAATAGGTGTACAAATATTACTAAATATAAAATTATCTTAAAATTAGCTCTCCGTCATTATTTTTTTACTATTATGTCTAGCACGATATCATCATTATTAAATTCTAAGTTACTATTAAAAACACATTTGAGAATGCAAAATTATTTAAGAGTCGTAGGTTTATTTTTAATTTTGAAAGGAAGAAAGTAAATAAATATACAATCAATAAATCTTTTGCTGTTAAGTTGTGTATTCTCTCTCTCTCAGTAAATGAGGGCGCTGTTGAATAATTCAATAACTCCAAATAAGAAGGAGAACCACAAATTATTTATACATTAAATTTAGATACATATGAACAACTACAAGCATCACAAACTTGCAGAAGCATAAATCTTTACATATACATGGTGAGAATTCGGTCCTTTAAAACTATCTCTTATGGTACGATATATACATACCCACTTTCTGAATAATAAGAATTAGAAGATTAAAATAAAATACCCATGGAGCTCCATGTGTAGTTTTATGGACACCCATGCTCTTGGGTACTCCCACCTGGATAAATGCATCCACCATAACCTAAAATTCACATTCAGAAGATAATGACCAAGTTTAGAAAAGGAATTAAACAAGTATCTAATCGAAGTCATCCAATCAGCTTTAGTTCAATTTATTTTTATTTTTAGAGAACCTATATTATTACAATTTAATTTAAGTGATATATTTCAAATATAACGAATAAATTTTATAATAGTGAGTCGTCAACAATTAATTTGATAAGATTCAAACAATATGTCTAGAGTTTTTGGATCGAAATAGTACAAAGATTAGGTTATGTTTGTTTGCAAGCATTATAATTCCGGAATTATAATACCTGGTTGAACATGGTTGAACATAGTATTAAATAATCTCAGTATTAAATAATCTCCATATTAAGCCATTTTATAATTCTTGAACTAATAGTCTCAAGTCTAAATTTAAAAACAAACAAGACACTTGAGATTAATAGTCTTATCCTAATATAATCTTTGCAAACAAACATAGTCACATGTGTAATGATTCCAACTACAACTTTTGATTCAACAAGATTTAGTTAATTACTACATAACAAATATATTATGAAATTGTTGTATTTATTCATACTCTCTTAACATTTATCTTCTATATTTAAAACCCGTCTTCTATAGCTTAAAATCAACATATTCTTCAATTTTTAACTAGAGTTTAAATTTGATACACCGACAATTTCAATTTCAATTTAATTCTTATTATGTTGCAAAATGGAGACTAGTTGAATATAGAGGACTTACTAGGATTAGTAGATGTAAGCATGGCTGTTTGTGAGAAATCACAGTTCCACGGATTCCTCCCTGCAGTTTGGTAGAGGAGATTCATGGCATATGTAGCATGAGCGACCACGGTGTTTGGTTCAAAACAAGCTCCACCTGGTTGGATTGGAGCGCAATTTATGACAAATCCACAGGCATAATCCAGATTGCCTTGCAGTTGGATTTCTGATACACCTGGCTTAGGCACACACCAGACACCATTCTTTGGGGCTGGTGATGGAGTTGCTGGGGTCATTGGGGTTACCGGGGTTTTTGGTGTTGATGGGGTCTAGAAACATAATGATCTTGTTAAGCATGTAAAAACAAGTGCATTACTTTAACACGCTCCGGTTATAAGGGAAGATGAGTGCCAATTGTGGGTAAAACTAGTATCAAATATGATTTACAAGAATGATTGATTCACATTACTCGTTATCTAAGATATCAATTCGAATGACCTATAATAACTTTTTTCGATTAACTTGAGTCTTCTTTAATCGACCAGACACGGACATTTCAAAAACCCATTTGTTACAAGATTGTTTAACCATTTTGTTCTTTATTGTGAACTATTTTATATTGTCAGGTCTTCAATATAATAATATTCCCTACGTCCCACAAAAAGAGTCTTATTTGAGTTTTTTACTAAAGAATTTGTGTTATTCGAAAGTTCAAAATTAATGTTATTTACTTGCTTCTTATTAATACTATATAGTTAATGTTGTAAACTACTTTAAATGTATTATCAAGTACAAACTTGTTTATTCGAAGATTAAAATAGACGACTCGCATCAAAATTTGAATTTTAGCTAGAATTTCATAAAATAACTAGGATCAAAGACAATCCTCACCTGACTAGTCTTAGAAAGCCCAACATCGTATGCCATGGTTAAATCAGGCTTGAAAAGGCCAAATGATCGCTCGGAGGCTGGTCCAGGTTTCAAGTCCTCATCAAACAATGCAAACAGATATGTATCAACTGATTTCCCAGGCATCAATGGAGTTCCCACCATAGATCTAAGGTGCGCGATCAAATTGCCATTGTAAGCCTTTGCATTGTCAATGCTTGGCCCGACCTCATTGACGTCTCCTTTATACGGCCAGCCTGTTTCGGCAATCACAATTTCAACATCCTTAAATGCCATGGAGTTCAACGCAGATCGAACAGCATCAACCTACAATGATCGAATTTTATGTTTTTAGTACGGGATTTTTGCAATATTCTCAAATGAGCTTTAAATTAAGTCTCTGAAATATTTTGTTTGTTTTTCGCATTCCACTAAACTTAACCCTCTTTTCTAAAATAAGAGTTTCATTTAGCTTTTAAAATGATTCTGTAAATTGCAAACATTCACAAACTTAGATAATATTCACACATTATATTTTTAAAGGCTGTGACATTATTTACAAATAATTGAACTTATGCTTTAGCCTGTGCAAGAAAGTATAAATAAGACGCTCAAAGTGGGATAGTTGTTCTATTAGTGTATAGTTGGTTACACAGAGTTTGAAGCGTTTAGTGTGTTTGTGAGCATTTAGAGCTCCTAACGCACTTGAAAATCTTAAACGCTTCAAACACACTTGAAAATCTTGTTCATCTTCGAGTAACTTATTTTAAATATAACTCAAAAAAACTGTCATTCAGCTCAAAAACAACGCACCAAAAATAGTGCAATACATTCAGAAGTCTAAACGCACCAAATGCTACTAGCAGACACACTAGTAGTTAAAGAAACCCTTACCAAGTGTTTGTGAGTTTTGAGATGGAAGAAAAAAAAAAGGAACTTTAAAACTTTCAATAAGAAATAATTGTTGTTGTGAGTGATTACGCACGATAGAGAATGGTGGAACGAATTTTTATAAGAGAAAAGAGAGAGAGGGAAAGAAATTTCTTATTGTCTCTTTTCTCTTCTTGTGTTTGTGAGTTTTAGAAGAAAAAAAATTTTAACTTAAAAGATAAGATTACATTTGAGAACTATTATATGAATATTATAAAGATAATTTTGATATTTTAGTATGTCTAGGTCATTAATAAATTTTCTTCCAAATCTTTGGGAGGAATTTTTAAAAAAATCTCTCATTCTCTTTTATTTTCTCTTCTAAAAAAACTCACAAACCAAGACTTTTAATCTCCTTCCTAAATCTTCCTCAATTTTTTTCCTCTTTTTTTAAAACTCACGGACACAGTGTAATGATACTTTTCATGCCGGAATGAAAATTGATGAAAGACTGCTTACCTGAGCATCAAACATGTTGGTGTACTTAATCTTCGTGCCGGAGTCGAATCGTCCCGAGTTGGGTTGAAACAGGCAAAAAGCCAGAGTCTCAGGCCTAGGATCACTTTGGTAAGCAAAAAAGGGATAAGGATTGATGGTAAAAGGCGAGTGGGTAGCATTATTAAACTCTAACAAACCCTTCAGCAAATCTCTAATGCTCGGATCAAAACTCCCAGACGACGGCGGTTCAGATTGCTTCAACACAGCCATGGAATGGACCGTTGAGACCTTAATTTTCCCGCCTAATGAAGCCGAATTCAGGGCATTTTGGACATTCTTCATCGCCGGCAACAGCTGCCCCATCAAATTCCGGTCGCCGGAGGTCATGACTTCATTCCCGACGTTGATCAGAATGATCCTGCTGGAAGGGTAAAATGGAATCACATTGGAATTAATCCATCCTTTGGCGAAATTCGGGTCGGATGCCATTGCGGGCATGTCGCCGTTCGACGCGCCGATAGCGATTCCGATTCCAGTATTTGCAAGTGCTTTAATGATTGCTGGGTCGGCACCGTACAAGCGTACCTTCTCAATTGCGGTGGACTGTAGCAGCTTCGCCGCCTCCGACGGCGGGGGGAGGTTGTCGGCGACTTGGCCGTAGTTTATACCAATGAATGGTTCCGCCCCTGTAAATTACAGTGGAGTTTTAAGTTCAAATTTCTCTACAAATCATTAAAAATGTGCGGATTTGCAAATGATTATATTAGAAATGGAAAAATATAGAAACATACAAGCATTATATATTTATATAGATATAGATAGATACATGTGAGTGTATTTATTGATTGAAGTGTTAAGAGACTGACTTACTAGCGAAATTGGTGGTAACATGAAGAAGGAAGATAAAGAAGAAGACTGAACCGGAAGGAAGATTGATCACCATAACTACTGGAAACTGGAAATTCTAAGCTCTGTTTTTTCTTTCTTTCTGCTCTGTTTTTTGAGGAAGAAGAAAGGGAAAAACAATTGAGCGATGGAAAAGAAGATGGTAGAAAAACTGGTACTTTTGGCATTATAATGTACTCCGGTCCCCGTAAAAATGTACACATTTTATATAAATTACAAAAAAAATAAAAATAAAGGAGAGAATACAATTAAGTGTATTTTATCTACAATGGATACACTTGAGAGAGTGTTTTTTAGTTTTTCCTTTAAAGTAGTGAACATTTTTAAGTATTCCCCCCGTTTTAAAAATATGTGCTCATCACTTATTTTTTAAAGTCAGTTTAATATATTTTAAATTTAAAATTAACATAAATTTTTTAATTTTAATTAATAAAATGACAAATATTATAAAAAAAATAATTTTTTATTTATTGTAAGATTTTTTATTTATACTTTAATAAAAGTATAAATATTAATTTAATTAATATATAATTATTCAGAGACGGATACGGGGTGAGAATTAGAACGGGAGAAGTAAATACTATCCTCTCCCCATCTTCATATATAACTATTCGATAATTTTATATTCTTAACTTTATTTTTATCAGAATCAAAATTACCGTCTCATTCAGAACGAAATATAAAAAATACCGCAGGGACAGAATAAATTGTCATTCCTATTTAAATGGCATGGCAAAGCTTATCGTGTAAATTTAAATGGCAAAGCTTATCATGTAAATTTAAAATAGAATATATTATGTTATTTTAGGCTGGAGGGCATAAAGGAGGACTTTCTTTGGGGAGAAAGAGTATACTTCCTTCACAAGTAATACTATGAACATAACAAGAGAAAAGTATCAACATTAGTGCGGGGCATTACTTTTGAAGAGGAAAATCGATTCTCTTTTCGCCACTATTTTGAATTAACACAAAGAGAATTGTACGATTTATCATCTAATATTACATCAATGTGGTGTAAATTTGTGTAAACGAGCTCAATAAGTATGTTGGATTATACTCAAAAGATTAACTTATTAGGTCTAGACTCCATCATACTTATTAACTCATTTATATTTTTTTTAAAAAAATTAATGTGAAAATCACGTAAAATATTCCAACAATTTGTACCTCTGAAAGTAGGCTCACGAGCTCATTTCTTTGAGATAACTCACTAATATTATTAGGATCAAAATTTTGTAAAGGCTTTTTTCTTTCACAAATTGTATTGTTCTCAAATTTCTAAAAACTCGGACAAACAAGAAAGGGGCATTTGGAGTGCGACCGTAACGCTTAATGTTATATTTGGATTGCATGAATGAATGTGAAAATTGGATAATTCATTCTCATGGAATGAAAAAAAAATTGTTTTTAGTTATTCCATTGGAATGAAATAAATTATTCTCATTTCTGTTAATTTTATGAATTTTATTCATTGAGGAAGAATATGAAATGACTCATTATAGCTAGAATGAAATGAATTATTTCACTCTACATTTCATTCCCTTCTCTATTTCATTACTTCACAAATTTCATTCCTTTCGTCCAAATGTAACATTAGTTTTTAGGGAAAGACAATATATTTCCTCCATCACAAATGAAGAACCATTTTAAAATTTATATTTGCTTCTTTTTTTTTTTGTGAAGACAAAGACTGGATTATATTAATCAATAATATCGAAAATAACAATCAGAAGAATACTCAAGTGAACATGTTCCAACCAAAATATAGAGATATGAAAATAAAAAAGTTTTAGCTAATTTAGCAAGCTCACGAGCAATTCGATTACCCTCTCTCCAAACATGAGAAGAAGTCACTCTCTCAGAGCTATTCACTAATACTTGATAATCTTCAAGAATGGATGAATTATACGAGTTATCCAACAAGGTCTTCGATAATCTCTCAGTCACCTTAATGTTATCACTTTCCACCATAATACTTGAGAATCCACTCTTTAGTGAAACCCAAAGCACTGTGAATAGCAATAGTTTCGCACAGTCTTAACTCAAACTTACATCTAAGACTGTGTTTGTTTGTAAAATTATATTTAAGATAGAATTATTAATTTAAGTGTTTTATTTGTTTTCAAATTTAAACTTAGAATTATAAATTATTAGTACAAAGATTATAAAATGGCTTAATATAGAGAATTACTCCCTCCCTCCCAAATTAATTGCTCAGTTTTGACTTTTTAAAGTCAAGCTGACCATTTTTAAAACTAATCTTTTTACTATTTTTGCTAAAATATAGGTGAAGAGATTATAACCAAAAGAAAGTATATACAATTTATTACTAACACCAATTTTTATAATTTTAGAAATATATTTATATATGCTTAATTATTAATTCTAAAAATAGTCAATTTGACTTAAAAAAGTCAAAACTGAGCAATTAATTTGGGACGGAAAGAGTATTTAATATCATGTTCAATCAGATATTATAATCTCATAATTATAATCTTAGTCTCCTAAAATAAATCGAAATTATAATCATTGCAAACAAACATCGCCTAAATCTATCCATTCCGACACCCAAAATGGATTCGTGCGCATCCCGAATGACAAAACCCACTCCAATAAAACCATTTTTCTTAACCGAAGCGTCACAATTAATTTTTACCACACCCATTGGAGGTTTCCGCCATTCCCTGAAAAGACGATCCGTATGGAGATTGCCTGGATCTTTAGAGACATTTGGGCAGTGTTTTTAAACTCGGACTGATCATCAAACCGGAAAGGGTACCGGGTGGGTGGGTCACTAGTCCAACCAGTGGTCGGACCGTTATTGAACCGGTGATGTAATTAATATATAAAAATATATATTATTAGTAATTAATAAAAATCTCATTTTTTATGAACTATAACATAATAAAGATGAGTTACAATATTAATAAAAGTGGCTAATTTTAATATTAAAAAAAATTGGCAATTTTTTTTAAAAAAAAAAACGGGTCAACCGGGTCAATTAACCGGGTTTACCGGTTGGACCACCGGTTGAACCGATGGTCAACGGGTCAATCCAGGTTTGATCAAAACCGATTTTCTAGGCCAAATCGGATTGGAAAGCGGACCAGTTCCGATTTTTACCGGTCCGATCGTCGGGCCGGACCGGTTTTTAAAACCTTGCACTTGGGCTACTCTAAATTCATAAAAGAAAATCAAACTGCTAGCAACACCCATAAAAGGATTTTTCAGGGGAGAACCGTGAAAAGTAAAATTTGCTTTAACATAAGCAATGATCAAAATTAACATATATTTTGATTAAAATAAAATTTGGTGCATTGATTTTGAAGGAGTCAATACTTGATGGGGCAATTAAATTTTACGTAAATAATCTATTATATGATATCTATTTATCTTATTAGTTATTATATATATATATATATATATATATATATATAAAATTTCTCATGTAGTAGTGATAGAGATAAACATACCATGACAATTATGAATATTATGATTGTTGAATCAAATATTTACTTAATTTTGGATTTGTAGTCTCATTTATACGTTGTGGTTCACTGAAAATATGATACCTTCCGACTACTGCTACAATATTATTACCTTTGTTTCATAAAAAAGGAGATAGTTGATACTGTTAAGATCAAGCTTACAAAAAATTAAAACATTAAAAATATTTTTATAACTAAAAGTTTAAAAAAAATTGAAAAAAAAAACACATGTTTATTAAATAGTGAAAAAATGTCAAATTATTTTCATTTTTAGAACAAGTATACTCCTCAATATCTATATTATAAAGGGAGAGGAGAATAGATAGTTATTTTAATATAAACGAAAAGTGAAGTTTTTTACTTTTCAATTTTACCCCTTAAAAGATAAGAGCAGTTACTTCTTAAAACTCAAAAACTTTCATTCTCTCTCTCAACTCTTTTATCAGTTTATATTTTCTCTTTAATATTTTCTCATTTCTTCTACACACGTAATGTAATGTGTGCCAAAATACTAGTTATAAATTAATCGATCGGTCTTAATTTCAATTATATTATTTAAAATTATAAAAACACAGTATACCAGATAAATTAGAGAGAAAATGTAACGAAAACGAGCCTAATCCGTAGTAGTTCTATGTTACGGGTGTTGATGCTAGACTGAAGAGTGCAGGAGTTGTGGAGTTTTGTTAAAATCCAGTCAAGAGATGTAATATCTTTAATTAATGAAATATTTTGGTTAGCAAAAATAAATAAATAATAATTTTGCATGTACCATATAAAACATATATTAGATGCAAGGAATAATAATATTATTAGGCACAATAAGTTCATATTATATTGTAAATTTCAAAGTTTTCATTAAATCGATAGAGAACTAATTCCGCTAGAGCCTAAGCACTCAACAAATGAGACAATAAAAGGATAATCTTGAGCCTAAACTGGTAGGAGCCTAATTTTTTATTTTTTTTAGAACAATGATATTTATAAAATATTTCAATTTACTTTTAACTATTGATTTATTATTTATATAAATAAACTAACACATAATAAATAAAATCTGGAAGTGTCATAGTATTACGATCAACATAATACTCCATAATTTAACAATCATCAAAGAGTTATACTCAAATTAATGAATGATCAAGTCAAGAATATATCAAGTCTAAGTTTGGTGCGTGTGGATTCTAAATACTTCAAATAAATTGGGAATTTTATTCGTTTAATAACAAGTTTTTGACTTTTATATTTTTCGTCTTAATTTCGTAAAGTAGTGCGGACAATATAAATATACAAGAAAAATGTCAAAAATAAATAAATAAATAAATTACAATTTAGTTTGTTTTTTTATATTCTGGATTCTTTTTTCTTTTTTCCTTTTTTGTTTCTTTTTTCTTTTTTATATTTTAGAAAGCACCGTATATACCTATTATAGGCACTATACACTTGTACATTGTGGATGATTATGTAAGTCTAAATCATTGAATTCTAGTGAAAATCTAAATCATTAAATGGTGATAAAAAAAAGGGTTTATATAATTTGACATTAATAGGTTTTCAATTTAATTAGAAGATTAATAGGTATCAATTTTCTAATTCAATTAGGAGATTGACTGATGGAAGGTTGTATATAAAAGGTAGATCGTATAACTCCACAATAGCATCGAAGAAAAAGGTTGTGTGTTTGCTCGATTTAATTACTGAGATTCATTGGGTTTCTCAATCCAATTGAGGTAATAATATTTTTATTTTAGTATGTTATGATACCTCTAATTTTAGAACAAAAATCTTTATTTATTTTTCTTATTATTGATGTTATTGGTTTTCTTATTTATTTGCATGGAGAGAAAAAGTATGAATATATCTATGTGATTATGTGAATATTTGGTTTCACATCCACATGTGTTCAAAGATAAAAGTAGTATAGAGAGGAGAGAAAAATACTTTTATTACAATTTTATCTTGTACACGTAGATGTATTCTTTTACCTTTTATGTATTTTTAGATGTGAAACTGAATATGCACATAAATATACTAAAAGAATATCATAAGATTAATATTTCGCCTGTTCAAAATATAGAATTAATACTAATTTTTAAAAATTAATTTAAGATATTTACAAATTAAAATTGATAAAATTAATTTAATTTTAAACAAGGGGAAAATTCATTTTGTCAATAATCATAATGATTATGATTTATTCCTAGTGGGGATCTTTAGTACATTATATATAATAAAAATATATAAAATATTAATATAATGATAATAATATAAATAAATATTCTATATTAAACATAGTGACATAAAAATATAAAAAAAATTATAAATTGCTAAATAAAATGGGGTCCAAACCTATTTTAAAATCATGTGATATTCAACCATCTATAAATCTAATAAGGGCTCGTAAACAAAAATATATTGAGTATAAGAAAATAAATAAAATTTGTTCAAACGTCTAATCCTATAAAAAGTGAGGCCATATTGGAATGGGACTGTCGCCCACGTTATACTACCAACTTATAGTCCAAGTTGGCCAGCTAGCTCCAGTTGTTTCCATATCTTATCATGGCATTCCAGTTTTATTAGAATGAGCATGGGGTCAACATACCAAAGAAAAGAAAGATGAAAGTTGAATAATAACTGCCGGCTCCTTTTAACACCAACGATAGATAAGAACCGAATTAAAAGGCTTGTATGTTAAAGATAGAACCACTCAAGCTTGTCGTATAGATGGTTCCGTCCATAATCACAAGCTCAAAAGCTCAAGATGAGACTAACGGGACCGTATACGATAAACAAAGAGACAAAATATGTCAAAGTCAACATAACCTTACAACGATTGTGAAATTGTAAAAAGTTTATACCTAATTATTATGTCCGATTAAAATTTTTATATTAGAATTAGTCTTACTTAGCACACATAATATATAAGTAAAAAAAAATTGTAAGATAATTTAGTGGGACCTAAAAACGAGAGAGAAAGTACGAGACAAAATAAGAATAAAAAGATAAATATTACACCATCCATTCTAATTTATAAAATTATTTTTGACTTTTTAAAAGTCGATTTGAAATATTTTAAAATATAAATTTGATACAGATTCATTTAAAGTTACAAATCAATAAATCTTCTAATTAGTAATACTTTTTAGATAATTTAAAATATTAATTACTATTTTGATTAAACTTAAAGTGAATCTATATAAATTTTGAGTTTGAAAATATCTCAATTTGAGTTTTAAAAAACTAATAATGATCTTATAAATTGAAACAGATAGAATATATTTTTTAAATTCTTAGGAAGAAAAAATATGACACATCTCGTCCTCTCTCTGAGTAAAATAGATCCCTCAATAAAATAGATAGATTTAGGGAAAATATATTAAATTCTCCTAACTATAGTTGCAATAATATAGATTTAGAAACAAAATAAGGAAAACCTAACTAAACCATGTCAAACTAACAATGCAAAATGGCCATTACCGTCCAAAAAAAGATAACTTCCAATAGGGTCCCTTCTACAATTATTTCATCTGGAGTGTGTTTAAAGAACAATTTGAAGAATAAAATTGCAAATTTAGTAAACTAGAGAGATTTTTTTTTTTTTTTTTTTTTTGCATTTCAGTCTTTCGTGATGTTACTTCTTTTCTATTTTTTGGCAAACAACCCTCATATGCTATGTTTGGATCGAGAGAATAGAATAAAGGAATGAATGAAATAAAAATAATGTATTTAATGATCATTTTGGAAGACAAACTATTTCAATTAAATGAAAATTTATTTCATCCATTTGTTTTTTTATTCCATGTGGAGAAGGTGGAATAAAATTCATTCCAATATAATAGATATATTTGATAATTTTATCATTATACGACAACACCCACCACCACCACCACCACCACCAACCAAACATATACTTTAAGTTGATATCTATCTGTTTATTATATACCTTTAAGTTGATATCTACAGCATAAATTCTTTGTTACTCGTTAGTTTTTGTATGCAATTTTTATTTTATAATTTCCCCTTTACACTTTTGTATATAAACAACGTTATTTTTAATTTTTAAGAATAATATCTATCTATTTATTATATAACGGGAGAGGGAAAAAAGTAATTGTCTGTGTCACGTGTAACTTATTTTCTCTTTATTATGTTTTATTTCTAATGTCTCTCTCACATTTTCTCACACATGTTTTATAATTTTTATTTAATTTTTTTTACACACGTATAATGTGTGTCACAAATACTAATTATTTTTAATTGGTGAGAACCAATGACATGACTTTAGAAAAAACACTAAATGCAAACGTGAAATGATTATATGTTTATTCATCCATGTTTGTAGAGAGTTGAAGTGTTTAATCCAAAATTAATGGTACAAAATTGATTTGTCGTTTTTCTTCTTTATCTTTGTTTTTTATGTATGTTTCATTAATTTAATTATGTTTATGATTATTTATTAATGTTTTTACCCCTTAATCTAATTTAAATGTTAAAATTAAATTAAAAAATATTTTTTATCACAAATAATTCATTGATTTTTGAATAAGAATGTCATGGAATCAAATTTATATAACGTGATGATGAATTTTGTGCTGGGACTTCCAATTACGTAGAAGAGTGCATTTGAGTATTATTTTATAAAAAATATAAAAAAAAAGTTTAGAAAAAAAAATAATAAAAACGATTTTCAAAATAGAAAAAGGTTTAAAATACTGATTTATATTTAAGTCTTTATTTTTTTTTTTATATATCCTGTTCTTGTACGCAATCTCCTTTGGCGTGTAAATGTGGGTTGAGTACAGCGTGGATAACGTGGCGAAATCTGGAATTTTCTTTGGGCTAAAAGTCAAGACCCGGCGATGCTGCCCACAAGTCCTAGTCACGACCGACTCTCACTTCTCATCCAAACCGTCTAAAGTATAAACAACTCCTTCATTTCTAGCCGTTAGATCACTTTTCTATGTCAATATATTGCCTCATCTTTCTCGTTTCATTTCTTCATCTCAACCTCCATCGCTCAACAGAGCCTCTTCTCTTCCATCTTTCTTAGATCTATGCTTTTTCGTTTCTCATTTCTGAATTCTTCTTTCGGATCTGGATAGGTTGTTCGTTGATCTACGTTTTGACTATGGATTTGTGTAGTTTTAATCAGGAATTCATGTCCATTTCTGCTCGATTTTGTTGGCATAGAGTCTTATTCATGGAGGTCCGGTGAATTTCAAGCTTATATATCCAGATATATGTAGAGGTATGCTTTGGATCTTCTTCATTTCGTACAGATCTGCTGCTTCTTGTGTAAATATGGTTTTGAAGGCAGATTGACCTCTCGGTTGATAGACTAATTGGATGTATTTTGTGTGTTTGTTATCCGTAGACTCTATTTCGGATGGTTGAATCAGATCTCGGATCTTATCGGATGGTTGAATCAGATCTCGGATCTTTTTGGATGCAGAAATTTTTGAGGATTGAAGATGTTTAGAGGTAATAATATGATTTCGTTGTTTCGCTTATATGTGTTTGTATATATATTTTCATGCGTGTAAACTGGTTCTCAAATTTATTTTGCAGATCCATTAATGAAATATCATCCACGGTCGTCTATCTCAGATGAAGTGAGAGGATTCAATCTGATTACCTGATCGTTAAATCATTGAAGCAGAAGAGCCGGTTGATGGATGATGAATGATGGATGGTGGATGATTCGGCGGTGAAGATAAATGAATGGGTATTTAAAGTGTTATTAATACTTGTTATGTTTCTGTCCATACTTTAATTTTTTGTAGTCGAGAGAAAAGAGAGGTGAGGGAATTATGAGAATTGTTACCATATCTGTGCTAGCTGGCCTTTGCCATGTCAGGTGCGCTTGCTTGGCAGGTCAAAAATAACCTAATAAAATGATCTTTTTTGTGTTTTTGAAGGGAGATGGCACGGGGGTTTGCCCGGCTCTCTCTTCTTTTGGTGTCTCGTGTCCCTTTTTTTTACCTTGCTTGGTAACTTCCAAACGTCAAACCCTCAATCTCCATTATTCACACGCGTCAATCTTTGAGTTTTGAATGGCTTTAGATATGTCTATTCATCTAAATCCATTCATCCATTCACACTCAAATATGACGTCCAATCGCATGGTAACATGATTGAGCAAGCAAATTCCTGGATTGGATTCACTGAGTTACCTCAGTGCAAAGGTACAAATTGCAACTAACTTCAATTAGTTTCATATGCTCACAGTTCATCTCTATTCATCTTATTCATGCACTGAGCAATTATTATTTAGCACACTCATACAACTAATTTAATACAAGCGTATCATATAACGGCATTATCTGACAGCTATTTTAATTCAGCAAGTTTTTAACATTACATAACATAGTTCTGATATGTATTAGTTGATTCAATGTTCATTACTGATGATAAAATAGAATATAACTGTATAACTATATTTACAAGTGATAAATATTAAACACCACAGACAAAAATCTCCATGACGCATTCAAAGTAATGTTTATACAACATTCACATTTGTAGTTCATTAATTACAAATATACTTTTATTAAAGCAATAACCAATTTAAAACCATAAATTTTCAATATGTTGCTCATCAATTGTTAGTTCTATATCATCATTATTTATATGTAGTACTTCTGATATGTATCAGTTAATACAGTGCTCATTACATACAGATAATAAAATAGAACTATATTTACAAAATGATAAATATTAAACACCATGGACACAAATCTCTATTCAAAGTATTGTTTATACAACATTCAAAGTGTAGTTAATAAATGTGTTTTATTAAAGCATAATAACCTATTTGAAAGCATAATTGAACTATTTTGCAATATGTTGTTCATCAGCTATTAGTTAATGTCCACTTGTTCACATTCTTTGTAGAATGTTAGTTCTATTTATTTTTATTTTGTTTGGAGAAATTGTATACTATGTATTGTTGAGAGGGAAGTTGAGTATTGTTGAGAGGGAAGTTGAGTGATGATTGCTGGTCAACATGGTGACTTGTAAAGAGTGAACGTCTTGTTTGTAGCCTGCTCATTTCAGGATTTGAAGCTGCAGTGTTGTACTGGACAGTAAATTCAAAATGTTACCCATATTCTAGTGGTGTGTTTGTGCTATCGTTCAACGGAGAAATTTGTTCATCGGTTGGTGTATTGGATTGCTGTTTGCTGTTCGAGTCAGAGTTTGATTATGTTCTGATGGAGAGCTAATCATTCAGTGGCTTGCTCTTTTGATTTGAAGCTTGTTCACCTTCCAATGAAGTTAGTAAATCAATTGCTTGAATCTTATCTGGATTTGGTGCTTGATTAACTGACTGATTCTACGAAACATGGGATTAATTTGTGACATCTAATCATCAGCAGGTACACTGAACACTTTATCCTGCTTTGCTTGAAGATCTTACAGTGAAATTGTTTTGTGCAAACGAATTACATGATCTGCTTTCAAGAATTTTGAATCTGGTGGCTGATTTCTGTTCCATGGCTAATACGGTTCATTTTCCCCATAATTCAGGTTTACAGATTATTCTAAATTATTGCTCTTTAGGCTTGGTACTTGAGAGGTTAATTATGCAAGAGTATTTTAAGTAATTGTGAATGTGTATTTGTTTTAGTTTTATTCTTTGTTGCACGCTGCTACATGGTTCAATTGTTAAAGAGGTATATATTGCTTAAAGTCTACTAGTGGAACAGCTGCATAATCAAATCTTTCAAGGTTTATTGATGTTTTGCAAGTTGATTTTTACTTTGTTTTAGTTGATTCATTGATATGTTGCAAGTTAATTCTTTATTAGTTGATTAGGATTCCATTACTGCTGGAGCTTATGGCCTGATAGTGGAGCTGCAAAAGATCTGTGCCTTGGGTAGTTATTTGGTGAGTTTGTGGCTAAATTTTATTTTTTGTGGGAAATCAAAATTCAGTCATTTTATTCCGAATGGATTTTGTAAGGTTGTTTGCATTAATTAATGGATTTTGTTCTCGAGTTTGGTTGCTAGATGTTTGCCACAGGAAAGCAGCACTTTCCATTCTGTTCAGGCTATAGTTTTTCACTTGTTAGGCTATTACTTACTAGGCTTAATAGTTTTTAAAGTACATTTTATCTAATTCTTTGTTGGAATCATAAATTCTTGTCATTGTAAATTTGTATGTAAGCTATGAATACTAGTTTTTGCCACAGGGAGTAATCCCACCTACAATTCATGTGGGAAAAATTGTGGAAATTGTCCAGACTGCAAAATGCGAACTTCAATAAATTATAGTAATTTCTAGTCATTTTAGAAATATTCTTTTTTGGACGAGGTCCTGGTATTGGTAGAGAGACTTTGGGTCTGTCAATATTGGGGTTTTGTATTTTACGAGCATGTTTTTAAAGTAATTTCTATGCAGAAACTCTAGTGAAATTTAGGAAATATGAGAATATAAGACTATTCTAAACTTTGGGTGTATGGTGAACAAGATTATTCTTTTTATGAATGCAAGCAACAGCTTTTTATCGGGGCAGAAGATAACCTGGTAAGATGTCAATTTAGTGGCTGAAACCACAAAGTTATTGATCATTGGTGAATTAATAGCTTAAATTATGTTTTTCATAATTGCAAGCACAAAGGTGATGCACATTTAAATTAAGTATCAATATATTTATGAGTATAATTAGATAAAAAGCAATGAAATTTAGTCACAAAATTTTAGATGGGTGTGCTTTGATGGATCCATAAGCTCAAATTCGGAAAGAGCGCTCAAATTATATGTTTGAGAGGTTGGTGGTTCGAGTCCGCCTGGGTTCTTTATTTACTAAATAAATTCTAATGTTTCGACAAGGTTTATTGTATAAATTTAGCCAGGGCAAATTGTATGCATATTATTCTTATGTAATAATACTTCTTTTCTGTCCCAAATGTTGGGCAGGGTTTTTTTATACGTTAATGCTCTTTTTGTTTCAAAAACATTTTTTGATGTACATTATATTAATTTATATCAATTTTAAATGTAAAAATATTTTAGTTGATTTCAAAAGGTCAAAAGATAAATTAGAGGTTTGATAAGGAGTGGGGGGGAGAAGGAAAGTTGGGCGGAAGATAAAGAGAAATTGTGGAAATGAATTTTAACAACAAATTTAATTGCACGTACGATCAAAAAGAAAAATATTGTACTTTGTATAACTTTAAATAGAGAAATAATGACAAAATAGTGGAGAATAATATAACTTTTTAGATAAATAGTGGAGAATAATTAGGGATGGATAAGAAGTGTGGTAAAATAAAATAAAATAAAAATTAGGGGTAAAGATCAAAAAATGTGGGAACTTATTTTTACTACAAAACTCGGTGTGAGATTTTACAATTTTGTCATTTACAAAACTTCACAAGAATCATGGTTGATGAGTGCAAATCATTTTTTGATAGAAAAACAGTCGGAACTTTTTGTTGTTGCGTGTGCATTATTATAATAAGAAATATAATACTCCTTTGTAGTAGATTTTTTTATTAAATTTAGAGAATAAAAATAAAATATATTAAGAAGATAAAATTGTAATAAACACTAAATCCGTAGATGCAAAATGAGAAGAAAATTTAGGACAGAATCTGACCACGTTAAATAGAAGATTAGATTAGATATAAACGGTGTTTTATCTGCTGATATGTTTCGTTCTCCTTTGGTGGTGAATTGCATGCAGGAACCTTTTGGCCTGGCCAAGCAATGGATGGTCATTAAATTGCTGCTGATTATCTGGCTGCCTAAGGTAGCAGGCAGCAGCTACTAAGGAGTTTACTTTTGTTTTGCTCTCATTCATATCTTCTCCTAGTTTTGTTAGAGAAAGCTGATATATGGTTGGAGGGATATCTCCAGGCTTTGTTTAAGCTATTATTTTCTGAATGGATGCAAATTTTGCTCATTTATCCTAGACCTACACCTACACTTTCTCATATGATATGATGCCCACTAAAACAATAACAATGCTGCTAGCTTTAGTTGTGGTGGATTGCGGGATTACTTGTAATTTCTCCATTTTAATACAAATTCTTTTATAGTATTATTTTTGTATTTTTAATTTTAATTTTAATTTAGAATCAAACAGTGTACAATATTTTTATTGTTAATAACACTTTGAATTGTAATTTTTTTTATAATAAAATAATCTGAATAAGTACCGAGTATGTATATATACAACTCTAACTTTATAGAGTTTAAAAAATCGAGTCCCATTATGGTTAATATTGAATGGATCTCATCGGAGTCGGATAAAATTGAGACCTATATATGCTATGATCACAAGAAAATATACATATTTTAATTATTTTTAATTTAAAATCAAACAAAGTGCAATATTTTTATTACTAATAACACTTTGTATTGCAAATGTTTTTTTATACTAATATAATTTGAATAAGTATGAGAGTATATATATAAGGTTAATCTTAAAAATAATTGGGTCAAGGGTGGAATGAGAGGATATATACAACTCTAACTTTATAGAGTTTAAAAAAGAGTTCTTTAAAGTATACAACAATTAGTAAAAAATTACAAGAATAGTGCACTAACAAAATAATTAAATGCACTAACAAAATAATTACAAAAGAGTGCAACAAGAATAAACCCATTAAATCATTATCCCTTAAATTAAGAAGAACTATAACCACCATATTTACTCCTCTCTATTTAATGGCTCCGCCTCCTGCCTCCCTCCTCCCTCCTCCGCCTCCCTTCCCCCACCGCCTCCTCCCTCCACCGCCTCCTTCCTCCCCTGCCTCCCTCCTTCCTCTCGCCTTCCTTCCCCCTCCCTCCATCGCCTCCCTCCCCCGCCATGGTGGCGTCAATGAAGTTTTCAAGCTCATAGTGGCGTCAATGGAGTCTTCACATATCAAGGTAACCAATCTTTCATACCAAGGTAACCAAACTTTCATACCAAGGTAACCAATCCACCTCTACAACTGCAGTTTTTTCATAGTGCAGTTGGCAACCAAACATTCATACCAAGGTAACCAAACCTTCATACCAAAGTAACCAATCCACCACCTCCTCCAAAACCGCTTCAGCACCTCCTCCGAAACCACCACTTCCTCCGAAACCTCCTCCACCACCTCCTCTAAAGTTGTCACCGCCACCTTCTCCAAAGCCGCCGCCGCCACCTCCGAACCCGCTACTGGCCACCTCCTCCGAAGCCACCACCCCAACCACTGCGACACTTAGTGTGTTTGTTACTGTCGTATAAGTATTTGGTTACTTAGGTTTAAATTAATGAGTTGAAATAGATTTGGGTGTGTTTCAGATTTATGGTTACTAATTAGATTAATTTTGGTTACTGTATAATGTTAAGTTGGTAATCATTTATAATATTGGTTACCTTGGTACAAATGTTTAATTACCTTGGTATGAATGTTTGGTTACCTTGCTATGAATGTTTGGTTACCAACTGCAATATGAAAAAATTATGGTTACTAATTAGATTAATTTTGGTTACTGTATAATGTTGAGTTGGTAACCATTCATAATATTGGTTACTTTGGTATAAAGGTTTAATTATCTTGGTATGAATGTTTGGTTACCTTGCTATGAAGGTTTGGTTATCTTGCGGCGGGAGGGAGACAGAGGGAGGGGACGAGAGGGAAGGAGGGGGCTGGGGCAGAGGGAGACGGAGGGGCAGGGGACGGCGGGGAGAGGTAGTGGGGCGGTGGGAGGGAGGGGAGAGAGAGAATGGACATTTTTTTAAAAAAAAAAAACTGATATGAAAACTAAATTACAGGGATAGAATGCAAGAGAGAGAAAGTAATATTATCCCCTAAATTAAGGAATTCTAATTGCACTAATATTGTAAATAAATATGGAAAAATGTATTATTTTTGTAATTATTTTATCTATGCACTATTATTGTAATTATTTCTAAAAATGTACTACTAAATGTAAATGTCCCTTTAAAAAATTGAGTCCCATTAAGGTTAATATTGGATGGATCTCATCGAAGTCGAATAAAATTGATAGACCTATATATGCTATGATCACAAGAAAATATAAATATCCACAACACAAACTGAAATCCCTTTGGTATGTTTTTTTCTTTTGACAATTTTAAAATTTTAATGTTTACTTTTAGCTTGGTTTATATTTTTCACAATTGTCTTATCAAAAATTCAAAGAATTCATAATAATTTTAAACTTAATAACACCTCAAATTAATTTTATAAAGTCAACTTTAATCTCATATTTTAAAATGAATAGAGTATAATTTTATCAAGTTATTTGTTTTTACTAATATGCGTAGTATTAACACTTATGATATTTTGAGTGAATTTATGATTGGTCAAAATAATTTAAGTCAATATTATTAAAACGTGAATAATTTCAAAAGGAAAAAAAATGAATATTGTACTAATACTTAATTATTATTTGGAGCAACTTAATTGGGTAAAAGAAAACATTATTTGTCCTGATCACACACAGTCGTGAAGAAACGTGAGGACTCCCAACTATCCCTTCTCCGAGATTTCTGAGCATTTAATTCCCTCGATCTCTCTTTCTCTTTCCTCTTTTGCAAGGTACGCTTTTATCTCTTTCTGTCTCTGACTTACATTTACTGATATAAATATATATATGTATCTATACAAAGTGTATGTATATTCCCATTTCACCTTGGAATTGTGAATGGCGGCAGCTACTTGTTCCTAGATCTGTAGGTTCTTTCTATTTTCTGGATATTGATCAGTTCATTGATTATTTATTTATTTTTTAATATTTAGTGATCTGGTTTGGTTGCGGAAATTAATTAATTAATTTATTTATTTTTGTTGAGGCAAATGGTGGAAAATTGCTAATTTTTCATTTTTGAAATACAAAACAGAGCTTCCAATTTGGCTGTAGCTGCTACTTTACTTGACTAAGAGTTTGATTATCAATTTTTGGAATTTTGTCTGTACATGTATGTAAAAAGATGTTCAAAATTTTTCTCAATAACCGGTGGAGGATGATTTGGAAGTATTTGATTGGATCCCTCTGTTGACTTTTACTCCCTCTACTCCACATCCCATTTGCCAATCTTTTTTCTACAAAAGAAGTCGTCTTTTTATTGATAGTGGCAAATGTCCACAGTTTGTCATCTAATTTCATCGTTAACTAAACTAACAACTTATTAGTTTTATCGGTAAATATGGAACTAAAATATATACTAAAAATTTACAAATGAGACTATTTATGTGGAATGAAGACAGTATTATCTATGGTTTCTTGACACTGAATATATAACATTGGATGTATGATGCTAATTTATATGTGAGAGCATTTCTCAGAATGAGATCAGTTTTGGTAATTGGAGAAGTTATTGAAATAATTATGCGATGGAGTTTATAGATTTGTTGGTTTCATCATCTTAATATCACTGGAACATTGCATTCTTATGATTTTACTTGAAATCGTGCTGTTCGCTTTGCTTGAGTTTAAGCTTGGGACGGAAAATAAGTGTTGTGATTTTGAAAGGTTAATATGTAATGTAATTCTTGTTGTCCTTCAGTCACTGTTGCAATTGTTTCAGTAAGTAGTTATGTTTTCGGTTCACTGATTGTATGGTTATACACTTATACTTACTGAATCGACTTGGCCTCCCTTCTGTTACTCATATTGTTGATCACATTTCTCTATCATGCTAAAAAATTGGATGCCTTGCTCAGTCATCTCTTCATGGTTAATGTTCTTTAGTGAAGTAAATCTGGTGTAGCTATAGATTGGCCACTTGTCAATCTTCTAAATGTCTTCTGTGATTTTCCGCCTTAGAATGAAGCTTTCTTTTCGTAAATAACTGGTTTGGCTGGAGTGTGGGGTTGTCTCCTTCACCATTTAAAATTCATGGTAACTAAGCCGTATCATGCCTCTGTCATTTGTGCAATGTATATGTATGCAAAGATCTCTCTCTCTCTCTCTCTCTGTGTGTGTGGTTAACATGTCTTACATTTGTTGACACAATACAAATTAGATTCAAACCTATCTGCAGTGTTCTAAAAATCGTTAGGTGGACCTAGGCGGCGGAAGGGGTGCCTAGCGCTTAGGCGGTGCCTAGGCGTTTTCCTAGGTGGACTAAGTGTTTTCTTAGGCGGTCTCATTTATTTTTTTTTTCTATTGTACATACACATTATACCATACAAAACATATAGCATATATAATTTTTAAAATTTTTCATGAAACATTACCACAAAAACAATCTTTTAAGGATTAGCAAATTCATTTTAAGTATTTAGAGCTTCAAAGTAGAGGTCTGATTCTACCCACGCAGGGGCCTAGGCGCCCAGGCAAATCGAGGCGGTAGAGAACCGCCTAGCGCCTAGACGGGGATTAATCGGACCGCCTCATTTTTAGAGCACTGCCTATCTATAATATTCAGGATACTTGTCATTGTTGGATTTTCCTCGCTTTTTTTGGCATGCAAGTGTGAATAAGGACTCTAAAGTTCCCTCTATTTTAAGCTCTTTCTAAAGTTAATGAAGCTAAATTCGAAAAGTTGTTTTGGTCAAGGTTCTAAAAGGCGGGAGGCGGGCGGCCGGAGGAGGGGGCTGGCGGGGCCTAGGCGGGTTTTTTATTTTAAGCCAATTTTAATATTTTATCTTACATTTATCTAAACAAAACAATAATATAAAGCAAAACAATCTATAATAAAGATAATAAAAATATTTTCTTAAAGTTCAAACACATATCCATATTGTCAATGTCAAAGTTCAAACACAAACAAATAATAAAAAATACAAACTAATAGTCCTCATTTCTGTATCCTTCTATATCTCTAACTCTTCTTTTTCATATCCCTCCAAGATAATGTCCCCATCGGACTTGCACTCCTCATCTCCCTCTTTCTTCGTGTCATTATCAGACAAAAAATCTTTTTTGTTCGCCTTGCCTCACCTAGGCCCTGCCTAGGCGCCACCTAGGCCGGCAGGAGTGGCCTAGGCCCCACCTAGGCGGTCTAGGGGATTTTTTTGCCTAGGCGCGGCGCCAGGGGGGACCTAGCGCCTAGGCGGGGCCTTTTAGAACACTGGTTTTGGTTAATCAAAGCCTTGTACAAATATAACCCTGGTTCACAGAAAAGTAGCACAATATACATGTGTGAACCCAAACATGACAAATTGTTGTAAGGTCTGTATTTAAGGCAACACTTATGTATGCTTTTAGCCTTGCTGTGTTTTTTGTTTGTTCTGTTTTGGTTTGCCAAGCATAGTTGCACGACAATAGATTCTGAAAGGGCTAATTCTTCACACTTGTTTATAAAACATTGTCTTGTACTTGTCAGTGATCTTTGCATGTTAAACTACTTTGAACAAAATGTAAGATGACCTTACATTGACTTTACATGTTAACTGTCGTTGGATCTCATTGTTTATTTGTTCTATGTTTCTGTAGTTCCTGGTAACGATTTGTATGCGTACTCTCAGCGCATATTATACAACTTTAGTGCTGAACTGCTGATTCTGTATCTGTTTGGGCATATAATTGCAAATCTTTATTGAGTATATTGGTTAATACTTATTTAAGTGGTTGCATATGATGTTTGGTCTTATATGTTGCAGTCAGTTTCCAGATTATGTTTCGTCGTAGGAGTAATTCTCATCAGGCAAATGAGAATAAAGAGCTACAGCCTGAGGCTAAGGTAACACAAGTTCTAAAACACGTGACACCCCTAGCATTTATATGAATAGTAACTTTCTTTTGTGTTTACTCTGTAAGTACCTTTCCAATGCATTGTGTAAAATGTTTCCTAGCTCAGATAAAATTTTGACCTCATTCAGTAATTCTGTGTCTGCTAACGTTGACATGTAGTGCTGGCTTATTCCTTTATATTCATTCAGATACTATCTGGTGAAAGCCACTTTTCTTGTGAAAGTCACTATTTTAACCTATGAAACCTTACTTCAACTTCAGGTGAATGAGCTTAAGATTGCTCTTGGACCACTATCAGGACGCAACTTACGATATTGCACCGATGGATGCTTGAGGAGGTTTTTGGAAGCTCGTAACTGGAATGTAGACAAAGCAAAGAAAATGATGGAAGAGACGTTAATTTGGAGATCAACCTATAAGCCTGAAGAAATCCGCTGGGTAAGTAGGGGGACTTTTCCTGTTTGTTGATGCCTCGATGATGTAGGAAAATCAAAGATTGTTTTTCTGATCACATTGTTGGTGAATAAATCTTGTGTGGTCCACTATCCATGTGATAGGAGGAAGGTTTATTAAGTAGCACATATTGTATTTATTAGATTATTTGAGAGGTATGAAGTGGAGAAAGGTAAGGTAAATGGACCATATGAGCAAATTGCAAAACTGTCTCCTCATGTTTACACTGAATTGAAATATAGATGCTAATGTTTCAATTTTTGCAATGTCATTGCCAATTTTTCAATTTTTGCAAAACTATCCCCTCTGACCAAATTTTGGTCAAAATTAGTTGGTCATTTGCATATCACATGGGTGTTTAAGGAGCCAAATAGTCGGTTTGTGCACTAATTTCTTCCCTCTATATAGAAGAGTAAAATCGTCAGCACAATAAAGAGCAAACTGACTATTTTGGCCCTAAAACACCCACATACTTAAGGTTTTGTAAAAAAATGAAACATTGACTATGATATTGCAAAAATTGAAACATCAGCGTCTATATTACAATTCAGTGTAAACATGAAGGGACATTTTTGTAATTTGCCGATAGAGAAAACTGTGTATGCAGCGCACCATATACTGCATATCAATTATTTTTAGTTCATTCATTAAGGTCTAAAAGTCATTTCTCAATGAAAAGATGTAGTTGTATGTAGGCTCCACCTTGTATATTAAGCCTTTAACTTCACATTTAAAAAATTTATTGGGAGCTGGGGAGTAAATAACAAAGGTCCTAATACACCTGTTGAACCTAACTTGCCCCCACAAGTTAAACTGATAGGTCTTGGGGGCTCACCATTGTACGTTAAGCCTTTAACTTCACATTCCAACACTGATGTGGGCCTATATCAACTTGCATGTTACCTTAACACAATATGTAAGAGTGGGTCATTTCAAGTTTGTGCTACAATTATTCCCTGTGCCCTAAAATTACATCCATACCTTGTAGCTTTATTTAATTCATATTTTTCTTTGTAGTTTTTGAGTACTGATTGAGGCTGATTTGCTCAATCTGCTCTGACCATGTTATCTTTTCACTTTTTAGCATGAAGTTGCAAATGAAGGCGAGACAGGAAAATTGTTTAGAGCAAATTTTCGTGACCGCCATGGGAGGACTGTTCTTATACTTAAACCAGGATTGCAGGTAATGTCATCTTGTTGTAATCACCAATCCTTAGGTTGCATGGTTTCAACAAATTTTCAGCAAATTAAAAGTTATATTTCATGTTACAGAATACAACATCAATAGAAAACCAGATCCGTCATCTGGTGTATCTCATAGAGAATGCTATCCTTAATCTTCCAGAAGGTCAAGAACAAATGGTGTGGTTAATAGACTTCACTGGGTGGTCTTTCAGTACTAATGTGCCAATCAAATCTGCTCGAGACACAATAACTATACTACAAAACCAGTACCCTGAGATACTAGCTGTAGCATTTTTATACAGTCCCCCACGACTATTTGAAACATTTTGGAAGGTATGTCTTATTCTCCTTGAATTTATTGTTGTTCTCAATGAATAAACCCAACATTATTACCTTGTTTAATAGAACAAATATTCATTGTCATCACACTTTGCTGATTATTCTCATTCATTGTTTAAGGTGCCTGTGCCAGTTATAATTCCTTTAGATGGCTAGCAAAGTAGCAATCACATGTTCTGTGTATTTGTTTTAAATACTTTTCTGTTCTATGGTCCAAGTTTGATGTAATCGACGCATTACTCTCATGTAGTTGCACATTATTGTGTTGTTGCCACTGCAGTATACTACTTGGGATTGGTGTATTCCTAAAATGCAAACCTTATTTATTTTGTTGCCGAGCAGTTTTACCATTGAACAATATATTCTCTGTCTTGCAGATTGTGAAGTATTTCCTGGATACGAAAACATTCCACAAGGTGAAGTTTGTGTATCCGAAGAATAAAGATAGTGTGGAACTAATGAAATCATATTTTGACGTGGATAATCTCCCAACTGAGTTTGGTGGTAAAACTACATTGACATATGACCATGAGGAGTTCTCAAGGTTAATGGCTCAGGATGATGTGAAAGCTGCTAACTTTTGGGGTTTCGATGAAAAGCACAAACATGCAAACTCTGGAGCAGAGGTTGTTCCAGAGGCCTGCCTTGCTTCCCCTGCGAGCTGACCACCCGTCTTTAACCTAGTGTAAAGATATAATTTGAAAATTTGAGTTCCGAAGAAGAGTTAGGCTCCACTTTACTCCTGATAGTAGCTGGATCCGTAATTGAGACGATTATTATTAGCTTTATCTAATAGCAGCTAAGAGGCTGCTGTTAGTGATGCTTTTGCTGAGAACACATCCAGTTCATATTATTATTAGCTTTATCTAATAGCAGCTAAGAGGCTGTTAGTGATGCTTGTGCTGAGAACACATCCAGATCTAATATGAACGATAAACTGTACGTCACTGTTCTCTCTCCCTGATGTTATTTTGTTATTGGACTTATACCTTCTAAGTTCAGATGTGTGTTTGGGGGGGGGGGGGGGGTGTTAAGTCTTTATTCTTGTTGAGTTGTCTAGAGGCAGCCTTACAAAAATGCATTGGTTAACACTGGAAAAGGTTACCCGATTATTCATCTCCATTCTGAGTATATACTACTAAAAAAATATTGCATTATACATTATTGTGTCTTATGATTAAAATATATCATAAATGAAATTAGAAACTCATCGAATGATTTGAGCTGAGCTATTACCAAGCAAGTTAAACAAGCTCAAACTGGGACCACTTCACTAGCTGTTAATCCACTTACGTTCAAGCTTGACTCAGATTACTATAATTGCGCTCATAATAAGTTCATGGAATTTCTTAGCATGTGCCCTAATGCTAAGCACACGGTTTAAGAGAATATTCTCTTGAACTGTGTGCATATTCTTTTGAATTTGGTGCAAATGTAAAAATCAAAGGAATATGCACACAGTTCAAGAGAATATTCTCTTAAATTGTGCGCTCATAATAAGTTCATTTATCAAAAGAGAATAAAAACAACTCGGCAAATTGCTCAAATATTGATTCCTTTATAGTTATAATCCTACTTATTAAGCTTATAAGCTATAACTATAAGCAATTTTTTCCTGGTATTTAACAATGACCATACCTTGCCTTGAGCTCTGAACTAAACTATATAAGATGCTTACTCATTTCAACAATTACAATAAAGTGAACTTGGTCACTGAAGTAAAAGATGCTTGCAAAGCTTGCTCATACATAAGGAAATTTATTTACAGCAGCGGAGGCTATACAAGCTTAACTAGATCTATCCTCAAGTAAATTGTATATGCAACCATTTTTTTTTTTTTTTTCACATTAGCAAAAAGGGAGCCTTAATAACAGTAAAACATCACCAGAAAAAGAAAAACAAATTGAAAAAGAAAGAGGGTAGCAAAACAAACACAAAAACATAGCGACCATAAGTATCTTACTAGCAGCAAGGAGAGGATTTCTACCGAGTAGAGTTGGCAGTCATAAGTATCTTACTAGCGAGATTCTTGGCCTTTTGATTGGAGAGAATGAAAACATGTTCATCTAACAAGAATTACAAAAGCCGCCTTCTGAAGGTTCGGGAGGTGGTTTGGTAAGTACGGACCAGCAAACCAACTCCTATTCCAACTCCCAGACAGATGCCGAGTCCTAGCCCAACACCAACCCTGACACCAGCATTAAACCAGGAGAGTTCCCCGTCTTCACCTTCTATATATTCTGTACGTCTCCAGTATAAGTTGTTGTAGTCTTCCTCGTTTACTATTTTGTAGTTTTTGTATTCTGCTATCTGAAAAGTCAAGCAGTAGATATATCTCAGGAATTTTGAATGAATGACCAATAATACATTAATCCACTACAGTAAAATGCAAGATTCCTCAGAAAGCTAGGAGTTCAAAATATCCTAAAATGATATCCTGCAGATATATATACATTACACAAGCATAAAGGGTTTTGATTTAGTTACAATATGAATATTATACTAGGGGCGATGGCAACAGGTTATTTGAAAGAGGGTCCTGCTGACATAATTTTGCATTTGCTAAATGGTGGGTCACAAAGCTGTATGGAAGAAATACAAGCGTCTAGATATGCGCAAAGTCATACTAGTAAAGAAAGACCTCATGGTAAGAGAGATAGTAGTGACGAGCAGATAATCGAAAAAATCAAGTTGCCACATTCAGCAGCAGGTAGGGATCCAGATGGTGAGAATGTCTTTAGTCCTTACAGAAGCAGTAAACACTAATTAAACTCCATTTATTTAAAAACCTATATTATTTTTATTATTTACACGGAAGTTCATGTCATACATCCGCTGCTCTGTTCAATGTTCTAGCTTCTTCCCGCCTGACTGGAGATAGATGGGTTCTGAATAGATCCCGACAACATAAAGGTAAATCCACTACAGAAAACAATAGCTAGTATAAGGGGTGCAAGCAGGCTATGGAGATTAAGAAATGTCTGGGTATTTTTCACATCCCTTTGCTACTGTTATAAGGACTCGACAAACCAATGGTCTCCCTTATGCCCAAAACTAGCAAAGGTCTATGTCCAAGAAATGCTGACCATAATAACCATAGGTACTATCCTGATCATATAATAAGGAACAAAGACACAAGAATAACTTTATTAGGGTATTACATGTATTCAACAACAGATATTGGCTCTATAGAACTGGGTGTTAACCCAAATAAGCTGAGAACTTCATAAAAGAAAAATCATGAGCTCAAACACAGATGCTGTAGTCATTCTCTTAGAAACTATCCAGAAGAGGGCCCATATAAAGTGGGTCCCACAAAAGAACAAGGCCAGTCTCATGGCTCCCAGTGATGAAGCCCATGACATGAGTGCAGGCAAAATATGGATGATGCAACAGAAACAAAGGGAGAGTTCAAGTATTACTCAACCAATAAGTTTTTCTTTGAAAAAGTGCACTGCCCATTACCCATGACATGTCGAGGATAAGATTCCTTCTGTCAGTGCAAAACAGAAAGAGGCCACTCTTTTGCAGCAAGAAACATGTCTCAAGACAGGAAGCATGCGGGCAACCACAATGAACAGATAGGGCTGTTATGAGGAACTTTCATTATCTTACTACAAGCTCCCCTCTTAAACCAACACCTGCAACATAATTCTTGAAACATACACCATACAACTTTGTTGGGCATCGTAACTTAGACCATCGTATTTATTTCAACCACAAGGACATTATTGTGAAATTTAAGTGCATGAACAAGTATAGGTCGTGACACCACTCAAAGAAAAATAAGGACAGAGGACCGTGAACTTCTAAAGGTGCATTCATTCTTTTTTGAGAAGTAATTTTACCAAGGGCCAAGAAAGAGCTCAATGAAGCACCATGCACATGAGCTATATAAAGAATCATGATTTGGAGATTGGTACAGGGACACATGCGATCCACAAGTAAGCGGTCCACCTGTGCAACTAAGAGTTTGTGGTACAAGCCATGATTCAGGAGTTATAAGAGGTCTTACCAAAAGGTTCTCTGGACTGGCTTCGTTTAGCCAACAGTTACCGAAGTAGTTAACCCAACATTAAATATGCTACATGCTCACACTTCTACATTTAGAGGACTAGTACAAGCTTACAAGTGATTTTTCTAGAAACTTAAGGAGGATTCATTTTCTTGGTTTTCCCTAACCAAAAGTGAACAACGCACTAATATTACTTAAATAATAATAGAACACACACTATGGTAATCCTTTGAAGCACACTAAAGAGGGCAGGGGTTGAGCCAAATTACAAGTTTATTAGCGTTATAAAACAATTGAGAAGCCTTACCAAATTTTCAAACAGGTGAACCAAGCTCCAAAATTGATCCAGTATTGTTCAATTAAGATTTAAGATTACCGAATGATTTCATAATATGGAAGCTTTATTATCACAATATAGTGGGAAAAGGTTAAGCTTATCAATTCACTAATTAATTGTTATAAGAGCCATTAAGAAGTAGCTTTATTTGATTTCGTTTTAGAGATAATATTATCTCTGTAGAACTATAATAGTTGACAACTAATATTTTGAACTTAGAAAATAAAGAAATTCTAATAATATTGGTGAGATACCTGCAGATCAAGTCCTGATGGAGCATCCTTCTGGGATTCAGCCGCATCATACTCTGGAATTGAATCTAGCATGCCCTTCCTATTATGCTTCCTCCGAGAAGTAAGCTGCAAAGTCTTGGTTAAGATGATTGGTTTTCCTGAGAAGCAACCGGCAACATAAACTTCTATGGTTGGTGACAGTGATTCAGAACCCACAATTTGTTTTCCCTTCAAAAATCCCGTGGAAGCGTTCATCAGTGATTCACAATTCATGCTCCATCTTCTTCCATTGCTTTTTGAGTCACCAGTAAAACCATTTCTATTTGACATCTCAAGAATCCCAGAAAGAACAAGAACCTCCCTATCAAAAACCTCAAATTTCACACTTCCTGTAAGCCTTATACTATCTGTGCTCACAAATGTAGCTTCTTCAGATTTCTTATCTATCCTGTCCCTCCGAAGGCTGCAAGAAATACCTTCTGAACAAACACTACATCTCACACCATTCACTTCAAGGAGGGTGTCGGGGCTCAGCGGTATATGGTTAACAGTGAGACATTCAGGGGTAGAATCATCAACCAAGAAATTGCTGATTCTAACATAGAACACTCTTATATCAAACCAAGACAATGTCAAATTGGATTGGTAAGAGGGGTGTCTAATAATCTGAAGACCTGGATCTGTCAATTTGCCATTGCTCAATGATTCATAAGAATTCTCCATATCTAAGGAGCTTAATCCTCACTGAGATCCTTCAACATTGACCAAGTTAAAGACATTAAACAACCATATATCCGCAAATCATACACGCAGAAAATCCTGTTCCAAAACCAACAAAATGTTTGCGATTCAGGATTGCATAAGAGGGATTGGGTGAATTTAGTACCAAATCGAAAAGACTTCAACTACTTGCAGAATCTACACAGATTTAGTAAAAGAAAGCCCATATAATCAACAACCCATTAACATGTCCATATAAATAAACCATAGAAAGGAGAGGACTGCCAGGTAGTAAAGAAACCCTGATTTTAGCAACAGAAATCCTTGATATAAGGTCAAGAGAAGACAATATCATAACAGAAAGGGGAAAATAGACCAATCAAACTATCTGATCAAGATGGATTAAAAAGATGATTGCCAGCTGTACTTTCTATTTCCAGTCCAAACACAATCAGTCCATCAAACCCAAAAAATAGAACACAAAATACAGACAACATAACTCAAAATATAAGCTTTATAAAAGCAACAAATTTTGATAACAGAAAATGGCCTGTACTCAAAACCCAACTCAGAATATGTACAAATAACCAATTCTGATAACATACTAACAAACATAACATAGACATACATAAAGCAAAAATAAATTTTAATAAAAAAAAACACACAGCATACAAAATAATTTTAGAAAATAAAATAAAATCCAATAGCCATGTTTAGTAAAGTAAGAAAAACCCACCTGCAGAACCATGGATCCAAAGCCAAACAAAGGCTAATCACCTCCTAAATCTCAGTTTTTTTAGAGGTTTAAAGCTTAATACTGAAATTATCTGTTCTCAAGAGGGGGAGAAGGAGAGGAAAAAGGGGACTAACTAAAGATGCAAACAAAAAGGCCGGCAATTAACAAATAATACAATACACGCGTCCATAACCAGCCAAAATTCGCACTCACAATTTCTAGTTTTATTTTTCTCTCTCCAAAATATGGCTACAAACAGAGCCAAAAACAAAAAAGGAAATGTTGTCCAATTAGAGTTGTAAATGTCACATCCACAATTACTTTCCCGCCCTATTAAGACAGGCCCAAGGAATTGAACCAGAGCCGCTAGAGAATTCTATGATCGCTGTCAAGCTCCAGGGGAAGAGCTTTTGATTTCCGCCCACCTAATAATTAGTGGTTCACAAATCAGAAAACAATGGCAAATTGGCAATCACCTGGAATTCCTTCTCCACATAAATTTGTTCAATTAATTTGGATGAGGAAAAGTCTAAATTTTGTTTCTTTCTTCTAGAAGTATATTATACTGGGTCTTTGAAAAATGATAACATTTTATGTGTATATATATAGGTATAAAATGCTATATAGTGATATATACACATGCTCACATATACATATATATGGGGTTAGAATTTGAGAACGAAGAACATAATATATACATGCTCATGTATATATACGGTTAGAATAACGAATCACATAATAATTACACAAAAAAATAAAAAAAAAAAGAAGAAAAAAATTAATAGACACACGATATACATTCTTTAAGTTTATCGATTTAACTAGGCTTACTTGTTTAATATATTTATTAGATGTTTCACATATTTTATAATAATTTATGCATTAAATAATATTTTATAATAATTAAAAAATTCTAACTACTATAACATGAGTTCAAGTCTAACACATTAGTAAAGTCAAAGATTGAACTACTAATAAATTTTCAAATCTAATTATACATTGCCCTTTGCTTCTAGAGGTATTGTCTCTTGTAACTCCCGTTAGTTCACTGATGAGTTGGGCATCAGCTTGCTCATCCGGGGGGTGAGACCTTCAATGACCATTAGTTAAATTTGCAGAAATATAAATCAATCTCAACATATACATGTATAATTTATTTGATTATTAGTGTTTGTAAATTTGATAATGATAATATTTAATGCGTTCGTAAATTAAATAAATTATGTTTAAAAAATAAAAAGAAAAGCGAAAGAGTTGAAGGGTAAAATGTTGATGGTGATATGGAGTGGCCCCTTTCTGAATCCGAGCCATGTCTGGATGATATGACGGGCGGGGGCCTTATCTTTATAAAAGAAGAATTGAAGTAATCAAATTCTGGATTTCGAGGTGGGTATCTTTCAAAGAAAAGGATGTGAAGAAATGGAATTTAACTAAATCTTTTCTTCACCAATCACCACAAGGACTTTGTCCATTCAATATAGCCGTCTTTTTTCAATAAATAAAATTCTGCCCAATTTAATTTTACCAAAAAGTTTAAGTTTTTTTTTTTGGGTTAAAAAATTCCAAGTATTCTATATTATCTAAAATCACAAATATCAAAAACGTTAATTATATTATAGGTAAAATCATACGTTGAACTCTACTTTTCTTAGGTTTTTTTATTTTATTTTATTCCTTACCCGACTCTCTAAATTTATTACATCATAATAATATAAGTTTTCAAAAAAATAAAAATATAATACTAGTATTTTGATTTCATCTTTGAGAATAAATGATAAATATTAGAAAAGGATGGGATAAGTAGTGGATCGTTCTTTTACTTTCAAATTTAAATTATATTATATTTTGTCCTCAGAAAATTATGGTAGAGGCTTAAAGAAATTAAGGCAACACCAGCACCACCACCACTTTTGGCCTCTTAATAATGATAAAGAAAAAAAAATTTAATCAAAATTTAAAATTGACTGATTTAGTTTATGAATCAATTTCAGACAAATTTTAGATTAGCAAAGAGTAAATAATTTAGTACTTATAATTACTTACTTATTTTACAAGCAATTAATTACATTATTTGATATATGATTGGTTAAATATTACGCGCATCTAATTATTTATCTAACATAATTGCAAATGTGAAAGAAAAAAAGTAAATTGGTTCAAATATTCAACCTTGATGACCAAGCTCAAGCCAAATTTGTTTTGTTATATAGATGTAGACCATACCGAGAAGAAAAAATTAGCCCATCTTTGCTATCTAAATTCCTCGTTTCCCATCTTAAGCGAGTACATTAGATCAATAATTAATACTACGTTTGAATTGAAAGATGGAATTGATAAAAAAATAGAATAGAAAAAAATGATGAGTGGAATAATTTATTACATTTTTAATTGAAATGAGTCGTTCCATATTTTTCCTAAAGAAATAAAATTCACAAAATTAATAGGAATGAAAATGGTTCATTTCATTTTAACGGAACAACTAAACATAATTTTTTTGATTACATGAGAATGATTCATTCTATTACTACCTTGATTCTTGCAATCCAAACGCAGCATAAAACTTGTGGTCAAGCTTGATTGGTATTTTTCTAATCTTTTTTTCCCATCTTCTTATGAGAGATGCTTTTGGTCTTTTCCTTTTGAGTAATTTATTTATTTATTATCTTAAAAAATATTAACACACTAAAAAAAAATTGTGCAAGTAATTTTGGATAGACATCATGATCATGAGTTCAAAATTTCATTAAAACATACACAAATCACAGTAAAAGTGAAATTTGTACAACTTAATACCCTTTTCTCCCAAAAAGTGGTATAGTTTTAAAATTATAACTTATTTTCAAAATCAAGGACAGATTATATATATATATATATATATATATATATACACACACACACACACACATAAATATAGAATTCATGGTCAAAGCCTCAAAATCAACCATTAGTGAGTAAATTGTTTTAGTTTTAAAATAGTCTTGAATTTTTAGTAATATCACATTGTATATAAATTATTGAGGTTTAGGGTTTAGAATGAAAAGTTTTTATAAGAGTTAACTCAACAGTTTTAGATATTCTCTTTAGGATCAATTCAACAATAAGGAGCTGATTCAACCTTCCTCAAGATTCCTTAATATTAAAGATAATTTATCTATCAAGGGGTGATGATCACATCAAATTGCCTCAGTGTAGATATCACTTTAGGGTTTCAAAAGGCTGGATTTATTTAAATTAAATAGATATATCTACAAGTAACAAGGCTGCTATTAAAGTTTTGCTTCACTGAGAGTAAGAAAGAGTAAAATATATTTAATCTATTACTTCATTATTTGAGTCGATGGCTTGTTTGGAGACAGCAGCATTCTAATCTACTACCTTACTTAAATTCATTTTGTATTTGACAAGATATGATTGTTTACCTAATAACCCTCTTGCTGTTGTCTTTTTTATGGAGTGGAGTAGGTAATCCAAAGTCTATGGAGTTTCCAAGAAGTTCTTCTTATATTCAAACGGTCAAAGACTCATTTAAAATGACTTAAATATATTAAAGTTGTAATTTATTACTATGATGAAAAAATTATAATGATAAAAAATTAAAAATAAAAATTCTTTCAAACTAATAACACACATCAAATCAAGAAGTGAATCACTTGTAACAATAATTAGTGAATAGTAAAAATATCTGAAATACAATTAATTAAGTCACTTTGAGAATCTCACACTTAAATCTGAATAAATCTATCGTTGATAATCAACACAATGGAAAATAAATATCTCAACCAAGAAAAAAATCTCCATAATAGAGAAAGTAAGTCTCACAAGAGAATATAATTAAATTCTGTTACAAAGAAATAAATCAATCATCTCGCAGAGAAAATAACACCACATAAATGGGAAGCAATAGTTAGAAAAAATAATTATACAGACTTATTGTTGTATAAAAAACATAATAAAATTCATATTCTTTTTTTTTGTTTTTTTTTGGGAAAAAGGAGTTTGCACAATTCAAATACTATTAAAGAAATTTCATCAAAACTCTAATTTTTTGGGGAAAAAGGAGTTTGCACGGTTCAAATAATATTAAAGAAATTTCATCTAACTCTATCATTATGTGAAAAAATTGTAGAGGAGAGGGAATTAGATTACCCTCCTAATAATTCTATGCATCTTTTTCGATTTTTAAAAAAAATTAACCTTAGAATAAATGAATGGTCTAGATTAGGCTTCTAACAATTAAGAAAAAGTTAAAAAAAAAAAAAAAAAAAACCTACCATGTGATATTTTCTTACAAAGTAACTTATTGGAACTTGGAAGGGCCACCAATTGAATAAGGTAGTCTAGTTTTATTTATTTATTATTATTATTATTATTTTTTTTTTTTTCTCAAAAACAACCTTACAATATGCTGGAAGGAAAAAAAAGGCTTGGCCCCCTAATACTAGAAGTAATAACTATATCTAATGAGCACCTAGAGTTAGGTAGATCAGGCTTGGGCTTGGTTTAAGGTCTAGATCTACCATGACTTAGAGTTGGGTTTTTATTATCATGGACCAAACTGATTCTGCCTACAAAGCCTGACGCTTTCTATGATACAATTTAGAGGCTTTTTAAGAGCCTTGTCTTAATATTGAATATACAAAGTAGTCTAAATAATGAATATAGCAAGTATAGTCTAAATAATGGTTAATGAATTATAGAAAGTATTCAAAAAGGCCTTATCGAAAAGGATTGGTTGGGAGGTTTTTTTTATTTAAGAGTACGTTTGAGATCGCTTAAACAATTATTTACCATATTTAATGTTTATTTTCTTAAGGGAGTTGTTTTTTTTAAGTTAATAATAAACATATTTATCAATAATAATACATTAGCTTAGTGATAGTAGTCTAGTAATAAATACTATTTGCAAAAGGCACGAATCATTGGTTCAATATTCCACAAGAAGACAATGATATTCTTAAAACACAAATTACTAGATTACCCTGTGCATGTTATTTATGAAATATTGTGTGTTCTCGGTAGTTGGCCCGTTTAATATAGGAATTTCACCCCTTGTAAAAAGTCTCCAAAGAAACAATTATTCAGTAATACTAGTATTTTTCCAAACATCAAATAAATAAATAAATAAAAACCCTAAGATGATTCTATATAATGTAGAACACGTTGCAACTTAAATTCAGAAGGCCCAACAAATGCAGATTCAGAAAGTAATCGTGTGCGATAAAGATTGAAGACAGTAACTTATTCCTTTCCCGTTTAGATCCATCTTTTTAAATTAAAATAAGTTATTGTAATAAATTAGAACATTTAAAAAAAATACAAATTCTGACAACAAAATTTCAAATGTTGATATTTTCACATGTACCTGTCCAGTATCCATGATCATTCATTGCATATTTGCCTAAATGTAACAAACTTCAGTGATGCCAATTTTAATGTTATACTCCAATTCCATCCGCTTAACAATTAGAAATACATAACAGACAATTTGAGTCAATTTGAAAAAATTTAGATCAAATTAATTTTAAAAATTAAATTGTATCCTTAATATTAAGACGGAAGAAATTATGTTTTGGATGCTAAAGAAATAAAAAGAAAATAAGTAAATATAAAAGGAAAAATAATATATATTGCGAATGTTTATGTAAATTATTTGATTGTCAGTTACGTGTATAAGTATTAATGGTAATTTTTTGGAGAGATGTATAATAAGTGAGGTCTCCTACAATTCTTACTAATTCTATATAATAATAAATTTCGCAATTATAAAGCGACATAAATTTATAGTAATAAATAGCATGACTCAAAATAATCTGAATTTTAAATAAATAAATTCAAACTTGAAAAAATATTTCTCATCTTCGAAGAATAAAGGGGTAAAGAGATTGATCGAGAAAGATCAAAAGATTTGTGATTAAAATAAATGTATACAACTAAGAAAAACAAATCCACTTTTCAGGAACATTAACCAATGAAAGTTCAAAACACCACCTTAAGAGTTAAGATATCAATAGTATTAAACTTTATCATTGTTTTCCTCTATTGTTAGGGGCGAATTGTAAACTAGTGCCATTTTGACTCGTGTGGTAAAAAATAAGAAATTGATATTTTTACATAAAAATTTGATCTTTGTAATTTTGTATGTAGGATTTCCCTCGTATAGATGTAGAGTTCATTCATTCATGTGACAATTTAGGAGAGTCTTGTAAAATTATTATATTTTCATTTATAAATTTAGTTTCTCTTTTTAAAATAAAATAAAGATGAAGAGTAGGCTCTCAATTTTGAAAGGGAGTAACATAAGGTTAAGATCCGTTCACGCACCCAATTACTTAACAATGCGTTAAATTCTGCACAAAAACAAAATCACATTGAGAGAGTTGACGGCCTGACCGCTGAGGGATAGTTCTGGTGTGAGAATAAGTATAACCTGAAAAATAAGTTAACAATGGAGGCTTAGATCAAATTTTGAATCCAAATCAAATCATAGCATACTAAAGTCCACTATATTGTCTCAATAATATTTTTTAAGAGTTATCTTTTCTCACTACATGTTTATCGAAAATGTCACCACTGAAGGTACTAGTGTTAGTACTTTGAGGTCTTATTACATATCAAACTAACCCACATATTACGATGTGACACTACGGTGTTACAAACTCTCCCATTTAAATACCTTATATTTTTGTCAGACCGAACACACAATCACACGCAACTAAGAAACTTTGCATCTCTAGTTATTTTGATATAATATTAGCAGCATTTGTGTCCTCACCTTCGGTCCTGTGTTCATTATAGGATAATATCATACCCCTTCGTATTTCCACCTTCAACAATTTGATTATTCGACTCAAACTTTCGAGAGTGGACTCTGATACTAAATGTAATAGTCTAGGTCAAATTCCGAATCCGTATTAAATCATAGTATACCAAGACTAATACACTATCTCAATAATATTTTTTTGAGTCTTCTCAATTCACCGTATATTTATTTAAAAGATCAATAATTGAATGTAGGATTGTTAGCGGTTTGAAACTTTATATACATATTACGATTACGATGTGAAACTGGTACTGTAAAAGTCACAAAAAAGGAAGCTCACAGCAGACATACAGGAGGAATGGAGAATGACAACTCTGGCAGTCTGGTCTTTAAGGGTGGTAGTATTAGTAGCAGTAGTAGTAGTAATGGCACGCGAAGAAGATAAAGACTGACTATCTAGTGAAGAAGATTTTATGGGATTCTTATTGAACGGATAATGGATTAGAATGTGATATGCACATCATTAATGGTCCCCATATATATCCAACCATCAACTATAACTCCCTCCAGAATATTTTTTGTTTCTAAATTTATTATCTTAAAAATATTAAGTTCTCAAAAAAACATTTAAAGTTTAAATATAATATACTCCTTCTGCAATACAAAAAGAGTTTTATTTTATTTTTTATAATCAATTTGAAAAATTTTAAATTCAAATTATTATGAATTTATTTAATTTTAATCGTATAATTTTGAATAATCTAAGTTATTTAAAAAGTATTACCAGTTTACAAGGTTTTTTAGTTACATAAATGCTTGAATCATATCACTTTTAAATTTTGGAATTTCACTTCAAAAGTCAAAATTAAATTGAATGGAGTATTTAAACATTCTTTTTTTCTTCAATATTGAATTTAAAGATTAAAATTATTATCAGAAAGTAATTGTGCATAATAATTGTTTGCTTGACTACCTTAAATAATAAATATTTTATATATGTAAGTAGTTAATTCAAATTTATTTTTTCCTTTTGTTGTGCTAATTGTTTCCATTCTTGTGGAGTTTATTTTTTTCCTTTTGTGGTGCTTGTTTTCTCCATAATATAACTGATTTCTTTCTCTTTGTAAGAGATTTAATTATCATCTCTTGAGAGTTTGCTTTCTCCATTTGGGAGATTTTTTTCGTTCGTGAAATTTTTTTTCGGCACGTAAATGGTTGAAGATAGATTGTTCAAATTTAGGTATGGTGTTATCATGACGGTCAACTCTTCATTTGCTTGTATTGAAGAACTGTTCAAATTTGTATATTCTGGTATTACTTTGGGATTATAACGGTTTTTCAAGAGTTTATCTAGTTTCTACTAGTTATTACTAAGATTAACTTTTTTTTCTCATTATCTATTATTATATTTGAAAGAATTATTATTTTAATTTTTTGTATTGTAATTTTTTTATTGTTTATAACAATTTACAATTTTATTATATTTGACTGAATTAGACAGTTTGATATAAAAAAAAAGAATTAAAATAGTATCACTTTTAAAACTAATACAAAGGTAAACAGCTTTCTGGCGGCTTAAAGGGACTATTAGACTACAGGTAGGTGAAGATTAGATTACTGGGACCCTACCCCCAACACCACCCCCCCCCCCTCCCCCAAAAAAAAGAAAAAGAAAAAAGAAAACTAGTCCTCTCACCTAATGGCTTCTTGTTTCTTCTGTCCTACAGGAGAGAAAAACTTTAAATACATCCGTACGTTGCAAAAGGATGCGAGTCTATACCTATATTAACTTTAGATTTTTTTTTATTAATTAATTTTAATTGGTTGTGAGTTCGTAACGAATTATTTAGTTGAAGGTGAGTCTATTAAATTCTTTTTTGTTATCCTTTAGTTCTCATTTCTCAAATTTTAAAAAGAACAATTCTAATTAATTTAATTAATAAAGATACATTGCATCTAAAAAAAATAAAAAATAAACGGTCTATTCATGCACAAGCTTTTGTACTAAATAAGTAATGAATTCCTACTTATGTCATTTTACTATTTAAACATGTGCTATATCATCAAATTGTATTAATAAAAAAATTCTTAACTACAGTAAAAAAAGTCGTCTACAAACACCATACCTAAAAAGAAAGTCAACGGTTCTCATCAAGAAATTGCACAAGGTTATAAGTTATTATTAATTAGAATGTACTAGTTCTAAAATATCTTTATTTTGCAATATTGTGATGATTTTTTGATATTATATTTAATTATTAAGTGCTTAAGTTTTTTGGTTTATATGTATTTACAGTTCTTCAGCACTTGTTTTATACTATTCATTAGGAAATTGATATTTTTACAACAAAAAATAATATTTTTATATGAAAAGTGTCGCTATAGATGTATAGCGACGAGAAAACCGTCACTATACATCTATAGCGACACTTTTTATGCGAAAATGTCAAAAAATATTGTGAAAATATCAATTTTCTATTCATTATACTATTCTTTTATTTTACGAGTGAGTACTTGAGTAGTTATAATTTATATTTTACAAAAAATTATCTAATACATATAAAATCAAATTTAACAAAGTACATGTACTTTGTACGAGATATTTAGTTAGTATATAAATAGATTAAATACAAATGATTTTCGTTCTGTAAACATGTCAATATATCTAATACGAAATTTAAATGTGTCAATATATTATAAAGAGGTTGACATGGTCAAACATGATGTGACTCGTTTACTTAAAATAATTAGAAAATCATTATATAATGTTATTATTTATCTTAAGTATTAACTTTTAAACTTTTTTAGTTGCTTTTTAAGCATGTTGTATTGTATTTTATTAAATAAGTATTAATGTGGTAAAAAAATTATGTAATTATTTAATAAATAAATAAATTGTGTTCTATTTTTTTATTAAAAATTTTTATTCTGGGTAATAAACGGGTTAAACAAATTGATTAATGAATAATAAACATGTGAGTATTGGTGAGAATTTTGACATGATTAATTTGACAAATTGTGTTAGTGTTGATTATGTAATACATATAGGCCATGTTTGTTTATTAGGATAACAGTTGAGATTGAATTAATAATCCTTAATCACTTGTTTGTTTTTTAAACTAGACTCCGGACTATTAACCTCGGGATAACAAAATGACTTGGAAGGGGAATTATTTATACCATGTCTAACTAGGTATTATAATATCTACCATTTGGACTAAAAATTTGTGGACTAAATTAGATAACAAAATGACTTGAAAGGAGGGATTATGTAATACCTATAACGTTACATGACACGAATTTGCATGACAAATATGATTGCCACCCCTGTATTAAGGATAATTATTTATAGATTCGCATAATATTTTGTGAAAATAAATGATGTTATTAGAATAAATATACATTTAACGATATTTTTATAATTATTTTAATCATAATTAGCACTTTAAACGATTTTGAAACAATATTTTTGCTCTGATAATATTTAATATTTTAAGACGACTGATATTATCGGAACAAAAATTAAAAAATATTGAAGTAAAAAATAGAATATAAAATAAGTACTAATTTTATTCCCAGTGGATTATTCCACGTAACTATACTAATAACTCTTCGTCTTTTTAAGTCTAGTATATCAATTTACATATATTTTTGAGAATAAATTAATATATTTATTTTGTACATTTTAAAATATTTTTGTATTAAAAAAATATTATACTTAGAACATATTTCCCATGACTTTTGATGAGGGAGGAAGAATTTTTCTACTTAATTTTTTTATTTAATTGGATTGAAAAAGTGTTAGGCACTAGACCAAATCAGACGACAATGCTCCATATTTTATAATCAGTCTGTACAAGAAAATATCCCATGCTTCCGCGTAAAACAAAAACTTTCCCCATGAACCATTCTCTGCCGCTAGATTACCCAATATCCTCAATTGGGATCCATCAGACGGCTATAATTAAAAGACGAAGCACTGATGATGATCACAAATCCAAATGTGAAACCCGACAGAAATGGTCAGACTGAGACACTGCAATTTGTGTCGTACAGCAGTACAATAACCCACCATTACCATACATTCAGATTCAACACTCTGTTTCTGAATTTTAAAAATGAGAAGAAACTAAAAAATTAAATTGAATTTTTTAAAAAAAGGAAGAAAAATTTGTGAAAAGGTTGAAAGTTCGTTTGTGAGTGTTTTTAGAAGAAAATTAAAAAAATTATTTCATATTTGAGAAAATTTGAAAGGAAAATGATTAAATACTTACATAATATATTAAAATACTTCTTCCGTTCTAAATTATTTAATTATTATAAAATTTTAAAAGTCAATTTGAGACATTTTTAAATCAAAATCAAGATGATTCATTGAAAATTATAAAACAATAAAGTTTATAATTAGTAATACAATATTTATCATTGTATTGATTAAAATTAAAAGAATATATGTCAATTTTGAATTTAAAAATATCTTATGTTGATTTTAAAAAATTAATAATAAGCAAATAATATGAAACGGAAAGAGTACTATTTATGTCTTTATAATGGTTATTGAATATAATTTTATAAAAATAAAATAATAATAAAATATTTTTTAAATTAAAATTTTCTTCTAAAACTCATAGCGCAAGGAACATAAATACTCTATGTTTTATTTAATTGATATTTTAAAATTATACACATAGATTAAAAATTATAATTAATATTTTTTCTGATTAATTAAACTGAGTATAAAACTTTCATATTCTCCTTCTAAAATTTATTAAAAAGATGAGAGAGAAACAAATTAACATTTAATTATAAAGGATAATATAAAAAATTAATTATTTAATATTTTTTTTAAAATTTATAAATGACAAATAATAAAAAAAAATCTCTCTTTAAAAGATAAATAAAATAGATCGGAGGGAGTAAATTTCTTTTGTTTTTTTTTTTCCTCTTCCTCTTCTTTCATAAGTTTTAAATTTATTTTTTTTTTGCCCTTGTCAAACACAGCGCAAGAGTTTTGACCATAAATTCCTTAACCATGGTTACCGTTTATTATGCTACTCCCCAAGTCCCAATAGTCTTTTTTCCTCTCTTTTTCTTGCTCATTTTCATCACTCTCTTTTGTCCTCATTTCCTCCTCCCTGTCTTTTCTTTTTCCAAACTATATCTCAAATCCATCAAAAATATGTGCTACTCCATAGAGAGTGATTTCTGGATGATAAGTAGACTCAGAAAAAAAGATTAGTTTTAATTTGCAGTTTGTATATATTAGGACAAGTTTGTGTTATTGGATATATCTAGATTAGATAGACAGATAGATATCGGGGCTGTACTTATTTATTTACTGTCTTTGCTATGTTTGTTGAACTGGGTATTGTTTCTCATTGAAATATTGAGTTGGGGATTTTTTTTTTTTGTTGATTTTGGAGGATTCAATCAATTTTTCACTCATTTGGGCAACTGGGTTTTAATTATTTCAATCGATTTTAGTGATTTGGGGAACTGGGTTTTCATTAATTTGTTAATTGGTATAGTTTGGGGAGTTGAATGATGGGGAAGAAGAGGGTAACAAAGAAAACAAAGGAACTATCAGTAGCCATAGCTGAATCTTCATCTATGGCTGAAGAAACCCAACAGATTACTCCAAGAAAAAGAGGAAGGCCTCGCAAAATCATTGAGAAAATTGAAGCAGAAGAAGAAAAAGAATCAGCAGCAGCAGCAGAAGAAGAAAAAGAAATCCAGCAAGATGAATCCGAAGCAAAAAAAGCTAAAAAAAGTGATCAACAACAGGAGGAAGAAGAAGAAGATACAAAGCAGGAAGAGGAGGAGCAGAAGCAGCAGCCTCGGAGAAGTAGCAGAGCAAGGCGAAAAAGCAAACCCATAAAAAGCTGCTAAATCTGCAGTCTGATTTAATTATTTTTTTTAAGTTTATTTTTTTTTTTCAAATTTATGTAGTTATTAGTGTGGTGCATGGATTATCAGAATTCAGGTATAATATAAAATAAAAAAGATTGGTGATGATGCCCTTGGTTGCTATATATATATATATAAATATATAATAATAATAATATTATGCCTTGCTATGTCTTTGCTTTTGAATGACTATTCTATGAAGCTTTGCAAATTTTGAAGCAAGAAGAAGATTACAATATCTCTTTTGTAGGGGTCAATTTTATTTTTATTTTTTTCTAGTAAATTTTCATGGTGCTTGTTCATAGTTTATACTCTATTATGTGATGGTATGGGATTATTGGGATGTGGATGGTATGCTTTCCTTTCAAACCTTTTGTTGTTGGATAAAGAGGTAGTCTTCTATTTTATTTTATTACTAGGAGTATTTGATAATTGATTTATCTCTCTCCTCTCTCTCTCTGTCCAAAAACGAATTTTATCTATAAAAAGAAACTTATATTATTAGAATTTAGCGACTCATATATATTCCGAACCTAGGGGCCTAGTATGGGAAGGAAATTTGTATTGATTCTGAATTCTGATTTTGCTAAACAGATAAAAACACTTTAGGGAATATTTGGTTACCGGTGTATTGTATTATTTTTAAAGCATCGCATTTAGATTCTAAACGTTTGATAGTTAAATAAGTTATATTTAAAATAAACATTTGTAAATAAATAAAATTTTTAATTGCATTTGGAGCGTTTAAAATCTCCAAACATTCAAAATATCAGTAAAGAAATAAACACTTCACGACTTTAAGAATATATTTGATCTTAGGCCTAGGAGACATGGGGACAAAGCAAAACTAGTAAAAAATTTATGAGAAATTTATCTTTATAATAGAGAGTTTGCATTAATTTTTACTTTGTTAACGGATAAATTTGAACTTATAATCTTCCCCTTGAAAAAAAAGAAGAAAAGAATAAAAAAAGAAGAGAGAGATTATCCAAAAAAGGTTAATACACAAACGAACTTCATCTTTTGTATGGATAAAAAGGTCTTCCTTTAGGTGCATTTGATTTGAACCCCTCTCTCTACAAAAATAAGTTCTATTTGTAGTAATAATAATAATAATAATAAGGGGGGGGGGGGGGTTTAAATACACAAACACATCATATGTTAGGGGTGCAATCACATTTTACTCGTGTAAAATTACTGGTCACTACTAGTTTGTGTGTTAGCAATATAAGTTACCTTCTCAATTCCGTTAACTTTAACCATTAAATTCTGTTATGTAATGTGAAAATTTTTAGTCGAATTATAATTACGATATATGTCTATATATAAAATAAGTAAAAATTAAAAATGATCTCAATTTAATTTATTCTATCTTATTATATAAATTTTCACGTTTGATCGCAATTTAATTTCGTAACATATTTATCAACGTGTATATCATTTTCCTTAACTACCGGTGAACGATAATTTTGATTTTTGAACACTCGTTTTCTTTTGGTAACATCAAATGAGGGCGTAGGAAGTGATGGTAGTAAACGGATGATGTTGATGTTGAAAAAGATGTTTAAAACGGGGGGCAGATTATAAGAAGATGAAACGGAAAGGTGTAGTGTACTACTAGTAAATAGTAGTAGTAATGTTTTTTGTCTCAATTAAATTAAGTTAAATAGGATTATCTTTTTATTGGAAAACGTGTGCATTTGTTTTGTTGCTGACAGTGCCAGCTTTGTGCCACTACGGATGCCAACTCAGAACTATAATTTAACTAGGCTATCCATCTACTGCTAATTCCAGATTCGGTGCACAACTTGTTGCTTTTAGTGCTTGTGCTTTTAGCTACGTAAATTGACTATATATATATATATATATATATATATATATATATATATATATATATATATATATATATATATATATATATACATTAAGGATCTTAGGCTCACCCTTAAGCTCACCCCCAAGCTCACCCTCCTTTTGCGACGGACCCGGCGACGGTTTGGGTGTACAACCGTCGTCTATACTTTTAGCGACGGACAATATATAGTGTCGCTAAAAGTATAGACGACGGTTGTACACCCAAACCGTCGCCGGGTCCGTCGCAAAAGGGGGGTGAACTTGGGGTGAGCTTTTTAAGGGTGAGCCTAAGAAATGGACTGTATATATATATATATATATATATATATATATATATATATATACACGGAGAAAATATATATACACAACTGTGTAGATTATAGCGGCAATTTTTTTGGATTATAGCGACGGATAATTCGTCGCTATAAATATTCTGGGTTATAGCGACGGTCCAAAAAAATCGTCGATATAATCGACTGTGCACTACACGGTAGTGTACCTACATATTATATATATATAATTATTATTTATTAGAAAAATTTACAAAATTTGCTGTGTTTCTTAATAATAAATAATAATACTCTCTCCATTGCCAAAAAATGATAAACATATAAATTTTTTTGTCCCTAAAAAAATAAGATAAAGTATATAAAATAAATAGTAACTAAGTCATTTAGTGGAGTCTATTAATATAAAAAAATAAAAGTACTCACATTATATAATCTTGTGGGATTACTAGAGATAAATTTAGAATTTTTTTTACTCTTTTTTCTCTATTTTTACTTTTTTTAATGCATGTGTAAATTATATTTTGTTCATATTTTTGGAGACGGAAGGAGTAATAATTTGTATTCCTTCCGTTCCCTTTTAATTGACGTTTTAGGAGAAAACATAAAAATTAAAAATGCTTTGATTGAATAAAATGAATATAAAACCTCAATATTATTCTTTAAAATTTATTAAAAATAATGAAAGACAAACAAATTAATATTTAATATAAAGATAATATGATAAACTAAGTCATTAATATTTTTTAAAATTTATAAACGACAAATAAAAAAGAATGTAGGGAGTATTATTATATTTTTAACAGTCTAAAAATGGTCGACTTGGGGATCATACTTTGAGTTCGATTAGAACTGGCAGACTGAATTAAAAGTAATTTTAAAATTGAAAGTTCATATTATGTAGCAAACTAAAAGTAAATTTAGATTAGTTTTTCTTAGTGTCTAATAATTTTTTGAAAGTACATTTAACGCTAGAAATTTTAACTTTGTTAAAAGAATTTTTTTAAAAAAAATAAAATGATATTTAACAAGTGACTCTCTCACATATATGATGCTCAATCACTATTCATAAAAAGAGCCTCGTGAAAATAAGCTTTCGGTGATAGTATTTGGCAAGCTTCTTTTTCTTTTTCTTTTTTTTTATTTGACTTACATGAAGAGGTCACAATCTTCAATATTTTGCTTAATAATGAAATTATAAATCATATAGAGTAATGTGAAAAATAAAATAATAAATATAAAATATAAAAATAATATTGTTTATTTTTAAAAATATAAGATCATTATTAACTTTTGAAAATCAATTTAAGATTTTCAAACTCAAAATTATCATGAATTACTTTAATTTTAATCAATACAATAATAAATATTATGAACTATTAAAAAAGTATTACTTATTATAAGATTTATTATTTTATAATTTTTAATAAATTATTTTAAATTTGAATTTAAAAATATTTTGAATTTTCAAAAATCAACTATGATTTTATAATTTAAAGTCGAAGAAGAATATAAAAGCTACTCTTGGCCGGTTTATTTGCTTGTGCATTGGGACGTTATACTCCGCTTAATTCTTTTCAAATAAACTGTGCTTGACAAGTAATAAGTGTTTACTTTTGAAAATAAGCCATAAGCTACTTTAAATGAGTGAAAACAAACAAGAGAGCATTCCAAAACATGAAATGATATTAAACACAAGCTCATTATCTTACTTTTAGGAGTCTCAAATAATATTAATATAAGTTATTACCTTAATATTATATTTGAATCCAAAGAATAAAATAAATAAAATAATGAAATGATACCTTTTTACCAAAATAAAAATAAAAATGATACTTATCATTTCAAACAAGTACACGTTTAATTGTACGATAAAATGACAAAACTATCACATTCGCCAATTCTATCACCTCCCCAACATAATAAAATCAAGTGAATGGAATAAATTTTTATTTCATCGGAATTATTTATGCGACAAAATAATCATCAAATATACATTTATTTTCATTCCTTTTCTTCTTTCAATTAATTTCTTCAATCCAAACATAATAGTACTGGTATCATTATATTAGTTAAATACATGATATCATGATCGATTATGTCATAAAATACTATTTGTTTTATTTAATTCCACATAATTTCAAATATATTTAAGACCAAAAATTTAACACCACGTAACATCACTGTTATATTGCAGTACTAAAAAAAGATGGTGCACATAATCACTCACCTATCAAAAACAAATGGAAAAAAAAAACAGAGAGAAAGAAAGAAAGAGAGAGAGGAGCTTTTCTTGAAATTCAACAAGTCTTCACCTTCCAGTCGGCAGACGGATGGGCTATGCATCGAGTAATGGCACAGATATGGTTGCCGACTCTACATGGCGTGATGGGCCAATTCATTCCGGTCAAACACATCTTAATGCAAATTATGTCAAATGGCCCCCAGAAATCGTGTGAAACTAACAATCTCAGCCCACCCTATCCACTAGATGAGTCCCACTCCTATCACCTAAACCTAAAAAGGACCACCTACAACTTAACCATCATCATATTAAACCCCAACACCAATCAACCCATAAAACGAAAAAAAGAAAAGAAAAATCTTGATGATGTATACAGTCCAAGCTTGAATCTTTAAGAACCAACAGGAAACAAAAAAATAAATAAAGGAATGAAACACACGCAAAGGTTTGACCATATGACAGAGTTCACAATAACTACTTTAATTGATTGGTTCATCAATAGAATATTTGGGCACTTTCGGCTACTTATAAGACAGGATAAAAAAACACAACACTAGCCCATCAACAAGGAAGCAGGATGATGATTGATGAAGTTCATAGATAAGTGAAATGCAAGCAGAAAGAAGGCATGAGACAGAAAAACATGCACACTTTTGTTTCTATATGTTTGCAAAATTGTTCTGCAGTGTAACCAGAATACAGTCAAAGATACCTTATTAGCCTAATTCAGACTAACAAAATTGGAGAACTAAATAGCTAGCAATCAATACTAAATGAAATCTCACTTCTTTTGTTTTTATTAACCTTTTGATAGGAAAAATCAAAATACACCTGACCAATCACTTTGGCTTGTGATGCCGCTCCTTCTTGTACCTAGATTGCCCCGGATCAAACCCTCCTTCCTCTGCTCCGTATGCAGCCCAAGAAGGTGTGGGAGCCATATAATCCTTGCTGTCAAAAGGTTTTCCAGAAGCCACCTGAATGTTCAATCAGAAGGATTAAAATTTTGAAAAGGACAAAGCAACATACACGTGTATATACACACACACACATTATTATAACTACTACCCAAATTCTTCGAAAATGAAAAATGAGCCAAGTAACCAACCAGGTCATGGAACTTTTCATAGTCTATCCATGTGCACCATTGGCCGTTGACCTTAAATTTATCAACTTTTGCCAGAAGAACACAACACGAGTGAACATGCTCACAAGCAACTTCATACTCCCCTTTGCTTCTTTGAGCTAAGGCCTCTGAAAAAGCTTTTACATCAGCATGCCAGGGAACATTCTCCATTGTCAACTTTGATGTAGCAGACCTATTATTAAATATTATTCATTACGCAAGTGAAAAAAAAAAGAAGAAGAAGAAGTTAAATAGGAAGGTTTTAACAAGAGGTGAAAAGAAGAAAAGAAATTGATAAGAAAAACTTACGATCCACAATAGGTAACGCCTTTAATTTCAATGAAGTCGGGATTTCCAACTTCAAATAGGCTGAAATATGCATCTATCTCCTCTGTATTCCATCCTTTTACCAGTGTTAAGCGATAAACAGTTCGCTGTTTCTTCTCCTTCAGAGCTTTCAAGGAATCCTGGCATCACAATGAAATCACTCTTGAGAACACCAACTTGAAATAGCAAAAATACAAAACAAATAATCCAAAGTTACAGAAAAATATTTAGGTGATGAATCCACAATCTAGTTGATCACAAAAATATTACGTGCCAAAAAAGCATCCAACTGGATGATCATAGCCATAAGCAACCACCACGTCCATGTCTATAACTCTATATTGATAGTCATAATGGGCAGATTATCCATAAGGTGCGCAAGAAGTCACTGAACTAGTGTCCATCGAGATGGAACATCTTTTATATATTAGACCCTTTTACATTTTTATAGTATTTAAACGTCAACCGATAATAACTCATCTTTAATCATGCTAGTAATGAGAAGAAATTTTGAGGGAAAGGTTGGTTCTTGCATTATGAAAACATGTTATTTTAAATAATGGAAACTTAACAAAATATTATAAATGAATAACAACTGACAAGTTAAAAATGAAATATATAATTAATTAATTATAATGACTAGAGAAAATATCCAACTAAAGTTCACAGATAAAGTAAAAAGAATAATTAGACCAGAGATACAATATTAAGAAATTCTAAAAAAAGTCAATTGGCAGATTCGGATAATATTTTTCAGTCTAATTACATAAAAGCAGTATTATGAACACAATCCAGATTCCAGAACCAGTTTGGGTTTCACTTCAAATTTATTTACTGTATGTCTCAGGGGCACCCTTGCACTGGACCTCTACCAATTTATTTATATATTTCTGTGTGTGTATGCAAAGGGTAGGGGAAGGGAAGAAAAATTAACTTCTAACAAAGCCAGTAGCTAAACAATATTTTAAATTATGATCTGGTAGCTTGGGGATGTATATGGAGGTTCTTTTCCTTAATATTCAAGCCACCTACACTGAACAAAACACTCACAATGAGGTAGTTAGCTACATGTTATCCTACCAGTAGCTCGTTTAGTTTTGGATTATTCTTTGCTTAGTTTTTTCATTAAAAACATCTTTTGCCCACCTACCTTATTCTTTCCCCATTTATAGATGAATCCAATTCTTATTACTTCGGCAAGTGAGAGGGACACCATTGAACCAATACTTGTTGGTAATAAAAAAAAAGTATTTATACATATATACACACACACACACACACACACACACACACACACAACACACATATATGGTAGAAAGAATTAGAGAAGAAGAAAAAAGATTCAATCAGAGGCAGTTTTTAGGAATTTTAAATATGCCAAGAAAAGTTACATACATGAAAACGCTCCCAAAAGTCTCCAAAGAGTGGCCTATCAACTGCCTTCAGACTATCCTTTGTTGCAGCATCTACACTAACATATAACTGCATCATTCAAGTAGCGGAACTGGTTAATTTAATATGGAACTACAACAACATTTGATATACATGAACAAAACCACCAGTAGTCAATGAGAAAAAACCACGCACCTGAGTGATAGGTTTCAGCATCTTAATCTTGTCAGGGAATTGTGCATTTGTTACAAGAAAAGTAGATATACGCCTTCGATGCAGCTCATCTACAAGTGTGTTAATCTCTGGATACATGATAGGTTCGCCAACTAGTGATAATGCGCAATGCCTAGGGGAAAGACCTTCTGATAGGCGCTCCGTGCTAACACCTACAGGCATATAATCCACTCAGCTGACAGGTTGGTATTGCATATTATCAAACAGCTCAACATACAATAAAATCCTATACGGAATTTCCGTTACCTAGCACATTATCTTAACCATATTTTCCTTTCAACATTTAATGCTATTAAGGAAGTATTAAATGAATTCATAAATTACTTAAAGAGTCAAAGACAATCATTGTATAAGAGTAATTCTGAAAAGTAAATCTTTTTACAAGAGTTGGAGGCTGCAAACTGCAGAAATGACAGGACATACGTTTTCAAGTTCTTTTTGATTTCAGTTACTAGTTTCTTCAATAAATAGGATGATTGCTAGGTTTTAAGAACACCAAGCTCAGGGTTCACTAAAACTGATTAGGTATAGAAAACATGTTGTTCTTGCTGTAAAATTACTAATACTGTTAAAAGTAGATATATGCTTTGAATATGATTTTTGTCTTTTAGAATAAAAAATCATAATATGATTGGAGCGGCTCTTTTGGTCCAAGTAATCAGATTTTGAATAGGCAAGGAGGAGCTGCTATTTAAAATTTTTAGAATCCAGATTATCTGATTCAGCTTATAAAGGTAAAAATATTTCCGAATAAGCAGATCCAAATAGTTTTTCTGCTTACTTGTCCTTTTTCAGCAATATTAGATTAAGCTAGTTCAAACAAATTTTCAAATTATTTCAACAATCACCATAATCATATTATTTCAACAATCTGAATAATGCAAATAAGCAAAATTCAGAAGAGACTCAAAACAGGCCCATTAAGACAGTGACATTCGTTTTAAATACGGCCAAACCTAGGCCGGAATTACATTTCAGCTCACTTCCCTATCAATTCGAGGGACTGACAAAGACAAATCCAAGTACATCAATTCAAGGGACTGACCAAGACAAATCCCAAGTGAGGCCTACGCTAAAACAAGTTTGCACTTTGAACTCTAGAAGGATAAATCTATGGTGATGCACTGGTAGCAAACTGACAAAAATAGATGTCCCCAGTGCTAATCATGAATAGTTTGACATATAGCCCTTAAATCCTATTCCAAACTAGCCTATAACCTAAAGAGCTTTTTAATCCAATCATCTCTCTGACTTTCACTTAGTCTAGAAATCATCCGATAGAACATCCCGAAAGACAAATATGTAATGATGCAGTATCTATACATTCTTTATTTATTTATTTATTTTTTGATAAAAAACTGTACATTCGTTATAGTGATCCGTGGGATAATGGCAAATACACACAAAAAAAAAAGATAAAACCTACCTGGCACTCCTTTCATTTGCCTTATCATTTTTGTATGCAGATCTATGGCAGTATTCACAATTTCTAATGGATCATCCATCTTCCATTGCCAACTCTTTCCTACAGGGTTTGTATGGTGTCTCCAACAGAAAACACATTTGTTGGCACATGCCAGACTTGGGGTTGCCTCCATGCATCTGTATCATTCCATTGGTAAAGTTAGATTATCAATTAAGAAAAATTATTGCTTACAAAGAAATATTTAGAACAGAAAAGGATATGCTGAAGAACCCTAACACTAAACCTGATATATCAATAATTTTGAACCAATTTAATGAGATTGAAACGGGGGAGGGAGAGAAAATGATCTTCGGATAACCGTAAATGATGTTGCTAAAGGTGTAAGCACAATACTAGCCTATTACAAGAATTATCCGATAAGGGTCTGAGATGTAAATTTGAAGTGAATGACATAACAAAGGAACCCATAAATGTAGCTTAAGCCAATCCAATAGTTTGTGTCAGACAATTCACAGGATACCATCCATGACAGGAATAAATAACACACATACTTGACTTAAGCTATATGTAGCATGTTAAATCAATCTAGAACTCATTCTAAGAGAAGTATATCATTGTACAGCTCTTATCAAGGTATGTTAATAGTAGTAATATAGCATAGTTAGGCTCACATTTTTTAACAACAAAAAAATAGTAGAAAAACTCAGCTGTAACACACTCCCCAAGAAACCATAATAAAGCATACATGGTGAAACCCATCCACAGAATAGAATAAAACAATGTACTTGTGCGATACTCAAGTGATGCTATCAACAAAGAGGATATGCGATAAAAAATCACCTATGACTCTCGATGCCATAAAATGAATGCTTGTAGCAACCGCCACGTCCTCTAAGTTGTGACTTGGTCCATCTACAAAGTTTAACTCCACTATGTGAACCGATAATTTTATATCCCTGAAAAAGTTATTTCATAGAGAAAAATCCAGTCAACACATAACTAAGACCATTAATACTCCCTCCGTCCCAGGATAAAAGTCCTTATTATTATTTTCGTTAGTATCTAGTTAAATGTCTACTTACCTTAAATAATCTATTTTTACAACAATTTACCTATAATACCCTTAGTATTAATTGTCATATTTCTATTCTCTATGCATATTTATGAAATATCGCTAGTCATGTGTAAAAAACTATGCAATTAGATGAGAATTTAAATATAGACAATTTTGTCATTTTATCCTCTTTCTTAATATGCGCAAAAAGTCAACTAGGGCTTTTATCCTGGGACGGAGGGAATATAATATTTCATACAGTGCAGTATGAAAAATCCAATTCAACCAAATAAAGAACCAGTTAATCAAGGTGGTTATTCTTGCGAAATCACAATGCAGACAGTCAGACAGTACCATATGTTTAGAATTATGGTAATGATTTCATGATAATAATAAGAGCAGACATAATTTTCTTTTGGCATATCTAAGATCCTCATACACTAAATGTAATATTCTGACCAAAGATATTACTGCCAATAGTTAAATCTAGTAAATTTATAGTGAGTTCTACAGAAAGAAGCAGTAGAATTGTAATACAATTAAAATCAAATACAATATACAACATAATAAATACATCAATTACATAACCTCTCTAGCATGAAGGAATCAGCAGTTTGAATGCAAAAAGACTTTAATACCGATGAGTGAAGCAGTACAACAAATTGAAATATAATACAATGGCAAGGATAGATTTTTTCCTATCTTCCCATAAAAAATTGGCCACCATACATAGTGTTTTGGGATCACTCTGCAGATATTACTCATGCCGGCAAATTAAAATACCCTAAATATTAATTAAAACTCCTAAATTACCTAAAATCTTCAAATCTTAACTAAAAAACCTAATTACATCAATTGCTACCCAATAAAAATTATACATTATAAATAATTAAACTAAAGCTTATTGCCTTCCGCATCGATGAGTCTTAGGCTTATGATGTAACACTGCTTCATCCAGTAGAGCAAGCTACAAGGTACTAGTTCAGTTCAAGTATGTAGCTGGTACAATCGTTTTAACATGTTAATGCCGTGAGCCTTGACATATTCGAGCACAAGGAGTAATGGAGGGGAAAATAGCATAGCTCACCAACTTTAAAGATAAAACTAAATAAAATGCAAAATCAACTGAAAACATGGACAATATTGACTGAGATCATGCAACTGAATTCAAAACATGGTATTATGTTACACTAACCTTAAGAAGAAAGCAAAATAGATAGCTTTAAAATAGAAAACAACAAATATTTCTCAAGTCGACACTAAAAACACAATGCAATAATCAAATTCCACCAAAAAAAACCCGCTAAAACACCATAAGATCAATTTCAACAACAAAATGACGGAACTTGATCAAGATTACCTGTTTCACTAAGCTTGCTCTAATCACCGGAGTTACCATTTCTTTTCCGCCATTCAATTTCCCGTTAACTTTCTTTACCGCCTCAAACTTCCTCGAAGGACCCCTCCCCGCAATATCCTCAAGATCAACAATGTCTGATTCGTCCCCATTCTCCTCCTCTTCATCATCATCGTCATACTCGTTCAACTCATCCACAATCTCAGAATCACTCACATTACCAAAATAACCCCCATTTCCCTCCAAACCACCTTTCAAAACCCCTACCACATTCCTACTCCAAACATCAAACACTTCATTCAATTGACCTCCATCAACATCCCCTTCACACACCGGTAAAACCTCTGCCCCACCCAGAGCTCTCATCCTCTTCGAAAACTCCCTCGCAACAGCATTAAAAGTCTCCCCATACGATTTACTCCCAACCCCAAACACCGCAAATTTACACTCACTAAGCAACAACGATCCAACTCTAAAATCCTCAGCGCTCTCCGCAAGCCAATTGGCGAAGAATCCGCCACTTGGAGGCGCATTTCCGTCGTCCCAAGTGGAAGCAACAATCAAAACTAGGGTTTCTTTATGAAGATCTTCCGGCTCGTAATCTTTAGGGTCAATTAAATCGAATGGGAGATTACTGACTGTTAACAGATTGAAGAGACGTTGAGCTAGGGTTTTGGAAGTACCTGTTTGAGAGATATAGAAGAGTTTACCCCTACGAGGAGGATAGAGATTGGCACTGTTAATTTGATTATTGTTAGGGTTTTGGGATTGGAGTTTGAGGAGTCTGAGGCGGCGTGATTTGTAGAAGAAGTAAGTGGTGGTGACGGCGAGGAAGGTGAGGAGAGTGAGATGGGCTGTGACGGTGAGCGACGGAGGGGACATGGTGGGGATTAGTTTTTCTGGTTGGGTTTTGAGTTACTACTTCACAGTTGACATCGGCGACGGCTGAAACTGAAACGGAAACGGAAACGGAAACTTCACACGCAGTTGGTGAAGTGAGGACGGGGAGGCGGCAAAAGGGTGGCGGGTTTTGTTGTGAAAAAAATTTAGGCAGAGTAAAATGAAATATATACATATTTACTTATTATTATTATTTTATTTTATTTTTTGATAATTTGGGGTTGAATTGTATTAAGAGACTAAAATTACATTGGCATAAGGGCATACCCCAAGAATATAACGAGGTCATCTAAAGACATGTCTAAAGACGAACAAGCTATATAACAGTGAAACATTTACATAAGTCATTTACAATAATAAGAACGGTGATTAGTGACTTTAACAAAAATGAGTGACTTAGAAAGTCTGAACTTAATAATATTGACAACTTCAGAAACTAGATATATGGACTTATTAATTTATTATTATTATTGTATATTTAAATGACTGATTATTTTGATTATATATATACATATATATATATATCAATTTTAGTTTAATTATCTCTTGAACCAAAGCCAAAAATTTTTGAATTTAAAATAAAGGTGTAAATGACTTGAGGATTCAAATAAGGTTTACAAGTATAAATTAAATTAAAAGTTCATCTACGACTCTACGTGTCCATTGAACTTTTGTTTAGCTTTAGAAAACTATTTAACTGAATATAAGAAATTATTTAGAACTCATTAGAAGTTTGTAATAAGGTTTAGTGAGCTTCATTCTATAATTATTTTAATTTAAAATAACAATAAAATGAGAATTCTTAAATAGGTCTGAATTTTAACTATCAGACTATAGTCCGTCTCATTTAATGAAATGATTCGAACTTGAAAAGCTTTTAATGTAGTGTCAATAAACGCCTAGAAATCTAGAATTAATGTTTCCGACCTTTGTGTTGCTTTATCGTAACTAGCACCGGTGGCACATATCGCACAAATAAAAATTATATAAGGTAAAATAAAAAATATAAAAAATATAAAAATAAAACAATATATAAAAAATAAAATAATAATATAATTAAAATTATATAAATAAAAAAGGAAAAAAAAATAGTGTAACATAATTATAATGCTGACATTAGCGACTCTCCGTAGCCGCTTTATAATAAAGATCATGGGATAACATTTAACTTTTCTTTTTTTCTCCTTTTGCTATCAATAAGTTATGGATGTCGTCAATAAGTTAAGAATAAATTTCACTTAATCACTTGAGATTTACACGCTTTTACATGACTACTTAAGTTTTAAAAATTCACACAAGCACCTATAGTATTGAGGTTAAGTAAAAAATTGTTTTTTATTTTTATTTTGTCAACTTAAATATTAAAAGACATTTTTGCCCATTGTTTATATATTAAATAATTACCCAAAATTTCTCATTACAGTCAACATGATTTAAAGTTAATTCATCTTTTCCTCATATTTCATCCATTTTTTATGTGAAATTTGAATTTGAACACCTTGATGCGACACATCTGTTAACTTAAAAGATGAACCAATTCATTGAATTAAACTTTCTATCTTTATATAGATAGAAAAAGCTTAGGCCAGCTAAACTAAACACGGCCCCTTCTGTATCCCATAATCATATATATTATATTCGTGTATGAATCTAATTATATAAAATATAAATGATTTTAAATTTAAAAATATTTCCGTTCAACTTATTAAATCATTTGAATCATTCAAAATTTCGAATAAATCTAACTCTTCGTTCTTTCGTTCATAGTGTCGGAAGCACTACGAGCAATACCAGTACATATATATTTACATATGAACAAGAGAGAGAAATGCACGCTATTTGACTATTTAAACGAAGAAGACAAAAGGATAGACTATTATTCTCCCGCTCCGAACTCCCATGTTGACTTTTGAAGGAAGTTTATTAAAATTTTTAAAAATATAAATTAATTATAATTAACATAATTATAGCTATTATCAATTACATAAAAAGTAAAAATTATAAAAAGGTCATTTTTAAAAACTAAAAATACTGTATTAATTTCGATTATTAAGACTTCATAAATTAACTCCTTTTGTGAAACAATAAAAGTGCTACTTATTTTTTTTTTCCATTCATTTTTAAGTTAGAATGGAATATAGCATCCCAGATAGTATGCCTAATTATAGTTAATAATAAAAAAAGGCTCTTATATTGTCTTAGAACATAAAAGCTATCTATATATGCTTGGCCAAAATGTACATATAATCCGAACACCATTTCTAACTTTTTTTTTAAATATAAATATTTGAACACTTAATTCTACTCCAGTTATGTAGTCTAAACAAATTGCAAGGAGTCATGTCATGGTTTATTTGGATACTAATAAGCTAATGATGTCTTTCACTTTATTTTAATTTACAAAAAACTTCAACTTAAGATGATCATGAAGGAAATGAGATATAACCCTCATGCCACAATCATAGTCATCCTAACATACTCTTCATCAACTTGTATTATTAATTTTCGCCTACAACATCGATCTGATGAAGACATACTTTTGAATTCACAAAAAAATAAAATTTTAATTGAGGTAATCTCTATCAAACACCATGTGGGCAACACTTATATTTTATAAATTAATAACAATAAGATGAAATGTTATTACTGTGTTAAAACAAATCTGAGAGTCCAAATTTAATATCTTCTTTAGTCTTAGCATGAGAAGTTAGGAAATAATGAAGAAATGTAAAGAAAGTGATCTTTATATAACTAAGTTAAAAATTAGGGATATTTTGGGTACTTTTAAAATGATTAGACTGATGTATGCAAGTCTCACACATTTTTAGCAAGTGATTGACACGCACGGTCAAATTAGATAAAAAATGTAACAGTTTCGCTTAGTCTTAATACTATAGGTGATTATGTGTCGACTTTTAAAACTCAAGAGGTCATGTGCAAAAACGTGTAAACCTCGTTCAGTTAAGTGAATAAGTTGGTCGAGGTCTCAACTTTCTTTTATTTTCAATTTATTATCTCAAACAAAAATTATTACCTTCCTAATGTATTATAATAATTGTGCAGAAGTAATATACACTCCGCATTAAAAAAAGGATAAATTATGTTAAAAACTAACGAACTTTATATTTATTTTCTGTTTTAAATAATAAATTTCAAATTTTTTCAGTTAAACATCAAAGTCAAGAGAAAAATTATTTTCACCTTATTTTTTAACAGACATTAGTTGATCTTATTTGACCGTCTGTTTTTACTGAGTTGGCTTTTAAATTTATTTTTATGTTAAAAATAATGACGTGGACTGTGACATGGAATTCCACTCGAGGAGGAAAAATCTTATGTGGACAACTCGGTGAGTTAACTCATTGATCTAACTGTTTCTTCCTCAAATTCAAAAAATTGATTTCCTCTGCATATCCAATAACTTGCCAAAACATCTAACTGTTCATAGATCTCCATGATTATCACCTTTACCATCGCAGCCCCTACCATATTCGCCCACAATCGCACACGGCACATCATAACCTTCATGTAGCATCACTAAACTTTAGACCCACCACCATCGCTACAACTCCAAACAATATCATTACCACCATTGATCTACCACCATCACTGCCAACTAACATTGCAAAGTTACCAAACCAAGAAAACAATTAATAAATCAACACGAACCCAGCAATTTCTCCAATTCTCAATCTGTTTTAATGTTTTAAAAATTGAATCGATGAGAACCCAAAAATTGAATAGATTATAACCCAGAAATTTGGTTAAATCTCTGTTCCGATCGAGATTTCTTTAGTTTAAGTTTTAGTAATTTCTCATATGCCCAATTCTAGTCTACTACTGTTTTAATTTTCAATCTGTATTAGTTTTCTTATTGAGAGAGAATATGAAGAAATTTTCAGTCAATTCTTTTTAGTTTCCATTAACTCCGATAAACTTTTTCATTATTATTTCATCCCCGGAGATGGTGATAATATGGAGATGAGAGAGAAGATGGAAAGGTGGAGAAAATGGGAGAGGATAGAAGAGAGAAGATGGGGAAGAGATAGAGAGGAAAGAGAAGAAGATTCAATCAAAAAGCCAAGATGTTTATAGCCATGTCATTAATTTTTGTTGTTAAAAATTAATTATTAATGTCACGTAAGATATATTTAACAATCAATGTTATTCAGCTCACCACTGTCAATTTTTATTGAGAACATAGATTTTCTCTTTAACTTTAAAATTAAATGTAAAAAAATTACTCCTTTCGTCCCAAATTAATTGCTCAATTTTGACCTTTTAAAGTCAAATTGACTATTTTTAAAACTAATATTTTTACTATTTTTGCTAACATATAGGTGAAGATATTATAACCAAAAGAAAGTATATACAATTTATTACTAATTTCAATTTTTATAATTTTAGAAATATATTTATATATGTTTAATTATTAATTTTAAAAATAGTCAATTTGACTTAAAAAAAGTCCTAGAAAAGCAATTAATTTGAGACGGAGGGAGTATATTTAATTACTTAAAACAAAAAATAAATATAAGTTCACTGATTTTTAACGGGTTTAGGGTTTAGCGTCATCTACCTTTAAAAATAAAGACTGAAGATATAACTTGTAGCAGACTTTCACTTAATATACATCCAATACGAAATACTCCTACAAAAGCATAATCCACAAAAAAAGGTACATGTAACTCCCTTTTTGCAAGTTGATTGTACGTGTTAAAATTTAAGAATAAATAATAGTACATTCACACAAATATTATATAAAGAACAGAAAAATAAAAATTTAAGAACGAATAATAGTACATTCACATATATAATATGAAGAATAGAAAAATAAAAATACATGATATATTCAAGTTTTCCAATTTGGCTAGCCCTGTTTGTCTGATATATTCATAAGATGCCTCATATGCTCTACAATGATCACACACCAAAAAATATTTTATAGTAAGTAAAAAATCCTAACGGCTATAACATGAGTTTAAACTCATGCGACCCAATACATTAGTAAAATTCAAGATTGGGTTATTAATAAATTCCCAAGCTCAATTATATCTTACGCTTGACTATCCTGTCGTAATAGTCATTGGTCGAACACAATCCCTACTAAACCACTATGGGTTCTTTGTTTGCTTCCCAAACATTCTTCACTAACTAGCTAGCTTCTTGCCTGTTTAGTGTTTTCTTCAGGACCATAAATTACTTGGACTCATTTTGATTGACCATTAGTTACTTTAAAACGATCTAATCTAACTGGGAAGAGACATGAAAATAAATTTAGGGAGTGAATCCGAACTCGATTACCACCATGATCCCCTCTAAATACACTACTCTCAATTCTCTCGAAGTACACATTTAGTGGCATAAAAAAAAAAGATTTAGTACAATACATTAGTACTTCCTAATAATTGCTTTGCTATGTTGTCGCTAAATGCATTCTTTTTGTCGCTAACTCAGTATTGAGAAATTGAGTGAAAAGTGTAATGAAGGGATCCTCGTCCCTGTAAAAAGGTCTATCTTTAAAACCCTCTTTAAGCAAGTATAAAGACATCACAAGAGACAGTGACCCAATTTAGGGGTTTGGGGGGGGGGGGGGGGGGGAATATTACTAAACATACAAAAGGTGCTATAAACCATTGTCATTTCTACAAAATCTCAAACAACACCCCCAAAAGAATTAGTACAGAAAAACACTACAAAATGGTAGTAATACTTTACTACTGTTCATGTTAACAATGATGAATTAATGACCTTATATATCTCACAAAACTGAATTATTTCCTAGTTCTAATTTGAGGGGGGCAGATAACCGGCCTGTTCTGTAACTCGGAAAAGGAGAGGAAGGTGTGATCTTGAAGATTAGAGGGTTCTCACAAAATGGATACGCAATATTAACTTCAAGGACGCCACATGGTTTTCTGGACACAAAGTATACCTTCCTTTTGCTGCGCAAAAGTCATGCGGATCTCCCAATGCAGATTTCTGAATATTCCCTCTAGTGGATCAAGTATCTCCACCTTGTCACGTATAATTGCCCAACCGCCAGGTCTTAATACACGATCCATCTCGACAACTATTGCTACAGGCTGCTTACACCTGCAAAACTATCTTTTCGAACTCAGAAACAATCATACAAGATGAAAATACCATTAATTTTTGCATTCCATAACAAACTAGTATATTCAGTTTAATTTACTAGAAAAACAAATCCTCGGAAAAATAAATCCCATGTTTGTATGCATTGTAACCAATTGAAAAGAAATAATAGCATTGCAAGAAATCTATCATCACTTGCTTGGTAATAGAAAACCAGTCTATCACGCAAGCTAATTACTCCTATTAGGATGAGAAAATAATACTATTACATAAGAGAAAAGAAAGTAAAAGCAGCTATTTAATTACTAGGATGATTACTGTGACAAATGCTAGTTTATTATTGCTCAGTCCCAGAATGAGAGTCCTATTTCTTTTGTTGATTTTTTCCTCGAATATACGTATTTAGAAACAAACAAAATCCCATGTTATAAATCTCAAGGAGATGGAAACTGACAGAGATACGTGAAAGCAAACAAACACATAACCTCAGACTGTTATTGCCAGCAATTAAGAATAAAGCCAACTGATCCAAATTTTCCATATGACAATCCTCTCATACACAATATGGTCAAGAACAAAACCAAGGCAATCAGACATTTCAACCGTTTTTACCCCGAGAAGTAGAATAGTTATACTAAACTTTTATGAGGTATGTTGCCTGATGAAATTTGACACTGCACATGACTCAAAAAAATTCAAATGATCTAGACAGATGAGAAGAAAAAGAAGGGAACAAGATGAAGGCGTAAGAAGAAAAATATTCACACATAACCTGTTTTTAAGTCTTGAAAAGAGATGATCAGCATGCAAAAGGTCGTACGATCTTGGATAAGTACCAAAAGACTCGCACCAATCATGATAGATGCCAACAAGCCCACGTTCAAAAATTATTGGAAGTGTGTCTGGTGCATTTACAGGGATCACATTCATCACCCAGACCTTCTGCTGTAAAAGAGCAGCTGCAAATCTATAGTAAACATAGACCATATTAGTTCTTTGTTTTTTGGGCACACATGATAACAAATTTACTCTTTATCAAAAAAGGATGTTGAAGAAAAAAGTAACAAGGGAAACTAAGCAGTGTGTAGTTCATTTTATTCTTCAATTATTTTTCTCTCTGATTTGATGATTTCTATATAAGCATATAATGGTGCTCAATTCTAAGTTAAATGATAAATTCAACTTAGAAGCCTGAAAACAGGTTCGAGCATGAGAGCAGCCACATTGGGTACTTTCTCATCCTAGAACATCTTGTTGACAAAAGCAACTAGGAAAAACAGCTTTTTTCAGTAAGCAGCGTAGTTTTTAAAAAAAAATATATATAAAGTACTAAGCATACATAAGAAGCATCAAAAGGGGATGCCTCCCAGTACATGCGGTCGGCATACTACATAAGAAAATAAAAAATATATAAAAAGTCTCTGTTTACATACCCTCCATTGATGGCTTTCATGTCCATTACATTTCTGATCTTTGACCAGTCAATACCCATTCCGGTTAAGTAGGACTTGGTAACAATAGCTTCCCAGTGCTCAGTGTCTGCAATCAGACTCTCTCGATTGTTTACCCACTCAGGATAAGTCGTAAGCCTCTTGGGCCATTCCTCAGGCCACTCGGTCCCACGTTGTTCGATTGCAGCAGGAATAGCATGTAAGCAAATCTTCATGGGGACATACCTGTTGAAAACAAAAAGCTACAATCAACACCAAAAACAAATAAAATGGTGCACAATGATCAAATTATATGAAATTGCTTCCTTCCAGAACCATACTTGCGGCATAATGGATCTTTTGTTGACTTCTGTAACATATACTTGTCAAACGAGATTATGATGACCACGTAACAGTAAAATATCTAATACATAAAGCCGGAAGACTCTGGCTGTAAACAAAAAAAGTGAAGCTTTTTGGTATTTTCGAAAATGCCCTTTGACTTTTAAAAAATTCCTATTTTGTCATTTTTCATTATTTTTTATTTACTCCTTTAAATTTATAAAATTCCTATCTTATCCCCTCACAATTTACACGCGCAACGCGTGTGCCACCGGGTACTAGTAAATTATAATGGTCTGTGAATGCCAACAAGACCTAGACCAAAAAAAATGTGAAATATAATTCATGTAGCTACCCTTAAGTACTCAGGAGAAAGCTTTGTTGAGTCAAGGTTACGCTTATCAACTTATGTAATGAATTTCATCCCACTCATACTGTTACCCACCATCAAAATGGCCTGAAGGACTTTGTTCCAAGTGTAAAGGCAGGTTACTTCATAACATAAAAAAAAGTTCTAGTCATGTTTGGACGAATGTGAGTTTAAAATACTGAAATACAGGTTGAATGGAGAAGATTAAATGATCTACAATCCTCATAGTGGAGCCATTATTTGATCATTTAAGTTGTTGACTGAGCTCCTAAAACGTTTGCTAGTTCTTTTCCAGCATTCTTTTGCTGCTTCTTCAAACTGTTCTCACAGCAATACCAACATAAATTTTGACACCAGATTTTCAACTTTTCATATCCACTTCATCTGAATTAGAGTTCTTATATATTTAAACATCCAAGGAAAAAAAATATCTATAAATGTAGAAAGTACACTGTAAAGGTAACATTTGAGTTGGCTAATCCCACATCAGGCATTCGAGTGTGAAGTTGAAGGCTCAATATACAAGATTGGCCTAAGATCTATCAGCTCAAGCTTTTGGATCAAGTTGGGTTCAACAATTATATTTAAGGCCTTCGTTATGGACTCCACGTGTTTCCTAACACCACCTGAATATAGTTCTCCAACTGTTGGAAGTAAGTACATTAATTGTTTCTATAAAGCGTACAAATTGTCAGCATCTCCTTTACTTTCTAAATTAGAATCGCATGTGAGGAATCAATGAATAAACCAAGTGCCTATAGCCAGGATATAAAGCTAAAGATTATATAATGCATAGCAAGCACATTCCTGCTTACCAGGCAGCATCTGGGTTCTCATTTTCCTTGCACATAGGAGGAATTTTCCTCCTTCTCAATTCATAAATATCATTTGATTCAGGCTTCTGATATATTTTAACACCAATGTCGCTCACTTCATCACTTTTATGAGCCAAGATATTCCAACAGATACTTGCAGTCAGCTTGGACATCTCTGGAACAAAGAAAAATGTGTGTCAGAAAAGCAAAATAAAGTATTTTGAAAGGACTTGCTGTTATAGATGATGCAGCACAAGTACTCAAAGGCAAGTTTCTTTCAACAGTTGTGGTAAACTGATATGGGACAGGATCTAAAGTTGAATGCAGAACAGTTTGGGCCAATATTTTGTCTGCAGAAGGAATGTTCGTTTTACCACATTCTGCTCAAAAGGGCATGATCATGCCTTCCACTTTTATAGAAAACAAACTAGGCTTTAAGTGCTAATGTGAAGTGAAAAATCAGATCCAATGAAGTAGTCTCTAGATAGAAAGCTAAAATGTAATTCTACTTGAATTGTAGAGAATAAACTGGTCACAATTTGAAACTGTATAGACGTGGAAATCAGAATAGAGAAGCCAAGTTAAATGTAGATATAAATAGATCACCTCTATTAATAAATCACCCGAGGCCATGCATTCAGGCTTCTTAAACCACGTATTGGTCTAAGTAAAATTATTTTAATAAATGAGATGGTGAAAGTTTGTATGCTCTCCAGAGTTCAACTACACTATGATATGGTAATACAGATGGCCATGGTAAACCAACAAAAAATATCCTTATTGTTGAAATGAAGTGAAGTCAACCTTCTTCAGCTTCAATACTATCATGTTTACTCGACAAAATGAAGTACCCTCCAGGCCTCAAAATTCTATTCATCTCTAGAAGAAGTTTTCCCCCTGAAAATAAATGTAAGTAAGACCCTCCTGATATATAAGTGACAATAGAGAAGAAAAGATGGTCAAAAGAAGATCAAGAGATCATCCGAAACACAAACCATTAGAATGCCAAGGGATAACACATTCCCCACAATGAATTGTATCAAAAACACCACTGGGGAACGAAAGTCTCCGAGATGCAAAAGGGGTAACTACCGCAGGAAAACCACGCTCAAGGGCAACCTGTGCTAGGTCCACTAGGTCATCCTTCAAGCCTAGTGTAAGTGTAAATACATCCTTATCAAGTAAAGAAGTCCCTAAGCCTGAATCCGTACATCCAATGTCCAGAACTGTGCGAATGTTTTTTCCCCATTCAATGTCTGGTACCATCTTTTAAGATGCAATCAAATAAATAAATTACTAATTTATTTCATGGAATAAAGAAATTCTAAAATAATGATATTTGAAATAGCAGTAACATTCAACTACCAGTTTAGCTTTCTAGATATACTTTACAGATCAAAAATCTAATGTCTCGCACTCTAAACTTAGCTAATTGAGACAACAAGCAAGATTTATAGTCAACACAGTGCTTAGTATATATATATAACACAACTGATTAACATTGAAGGGAAATGAGAGACTGTTTAAGCATATTCATCAATTTCAAATTTTCTTTCCATCTAGGGAAACAAAAAGGCATGTATTAAGTGGCGGCAGCCAGGCTTCGAATAAGAAAGACTTTTAGGAGCTTATAGTATATCTTGTTTTGGAGAAAATACTAATTCGATCACATTCCTTAAGTCTCTATAGTATTAAGTTAAGAGACACAAGCACAATATATCATATAATACATAATACAATTCCAAAATTTACCTCTTCAATGGATTCAAGATAGTGTGTAATTCCACCCCTGAACTCGGACTGGTTCTGAGGAAAAGTGAGATATTCACCAGATTCTACCACCCAACTATGTGTCTCAACAAAGGCAGCTAGTTTCGGATGCGCCACATTCTTATACAGGATCTGGAAATATTATGGCACTACCATAAGAGACAATCAATTAATGCTCACCTATACCTAAAACTGATCTTCAAAACCTAAAACATGTCAAAGTCATATTACATACCTTCAATTTGCTTTCCGGCCAGCTTACTGGAGTCCCATACCCCTCATGGGGAAGAGGAACCAGACACATGGGAGGCAGTTTATGGCAACTCCGTTCGTGATGCCGATAACTCTGCATCCTTCCAGTGGCAGTTTCAATATCAATGCAAGGAATATAATTGTGCTTGCTCCTAGTATTGCATAATTTCCAAGTATATTGTGCTTTTGGATCAAACAATGGACCCAATTTCTTTTTTTTCTTCGATTTGTCTTTCGATTCACCAATCTCATCTTCCACATTCTCCTTAGCTTCCTGATCCAAATCCAAAGTAGTATTCAAATCACCACCCCCTTCCTCCTCCCCATTTGCTTTGCCCTCTTTTTCTTCTTCTTCTTCCTCCTTTTCTTTTTGCAACTCCTCATTTTCAGATTCATCAGAGCTCTGATTTTCTTCTTTATTAACCTTTTTAGGTAGCTTTATACTCTTTCCTTCTGATTTCCCCTTAGCTGCTTCTTTCTCTTTCTTGTGCCCATTACTAACCAGTGGCACAGACCCATTAACTTGTTCATTGTTTTTCTTCTCCAAATCAGATTCAAATTTCTCTTTCTTGTCTTCTTTTTCACTTACTCCACCTTTTTCTTGTTCTTTCTTGAATGAATCAATCTGGGTATCACTTACCTTTCCAATTGATGAAACAGGTTCAGCAATTTCACCAAAAGTGCTCCTTTGAGTGGTGACAGAAGAATAGGAAGAAGAAAAAACAGACCAAATGAAAATAAAACACAGACCCAATATAGCTACTGCTGTTGTCTTTATACAAACCCCATAAGACCTTTTTGCTTGCCTACCAAATCTTGCAGCTATAGCCATTTCTATCACTCAAAAACTACAATAAAAATTGTTTCTTTATATGTATAATTAAGCATCAAGCAAGATCTATGAGCAGATAAGAAAGCTTACAAAGTAATATAACAATGATTCAAAAAGTGAAAAAGTGGAAAGATAGTGAAGTTTTAACTTGAAGTGAAAGGATTTGAAGAAAGATAAAGAAGTTCCAACCAAAAGCAAGCACCCATTTGGAGCAATCAAAATTGTGGAAAATATCAAAAGGATCAATCTTTATTCTTTACAAATTCCCAAATAACAATCTTTGATAAACTGGGAAAGATGAATTTCAGCTGGGTTTATTGGGTAATTAGATGGCATCTACTTGATTCCACCTTGTGAAATTGACCAATATTTTATTGTACTAAGATTTACTCGAAGAAGAAACGAGGGGAAAAAAAAAGGAAGAAAAGAAACAGATTATTTTAAAAACAGTTGTGCTTGTTGTCTTAAAAGACTAAAATAAAAATAAGGCTAAATTCAGATGACCACCTGGGTTTTGGACGAATTTTCACTTAAACATCTGTAGTCAGTAAAGCTATATTTAAACTCCCGGCTTTTTGAGTTGAAATGAATAAATGCTTTCCGTTTTAACTGGGTGCGCAAATCCAGATAATTCTTTTTGCCTGTTTCCTTCATAATTCCATGGCTTTTTTGTTCAAATTAATTTTATTTTAAAAAACAAGCAACTCTATTTAGCTAAACAGTTTACAATGTTGATTATTAAGTTAATTAATTAAATATAGAATAAATATTTAATTAGAATTTGTTGAAAACATAGCTATAATTATTACATTATTAAATATTTATACAAATAATAAATTATTTAATTATATATTTTAGGTTTTTTGATCAATTATTAAGTTAAACATTTAATTAAAATATATATTTATTTAGTTATAATTATGAGAAAATAATTTTAATTTTATTTAAGTTTGTAATAAAATTTTATATAGGCATGATTTTCTTGAAATTCTAACTCCAATAAAATTAATAAAATTATGGAACTCAAGTTAAACTTAGTTATGACAGTTAATAACGAATCTACTAGTATAATTTTATTATGTTTTATAAACTTTCAAATATGTTAATTAATATAATTAGTTGTGTGATTTAGTAAATTTTAATGAAGATATTTCAGTTAAGACATTATTTTAATAATGAAATTGATAATTAATATTAATATAAAAGTTTAATAGCTTAATAAAAATACAATAATAAAGTTGTCTTAGACAGCCACGGCTATGGTGCTATACAATAATATTAATATAAAAGCTTAATAGCTTATATTTTTACTTTATATTTTTACTTTAATAAGTTTTTTCCTTTATTTATTTTCATTACTAAAAATAAAATTCAGACAACGTTATTTGATAATTATATTTAAGTGTTTATTTTATTTTATTTTATTAAAAGGTAGAGTTTGAACTTTTGTTGCTGACAAGATTCGATACCTAGACCTCATTAAAGTTGTAATGGCTCATTATGGTGCCAATATTGAATAATCGCCTTTTTTGTGTTTTCACTTTTTTGCTATCAAATTGATTTTGCTTCCACTTTTTTCAAAGTAGAAACAATTATCAAACAATATTTCTAAAAAAAATTGAAAGCATAAAAAGTTATCAAATGGACCCAAAAATTACTTTCTCTTAACTTCATCTTCCTATATATAATGTACAAATTACAATAATACGTCTGCTTAAATAAATAAATAAGTCATATTTACCTTTAACTCCAAGTTAATTTGCAAAAATCTTAATATACTAAACTATGAGATGAATTTATTTAATTTTTAAATAATAATATTTGCTTTTAGTAATATCTTTTAAAAAAATTAAAATATTATTTATAAATTAATTATGATTAAATAAATTTATATTAATTTCAAATTTTAAATTTTAAATTTTCGCAAAAAAAAAAAATCAAAATACCCTCTTGATAGAACGGATCAGGGATACCCTCTTGAGAAGAAAAAATTGATTCTGAATGTCTTTTAAAAGCCAAGAAAAAGGAAGGGGGTATTTTGGAACTTTCCTACCCTTTTTTGACCGTTACAGCACTTTCTCACGCACTTTTGGCGTCTGACATACACGCACAGTTAAAGTGGATGGAAAAGGTCACGTTTTCACTTCAACTCAAAAAGTTGAGAGTTTAAATGTAACTTTACTGACTACAGGTGGTTAAATGAAAATGCGTCCAAAACCCAGGTGGTCATCTGAATTTAACCCATAAAAATAATATATGGTCGGATTGTTGAGATCACACCGTCTTGGGCTTATATGAACGCAATTTTTATTGGAGACCCAGTGGCGGTCCGTAATATATGAGAACTGAGAAGAAATGGCATATGTCTTTGTCTGGCCCAACAAAATTTGGATGATTTTGTTCAATTTTGAATTACACTTTATTTTGACACATGATATGATGTGGTGGTGATATTTTACTAAGAATTACAGTGAATCATTGGTATGAAATTTTAGTGAATTAATTCATTGTCTTCAATTTCAATCCATTTGTCATCTTCAAATTTAAAATTGAGTATGTGTATACATAGAGAGCGGTACACCACCAGTTCAACATTAAATATCAACAAAATCGCAGCGTACTGATTTTAATTTAATTTTTTCTACACTAAAACCGCATCGGCTAAACCATTTGGTTCAATGCAGTTTACCCGGTTTTGGATCAAATTGCGCCAAAATAGAAGTTTATTAGGGGTGTATCCCCATTAACAAACAGACGAACATTGCAAATTTATATGCATCTTTCTTCAAAATAAACACATAAAAAAACAAACTTAATTTTACAACATTTAAGTTGAATTTTGAAGAATGGGCTTTAATAGTAGCAAATTTTGGTTCATGGATTCAGTTTGAATTTCATTAGGTTCAGTTATTGATTTCCATTGCCATCAGTGTATGTTGTCTAGTTCTTGTTTTGGACTGTGTTTCTTTTCTTTAATGATAGAATTTCTTTGTAATGTAGTTGCACATAGTATATAGCTCATGATTGGATTTAAGAAGAAATGCATTACAACTTCAAACAGAAGAGTTGCCAACTTTTTATACATAAATACACAACACATCACTCACATAAGTCAACATGTTCAATTAGGCTACGCCGCTTTCTTGCTCTAGTATAGAATGAAGCTTTCTTCTGAACTATAATACAGAAAAGCCACAACGAACTAGTAATATTAACACTCCAAACAGTTTTCCTTCGGAAATTGTATGGTGTTCTCGGAAAGTTCTTGTTATTGTGATGTAGTTGTGGTAACTGATTGAACAGGTTCAGGAAGAACTGGAGCGGACAGATGGGGAGAAGCTGCAGAAGGCTGCTCGGCATTTGGATCAGGAGATTTTTCCTGAGAAGCATGCATGTTGACCTTTATCCTGCACCAAAAATATAATCAGTTTTGCATTTTATTTCATTTCCCTTTATATATTCTTGGTTTAATCATCCTGATAAAAAACAGCAAATTGAGGCTTAAAGGTTCTTCCATCTGTTCAAGTCTGTGACGATTCAACATTTCCATGCTCATGTTTCCAAGCCCTCCAAACCAGAATGTGCTATGCAGTGGTCAGGCAGTTGAGGGATTTCATAAAGGAAATAGATCAATCCTTACTAAGTCCCAGAAAAATGCGAATCCCTTTAAAATGATTCATGAGCACTTAATTAAGTTGCAAACAAATGGAGAAGGCATAATCTAACCTGTTGTGAATGTTTACATATTCATCAGTTTCATCCAGTATCTCCTCCTGACATAAAAAAATAAACGAGAGGTCAGATCAGCAAGTACCTGTGTACCTTCATAAAGCCATAAACAACAATCGAATGTCATAAAAACCAAATTGAGACTCATTTGGAGTACCCTTCTCGAAACCAAAGAATGGAGGAGTGCTGTTATAAGGCTAACTTTAGTTTATATAAAAAGAAATAGGAGTAGCTATTTATTCAACTGCCCCACTCCATGACGAGCAGTGGAGAGAGCTGAAGCCTGCAAAGAGCAAAGCAGAGCATTCGCCGAGAAAGGAGGGTGGAAAACTAAAGAAGTGAACATCATAGTAACAGCCTTAATGAGAATTTCAAATACCAATCATACTGAAGTACATGATAACTCATTCTTGTTTTGGCCTATTGGTAACTTGGGACAGCATGGAATAGATATCATAGTATTTTTCCCATCTAACTATAAAGGAAACAAATTTTACATGCAAAAGGAAATGCACCTAAGAATTTAATACTGCTAACAAACCGAATTATTAGTCCTTTACTCCTTTTAAAGATGCCTAAGAAGAAAATTTTATTTCAAAAGTTAATCTACCAAATCTTTTGATATTTGATATTTAGCTCATAAATTACCATATGATATAAATACATATACATCGTTCCAACAACATTTTTCAGGACTGATTTTGAGACCTTTAAATAAACCATTTGTAACAAGGTGGATCAAAACCAGAGATCCTATAAAGTTACTTAATGCCAGTTCGTTTGAATCTAATAACCTTGGCAACACCGCACTTCTTCATAGCGTTAATGCAGTTCGACATACTCAATTCGAGTTGAGTTGATCTTTAATATTTGTGTCAATGCTGACAGCCCCCAGTAAAGGGGATGGTTATCATCATTATAGTTATTAAGATTTTTTTTATGATAATTAAGGAAGGTGTACAAGAAAAATACATGCATGAATCATTATCCACACTAAATAATTTTTAATTTTTTAGTTTACGAAGGCGTATAAGAAAAATACATGCAAGAATCATTATCCACACTAAATAATTTTTAATTTTTTAGTTTACCTGAAGAAGCTCCTCAATAACATCCTCCATGCTAATTACACCAACTACTTCTTGATTAGATGGGAACTCTGGAATGGGAGCATTTTCTAAATCCAAAATACAAAATGAGCAACCTTTGTGTCTTTTCTTGAAGGCAGGAGTAGCTGGGGAACTTTTCTTATTCAATTGATTGCCATCAGTCTTGTCAGTAGCATGCGAGTTGGATTTATTAGCCATATTTTGCACAGCTGCATCAAGACCGTAAAACCACCACAAGAAGACATAAATAATTTAATCAGGCAACTGAAGCATATAAGTTAAATCCAACTAGCTGTGTCAGTAACTTAAGTCATAATTACTGAAAATGATACAATCAGCAGCAGACAAACATAATATTGAGAATTAAATTAGGACAATCGCTCTGGAGTCTGGACACTGATTTTTTATTTTTTCATATTTATTTTTTAAGAAAGGCACTTGCGGCTTGCAGAAAGCCCTGACTCTGTAATTTACTTTAAGAATTAGAAGAGGGCATAAATAAAAATTTAGGTTAAATTTTGTGACAAGTTCAAAATTAGTAATTTTGACGGTAAAATTAAACAAAATAAACATTAAGTTTATCTTAAGGTATTTACCGTCTTCAGTTTTCTTTGGTAACTCTTTTGTCTCACTCAGATCTTTGTATACAACAGCAATGTGGCTATGACCTTTTTGAAATTCATTCAGAATATCATAAAGAGGCATGGTTTCTGAAACCCTGAAATAAATAAGAACACGAGAAAAATAAATAAGCTCGTTAATGACACAGAGAATCAAATAAAAAGCCATTCTGAGCATTTATTCAGAAACAGAAAATGAGAGAAATGTTAACTACATAAAATAAACTCATTCATAAAATGGCAGATCAGATCAATGAAAAGAAAAATTATGGAGAACTAGGGTGTTTTGACTGCAAAAGTTTGAAGCTGATTTCCAGGCACAGATGGGTCATTAAAAACAATAGCAAAATTGGCATATCATTTGATGAATATAGGAAATCATTAAGGTTATAATGTCAAAAGGTTTGTGAACCCAGCAGAGGTTTATCTTGACTATATGAACAAGCCCTTCACTGGACTTGTGCTCGTAACGGGACAATCTCCTTTCAAGTCATAATTATCTTTCTTAAGAACTTAGGCTATATTTGTTTACAAAGATTATACTTGGGATAGGACTATTAATCCCAAGTGTCGTGTTTGTTTTCAAATTTAGACTTGGAACTATTAGTCCAGGGATTATAAAATGACTTAATATGGGGGACTATTTAATATCATGTTCAACCAGGTATTATAATCCTAGAATTATAATCCCATGGATTATAATCCCGGGATTATAATCCTTGCAAACAAACATGGCCTAAGAGAGAAAGCAAAATGTGGTTGTTCTTAATTACCGAGGAATTTTTCTTATCATCATTTTTCTCAGAGGAACTGCATCTTCTGGGTCAACTGTTAAGAGATTTTTCACCTGCACGAGATGGACAAACAGATGAGCAAGAATTATGAGAGTGAGCTTAAGCTGTTTAATTATTAATAGAGGGTGTGAATGAAAATAAAACTATTACTTGAAAAGATCAAGAATGATTGAAATAGAGATTAAATTAAATTAATTTCGTTTATTTATACAAGGGAGGAAATACAAGAGGGATGACAAGGGTTTCACCCTAAAGTGGAACAAGAATAAAAGACAACAAAATTAAAGAACTTTTTAAAATCTTCTCCAAACCCAATACAAATTTGAAATAAAAAGACCATGAAAAGTACTCGATGAGGCAAGGAAGAACAACACTCTGTTCCTCAGAAAGAGGAGATCAAGTTCTCCCTAAACAGGCTAGACTTTCGTTCAATCCATACGTCCCATACAACAACCAAAAATAAAACACTTCCAAAGAACTTTGGCATCATCTTACCAAACTCCTGAGATCTTATTATCTTCCCAAAAACAAATCATTTCCAAAGCCTGATTATACACCCATGTCTAGTCAAGCACAACAAAGAAGGGAGTTCACAAGCTACGCATCACAGGAAAGTGCAATAAAAGGTGGGATGAGTCTAGCTTCTATGCATTCACATAACACAAGCACTTGGAGATAAATCTTCCTAAGACATAAGACTTTATAAAAGCTATTGCATATACTCCCACAGAACTTAAAAAAGAAAACACCGAAACTACAGTCTGGTATAGTATACATGTGGTATAGTATACATCCACATATTGTCTAATGTCAATATCCTATGTGAGGTCTAAGACATTAGAGAAGTAAAAATCCATAGTTTTCATTTTTCCAGAAAGTAAAAGCAAAAATTAGAATTGTTTCACCCCGAGGTTTGATTTCAAGAAGCTGATGTACTTTAGAGTTCAATTTGTCAAACTAATTTTACTTCAAAAATGGGGGGTAAAAGCACATGGTCCGAAACACTTTTTAAGCCCAACCTTTCATAAAAAATAAATTTATCTCAACTACTAGCAAATGCGTCATACAAATGCGGTTTGCTTTAGACTTGTGCAAATATTATGATCATGTAACAGAAGCAAAGGAATTACCAGAATAATTCCGATGATATTTGTTGGATTTCCAGAATAAACAGGAACTCTACTATGACCCATTGTCATTATCGCATTCAAGGTCTCCCTGTGTAAGAGACAAAGAGAGAGAGAGAGAGAGATAAGCATAAAATATGTGCAAACAATACCGATAAAACAAATAGTAAGCCATGAACCCACAAAGAAAGAGTTCCATCTAGATCAATGGAAAATGCCTTCGAGATAGGTGTCATGGCATCTTTTGCAGTCTTTTCAGTCAATTCAAGTGCTCCAGCAATTATAGTCGTCTCGTCATGTGTCAAGTCCCCTCCTTTCCCAGCCTATCAAGATAATACAAAGAGATTGTGGTTTAGGTAGTATGAGAGAAAGGGAGAAGGGCAGGGAGATAGAAAAATAAAGTCCATTACTAAGCTTCTCCCCCATATAAATGGCTCGGCAAAATTTCAGATAGTTTCCAGCTTTAACATAAGAATTTGGAAAAATAATACTCCCTCATTCCACAAAAAAAAGGGTCACGTTTGCAAACTTTAAGGATATATCATATATATTTTTCTTCCATGTTTATCATATATATTATCCTAAAATATAATTAGTGTTTAGTTTAGTAACGGTGGCGTGATAGTGAAACTGTGATGTTAAAATTAAGGTCATTCTGCATTTTATACTGTCATTAACAAAAAGAGGATTCTTTTTGTGGACCAAATTTTCTTTGCAAACAAGACTATTGTGGAACGGAAGAAGTATAAAAAGAGGATTATTTAAAAGTTTTATTGGTTGATCTCTATTCTGGACAAAATACCTCATTTCCATGGAAGTCCACAAATGTCTTTAGCTCTGCTCTACGTAGAAGGGCAGCATGTCCCTTACCCAACATCCAATCCAGAACCTAAACATAATTAAAAAACTAAACAAATTAAACAAATATAATCTGAATAATTATAAGAAGTAACACGTATAAGTTTTTCTATACATCCATTTTGTTACCAATATAAAAGGAAAGATAGAGACACAATTAGTCTTATTTAGAGAACTTATGTGTCCAGTCAACAAATAGTTGTGTTTTGTTTCTCACAGGTCCCAAGCAACAAAACATATAAAAGTTACATTTTTCATAAAGTTAAATATTATTACAATACAACGGAAACAAACAGAGCGAATAACTCAATCAATTTGTTTACTAAAGACAAAGTGGAAACAATAACAATTAAGTGTGCATATAAATACATAAAAGAAAATTTTACTACACCTTACTGATTGGATAAGCAACAGGGAAGAACAACCATAGAAGGAACTGGACAAAAGGGGCCACTGTTGCTCCAACAGTCAATCCATAGCGGGTACAGATTGCTTGAGGCAGTATCTGTAATTAGACATCAAAGAATAACAACTTAAAAGATCATGTTTGCACCAAAAAGTAAAAAGTAAAAAGTTTATGTTGTCCGAAGAGGCTCCATCCAAAAAACAGCCTATTCAATTTATTTCAAAGATAAACAACCTCGCCAAACATGAGGATGAGTGTCACTGATAGCAGAACTGCTGCCCATGGAGGCACAAGCTTGTCCAAGAATATGGGAAGAGACTACGGGACAAAAAAAACAGGAAGTCAATAATCAAAATGGCTAAAAATAGTAACATAATCAGATAATCATTTAAAAGCTTCACACACCTCCATTGCTAAAGAGTTGCCAATCAAGAGTGTACAAAGCAATAGGTGCTGATTCTTAACCACCGGGAAGATTTTAGCTGCACACAAAAACAAAGCACTTAAATTGTTCAACATACCCATTTAAAAAAAATACAAAAACCAATTGGGTATCTTATAGACAAATTGCTGCAAGCTAAAATTTTCAACAATGACCTCCGCGTACCAATTTAGCTCCACGATCATCATATGACATAACAAACCCCATAACATTATTCACTGATTTCCTTTTTCATATAACGGATCAACTTAAACAATCTCCTAAAAATTCAGTGAATTTTAACACGATATAAAAAACAAGTTCACCATCCCACAAATCCAATATTCTTACCATAATTTCTTAACACATTCAAAATTCCTTCCCACAAATATACACATAAATACAAGCAAAAACAGGCGCCAAGCTCTTAAATTGGGCGTAAATTAGAGTATTCGAATTTTGAAAGAATATTATGCTTCTGATCAGAATTTACACAACCCAAGTTAATAAATGACAAAAAAAACAAGACCCAATTGAGGAGAAAGAGTACCAGCGTGTATACGATCTTGGGGACGGCCGGATTTGATGAGAACCTCAAGGTCGACTAGGCCAAGAGACATAAGCCCCAGGGTTAAGCCAGCCATAAGACCAGCAAATGTTACCAATCCTATAACTACCAGGAGATATAGCCAGAATTTGGTTGCACAGCAGGGTATATCATCGGCCATCTCTCTTTCTAAAACACCCACCTGACAATCTCTCTATTGATTATATTGACAGAAATTTGCAGAGTGGTATGTGGGTTTCTCTGTGTCTGATTGAATGGAGAAGATTTGGATTTTTTCACAGAGTTCAGTATTTTCTTGATTGTATCAGTGGACACTGTCAAATGGCCAAATATTCTTTTATTGCTTTTGCCGGTTCAGCTTAATCAAGTGTTGGAGGCACTTCATTATTAATAAACTCCCACTATCCAATTTTGGAGTGTTTCTAATTCTTTTTTAATTCACGTTTTAAGAAAAAATATAAAAAATAAAAATTATAATTAATATTTTATCTAATTAATTAAATTAAGTATAACATTTTAATATTATTTTTTAAAATTTATTAAAAAAGATAAAAGATAAATAATTTAATATTTAATATAAAAATAATATAATAAATTAAATCATTAATACTCTTTTAAAATTTATAAACGATAAATAAAAAAAATCACTATTCTAAAAACAAAAATCGGAGGGAGTACGGTTTAGGTAGGTGCTCAGTGCTCTCTCATCATGAGTCACCTTTTTATAAATTTAACTATAAAATGATACTCCCCCGGTCACAAATTAATTATAATTTTAGAGAATTGATGATGTACCAAATTAATTGTATTTTATTTTTTTTAGACAATTAAAATAGGTATGGTATAAATTTATCCTTTTTATGTATTCTTTCTTTTCCTAAGTGTATAATCCTCAAATTGCATAATCATGTATATAAATTTTTAGTGATAAATTTGACATAATAATTGTATTTATTAATAAGTGCTCAAATGGTCAAAAGTGTAGATAATTTAGGATGGAGGGAGTAGTAATTTTTCCATTCTAAATTATAATATTGACTTTTTTAAAAGTTAATTTTAAATATTTTTAAATTTAAAATTGACATAAATTCAATTAGTTTATATCATTTTGATTATGAATATCATAAATTATCTAAAAAGTATTACTAGTCATAAGATTTATTATTTTTAAAACTTAAATGAATCATGTCAATTTTAGATTTAAAAATGTTTCAAATTGACTTTTAAAAAGTTGGTATTGATCTTATAATTTGGAACAGAGAGAGTATAACCATTAACAAAATATGATTAAACATAACATTTATTAAATATGAATACGATTGTATATGTTGTATAGTACTCCATATGTTCCAAAATATAAAATCATTATTGATTTTAAAAGTCAATTTAATATATTTTTAAACTCTAATTTATAATAATTCATTAAAATTTATGAAATAATAAAATTTACAATGAGTAATATTTTTTAGATAGTTTATAATATTCATGACTAAAATTAAAGAAATTTATTTAAATTTTTGAGTTTGAAAATATCTCAAATTAACTTTAAAAAATCAATAATAATTTTATATTTTGAAACAAAGGAAGTATTATAGAAAAGCTACTAGCAAGGGTCCATATATTTGATTTTTAGCAATATTATTTTTTTTTGGAATAGCATCAAATTAAATTGAAGATACTTTTAGGGGTAAAAGAGTATTTAATTAGGTAAAAGAATATTACCGGGATGTAGTCTCTGGTCCGGTGAAATTTTAAGTGTAAAAAGGTATTAACAATAAATAAATAAATAAATTTATAATATTTTTAAGTAATTTTTCTAAATTAATAATAATATACATTAATTTATAATGGATGAATTTTATTTTATTTTATTTTTTTGGGTAAAGGCCTAAAGGGAGGGCCCAAAAAGGCCAAAATAAGGAAACTACACTGGAAACAAGCAAATCTTTAAGATCCTCCGAGTCTCCAACAGCTGGCCCGTCACGTGAGCCAATTTTTGGTATACATTTAGCACACGTGTAATCAAATATTTGTCATATGGCATTCATTTATTTATTTATTTAGGTTATTGACATATATTTTAAAAGAAAAAAAATATACATGTTGCCGCTGGTACCAGGTAAACGGATATACATATACCTTCAAATTTTTATTTTTTTTTCTATTTGTCAATTTACTCCACTTAAGTAAAGATAATAAAATAAAATAAAATAAATAAACTGTTATATTTAAACCATCACGATTTTATTATCATTTTTTATTTAATATCACTCCGTCCCAAATTAATTGCTCAATTTTGACCATTTTAAGTCAAATTGACTATTTTTAGAATTAATAATTAAGCATATATAAATATATTTCTAAAATTATAAAAATTAGAGTTAGTAATAAATTGTACTCCCTCCGTCCCAAATTAATTGCTTTTTAGGACTTTTTTAAGTCAAATTGACTATTTTTAAAATTAATAATTAAGCATATATAAATATATTTTTAAAATTATAAAAATTGAAATTAGTAATAAATTGTATATACTTTCTTTTGGTTATAATATCTTCACCTATATGTTGGCAAAAATAGTAAAAAGATTAGTTTTAAAAATAGTCAATTTGACTTTAAAAAGTCATAGAAATGAAATTAATTTGGGACGGAGGGAATATATACTTTCTTTTGATTATAATCTCTTCACCTATAAAATATACATACATTTTCTACCACAACAATTATCGTATTACTACAGAGTCAACTTGAACAATTAGAACTTGACCCGGTTTTAGGTGTGGTCCATTTTTGGCTATACATACATTTTCACAAATAAACTGCCCAATACGGTCAAGGAATTTAGAGTTAAACATGTAAAAAAAATATTTTTTTAAAAATTTATAAATTTTGGGCTTGAACGTGGAAGTGAACATAACCTGCAATCAGTAGTGGGCAGCTGGTGAGGAGATAAGGTCGGTATATTTCCTGCTATTATTCTCCGCTCCGAGTTGTTAATTGAAGGATGGAAAGGGTAAAGCATTCTTCTATAACCGATAATTAGATGCCATTCATGGACTGAATGTTTCTACCACAACAATTTAACTTTTGCTTTGCTTTTTCGTTTCATGGCTGTACTATAATATATATATATATATATATAGGGTTAAGATCAGGTCCGGACTCCCGGACCTGATAAAATCCGGACCCGGAATTTTTTTTTTTTTTTTTTTTTTTTTTTGCAAAACAGTTAATAAAAAATATATAATGATTTTTGGTATTGAAAAAAATTATTAAAACAGTGTTTTGGGTTTGATTTGGATATATATAACAAACAGTCTGTATAACACTGTTTGTTATATATATCCAAATCAAACCCAAAACACTTTTTTAATAATTTTTTTAAATACCAAAAATAATTATATATTTTTTATTAACTGTTTTTCAAAAAAAAAAAAAAAAAAAAAAAAAAATTTTCCGGGTCCGGATTTTGGTCAGGTCCGGGAGTCCGGACCTGATCCTCACTGTATATATATATATATATATATATATATATATGGTGAATTTTTTATTTTAATATTCACATGAATCAATATTCAATATAATACTTAACAGCTGAAACAAGGTCCCATTTTAGGCTATATTTGTTTGTAAAAAATATGATTGGAATTAGATTATTTGTTTTAATTTAACACTATTTAACATGATGAGGATTAATAGTTCTTTAAATAGTCTTATGTACTCTCTTTTTTTATCATTCATAAGACTATTTATGAGGTATTATATTATTTCATAATGAACGTGTGATTAATAATCTCCCTATTTTAAACTATCAAATGACTTTATGGGATTAGTAGTCTCACATTAATAGGCTAATAGTCTCTCATCAAAAGATTGAATAATCCGAAATAATTTTAAATTAAGATAAATAGTCTAATTCTAAACATGTTTTAAAGATATTTCAAATGGATTGAAGTATATTATTTTGCTTCAAGTTATATGACAATATTCCTTTTGCAGGTAACAGTTTGGCATCATTAAATTCTTTTCTTTATTATTCTTCTAGAATTCTCAAGTATTAGACACTTGTTTTATTGCTTTTACAAGTCCTATTTTATTTTTTAATGTTTTTTATAATATATATATATATATATATGTGTGTGTGTATATATTAATGTTTTAGTCTATTTTAACATGTAACTCCTATTTCACCTTTCACAAATTTAGATGATTAGAGTCATTTTGATCAATTACGAGTTCAGAGGGCGCACATTGTTTTAAAAGAGTGATACCTAGGGTGCCAGAGCCAATAAGACACCTTTTAAAGTTTAGGGTGCAAAATTCTTGGCAAATAAAGTCTAGGGTGCAAGATGCAATTTGTATTTGGGTCATATATAGTAAATATCAATAGTAGAATTATTAGTTATCACCTTTAAAGGAAACTGAATATGCAAAAACTAATGAATTCATAGTAGTTATTAACTTGTTAAATCTCAGTTATTACCACTGTAGAAAACTTCCAAAGCGGTTAGACCTTTGACCTGCCAAATAGTTTCATCTTATCTCAAGCAGCATGGACAGGAAGCTCTAATCCGCTCGAGTTTATTTTTCTCCCTCATAAATTCTAATCTCTCGTGCAGCTGATGAGAATCGAACCCTGCAGTGGCGCCCCACCATAGCGGCAAGGGGAAAGTCCTTTTTAACCAAATGGACCACAATTTGTTCTCTAATTTTTAACAAAACATTCAGCTATGTTTGGATTGAAAGAATGAAATGAAGAGCGGAATGATTCATTTCATTCTAGTTGGAATGAGTTATTCCATATGTTCTCCCTCTCTCAAAGAACCAAACACAATTTTTTCATTCTAATCGCAATCAAACACAATTTTTTCATTCCATAAGAATGAGTCATTCCATTCCCACCTTCATTACTCCAATCCAAACGTAGCATAGCAACAAAAATCCATAATATCCCCAACCACCAGAAGCCCTTCAAGTTTGGTCTTGGTGCACCTACAGCACATAAAATCTGTGAGATGCTTATAAGATAACTAGATAAGGTGGTTATAAATAAACAGGAAAACAAAAGAGTAGCTGTACTTGGTGATTTACAAAGTATAGATTGTCAATTCAATGATAAATTATACATGGTGGGACCCACACACCTTTTTTCTCTTTTGCAAAAAGGCATGCACAATTTGAGAGGGGAAAGAGCTCCTGAGAGGGGTATACAATTTGTTTGTAGTCGTGGACTCTCTATGCACCTTCATTTTCATTAAGGTAAAGAAGCTGGATACGGTTGCACAATTTTCTCAGACGTTGGTTTTGTGTGTGGCTCTCTTTTACTTATCCTCTTCCTACAGTCCTTTGTATCTCCAAAAACACTCATTCATTCTTCCATATATTGGCATGCATTATCACTAACTTTATTCCTTTCTATTATTTCTCTAAATTTGGTAAAAGCAAGAACTTAAACATGCCAGAACAAGAAATCGGCCTGCCAGAGGAATGGCCAGAACCTGACTTACCTTATACTGACACTGTCCGAGAACTCCATGCAGCCATTGAAAAGGATTGGGATTCTGTGCGGCGGTCGGCCTGTCAGACAGCGGCCGGAAGAGCGTTGTGGAAGCATGTGATCCATGACCCACTAGCTGGTTTACTCGCGGGAGAGACGCACCTGAAAAGCCTGTATGAGAAAATAGAAAAGGACAGGTTAAACAATGCCAGAGAAGTCTCTGGTGTCATTCTTGCTGTTCGAACTCTCTGGTTTGATACTAAACTTGAAGCTGCTGTTGATTCGTTTAGTGGAGCAGCACAAGTTGTTCTTCTCGGTGCAGGTTGGTGACTATTCTTTCTTGCATTTTAGTACCTAGCATGTACATATTGAACTAATGCAGCGAGAGGGGAATATTCATTTTTATCATCTTTGGATACACAGCAGACTATAACAAAATTTTGCATATCTATGGTTCATTTTTGTTTGCTGCTGGTTCCAGTGTAATTAACTGTATAAACTGACATAGCAGATCTCGTCATAATTCCTTAAGCTGCATGCCTTTTACACTGCATAGATCCTTAATTTGATCTCCTAATCATACTCCCTCTGTTCCATTATAAAACAGGTCTCATTTGCAAAATTTACAAACTTTAAGGATATATTTTTGTTCCATCTTTTATTGAGTATTTAATTTAGTAGTGATGCCATGATAATGAAATTGAGATAGTAAACCTGAGGACATTATTATTTTTATGCTACCATCAGAATAAATGGGAATTTTATTTTTTTTTAAATCATAATTTGCAAATAGGACTTTTTTCGTTTTCGGGACAGAGGGAGTAGTAATATGTTCCCATTACAAAATGGCTTACTGCACTACTATAAGCTACAATCATGTATATTAACAAGGCATTATTCTAGTTTGGTAATTGCCTTCTTTTCCAGAATATGACCATGTCGACCTCAGACTGCTACTGCACAAGGTAAACACCAGGACCAGAATTGATAAATAAATAAATAAATAAATAAAATTCCTAACAAAAGTGCATAAAAGAGTAGCACAAAAAACCTTTTGAAAGAAATGAAGTAATACATGAACAATTAGAGTCCAATATATTAACTTTTGGACCATGGCTCATCAAAAAGGTTGTTGCAATAAATGGCTCTTATATTTGACAATGAAGTGTCTATGGCACAGCTTGCATATGGATGAGTGTACCCTTTCAGGAAAAGGCCCTAGCATCCCCCACTTCAGAAAATTTAATTATTTTCTCTCTCCCCCCTCCCCCCCCCCCCCTCCCTCAAAACAGTCGGTGAAATTACAAGGGTAAACAAAATTTTAATCAAAATAATTTACTTACCTGCAGGAATGGATGCAAGGGCATACCGTTTGAGCTGCTTGAAAGAAAGTGATGTTTATGAGGTAGACTTTGCTGAGGTCTTGCAAATGAAGAAAACAATAATACAAGCAGCAGTGGAGTCAACAAATGAATGCCAGCATCTGATGGTGACAGCAAAATCACTAAACAGAGTGGCAACTGACATAAAAGACAATGACTGGCTCGAAAAGCTTCAGATATCAGGATTTGTGCCAGAGAAGAAGACGGTGTGGATTCTGGAAGGTATCCTCTACTATCTTCCCCACTCCCAAGCAATGGGAGTACTGAAGACTATAGCAGACAATTGCAGTCTAACCCACACGGTACTCCTAGCGGACTTTATGAACAGGCAATCAACCACATTATCCAGCTCTGTCTTCCACTTCTATAGTGATTGGCCTGATCAACTCTTGCCATCTCTAGGATTTTCTGATGTTAAGCTTTCACAGATTGGTGATCCTGATGCCAACTTTGGCCTGTTGCCTGATCCACTTAATCTGTTCAATAAGCTGCGCAGCTTGCCCAGATCTTTTGAAACCCATCCAGATGATGGGACACCATGCTGTCGCTTGTATTTGGTGCAGGGCTCGGGGTCACCAAGCCAAGTCATTCCATAAACGACCAACTCCATGAATGGAGATATTATACGGTGTAAGTGTAGGCATCATTATTTATTTGTGCTACCATAGTAATACAAAATAACATTTGGATAACAATATAGCCACATGATGGTGGCAGTTATGTTTATGCAACTCAGAGACTGACCAGAGGAAAATTTCAAGTTGCGAAGTAAAGATTTTTAAGGGAAAAAGTTTTTTTTATATATATTAATTTTATTTTTAAATTTAAACATTCTCTTTGTCCAATGGTCAAAACTTGTCTTTTGTTCATTAAGAGAGAATTTTATTCATCATTCTTATTATTTTTTATTCACTTAACACTTGAGGTACCTACACTTACTATATTACTAGATAAGGATCCCCATCATTCAGGGACATAAAAATAAACCTCTTTTTTTGGGCACGGGATGGAGATTGGGATTACAAATGAACAGAAGATGAAACCACTTTTCTTGGCACGGGATGGAGATTGGGATTGCAAATGATTTACAGATTTCATACATCATACATGTGTTACCACAACTTTTTTGGGGGGAACTTTTATACGCTATATACTTTTAGAGGGAAATTAAAAAAAAATTAGAATTATATTTGATAAGCTTTCAGGAAATTAAAATTAATTAAATCCTTATAACAAATTGGCATCATGACTTTGGAGCAATTGCTATATATTAGACTATTCAACGGAGCTGCCTTTTAGTTCCATTGGGTATTTCCAATTTTATATGTTTATATGAACTTTTAAAACTGTTGGGGAAGGGGGATATGAACTGGCTATTTCTGTAAGCACTTCCCATGAGCTTATATAGTCAGTGTCTTCATGGGTGTAGCCATGTAAGCAGCACATAAATTGGCTACTTCTCTAAGCACTTTATATGTACCAGATTTTAATCTTCAGAGAACCTCTGGATACCAACATAGTTCTATACAATTCACAAGTTTTCATGACAGAACACAAGCACGACACTCATAGTTTCTGTTTTATGTCTTCCACTCAATACAAAAAATCAAAAAACAAAAAAGAAAAAAAAACAAAAAAGAAAAATAAAACAAGTGATTTGCTTTTCTTTTCTTGATAGGTATAGAACACGGTGCATATAATTTAACAATCAGAATAAAGAAACAAATAAAATGTGTGAAATGAGACATACTTCAACAATCCTGTCTTCTACCACGATATAAGCATTAGGAAGCAGCTTTCATGCAGAACATATGCCAGATGTTTTCGGTCTGTGAGATGAAAATGATCAAATTTCAAGACAATCCTTAATACCCTGCTCAAAATTGTTGAGGGAAGATATTGTATCCATGAGCGCATCTGCCATCTTCTGTCTAGAGCATAAGTAAACCAAACTTTAGCAAAGATAGTACATGGGATTTTAGGCGTTGGCCATGCTTTAATGTTTTTGGGAAAAGGAATAAATCCATAATAGGCATCTTTCAATTTTGATCGTAGGATTTCAGGTGAAATTCCAGGCAGCAACCATTTTACTTTTCTAAATTATGTGGCCACAAGATGAGCGAGAAGGATAGAACTTTTCAAAAAAGCTTTTAATAACTCAAAATCTGTTACATACTTGTACTATGAGAAAAACTTTGGTATTTAATTAGGATTGGGGTGCTAAAGTTGAGCTTTTGTGGAAGACTTGAAAGGATGTTATAAGTTCTGGGTTGAACGGAAGAGATTGTGTTTAATGCAAAGTTGCAAAAAAGATGAGAGAAGAAGAAGAAGAAGAAGAATCAGAGACAAGGAGGAGAAGAACCAAGCTTCATGTTTCCGAGGGTAAGCAAACCACAGAAACACAATCTCAGATTCTCATTATTCAACTCTACTTGGGAAATGACATAGAGGTATAGATCAACAACATACCTAGCATTAGGATTCAATAAGGAAAACATTAACTCTTTGGCAAATTAAACAATTTTAGGTCACGGACTCTACCTGGTGATCAAACAGAATAGCTTTGATATTTATCCTACATGTTTAATCTTTGACAACTTCATTATCAATTTTCACGTTATCTAAGGTGGATGTATTCAGTTCTCTAGCACAACATTATAGAAATCCCAGAACTATGTACAAAGTTGAGGGAATGTTTGAATAAAATTCTTAAGATGTGCAAGTATAAATACTAGAAGTTCCTTATAGATATTTACATGTTTATCCTAGACTTCTAGTTACTACCTTAGAATGTTCCAATTTACTAAAGGAGTAAATTGGAACATGTAGACGACATTTATACCATAGGGTCAATACCTAGATATACAAGGACGGGACCTACACAAGATTGAATCCAAAACAGTATTACACCAAACACAAATCAAAATGGAAGCTATAAAGCTCGTATTTTAGAAGTAACAATAAGCTATGAACTGGTCTTTAGAACCTTCTGTCATTCGTACGTTTTAAGCCAGTGGAAAACTTTCAATTATGCCCCCCTTCAAGGTTTCTAAAGGTTTATATGAAGTTAACAAACCATTGACTGTACACAAGACTTTATAAGAAAGGCATACTTCTGTTTATAAATTGATAGGCAAAGACAAGTTCTAGCCCAGATCTACAAGAAGCAAAAGGGACCAAGCTAGAATTTTAGCATCTTGTTTCACAAATATGATTCGGTGTATGAAATAAAGATTAAAGTGGTAAACAACTTTTACAACAATAACAAAACTTTTAAGAAAATGCAACTCTAATAAGTATATAATTAATGATTATTATGTAAATATATACCTGCTTGAAGCAAGCTGAATATCAGCTTCATTTGCCACACCATATAGTGAGGTGAAAGATCTGCAGTTACAGAGTAAATATATTAAATTAACCAATGTAGCAAAATAATCTGTAAGTTTTAGAAAATACACAACGGAATAAAGTTGATAAAAAAATTTGTTGTGTCAATCCCTTTGAAATTCAAATAACAATTTATTCAAAAATCTAATATCTTCCCATGAGAATAAGTCATTTATTGCACTTGAATTGAGTTCAGTTTCAAGTGGAAATGCAAGAGAGATATAAACGTAAACCTGACTTCACAAATAGGGAACCAAGGTAACATACAATGCAATTTGATGACCAATAAGTCCCATTATTGAGCGTAAGGATTAAGGGTATGAGATAAATTTATATAACAACAAATTGTTCTGGATCCCATGTCAGAAAGCATTGAAGTCAAGCTTAAGGTTCTAAAGTAATCAATGGTGACTGTTGAGCATCTCGACTCTACTCCTATATATCCAAGTTATACGTCAAAAGGAAACTGAAAGGTGCTTTACAAGAATACCTTATGAGGTCACTGAGTTTAGCTTCAGCATCCAACTTTATCGGATCTTTATCATCAAGCAATGAAGCTGCATTCTTCACAACCAATGTGAAGGTGCAAACCTAATAAGAAACCAAAGAAAAAAAAGTAGTATGCTCTTATCTCCCCAACGAACACATACCTTTACATTCTTTACATACCCCTGTTTATATTTTAATTCTTCGTTCCATTAAATTGTTATTTAGACTTTGTAGTTAATTACGCTTACAGTTGTAATCACACATTTAACATGCACTACAACAACATGATAACTCTGTCCCCACTCTTTCCCCAAAAGAACACAAAAAGAAGAACTCCGTCTAATATCTTTTACTTTTATTCTTCTTCACTGTAAGTAAAATAAACCTGACTTCTCATTTATTTTCTCTCCTAATTTATAGAGAATTCTAAAATTTCAGTGAAGTAACAAACACACTGTATCATAAAAGACCAAAGATTATTGAACCAAGATCAGTAGATAACGTGAAATGGATGCATGTAGTTTAACTTGTAGGGTGTATGCATCTTCTAGATAGTTTGAATAGCTGAATATTCTGTATCCCTAATTTGTAGTAATTGATTAGTATCCCTAATTTGTAGTAATTGATTAGTTATCCCTGATTTGTAGCTAAGGCATTACATTCCTATTTTAGATTAGGCATTCTGTATATAAACAGATTGTCACCTCACTATACATGTGCAGAAAATATAATACAGCTTATATTGTTTATTCTCTTCACTTGTCTAACTCGGTATTAACTTGGATATATAGGAGTGAAGTAGTAGAGTCGAGATGCTCAACAAATATAATACACTAAATTCCTTGATAGACCTCAGACTGAGGTATTAACTCCTATATAGAGTTGAGTAGAAAATATAATACACCAAATTCCTTAACCCATGATCAACCCGTTGTGTCCTCTTCTCCAACAATCCCTCCCCCTCATCCTCCTCCCCCTCCTCGCAGTCACTCCATGTCGGTTCGCATTAATCCTCCTCCTACCAAAAAATATGCATATTGTGTTATCACTGAACCCACATCCTTTACAGTGGCTTCTAAATCCCACAAATGGCAAGTCGCCATGATTGATGAGTTTAATGCTTTGGTGCGGAACCGCACTTGGTCCCTTGTTCCTTTTCATCAACAACTTGGCTTGGATTTTCATGAAACTTTCAGCCCGGTCATCAAGCCCAAAACCGTTCGAGTAGTTTTGTCTCTACCTGTTTCCTATGGTTGGTCTATACGTTAATGTTGAAAGTGAGAGTCTAAGAGTGTTCATGTAATAGAACAAACAAGTATAAGGAATAGGAATAATTCCATTATCTAATATTACTCTAATTCTTGTTGTATTTACATAGCATTACATTGGTTTATATAGGAAATAGGATAGCACACAATATAGGAAAACATGGAGAGGATAACATGGGGAGGAAAACATGGAAACATGTTTTCCCACCTAACATATTCTAACACTCCCCCTCAAATGCAACTTTACATAGAAGGGACAAACTAAAGTGCATTTGACAAAAATATGAAGAAAAAATTGCAACAACATAAAGGAGCCATCATGACTAGCAAGCAGCTGAAGAACATGAGGAAAGCGCCATGGAAAGTGAGCTGGAATCACCAAGAAGCAGCCAACGCCGAGAACCAATGTTGCCCCCATGTGAGACCCAAGTTGCACAAGCCAACAAAGAACAAACCGAAGCGAAGCGAAAAACCATACGGCTGCAAATGAGCATGACGTAGCATGAACAACCCCTCATGCAACCTAGACCATATCATATCTCATACCTCATATCTCATATCTCCCCCTCAAATGCAGCTTTATATAAAAAGGACAAAATAAAGTGCATTTGAAAAAAAAGGAGGACAAAAAAAAAGAAAGGAAAAAAAAATCAGAAAGATGCAAACAACATAGTTGCAGATTCTAACAGTTAACAACGCATTTCTTAATGGTACATCGGATGAAGAAGTCTATATGGTTCAACCTCCTGGCTTCAAAGATTGCAACTTCCCTATGTCGACTACATAAGTCCCTTTATGGACATAAGCAAGCTCCACGTGCCTGGTTTTCAAAATTAAGGGAGTTCTAACTGAACCGTGGTTTTGTTTAATCTCGCAGTGACACATCTTTATTTATCTCTGCATATAACTACTCACATTTATTTGTCCTTGTCTATGTAGATGACATTCTCATCACTGGGAGTTGCACTACAGCCATTCAATCTCTTATCTCGGATCTTGGTTCTGCCTTCTCCCTCAAGGACTTAGGGTCCCTCAGCTATTTTTTGGGCGTTGAAGTCGTACCTCATCCTGATGGTCTCTTGCTCTCATGGTTCAAAGTCGCGGTAGCGGCCTATGTTTCGGAAGGTCATTTTTTGACTCGGTTTCAGTATCGGTTTCGGGCGATACGTACTGTTAGCTAGTTAGGAGCTTAAAAAAAGTAAAAAAATTATGAAAAAATTCAAAATAATAAGAACAACAAGATGAATCAATTAACTTCACAAAAAACACTATGTAGTGCACATAAGATTGTCTAAATGATAAAACAAACATCTCACAGATATGTTTAATCAATTTTACGTTTGAATAAAGTTGATATTGATGTTTTCTTAGCTCAAATGGTTGAGCACACATATTCTGTTTAAGTACAATTTAACTTAACTAAGTATATTTTAAGTGTAATTTTTTTCAAGTTATATTTAACTAGGTACTATATACGTACAATTTAATTACAATTTAGCTCAAAAAATTATATATTAAGTACATTTATTTATTTATTAAAGTTATACTTAATTAGGTGCTATATAGCTAAGTTGTGATTTCTCCTTTATTTGGCCCAAGGCCGCTGCGTCGTGATTTCTCCTTTATGTCGTTATTTCTCCTTTATTCGGTCTGAAATAGCTACATTACGCCGAGTTGTCGAATTTTTGCCAAAAAATTGCCTTTACATAAATAATTTCTTATTTTGCGATTCATGTCAAGGTTGCGGTTCGGCACCGACCGATACCTAACCAATACGTTGATATTTCGACATAATGACCGATACTTTGAACCATGTTTGCTCTCCCAACGTCAGTATATTGACAATTTACTACGTCGAGCAAACATGGAAAAATCCAAACCAGTGAGCACTCCATCCTCTCCGAGTGATACTTTAACTCGTCATGGTGGCAATCCCGTTTATGATGTCATTCTGTTTCGCCAACTTGTTGGATCCCTCCATTACTTGGGCCTCACTAGACTTGATTTGGCTTATTATGTCAATAAGGTTTGCCAATTTATGCATGACCCAAAGGAAACTCATTGGATTGCACTCAAAAGAATACTGCATTATCTTTCAACATACAAAAGATGTCAGCCTGTTACTCCATCGTCATTCCGCTCACTCTTTACAAACCTTTTCTGATGCCAACTGGGCTGGTTGTCCTAATGATAGACGTTCCACAGCTGGTATTGTTGTATATCTTGGCAACAATCTTATTTCTTGGGTCTCCAAAAAGCAGAAAACTGTTGCTCGCTCGTCCACCGAATCCGAGTATAAGGTTCTTGCCGACACTAATATTGAATTGCGTTGGTTGCAATCTCTCCTTCTTGAACTACAGTGTCCCGTCTCCACTCCTCCAATACTCTGGTGTGATAATGTTGGTGCTGCCTACTTGGCTAGTAATCCAATTTTTCATGTTCGCACTGAACACATAGAAATTGACTATCGTTTTGTGCACGATATGGTGGCCAACAAGGAAATTCAGGTTCAGTTTATAGCCATTGCTGATAATATTGTTGATGTGCCCACAAAAGGTTTGTCTCGACCTCGTTTTGAGTTCTTATGGTCCAAGTTCAAAGTGGTCTTTGGGTCCCCTTTGGCTCGCGGGAGGGTATTGAACCAAGATCAGAAGATAACATGAAATGGACGTATGTAGTATAACTTGTAGGGTGTATGCATCCTCTAGATAGTTTGAATAGCTGAATATTCTGTATCCCTAATTTGTAGTAATTGATTAGTCTAGTTATGTTAAATAGTTAAGTACTAATGTTATGTTATTTTAATGTTATGCTTTGGCCTCTACGCCTCCTTTGCACCCAAAAAAATAAAAAATAAAATAAAAAAAAAATTAGTATCCCTAATTTGTAGCTATGGGATTACATTCCGATCTTAGATTAGGTATTCTGTATATAAACAGATTCTATAATACATGTGCAGAAAATATAATACAGTTTATATTGTCTATTCTCTTTGCTTGTCTAACTAAGATCCCCTAATTCCTAAACATTCTTTAACAATGCTAGAGACGGTAATCAATTGGAAATTTCAGCAAGTAGAAATAACCACCATTCCTTTTACATCCTATCAGATACTATAAATGATCAAAAGATTCAAGACAATTAATCACTAGGAAATGCAAAATCAACTTAAGATAGAGAGAAACAAAACCTCAACTCCAGTGTTAGCTTGAAACACAACCAAGGAATTCCGCTCTCCCACAATGCAATACCTAGCAGCAGATTTAAACAGCTTCTGAAGTTCTTCCAAGTCTTTGCTAGTGTAATCGGATTTGCCATTTGCTGCCAAATTCAACCAATTTTAATCACATTAAACAATTAAAAATCACCATTAATGCACACCAATATAAATAGATAAAGGAAGAGAATCTACTCAGAGATTGATAGGCAAACTGGAGGCTATTGCGAGAGGCATCAATGGGCGCCAACACGAACTTCGAGGCCTTCTTTTTCTGCTCTCTTAGCCAATCTTTTGGTCCTGCTGAGTAAATCAAGAAATTTAGATTAAAAATGAGGAATATATGCATATAGAGAGAGGATTTTAGATGAGAGAAATGTGAGGGGGAAGAAGTAGCGTACAAATTCCGAAGGAGAATGCGATGGCCGGAGAAGGTTGGGTGAGAAAAGGAATGAGGGCGATGAATGAGAGTAAAACGGCGGCGTCTCTGCGGGAAACTTTGCTATTGCGGCTGCCGAAAGGGCGTTGAAGCTGTGAGTGGTACTGGTGATGTGGTGGTTTAGGCGGAAATATGGCGGGAAAACTGGTGGAACAATAGGGGATAAGGCTAATTGTTGGCAATGTCATGGTGGTTAATTTTGGTCGCGTAATATAAAAATTGGGTGTGTTTATTTCATTTTTGTTCCATTTGATCTCTCTACCATTTGAGCTACTACAAATTATGTTTTGGCAAAAAGGGTATTATCTTAATTGTAGTTGTTCACTTTAAAAATTACATCATTAAATTTTAATAATATACAATTAACTTATTGAACTAACTAAAATTTAAGAATCATTTTATTATGTTAAATTTATTGAATATTCGTTTATTTATTACCTACGTGACATTTAAAAAATATTTAAAGAAAATGACGTGGGAACAAATAAGCAGACACATGAGATAAACTAATCCCATGTGTATCCTTGATGGATTTTAATGTTTATTTAATACAATAAAAAGTCACTTTTAAATAATAAAAAAGTAACTATTAAAAATAAAAACTTTAAAAAACAATCATCTTCAACTTCCGCCCTGTTCGACCTAAGTTTACTAATCATACGTGTCAAAAGTAATAAATATATTGTTTATACTCCAAATCATGCAAGTAATGTGTCAAAATCTTTGTTTCGATGATGCCTATTACAACCATGATATCCATTTTGCGAAAAAAAAAAACAGATATGAGATAAAAACGTGGCTAGAAATAGTTTATATTTGAAATCCTAATTCCTATGTAAATATGAAAACTTAAGTCACCAAAACATGATAAAATTTCATGATTTGGTGATAAACAATGGTTGTTGCATTTGTTGGGAGAGCTCTAAAGAAGAAACAAACTGAAAATTTTGAAACGGCGAGACCAATTTATGAAACCCTTTTGTGGGAAAAAAGAAGAATAAACAAAATATATTTTAAAAACTTATTTCAAAGACATGAGAAGAAGACTACAGGTGAGATGAGATGAGATGAAGAAGAAGAATACAAATGAGATGAGATGATGAAGAAGAATTAAGGAAAAAGAATAAAGTTAGATGAAGAGAACCAAATGAATAAGCAACATATATGAGTTTCTTTTTTTCTTTTTTTCAACCTTCTGTATTATGCAGCTAATGGAATTAAATTCAAATTTGAAGGAACTAATCAAGATGAAGAAGGAATTTAGAGAAGAGAGATAAATAATAGGTAAAGAAAAAGAAAGAAAATAAAAGTATTATTCTTTTTAAATTCTTGTGTGCCTGCCAAATCCACAAAGGATATGCCCAACTTCAACATATATTTCTTTTTCTTATTCCACGTAGAGCATTCAAATCGTAGAGCGTGGAGACCGATCGTACAATCAAGCCTTTAGGTATATAACTCATAAAGTTATATACTATTGGATATATAACTCTGTGATTAAACAAAATCATAAAGTTCATCTCTTCTGACAGGTTATGACAATGTTGTACACCTAGGACTGAAGATCCCAAGGATGATCCTCCCAAAGGTTGTCGATAAGGATAAGGCATTCCTGAAGTTGTGTTTAAAAACTATATCTGCTAAGGACAAAAACACACTGCTACATTTCCACCTGACAGACTACGATGAAAACAACCAGAAATGGTCCTAGCCGATAACATTTTAAAGTCAAACAATTGGATATCGACAAGTGTCCAAGTCAGAATGGAATAATGATTAAATTACAACGGAAAGATCCCAATGTGAAACTATAAAAGGCGAGCAGCCTCAAACAATAAAAAAAATAAAAAAGAGATAAATTGATCAAGTTAAAGTGTTGCCTATCTTAACTCATAGTCTATATTATTTCTCAAAGGCACTATAAAGATCTATAAATGGGGGTTGAATAGATCTTTAATTTTTTTTTCAGTTTATTAATGGGTATTACCAAATAATTCATTAAATTAAGATTGACTTTGCACAGTAGAATATTAGTTTGAAAACTCCCTTAAAGATTTGTTAAGATCATTGTTCTGAATTTAGTTCATATTGAAGTTAACCATTCATCACACGCGTTGGACACATCAAATAAATAACAGAATGTAAAATACAAAAAGTAAAAGACACATGAGAGTTTAAAGTGGTTCGGAGACTGAACAACTCTTACTCTACTCTTCTACTTCAACAAGTAGGAAATTCACTATGAATTCGGTCACACTAACCAGGACACTTTGCCTTATTCAAGCCCATCAGACTTGAATATTTAGTCCCTCAGATAAAGACACTCTTGCCCTCTTCAAGCCCAACAGACTTGATATTTTAGTCCCGCTGACAAGGACACGCTGGCCCCAATTCGATCACTAAGACCAAGACACATTGGCCCCAATTCGGTCACTAAGACCAAGACACACTGGCCTCAATTTCTGTAAATTGATGGTTATTGGAGGTGCTGCTGAGATATCGTTTGAGCTCCTTTGTCTTCAGGTGAGGCAGCTAAATATGATCATCCTTGAGATGTGGTTGAGTGTTGTAATGATGCTCGTCTTCTTTTAGTACTCAACATCTTCTTGTAATCATCTGTTGTGTTGCTAAGCTTAATACTTCAGTTATTTCTTCTCCTTGGTACTTGACAGCTACTCATGAAGGACTACTAAGATGATTGTAAAGCTCATTCCTTATGGTACGTAGTAGCCTCTCATAGTTGATGGCAAGATGACATTGATGGTCCTTCTTTTCTTTACTTGACAGCTACCCATGAACTACTAAAATGACTGTAAAGCTCCTTCTACTTTGATACTTAGTAGCTTCTCATGATTGATGTTAATTTAGCGTTGAAGCTCTCCTTCTTCTTGTACTTAGCAGCTCAGAACACTTCTCTTGTAGTAGAGTTAATCTTCTCTACATTTTTATCCGTTCAACTCTCTGTGTTCTTGGTAGATCGTAGAGTGTGCTTCTGCATATTCCTTCTTGGTCTTCCACTTTACGTTTTTTAAATGTCCATCCAACGTCTCTCCAACTTACCTTTTTGAAACAGGTGCTCTTTTATAGTCTTATGTTGATTTTTCCGTTGGAAAGTATCCGTTGAAAATATTTAATGTGCAGATACTTTGATATCCTTGATGTTGACTTTTTAAGGCTATTGTGTCAGCATATTTTCTAACCCACAACCTATCACATCATTTTGCAGCTTTACTTGCTTATTTGACAGGTCGCTTTCGGCGAACTAGCCGTTAGACATTTTTTCACTTTCCATCAAGGATATCTGACTTAACACTTTGGGATCTTTTGAGTTATAACGTTCCTCTATCAGATTTCTTGTCAGACCTGACTTGACTATACGATATGTTATCTTAGGAATCGTAGAGTTGAGCTCTACGTTCTGCTTAACTTTTTGTTCTTATGTCTGTTGATAGGAAAGTGATGGAAATTGTAGACTTCTGATCTGTAACTACTCTACGATTATGACTTTGACTTCTGTTCTACTATCCGGTTGCTTTATGCCTCTTGGGCTTGGTTTACAGATTCCTCTTCGTTCTTTCAACACATTTGTAGCTCTACGATGTTTGAAACACTTTCTGAACTGGCTGTCTCTTTGTACTTTGCAGCATCAGTTGCTTCTTTACAAAATCATGATTACTCTACGAATTGTCTTGACCTTTATGACCAGGCAGAGTATCTTGCAATGTAACCTTTGAGAACTATACTCGAACATTCTCAGAGTATATTTTTCTGCTATCAACTTTTGCTTTTTTGGTCTTTATTTTATGTCCATGACTCGTGGGTGAGCTTTACGATTCTGAAGCTGACTTTACGATCTTGACTATGATTCAACGTCTGCTTAAAGTATTCTACGTTTAGCTTTTACTAAACGATCTTTACTTTGCAAAATGAACTCTATGTCTTGTTCAATAGCTCTACGATTCCTCGAATGCTTTGCGATCATAAGTTAACTCTGTGATCTATTTTGACTTTACGAATTAACAGAGTACCTTTACGGGCATAAAATTCCTAATAACTATATATCAGATTTATTCAGTAAGATCAACCTAACATTCTTAGATTACTCTGCTTACAACATGTACATTATGAACACGCAGAGTAATTTTACGATAAGATCAACCTAACATCCTTGATCTTTATGCTTTAAGTCCTTGTACATGTATTTCTTTTATAAGGACTTTATAAAATTCACAACCAAAAGAACTTTAATCTTAAAATTATCATTGCATCAGATAGATATCATCAAACTATATTTATTAAAAATGAGTATGCAATTCACAGTATTTAGTAATGTATCAATTTTTTAGCAGGTCACATTTATCACATAAGCATATAGTCATGTAAGCACATAATCATATAGTTCACATTAATATGATCAGATAGACACATAAGCACGTAGTCACATTATCACATAAATATATAATTACCTAGACAATTAAGCACATAAACATGTAGATATAATTTCATCTACACCATCACAACAGTCATCATCAAATCAAACAACTTTCAACAATCTACTCACTCTACGATTTAGAAATCTCATCAGCTGTTAAGTCTTGTGATTAAGAAACTTAATGTTACTTAACAACACCTCAAATAATTCAATTCCTTTGTAATTATGATCTTAGTGATCAGAGTAATCCAAGTCTGTATGACTTGAGAGATTTTTAGTGAATCAGTTGTAAATCAATTCTTTGTGAATTGTAATCTGAGTGATTACCCTTACTTAGTGGAATATCCTTACTCGCGGAGTAGAAGAGAGGATTAGCATACTTTTGTGCTCCGAATCTCTTAAAAATATTTGTGTCATTTATTTTACTGCATTTAATTTTTGCACTTCACGTTTTATCCATGTGATCTGTCTACACTTTCTTACACTAAATTCAGAAATGTAATTTCTTTTTAATCTTTGAAAGAGTTTTCAAAACATCATTATGTTTCACATAGCGCAACAGAAGGAAAACGCTATTATCTATTAGATTTTGACTAATCTTAGCTTCTTTATGTTCAACAAAAAGAGTTATATTTATAAAATATTTAAGATCACAATTTCATTAGCATGACATTAATATTAAGCTAAACACTCCAAAATTTGGGTATATATTTGGAACAAAATTTATAATCATATTAAATATTCCTAAATAATATTATTATATTACATATTCATATAGGATTATTATTTTAATATGTATTATACTTATTTTGGTTATATATATATATATGTGTGTGTGTGTGTATATAGTTAGTTAGTTAGGAATATTTTGATCATTGCATTTTATTTCATTCCATTCCAATACAACTTTTAAGTAACGTACTAAACGCATGAATAAAATCTTCGATTCTAATTCCATTATGATCTTATTCCGATTCAGAGTATCATTCAATTTCGTCTTAAAACGATTCCGTACAGCTAAACGACCCGTAATTAAGTTTATATAAACTAATTTAAAAGTAAAATAGTAAAATATTATATTAAGGCATGTTATGCAGATTAGTTATCAAATAACTTTTTTACATTTAAGCTATATTTTATAAATAACTTCTATTTTAGTGAACTCTTATCGTACAATTTTACCAAACGCCACCAAATTATATTAGTAAATAAAATTATGTGTGTTAGTTTAATTAATAATTTTGCAATATGTGGAGTAATGTTTAATCTTGTAAAAAAAATAAAAATTAAATACATGTATTTGGTGCAGGGCTCAGGATCACCATTCTCTGTCCAATGATCAAAACTTGTCTTTTGTTCAATAAGAGAGAATTTTACTCATCATTCCTATTAGTTTTTATTCACTTATCATTTGAGGTTCCTACACCTAAAATATTACCAGATGAGGAACTGACATATTTCGAAGACATTATTAGAAGTACAGGTAGATACACATCTCATGCAACTTCTCCCTAGTGTCACTGGCTACATCAAGTCAATGAAATTAGGGTAGCATTACATCACACACATTTCATTAGTTTAAGTGTTTTTTGATTTCAAACATGTGTTACCAAAAGCTTATTTCGGGGGAAACTTCTATATGCTTGATACTTTCAGAGAGAGATTAAAAATATTTGTTTGGTAAGCGTTCAGCGAATTAAAATTAATTAAATCCTTATAAACAAAATGGCATCATGACTTTGGAGTAGTTGCTATCTTTTAGAACATTACTGACGGAGCTGCCTTTTAGTTCCATTGGATATTCCAATATATATGTTTATATGAACTTTTAGAACTGTTGGGGAAGGGGATATGAACCCGCCATACTCCCCATAAGCTTAGCCAATGTCTTCTTCATAGGTGTAGCCATGTAATTAGCATATAAACCGGCTACTTCTCGTAAGCACTTTATATGTACCAGTTTTTCATCTTCAGAGAACCTCTGGTTTCCAACAAAGTTCTGTACAATTCACAAGTTTTCATAACAGCACATAAGCAGGACACTTATAGTTTCAATTTTATGTCTTCCACTCCATACACACAAAAAATGACTGATCTATTTTTCTTTTCTTGATAGGTAGAACGCTGAGCATAGAATTTAACAATCAGAATAAAGTTACGTACATAATGTGTGAAATGAGAAATACTTCAACAAATCCTGTCTTCTACCACGTCATAAGCATTAGGAAGCTGCTTCATGCAGAACATATGCCAGATGTTTTCGTTCTGTGAGATGAAAATGATCAAATTTCAAGACAATCCTTGATACCCTGCTCAAAATTGTTAAGGGAAGATATTGTATCCATGAGCGCATCTGCCATCTTCTGTCTGCAGCAGCAGAAGACAAGTAAACCAAACTTTAGCAAAGATAGTACGTGGGATTTTGGGTGCTGGCCATGCTTTAATGTAAGACAGTTTGGGAAAAGGAATAAATCCATAATAGGCTTCTTTGGATTTTGATTGTGGGATTTCAGGGTGAAATTCCGGACAGCAATCATTTTACTATTCTAAATTTTAAGCCCACAAGATGAGCGAGAAGGACAGATAGAGCTTTTCAAAAAGCTTTTAATAACTGAAAATCTGATACAAACTTGAACTATGAGCAAAACTTTGGTATTTAACTAGGTTTGGGGGTGCTAAAGTTGAGCTTTTGTGGAAGATATGAAGGATGTTATAAGTTCTGATAGAATGGAATAGTTTATTATGTTTGATGCAAAGTTGCAACAACATGAAAGAAGAAGAAGAATCAGAGACAAGAAGAAGAGAAGAACCAAGCTTCATGTTTCCAAGGATAAGCAAAGCACAGGCACAACCTCAGATTCTCGTTATTCATCTCCACTTAGGAAATGACATATAGGTATCGATCAACAACATAGCTAGCTTTAGAATTCTAGAACTGTGTACAAAGTTGAGGGAATGTCTGAAAAAAATTCTTAGAGATTTGCAAGTCTAAATACTAGAAGTTCCTTGTAGATATTCATGTGTTTATACTAGACTTAGTTACTACTTTAGAATGCACCTATTTATTGAAGGAGTGATATGCAGACGACATTATACCATAGGGTCAATAACTAAATATTCAAGGACGGGACCTACACAAGGTCAGATTCAAGACAGTATTACTCAAAAACAAAAATCAAAATGGAAGCTATCTGCACATCTACTGTCTACTTGTCTTAGAAGAACAACCAACTTTTAGGATACTCAATAAAGCTCGTATTTTAGAAGTAACAATGGACTACGAATTGGTCTTTAGAACCTTCTGTCATTATGTTTTAAGCCAGTATAATACTTTCAATTGTGTCCTTCAAGGTTTCTAAAGGCTTATATGAAGTTAACAAACCTCTGTGCGAAAATACTTTATGAGAAAGGTGGTAATTCTGTTAATGAATTCTAGCCTAGATCTACAAGAAGCACAAGGCATCAAGCTAGAATTTAGCATCTTCTTTCACAAATATGATTCGGTGTATGAAAGAAAGATTAAAGTGGTAATAAACAATTTTTTTACAATAAAAACACAACTTTTAAAATGCAACTTTAACAAGCATATAATTAATGATTATTATATAAATATATACCTATTTGAAGCAAGCTGAATATCAGCTTCATTTGCCACACCATTAAGTGAGGTGAAAGATCTGCAGTTACAGAGTAAATATATTGAAATTAACCAATGTAGCAAAATAATCTATAACTTTTAAAAAAATACAGAAGGAAATAAAGTTACTAAAAAAAATTGTCGATTTCTTTGAAATTAAAATTATAATATATTCACATATCTAATATCTTTCCATGAGAATAAGTCATTTATTGTGAACTTATATCTACAACCCTCAGAATAGCTATAATATAAGTATGTCAGGTTGTCAGCTAATTTTGAAATGAATGTTGCACTTAAATTGAGTTCAATATTAAGTGGAAATGCAAGAGAGACATAAGGTTAAACCTAGATTCACAAAAAGGGTACTAAGGTAACTTACAACTCAATTTGATGTCCAATAAATCCCACTATTTGAGCACAAGGATTAAGGGTATGAGATAAATCTAAATTAGCAACAAATTGTTCTAGTGATCCCATATCAGAAGGCATCGAAGCCAAGCTTTAGATTCTGTAGTAATCAATGTTGACTGTTGAGCACCTTGACTCTACTCCTATATAGTGATGTTATATGTCAAAAGGAAGCTATATGAGAAGCTTTACAAGAATACCTTATGAGGTCACTGAGTTTAGCTTCAGCTTTCAACTTTATCGGATCTTTATCATCAAGCAATGAAGCTGCATTCTTCACAACCAATGTGAATGTGCAAACCTAGGAAGAAAAAGAAAAAAGAAAGAAAGTGTTATCCTCTTATCTCACGTTCACATACTATACATTCTTTGCATACCCCTGTTTATATTTTAATTCTTCATTCCATTAAATTGTATTTTAGACTTTGTAATTAAGTATGCTTATAGTTATAATTAAGGAAAGGGACAGAAGCTACTAATCACTTGTGCAGGCTAGAACAACATGATAACTCTGTCCCCATTCTTTCCCCAAGAGAAAACAAAAAGAACTCCATCTAATATTCTTCAGGACCTTTAAGTAAATTAACTACCCGACTTCCCAATTTTTTATTCCATCCTAATTTATAGAGAATTATAAAATTTCAGTAAAGCAATAAATACAATGTACCATAGAAGACTAAAGAATAAATTTCTAAACATTCTTCAACAATGCTAGTACAATAATCAATTGGAAATTTCAGCTTGTAGATATAACCACAATTCCTCTTACATCCGATCAGATACATCAAATGATCGAAACAATTAATCACAAAAGAAATGCCAAAATCAATTTAAGTTACAGAGAGAAAGACAAAACCTCAACTCCAGTGTTAGCTTGAAATGCAACCAAGGAATTCCGCTCTCCCACAATGCAATCCCTAGCAGCAGATTTAAGCAGCCTCTGAACTTCTTCCAAGTCCTTGCCAGTGTAATCGGATTTGCCATTTGCTGCCAAATTAAACCAATTTTAATTACATTAAACAATAAAAACGCCATTAATGCACATCAATATAAACCGATAAAGGTAGAGAATATACTCAAAGATTGATAGACAAACTGGAGGCTATTACGAGAGGCATCAATGGGCGCTAACACGAACTTCGAGGCCTTCTTTTTCTGCTCTCTTAGCCAATCTTTTGGTCCTGCTGAGTGAATCAATAAATTTATACGAAAAATGAGGAAACTATATTTATATAAAAATATATATGAGAGAGATATGAAGCGGAAGAAGACAGCGTACAGATTCCGAAGGAGAATGCGGAGGCCGGGGAAGGTTGGGTGAGAGAAGGAATGAGGCCAATGAGTGAGAGTAAAACGGCGGCGTCTCTTCGGGAAACCTTGCTATTGCGGCTGCCGTAAGGCCGTTGAAGCTGTGAGCGGTGGTGGTGATGTGATGGTTTAGGCGGGAATAGGGGGGGAAAACTGGTGGAGCAAGAGGGGATAAGGTTAATTATTGGCGGTGTCATGGTGGTTGGTTGGCCGTGTAATAAAATTGGGTATGTTTATTTATTTTGTTCTTATTGATATTTTTTATTTTAAAATTATTTTTTTTGGTTATTATAAGAGAAATATAACTAAAAATGCAGGAGAAATAAAATTGGAGATGCGGGGGATCGAACCCCGTGCCTCTCGCATGCAAAGCGAGCGCTCTACCATTTGAGCTACATCCCCGACATATTTAAACCTATAGAAAGAATAAAATTACAGAATAGAGAAGATCAAAAAACAATTGCAGCTACATCCCCGACATGTTTATTTTGTTCTTATTGATTTTATTAGTTTTTTTTTTTTGATATAAATTTTAAGAACTAGTCACCGGGAACACCTGATGCGTATGGAAAGAAAAAAAAAAGATTTTTGGATTTTAGTATGTATTCCAAAGTTTCTTCAGTATATATTTGTTATCTTTATGTAGAAACAAATAAGATAAATAGATGAACAGTAATCCCATATTATAAAATTATATCAAAGTATACTTCAATTCTCCATGATATGATAATAATTTTTCACCCTTATAAATGGCTAAAACATACATAACCGAATGCTCTATGGAGTTAAGAGTTCTTTTATGATTTGCGGAAAAATAAAACATTTGATACGATTGGATACATTGACAAATTCAATAAATAAGAGCATATACGTACATTGTTTTTTTTTTTTAATCAAACAATTTAAAAGATTGAAATATATTAAAATTGTAATATGTTACAAAAGATAAAAGGATTACAAAAAATAAACTCACGGGTTAATTCTATCAAATAAATAACAAATAATTATGAAAAAGGTTCAATCATAGGCTCATAGCAACACGCTAGTGATCGAACACCAAATAAACTTCTGAAATTCAGTCATATTCTCAAAATAATAATAGAATATACAAATTCGAATTGTTTTTCATCATGACAACAGAAGAACAAGCCGTAATGGAAACGCCACATCTAAATCTAAATAATACTTCTTCAACAATTCATATACGGAAAAAAGTCTCACGAACAAAAAAAATCTCCCAAACGAATAAAATAAAATCCCCCAAATGGAGAAAGAAAATTCTCCCAAGAAATATAATAAAATCTCCTCACAAAAGAGAAATAAATTAGATAAAAATAAAAGAGATATAAGGGAGGGGTAAATCCAAAAATAGAGCGCTCCACCTGATTTAAGATAGAGGTTAGGGTTCTTGACCAGAGAGAAAAAAAATGAAGAAAAAGTGAATTTTTAGTAAAATCACTTTTATTATATACATCAATAATTTAAAAATGTGTTTATTCATAATAAAAATTATAATTTTTTATCGCAAGATATGTCATTTTTCTGTGGCTATATCATGACTTCATGAGCAAGCTTTGTACGACACTAAATTCGATATTTCAACGTGGATCAAATTTCAAGAAAATCATCAATTTTTTAGAAACCAACGTCCATGACAAAATTAAATCTTCAATTCAAATATAACTAGCACATCCAAAAATCCAAATCAAGTCTCACTTGCATCTTGTTGGGTCCTGGGTTCGGAATACCCGACCCGACATGGTAGACCCGACCCGGTGCGTGGATTCGGGGTTCAGAGGAGTGATCTAGTTAAGGAAGCTATTTCCTAACTAGGTTGACTTATATTTTGACCGGAGCATTTATTATGATTTGGTTGATGGGGACATATGCTTTATTCTGTCATGTGGGACCAGGCGTAATGATTATATGTGGAGGTATATATACAAGGCTTCCCTCTTCATTTCAAAGGTAATGCAAAACTCAACACTAAACTGCAAACCTCCATTGTTATCAAAACCTTGAGACAGCCTGTACTAATTCTCACGCCTGAGCTATCCCCCGGCGGCAAAACCGTCCGGAACTCTGAGTGTGGTCTCGTTATTGTGCAGGATTATCGCATTTTTGGTGATTGAAGTGCGTGGATAAATCTTGGCGTTAACATTGGCGCTAGAAGGAGGGTCTTTAGTGTTAGTTCTCAATCACTGTTAAAGCTAGAGAATAGATATGGTGAATACAACCCATAATGGAGGTGAAGGATCAGCCGATTCTCACACGCCGACCCGCAGGTCGGTGCTGGACCGACTCAGATCGTCGGTCAGAGAGAGGTTGGGGCCAAGGGGCCAGACTAGGGCTCCTTTGCAAGTCCAGTCTGCCATGGTTCGTCGTCGTCTGTTTCATACTAACCAACAGACGCCAGAACCGTCAACTCACATGGCTGCCAACCCGCCTCGAACCCTTGTCTATTCAGGCAGTAATGCCGATCATGGGGATAAACGACAATGGATCCTGACCCAATGTAGGGCAAATGACCAGGAAGTAATGGAGGCCTTACGCCAGCAACAACGAGAATTAGCTGAGCATTTGGCTAGGTTGGAAGGACAGGAGGAGGTTTCTTCGAGCCGACCCCCTGGCCGACAGCACACTGATCGGAACCAGTCTAGGACTAATCGTTCGGATGGTTCCGAACCAGTTCGGAGCAGGAGACAGAGCCGCTCCCCGGTCCAGAGCAGGCGTCAGAGCCGCTCCCCGGTTCGGAGCAGGCGTCAGAGCCGCTCCTCAGTTCGGAGCAGGCGACAAAGAAGCTCGGAGAATGAGAGCAGGCTAGATAGTCGCTCCTCAATCCGCAACAGACATCAAAGCCCTTTGCGCCCGATGAGCAGGCGTCAAAGCCGCTCCCCCGATCGCAGAAGGCACAGGAGCCGCACTCCGGATCGGAACAGGCGGGTAGGCTGTTCTCGAGACGGAAATGTTAATGAAAGAAGGGGATCCGGGCAGGAGGGCAGGCCTCGGTCGCAACCCCGAAGGAGTGAAACCGACCCCGTTGTCAGGCGATTGGCTGAGTTGGAGGAAAATCTAGCCGCAGTCATTCAGGCCAAGGAGGTGCCGAGCGTCACAAACTCACCTTTCACCAGGGAGATTGAGCAGGTCAAAGCAGACAAGACTAAAAAAATGCCTCCTTTGGACTCCTACGATGGTATTGGCGATCCCTATGATCATACTCATGGGTATAATCAGGTAATGAATTATTATGATCATTCAGATGCTGCAAAGTGCCACATGTTCGTCACCACTCTAAAGCTAGCAGCTCGTAAATGGATGGCGTCCCTTCCCCCGAACTCTATCGGATCGTGGCAAGACTTGAGTGACAAGTTTCATGCGCGATTCGGGAGCAACAAGAAGAGAGGAAAGCTAACTACTGCCCTGACCCAAGTAAAACAAAGATCGGGAGAAAGTTTGGGTGAGTATGTGAAAAGATTCCGCGACATGGCTGGTACTGTGACTAGTTTGAATATACAGCAAGCAGTCGGGTTCTTTACAACGGGTCTGGATGCCACAAAGTCGAAAGATTTGTGGAAAGATCTCATTCTTAATCCACCAATAGACTTAGCTGAAACCTATGGTCGAGCTGAAGGACTCATCACCATAGAAGAAGCCTACAAAAGCTTAAATCCTCAGGATCGGTATGAGGATAAAACAAAACAAAAAGATAGGAACTATATTCCTCGGCCCAGCAACCAGCCGAAAGGCAACTTCTATGGTGGAACCGGGTCGGGAAATGGTCAGGGAGGGGTTAATTCAGGAGGAGGCAGGCCGCCTTTTCCGAAGAAGAATGTGAATAAAGTATATACCCCTCTCACTAAAGATCGGGCGAGGATTCTTGAAGAGATTAGAAATCAACCCTCGTTTGAACCTTGTCCGACCACAACTCGATCCCACCGGGGCAACCCCAACCGTTATTGTGAATATCATCAGACGTCTGGTCATGATACGGAGGATTGCTATAACCTAAAAGATCTGATTGAGAAGAAAATCCAAAATGGTGAACTGGTGCAGTATGTAGTGGGTCGGCAGGATTTCGGTTCGGAAGGCCGAAGAGGGTTGAACCGAGAAAGACATCTCGAGGCACCACCTCCGCCGAACCCACCACGAAATTGTGTTGATGTCATCACTGGGGGAACGTTCGGGAAGAAAGTCAGGAAGAAAAGGAGGGGACTGATGGATGCCGTGTTATCGGTTTCGGAACGGCCTTCGGTGAGAGATCGCCTATTTCCCAATACGGTGATATCATTTACCGAGGAGGATTACCCCTCGGAACCAATTGATCCACATGAAGGGACGCTAACCATCACAGCCCAGGTCGGATCCATGGATATGAAGCGAATAATGATCGATAATGGATCTTCGGTCGACATATTATTTACTCATGCATACAATAGGTTAGACCTTGGGGGAGCAAAGATGGAGGTGGGTCAGGAATCTCCGTTGTATAGTTTCAGCAACGATCCTGTTCGCGTGGCCGGAACCGTTGAGCTGCCGGTTATCTTCGGCACGGCACCAAGGCAGGTAGAAGTCAAAGTCAAATTTTTTGTGGTCCAAATAGATTCAGCCTACAACGCTATCTTGGGTAGACCCACTTTGGCTGAACTTCAGGCGGTTACCTCAATAGGTCACTTCAAGATGAAGTTCCCAACTTCGGAAGGGGTCGGCGAGGTAAAGGGTGATCTGGACATGGCCCGCAGATGCTACCGGAATTCATTAATATCCTCGGCGGTTGGGGTCAGCAAGCAGAAACAAACAATGGCTATAGAGGTCGAGCCATTCACTGAGAGAAATTTCGAACCCCTAGCGTTGCCCGCCGAAGAGACAAAGGAAGTAGAACTGATTGTTGGAAAGAGTGATAAGCTGATCAAGATAGACTCGGGTCTGGTAGATCCATTTCGGACTAATTTAATCGAGTTGCTTCGGGTATTTGCGGACATTTTTGCATGGGAGCCTTCTAATATGCCCGGAGTCGATAAATCGGTGGCAGTTCATAAATTGTGTATTGACCCTTTTAAGAAGCCTGTCCGTCAGAAGAGGAGGATCTTCGCTCCCGATAGACAAAAGATCATTAACGATGAGATTGCCAAGCTGCTAAAGGCAGATTTCATCTACGAAATTGATTACCCGGAAAGGTTAGCAAACGTGGTGCTGGTGCAGAAGCAGAATGGCAAATGGCGGGTCTACATAGACTACACCGATCTGAATAAGGCTTGCCCGAAGGATTTTTACCCTCTTCCACACATCGACCAGTTGATTGATGCAACTTCAGGGTTCGACATGCTTAGCTTCATGGACGCCTTCTCTGGATATCACCAGATCTCTATGGATAAGAAGGAGATGCCGAAGACGGCATTCATTACGCATCGAGCAATATATGCTTACAAGAAAATGACGTTTGGATTGCTGAATGCGGGAGCTACCTATCAGAGAATGATGAACTATGTGTTCGCCAAGCTATTGGGTCGAAGCATAGAGGTATATGTGGACGATATGATCGTCAAAAACATGGGAGTTCGGAACCACTTGGATGACCTGGAAAGCTGCTTTGAGACGGTAAGAAAGTACAAGTTTCGGTTGAACCCGACCAAGTGTACTTTTGGCCTTGGTTCGGGTAAATTTCTGGGGTATTTGCTCAGCAAGAGGGGGATTGAAGCTAACCCGGAAAATATTAAAGCCATTTTATACATGAAATCTCCCCAATCTTTCAAGGACGTTCAGCGATTGACCGATAGGATTGCTGCGCTTCGGAGATTCATGTCAAAATCGGCGGAACGGTGTCTACCCTTCTTTAACACTTTGAAAGGACCAAAGAATGAAAAGACCTTCCAATGGACTTCAGAGTGTGAAGATGCGTTCCAAGGAATCAAAAGGTATCTCTCCTCAGCTCCGCTTCTGGTAAAACTCATTCCTTCAGAACCCCTGTATTTGTATCTGGCAGCGAGCTCATTGGCAGTAGGAGCGGTATTAGTTCGGGAAATAGGGGGCAGACAGTGTCCCGTCTACTATGTCAGCCATGTGCTTCGGGATGCCGAAACCAGATACCCCAACTTGGAAAAATTCGCCTATGCACTCGTGTTAGCTAGCAGGAAGCTAAGGCATTATTTCCAAGGAAGATTGGTGGTAGTATATACTGATCAGCCTCTAAAGAAGGTCATGAACAAGTCGGATTTGTCGGGACGCCTCTCTGCTTGGGCGATGGAGTTGACTCAGTTTATCATAGAATACCATCCTCGGTCTGCCATTAAGGGTCAGGCATTGGCCGACTTCATTGTGGAATGCTCGTTCACCGAATCCGATGCAGATGATAATGAACTGGTTGTGAGTTCGGTATCAGGCGCTCGGACAGGTCATACGTCGTGGACGCTGTATGTGGATGGCCCTTCGACTTCGGATGTCAGTGGAGCAGGAGTCATCTTGATTAGCCCGGAGGGATTTAAGGTCCAACAGGCCATTCGCTTTGAATTTAAGGCGACCAATAATAAGGCAGAGTATGAAGCCATTTTGGCCGGATTGCGGTTAGCAAGAAGTCTGGAAGTAAAGCACCTGGTCATCTTCAGCGATTCTCAGTTAGTGGTTAAGCAGATAATGGGAGAATATGAAGCTCGTGGGGATAGGATGACGAAGTATTTGGCTACAGTTAAAGACCGACTGCATTATTTTGAATCGTATAGCGTGCAAGGAGTTGGTCGGGAAAATAACACCATAGCCGATGCCTTGGCAAAGTTGGCGACGACAGAGACTACCTCTTTTAGCGGGTCGGTGTACCTAGAAGTTCTGGGGGACTCAAGTATTCGAAGGTCAGAAGTGTTCCTGATCGAAAGGATGGACTGTTGGCTCACGCCATATATTTCTTATCTAGCGGATGGCGTCCTTCCTTCGGATCGGTTAGAAGCCAAGAAAGTTAAACATCGAAGTTCGTTCTTCATCTTAATCGATGGAGATTTATACCGAAGGGCGTTTTCTTCACCATTACAGAAGTGTTTGACCCCTTCCGAAGCGGATTATGCACTTCGGGAAGTTCATGAGGGTATATGTGGAGACCATATGGGCGCTAAGGCATTAGCATATAAGATTCTGCGGCAGGGCTACTATTGGCCAACCATCTTCCAAGAAGCTAAAGAATATGTTAAGAAATGTCCTAAATGTCAACTGAATGGAACAATCCCTCACCAACCTCCTAAAGAGTTGTTTTCGGTTTTATCACCCATTCCATTTGCTATATGGGGGATTGATATTTTAGGACCGTTGCCGAAGGCTAAGGGGAAGGTCCGTTTTGTTATAGTGGCGATTGATTATATGACGAAGTGGGTAGAAGCTAAACCTCTCAAAACAATCACAGAACATGAGTGTTTGAAATTTCTCAAAGAATTTGTTGTATATCACTTCGGCATTCCGATGGTGCTCGTGTCGGATAATGGGAGGCAATTTGTGGGTGCAAAGTTTGAAGAATTTCTGGCAGATATGGGGATTCAGCACCGGAAGACTTCGGTGGCCCATCCTCAGTCAAACGGGCAGGTAGAAGTCACTAATAGAACCCTCCTTAATGGAATAAAAAGGAGATTGGATGAAGCCAAATGGAGATGGCTCGAAGAACTGCTTAGTGTGCTATGGGCTTATCGGACAACAACCCGAACGACGACAGGAGATTCGCCTTTTCGTCTCGCTTATGGGACCGATGCACTTGTCCCTGTTGAGATCGGGTCACCTTCGCTTCGGGTCAGTCAATATCAAGAGCTGTATAATGATGATGGACTTCGCCTCAACCTGGATCTGTTAGATGAGGTTAGGGAGTCAGCTCTGATAAAATTGACAGCTTATCAAAGGAGAACCGCTAAGCACTACAACAAAGGGGTGAAAGTTAGAAGGTTTGAGGTGGGTGATTTGGTGCTTCGAGAAGCTGCAGCCTCAACTCCCCAGAATTCAGGCAAGCTTATGCCGAACTGGAAAAGGTCGTATGAAGTTATTGAGGTGCCCAAGCCAGGAACGTATCGGCTTCAGGCTATGGACGGTTCGGATATTAAGAATACTTGGCATGCTGGGAGACTTAGGAGATATTACCAGTAAGTCATAGCCATTTCTTAATGCCGATAATGTAAACTCTTATGTTTATTAAAATAAAATAATGTCAGATTGTATGGTCAAAGATATTGAACTGTTTCATTAATATTCGTTGATATTACAAATTGTGCCATTTACATTCGAAGAAGAAAATCTAATAAAATAGAAACTATCCTATTGGGTCGGAGTAGGAAGTTGTTCTTCTGATTCCTCTTCATCATCCGAAGAGTCGAGGATAGAAGTATCTAACCCCGCAACCATCATCTTCTCCTTGATCTTCTCTTTGTGGCTTTGATACCCTTCAGAGAATTGCAAGATGACCTTATCGGCCAGTTCGGGAGATGCCTTATACTCCTCTATTATTTGGAGCTTGGTCTCTTCGGTCAATGGAGGCCCCTGGTTCTTCAGTTGGACATGCTCTTCTTCCAATGAATTGAGGGCGTGAACCAGATCGGTCATCTTGGAGTGTGTTTGCTCCATCTGTTCCTCAAGGGCTGCAATCGCCTCCTTCTGATCGGCATCGTTCTCCTTCAGCAAAACCCGTTCTTCCATGAGTCGGTCGATCTGCTTCTCGTGTTCAACGATCTCTGTTTGAAGGATGTCGACCCGGTTCCAAAGCTGATAACTTTCCCGACTGGCTTCGGTGAGTTTGTCCTTCGTGCCGGCATGAAGTTCCCTTTCCTTCTCTAGATCAGACTTCAGAATCTGAATGTCACCCTTTAGGACTTCATTTACTGCCTCGATCTCCCTGTTCCTTTTTGTTAATTTGAGCAAGGATGGGAGAGATCGGGCAAACACCGCGCTGGACTGTAAAAGTTGTGTGTTAGTTGGAAGGATCAAGTAATAAAGTGACTTTCTGTAATAATGATGAAAACAGAATTACCTGAAATTGTAGCTTGATAAAGTCTTCTAAGAATTGGTCCGGGGTATGATTCTTGAACCGATCGTCATCGACTGGCATGACAAAGCGTTCAAGAAGATCATAAGGAAAGGGGTCGGAGGAGTTTTGGGGCCAGATAGTTCGTGGTTTGGACTGGTTGCTGGAGGAAGGAGCCGATGTCGGGTGATCGGATGAATGGGATCCACCTGGATGGGCTTTGATCTGATGTGTGGATGGGGGCGGAGGTGCCGAGCTAGACGAAGCTTCTTTGCGAGGTCTCTTCGCCAAAGGCTCCAGTACTTCGTCCTCGGTCTCTTCTTCGTCGATGATTCCTAGGGAAATCGGGTCGGGAATCACTCCGGGAGTCTTCATTGGTTTGGGCGGCACCTTCTTCTTAAGCTGTTTTTTCTTCATCAAGGCCATCTTTTCCGACCTACTCATCTCCAGGGTGTTTTTCTTGAGCACTTGAGCCATCAGAATGGCCGTGATCGGGCGGGCAGCTATCGGCACTTGGTTCGGAAACTCATCCTCCGGAATTTCATCAGGATCGGCAAGATTCGGCTCGGTAATCTGGGGAATTGTTTGGCCGATGTCAGCTGGGGCGACTGGCTTGATGAGAGTTACTGAAAGAAGATGAGCATTAGAGGTCAATTCGAGTTAAAAGGAATTATAAGCAGTAAAGTTATAAATTGAGATTCGGGAATTAGTTCTTACACCCATGATTGTATAACCAAGTATGGTTGCCGAGAAGTTCGAAGTCCCACTCCTCATCGGGCATCTTGTTGACGAATTGTTTGAATTCGTCTAAACGATCGGCTGGAAAGGCTTCAATGTTGTTGGTGTTCTTGCCGAAGCCGATCCAATCTGATATCAAGCTTGTATCGGGTCCTTTGATGAAAAACCATTGGGAATGTCATCCCTTGTTGCTGGTCGGGGTCTTCATCAGAGATTTCTTTTGAGCCCCCTTGACTAGCAACTTGCTGATTTGCTGAAATCCCGCTTCTCGCGATCGGATCACGGTGAACAAGGCAAAGAAGAAGTCGAGGGTCGGCTCGACCTGGCAATCATGGCAGTAGGCGATGAAGCATACCAGGTGGATGAAAGAATTTGGGACTAGCTGGGCGAGCCCAACCCCGACCACGCTCAGAAAAGTAAGCATGAAAGGATTGAGAGGGAATCTGAGCCCGTATTTTAGGGCTTGGACAGATACGGTAGTCCAGCCTTTAGGGCGTTGGTACATCTTCTCATTGAGGTCGGCTGTACGAATTTTGTAGGATATGGGGATCTGGTACAGTTCCCGGATGGCCGCAAGGTCTTTGGTTTGAACGAAAGATTTGGTATTTATGTGAGTGAAGGTTTTGTCTGAGGAATATTCCTCTAGCATCTTCATGTTTTGGAGTTCGGCTTCGGTGCGGGGTGATGTAGTAGGAAAGGGGTTGCCAGGGAAATCAGAGCTGGTGATGGGACCTTGAGAGGAAGTACTGAGTCCCAGAGAGGTGGAACTGGTTCCGGCGGCGGAGATGGGAATTGTTGGTGCGGCGGAGGTAGGAACTGTTGGGATGGCAATGGTGGTGACTGGGGTGGCCTCCGTTGTTATCGCAATAATAGGAGGTGGGATCTCGTTGGTGGCAGCTGCGGAGGCGCTGGTTTTGGATGGGTTGGAGGAGCTTGAAGCGTCGTTGGTCGCCATTGATGAGTTGAAAGCCCAAGGTGCCGGGATCAATTGGTCGGACAGAGATGGAAACAGCGGTGGAGGATGCAGAGAAGAGACTGCGGAATTTGAAATTTAGGGGTAAAAGTGGCGGTTGAATTTGGAAGTGGTTTGTCTTTATTGGGGGCGACCCTTGAGATCCGACACATTTTCCCACTAACGACACTATTTCAATAAATGCGGTGGGGCCGTTATTGGCACGTGGCATCTGGGGTATTAATGGTTGTGATGGTCTAAGGCAGTTATGTATTAAGGGGGTGTTTGGTTCATTAATTGAAATTAAGATTCATTCTTTATACTCTTTTATTATAATTCATTTTTATAATTAAAGAGTAGGGGACAATGTTGGGTCCTGGGTTCGGGATACCCGACCCGACATGGTAGACCCGACCCGGTGCGTGGATTCGAGGTTCAGAGGAGTGATCTAGTTAAGGAAGTTATTTCCTAACTAGGTTGACTTATATTCTGACTGGAGCATTTATTATGATTTGGTTGATGGGGACATATGCTTTATTCTGTCATGTGGGAGCAGGCGTAATGATGATATATGGAGGTATATATACAAGACTTCCCTCTTCATTTCAAAGGTAATGCAAAACTCAACACTAAACTGAAAACCTCCATTGTTATCAAAACCTTGAGACATCTTGTACTAATTCTCACGCCTGAGCTATCCCCCGGCGGCAAAACCGCCCGGAACTCTGAGTGTGGTCTCGTTATTATGCAGGATTATCGCATTTTTGGTGATTGAAGTGCGTGGATAAATCTTGGCATTAACACATCTCATTCAAACATAAATTAATAATTAAGAACATAAATTCACCGGCATACGTGTAGATTCAAAAGTACTGCATGTGCACACCTATGGCAGTCAAATAATCATCACTTCTGCCATGGAATCCGACCACCTTACCGGGAGAAGCTGAAGAAGCAAAATAGGTATACTTTGTGCCACTCTCTTTCCCATAGGGACCATATTGATCTTTGTTTGTATAGAAAGAAATTGATCTTATGGCTTCCACACCTTCAATTGGTCCATAATAGCCTGCAATTCCCACCATGAACTCACCACCCTCGCAATCCAAGTTAACCTGCCAAACAAAACCACAAAATCTTTAGAACGATATCACTACTCTTGAACAATAATTTAACTGGAGACTATTATTTATTTGTTAATTTCGAATTCTCAACTACTATTAAGAACTCATCTTGTAATTACTACTCCATCTGTCTCAAAATAAGAGCCAAATTTCCTGAGTCCCAAAAAAAGAGTTTAATTTGTAGAAAATAAAATAATTACACTAGAGTTCATTAAAATGATTACAATATAATATCCTCAATTTTGTAATCATAATTTTATTAAAATTAAAATCATACAACTAAACTAAAAATACACTAATTTTAGGGATATACATGTGGTAAGAATATATCATTAATAAGAGAATATTATGTTTTAGATATTTTATAATTTTCATAACTACATTAGTTAATATTAAATGAATAATTTTGAATTTAAAAATACCTCATATTGATCACGAAAATAAATTATTTTAGGAAAAAGGGCAATTCTATAAAAATATGAGTTATATTGCAAAAGTTTTCCGTTGACTTATAATTGCAACGAATATCAATATACGAAATATATTAAGATTATAAGGCTAACTCACCATATTACATATTTACTTAAAATTATTTTTATCACTAATAATTTTCATATAAACAACAAAAAATTATATATTATTCCTTAAAACATTGATGCAACGAGATTGGAAAACAACATTAGGGTTTATACCTTTTTAATAATATTATTGCCGCGAGAACCACCATAGACAGGCGACCTCGAAGATTTCCCATTATCTTGTTGATATTCAAACTCAATTGCCTGTACAACATTTGAAGAAGTTCCAATGTACACAATCACTTCCTTGATGTTTTTGAACACCCCATCATCCCATTGCCTCCCACCAGAGCCGCCCCAAGGTCCCGGCCCCCTTGGCACAACCGATTTCATCACCTGCAAACATGGTCAAATTACATTATAACCACCAGAAAGAAGAGGAAAAATAAGGAAAAGGAAAAAATTAAAATACCATTTGTTTTACTTTTTCCTAGTATAAGAGCACCAATATTATATATATATATATATATATATATATATATATATATATATATATATATATATATATATATGGTGCTTCTGAATATCAAAAGTTCGTATTATGGCAATGTGTGTTGTGATTATTTCTAAGCTACTATACTAGTAATGAAAAGGCTGGCCAATTTTTATGCATGGTCCCGAGGGACATAATTAATGACAATGTGTCGATCTGATTAATTAAATTACTCCATCTGTTCCTAAAAGATTGTCGTTTTAGGAAGTAATTTTTGTTCCAAATAGATTGACGTTTTGAGTTTATCAATGCAAATGGAGTAATTTTTTCCAACTTTACCCTTATTTAAAGTTCTCCTACTTAATGATTTTTCTCAAAAAAATACAAAACCCTTCTTGGTTGTTGAAATGTCTTTACAAATCTCTTCCCTTCCCAATACTTCTTCTTCATAATCTCATGGTTGGTAGTATATTCCTTTTTGGAATCTACAAAGTTAACAATTAGTTGAGATAATTAAAACAAGGGTAATATAGTATTTTTCATAAGGAATAATTGCATTCCTTAATCTACGTGAATTAACCTTAAACGACAATCTTTTAGGAACAGAGGGAGTAAGAAGAACTGAATTTAATGTAGAATGTAACGCTCAAGTAGTATGGTTAATTAAGTTCAAAGCTTTATTTATACGGAGAAATGTGCAGTTAATTACCAACTAATGGATGCTTAATTGATTTTCGGCTGAATACATGCATGATCTCATAAGCAGTGGCGGAACCAGAACGTTTTAGAAGGGGGGGCAAAATACATCACTAAAAAAAATTTATTTATTGACGCTTGAATTGCTTCTTTCGAAACACCCATATGTTCTTGAAATTTTTCAATTGCCTTTTTCCAATTGCTGAACCCTTTTTTTGTAAAAGCATCTACTCTGTTTGAATTACTAAATAGATAACAGCAAAAGCAAAAGGCCGCATCCTTTGAAATGCTATACTCCAACCAGTTAAAATTTTTAAACCAATCGGGCCGAAAGCTTCTCTTCATATTATTAAAGTTTTTTTGGGGATAATTATGGGCAATTGGTTGACATGGACCTCTAGTCAAATACTCTCTTCGAACTTGATCTCTAATCACAATATCAAAGTCTTCAATTGATTTGCGTAACCTCGGATCACTAACAATATCATTCGGATTGAACTCCACACGTGAATTATTTATACCACCACTTGCTTCGGAACTTGATAATTGATTATTAGAATAGTTCTTGGTCGCTTAATCAAATATTTATCTATATTATAGAATAAATAAAAACATCAATTGCTAATCAATAATTCATCAATTTAAACATTTCATAATAATTTCATCATTCATCAATTCAATTATTCAAACATTTCATCATAATTTCATCAACTAACCAAATTCAATAATTTCAATTATTTCACAAACAGTATATCATAAATATACCATAAATTGATAAATATAAAATATGCAATATTAATTCAAATATTCAATGAAAATATGTAAATAACACATAATCTCTAATTCATGGCATAACAAACTCTAAATATCTAATTTAATGAAAAAATTAAGCACAAAATTCCTTATTTGTAAACACATATAGAGATTAACTCATTATTCATTAACATATATGAAAAAGATTAAAAGAAACACAAAAGGAAAAGGGCCCAACATGAAGACTGTAGTGGAGAGAGAAAGGGAGAACTAAGAAGCAATTAAATTGATGAATGATAGCAACCTCAACCTAGCAAGTCAGTGGAAGTGTGGAACTATGGAAATTGGATTATTGGAATGGATTAAGCCTTAAGGGAAAGGATAGCACTAATAGTGCTATAGCAGATTAGCAGGTCGGCGACAAACAAGGAAAATAAGAAGAAAAGGGTTGTTCACTTGTTCTGCTGTGGTTTGTATAAGAAAAGAATTTTTTTTTTAAACTTACTAAATGAAACGACGTCGTTTCATTTAGTAAGTTTAAAAAAAAAAAATACTGTTCACTCAGGAGCCAAATCTTGCACTGCAGCCTGCAGGAGACTAGGAGTCGCCGGAAATTTCCAGCCTACCAGGGGCAGTAGCCCCCCCAGCCCCCCTGGTTCCGCCGTTGCTCATAAGCGTGCCTACGTACATTGAATTACGTGACGCCTACTTTGTACTCCATTAATTTTAAAATACTCTCTCTCCCAAATTATAACATTAATATTGACTTTTTTTAAAAAGTTAATTTCAAATAATTTTAAACTTAAAATCGACAAAAATTCATTTAGTTTATGTTAATATAAATATAAATATCATAAATTATCTAAAAAGTACTATTATTTTCAAAACTTAAATAAATCATATTAATTTTAAAATTAAAAATGTCTTAAATTGACTTTTAGAAAGTTAATATTGATCTTATAATTCGGGACAAATGGAGTATAAGATAAGATTAAATTTGACTTTTCAAAGTTAATTTGAAATATTATTTAAATTTAAACTTGAACTTTGAGATAATTCATTTAACTTTTGAAAATAATAAATCATATACTTCTCCAATCCAAGTTCACTTGTTCTAATTTTCTTTTTGATTTGTTAAAATTTATTTGTTCTCTTTTCAGTTTTGTATTGTTTTTGATCTGCGCGGTGGAATTGGAAGTAAATTAATTGGGGAACTAGTAGACTCTATTTGATATATTAATAATGTTTTGATGACAAAAGATTAAATACAAAAAAAAATACAAAATAACGTGGATGATATTTATTGGTTATAATCATTGGACCCATTCATACATAGTAGAACATCCACTAATTATAATCCGACATATTATTTTGTATTCACCTTTTTGTAACTATCTTTTGTCACCGTTGTATATATTACTCTTTTATATATATATATATATATATATATATATATATATATATATATATATATAGGGCGGTTTAAGAGCAGTTCGGTCTTTAGCGACGGTTTTTCCGTCGCCTATACAATAGGTGACGAATTATTTAATATAAAAATTGTCGCCTATTGTATATAGGCGACGGAAAAATCGTCGCTAAAGACCGGTCTGCTCTTAAACCGCCCTCTATATATATAATTAGATTGTACATACTTTCACATTTGGGAACTGATTAAATTAACCTCTAACTCCTCTTTTCTCTCTATTTTTTTTTGACAAAAACTCTAGCCTCTATCTTATATCTAGGGATGAACACACTCTCTCTCTCTCTCTCTATATATATATAATTAGATTTTACATACTTTCACATTTGGGAACTGATTAAATTAACCTCTAACTCCTCTTTTCTCTCTATTCTTTTTTGACAAAAACTCTAACCTCCATCTTAGATCTGGGGATGGACTCTCTTTATTTTGAAGAGACCCTCTCTTAGATCTATCTTGTTGTACTCTAATAATTTCTATCTTATGGAGTTTTTTTTTTCTTTTTTGTGAGACTTGTTTTCTCAATGATATGACTGATTTCTTCTCTTTTATAGAAGAATTTTATTATCATCTTTTGGAAGACTTTATTTTTTTCAGTTAGGAAAAAAACATTTGTTATGACCAAATACATTGAATAAATAAGAGCATATACATTCATATATATTTTTTTTGATCAAACAGTCTAAAAGATTGAAATATAGTAAAATTGTAATCTGTTACAAAAAATAAAAATATTACAAATAACAAGCTCAAAGAGTAATTCTTTCAAATAAAATAACAAATAATCAGGAAAAAGAGAAAATCGTAGCAACAACGCTAGTGGACACCAAATAAACTCCTAAAATTCAATCATATTTCTAAAATAATAATAATAAAATACACAGATCCGAACCGTTCTTCAGCGTGACAATGGAAGAACAAGTCGCAATAGAATCACCACATCTAAATCTAAATAATCCTTCTTCAACAATTCATGCATGGGAAAAAGTCTCACGAACAAAAAAAATCTCTCCCAAACGAAAAAAATAAAATCTCCCAAATAGAAAAGGAAAAATCTGTTAAGAGATGATAATAAAATCTCCTCACAAAAAAGAAATAAATTAGTCATCTCATTGAAAAAAATAAGTCTCACAAAAAAGAAAAATAAACTTTACCAGAAAGAAGAATAATTTATTATATCAAAATAAGAGAGATATAAGGGAGAGTAACTCCAAAAGGAGAGCCCTCTCCCAGATTTAAGATGAAGGCTAAAATTTTTAATTAAAGAGAAAAAAAAAGAGAAAAAAGTGAATTTTTAGTGAAATACCTTTTATTATATACATTAATAATTTTAAAATGTGTTTATTCGTAATAAAAATTATAATTTTTTATCGTAAACTATATCATTTTTCAACGGCTATATCGCGACTTCATGAGCAAGCTTTGTACGACAATAAATTCGATATTTCAATGTCGATCAAATTTCATGAAAATCATCAATTTTTTAGAAACCAACATATATCCATGACAAAATTAAATCTTCAATTCAAATATAACTTGCACATTCCAAAAATCCAAATAGTCTCAGTTGCATCTCATTCAAACATGAATTAATAATAATCAATAGTTCGATAGCGAAGATAAATAAGAACATAAATCCGCCGGCGTACGTGTAGATTCAAAAGTATTGCATGTGCACACCTATGGCAGTCAAATAATCATCACTTCTGCCATGGAATCCGACCACCTTACCGGGAGAGGCTGAAGAAGCAAAATAGGTATAATTTGAGCCACTCTCTTTCCCATAGGGACCAAATTGATCTTTGTTTGTATAGAAAGAAATTGATCTTATGGCTTCCACACCTTCAATTGGTCCATAATAGCCTGCAATTCCCACCATGAACTCACCACCCTCGCAATCCAAGTTAACCTGCCAAACAAAACCACAAAATCGTTAGAACGATATCACTACTCTTGAACAATAATTTAACTGGAGACAATTATGTATTTGTTAATTTTGAATTCTCAACTACTATTAAGAACTCATCTCGTAATTGATACTCCCTTTGTCCCAAAATAAGAGTCAGATTCCCTAAGTCCTCAAAAAAAGTCTCATTTGTAGAAAATAAAATAAAATTATTACACTAGAGTTCACTAAAATGATTACAGTATAAAATCCTCAATTTTGTAATCATAATTTCTTTAAAACTAAAACCACACAACTAAAAATAAACTATTTTTAGGGATATACATGTAAGAATATATCATTAATAAGAGAATAGTATGTTTTAGATATTTTGCAATTTTCATAATTACATTAGTTAATATTAAAGGAATAATTTTAAATTTAAAAATACCTCATTTAATTTGATCACCAAAAGTCAGAATTAATTCTTTATTTTAGGAAAAAGGGCAATCTTAAAAAAATATGAGTTATGTCGACTTATAATTGCAACAAATATCAATATACGGAATATGCTAAAATTATAAGGTTAACTCGTCATATTAGATTAAAATTATCTTCATCACTCATAGTTTTCATATAAACAACAAAAAATTATATATTATTCCTTAAAATATTGATGCAACGAGATTGGAAAACAACATTATAGGGTTTATACCTTTTTAATAATATTGCGGCAAGAACCACCATAGAAAGGAGACGAAAAAATTTTCCCATTATCTTGCTGATATTCAAACTCTATTGCCTGTACAACATTTGAAGAAGTTCCAATGTACACAATCACTTGCTTGATGTTTTGGAACACCCCATCATCCCATTGCCTCCCACCAGAGCCGCCCCATGGTCCCGGCCACCTTGGCACAACCGATTTCATCACCTTAAACTGTTCAAAAAATTAATTAGCCCGACTATATAAGGAATAAATGATTTTACACACAATTAAAATAAAACAATATACATTTATTCGCATAAAAACTTAAACCCTAATGTTTGATAGTAATACGTTGAATATTAATGTTTCTAAATTTATATTAGTAAAATTTTATAGCCATCATATTCAGCTATTCTTGTCGTAATAAGTCCCCCTACTCAAAATCAAAGGGCAATCTAGTCTTTTAGGGATGTATCGCTTATGTTACTTGTCTCCAATTTTTTCTATTTATGTTCCTACATTACACACTAATTAATCAACTGTCTACAATTTTATGTATATATCTCAAGATATTTAAGAGAGAAATTACACAAAACATCCTCACTCCAATCCATACTGCACGACCAGTGACAGACATGTTTTATTTATAGAAATTTCGAGACATTAAGCTTCAATATTTTAAAATTGAAATATTATAATTTAAATTCTGAAGTGCAAAAATTTTAAAGATTTTTAAAAATGTATTTAACCCAAAGAATTATAAAATAAAATTAAAAAAAGAAAGTAACGTAACAACCTGGCTAGCCAGCTCAGAAAGAGAGCATTTTGGCTTGGCATACACACCAATGGCCTCAAGGTATGTGCCTGCACGCCCATGAAATCCAACTATAGACCCACTTTCCATTGAAAATGAGAAAGGGGTGCCCTTCTCAGATGAACCAAACGGTCCATGCTGATGTAAATTTGTATGAAATGCCAGTGATCTTATTACTGGTTCGCCACGAAACGAACCGTAGGTACCCCTGATGAGTGTCAGATACTCCTTCGAAGGATCCTGAATTTTAATCTGAACAAAAAAAAAATAGCCAAAAGTTAGCACAAAATTAACTTAATTTAGTTCTCTTACATATAATACTTTTTTTTTACTTTTTTTATTACACATATAATGTGTGTCACATATACCGATTCTTAATAATTGTCATTATTATTTTTTTTATTTTAGGCGTCACACTATCATTTCATCTGAGAATCTATATTATCCTTAAAACTCGATATCTAATTAATAATATGTATTTAATTTTGAAACATCGAAATATAAATTTTACAAATGAAACTTATTTTGTAAAGGGGAGAGATCGGAGTTAGGGTTCAAGAGGCTCACTATGTAGTGTCGGTTGCCTCCGGTCCCGCCGTATTTTGCATAATCCTGACATGGGTAGCCTGGCAACTTGATGGAACTGCCCCCGAACTTGATGTAGTCGATAACCTCTCCAGAAGAAATAAAAATCTGGGTTATAATTATACCATCAGAGGGCATATATGTCCAGCATTTTCCTGATGAAGGATTTCCGATCCCCAGGCTCCAACAAGAATACAACATTCTTCACACTTACTTACTTCTGATTCCTGCAAACATGGTCAAATTACATTATAACCACCAGAAAGAAGGGGAAAAATAAGGAAAAGGAAAAAAAAAAACACCATTTGTTTTACTTTTTCCTTTTGTAAGAGCATAAATTAATATTATGATATCACGATGATTAGAAAAAAAATACCATTTGTTTTTACTTTTTCCTAGAATAAGAGCACCAATATTATATATATATACACACACACACTACATGTGTGTGTGTGTGGTGCTTCTGGAATATCAAAAGTTTGTATTTGTATTATGGCAATGTGTATTGTGATTATTTCTAAGCTAAATAAATGAAAAGGCTGGCCAAGTTTTATGCATGGTCCCGAGGGACATAATAAATAACAATGTGCCGATCTGATTAATTAAATTAAGACGAATTAAATTTAATATAAAATGTAACGCTCAAGTAGTATGGTTAATTATGTTCAAAGCTTTCATTTATATGGAGAAATGTGCAGGTAATTAACCAACTAATGGCTGCTTAATTGATTTTCGGCTGAATGCATGCATGATCTCATAAGCGTGCCTACGTACATTGAATTACGTGACTCGTGCTTTGTACTTCATTAATTTTAGGAATTTTTTAACATGTGTCCTGCTAAGTACACGGTTTAAGAGAATATTTTGTTGAACTGTGTGCATATTGATAGACTTTGTATATTAGGAAATAGTCAAAGCTCTTTTAATACCTGTATATTAGGCAGTAATATTTTCCTTATTATTTTTGAGCTAATCAGCTCCTATAGTTTAGCCTACGATTCTGCTTACAGTTATGTACTTATGTTGTATATATTGACTCAATCACATCAATGAAAGCAGGATGATTTCCTACATGGTATCAGATTAGGTTTCCTCCTCCCCTAACCTAGCCGTCTGCTTCTCTTCACCCTCATCTCTTCTCTCTCAAACACGTTTTCCATGGCTGCGAAAACCACTTTCCACTCTGCCCTTGCAGTCACCAACGTGAAATCCCTCATCACCATCACCTTGGACCTTGAAACAGGTCAATACCATGAATGGGCTACCCTCTTTAAAGTTTAGGCAAGGGTACATAGCGTCCTTGAACACATAATTCCTCCCACAGAGGCTGTTGAACTCACCGCCTACCAAGCCTCGAAGGCCGCTGATCTTCCTCTCTGGAAAAGGCTTGACGCCGTCGTCCTCCAATGGATCTACGCCACGGTTTCTCATGAAATTCTCACCTCTATCCTTGTCGTCGACGATGTGGCCGAAAAAGCTTGGCAACGCGTTGCCCAAATATTTCACGACAATAAAAACTCAAGGGCAGCATATCTTGAAACCGAATTCACAACAACAAAACTGGTTGAATTTTCTTCTGTGGTGGCCTATTATAATCGGCTTCAATCTCTTGCAACTCAACTCGCCAATGTGGGGCAGCCCGTCTCCGATCAGCGATTAGTCTTGCGCCTTCTTGCCGGACTGCCTGAAGCCTACTCCACCTTTGTCACCAACATCCAACAGAAGGATGTTCTCCCTCCATTCTCTGAGGTCTGCTCGCGCCTCAAACTTGAGGACACCACCGCAAAGGAAAGGGCTCGTGACTCTGGCTCCACTACACTTATCGTCGCTGATGACACATCATCTCAATCTCCGGCACACCATCACGGAGGTAATCATACTCACTCTCCTGGTCGCTCATATCGGGATACTCGTGAAAATCGTGGCCGGAATAACAATAAACATCGCGGCCAGAAAAACAACCGGGGCAAAAACAGCCGTGGCGGCGGTCACCAGCACCCCAGCCAGCCGGCGGCGTCTCAGCAAGGCCCACCGTGGCCGAACACAGCCTGGCCGACCTGGCCGCCTCAGCAGTGGGCTATCCCACCGTGCCCCTATCCCACTTATTCTCCCTGGCAGCAACGTCCACCAAGGCCCAACAGTAATGGAGTCCTTGGGCCTGGTCCACGTCCACCCCATGCATACACCATGCAAGCTCCTGCTTCCTATGGTTTTTCCATGCCGGGCCCGCCTTCTTCCGGATATGCACCGACTGACATCGATGCCGCCATGCACACTTTATCTCTTCACCAACCGGATGATAATTGGTATATGGACACGGGAGCCACCTCTCACATGACTGCCAATCCAGGTACTCTCACGCCTTATTTTAATTTGAGCAAAAATAATGGAATTATTGTTGGTAATGGTAACACTATTCCAATTCGTGGTTATGGTCATACTTTCCTCACCCCGCCTCACCCACCTTTACACCTCACAAATGTCTTACATGCTCCTAAACTTATCAAAAACCTTGTTTCCGTTCGCAAATTCACTAACGATAATAATGTTTCTGTTGAGTTTGATCCTTGTGGGTTTTTCTGTGAAGGATTTACGGACAGGGAGCCGCCTAATGAGATGTGAGAGCACCGAGGAATTATATCCTATCAATGCCAAAAATAGGACCACATCACCATCCACTTTTCTTGCCGCATCACCCAATTTATGGCATTCTCGCTTAGGACATCCGGGCTAAGCTATTCTTGATTCTCTTCGTAATAATGATTTGATTAAATGTAATAAGGCTCGCACTTCTTTTTGTACTTCTTGTCCCTTGGGGAAACACATTAAGTTGCCATTTCATACTTCTATGTCATTTACTACTATGCCTTTTGACATTATTCACAGTGATTTATGGACATCTCCAGTTTTGAGTTCTAATGGCCATCGCTATTATGTCCTTTTCCTTGATGATTATACTAATTTTCTGTGGACTTTTCCCATTTCAAACAAGTCACAAGTTTATTCTATTTTCCTCTCCTTTAAGGCATTAATCAAAACTCAATTCGAAAGAGAAATAAAAAATATTCAATGTGATAATGGGCGGGAATTTGATAATGGACCCTTTAAATCTTTTTGCATGGCCAATGGTTTACAATTTCGATTTTCTTGCCCCCATACCTCACCTCAAAACGGTAAGGCGGAAAGAAAAATCAAGTCCATTAATAACATAGTGCGCACTCTCCTTGCTCACGCCTCCATGCCCCCATCCTTTTGGCATCACGCACTCCAAATGGCAACCTATCTACTCAATGTCCTTCCCTCAAAGGTTTTACAATACAAATCCCCAACTCAAGTTCTTTTTCAACGAACACCATCCTTTTCTCATCTCCGGGTTTTTGGGTGTTTATGCTATCCTCTTTTCCCATCCACAACCATAAATAAATTGCAATCCCGTTCCACACCTTGTATTTTCTTGGGATATCCATCAAATCATCGGGGGTACAGGTGTTATGATTTATCAAGTCAGAAAATAATAATTTCAAGGCATGTCATATTTGATGAAAATCAATTTCCTTTTTCCACTTTGCATAAAACAAATCTCACCTCTTATGATTTTTTGGACAATAACTTATCACCTTACATTATGCATTTTTTGACTCCCTCAAATCTGCCCATTCCACAAACGCTGGCCCAACCCAACCAGCAAAGCCCAGCAGCCTCCTCAACGCCCCATCCAGCGCCGCAACCTCCCCCACATCCCAACCCACCAACCATCGGCCCAATACCACAAAATAACCCTCAGCCCACCAGAATGGCCACAAGAAGCCAACATGGAATTCACAAGCCAAAAATGCCATTTAATTTGAGCACTGCCACTGCCACCTCCATTTCCCCAATTCCACGAAATCCAGTAAGTGCTTTAAATGACCCGAATTGGAAAGCTGCCATGGTTGATGAATTTGATGCTCTCATTAAAAATAAGACGTGGGAATTAGTACCACGTCCTAAAAATGTGAATCTTATTCGTTCTATGTGGATTTTACGGCATAAAAAGAAATCTGATGGTTCTTTTGAGCGGCATAAAGCCCGTCTTGTAGGTGATGGCAGGTCTCAACAGGTTGGAGTGGACTGCGATGAGACATTTAGCCCGGTTGTCCAAACCGGCTACTATCAGGACTGTATTGAGTATTGCACTGTCACATTCATGGCCTATTCATCAGTTGGATGTCAAGAATGCCTTTCTTCATGGTCATCTTAATGAGACCGTCTATATGCATCAGCCCATGGGATTCAGGGATCCAACACACCCAAATCATGTGTGCCTCTTGAAAAAGTCATTGTATGGGCTCAAGCAAGCCCCTCGAGCCTGGTACCAGCGATTTGCGGACTATGTTTCCACCATTGGCTTCTCCCACAGTCGAGGCTGATCACTCACTCTTTATCTTTTGTCGTGGTTCTGACATTGCCTATATTCTACTTTATGTTGATGACATCAATTCTCACAGCTTCTTCAGATGCTCTCCGAAAATCCATCATGTCTCTACTCAGTGCCGAATTTGCAATGAAGGATTTAGGTCCTTTGGGTTATTTTTTGGGTATTGCAGTTACACGCACTTCAGCTGGCATGTTTCTCTCTCAGAAGAACTATGCCGCAGACATTATTGATCGTGCAGGCATGACTTCTTGCAAGCCCAAGTCACACTCCGGTTGCCACAAAAGCCAAGCTTGGAACCTCGGCTGGACCATCTTATGAGGACCCTACACACTATCGCCAGCTTGCAGGTGCATTACAGTATCTCACATTCACCAGGCCCGACATATCCTACGCTGTTCAACAAGTGTGTTTGCACATGCATGATCCGAAAGTCCAGCATATGAATGCTCTCAAGCGCATTGTACGCTACATACAAGGTACTCTGGATTTTGGTCTACATCTGTACAAGTCCTCCATTGCGTCTCTTGTTGCTTATACAGATGCAGATTGGGGTGGGTGTCCGGACACTCGCCAATCCACATCCGGTTATTGTGTCTTCCTAGGTGATAATCTACTCTCTTAGTCATCCAAACGACAACCCACTATGTCAAAATCGAGTGCCGAAGCTGAATACCGCGGTGTGGCTAATGTAGTTTCTGAGTCTTGTTGGCTTAGAAACTTACTTTTGGAACTCCAATGTCCCATCCGAAAAACTACATTGGTTTATTGTGACAATGTTAGTGCCATATACCTATCAAGTAACCCAGTTCAGCATCAACGCACTAAACATATTGAGATGGACATCCACTTCGTACGTGAAAAAGTTGCCCGTGGAGAAGTTCGTGTGTTTCACGTGCCGTCCCGTTACCAAATTGCAGACATTTTCACTAAAGGCCTTCCGCGCGTACTTTTTGATGATTTCAGGGACAGTCTAAGCGTACGACAACCTCCCGCTTTGACTGCGGGGGTGTGATAGACTTTGTATATTAGGAAATAGTCAAAGCTCTTTTAATACCTGTATATTAGGCAGTAATATTTTCCTTATTATTTTTGAGCTAATCAGCTCCTATAGTTTAGCCTACGATTCTGCTTACAGTTATGTACTTATGTTGTATATATTGACTCAATCACATCAATGAAAGCAGGATGATTTCCTACACATATTATCTTGAACTTGATGCAAATGCAAAAATCAAAAGAATATGCACACAGTTCAAGAGAATATTCTCTTGAATTGTGTACTTAACATGTGCCCTTAGGACACATGTTAGGAGGACCCTTTCAAACTTAAAATTGACAGTTTATGTCAATATAATTATAAATATTATAAACTATCTAAAAAGTACTATTGTTTTCAAAACTTAAATACATCATGTCAATTTTAAATTTGAAAATACCTTATATTAACTTTTAGAAAGTCAATTTGATCTTATAATTTAGGACAGATAGAGTATATATAAGATAAGATTAGATTTAACTTTTCAAAATTAATTTGAAATATTATTTAAATTTAAACTTGAACTTTGATATATAATTAATTTAACTTTTGAAAATAATAAGTCGTAAAGTCCTCCGATCTAAGTTCACTTGTTCTAGTTTTCTTTTTGGCTTGTTAAAATCTATTTGTCCTCTTTTTAGTTTTGTATTGTTTTTGACTTCATTTTTTCAATATTACTATATAATTTAACTTTATTAAAAAAAATTATTGAACAACATATGATGTACATTGAAAAAAGTAACACTATTAACTTTGACATTAAAATCACAACCACACTCATTTTTTTCCCTTTCTCTCTCGTATCTATTTTATTATTCTAAGGAAGATCGAGTTAGGAGATTAACTAAAACAAACAAGATAATAATAGAGTAGTTAATATGGATAATTTAAAAATAAATTTGTTTTTTGATAAGCATGTATTTCAACGTATGATAAGTAAAATTGGCAGAAGAAATTTTAAGAAGTATTGTTTAGATAATTTAGTCATCCTGCAGTATTATCACAAAAAGCTCAATGTAATTTTGACTAATCATCCGCACCTTCAAAATAATTAACAGTTAAACATACAATCAACAATTGTTAGAAATGTGACTGACTATTCAATAAAAAATTAGTTAATGAACAAATTATGTAAATTAGTTAAATACGTTAAATGTGTTAAGCCTCAAGATAAACTTTACATGTGTTGTTTACATCTTTAACTTCAGCTATGGCGACGATGTGGTACTTGTGGTGGTGGGAAGAAGGAGAGCGAAAGGGGGATGGAATTTAGTGCGCGGTGGAATTGGAAGTAAATTAATTGGGGAACTAGTAGTAGACTCTATTTGATATATTAATAATATTTTGGTGACAAAAAATTAAATATAAAAAGAGAATATAAAATAATGTATTTTCACATTTTGAAACTAGTTAACCTCCCAAATTTATCGAGATTGAATATTTTTGCCAATATTTTTTTTGGCCTGCAAAGCTTTTAAAACTACAGACCCGACCCCCTTTTTTTTTTAGTGCTGAAATTAATTTGTTAAAGAATTGAATAATAGAATGAAATGAACTGAGGATTTCAATATTACGAAGTGGTAGTTTGTCAAGAAAGTACAGATCTTGAAGCAGTTTTTCTTCAAATATTTTAGGTTACGTATTTAAATTTTTATAAAGATATTGAGATATATACAAGTTCAATTATTCATGTTTTTACCCGATCTCTTGTATAGTACCAAGAGGATGGAGTTTTAAACTTTGTTAGTGATTAAGGTTGAGTACGTGTGTTTAATTATGTCTCAAACTAGCCAAATATATATATATATATATATATATATATATATATATATATATATATATATATATATATTCATGTTTTTGGCAAGTTCTGGAAATGTTATTCTTCCAGAGAAAAACACATGGTGGGGAATCATCTATTCACAGTCTGGTCCATTAATTTCAATAGCATTTTCCATGTGTTGTATGTAAATACAATTCCATGGTTTAATGCTTCTGGTTACTAATTAAAGAACTCATGATGGAGACAGAAAATAGCGATGGTCGGAGGTGGCTCAAAATAGAGGGAGTAACATGACAAACAATTGGGAGGAGAGAGAAAAACTTGTTTGATGCATGGATATTATTGAGGGTTCAAAAATTTGTAACATTATGTCGACCATTAAATATAATGTCCGGATAAGATTAAAAGAAGATTCTTTTGATGACTAATTTATATCGAATTATCGATCATAAATATCGGTGTACATGAATATATGAAATAGAAGAAAGTTAATAATGACCCTATTTCTTTCTTTTTTTTAATTATTTAAAGTTTCATGTAAGTCGTAATTTAATTTCATCATAAATTTGTCGACATAAAAATAATTTTCTAATTCTAAAATTTAGAGTATCTTATAAAATCTAAAGGAGTCAATTTATATCTATATATTTGTATCTATATATCTATATACATATATAATAGGGTAATACTTAGTTTTTTGGTCCTTGATCTTTGATGTAGGACTAGAATTTGACTACTTTAAAATACTTTTTAAAGTCTCCTTAATTTATTTTAAATTAATCCAAGAAGATAAATTTATATCTATGCAAAAGTATATATATAATTAGCCTCCCTAATTGACTCTAAACAAAAATAAAAAAAGGGCAGAGAGAACATAGAGTAAAAAACCACCAAGAAAATAATAATAATTACTATTCAAAAACACAAGATTATGTTGAGCCTAGTTTAATATTTTTATAACTAATTTACTATATAATTAATTAGTAACGTATTAACTAAAAATTAAATTGTAGAATATATTCTAAATTATATATATATATATATATGTATGTATATATATATATATCATAGACATATTTTAATATCATATTGAAGAATCATTATAATTAATATTTTTATTGTGGGTTCAGTAATAAATAATTCATATGTATGTGAAACTAAGTTTATATTTTAACTTAGCAGTTAAATTGTTTTTAATATATAATAGTAGTCATGTAAATATTATGATTACATAATAATTAATATTTAAAAGTATATATGTGTTATAAAATATATTAATGATTAAACTTTAATTACTAATTTTATTTCATATAGGAGACATTTATTTAATTAATGTTAAAAATAATTATGACATATACATTAGTGACTAAAATTTAATTAATTTTTAAAAGTAAAAGTCATAACAGTAACTTATTATTCAACAACAATTTTATTCTTAAATAACCATATATTTAAAATAGAGAAAAAAATTATGAGAAAATAATAATTAATCTTAAAAAGCATAACATATATTATAAAATATATCAATGATTAAACTTTAGTTAATTGATGTTAAAAAAAAACTACTCCCTTATATATTAGTTATAAAAATTTAGTTACCTTTTAAAATTAAAAATCATGATGGTAACTTATTATGTTATTATAATTTTGTTTTATATATAAAAACTATATATTAAATTTTCAGAAAAAAAACACATAACTATCACTCAGTTAACTGAGTCTTTAATAATTGTTTTTTTGAGCATTATTTATAGTTATTCTAATAATAATAGTAAGTTAATTTAAAATTCAAAAATACATTTTACAATCATCATATATAGCATAAATATGAATTAAAATTAATTTCACTTAAAACATAAACTCTTGTTTCACTCTGGTCCATTTAAAATACACTAATTACTTCAACTCCAGCAATAATAAGCCATTAATAATAATACAAAAAAAACTTAAAACTAACTCCATCAATTCATCAAAATATAGTTTATAATCATCAGTACCCTTGGCAACTTAAGCTGCATATAGAGGAAACATCATTCAAAAGAAATACTCTATGTGCACATGACCTATATATGGCATATAAAAGAACACCAACTCTGCCATGAAAACCAACCACCTTCCCATTAGAGGCAGCATATATAAAATATGTGCTAATATCACTCCCATTAACTGATGCTATTATCACTACCAAACATAAGGAATCCAAAATTGGTATTGAAGTAGGAATCAAGAAAACGGACACTCAACTAGTGCATGTTAGAGGGAAAGATCAGATCAAATACCAAGAGACCAATGGAAGGAAGACCTAAAGAAATTTATTTCACGTGAATATATATCTTCGATTAAGAAAAGGATATTATTACTAATAAAATAGAGAAGATACGATTATATGGGGTTTAAGAAGGTAATTAACCTCTATTTGAATGAGAATAAAACCGGTAAAGTGACGTGTCACATAATTTGCATAACAGCATGAGCAAATAAAAATTATTCTCACTTATCACACTTAACTTATATATTCACAAAGATAATTTCCTTTAGAAAAATAATCTGTCAGCGAGAAAAGAAACTTGCCTTGAAAAATGAAGTAAAAAAGAAACAGAAAAAGAAAAAAGAAGCCAAGTTCTGAATAAACGTCTGGAAAAAATCCAATATATCAATTCAAATAAATATTATAAGCTTAAACTAATAAAATGGGCTAAATACACTTTCGTTACACCAAATATCACCATATTCATGATTCGGCCCCCAAAGAATTTGGGCTTACAATTTACTACATCAAGTCCTAATTGCATACAATTTAGCCCCCGATTTCAGAATGGCGCCAAAATTGGCCGAAATACCTAATTTTCCGGCAAAATAGGAATTGTATACCATTTGAGTACCGTATAGAATACGGACTAATAACACTCATCAAGTACCAGTAAATTCACAATTTACTACATCAAGTACCACTACAAGAAAATTGGCCAACAATGACCAATTATTTTAGCGACCGCAACATCCGGTCGCTATTGTTATTACCAGTGATCGATATTAGCGACCACTAGTAAATTTGGTCGCTGATCCAAATTTGCCGCCCAAAAATTTTGGCGCAAGTCTTGACGGGCGGAATAATTGTGACCATTTGGTAACAGCGACCGCACTCGGTCGCTAATAAAGCCACGTCAATTAAAATCAGCGACCGTGTGCAGTCGCGGATGACAGTCGTTGATCCTATCTAATCTCAGTCGAATAGAACCAGGCATAACAAAAGAAGAAAAATAAAAAGAAGAGAGGGAAGAGGGAAGAGAGAAGAGAGGGAGAAGAGAGACCGCTGCCCTATCCACCACCCACGCCGCCGCCCTACCTACACCACCGCCCCCACCCAAGCCGCTTACGCCACCCAATAAAATTTGTATAAATACTTATTTTGGCGTATTAAATCTGTATAAATTCTTATAAATAATTATTATATGTTAAATTATTAAAATTAAATGTTAATACAAAGATTACCAAATACAATTTTTTTTATTTTAAATTTTTTTTAAAAAAAGACTTAATTACCAAAAAAATCAATAAACTTTAATTTTAAACATACAAATTATATTTTTAACACGAATAACAGTAAAATTTTAAACAATTGACAAAAGTGTCCAAAATTTAATTAATTAAATAATATCATTTTTATATTGGAAGAACATACAAAAGGAGGAGGAAAAATTAAAAAGGAAAAAAGAAAAAAAATGACCCATTTGCTTTCTCTCTCCCTCTTCCCTAATCTTTCAAATTGTTCTGTTCCTTCAAATTAGAAAATTCTAGCGCCTTGAATTCTGTCCCGTAGCTTTTGATCGACTTAAGCAGAAAATAAGACGACATAGGTGTGCAAAAAGTGAGTTGCAAAAAGTGAGTTGCAAAAAAGAGAAGGAGAGAGAAGGTACATAAGACGACATAGGTAATATATTTTGCATTTGAAAAGTGAGTTATTTTTATTTAGTTAAAAGATTCTTCAAACAAATAATAGTTAATTAGTTTATCTAATAACACTTTCTTTCTGTCCGTTTTCTGTTTTATTCTTCAAACAAACAGTAATTAATATATATTGTATTTATATATTTTTTTAATTTTAAAATTGTATCTATAATTTAACAAATTATATGTATAAATTTTACAACTTATATCTTACAAATTATAAATTTTACGTCCTAAATTTTATAAATTATACCATAACTTAAATTTTACAATTTTTATTTATAATGTTTTATAATTTTAAATTGTATTTATAGTTTTATTGTATTTATAATTTTTTTTATAATTTTAATTTTATTTTGGGGGGGGCAAATCATGAATATGATGGCACTTGATGTAACAGAATTGTATTTAACCATTTCTTAAATTAAGTCAATCCGTATATTTATACGGTCAACTGATATTAAATACTTAAGACCTGATCGGATTCTTGGACGGGTCGAGTATTCCGGCTAATTTTGGCCAAAATTAGAAACTAGGGGCTAAATTGTATGCAATTAGAACTTGATGCAATAAATTAAAAGCCCAAATTCTTTGGGAGCCGAATCATGAATATGGTAGTAGTTGGTGTAACGAAAATGTGTTTAGCCCCCAATAAAATTCTATCTATTAAAATAAATAAATACCTGCTCATCACTAGACCCAAGCACATAGGCTTCGGGTCCTGTGATCGTAAGTCTTTACCGTAGAATTGCATGCACTTTAACCTAGGCCTTGGCCAAATGATTATCTTTACCTTTTTTTATTAAAAGTGTGACATTTACAGTAATAAAGTAGTATGTGCATGCATTTCTTTTCATTTTTTTAACTGTAGTAGCAATATTTTTGAATAATTCTAAGACCAATGAAATTTCATGTTTTTTTTAAACTGTAACAACAATATTTTTGAATGATTCTATGACCAATGATTATCAAACGCTTGAGGGTCAGATTTATATACGATGTCAACGAGAAGAATTTAAGAACAAAAACATAATTGAAAATGCTTAGGGTGGGTTTGAGACAATCTTACTTAAAAACGCTAATATATCAATGAATTGAGTTTCCGTAAGAATGTTTTAAAATATAGAACATTTTTGTTGCGAAACATTAATTTAGCAATTCAATTAAAACTTCTTTTTTATTTAGTAACAAGTACTGAAAGTTTTATTCCACAAGAGTGATTACAACTATATATGTCTTATGATTTTGCAAATAAAGGGCATCTTTATATCCTATATAGTCACTAGGCCTTACAAACAATGGCTACGATCAAATTTAATGGAAGACTAAGATCCTATATCTATATATTCCTTCAAAATATCTAGAAAATTCTACATAAATCTATGACGTTGTACCAAAAACTCTAGTATTTATAAATGAACTCTAAAAAATATCAACTATTGTCACCAAGTGAACACCTTATGAGTGTCGAATAAAGGTAACATGGTGCAGATTCTTGAAAATGTGCATGTTGGGACACTAACTTAACTAGATTTAACTATATTTTTAAGAAAGTTATCTTAACGTACTACATTTCTAATAAATGTGCATGTACCAATTAATATAACCCGAAGAAACCTACCCCTACTGTACTTTGTACCATAACTTGTGACGTTTTACATTACCGTTTTCATTCCACGTACCATGTTGAATCACGATCCGGATAGCATGGGTTGAGATTTATATTTCGCAAACTAATTGATGTTGAATATTTATAAGATTTTAGTAAAATTTGACATTTTTAGAATGGTTATTTGTTAATAAGCTTAAATATAATTCACTACCCTGAACTATAAGACTCATTCTACTTCAGTGATCCACCTTTCAATTTTGTCAATTAGATGTTTAAACTATTAATTTTTTTTCATTTTCATTCAATTGGATCTGTCACGTTAGAAATTGATGATGTGGCTTCCTTGATAGGCCATCCTTCTTGTAAGACCCCGACTTTTATGAAATAAAAATTTATTTTTCTTTATGATTATTATTCAAACAGTAAAGTGTTTAAATTGATATAATGTTATAGTTAATGGTGATATATGCAATTTATCAGATAAACAGTATGTCGGGGAATATTCTTTTTGTCGAAAAATATTCGTTCTCTTGGAGAATATTATATTCGGTAAAGTACGACGGCGCCAAAATAACCAATCATTGGTGGGCCTCATAACGACTAATTGTCGGATACGAAAAATAACAGTATTAATATTTTTATATAAATTGTCAACGGTACTATCACTTGCAAGTGTTGAAATACCTGGTGATAAAAGTACAGTAAAACGCGTTATTCCACAGTAGTACACTACCATAGTAGCACACGGTATTACGCAGTATTTTATATTATTGATTCAATAATTGCTACAGTGACTTGCATAGTATTTTATATTATTAACTCAATAATTGTCAGAACACAATAAGTCATATTATTTGATATGATATTATTAGACTAGTTAGCATTATTAACAATGTCTAAAAGTTCTGTCAAGAAAATGGGTTATTTAATTGCGCGTTGTTTGTTACGAAAGGCCCCCTCTTTCTTGGGAACGATTTGGTTGTTAATATTGTGACTCTATAATATTAATGATGAATAATTGTTGAAAGATTGAATTGTGTTGATTAAAGATAAATATGATAAGTGATGTGTTGCAGATAATTGTTCAATTTTTGGTATAAATAGAAAAGTTTAGTAAAATGTGTTTATTGTAAGAACCACGATTATTTTCTCCAGCATTAATATTCATTCAAATATATTATTATAATATTATAATAGTTTAGCTTTATAATAACTTTTTAATATAATATTATAATGATATAATATTATAATATTATATTAACTTTGTCAGATTGTTAAGTTTTTCAAAACTTTTCGTACACTTCTTCTTTTCCAAATCAATGTGCAAGTGGCTTATTTTCAGAGGTCCCTCATTTCTCAGATTTTCTAAAAGATGTGCATGTGTTTCCTTTTTGATTTTGGCAGCTTGTATTTTATTTTACAATGAGTGGCCTCATTTGCCAAAAATTTTAATATGCTTTATTTTAGCAACATGGTCTGCGAATCATTTCATAAGTACTTTCAAAACTCCTTTCCAATTTCTTCACCTACCACTTCTTCCCTTGGTTAATTTTAAATGGGTGGTACCCACAATTTATTCCTTTAAGCTTTTCTTCCTTAGATTACTATTGACTAGTGATTGTATGTCCCCTAAATTTTGCCTATAAAAGGAATGCACCTTCAGAAGAAAATCACACCATCACAATACAAAACTCTTCTAAATATTGTGAGTATAATATTATGAGTATTTCTTTTGAGTGTAAGGATACTCTGAGTGTTGCAAAAGAGTCAGAAATTCTCAAATTAATTTATGATTTAGCAAGTCAAATCTAGTTTCCTACTAAGGTAAGTGATATCATTTATTTCATACTCGTATGTAATATCTTTTGCTTTCATATTCGTAAGTGATATTATTTTATTTCATACTCGTATGGGATATCATTTCTTTTGTACTCATCAAGGGATATCGTTTTCTTTCATATTTCTCCATTTATGGTAAGAAATTATTGTTTGTTTCCATAACCTTATTATTAAATGGTGAAAATCTCTGAAATTAGTAGAATATCCTTAATAGTTTGTGCTTCATCTGATATCATTTCACTTGAATATTCTATTTACATGAACTTTCTTATTGAATTTTAATCTATTTATGCCGGAGTACTATTCACGCCGGAGTACTATTCATGCCGAAATACTATTCACGACGGAGTTTAGTTTTTTTTAAAAAAATTATCTTTGAAATATGAATCTTGGATATCATTCTTGAATTTGACTCCACAATTTGGTCATCGTATTGACAATTTGAACAATTTTAATATCTGGATAAATTAAATTATAATCTCTAATAATTATTCTTATTCTTGATCTTATTGTTTTGTTTCTATTCATCCTTTATATCATTGCTATAATCTTCAGACTTCAATTGTGGTGAAAGTTCTCTTTGGCCCATAGTGCAAAGATGAACTGGTGATGGGCATGATTATGATCAGAAACTGTGTATTGGTATAATTCTGACCTTTGATGTTACAAACAAAGGCTTGTGGTGAAAATTCCCTTTGACCCATATTGCAAAGATGGACTGGTGTTTGGTATGATCATAACCAAAAGCTGTTATGAGGTATAATCATGACCATTGGTGTTACAAATGAATATCTTTGGCCCGTAGTGTAAAGATAAACTGTTGATTTAGATGAGCATAAACAGGAACTGTTGATTGGTATTACAGGGATAAAATATTGATGGTGAACTTTTAAATTGTAGAAGATAGTGGACATTATAGTCTAGCTGACTCTTCTAATGGATTGCTTATTCCGTTGCAGTTATTGTTGAAAATTTATATTATCTTTAAATCTCTGATCTATCAATGTTGAAGGCTAAAGATAATTTATTCTTCATTATCTTAGTCATGATATTCTTTACTGGGCTATTTGTGCTCACCCTTTTTATTTTTGTTCAATTTTTCTCCTCAGAAAATGAGAGTGTAGCTGGGACTAGCTGGGGAATGGAGTGATGGTCCGAGACTGTAGAAGTATCTCAATAAATTATAAAATAGTGTGACAATAATTGTATTGAGAACTTAGGTTGGGTGTGATTATTGTTGTACTAGTTTCGGTACAATATTTGTATTGAAACTCATCATATATGTGTTGTCGTATTTTGCACAACAGTTTAATAGTTGTAAATGAAAAATTTTGTATTTGTATTCATATTTTGTATTATGCATTATGGCGAATCAAAATGGGTTGTGTGAACCTATTTTGGGGGTGTCATACTTTAGCTGATGTGTAACAAAAATATATATTTTAATATCTATTTACACATTTATTATATATTAAAGGGCAAATTTGTCAAACCACGTTAGTTTAAACATTAAAACTAAAACTAAAACAATACTAAAATCTAAAATGTTCATATTAAACTTATTCGATCAATCTCTCCCCTTACTGAAAAGCCCCAACTTCAATCCAAAAAAATCCTAGGCCTTGAAATCAAAAATTTCCTCACGATTACAACGTGAAGAACTTCAATCGGTGTATTTGTCCTCAATTTCAAAGCTTTCAGAAAGTAAGTATTTGATTTAGCTCTTCTCCGTTTCTACCCCAAATGTAAATAGCCTACTCAGATCCCCAGAAAAAACCCTAGTATCATCGATCGACTGAAAAGATTTAACGAAAAGAAGCGAGGTAGGGTTTCATTCATCTGCAGGTCAAAATCCCTCACTGAAAATGGAATTTATTGGTATAGAAGATGAACTGGAGTTGGGCGAGCCTCTTGATTCGATGGGTGAGTCTCCAAGGTGCTATTATGGGTATAGAGCTTGAATGAAGATATCTTGGACTAAAACTAATCCAATAAGAAGGTTCTTTGGTTGTCCACAATGGAGCAAGGTACTAGTTTTGTAGTTTTTGGTTGGCTGAGTTTTCTCTCATTTTCTAAAAACTTTAGAATTAAAGTTGTGTTGGAATTGTATTAATTTTTGATGTTTTGGATTGATTTTTATCAACTAATACACAGAACAAAAAGACAAACAAACACTGCAACTTCTTTTGGTGGTATGACCAAGAGATTTGTAAAAGGTCAAAAGAAGTTTTGCTTGAGTTGAAGCTTCTGATAAATGGTCTGAATTTAAAAATAGAGGAAGAAGTATGAAATTGAGAGAGGCACTGAAAAAATAATTAAATTGAAAAAAAGCAATGAAAAGCTTTAACTTGAATGTACAAAACAAAATGAAGAGGTTAGAAGACTGAAAGAGGTGATTGCATTGTTGAGAAGGAAGGATAAAATGTGTATTGCTTCAATTAAAGTCATTTTGTTAGGCATGATATTTGTATTCATGTTAGGACAATTGTAAGTGGATGATAATGGTGAATGATTGTAATTTATAGTTTCAATTATGTATAAAGGAACAAGTTTGCAATTTTTGAATTGGTAAAAATTTTTGGAGTTAGTTTTAACTTATAAAATTAGCAAGTTGTTTGTAAGTTTGTAATTGTTTGGAATGGTAAAAACTTTTGCAAGTTGTTTGTAAGTTGTTGTGCCTCTTAAATTTCATTGATAACAAAAGGACAAATTACAATGGCTGGTGCAATTTGTAGTGACATGAAAAACCTGTTGCCTTGTAGTATGCATTGTTGTACCTTTTAATATGCACTGTTGCACTTTGCAGTAACATAAAGCATAAAACACCAAACAGATACATAATATTAAAATCACTAAATAGATGCGTACAATAATATTTCCAAAAACAACAAGGACTTTTGCATTAAAACACTCTTTTCAACATTCACAGTCAATTTCACATAGCTGTCATAGATACAATGTGCACCACTTACATAAAGTAATTCAGCTGTCATAGTTTGCCAAAAAATAAACCAAACAGTGAACGCTTAAACTGTTTCAACAACAAATACTGCATAATAATTAATGAGTTAACCTCCTACATAATCCAAAAATATCACACAACAAATACTACTAATAATCTGCATCATGCACATCTTGAACTAGATATCCATAATTTTATCTTTTGCCTTTGCATCATGCCTTGCATTCCTTCCATTAATTAATTGATTTGCATACATCCAATTTCTTCCCCTAGATTGGAATGTAGATGACCTCATAACTGACATAGATATTATTGAACCTCCTGGAGTACTTCTTTTAACTTTGATTGTCTTGACTTACATTAGAACCAGTTGAAATCTCAGATATCCAAAAAGTATTAAACAAAAACAATTAGTGGTTAAGTCAGTCAATAAAATATGTATTGTATGCTTTAATAAAGTAAACATGCTAGACTTGTCAAAAGTATTTACCCTAGTATGTTGTGCCCCACTTGATATGTAAGAATCCCCACTTACAGATACATAGATACCAAACCCAGTTCTACACACACTTCTCCCTCCCCCTCTCTCTCCTTAGTGGTCTGCCTCTTCCTCTTCCTTGACCTCCAGTACTTGGGGGCCTACATCTACCTCTACCTGTCCCTCTGCCACTAATTTTAGTGTGTACATCTCCATCTTGTACATGAGTACCATCTCTACCTCTCCATGCACTACTTGATGTTCCTCTACCTACACTGTTAGATGTTCCTCTACTTGATCCACCTTCTGTAGCTGTAAGAATTAAATATGTAATGTTAGTTACTTTGTAAATCAAATAAGTAAAATAAAAACTTAGTCAAACTGTTAAGTTGTAGCTACCTTTTTCCTTTTGAGGCCTTTTAACTAGTGTGTTCTTGCAAGTCAAAATATTATAACCAATCTGATTGCTCCTCTGACATGTCATCTGTATTCATTTTTTTGATAGTCTTCCATTATCACCTAACTTATGTTCCTTATGTGGATCTTTAATTTTTCGTTTCTTTGGCCTTCCAAGAAGCACTTTCAGCTTTGGGGATAATAACTTCTCCTTGCCTAAAGGATCCTACAGATCTGGTCCATTTATTCCTTTCAATGGAAACTGGTAAGATACTAAGTAAGCATCTCTCTTAAGCATTGGATGTACATATTCCTTTGGCTCCTCCCTTTGTTCATAAATGGCAACAACTACACGCCTACAAGGGATATCATCAAGATCCCAAGCTCTGCAAGCACAACTCCTGTTCACTAAACTTATTGTCCTACCTTCAAGTCCATTATCCCTTTTCACTTCATACCCTTCAAAACCATCCCACTTAGCTTCATACAAGAAACTATCTTTTTTTGCATCCTCTAATTTTTTCCTAATTCTGGGAGGTAATACATCATCGCTTCTCAGCATCATGGTCTTGTTTCTTACCAATCTCTCCATAATATGCTCTCTCATATCCTCAATCATCTCAATGATGGGCTTTTTTCTTGCACTAATTATCCAACCATTGAAGGTTTTTGACAAGTTGTTGGTGGTGATATCACACTTGCACATATCACTGAAGAAAACTTTACACCACTGCTTTGCATCTTGCTTTAACAACTGCTCATGTGCCTCTGGACTTAATTTCTTAAGTTCGTCCATTTTCATCCATGTAATGCCTCCTAGTAGTGCACTTAGCTTTTTTCCAGAATGCAGTCTTCAACTCAAATCATTTGTTCTTTTTCCCCTAGTTTGCGTAGATATGTCTAGCACAATATCTATGTTCAGCTTGAGGTATAATTGCCCTGATTGCATTATCCAAACCCTACACAGAAAATGATGGCATTAACATTATATGAATTCATATAAAAAATATTTATAAATAGTAAATGAAAAAAATACATTTCATACTTTTTGTTAGTTTGTTATCACTGCTAGACCATATCCTCTACCAAGATAACCTAGATCATCCATTAAAATATGCAAAAACCAAGTCTAGCTGTCTGTGTTCTCCACCTCTACTACTGCCCAAGCAATGAGATACATTTGATTATTTGCATCCCTCCCGACTGCACATAATAACTCACCCCTGCATATTCCTTTGAGGAAACATCCATCAAACCCAATTATTGGCCTACATACATGTTTTGTTATATGTATCCAAATCACGCTCAAAACATTGTATTATGTAAAAATTTCAGTACCATAATTATTTATTTATTTATTTTTAGTTGTTTTAAAAAAAAAAGCAAAAAAAAAAAAAAAAGGTCCGGATTTTGTTAAAATCCGGGATCCCGGACCGGATCACATGAGTTAGGAGACAAAACTATAGGGAACTATGGGGGAATAATACTTTACAGTTGTGAGGCTAAATTTTCTCAGCAATACAAACATAATACACATACATCAAATACAACAACATCACACATATTAAAACCATAGACATAAATATGTGGTAGAGACACTTATTTCGTCAAAGCTTTGAAACTGATGACAAATGCACAATATCAACACCAATTTAGTTTCATACTGCACGATTGAAGTTATTCGCGTTGTAATCGTGAGGAAATTTTGATTTCAAGACCTAGGGTTTTTTTTGGATTGAAGTTGAGACTTTTCAGTGAGTGGGGAGCTTGATCAAATAAGTTTAATCTGAATGTTTTAGATTTTAGTATTGTTTTTGTTTTTGTTTTAATGTTTAAATTATCGTGGTTTGACAAATTTGCCTTTTAATATATAATAAATGTGTAAATGGATATTAAAATATTCTTTTATTGTCACACATTAGCTGAAGGATAGCCTACCCAGGAAGTCACGTCATCAATTTCTGACATGGCAGGTCTAATTGAATGGAAGTGAAAAAAATTAATAGTTTAAACATCTAATTGACAAAATTAAAAGGTGAATCATCGAAGTAGAATGAGCCTTATAGTTCAGGATAATAAATTATATTTAAGTCTTGTTGATACTAGCGACTATAAATGTAACCCTTGAAATAAAAGAAGTGATTGTCAAACAAAAATTTAACCCAAAATACAGCCAAGTTGTAGTATATACTGGACTTGTAGCGATCATCTTAATATTTATTAGCGGGAGCTTTATCGACTTTGTCTATGGTATTATCGCTGATAATTTTATTATATCACTTCAATAAATATAATAAAATTATCAGGGATAATATTGAATAATTTTAAAATTTGTTATTATATAATAAATATATTATATTATTTTAATAATTAACAAATGTATTAATTCAATGGTAAAGTTCATCTGTAGACATGAAAAAATGGAAAGTTTCTTCTTAACAATTAATAATAAAAGTAAGGCTTAAATATAACTTACTATCCTAAACTATAGGCCATATTCCACTTCGGTGATCCACCTTTAAAGTTTTTCAATTAGATGATTAAACTATTAATTTTTTCTACATTCGTTCAATTGTACCGCCACGTCAGAAAATTGATGACGTGGATCTTTGAGTGGACCCATCTCCAACATGTGTCATTAAAAAAAGTTATTTCAAATATTTTTATCACATCCATTGTATACTGAAGGGTAAAAGGGTCAAACCATCTCTTTATCTTACATTAAATTAAAACAAAATAAAATCAACTTAACAGATAAATCATCGATTAAATATTCTAATTACTCAGAAAATCCCAACTACCATTACTCAGAAATCAAAATTTCTCAACGATTACAAAAAAGGGCGACTTTGATTGTTCATTATGTGTTGAATTGGTGTTTCTACTATGCATTTTTCTCGAACCAACAAATCAAGTGCAGACCCAAACATTAAAAATTAAAAATTAAAAATTAAAAATTAAAAATTAAAAAATAATTATCAGATTTACTTGGTCACTCATCTTCCCCATCACACTTGTCCATCATAACCCATCACCACATCACCCATGCTCGCTGCCATCATCAACATCACACCAACAAAAAACATATTCCACCAAAAATCATACCCAAAACTTTAAAATTTCAGCTGAAGTCATGCCCTCAAAACCCAAAACCTTTATGATTCTCTGCAATTGTCGTTAGCTAAAAGATCCCACCATCTCCGATTTAAAAAAAAAGAAAATATAAAAGGAGGAGAAGAAAAAACGGCATCGATGTCGCTGCCGATCTTCTACTCCACTATTGAAGACCACGACATGTCTAGCTGCTTGTATCGTCGATTTGAGGTACCGAGTAACCGAAGCCATCGATTTGAGGTATCAAGTAACCGAAGCCATCTATCGTCAATCTGGGAATGGAAGGATGTGCCAGTATTTGGTAGAGATCGGGTCGTGATGATTTTTATTTATATGGAATATATTTTTTTTATTTCAAGCCAGGATTTTTTTGGATTGAAGTTCCCCTTTTATGTGAGTGGAGAACTTTGATCGATTTCTTCTGATCTGATGGTTTTAGACTTTGTGTGATACTCTGGAATCGTGAAAAAAATTTGATTCTGAGACCTAAGGTTTTTTTGGATCGAAGTTGGGGCTTTTTACTGAGAGGAGCCTTGATCGATATCTGATGGTTGGTTTTAGCCTTTTGTTGTTTTTGATTAGTATTAATGATTAATATAATGTGGTTTGACGAATTTGCCCTTTAATATATAATAAATGTGTTATTAAAAATTAAAATATTTTTTTTAGTTACACATCAGCCAACTATAGCCCACTCAGACAGTCACGTCAGCAATTTCTGACGTAGCAGACTCAATTGAAACCAATTGAAAATAATTAATAGTTCAATCATCTAATTGAAAAGTTTTAAAGGTGGATCACCAAAGTGGAATATGCATGTAGTTTAGGGTAGTAAATTATATTTAACCCTAAAAGTAATTAAATTTCCTTTAATTGTGGTAGAATAAACTGATCCAAATTATTTTTAACATTATATATATATATATATATATATATATTATTCTTTCAATAAAAAAAAAGATAAATATAAACTAACCTGTGGTATCAACCTCGTGATTCTATAATTGTTGTGGTGTTTGAGTTATTTAATCTCCCACTTATGAATGTCAAATAGTACTCTGCGGGACTGTCTATGTCAATATCTGTACAAGCGCGAAATAACTCCACATTAATTATTCAAAAAATGGAAATGAAAGCATTTATTTTCTCCTTCACAACAAGTTTTAGGACAATAGTATTGAATGCCAAAATAGTATTGACTGTCAAACAAAAGTGCCGCGCGAGTAGTGTAGTGTTAAGTTAATTCTACTGGTAATAGTAATATTCTCTCCGTCCCTTAATGTATATCATTTTAAAGTTGTGCACAAATATTAAAGAAATAAATGTATAACATTAAATATAATATCAATTGTCTATATTTTTCTTTTATTAAAAAAAGAGAATGTTATTTATTCGACAAAAAATAATAAAAGAAATAAAATTATATTTAATACCTGGGATAATATTGAAAACTAAGCAATTAATAATTAATTAAAATTCTCAAACGACAAATATTAAGAGACAAAAATACTTCTTTAAAACAACATTTAAAAAGGAACGAAGGGAATAATATGTTAAAAATTTGTATTAAAACTAGAATATAAGTAAAAATTAAAATTTTATATTCTGTTAGTTTATATACAAGCAATATCAAGATTTGTGTACAAGTAATTACATCACTAATTTATGTCACTTTATAATTACAACTAAAATTTTATAGTGTAAAATTATGAGTTTAAATTTGATATATAATGCATACACAAGTGGTATTAAAAACATGACACGTCATTAAAATTAATAAGATAATTTTATTCTTCATAAGTAATATTTTATTAATAATGTGTTATAATTTTAACGTCGCTCTATTCACTATCAAAGTATGAACCTTTTAACTCAAAATTAAAAGTATATATTTTTAATTTTAAAAGTTATTAATTAAGTACGAAAAATTGTATTCCTAATTTTGATACAAATAAATCTATTAAATATACTAAATTACAGTACATAACATCATTGCATGACATCTGTCATTCACAAATTGCAACACCTGTCATACGTAATTAATTTGTACATCCATTAATATTTTGATTTTATAATCCCCTAAATCACAATAAATTTAAACTCTTCTAATATTATCATTACCATTTTAATTATTATCTCCTGAAATCACTACTTTTAAATCTCAAATTAATATTTGAATTTATAAGCCCCTAAATAACTACAAATCTAAACTGTTTTGGTAATGTCAACTGTTCTGATATTATCCTTTCATACATAATTAATTTGCTCATCCATTAATATTATGATTTTATAATCCCCTAAATCACTAAAAATCTAAACTGTTCTGATATTATCATTACTATTTTAATTATTATCTCCTGAAATCACTGCTTTTTAAATCTCAAATTAATATTTTGAATTTATAAGTCACTAAATCACTACAAATCTAAATTATTTTGGTAATGTTAACTGTTCTGATATTATCATTTCTAATTTAATTATTATCTCCTAAAATCACTAGTTTATGATATTATCATTACTAAGCTATTATCATTAGTCTTCGTTATCTATTAAATATACTAAATTATAGTACATAACATCATTGCATGACATATGTCATTCATAAATTGCAACACCTGTCTTACATAATTAATTTGCACATCCATTAATATTTTGATTTTATAATCTCATAAATCATTACAAATCTAAACTGTTTTGGTAATGTCAACTATTCTGATATTATTCTTTCCTACATAATTAATTTGCTCATCCATTAATATTTTGATTTTATAATCCCCTAAAATACTACAAATATAAAGTGTTTTGATATTATCCTTTTTAATTTAATTATTATCTCCTAAAATTACTACTTTATGATATTATCATTACTGAGCTATTATTATTACTCTTCGTTATTTAACCTAATTTTCTCCCTATAAATACATACCAACTATTACGAAACAACTCATACTACAAACAGTTATCTCTTTCTTATTATTTTCTGCTAAACAATTATGTTATACTTTACATTTATCGAGAAAGATGACAACTTTACTGCTTCATCTTTAAGTTTTTAAAATGAATTATTTGGAAGAAATTTTCTTATTATTGGATATTATGTAGTTTTATTATATGATTCAGTATATTCAATATGATTATGACATCTTACATAATATAAACCAACACAAAAAAAAATAGAAAATTAATTATTTGGTCTTTAAAAAAAATACTATCTTATTTATACAATTAATTAATACTCTCCCATTAAAAGTACTCAAGTATGCCTCCTATGACACAAACAATGTGACCATGTATGTTATGACAAAAATAATGTGAGTATGTGTGTTACAAAAACAATGTGATTTATGCTAGTTATGACAACAATATTTACCTAAGTATGCATATTAACTGAATATATTGTACGATGTCAAATACAATAAACAATCAAATTAAACCGAGGTTTACTAACTTATTACTAATGCATTTTCATAAATTTTATACTTATGCAAACCAATTATTATTTTTTAATTTCTCTTAAAATTATTAACTGACTTTAGTTAATATGTAATAAAAAAATTTCAAATAAAATTAATTAACGTCTGTCTACTAGTTAAAACAAAAATTCTTATTTAAATAAAAAAATTGTACTTAATTTATAAATCTCTTTGAACCCTAACCCATCACTTACCCCCCTCAAATCTCTCCCCACACTCACAAAAAATAATCCCCTAAACCTCCTAAACAAAAGTCTCTCATAATCCTAAGGTTTATTGATCAGATTAATTATATACTTGGATATGTATTTGCGTATAAAACTTTTACCCACCTCTATGTAATATTTGCTACTAAAATTAGATCATCACACAACAATCTACCATCTTCTTATTATATTTTAATTTATTAATAACACATATAAATTTATTATTAACAAAATGAATAATCCCGCCGTAACGCACGAGTTTGTATCTAGCGGATTACTAAACATGAGAGATGATATCCAACAATATAGAAAACAATTTTTCTTACTTATTATTAAGAGATTGATTTGGTCATGAATTTATTGTGCTGTGAGTTTGTATTTGTAATTCCCTTACATAAATTTTTATTTTTCCTATTTATAATAGAGAAATTTTGATTATTAATTTTAATTATATAATTTATCTTTATTTGTACATCCGTTCTTCTAAAATGATGAGTTCTACAATTTTTTTAAGGGAAAACTTTTTCAACATCTAAGATCAATTTTGATATTTTAAACTTAATTTTTGTAAACCAAATAAAAGATTATACTAATTATAAAATTAACGAGTCAAATCAATTTTATATGCAAAAATAACTTAAATTCACTTTGGAAAAACTTGATGTATGGGTACTTTTGATTTTAGTATAATTCTAAATATGCGAGAGACAGTCTGTAAATTTGGGATGTTGATATTTTAATTTTCTGTATTTTGTAATTTTTTGGTTATTATTAATGTCATAGTAATAATTATTCTGTAAAAAGAATAAATGTCGTTGAAAGTTAAAAATATAATTAAGGTAAAATTATTGATATTGTCAAAGTAAAAATATTATTACCAGAGTAAATAAACATACATTTAACGACATTGACACTTAATACTTTAAATGATATTTATGATTTCAATAATTTTATTTTTATTTTAATATATTAATTGTCTAAAATAAATATAAAAAATATGACTAAATACATATTTACACTAATAACATAATATTGTTATATGACATTATCTATAATTTTTTTCTTCTCCATTTTAAGGTTTTAACACTTGTGCTCAGCGCGTATACATCTTTCGCACAACCGTCAGTTTTGCTGTTAAAAGGAGAGAGAATTCAAAAAAAAATAAAAAAAATACCCAAACCTAAAAAATAGTCGCTTCAATTCCTCTCCCCAAACTGCCTATCACGATCGGAAAACCAAAACCATCACCATTCGCCACCGTCGCAGCTCATCGCCACCGTCAGCCGACAATCCTCACCTACGTGTCGCGCCATCTCCCTCTCCCGCGAAAACTGTAAAAAAGTTACTTTTCCTTGCATCCGAACAAATAGTACTTTGTTTTTTTTTGTTTTGAATTAACTCCAATGAATTGTACTGCTGAAGCGGCAATTACATCATCCAGTTGCAAGCGGACGAATTTCATAGTTAATACTGCATTTGATTCCATCTGTCAGCAGCAATTATCCCTAAAAATCCCCAAATTCCTATTTAGGAAGTATACAATGCGAGTTTCCAAGCGTAGGGTTGCATTCAATTTCTCTCTCCTCTCTCCTCCCCAGCTCAATTCCCCACCAAATTCATTTGTTTCCATCTGCGAACGATCATTATCCGTAAAACTTCATAAATGCGTATTTAAGAAGTGTATCACGCGAGTTGCCAAGCGTCCCATTGTATTCTGTTTCTCTCTCAACTCCCCACTCTTCTGTTCTTCAGTTCTCTATCGCCTACAAGCTTTTACTCAATTTCCAAGCAGAAGGAAAGAAATTTGTGCTGAAGGTTTATTTCTCTTTCATGAATTTAGCTTGAATTGATCTTAAATTTATTTTTGCTGCTGTTATTGTTTTTTGTTGGTTATTTAGGTGAATTCTAGGGTTTTTCTTGTTTAATTGATTTTTGTTGCATTCCTTTGCAATTTGCATGCATGGTTTGGGTTTTACTTCTGCTGAAACTTTTGATGTTAGTTTATTCTGGTGTAAGATTTTATTAGTGAAGTTGATTGCTCATTTTGGGGGAAATAAAACTGGGAAATTTGATGTGAATTTCCCCCCCCTCTTGATGAAATATTGAAATTTCACTTGAATTTTACTCTCTCTATCTCTCTCTCTTTATTTATTTTTCTGTCGTGTTTGTTAAGGCAAATTCTTTAGTTTTTCCCTTTTTGGTGATTAGCTTTTTTGAAAAAGAAAAGAATTGGTGTACCATATGCGTTGATTGTATTTTAGTCCTGGTGTAACCTTAGGGTCAATTTACTTTGAATTCATGTATTTCTTGTTAGTTTATTGTTTTGGAGGAAAATGAAACGGATTCCAACAAGTTGTTTTTTCTTTAGTGAGTACAATTTTTAGTATAATTTTTTGCTCTTTTGAGTTGGTTGTTGAGATGAATTATGTGATTCTCTGATTCTAGATTTTTGTTGTACTGAATTGTTTTGGTTGGTGTTTATTAAATGTGTTATATAAACTTGTGTATTGTAACTCAAGTTTCAAATTAAATTTTGCATGATTTGGTTGGTATTTTGCCTTTTGGTAAAACTATATGGTCAACTTGTCTAACTCGTTTTGAGTACAAGGATATGTGGGTTAGTTGTTTTGTTGTTTTGGAAGCACATGCTTGTTATTCACATCAGAAATTGGATTGTTAGGTGTTTCTTGGAGCACATCTTGGAGTATATACTTAAGAATTGGAACATAACGCGATCGCTGTGTGTTCATTCCTTGGTTATTGAAGGTAAGTTGCTTTTTAAGAAAGAGTTTTCTAGATTATTTTTCAGTTAAAAATTAATCTTGCTTTTCTTTTATCGTAGTTCTCTTCTTATTTGCTTGAATTTTTCAATACTAATTCTCACATAAGACCTTTGAGAGAATTTATGGATCTTGATGTCTCTATCATGAGATTTTTGTGAAAAGCATTGTTAAAATGGATATATGGGTCTTGGAGCTACTCAATATTGGGATACTGTTGAATTTCTTAAAACTACATACCTGCATAAAATTTGAGTTGAAAGAGACTGAATTACTTATAGTTCCTGCATGGTGTAAACTATGGTGGATTGTGTAAAGTGTAAACTAGGGTGGTGCTTGTAGATGGTGACATAAATGGCATTTTTGTACAGGAATTTCACCGATCAATTCATGAATGATGGACTATGTATATATACGTATACATATATGCATATATATATATATATGCTTGTGTCTTTTCCATTTACTTCAAGTTAGCATCTTAATAAGAGTAGAACCAGCGAAAGATTTTGCGTTAAACTTAGACATTTTATTGTTGTATATCTTGAAAATGTTCATTATACTATGCTATGGTTCACTCCACCAATTATTGTTTGTTGAATCATATAAGTGGTCCAGTATACTGTGCAGCAATGCAATCCCAAATTCATCAGTAATCAATGTCTAATGTCTTCTGCTGAACTATCTTTTCCTTTGAGACCTCTGGGATTGACTGTAGTAACCATTTTCCCCTCTATTTTCTTGTCTGTTTCGAATTTGATTATGATGCAGAAGTTTATTTGGATGATAAAATATTGATAGTAGTAGTGAAATTTATTGGAATCATTCTTTAGGAAGATAAGTATGAGTAAAACACTCCTTGTGTTTCTCTCGGTCTTGAGGATCTTGTGGATTTTCTTAGATTTCCTGCTATGGTCGCATGTTTGCATGGCCTTCCTATTCCCGCAAGAATGTATCCTTGTTATTCTTGTCTTGACTGTCCAAATGTTTCTAGCGATAAAATCAAGTGAGATTATTCCACTTGAGTTGGTTTCTTCTATCTTGAATTATGTTTTCAGTAGTTGTCTACTTTGTATGAACTAAATCTGGGGTCTACTCATTTCTTAGACACACAAACACACACACACAATAAGACCCTTTTAAAAGAGCTGTGCATATATATTGGATACCAGTTTACTGGACACCGCTTTAATAAACATGGTACCGAATCATGTATTGTACCGTATAAAAAGACGGTTGTGCAATTTGATAGTTCTTGTGATAGGGTAAGAAATTTTCTATGCTCTGTGCTTGAATTTTAATCATTTTGGTGTAGTTCACCAATGTATCAACATAACTAACAATTGGTTCACTTTTATGTGCTTTAAGTTTTCATTATGGGCTAATGTTGAGTGATTGATCTTCCATGCATAATGCATCAGTATGGTATTATTGTAAAGCCATTATCGGTGATTGTGAGGGAATAAACGATTTTTTAAACTCTTTTTTTTCCTGGTGAAACTAACAGGAGCCAATCAGTTAAACACAAGTTTTACAATGGACAGTTCTTGCAATGATGGTAAAATACCACAGTTATCGAGATGTACTTGCAGTGATGAAACTCAGAATCCATGTATATGGTCATCTCCGGATGGAGGGCATAAAGTTGAATTTGGCAAACAGATTTTCTGCAATAGATCTTTGAATATGAAGAATATTGTTGCTGTTGGGTTTGATATGGATTATACTTTGGCACAATATAAGCCTGATACATTTGAAATTCTTACTTATGAAGGCACAGTAAAAAAACTAGTGTTTGAGTTGGGGTACCCTCAACAGGTTCGTTTACATTTTTGAAGAAACAATGTCAATAAAGTTTGGCCATTGCATTATATGAGTTAGAGTATATATTTTGTCCCACATTGAATACCTTGAGAAAATATGTTTAGTATATAATAACTTGGGCCAACTCTTCTCATTGTCAATTGGTTTTGAGTTAGAGAGCTTGATATCTTTGTATACCAGACTTTGGGCTCATTTTATAAATCTAACACGGTATTAGAGCTCTGGGTGTGTAAGGTCTTGAGTTCAAATCTTCCTGATTGCAGGTATCGGGGCGGGCTATCCTTGGGCCTAATTAAACACTCTTCTTAGCCTTTATTCTTACCCACTTGCAGTCCATTTCGTAAGGGTTAAAGCTACCCATTTCTTAACTAGTACCACTTATCAATTGGGCCAATAATTGCCTGTGGTTTACTAGATTTCTTCTGGACTTGTCTTGTGACTAGCTTCTTCTGGGCTTGCTTATCTTTTGTGAGTCTTGATATTCATTAGGTACACGTGCAACTCTCAATACACTGGGTTACACATGAGGAGTGTTAGAGTATATATCTTGTCCCACATTGAATACCTTGAGAAAATATGTCTAGTATATAATGACATGGGCCAACTCTTCTCATTGCCAATTTGTTTTGAGTTAGAAAGCTTGATATCTTTGTATACTAGATTTTGGGCCATTTTATAAATCTAACTATATAAATAAATAAATAGATAAGTGCGCACACACACACAAACAGAACACTATTCACTTGTTCAACTAAATAAATTGAATTTTATTGTCTTTCCTAATTTATATCCTGTTTTTATGTCAAAATAAAAAGATTTTACTTTTTGATAGTACTGTAAATTTCTTTTGTTACTTGTTTTCTTTTTCAAAGTTGTATGTTAGTAATGATTATTTTTTCTTAGTTTTTGGAACATGAGCCAACAGGATACTTGACAAGATTGGTTCTTTGTGTAGTTGTTAGAGTGGTCATTTGATTGGACTTACATGGTCAGAGGCCTAGTTCTTGATAAAAAGAGAGGCAATATATTGAAGGTTTGTGTCTTGTAATTCAATAGCATATGTTTGGTAGTCCTATTTGATTTTTCTCTGTTGTAAGATTTATGGTTTTTGACGATTTTAACTTCTATTCCCTTTTTGTTTGCACTTATTTATCCCACAGATGGATCGGCATAAATATGTCAAAATTGCGTATCATGGATTGAAGGAAATGTCAAAGGAAGATAAAGTTGCTACATACGGAATCTCTTTGATACAAGATGCGTTTGATGGGCCCAGCTATGCACTTGTTGACACTCTATTCTCTCTTGCTGAAGCATTTTTGTTTGCTCAACTTGTTGATTTTATGGACAGCAATCCTGGATTATTTCCTGAAGGGTCAGAGTAAGGGAGTATAATTATAGTTATCTTGCAATTGATAGAAAGTTTGAAATATATTTCATTAAGTTTATAAAAGTGATTATTTAGCTCTTTTAGGGGATTCAAGGTATAAAGCATACAATTGATAGCCATATTTTCAGTTTTACTTTTCTTTTGGTTATGAGTAACACTCATTGAACAGTGCATGGTGCAAAAAAGACGGGTTCTTGTTTGAAACAAAGCACATAAGCACACAAAACAAATAAAAGACGATTATAGCATTTCAAGCTCAAAAGAAAGAACAGATCTGAACAAAGAAATGATCTGGAGGAATCAAATTTTCATTCGGGTCTCGGCAATTAATATAAGGCGTCTTCCGTTGAGAGTTTACTTTAGAGCTTCTTTGACATATAAGAAAAAAAACTCCTGATTATTTACTCTTGTATTTTCTTGTGGCATGTATTTATGTTCTATCTCTATCATTTGGTCCTCTTTTAACTTATCTCTTGTTTAGATGTTTTTTTACCATTCGTACTTTTAATAATACATACTTTGATTGACATGTGCGAACAGCCTGAAGATATGGACAGTTTGGTTATCGATGCAGATTGACTTGTAAATTTATGTGAATATTGATCTATGTTGAACGTGTATAATCACAATTCATGATAGTTACCGGAAAAAAGTTAATTTAATAAGATCCTCCCTGACACACGTTATCGATGTTTTGCTATTCAATATGTAACTATTCTACTAGATTTTATTTAGGCGAAATGTTTGTATCTATCACTATTGTCGAAGTTCTCTTTTGGTGAGAACTTATTTGTCTTATGTCATTTATGATCAAGAAGGGTAAAATATTTTGAATAATTGAAAGATAGAAGTTAACTTAATGTGTTCTCCTACTCTTTCAAATTCCAAACTAGGTGAATTAACCCACCACATATATGAACCTAGTAGCCTACCTATTGCATACCACAAGCTGATTTGTGGTTCACAGTTCACAACCTAGTCCAAGTTTGCCAAGTCTCGCTAATTTTTGTTTCTCTTCTCCATTTACTTTACATGTGAAAGTTTTAACATATCTTTTTACCTTTTACATGGTTGAATTCAAAATTTTTTAATTAACAATTGAAATATTAAAAGTTATTTGAACAAGAATCCATGAAAAAAAATCTTAAGGTCAAATGTGATAGTTGGGAAACTGATTATGCATGATGCTATTGTTATTTAGAGTATCATGGTGAGCATTTTAGGGAGAGGGTGAAGCAAGAAGTATCAAGCAAGCAAAACTTTTGGCAAAGATTTATAGTAGAAATCTGTATCGTATAGGATCAATAAAAGGAAGACGTGAAATTAAAAAAAATAAAATGTTCAAAGTTACCATTGTTAGGGTTTTACTATTTACTAGACCAAAAACCCTTATCAAAGATAAAAAATAAGGTTGTGCTTTTCATTCAATAAATGGTGAAAAACAGCCGCAAGCATATTCTTAACTGTAAGAGGCCAATATACAAGAATTGAAGAACTTTTTATGAGGGATGCGTACTCGATGATTATGGAACCTCAAACCCGTGTGTAGCCAAATGTGCACATACCAACTTCTATTAGTCGTTGGTAGCTCATATTGGTTTTTTCCTGTCGATTTTTAGGATTATTGAACAGCTCCTGGATTACTGTATCTAGAGTGTCCCCCCTAGATTACTGGGTAGCTACCAACGGATTCCATTCTAAGCACACACATTTATCCTAATTAACCCTTAACACATTCTGTTAGAATATGTTAGGTGGGAAAACATGTTTCCATGTTTTCCTCCCCATGTTATCCTCTCCATGTTTTCCTATATTGTGTGCTATCATATTTCCTATATAAACCAATGTAATGCTATGTTAATACAACAATGAATTAGAGAGTAATATTAGATAATGGAATTATTCCTATTCCTTATACTTATTTGTTCTATTACATGAACACTCTTAGACTCTCTCTTTCTACATGGTATCAAAGCTTGATCCTTTATCAGGCAACTTTTTCCGGCGACTTTTTCCGACGACTTTTTCTGGCGACTTTTTCCGACAAGTTTTTCCAGCGTGCCTTTTCTCTCTCCTCCTTCCATCTGCAATGGTCGACTTTTCCGGCGACTTTTTCCGGCGACCTTTTCCCGGCGGTGATCCATTGATTTTCAGCCGCTTCTCGAGTGTCCAGTATCTCCCCATATTGGTTTTCTTGCTGGTCCTTGGCTGTTTTCCAGCTTTCTTCTTTGATGCACCATATTTGCTATGCTTTCTTCCCATATGTTACCCATTGTTGATGTCTCTTCCAACATGGAATCCATTGTTGATGTCTCTTCCAACATGGTCTCGGGTCTGAATTGGTTAGAATCTGCAACTATGTTGTTTGCTTTCTGATTTTTTTTCCTCTCTTTTTTTTGTCCTCCTTTTTTGTCAAATGCACTTTATTTTGTCCTTTTTATATAAAGCTGCATTTGAGGGGGAGATATGAGATATGAGGTATGAGATATGATATGGTCTAGGTTGCATGAGGGGTTGTTCATGCTACGTCATGCTCATTTGCAGCCGTATGGTTTTTCGCTTCGTTTCGGTTTGTTCTTTGTTGGCTTGTGCAACTTGGGTCTCACATGGGGGCAACATTGGTTCTCGGCGTTGGCTGCTTCTTGGTGATTCCAGCTCACTTTCCATGGCGCTTTTCTCATGTTCTTCAGCTGCTTGCTAGTCATGATAGCTCCTTTATGTTGTTGCAATTTTTTCTTCATATTTTTGTCAAATGCACTTTAGTTTGTCCCTTCTATGTAAAGTTGGATTTGAGGGGGAGTGTTAGAATATGTTAGGTGGGAAAACATGTTTCCATGTTTTCCTCCCCATGTTATCCTCTCCATGTTTTCCTATATTGTGTGCTATCCTATTTCCTATATAAACCAATGTAATGCTATGTTAATACAACAATGAATTAGAGAGTAATATTAGATAATGGAATTATTCCTATTCCTTATACTTATTTGTTCTATTACATGAACACTCTTAGACTCTCTCTTTCTACACATTCTAATATTGGCTCTCCCTTTGAAGAGAATTTCTCCTGCATCAGACACCAGTTAACATCGCATTGTGCATGTCAGAATGTTGGTCTTTAATGGGAGAGCATCTTTGGAGCGACACAATATGTTTATGTTGGACCATCTATTTGTAAATGTTGCATTCCAGAGATCAAAATTAAATATCCTATTAGGGCTCAATGTCTAAAGCCCCACCCCGACAGTAGAAGTAGGTGGTATTTTATTCCTTTTGGTCTAATATTTTTTTTTATTAAGTGATATTATTATTATTACTATTTTTTATAAAGATCCTACCTAGGTTGGGGTTTGAACCTCAATCCAACCGCCCTCAGCCCTAGTCTGACAATTAATGCCCCACCCCGACAATTAATGCCCCACTACGACAGTTAGTTTTCATTTATTGTATTTAGAAGTCTTTTGTTTTGATTTGCCTATAAATTCTATTTAATCTAAGCATACATCCTCAATAGTTACATTCTTGTTTCTTCCCTCTCAAAGTATAGGTTATATGTACTTCAGTTTCGTGAGCATAAGTGGATCACTATGCTTATTTATTTGTAATACAATTTTAATTCAATTGACTGATAAACATGGTAAATAAGTGACCAATGCAAAATAGGAATGAAAAAAGAAGAAAACATTTAAAGAACAAAAGTTATAGCAAAAAGATTTGGTTTACCTTTCAATTTTGAATTGTGAGTGAATAATATTATATCATATTGTAAGTTTTGTATTGCGAATTGTAAGATTTATGCTAGTTTTTGTATAAAATAGATTCACCTCTGATTCTTATTGTTAGAGGGCTAACTCATATCGTAAATTATAAGATACGTATCACATGTCTAAGATTTTGATGACTTACCTCTTCCATCAAGGATTTCAAAGAAGATCATGCACTTTGTAGTATATGTAGTATAGGCTTGGTTGCGCGCACACACAGAGTCTGGGCCTCTCAAATGAACTCATGAATTCTTTGCGTTCCAAAATTAGTGATAAATTTTCCTTTTTAGTATGTTCCATAATTGAAGATACATTTTTATTCAAGGACTATAAAATGACATGATGTTCCTAATTTGCCATTCTTTATTATTGTGGTTATTTTTATTATTATTATAATAATGATTACTATTAGTATCATTTCTTAATATCACACCACCGCTACTATATTCTTATCTAATAGTTGGGGTACTTTGAGAATATAAAATTAGCCGTAAAAGTTATCGATTTGGAAATGTATATCTAATTTTTGAATAGAGGGATTAATGGACAAAGATGGAAAGACTAATTAGGTTTTATATCTACTTTTCTCTTTTTAAAAATTTCTCTTAAAGGCATTATTACAACTTATACAACTGACGTCCATGATAAGATAATTTATTTGATAGTGTTTGTTTTATCTTATACCGATTAAAGATTGATGCCGACGGCCCAATAGTTACCTACTCAATGAAACCCATAAGTCGTATTACTTATATGCCTCATGAACTTTTTAAATTCATTTTTTTCTTGTCAGATTGATCAGTACTTTTTTCTAGAATAGTATTGAACCGCCTCGTCTTTTTTTTTTTTTTGTTCTATGAAGCTCGAACACTCTTCATAGGTCAACATGTCCATATCGGATGCATGTTAGACCCCGACACTCCACGTACACTTATGGATACATATTAGACACTTCACCTTTCTTATTTTTAATCCTTTGAAATTCAGATATTTTAGATACCCTAGGGATACTTCTTATACGTTATGATAGGTGCTAGTATTTCAATTGAACTTAAACTTGTTTATGGGTATGTAAAGATACTTCTTATACAGATGCTTGTGGATACGTATCAGACACTTCAACATTAGTTTTTAATCGTATTAAATTCGGATACTTTAGCATATTGTAGGGATACTTTTTAAACGTTATGATAGGTGCTAGTATTTTAATTGAACTTAATCTTTGAAGTTAACCACTTATTTATAGATATGTAATTATAATTATTAGTTATTACATACATATATGATATCTGTAAAATGTAAATATTTTATAGATGTACACAACTTAAAGATGTCCTAATTTATATGTGCCTAATTTGTTGATTTATTTAGTCTTATTTATTTATACTACAGTTCGTATTGAGCTCAATATCAAACATACATCATATTTAAATCTGTGTCTTAATTAAATATAGAAATGCTGCGTTAATCGATCAATGTATCCATTTCATGTCATATCAGTCAATTGCTCTGCTTCTTAGACAATCCTTGAAGTTCTCCAAAACTACATCATAGCCGTTAAAGTGCTCTATATATCAATAACCAAGTACATCCTAAAACGCCAACTTTTGTAGCACTGGTATAGCACTTAAGAGTGCTGCTATACATGCACAAATTAAAATTATTACTTCTACAAGTGTATATATTTTCCATTGCGTTCATGAGCTCAGCTATATGTTGAATATATAATTACCTTGTTATAAAAAATGCACCATTTACAAAGGAAATTGTACTCTTTCTTTAGGACAGAGGAGTATCATTTTTGTTGAAATATTAATTTATGTTTCATGGACTGTTCACTTTGTCCTAAAGTACCAGTGTCCGATACTTGACACTCTAACAAGGGTATGAGTACTATGTTAGACTCCTCAAAGTATCCATGTCTAACAGGATACTCCATCCGAGTACATGTAACTTGGATATTAATTAACACCAACCTCGTTATTTTTATTTACTAATTCTACTTTAAACATGCTTGCAGCTATTATCGTATGTACAACGATGTTCGAGCTGCAGTGGACTTGTGCCATCGTGATGGAACTTTGAAGGAGATGGTTGCAAAAGATCCTGAAAGGTACGTGTTTCACAGAAGTAACTTTGGACAAATGAGTTTTTGGCTAATTGTTAAGTTTGCATGACTTTGTAGCTTCTTGATAAGATTATGTAAGCTATTTTATTCATAGGTCCCCCGCCATAACATTTGCCTTTTGATAAATTGGAAAGGACCTTACCAAGTTAATGATTGCTCAGGCAGTCTGAAATCTCATAATATTCTTTCCAGGCTGTAAATCTCCACAACCGGGCATGTATATGGGCATTTGTTTTTTTCCCCCTACTTAGCATTAAGTAGAGCTCATTTGTCATTGAATGGAAATTCTTTTAGTTCTCTGGGAATCTATCCTCTCCATAGCGCCTACCGCAGGCAGGTTATATATACTGTTCTACAACATCATTAAACCGCCGTGTCATATCATCATGACACAGGCTATCATTTCATGTATAATTGATTGCTTGCTAAGTTTAAATTGGGGGTTGATATATAATGAGAGGTAATGGACGCATATAGTGATGTAATTATTGAGTTGATACTGTTGTTCAATCTTTTATGATATGCTTGATCCAGATGTGATCTTTTATTCCACATTTCTGTTATTCTCGTCCTAGTAGTAATTAAGAAGTATTTACATCAGCTTGTAGGCAAAATCCTTGGAAGCTTGAGCAATTCTACATGGTCGACATGTCCATGTAGGATACAGACACATAAAAGACACTCCCAGACACCTAATTGATATGTTTTGTTGTGTGTCTGTATCTCTTAATGTAAAAAATTTCTTCTTGTAAATGTGTCCAAAAAACCCTAAGAAATAATATTGTCTTAACAGATCTCGGGTGTGAATCTACTGATCGATCTATCTAGAAGTATGATCCAACATGCTCATTTGAGAAACAAAAAAAATTCCGTTCTCCCCCAGTGGATATGCGGTTGAAAGCTTATTATTCTTGACTTGGCTTATTATTATAAAAACTACTCACTATCCAAATAAAAGACGATCGATCTAGGTTGCACAATTATTAGAAGAAACAAAACAAATGTTGTAGCATATACCAAAAGTAAGGCTAGAGAAAGCTCGTAAAAATATAAAGCACAGGAAGGAAATTGTAATATTCATAATATATCTATGTCAGATAGATAATGCCATTAATTACGTATCCATATATATTCCTGGCTATTTATGTAACATGGTAAACTTTTATTGTTCTGGCTCATAAATTGATGATTTTATGTCACTGGAATACAATGTTAAAGTTACTTTTTTTAAATAAAAAGTATTTAGCATATAAACATAAACTTCATATATAGGAAGTATATATTTATAATATGCACATTATTTAGGGGTCCTCAATCTATCAATATCCTACTTTATTTAGATGTCATCTTGTATCTATGATCTGCGTCCTTTCCCATGCTTCATTCATGCAAACTTCTCTGAAAGATGTTAAAAAGGAGAAATTTATGAGAAAATTTGAGTGGTAAACTTCTAATAAATTGAAGGTGTATAAAGGAATACTCAGAGTTTAGGTTTATAATTCTTTTTTCATTTATTTCCTCTCAATTACATTGGTTTATATACACAAGTATAGCAACTTCCTAATTTACAGTTATGGAAATCCCTAATTTACATCAATGTGTACACACTAATTATGTGATAATATTAACTACAATTATGACAATCATATTTTCTATCATATCTTCTAACACTCCCCCTCAAGTTGGTGTATAGATGTCTCGCATCCCTAACTTGAAACATAATGGATGAAACATCTTACTACTAAGACCTTTAGTCAAAATATCAGCAAGCTGATGCTCTGTTTTGACAAAAGGTAAACAAATAAGAGCACTAGTTAACTTTTCTTTAATGAAGTGACTGTCAATCTCAATGTGTTTCGTTCTATCGTGCTGTACCGGATCGTTTGCAATACTAATGGCTGCCTTATTATCACAAATAACTGCATAGGCCTTTTAGTTGAAACACTCAAATCTTCTAGCAAAGTTCGAAGCCACATTAGTTCACATATACCCAAAGCGCCCGATATCCTGCCTCAACATTGGATCTTGCCACCACAGATTGTTTCTTACTGCGCAATGTAACAAGATTGCCCCCAACAAATGAACAGTAACTATATGTAGAACGGCGATTCTCTATAGAGCTAGCCCAATCTGAGTTGAAAAATGCTTCAACTCTCATATGACCATGTGGTGCAAACAATAAACCTTTCTCAGGGGCAGACTTGAGATATCTTAGAATTTTGTAGACAGTTTCCATGTGACAGTGTCGAGGATCATGCATATACTGACTCACTACTCTCACAACATAAGATATATCAGGTCTAGTATGAGAAAGATATTTCAATCGTCCCACCAAACGTTGATATCTATCTTTATTAATTTTAGGTTCTGTGCCAACTAATAGATGATGATTAATTTCAATAGGAGAATCAGCAGACTTACATCCCAACATGCCAGTTTCTGTTAGAAGATCAAGTACATATTTCCTTTGAGATAGAAAAATCCCACTAGAAGATCTCGCAACTTCAATACCAAGGAAATATTTCAAAAAACCAAGATATTTGATCTCAAACTCTTTGGCCAGTCTAGTTTTGAGATTAACCATCTCTTTATTATTTTCTGTCACCGCAATGTCATCAACATAAACAATAATAATGGTAGCCTTATCTTTTATTTGTTTGACAAATAGAGTATGATCTGCTCGACTCTGTTTGTACCCAAATCTTATCATTGCTTTGTGGAATCTACCAAACCAGGCTCTAGGTGATTGCTTCAGACCATGCAGAGCCTTTGGCAGCTTACAAACCTTACCCTTGGTGGCAGATGAAGCAAAACCAGTGGGTATTTTCATATATACTTCCTCCTCCAAGTCATCATGAAGAAACGCATTTTTTACGTTCAATTGCTGAAGATCCCAGCTGAAATTTGCTGCACATGAGATTATGGTCTGAACAGAGTTCGTCTTCGCCACAGGAGCAAATGTCTCCTGGTAATCAATCTCATAGGTTTGAGTATATCCTTTTGCAACTAGTCTGGCTTTAAGTCTCTCAACTGTCCCATCTGGCTTCTGTTTGACTGTATACACCAATTTGCAACTAACTGGTTTTTCCCATAAGGAAGAGTCACTAGTTCCCATGTATCATTCTTTTTTAGGGTATTCATCTCCTCTATCGTAGTCTGTTTCCAGTTCTCATCACTAATTGCTTCTTTCCACTCCTGAGGAACAGATATTGAAAACAAGGAAGAAACAAAGGAATGGTAGGGTGCATATAATTTATTACAGGCTACGAAATTAGAGATAGAATGTTGAGTACAAGATCTAACCCCTTTTCTAAGAGCAATAGGAAGGTCAATATCATCAGAAGAATAAGTAGAATTAGAATTCTCACCATTAGCATTATCAGGATTTGGTTCTGAGCAGGGTTGGTGCAGTGGTGCAGAAATGGTGACCTTATTCTTGCCTTTTCGAACATAGGTCCTTAATTCAGGCTCATTCTGTCTAGCATGACTCCTGTAACTCCCCCTGTGTAGATTTATCAGAGACAACAACAGGAACAATAGAAGAATTTATAGGATAAGGTGGTACAATACTACTTATAATACCAGTCTCATGAGGAAGCTTCTCCTCATCAATTATATCCTCCCCTTGAGGAGAAGGTGAGGAAGAATAAAAAGGTTTCAATTTCCAAAAAGTTACATCCCGAGTGACAAATACTTTGTTTGAAGGAGGATGATAACATTTATAACCTTTTTGGGTTGGAGAATACCCAATGAAAACACATTTAAGAGCCTTGAGATTTAGTTTTCCCTGAGTAGGAGATTTATCATGAACACAACACACACAACCAAAATCTCGAGGCGAATGAGAAGGACTTGTCGTTTGTTGAAGAAAAGAGATGAGACTTTTGTTCCCAAGAATTCTGGAAGGAAGTCGGTTTATAAGAAATGCAGCAGTCAGAACATCTCCCCATAGAAATTTAGAAATTTGGGTGTGTTCATAGTGAATATAAGAGTGCAGGCTACCTCTAGTAAGTGTCTATTTTTCCTTTCCGCCATTCCATTTTGTTCCGGGGTTTTGACGCAGGAGGTTTGAAGTATAATGACATGCTGAGATAGATAAGATGCAAAAACATTATTATTACTATATTCACGACCATTATCACTGTGGAGAATTTTGACTTTAGCTGCAAATTGAGTTTGAATCATTTTATGAAATTCTTGGAAACAATCAAACACCTCATTCTTGGAACGAAGAAGATAATCCAAGTTACACGAGAATGACAATCAATAAAACTAACAAACCATCTATAAGCAGAAGGGGAAATAACCCGAGAGGGTCCCTACACATCAGTATATGTAATAGTAAAAGATTCAGAATGTTGATTGTTAATGGCAAAATAACTAGAATGCTTGTGTTTTCCCAATTCACACGGTTCACACAAAAATTGAGTTTTATTACACTGCTTAACTAAAGATGGAAATAAAAACTCTAATACTGATAAAGAGGAATGTCCCAAACGTCGATGCCATTAATGAAGCGAAGTCAGGCTGAAGTCAGAAGTAGCCTGAAGAGCCTGAGTAGCCGTCCCATCTGTAATTAGAGGCATGTTGGACGAGGGAACATCTAAATAATATAGACCACCAACTGCATTATCACTGCCAATCTTTTACCTCGTCACCAAGTCCTGAAAAACACAATGAGTTGGAAAAAAGGTTACTGAGCAATGTAAGGATTTTAGTAAGACGTTGGGCAGATAATAAATTTTTGGTAAATGAAGGAATATGAAGAACAGATGATAATGTTAATGAAGGAGTACAAACTATTGAACCATTCCCAGAAATAGAAGAAAGGGAACCATTAGCTACTTGGATTTTGTCTTTGCCAGAGCAAGACGTGTATGAGGTAAAGAGGTTGGAGGACTCGGTCATATGCTCGGAAGCACCTCTGCCTATGATCCAATTAGGGCAAGTTGATGAAACATTAAAAGCACAAAAATGTATACCTGGTTGGGCATAATGAGAAGAAATAAATTCAGAACAAAATTTTCGGAAAGCTGAATTAAGGGTATGGCTTCTAACGGCTTGTTGTCCCATACTACTGTTATGAACCCCACTACTAGCACTACTTTGTTCCGTCATATAATAGGTAGATACAATATATACCAAGGAGAATAAACTTTTCAAAGGATATCAACTAATTGTACTAAACTTTAGAACCATAATTTATGCCAAAGAAGCGGTGGGAATCTCAGTACTAATAACAGAGCCGATGAACAATGCTGATGAACAGTACTGATGAACAGTGTTTTTTCTAAAAAATAAGGACCAGGCTCTGATACTATGTAGAAAGGAATACTCGCCACCGTAGAACTCAACAGTTACACCTACTTGTTCGACACTATTCGTCGAAAGACACCAAAGCAATGGTGTATTAGACTACTTGTCTTCTTGTAGTTGGATCTCCCAGTTTTTGGAATGCTCCAAATTCTACTTGAGCATCCAAATATGGATCAATACAAGCAAAAACATCTTTGAACAAGGTTCTAGCACCATGCCAAATATGTCCAAAAAAGAAGAGTAAAGCAAAAGAAGCATGTCCAAAAGTAAACCAATTCTTCAGATTGTTACGAAACACCATCAGATTTCAAAGTAACACGATCTAATTCAAAAATTTCACGCAATTGAGCTCGTCTAGCATATTTTTTCACAGTAGTAGGATCACTATAACTGACTCTGTTGAGTTCGCCACCGTAGAACTTAACAGTTACACCTACTTGTTCAGAGTTTAGGTTTATAATTCCTTCTCCATTCATTTCCTCTCAATTACATCGGTTTATATACATAAGTATAACAACTTCCTAATTTACAATTATGAAAATCCCTAATTTACATCAATGTGTATTCACTAATTATGGGATAAGATTAACTACAATTATGGTAATCATATCTTCTATCATATCTTCTAACAAAAGGTTATGGTAATCATATCTTCTATCATATCTTCTAACAGAAGTTTATTGAAGAAACATAAGGATGAAAAGACAACCTTCTTTGCCTCACTGGAACATGTGAAGAAAAAAATTTGGAAGAACTTTAACATGAAAAATGCTGAAAAGATATAAACTAACCAAAAAAACAAAAAACAAAATGGTTATATAACAGTGCAAGGGATTAATCAGATAAAATTAAGTGGGAACACTAGGAATAATTTTCATATCTACCTTAGATGCTTCTTCTTTGGGTTTGATATCAAATAATCTTGATTCAGAGTTTAGTTTAGATTGCAGCTATGACAGCAAAATACATAGATCTTGGTTATAAATGAGTTTTGGGGTTTTAGAACAGAGAAACATTAAAGTAATGAGTTCTAGAGCCTTATGGTGGATAACCAGTGGAAAACAAAAGTTCAGAAAGGAAGTCTGTAAGTCCATGTTTTGTACCCTCAGGATCTTGAGTTAGTGAGCTAAGCTTTCCGTAATGGTGGCCACCATATAGTTGCATCCGACTTTACAGCTCTTATGTGATGGATCATCTCCTGGAGATTAGTTAGATGCTTTGACATTCTAATAATTCTGCATGCCCTCGTATGATGTGTATTCTATGCTACTTGTTAGAAGATAGTGGCTAGGAACATGGTTATTGTATTAAGGAACATGTTTCTTGTATTAAGGAAAACAAGTTTCCTTGTTTTCCTCCTTTTTCATTTGTTAATTCCTAGACCTCTTGTATAAATATAGCAATTCACATATTGGAAATATAAGAGAGATTACATTCTTACATGGTATCAAAGCTCTAATCCTTGGACATTTTCCGGCGACTTTTTCCGGCGACTTTTTCCCGGCGACTTTTCCCGACGACTTTTCCGGCAACTTTTTCGTCGACTTTTTCCAGCGTGTCTTTTATCTCTCCTCCTTCCATCTGCAGTGGGTGACTTTTTCCGGCTACTTTTTCCGGTAACTTTTCCAGCATGGTTTTTATCTCTCCTCTTCCCACCTACAGTGGTTGTTTTGAGTGAAACTCAGGTTTAGTCTAATCTACCTACAGTGGTTGTTTTTATCTCTCTATCTTTGCGCTTGTTAATTATCCTTGTTGTTATTCCCTTGGATAATTCTTGTTGCTCCATCTCTTGTACTGCTAATTAAAGTGGTTTTATTGTGTAGTACAATTAATTGCACTCCCTTTGGTTTCTGGAATTACTCTCTGCTAATTTGTTGAGCCTTTATAATATCCTTGTTGATATTTCCTTGGATATTTTTGTTGCTCCTACTATCTCATCATGACAGAATCTAGTTCCATTAATAGTGCTGGTACTATTTCTCATTTCGCACAATCAGGTATACACTCTTGTGCTCTTAATGTCTCATCTACTTACCCTAGTTGGATTATAGACACAGGTGCCTCTGCGCATATGACTGGGTCCTCCAATCTTTTTACTCCATACACGCCCCACTTTGGAAAGGACAAGGTTAGAGTAGCCAATGGCTCCCTGTCTTCTATTTCCGGGAGTGGCTCTGTCATTTGTACCCCTTCATTAACATTATCATCTGTTCTCCATATCCCTTCATTTACTGCAAATTTACTATCTGTTCAACGTCTTTGTGAATCCCTACACTGTTCAGTAACCTTTTTTGGAAATCATTGTGTTTTTCAGGACTTAGTGACAGGGCAAAGGATTGGCAGTGGTAGTGCAGTTAACGGTCTCTATTATTTAGATGTTCCCTCGTCTAACATGCCCTCTACTCAGGTTCAGGCTCTTCACTCTACTTCTCACCCATGCTTGACCTCTCTCTATCAATGGCATCGATGTTTGGGACATCCTTCCTTTTCAGTATTGGAGTCTTTATTTCCATCTTTAGTTAAACATTGTAACAGAAATCAGTTTTTGTGTGAACCATGTGAATTAGGTAAACACAAACGTTCTACTTATTCTGCTACTAACAATCGACATTCTGAACCTTTTGCCATTATCGATACTGATGTGTGGGGACCCTCTCGAGTTGTCTCCCGTTCTGGTCATAGATGGTTTGTTAGCTTTATTGATTGTCATTCTCGTGTCACTTGGATTTACCTTTTGCGCACCAAAAATGAGGTATTTGCTTGTTTTCAAGACTTTCATAAAATGATTCAAACCCAATTCGACGCTAAGGTCAGAATTCTCCATAGTGATAATGGTCGTGAATATAGTAATAATAATGTTTTTGCATCTTATCTCTCTCAGCATGACATTATTCTTCAAACCTCATGTGTCACAACCCCAGAACAAAATGGAGTAGCGGAAAGAAAAAAATCAACACTTACTAGAGGTAGCCCGCACTCTTATGTTCACTATGTCAACCCCTAAATTTCTTTGGGGAGATGCGGTTCTGACTGCTGCATTTCTTATAAACCGTCTTCCTTCTAGAAATCTTGGGAACAAGAGTCCCATCTCTTTTCTCCAACACACGACCAGTCCTTCTCCTTCACCTCGAGTTTTTGGTTGCGTGTGCTTTGTTCATGATAAATCTCCCACTCGGGGAAAATTAGATCCCAAAGCTATTAGGTGTGTTTTCATTGGTTATTCTCCAACCCAAAAAGGTTATAAATGTTATCATCCTTCTTCTAACAAAGTCTTTGTCACTCGGGATGTCACTTTTTGGGAATTGGAACCTTTTTATTCTTCTTCACCTTCTCCTCAGGGGGAGAATGTTATTAATGAGTAGAAGCTTCCTGAGGCTAGTATCACAAGCTCTATTTTTCCTATTCCTGTTGTTGTTTCCGATAATTCTACACAGGGGGAGTTACAGTGTACTAAACAGAATGAGTCTGAGCCTGAGCCTGAGTTGAGGACCTATTCACGAAAATGCAAGAATAAGGTTACCGTTTCTGCACCACTACACCAACTTTGTTCCGGACCTAGTCTTGATAATGGTAATGGTGAGAATCTTAATCCTACTTGTTCTTCTAAAGATACTGACATCCCTACTTGTTCTTCTAAAGATACTGACATCCCAACTTGTTCTTCTGATGATACTGACATTCCTATTGCTCTTAGAAAAGGGGTTAGAGCTTGTACTCAACATCCTATTCCTAATTTTCTAGCCTATAGCAAATTATCTGCATCATATCACTCCTTTGTTTCTTCCTTGTCTTCAATATATGTTCCTCAGGGGTGGAGAGAAGCATTTGGTGATAAGAATTGGAAACAAGCTATGATTGAGGAAATGAATGCCCTAAAAAAGAATGATACATGGGAACTAGTCACTCTTCCTTACGGAAAAAAGGTAGTTGGATTCAAGTGGGTATATACAGTCAAACAAAATCCTGATGGAACGGTTGAGAGACTCAAAGCCAGACTAGTTGCAAAAGGATACACTCAAACTCATGGGATTGATTACCAGGAGACATTTACTCCTGTAGCGAAGATGAACTCTGTTCGTACCATAATCTCATGTGCAGCAAACTTCGGCTGGGATCTTCAACAATTAGACGTAAAAAATGCATTCCTTCACGGTAACTTGGAGGAGGAAGTGTACATGGACATACCTCCTGGTTTTGCTTCATCTGTTACTATGGGTAAGGTTTGTAAGCTACGAAAGGCTTTGTATGGTCTAAAGCAATCTCCTAGAGCCTGGTTTGGTAGACTCCACAGAGCAATGATAAGGTTTGGGTACAAGCAGAGTCGAGCAGATCATACTCTTTTTGTTAAACAGATAAAGGGTAAGATTACCATTCTTATTGTTTATGTTGACGACATTGTGGTGACAGGGGATAATAAAGAAGAGATAGTTAATCTCAAAGCGAGACTGGCCAGAGAGTTTGAGATTAAAGATCTTGGTCCTTTGAAATATTTTCTTGGTATTGAAGTTGCAAGATCTTCCAGTGGCATCTTTCTATCTCAAAGGAAGTATGTTCTTGATCTGTTAACTGAAACTGGCATGTTAGGATGTAAGCCTGCTGATTCTCCTATTGAAGTTAATCATCATCTAGTAGGAGGCACAGGACCTACAGTTGATAGAGAAAGATATCAACGTTTGGTGGGACGATTGATATACCTCTCTCATACGAGACCCGATATATCTTATGCTGTGGGAATAGTGAGTCAGTATATGCATGACCCTCGACATTGCCACATGGAAACTGTTTACAGAATTCTGAGGTATCTTAAGTCTTCTCCTGGAAAAGGATTATTGTTTGCACCACATGGTCATATAAAAGTTGAAGCTTTTTCCGACTCAGATTGGGCTGGTTCGATAGAGGATCGTCGGTCTACAACGGGTTACTGTTCATTTGTTGGAGGTAATCTTGTTACTTGGCGTAGTAAGAAACAGTCTGTGGTGGCAAGATCTAGTGCTGAGGCTGAATATCGAGCTATCGCCTTGGGTATATGTGAATTAATGTGGCTTCGAACCCTGCTAGAAGATTTGGGTGTTACAACTAAAAGGCCTATGCAGTTATTTTGTGATAATAAGGCAGCCATTAGTATTGCAAACGACCCAGTGCAGCACGATAGAACGAAGCACATTGAGATTGACAGACACTTCATCAAAGAAAAGTTAACCAGTGGTCTTATTTGCTTACCCTTTGTAAAATCAGAACACCAACTTGCTGATATTTTGACAAAGGGTCTTAGTAGTAAGATGTTTCATCCTTTGTGTTTCAAGTTGGGTATGCGAGACATCTACACACCAACTTGAGGGGGAGTGTTAGAAGATAGTGGCTAGGAATATGGTTATTGTATTAAGGAACATGTTTCTTGTATTAAGGAAAACAAGTTTCCTTGTTTTCCTCCTTTTTCATTTGTTAATTCCTAGACCTCTTGTATAAATATAGCAATTCACATATTGGAAATATAAGAGAGATTACATTCTTACACTACTAATTTGCGCTTCCTTTTGAAGCCATGTTACACTTTTATGTTCAAAATCCTTTTTGGTTGAATAAATCATTTTGAAGCCATGTTACACTTTTATGTTCAAAATCCTTTTTGGTTGAATAAATCATTTCATAACTAACGCCTCCCAAACCTCAAAATAACCTCCCGTATAAATTTATGAAATTTCAAAATTCAAATGAAAATATTAAGAAAAAAAGACAAAAAAGACGATGAAAAAGGTTGAAATAAGAATATATGCTCAGGCTGCATATGGCGGTAAAATTAAGAAAATGTTGAAGCATTCTGTGCTGCTACTAATTCACCATGGATGTTATTGATGAGCATTTTTAAGCACTGGATTATTAGTAACTATTTAAAATGGGGGTCTACCAGCTTCATGACACACATTCGATCAAAATTATATGAAAATTCTTGTCTTAATATATTTGATGTCATCTGAGTTTGTATTGACAAAAAGAAATACAATTGAAAAATTGTGGTACTAAATTAGTAGCTTGAAGATTCAAAGTTAATGATGGAATTCTATAGAAAACAATTTCATGTAAAATTTAATGCAAGCCTCTGCCCTTTCAGTGATAAGTTCTTACTGACAAGTCAAGTCATCCTTAATGTTCACTTTCTTTAGAAGCAAGTAAAGTCACGCAAGCTTCAAATCATTTCAAAATTGGATTTTTAAGAGCAGCAAATTGTGTTATGGTACACATTTAATTTAAATTAATTTTCAGGCTTTAGCTTGCAAGAGGACTTAACAAACAGCTCTCAGTTTCTATTTTTCTAAACGGAGAACTAGTTTTGGGCATGATTGGAATTGATGCAGTCCTCTCCATACCTTCCTGGGGCTGTAAGATAAAAAAAAAATAGTTCTCTCTCTCGTTCTATATTTCTACAGAGGCATGGTAGGGCGTATAGGTCATGTAAAATCGAAATTACTGTGTCTTTGAAGTCTCATATTTTGGATTTTTTTAAACTTCAACTCATGTAGGACAAGGCATAGAGATGGAGATCTCCTCTTACATTTGTGGCATTACCTATTACCTTGTAGGTAATATATACACCATAAATGATTGAGATATGTATGTAACTTTTCAATAAACTGAAATGAATAGTGAGAACATGTTCAGTGTGCAGTTTCTTCACTAGCTGTCTAGTTAAAAGCTTTTATAAACAAATCTTCTTTACCTTGTTCTGGTGTATGCTGAACTGGTTTGAAGGTGCTACAGGATCAAAAGACATGAATCTTGAAGTGCATAGAATTTATTTGAAGAACATATGCATCATGTTTCAGCAGGAGTCATATTGTTTAGCCTAATATTATTTTATCATACAACATATTTTAAGCCTTTGGTTTATCTAGTCCTTACTGATTTTCTGTGTCAACCTTGTTACAATTTTTTTTTTTCTATATCAGGACTACAAAGTTATCATAAATTATAAAACAGCCGGGTTGATTGCTTTTCTTAGTCTCACTTGACCATTGTACTGTTTGTATGCCAGATACATTAAGGAGGATTTTTCTATTGTACCTATGCTCAAAATGCTTAGGGATTCAGGCCGTGCCATATTTTTGGTAACAAACAGGTAATGGGTTTGTTTGTTTTTATTTTAAATTGATTCAGTTTTATTTTAAATTGCTTCTGTGTTGGTATTCGTGTGTGCTTGTGATGTGAATCTTGTTAGTTCACTAGATTGCCTAGAAAAAGGAGCGAATACTTTTTGCTTTTATGTTTCATTTTTCTTAAAAGTTGAATTTTGGCATCTTGACTATATCAGCCTTTTAGGGAGTATATTAATTTGTCCTTTTATGCGTTTGATACTCCCTCCTTCCCGAAGTAGAGGGTCTACTTTCTCATTTTGGTTTGTCCTAAAAATAAATTCCACTTTAAGATATGTATTGATATGTATGTATATATGTATCTATGTTTTCTTAAGTCCACTTTCAATATAAATGTACCATATCGTTTGTATTTGTATTATGTCAAGTTCATTTTTCCTCAACAACTTTGAGTCTTTGACATTTAAAAGCAGATTCTCACTGTGGGACAGGAATAATAAAATATGTTAACATGAGGAAGAACAGATTTACTTACTTAAACATATCAATATATATTAAAATTTGTCCTGACTAAACACACATGTTGACATACTATGAAGTTTCTGTTACTCAAGTGCAAAATTTCAGGGTCTTATGTTTTTCCAATATATGTGAAAAGATCCATATGATATCCATGAGGAATTCTTTTCAAAGTAAATGACCAGAGAAAGGTAGCATTTTCGGTGATAACATCGTCTACAATCATTTTATCATTTTAATCTAGTCAGCAAAAGTACCAGATATTTCCATTTTATAAATTATCTGCTCCACTTCTATCTTCTGCAAATATTATTCTCCTCATCTTTTATGTTGTTCATAAATCATGAAGGTCTCTTTTACATACTTATTAAAACACCTGTTTAATCCAGCTGGACAATGTTTTGATGAGCGAATCCCTCATGAGTTGCTTCATCCTCCATTTCTTTTCTTGCTGTGAAAATGCCAGAGTTTGATGTTGAAGGTATCTTTTTTCAAGTCTGGGCTATACTTATGCTAAAATAATGAAGAAATTTAATTATATTTGTTGCAGCCTGTGGGATTATACAAATGTTGTGATGAGTTTTCTCTGTGAACGCCGGCCACTGGATGGTAGCGTCACTTCAAGTTTTGATTGGCTCCAGTACTTTGATGTTGTCATCACTGGCAGGTCCTGTTATTTCCTATGTTATTATAACCTTTTATGCTTTGTACATACATTTGCTTCCTCCCTATCCTCTTTTCTGAGTTACTTTATGAAATCTAATGTGACGTTGGGCACTAGGTTGCATATATTACTCATGGTGATTCTTAACGTTTTCACTTCTTTGTGTAAAACATTTGACTATCTTTCTTCAGTCAATCATGCTGACCTTAACTTGATTCAACAGTGAAGAGGTGTTGCTTCACTTCATACATCCCGTCAAAACCAAATTAATTTCCTAACCAGTTGAACCCATGTGATCTGGAGGGGCAAATCCGCTTTTCACTTGAGATTCAATTGTAGTTCTCTTTAATGGGAAAAAAAATAATCGGGAAAAACAGGAAAGTAAGCTGGCCATCTTATTCATTCAAAAATAGAATGGTAAGAGAAAGATCATTAGGAGCAGGAATCTATTTGTGGAGAGTTTTGGAAAATGTAACTTCCCTTTGTGACAGAAGGCCTCCCTTGCTAAGCCTTATCAAGCTTTTAGAGAGAGAATGTCTTTTAGTTCTCCAAAATGTGGGTTTGCATACTCTAAAAAGAGGTGTGCAGACAGGGCTAGGTCTTCCCTGTCTGCGGCTTTGCGCTGTCTGAGGTGGATCTCCTCGTTCACATCCTTCCAGAAGCTTATATTCAAGTCAAAATAGGGTTTTATAAAAGCAAGTCCAACTTAGAAATTATAACAGAAACTTCTAGGACAGAGACATAATTCGAGGTTTAACCCGCCAATTTGCTTTTGGTCTCTCATTCTTTTACCTTTGTCTAAGGGAAAGTTGAACGACCCAATTAAAGCATGCATATTATGTCAATGAAGACTTGGTGTGGGCTGGTTGTTTTTCTGCACTGATGTTTATTTAAGTGCCATCGGATAAAGCAGGACATGCTCAGCCTCACGTCTAACCCTGGTCTTGTCACTAAAAACGTCCCCGATTGATAGAGCATTCTGTTCTGTCTTATACACATTCCTCGGAAGAATAGTCATCCTCGTATCACTCCCATACCAGGAGTGAGGAGAGTTATCTTCAAAGGCACAAGCACTTATTTGAGTATATGATCACCCAATATGACTCGGTTCGATCATGAAATACACTAGGAATATAAGGCCTTAGGTTAATTTATTTGTAATCTATGTTGCCTACCGGCTTCCCTTGATCCCAGTAAAAAAAGAACGGCAATATTTTCATGATCTGAGTTGTGTTTGCATTATTCCTGTTTGATTTTCGTACTGGATATTGTTTTCTAAACAAAATATTAAAGTTCCTGGCACATGAATTGACTGGAATGGAGATATTTTTCTTTTTGAGAACAATGTAGCAGAAAGGAATAGAAACTAGGTTGGCAATAGCCCGTAGAGTCGAGCTCTGGAAGACCTATATCAAACTGGGGACATGATATTACATTGCTAATCACCACAAAGTGGACCGTGTCAGACACTTATTTTTTGTGTACTTATGGTATCGAAAGAATGCCACTCATTTCTTAAATTATTTTCATGGAGAAGGTGGATTGGGTAGAGGGGTTTCGGTGGTGTAGGGATTAGAAAATTCTCTGTTATAATATACTTAGATGGTGAGCCGGCTTCAATGGACTCTCTGGTTTTTTGCTTTTTAGATCTGTTATCTCTATCACCATGTTGTTCTTATTATCGTAATGTGTTTACTTGAGCCTTATGAGTTTTGAAAACTGAGGAAATGATAGGATTGCTATGAAAAGCAACAACTTTCTACAAAAATCCTATGTCTGCTAGCTTTTTTAAGTTCAAGGAAAAATTCTCCATCTTTCTAACAAAATTTTCTTCACCTAAATGGTCGAATTTGTAGGAAAAGAAAATAAACTAATAAGCCGTTTATTTATTCAGAATTACCCTTATCAATAATACATCGAACATATTTTGGCAACCATATCCTTGGTTTACTATCTTTGTTGTTCTTGGTGACAAGGTGACTGACAAATGTTTTGAACCAGTTTATGTTTTTGAGTTTCGTGGTTATTGTGAACAGTCGGATTTTCAATTGGATCTTTCAAAAAATGTGAGATCTTACACATTTTAGGGTTTGATATGTTGCAGAAGTAGATGTTATTCAACGCCTATGCTAGCCAGAGTTTGCCAAGTTTTGGTTCTTTTATTTTATTTTATTTTTGAAATTATAAAAAAGAAATTATTATTTGTTACAGTGCAAAGCCAGCATTTTTTCAAGATAATTGTGCCAATCTCTTTGTGGTTGATCCTGAATCTGGGATGCTTCTCAACACGGATAATGGTACTCCTATGGTTCAGGTTAGTATAAAGATTCCTGGATGTTGTACAGTGTGTGTCACCTTCTTTGACTTTTTCTTGTTATCGTGACTTTTGCTTTATTTAAGTAACTAGGTGGGAAGCACTTCTATAAATCTTCCTTCTGAAAAGACTTGCAAAGTTTTCCAGGTAAAATTAGATCAATATCTTTTAACTGTTTTTCATTCACAAGGTGAAAAAATTTGTTATGTATATTTGATTTTTCAGTCATTTCTATGCCTCTTAATGTGGTAACTGATATGATTAGTATACGGATTCTATGCACCTGATTTTTATTTTTATTTTTATTTTCAGGGAGGCAATGTTAGTCATTTGCATAAACTCCTTTCTATTGAGTCAAGTTCACAGGTATGTCCCAAGTTGGGTATATATTTTTCTCTTATGTTTCTATTGGTTTCTTGGTTTATGGGTACTAGCAATATACTATCTTCTTTCATATATTATCCAAAGAGGAAGAACTTCTTTGTTTATTGTAAGCACTTAAATTTGTTCTGAATGAAATCTGGTCGGAGGATAAATGAATCCAATTTATTAGTTAACTAATATCCTCGCACCAATAAGATGGTTGAAAATTTAATGTGCTGTTCCATTATCTAGGTTCTGTACGTTGGAGATCACATCTATGGAGATATATTGCGCAGTAAAAAAGTTCTGGGTATAAACTTCTTCATTTCTTTTACCTATCACTAAATCTTTTTTCCCTTTCTTTTCTCTTTTCTTGCTGAAATGGTGATTGAATTTGATACTGGATATGGATGAGGATCATACAAGGTTATAGATTGTCAGCTAGGCTTGATAATGTTTATTGGTAACCTCTAAAACGGACAAATGTAGTAGAATAGTGGTAGAATGAAAACTGATTGATGTTGTGCTAATCATGATTTTAATTGTTTTATTATGTGGTTATTCATTTTTTTGGTGGTTGTAGTCCAGTATACCTCAACTGTTGTGGGGTTTATATCTTGTCTGAACAGGATGGAGAACAATGCTTGTTGTTCCAGAGCTTGAGAGGGAAGTTGAACTTTTATGGGAATCAAGTGGTACCCACAAGGTATTGATTTAGTTTTGATATTTGGATTCTAGCTTTTTCTACTAAATGTTAATACTTGTCAAAGATTTTGAGTATTTCAACATGTGCTTAAGGAAGTGGTGGACATCAAAGTAATGTTGTCTTACTAGCAGCTGAGGTCAAAGTAGCGTAACTCGCTACCTAAGCTATTAGCCATCAATGCTGATATGGCTTATTCTGAGTTAATTGTCGAATTATATATACTTATAAAAGAAACTGTTGAATTGTATACAGTGGGTATTATCTTTCACTATAAAATCTTCCTCTTCCAGTCAAAATCTTTGCCCTGATTTTAACTATAAGGTGCCCCAAACTAAATTCCCGTGTGCATTCCCTTCTCTTTTATATCCTCTTCCACCTCTCTCTCTCTCCCCCCCCCCCCCACACTTACTTTCTTTTCTTGCTTGGCTGCCGCGAGGCCCGTGACAGTATCAGAATCATAAGAACAGGTTAGAAAATCTGAAAAAGAGAGATTTCAGCCCACTTGCCAACCACCATTGACTCCATCATCAGATCCACAATCAACAACCACCCACTGCTACCATCGTCTCAGATCCACTGCTGCAACAACCCATCTCTAGAATTACTGATCGAATCATAATGATCTCCATGTAGTTTTGGTCTGAGTTTTAAATTGTGGGAATATCTGTGGAAAATTTCACTTACTTTATCTCCCTTGGCCGATGATTGCACTTTCTCTCTGATTTTATTGATGATGTTGATTGTGGTGTTGATGAGATCTGGGTTGGAGGTGCGGTGGTGTGAGATGGTGATGGTGCTTGTGGTAGTGGTTATAATATTGGTGGTAAAGGAGCTGCAGCCATAGTGGCAAAAAGGAAGAAACAATGTTGCTTATGAGGACTATGCACTGAAATTTGGTGTTGGGCACTGCACCTCTCGTTAACCAAGTTGTATTATTCTTGTTTTGAGGGAGGACAAAGTAGCATCTAATTCTTCCTGAAGAATCAGCATCTGCAAATGTTAGCTCTAAATTCTTTGGGTATAATTAAATCTTCTACTCAACTATGCATTTTTTACTTCGATTGACTATCAAAGTCCTCATTCATGAAGGGTGGTTGACACTTTTGGACAATTAAGTAAATAGAAATATGGTTTCAAGCGTTACTAGGCACTTTTGGGCTTAACTCGTACATCGAGATTAATCTTTTTGAATTTCAAGAGTGAAATTACAAAATACATAGGTTAAACAGGCAAAAAGGGAGTGGCGAGAACATGAAAGGTCAACCATAAAACTAACTGAAATATTAGATGTGTAATATAATTCGAACCAAAATAGGAAGTTGATGGAGGGGGTGGGGGTGTAGCCATCAGAGTTATGAGTCTGTCTTGTGGTGTAATTGTGTGAATTATAATGAGGCTCTAAGTAACATGCTTATTATCTACTACTACTATTACTTTTGAGTTATTTTCATCAAAGCATTTAAGATAATAATGAGCTACTAAGGTTCTTTTACTTTTTTTAGGGGGTATTTTTGTCATTGTAAATTGTTTGACATTCCCGCCAAACAGTCTGCACTGTAACTGTTTGGCGTGTGGTTTAATGAACTCTTTAGTCGCTGCTGTTCAATATCCAGTTAAACGGTGTAAGATGGGTTGGCTGGGTATAATTGTTATGGATCATTGCCCTTTCCTAATATATAAATACATTCACGCACGCACTCCACGAAGTCCATCTTCACTGAGGTCACGGTATGTTTTTTTATTCTTTGTTGTATTCTGTACTTCGAAATGGGTCATCATTGTGGTTTTGTATCCAAGTCAAATGATGATTTTTCGTAAAACTCATGAAAGATTTTTCAGGGTGCTTTTGAGGAAATGAGAGCTTGTTTGTATTGCGAATGATATTAAGAAAATGCGTTGCAATCCAATATCTTAAGGGTTGTGGTGTTTTTAGCTTGGCGTGTTGGGTGAATGCTGGATTTGTCCTCTTTGCTGGAAAATCTTTTCTTACGCATATTCATGGATTCCTCTTTGGTCTAATGCATTGAGAGTTTTTTGAGACATTTCTTCATTAGTTCATAGGGATTGGCAGGCAGTGCTTCACTAATGCCTCGATCTTTTTTCTACATACTTTCTTAGATTTCTTTTGGTTTCATTTGGGTTGACTTGTCCTTCGCATGCATTGTATTTTCTTCTCTTCATTAGTAAATCTTCTTATTTTCATCTAAAAAGAAATATATTAAGAAAGTGAAAGAATCTGGCTCTTTGTGGTACTATAATGCTGTGAGAAAGCAAAGCATCGACTTCTTGATTTTACTTCTTTGGGAGTAACTATACCCGTTTAATTCATTTAAAATGCTGATGATCAGTTTAACATTCTGTTCTTTGTAGGCTTCCCTGAATTTATTCTTTCAATTCACTTTTAAAGAAACCAGCTTCAATCAAATTTCATACTTGTTTGTTTTCTGTGCTGCGCAGCAACTTAAATCTTTGAAAAATGAACGTGATTGCATTGAAAACAAAATACACCATCTGAAGTGGTTTCTCAAGTAAGTATCTTCAAACCCTAACATTCTAAAAGAAGTAATAAAATCACCAAAAAGAAAAGGAAATTATTTGAATAGATTCTGCAAAACAAATCTTTTATTGGGTTTAATCAGTCCGTCAGTTTTGTTGAACGGTTGAATCAAATTGTTACTCATGAATGTTGATTTATGTCAACTTGTCTTAGGTGCTAATTTTTTTTAATCTGTGATAATTACCTTAATGTTTCAACTTTGTCTGTTGTAATACTGTGGACTGTCGTATCTTGGTTCAGTTCTGAAGGCGTAAATATTGACGAGAAGCAAAAGCTATATTCTGAACTTGAAAAATTGGAGGTTCGTAATTGTAACCTTTTTTCTTTCGCAATTTGAAAATCAACTTCCTTGTTGAAGTAGGTGGTAGATGACTGTCCCTTGCATCGAAATCACAGTCATATTATTCTATTCTCTTCCCAAATCAGAATAATTATTGAAACAATGTAAACTGATAGCATGCAAGTTACTCTGTTTAACTTGATATACTTGTTGAATTTTCTTGGATGAAATTTATGAAGATTATTGTCATATTGATTTTCTTAATGTTTCGCTTTACAGTCTGAAAGGGAGAAAGTTCGGGTCAGTCATCAACAAGCTCTAAGACTTTGTCACCAAAAGGTAAAAATTTCCATGTTGCATCCAAAATAGGAGTTTTTGTCATTTCCGAAGAACAGAACCAAATCAAACTTCATGGGTTGGTTTGGTGTTGGTTTTTGTAGCTATTGAACTATTAGTAAACCGATCAAGTTGATTTGTTGTCGGATGCACTTTTTCAAGAACCAAGAACTGAACCAAAATGCACTGATAAAAATCTGAACAAAATTACACTGATAGAAAACTGAACCTTGTATACATATTTTACACCCAAAATAACAAACAATGAAGATGATTATCTTTGCATTATTAATCTATGATTTCTTAGTTCTCTATATTAACAATCTTAAGAAGTTTGAATTTACATGGATCAAAGTGTGCCTCGATATTGAGAATATCCAACAAGTCAAAAAAATATGGAGGATTTCCCTTTACATGGATCAAAGTGTGCCTCGATCTACCTCTTATTGCTTTATTAATGATTTAGTGAACAACAAATATGGAGGATTTCCATTACATCTCTAAGTCTATTGCATGTTATCAAGTGTTTACTCGAGGATTATATCAATCCAAATCGGTGCATGACATGTTTATTATCAACTATTTCAGTTCCATAGAGTGTGGGGACAACTAATGAAGACCGGATATCAGAGTTCCCGCTTTGCACACCAGGTCGGAGTGGACTCTTTTAATTTAAAACTCATCCATATCATGCTCAACGATAATGTATGTACTAGTTTGTATTGTTCATTGTACATCTGGTTGAGTTTGTATTCCATTATGCAGGTACAAAGATTTGCTTGCCTCTATACCAGCCAGGTGACAAACCTGAGCCTGTACTCCCCCGACAAATACTATAGGCCGAGTGGAGATCTTCTGCCTCATGAAAATGATATGCTTGGATGAAAAGCTATTTTCGCTCAAAACTTTGTCAAATACAGCTATTTGAGGGAGCTCCTAGCTCTGTTATCCTCTAAAAATCATGGGAATGAACTTATGTCCCTTTTCCTTTTGAACCTGCCCTTCTTCTCTATGGACGTTTCTTTGGAGTTTGGAAGTTGCTGCTAACTTCAAGGGATTGAATCTGTGAATGAATAACCACAACTCAAACTGTGTTGAGATTATAATACATATGTTTGTGTTACGTTCCTTCGTTAATTCCTTGTGCAAAGCAAGGCATATTTTGTGTTACATGGTTCCATACTTGAGCGCTGCTGCTGCCTGCTGCAGCAACCATCCTTGTGTAGCTAATGCAAGACACTGAAATTACATTTCATCATCATCATTTATAATCAACATCCAAATGGTTGAGGCTACTCGACTCGTATTCCTGTAATTTCCCATTTACTGAATTGCACCAGAGGCAATATATTATTGATAACAATACTGTACTACTGCATTTCCTTACCTTTTCTATCATTTGGGTGTTCCTGGATTTAGATGCACTCAATTTCTAGGAGCTTTGTAACCTGTAGAGAGCATGCTAGAACCTGACGTGCTAATATTTGGATAAAATATGGCTATACATGAAATAGTTTTTGGGCGTTCTCATACGGGCTTCTATATTTGTTGCGCATTATGTGAACCTACCAACATAGGTAGAATTGAATGGGAGGAGTGTTGGAGCAATTTCTTGATGACAAAATAATCACATGTACAACAAGAAAGAAAAACCACTCCAATTTTGGAGTAAAGTAGCAGCACATAGATATTCATAAACATGGGCAATCCAGTTATTAATTTACAGACATAAAACTACATTGCAAACAAAAGACTTTCTAGGAAACAAGTTTTATATACAGTGGTATAATTGCCTGGCAAAGTGGTCTTCAACTATATCTGAGAAGCTTTTCGTCTAAAGAAAGCAGGATTTAAGTAGAATATTTTACAATTTACAACAATGGATGCAGAAAGTTCACAATTACAAATATATAAAAATAAAAAAAAAGGGATTTGGATCCGACACCTATTCTCCAATTTCTCCGCAAATATGACATTTAGCAATGAAAAAAATGGAATATATGGTTGGGACCTCAATAAGAACTTATGATATCAACCCATTAGAACCTCTAAGAGGAGATCTAGCATTGCCACTAACCCGTGGTTCAAAAATCAGGGAATTGTAATAGCAATTAGCAGTTTTATCAAAATTTATCGATGATTTTCATCTTGCCTCTCAACATCTTGCATTTCCATAGGTTCAGGAAATATTTCACTCGACAACCTTTTCCGAGATGATGAAAATTCATGTATACCACTGCTTTCAGAGCCTACTCTACCAAACTGTTTTAGGCCAGTTATAATATCTCTACTCGTTTGGCCTGGGGCATTGGCACTCCCTGATGAGCTGTGACGCCAACTTCCAAAGAGAGTTGCACTCCAGGACCTCCTAGATGATGTTGTTCTTGCAGAGCTAAAGGTTTCTTCCCTTACCACTTTATAAGGGTTTTCCAGTGCTCTGAGGATATGCCGCATTAGTGGACGTCTGGAAGCCTTGGGATTGAGGCATGACTTGGCTACGATTGCCACGGCCCACACCTCTTCCAGGAGGTCCTCATCTACGATCAGAGATTGGTCAACAATCTTAGCCACCTGTTCCTTCTCGTATATACTGATGAAGGGTAGCTTCTGCTCTAACCACTCCTTTGTAGAGGCATCATCTGTCTCACTGATGCCAAGCTTACCCGTTACAAGCTCAAGTAAGACCTTCCCAAAACAGTACACGTCGCCAGCACAAGTAGCACTTGATGACCCTATGTATCCCAAAAAATGAATTATAAATATAAGCAACAATAGAAAATAATTTGAATATAGCGAGCTGATAAAAGCACATGTACCCTATCCATTCTCAGCGCTTATATATCTACTTAGACTCTACCTTAGTCTGTAGGAAGCTACGGGTCAGACTAAGAGTCTAATGCAATGACAGTGTATATAACACTTTATACAGTAACAATCATCTTCAAGCAATATGATGAATTCAGAGCATTTGGATACTTTTTAAATTGTAAAGAAACAACTATAAATCTTCTACTAGGACATAAGTACTGATCACTTAAATCAGAAGAACTAAATATTAGAAACGGAAATATATAAACTGACCGTTCCCATCGCGCTAAAATGAGCACTGCTTCAAGCAGTGTTTAATATGTCAAAAATGAGATGAATGGGTGCAAGCCGGAGTCATACCCCGGATCAAGGCTTGTCGTATTTTCTATGATATGGAACAATAGCCTAACTATTAAACTTTTAACTATTATATGAAACCACTAGATGTACAAAAAACAAATCATTAAACATTCAAGTTGTCTATAGAGTAGCTTTAAATGTAAGAGCATTGGACATACCGGAAGCTCCCTGCTCATTGGCCCTGCATAGCATCAAGAGGAAAAAGATTTCACTAACTCCGATAAAAAAAATTAAAGAATTGTCTTAATTAAACAATTTGGAAAATTAAACCTAAATCTGAATTTTGGCAGAAAGCATAAATTAAATACATATTCAAAGTATTGTTTCTGGGGTCTAAATGTTCAAATATTATATGTATGTTTAGTTTCTAGATTACCTAAATTAATTAATTATAATACTATATAAACCACTATGATGGAGAATTAAATGCACAATTCAAAATGTATAATCAATTAAATAATGACAAATACTCACTGTGGTATCCGTAGCAACCGTGTGATCACATTCTGGTGATTGTCCCCTCCTTGAGCACGAACTTCACTCAAGCTTCCAAGTCGCACTTCATATTTATCGTCAAGAAGGATACTACTTGCCTTAATATCTCTTCACCACCAAAAAAATGATATCACAATTATTGGACTATAAAAAAAGTTAAGATAATATTATTTTTCAATTACTTTACATAAACTTCTACCAAGGCATTGAATTAAAATGGCATAGGCACTTTCCCTCCAGATACATATTTTTAATAAGTATACTAATAGTTCTGCTAATCAGTAATGGTCCTAATGGACACTTGAGGCATCCTTTTCTCTCTTTTAGAGATAAACATACCTTATACTACAGTCATTAAGCTTATGAATGCATCAAAATACCAGAAGGGAAGTGTCATTCATGTTCCCTTATAGGCTATAGCTACCAATCCATTATGAGCACATGAGAAATCCAAAATTACAAGAGACTACATGTGTGTGAAAGTGAAAAGAAGATCCTGCTAAGTTATTAATAAGAAGAAAAAAAATAAGTTTACAGGTGGGATTGCATATGAATGACCCTAAAGATCTGTCTGATCAACTGTGTAAGACTGAATATTCTTTGAACTCGTGAATAGAATGTTAAGTTTGGAATTTGGAGTTCAGACCCACTTTTAGTTCTGGCTAAGCGTTGACCCAGAATAGCTTAGCCAAAACCCAGTATATTCTAAACTTATTCTTAGGTGTTTGTAGATGGTTAAAATAGAGAACAATAATTTAGTTTCTTTGATTAAGTTGCTGTTTAAGTACAAAATGCATGTTTCTCCTAATGGTCTATTAACAAAATGTTTAAAATAGTTAGGACCAGCTAAGGCTCAAAGCCTCAAACTTCAATCCCAAAAATATAATGAATCAAATCTGAAAAATGGATTGCAAGGTGGACTAAAGTTTTGTAGAACTGACTTGAAACCCTATGGTATACGGAATTGAACTATGATACAAGACTTTTTGTAGCGGGGTAGATTACCCTCTCAACCATTTGGTGTTGGCCATGTTTGTGATAGGCAGCTACCAGATCGCCACGGCTCACTTGCATTGCATATCTAGAGTATAAAGCTGATGTGAGGATGAGGGTGGATACATTTATTAGTAATGACAATTATTTTCCTTTTATCTTTTTTTTTTAAATTTTATTTTTAATTTTGATAAATTTCGTAAGTAATGACTTTTATATACAGTAAACCATAGATCAGCAGTCGTTTAATTATTTAGCCAGCTCAGACCTCATAAATTAAAAACTTTTCCTCTTTCGGAGTGTACGACTTCAGGTTCACGCTTATGTTTATGTACATGGATCAGCAGTCACGCTTATGTTTATGTACATGGATCAGCAGTCGTAGCATTTCAAAATCCACTGCAAGTCCGAAACTTGGGCTTCTTGAAACGCCTTCTTATACATCCTATTTAAACTCATCTAGAAATCTATACCTAGATGATTCCTAGGATTTATACACCAAGTTATCAATGCCAAATTTTCGTCATCATCACTTGCCCTTTTATCTAATCCATATTTTGGACATCAATTTAAGGCCTAGTACTCTTTCCTTGATCATTTTATTCACCATTGACATTTCCTTATTTTCATATTTTCATACTTCCTGTTGCTTCTAAAACGATTGTGCAGGTTTCATGTCAGACTTTTTCGTGAAACTTAATTAAAGTTATATATCATCAGCACTGTAACCGCTGGTTAGTTTATAAGTATTTCCATCTTACAAAAATACATAATCTTATCTGCACTGTCTGTGTGACTTTATTAATTTTTGCTTTTCTAGATATTTTGAGCAAAGAGAATAACGTTGAAAAGAAAAAAATAAAATCTAAAAAGTGTCACCAAAGAGAAACTTAGTTTTCAGTGATGTTAATTTACTCAGTTTTTAAGGCAACTATATAACTGAGCACATCACCAGCGTAAAAAAATAACTTAGTAACCTACATTTTCGTAAATGAAGCTAACTCATACTTGTATGCTTTCCAATTGAGGCAGTAAATATTTGTAATGTTAGTCTGTTAATACTGATACGAACTCAGGCATTTGTCTTTCTTTTTTTTTTTTCCTTTTTTTCTGTTTAACACATGGAAAATGCTGAAGCAGAAGGGAATTTCATAGCTCTACTCATGCATAATGGTTGAATAATCAGATCAAATTAGCAAGATGTCACCCATCTGAATCTAAAAATTAAAAATAGCTGAAAAGGAAAGTTATGATGTACCTGTGGACAAGAGGAGGGTTACACTCGTGGTGTAGGTAACATAAACCTTCTGCAGCTCCTATTGCAATTTTCAGTCTTGTGATCCAATCCAAAGACTGTAGAGAGTCATCTTCCAAAATAATAGACCTATGCAAGGAATTAGACAAATCTCCGTTTGGCATATATTTGTAAACTAAGAGCTTTTCGTACTCATGGTCCAAGCAGTGTCCCAAGAGAGGGATCAATCTTGTGTGGGAGAATTTGTTGAATAAATCCAACTCTAACATATAAGATTCTTTCGTAAAGGAACGCAAATCAACTCTCTTGATAACTACAGGGAATCCACCTTCCAATGTTCCTCGGAAGAGGTCTCCAGAGTGACCATGCTTAATAAGATTTGTATCACTAAAATCACTCGTGGCTTGGAGCATCTGCTTGTACGTAAATGATTCTCCCAGACCAGAAAAATTAATAGAAACTTTAGGAGGTTCAATGCTGCCTCCTTCCGGATGAGGCCTCACATTAGCAGTCCCTCTTTGTTCAGTATTTCTATTGTCACGTGTTTTTAAAAGCAGTACCAACACCAACACCAAAATTACAATGAAGCCAAGTCCACCAAAAACTCCCACCATTACATATGCCAATCGGTTTTTGTTCTTTGGGGTTTCCAACAATGGCGATTCCACATTATCAAAAGTTAGACCCCTTTGACCATAGAACATCCTACAATCTTCCAAACTCCTCTGTTCTGGCACGCTAAGAAAGCAATTCCCAGAAATTGTAACGCTGCTTCCCGTGTCATTGGGAGCTGAGCCTTGAAAATAGTTATTTGAAAGATCAACTAAACGAAACTTTCCAACTGGAGAATTTAGACTACCATAGAATAGATTGTTTGAGAAGTTGAACAAAACATCAGTGACATTAAAAAATGCTGTGAGGTTCGGAAATACACCAGTGAAGTTATTGCCGGATACATCAAAATGGCGCAATTGGTGATTTGACCACGAAAAGCTGGGAAGATGGCCAACAAAATGGTTCCAACTCAGGACCACATACTGCAGCTGAGTTAAATTGAAGAACAAATTACCTGGCAACTGACCCTCCAGATCATTATTTCCAACTATCAATTTTTGCAAACTTCCTAACCTTCCAAAATTCCCCGGTAATGACCCAGACAAAGCATTAAATCCAAGGTCAATTTCAACCAACCAAAACAAATTACCAAGCTGGGCAGGAATCGGACCAGTGAGACTGTTGTTGGATAAATTCAAGAACTCAAGATTTGAGAGGGAACCAAAATCAGCAAGAACTGGCCCAGATAAGTAATTGGAAGATAAATCCAGCTTGGTAAGATTAGTAAGAGATGATAAAGAAGACGGAATTGTTCCTGTCAACAAGTTTTGCGAAAGATCAATAACTGACAACGATGATAACTGCCCCAAAGAGGCTGGTATATTGCCAGTTAAGGAGTTCCCTGACAAGTACATGAAATTAAGCCTACTCATACTACCAAGTGATTCAGGGATAGCTCCAACAATTGAACTAAACCTAAGATCAAGCACTTGAAGTGCACTAAGGTTCCACCCCAACCAGTCCGGAATTGACCCGGGAAGTGCAAATCCAGTGGAATTAAATGATTCCAGCAAACTAAAACTTGACAACGACTCTACAGCAAATTGGGGATTAAGTTTACTCACTTGGGTTCGCCTCAAGCCGGATAAGCTTATTCCGGTGACCCGTCCGTTTTGGCATTCAATGCCAGTCCAAACAGAACAAGGGTCGGATTTTTTAGGCCAGTCTTTGGCCCTAATACCCAAGGATGAACGGAGGTCGAGCAATGCTGACAGTTCCGAGTGGGAACTCAGCGGTGGCAGCTGCTGAGTCACCGCCGAGTTGAGAAAGAAGAGTAGAATAGCTAGCTTGAGCTGAGCTTCCATAACTAAATAGTAACACGGAGCTGAAGACGATGAGGTTCTATAAATCTCTCTGGTTTTCTTCTTCATCTCGCAATAAGGGGATTTCATAATGTCTGGTGATGCTGATAAAAATTGATGATGATTTCCGTGCATCCCATTACTCCTCTTACTCTCTCCTCTTTCTCTCTCCTCCTGCAATGAGTATTATGTAAGTAAATTGTGACTATGAATAATAAATTTGATACACATACACACACAAATACATATACATATATCTGTATATGTATAGACCCTTTTAATTTGTGAGCTGTTTACCTTTTTCACGAGCTTTGATTATGGAATCCCATTGCTTGTGTATATAAATGCAAGTTACAGAAATCAAACTTTCTCTCTCCTCTTTTGTGAGTAATAATGTAAGCTTTTTTTTTTTTGGTTGCCACTTGCCACACTCTTCCCTTCTTCTTCCCTTCTTTGGCGGGTATGTATTAATGAGAAAAGGGGAACTTCAACTGCCACAGGTAACAAAACAGTGACTCACTTTCACTTTCAGGGTGGCCGGAGGAGGAGGAGGAGGAGTAATTAATAAATCTGAGACTGAGTTGACTCAGTGAGTACCGACACGAGTTTATGTGAAAATGGCTCGAGCCGTGGCTGAGTTTTCCGCCTGGCCTTGGAAACTGAAATGCAGATATAAGGGAGACAGAGGAAGAGAGAGAGAGTGTTTAGTTGACCGTTGAAGATTCCGGTGAGGGTGAAATAATAATAATAATAATAATAATAATAATAATAATAATAATAATAATAAATAAATAAATAATAATAATAATAATTCTTTATTTTACATATCTAAATAAAATTATTTAGTTAAGTACACAATAATAGTATCAAATTTGTCGAAAATAAATATTGATATTATAATATATTTTCATCCACCCAAATAACATCTTCAAGAGTTATGTTGTAATTGTTTTAAGTATTTTTTTAGTTAGGAGTAGCAATTATAATTATTTTTACTAAATTTTTTCACAAATTTTCTTCTTAATTTTATATTTTAAAATTTTATGAATTAACTGAATTTGCAGCATATAATATTTCCAGGGACAAAATATTGAGAAATAAGCGTATATATAACCATCTTTGCATTCGTTGATACAATAATTTCTTTACTTTTTTTTTTGACGTTTTCATAATTAATGACCATAAAACAACTCAACTCACCAATATGTTCTATATATCCGAAATGAATTGAGATAGACTTTTATATATCATAATTTCATATCATCAGTATTCATCGTACACTACTAAATTAATAACAAAAAATTTCTCTCTTCTAGAGACTTAAAATAAAAAATTTATTTTTTGGGGGAGAATTTTTCAATTTCTTGGAGAGACGATTTTTCCTTGAGCAGTTCTACGGCGACCGGCGTTGGATGACCGATCTAGCAACCGGTCGGATTTTTTTTTTTAATTTTTTTTTTGACTCCTAAATAATTTATAAGATTTATTGGAACTGAAATTTTAAAAAAAACAGTTATTTAGGTGTAATTTGGATACATATACAAAACAGTGTTGTTTTTTAAAATTTCAGTTCCAATAAATCTTATAAATTATTTGGGAGTCAAAAGAAAAAAAAAATTCCGACCGGTTGCTAGATCGGTCGCCCAACGCCGGTCACCCAAGACTTTCTGTTTTTCCTTTGAGATTTTATTCTCTATGAGATGATTAATTTTTTTCTCTTTGTAAAAGAGTTTCATTATTTTCTCTTACGAAATCTTGTTTTCTCTATTTTGGAGTTTTTTTTTATTGAGATAATATTTTTTATTCTGCTAATTATCGATGAAAGATCTTTCAGATTTGAGTGTGAGGTTATCATAACGAGTTGATATTCTGTTGCTTGTGTTGAATAACTACTCATATATGCATATACTTTTGATGTCCACTAATTGTTAATGTAATTCACCCTTTTCCTGATTTAATAAATATATTATCACCATTATAATATCAATAATTGAATCTAAAACTTAAAAATCACAATATCTTAATTTTAACCATTATACTAAGAATTCATCGACTCTTAATTAAGATCTACGTTTGGATTGACGGAATGGAAGGGAGAATGCAATGACTCATTCCTATGGAATGAAAAAAATTGTGTTTGGTTGCGATTGGAATGAAAAAAATTGTGTTTGGTTCCTCAAAAGAGAGAGAGAGTACATATAGAATAACTCATTCTAACTAGAATGAAATTAATTATTTCACTCTTCATTCCATTTCTTCAATCCAAACGTAAAACAAGACACATTACTATTTGATCCATGCTCCTAAAATTGTTAATCCTATAATTTCACATCAATTTAATCATATATCATTTTTAATATATTTAATATATCTAGCCCCCTTTTTGGACTGTTTCAAAAAAAAATTATTATCGATTATTTTACATCAATCGTATCAAATCCTAATTGACTAAATTAAGTTACAATTTCAATTTAAAATTTTCCAAATATTTTAAAATTGTCAGCCTGGAATTCCAGGTAATTCCAAATGATCTCTAGGTTACTTTTAGGAGAATAATAAAGTTTCAACAGGCAGGTAGACAGTACAAAATATTACTCCACTATTAGTCTATTATTACATTTTACATGGTGTTTAAGCATGGTTGGTCTTCTTCACATTTGGGCTTGACATGTTTATTCAAAGGAATGTGGATCACTTGTTTCCATGCATATATGAAAGAATTTTGATAGATTAAATGTGAAAGGTGTGACAGTAATCAAAATAAAGAGAAAAAATAATAATAATAGCATGAGCCACATGACAATTAAAATATTGAAAATAAATTTATAAATATATACTTTTACACATTTCCAGATTGTACTCCACTCACTTTAGTAACAAATGAAATATATGTACTAGTTTAATCCTTTCTAGAATAGAACATAATCATATAAATGACACAATATATTTAATTCAAATTTTATATTAATTATTATAATTTATTATTAAATTAATAATTTATTATTTTTACCGGTATACATTTATTAAAGGTGGAGAATTAATTTTATATGGACGGTCTGTAAACTAATATTTTTATAACATTTAATAAGAATCAGGTAACTTTGTAATTTTAGAAAAAATCAAAGAGTTTTGATTCTTTTAACAGATTATGTAATATTATTTACCATGATAAAATCTATTTAATAATTTTAACAAAATCAAAACTCCTTGATTTTCTCTCAAATTTAAGAGTTGACAGATTCATATTAGATGGTGTAAAAACAGACCAATTTAAAATCGGTCCTTAATAGAATTTATTCTCTTAAAAATATATTCTCAATATCAATATATTTAAACAGGACAAGTAATTAAATATTATTTTCTCTGTTTTAAAATTAGAGATACATTTTTAATTTAAGACTATAAAATAATATGATGTTCCTAATTTGCCATTATATTTTTACTATTATTTTCAATATCACACCACCGCAATCGAATTCTTAGTCAATATTAAAGTTATATTTGAGAATATAAAATTATCCTTAAAAATCGTCGTTTTATCAATATATCTCTAATTTTGGAACAAACAGAGTATATGAATTTCTCGATATTTTAAATACAGAATATATTTAATTATATTGTAGATATACTCTAATATGTACAACTAAATTCAATAATGAATGAATTTCTCAGTTAGTCATGTTAGAACCGTAGAAATTTAAAATTGCACAGAAAAAATATCTTACATGTCGGCTGAGGGCTTCTTGTTTTGTCGGTACGAAATGACTGGGAAAGTTTAATTCTTAGTCCACATAGAAAAAGGCATGATTTATAGCCTCACATCATGACTAATAATTCAAAATGACGTGTTTTAAATAATTAAATTGGTGGTGTAAAATTTTTTTGAATTAAATACCTAAAACTACATTATTTTAGATCACAGTCAAGTTATCCTCAGATTTTATAAAGGCAAAATAAATATATGTACTTTTTTCTTGTAAAATTTAATAATTCATTACTCTCTGTACTATAAGAAAAAGGGAAGTTCATAACTGCTAAAATGATGTAGTAGTTTATTAATAACATTTTATTATTTTATAATATCATTAATTTAACTATTTTGTTTGAGGACTTCATCGTGCCAAATCATGCACTTTTTTATTTTTTTTCTTCTAGTATTAGCAATAGAATGTTGCTATATACTCCCTCTGATCGACAAAAGTTAGAGTAGGTTTGATAATACCAAAAAAATAGAAGAAAAAAAAAAAAAAAGAGATTGGGATCGATAGTTGACAAGGAACTGGATCCTTCCTAATTATAAAATTATTATTAATTTTTGAAAGTTAATTTAATATATTTTTAAATTTAAAATTGAGATGATTCATTAAAAAATATGAAAATAGTATTTTTGAGATAGTTTACAATATTTATCATCATATTGATTAAAATTAAAATAATTTATGTTAATTTTAAATTTTAAAATGTCTTTAATTAATTTTAAAAAGTCAATAGTTGAAACGGCAGACGTATAACATAGCCAATACAAAAAACATGAGAAAATAAAAAAAATACTCGTATATTATTATTTTATTTTATCATTTAAAATTTTACGATAATCATAATCTAAATTTTTTATAAAATTAATCCACATATAAATTATTTTTCATAACTATACATGAATAATTGGTTTACTCCAAACCTGTAGCTTTAAGCAGCCAACTATTTTGACTCGGTCTCACGTCATAACTATACATGAATAATTGGTTTTTGCTCTAGCTTTAAGTGGCCAAGACAATTTTGACTCAGTCTCACACGATCAAAGCACAATCATGCAAATAATAATTTGTTTCTTTATTGAACTATTATCCATACTAACACAATCATGCAAATAATTATTTGTTTCATTATTGAACTATTATCCATATTAACACCCTCGTTTGAAATAGCAGAAGCTAATTTAAGAAAAATTGAAAGAAAGAGATAAAAAATTGAGACAAATTTAGCTCTCCGACGAGTCACATGCAATCATACTAACATCTATAACACACATGTTACATGATTACATTATATAAAAATAAAATTAGAATTTTATAAAATTTAAAAGACTAAATAAAAAGATAAAAAAAAATTAAATTATAAGGGACAAAATAGTAATATATTTAAAATTATAGGGATAAAAAAAACAGAGGAAACGTGACATAAAATTACAAAAACGATGTCAGCCTCCGACGGAAGCTTTATAATATAGATATTAAATTCCTCTCTTCTTGGATTGGCCCAATATTGACAGCCCCATTATTCTGAAAAATCAACCCTTTTTGTGTTCATATTGGCTTGAAAAGTCATCACTTCAGAATTCATAGAAATCATTTTCCATGTGGAAAATTGAGCCCTTTTTTTTTGGCTAAATAATTGAGCCTTTTCCATCTTCTTCATAATCCATCCAAACTTCACTTAGAACATGGATTCAATACAATATTATTCATGACCCTTTGAGATTTAAGTTCAATGCAACCAGTTAACATGTCCTATTTGATTGAAACCGAAAATATACACATATATACATGTTAAGCTTTCCTATTTGATTATTATTACAGAAATCTCTCCTTATATATTAAAAATCTTTCATTCCGACCCAAAAAATAAGAACATTATGGTTTGATCTTTAGTACTAGATAACATTGAGGTGTCCTAATCAAGTGTATATATGTTTGATCAAAATTATGGCTTTTTATGTTTCAAAAAAAAAGAGTCTCATTTGACTTTGATCTGTTTTTACTCGTTTTATGGTTTGTCATATAAATACGCCCTGAACATTAATTTGTTAGCCGGGAAATTTTAACAAGAGAAATCATGTATAATTGTGTAGTTGACAAACCTTTAATACAATACACGTAAAACAAAAGTCAAAAATAACTCTCATTTTACGACGAATAAAAGTATATTTAGTTGGATCACAATTTAAAATACCTTGTAGCATCACTGTCACATGAACATGAGAGGAACATGATGAAACTAATGAATAGAATTCATTTCATGCCGACTCCTATTCCTATTGTACTAGTCGTGCTCACAACTCCTTGGAACTATATACCTTAAGCACCTGCCCATAAATATTTGATCAGAAAATGAATAATATATTAGTACATAACCGACGACTCCCATGAGCTTTGCCAACATGACATTGCCATAATGCCAATATAACTATTAATTTTTCACAGAAATCTAACTACATGGACATGTTTTTTGGACATGGAAATTGGACATTTCCATGTTCCCTTGGCTTTTTTTTTTTTTTTTGGTATATATCCAAACATATTTATACTATGGATTTATAAAAAAAAAAAAAATCCAAAAAAATTAGGTGTAATTTGGATATATATCAAAAAATTATTTTTTTGATATATATCCAAATTACACCTATTTTTTTTGGATTTATTTTTTTTTTTTATAAATCCATAGTATAAATATGTTTGGATATATACCAAAAAAAAAAAAAAGCCAAGGGAACATGGGTAAACTAGGGGACCGGTCCAATTTTCCGGTACAATTGGCCGGTCCGCCTAGACTTACTGCTAGTTTAAACACCTTGTACATTTTAAAATTATTTTTCTACCAACTTAAAGATGCGAGATTCATTCACTATTCACGAGAAAAGAATCATATAAAAATATCAATTCCCTAATAATATCTTCACCGATTTTAGAAATTTTCGCAAACCTAACAATATAGCCATATAACATACTTTCATTGTAATACTTGTGATCATTTTTTTGGTCGATAAAGTCATAAAACTCGCTTAATCAGGTGCTTTACTAGAGAACAGACTAAAAAAACTTACTTGGGAGCAAAACCATGTGTTATGTTCATACGAAATGAATAAAACGAGGAAATCATAGAACATGTAATGTTGCTCATAAGGTGGTACTATCATGGTTGGTTTGCTGCCTCCATTATGTTGTGCTTCACCAGCCATTTCAAGTTGACTGCCTCCACTATGTTTTTGCTGGCGAAAACCACCATTTTTTGCTTTTGAATCTTCAAATTTCACCTCGTAATTATCGACGACGGTCTATACCTCTGGCATGATTGGTCAAAAACTGAAGTTCAACAAGAAACCGAAGGTACATCAGATTTATTTGAAACTACCAACTATTCATTGATCAACAAAACTGATATTGAACATGCAGTTAAATTCTCGATAACTATATATATATATAACTTCATGAAACATGAACTACTAATGATTAAGAGTATACTTATATAACAAAACCATGAATTTTGAATACCCTTGCAAGACAAATAATTTATAGCTAGATATACGACATCCCAAAAAATTAAGAGGTTCAACAAAATTGTACAGTACTTCTTGTTAATCATGCATAATCTAAAGGATTATTTCTGTTCAAATCACCGTAAAACTAGTATCATAGTTGGAGTAGTTGTTCCTATACATATTCATAAATTCCAAATAAATGACTAGAATTATGAAGAACTCTGAATACTCGACGTATATATATGATAAAATCGACATCAAGATACTACACATATATATGCTCCTTTTCTTCTGGAATACCGTGCAATTAACAATGGTTTCTCCAAGAACTAGTGGTTTAAGAAGATCAGCCTTTGATGTTCAATATTGGATTAACAACCTAAATACCAAGGTTTAAACTTCATAGCCTGTATTTGCATAAACAGGTAAATCTAGAATATAATCAGTTTCTTAATAGAAACTGTATCAACGGATATAATAGGTTCACAGCAATGAATTACATTTTAAATTTAAAACATGAACCTGAAGGAAACATACTTATTTTCTTTGCACTTCAACATATAGATTTTAGTTGGTACAAGCTCAATCGTACATTCAATAGAATGCTCGAGATAGATAGATTACCTACCAATTTTATTCGTTTAACAGACGAGCTATAGATCCAGCTCACAATCCAGATAGTTTGTAATAATGTAATTTACCCGTTAAAGGCATCACACTAGTTACTTAAAACACTCGCAAGTCATAACTGATGATGAAAAAAAAATAGAGAAGGAAAAAATGTTGGGAGAAAAAACAAACAAAACAACACTAACAGCACAATGGAACAATATAATTCTCCCTTCTTGTGTAAACTCAATAAGAAAAATAATCCAAACAATTAATAATTGAGAACAAGCACACACAAGAACACAAGCAAATTTTTAAGCGAAAAACCCCTCAATGTGAGGAGTAAAAACCACGGGATCGTAATCCATCAAATTTTCCACTATCAATAATAATGGGCAGTACAACGTTCTCTCTAGCAACAATTAGAGGCATAAATAGGGTCGTTCATGAGATTTTGGTGGTCCAAGGCGAAAAATGAAAACGAGACACTTTTCAAAATATTGTCTTCACAAAAAATAAAAATAAAAAAATAAAAATAAAAAGTACAAGTTGTATTCAAAAAAGTGTCTTTCTGGAAATTAAATATAATAGTTCTACTACAACAAAATTTACGAGTACTTCGACTATAACAAAATATATGAAAAGTTCGATTACAATAAATATATGAGAATACATTCATTGAAAGATACTTCTTCTAATATTCTTAAAGGCAAAACATTCAATCAAATATTCAAAATCAAGCTTGTCCAAACATATTCTTCTCGATGCACATGATTGCCAACCCATTTAACATCTCTTGTGTCATAGTCGACCGCAGGGGTGAATCCAGTCTCGTAATTCAGTGGGGTCACATTTAAAAAAAATGGCGATCTTTTACCGGGATCCCCCTCAATATTAAGAGAAGGAATAAGATACCGGTGTATGAGTTTAGAACTGGATATTTTGGGTAAAAGATTCTGGTATTTGGGTTTGGAGGTTTACATTTTGCGAGTGAGTTTCTTGGTGAATATCAGTAGTGACATGTTCGTCACTACTCCCTTCGGATTGGACATTTTCAGGAATAGATTCAAATTTTGTACGTTTAGTTGTTGTAACCCAATTACGTATGTACGTATGTTCATGTTTGACAATCAATAATTATTTAAAAACTATTTCAATATCAAAACAAGATCAATATACAATATAAATAGTCAAGTATAATTAGCATCAACAATAAACAATCTCACTTAAACCATTAATAAGTAACAAGTAACATTACAAAATTTAAAGAAAATAAAAATAGAATAGAATACATACTTGAATAACTTTTATTTGATGAAGTTCTTTTCATTGTTGCGATGTTGCTTTAAGAAGTAAAAAATCCTAATTTTATAAAAGTACAAAAAACAAGAATATATAAATAATTACAAAAATTTCTAAAGTAATTGTTAAATTTGTGAAATTTAAAAACTAAAATTAAAATAACCTAATTAAACACTTGGAATTGCTCTGTGCCTCACTGCCTTTGTTGCGAATTTGAAGACCACTTGAAGAGATAAAATACTAATAGATTAAGATTTAAGACTACTAGTGGAGTAATCAGACAAATCAGTAATGCGAATTTGGGATAATGGGATTGCACTACTTTTGGAGTAATCAGTAATAGAATATGGGATAATGGGTACTTTTGGAGTGATCAGTAATGGGAATATGAGATAATGGGATTATTTTTGAGTTTTTTTTACGTCAAACATAGGTCTGGCGAAATATGAATTTAGTTGATTATGGTTTTTACAATATGAGTTATGAGTCCATTAAGAACTAAAATCATATTATCCATTTTAAATATAGATAATATAATTTGGGCCCATATGGTTATGGTTTTAATTCAGTTCAACCCATATTTTCTTCCTTCTTACCTAAGCACTACTTCATAATCCATATAAAAATGTTCCTGACTATTAAAAAAGCAATAGTAATTTTATAAAATTTTAGGGAAAAAAAGGATATATAAAATTCATTACATTCTTTTGTACATCTCAATGATTGACAAAAAATCTTCATGAGAAGGGCCAACTTTATTTGAGATGTCATTAAGAATGAAAATTAATAATTGAAAGGTAGTGATCGGAACAGAACTTAAAATTTTAAAATTAAAAATTAATGTTAATTATCTTCCTTTCCTTTTGAAAATTAAAAATGTGTATGAAGAAGCAATGAGGGAGAAGAATGGCGGAGTAATGATTGAGTTATTTTAAATTTTAAAAATATATAAATTCATTTATTTTTTTGATAATACCATTATAAAAATTGTGTATCAAAATAATATATCTTTCATTCCAAATTTAGAGATATATTTGTAAATTTTTTATTTTTTTAAAAAAAAATTATTTTCAAAACATATCCATGAATCTATGTAAAATTGTAATAGTAGTAGTAGTGGTACTACCGGTATGATATGCTCAATTAGTCAAAATAAAAATAATAACATTTTAGAGATTTCATGTAAGATAATTAAGAAAAATGTATATCTAATTTTGAAATGAATAATAGTAATTACAAGAACTATTTTTTTTAAAATTCAATTAAAATTGCATCAATTTTAAATTTAAAAATATTTCTAATAACTTGGAAGGCATGACACTAAATTATTTTGAAGTACAATTATTTCTTTTGTTTAGTTTCTAACTCCTATCAATTATAAATTTTCCGTACATTATGTAATTATAACTTAATAAATTTAGGAGTATACATGAGCACAAAATAAATAAAATTTAAAAAAATTAAATTAGACTCTTTTTATAAATCAAAAGAAGTAAAATATTAGAAATGCGTTGGTAGAAAGAAAAGCTGCAATAGAACAGTAGTGGTATCCAAATATATTGTATAGTATTCGGAAAACTATAATAAATTCTTAAAGTTTTTTAAGAATTTTGTTTTTCAAATAAAAAAAATAAAAAAATAAAAAAAACTGAAAGTTGATGAAAGCAGGAGGAACCACCTAAACCAACAGCAGGAGGAGACGCCACTTTTAGTATATATATGATATATGATTCATTGATTTGGGAACTGAAAAAAAAAATGGATTCAAACCAATTAACTGGTTTAGGCCTATGTTTTTTTTAAAAAAAATATGGTTCAAAATTTAACCAACCCAAATAATTCAAAGTAGTTAACCAACACAAATAATTTTAATTAATTTGAGTTAACCCATCAATTTATAAATTAAATTGTCAGGTTTAATCAAACATAACAATTTCATTTAACACCCCTTCAAATTTTTATTTTTTAAGTTGTCCCTTGACCCCTGAAATTTTAGTGGGGTCAGATGCCCCCTGCCCCAACCTTGGGTCCGCCCCTGGTTGACCATAAGAAAACTTTCAACAATTTTAATTTCGAAAAACTTCTTTCAACAAATGTCACTGTCACAAGAATAGTTAATAATACCCTGTAAACAATTGAAACATTAGAAAATAATCCAAAACTTTTATAAACTCTAGAATTTCAATAGCCGGCTCTATTTCTCTTGACAAAGTTACTTTTAACATTTATAATTTTGAAAACAAATCATTTGAATCATTATATATTTATATTTTTAATTTCACACACACACACACACTCACACACACACACACACACATATATATATACACACACACACACACACACTATATATATATATATAAAAAAAAAAATTTGGGGCTTCCCTCATCAGGGACCCAGGACAGTCAACCCTCCCGCCCGTGCTTAGGAACGGCCTTGAGCATAAACCAACAACAACAACCATCGATAATAACATATTCTCGACATACATTTTCAACAAGAAGAATAACAAGAGAAAACTTAAAACTCTACCAACTCTCGCAAAAAATATATTAAAAATGTACAACAAAACTTGATGCTAGGAGACATGTTTAATCCCACCGTTCAGATTGTAGACCAACAAGTTACGGCGTCACCCACCGCTGAGTTGAAAAATACTGCACTAAATCCTGCGGGAATTAGTTTTTCCTTTTTCTCTTTTTTATTTTGTTACTAGTTTCTTTTGTTTTTTTCTGAAATATATGTTATTTCATCCATATGAGTCAATAGACTATATGGACTACTAATTGAGCCTACCCACGTGAGAGTGAATATCCCAACAAAAAAAACATGAATAGTTAGCTGATATTTGGCCATTGTCCCATGGATAATGAAAGGAACAGTCATTGTTGTATTTCAATCATAAGGGAAATCAACTGATTCTAAAATTTAGAGCTCAAATTGCTAACATCCCACAATTTAGAATAAGTATTTATTCTTTGAGGCAGCACTAAGTAGCCTGCTTTGAATTTGTGCTCAGACATCCTGATAGACCAACATATACTCTAAACAACATTACCTTTTTAGTCTATAATCATGTACAATATTATCTCAAAAGCAAAAGGGACAACTGTTTAACTTCTTTGACCAAAATCTCTAGTATTTGCAACAGATTGTTATTTTGAAAGTCAGTTTCAGAATTATTGAAATGTCTAACTGAGAGTTTCTTATGTATAATTGCTAATTTGTTATTGATAGCAGTGCTTTATTTTCCCCGAAACAATGAATTCAAAAAACTGTGACAGGGCCTACACGAAGATAATCAATAGTTCACCCACAGTTTCAGCCAGAAGCAAAATAATTCTCCCCCCTGAACTCTGAAGACATATAAGTGATTAATTATCATCGGGTCAGTGTGAAGAATACAGTGATTTGCAGATACTCAACTTTGGCATTCAGGGCAAAGAAACTAACTTTCGTGAGATGGGGAAAGACTACGGGTTTATAAGCCTGAATGAATTTCCATAGTTCTCGGTATATTGCCTCTATTTCTAAGGTTTATTATCTAAAAGGTTGCACAATGAGCTCTCAAGTGGTTTCCTTTCGAAGGTTTTAGCAGGCAGATTTTAGGGTTTCGTCCATCTTCGTGGACTATGTTGGCATGGTACCAAGTAGTGGTAACGTGGTTCAGTTAAATAATTTGCCTCCATTTCAGGGCAAGTTCAGTTGGTAGTGGTTGCTATGTTTTGGACGGCAAACGCTGTGTTTGCAATAAGTTGTTTCTAGATAAACGAGGTTCTTTTAGTGCGCTTGAACCTCTAAACGCATGCATCAAGCACCCCATAAATTGGTAATCGAACAAGCACATAATGATTTGTAATTATTCTGGAATGAAATTTTGCTTGCTCAGCCAAAAAGATCAGAAAAAGGGTATGTTTTTCATTACCCATCAATGTGGATAATGCTGCTCAAGTCTGATGAATTCCCAGTGCCCTCTTATCACCTGTCGGGTTCATCCTTTTTCCTGTGACATATTCTTAAAGCAAGTCAGTCTTACTTTTAAGGTTGATGTGTGACTATTTAAATTGAATAGCTGGACCATATCAGTTGAACATGGTTCCTATATTTTATTATGAAGGCAATCTTCCTATAATTAGACAGTCAATGCCACAGACAAATTGCATCACATGCATCGTCTTGGGAATCTCAGTGATAAGCCCCTACACGTTAGATGAATCACTTTCATGGTACCATTCCATTAACATTTGCAAGCTTGAACAACTTGGAGATTCTTAATTTACAGGGCAATCAATTCGAAGGAATGGTGCCTAGTTTGGGAAATTGTACGAACTTACAAACTCACATTTCCCCAATGATTGATCTTGTTCTCTTGTACAAATTAAATTTCGTGGCTTTTGTTTACTTTATAGTTTATAATTGTGGCTCGGGAAAGGGATCAAACAAGGGCTATTTACCATATTTTACTTCGGGAAATGATATGTACGCCAACAAATTTATGACTAGTTAAATTTCAACTAACATAAATCTCTAAGCGACAAGATAAAATAAATTAAAAGCATGTATACACATTCGTATGTATTTATTATCGTCATATATAGCTAAACTTTTTTATCTTAAATTTGAAAAGAAACTGCCTAGTCTAAATGTTCAAGAGAAGGAGATTCCTGAATTTCATTGCACAAAGTTGATGTATTTGTCCGAATCACTGTCCGTTGGCTGGAGGTGTGTTTGAAATAAGTAATCAAAATTCGCCAAAATATGTCGATACATAATAAGCTGGCTTGTAGAAATGCAAATTCTCTGCTTGGAAAATTAAGTCTTTCATTGTAGACAGAGTTAAATGTGAAAGGTGACAGGTATATATCAACATGTTATGAACAAATGTAGTAGTTTCATACTCCGTAAAATAATATGGATCAAACAAAACTGAGTATATAAAACTGGAATTCCACCGGTGTCGAGGTGCCAAAGATTGGCTCGGAAGGGTTTGTTGAAGACTACATAATTTGCCTGCTCGGTTGCTAACAAAAATTCTCAAAAGAATAGTAAGAATACGTGTATTGTTTATGCACAAGATCAATTTACTATTGCAAACTGGAATACAATACAAACAACAACAGCGACAAGAACACCACCAAGAACACAGGTGACAGGACCAAAAAGAAACAACAAAAGAATATCACCGGAAGGACAACTGGATTTCCTCCAGTGTTTTCCCCTTGGTCTCAGGGACCAAAATGGCTGCAAATGCCACCGTTAAAGCGCACATAAGCATGTAAAGTGTAAAGGTTCCTGTAAAAAATGCAAGCAACCCAAATTAGTTAGAAAACTATCATAGTAACAACAATTATTGCGATAACAGAAGCAACTTGGATTCTACTTGATGTTTATTGCATGGTTTATATGCATCCCTACATGTTATATAATAGAGACAGAGAGAGAAGGGTAACCTCCACTACTCCAAGTTAATAGCAAAGGTGCCGTCATAGTAATCACCCAGGCAATAAACCAATTTGCTAGTGTTGCAACACTTCCAGCAAGGCCTTTGATGTTAACTGGCATAATCTGCGAATAGGTATAAAAACAAATAAATAAGTAGAAATAGAGAGTATGTTTAATTGTAGCAAGATGAGCATAGTTAGCTGATGAATTGCTGTTACACAGTGGGAAATATGGGATGAGTTGGCAAAGAATGTTGATACAATCACCATGAATATCATAGAGCTTGAAAATGTGCCCGCAGGTCTCTAGCCACAATGATTACAATATGGATCCAAACATTTATCATGAAGCCAATTATAATAGCTAGCAGAAGGTCTGCAGGACTAAAAAAAGTTGAAAGGTTGCAGGACCCAATAGAAGTGAGAAGAGGACAGTAATGTGTGCCCTGTAAAGGGAAAATCTCTTCCTCTTCCTCTAATCTTTAATCGAGTTCAGATATTGCGATTTACATTTTCTTTAGTGAACAGCAGGTGAAATTTCCAAGTTCCAACAGAAATAATTGATATATACATAAATATGATGCATAGAAAGAGCATGAAAAAGAATCAACTTGAAGTCTTGTTTATTATCATTCACCCTGAAAAAATCAAATTACCAAGAAAACACATTGCACTTGTAACATAACACCGTAAAATAATATAGGTACCTCAGACATTATAAGCCATGGAATGGGTCCCATTCCAAGAGAAAAGGCAATGACCATTCCCTAAAGTAAAATGTTGGATAAACAAAGTAAGAAAATGCAACATCAAAAGTAGAAGGATCATCATTACTGTGTGATAGTAGGAAAACGTACCACAACACCAACTACTGATAGGATACCCAAGATGCTATAGAGGGTAGAACTATCCGATGCATAACCCTGAGATTAATTAAAATTGCAAGAGAAAATTGAAGGGTGTTATACATGAAGAAACATACGTGAGCACTTCACATATAATCATGATTTTATCAAAATTTGTTAGTCAAGAAATTTATAATATGAAACAAAGAAATTCATGGTAGCACTACCTTTATAAAGAATGAAACTGCAACAACTAAGAGACTGATAGTCATCCCAGAGGAGGAGATCTGCAAAAAACAATTCGTGTCACTGAGCCAACTGTGATAATGACTTGTGGATTACAAAGACGCTAATTTATGCTGAAACTCACAATGAGTAGAATCCTACGGCCTGTTTTGTCCACCAACCATGTAGAAACTGCGGTGGCTATCACCTAAATAGTTCAAAAATCAATTTTGATGACTATACAGAGTAAAGAAGCTCATGCAACATCAGAAATAAATTATATAAGCAAACTGTTTGCAAGTAATCCTTCTTACTGTACCTGGACAGCACCAAGTCCAAAAGTAGCAACATTGCTTGATGAAATCCCTACACAATTCAGACAAATAATGTATAAGATATGAGACTTAAATTAAATAAACAGTTTCTCCTTTTGGATAATCGATTTTATACGAGATGAAAAAAGAAACTGTATGCACATAAGCAGGAAAACAGTAACATTTTTTTGGGACAAGTCAGTAAACAGTAACACTTACGTTATATTTAGAACCACAAAATTAACAAACAGTATAGCTTTGAGCAAGTGGAAGTTTTTCTTCTTCTTTGTTTTTTTAATAGCTTTGATTTAACTTCTGGTAAGACTGAAGCTTTAATTGCCTCCACCATTTACAGGATTATTTATCAACGTCACACTTCCTAGTAGTTTAAAAGACCTAAATAATTCATAAGAACACTCACAATCTGGATCCTTCTACTAAAATCAATGCATTAGCATAAATGTGATAATCCATAAACTCACCAGCAGATTCAAAAATGGTGGTTGAATAGAAGAGAACACCATTAATTCCAGTTAGCTGTTGAAGGACAAGCAATCCAATTCCTATCTGCGGGTTATAAGATTAGAAGTTGCAGTGCATATTCCTTTCATCATTTATCAGCATAAATCATGATCAGAGAACACAAATGGAATAAAACTAAAACTTCTCAAGTGATATAATTACCATTAGAGGAAACCAATATCGTCGCCGTTTAAGGTCCCCAAAACGGATTGCGGTTCTTCTACTTGTTGATGCCACAGATCTCTACAGTAAGTACAAATACGTTTTTAATAAAATTAGATACAGCAGTCTAGAATGGTGGCCCAACACAATCTTTTTTTGAGGAGCTTCACCTTGATCTCATTCACTTCAAGGGAAATATCAGAATCAAAACCACGAAGAACTTGCAACGAAACTTCAAAATCTTCTGTAAAACCCATTTTTGCCTGGGTTCAACAAAGAAGTGATTCTGTGACTTCGATCATATGTAAAAATTAGCATGAAAAACAGAGAAAATCCCTTAAGGAAACTTACCAACCATCGAGGAGATTCTGGGATAAAAAAGAGACCAGGAATCAAGACTAGACAAGGCAATGTTCCTGCCAGACATAAAAGGTAAATTATCTGTTTGTCCCAAACCTTCATATAAGTGGAAATTACATTCGGAGTGCCCAGCAATATGGTATAGTTAGTGAACAGCCCATTGAACCATCAAATCTAGTATTTCAATGGGTTTGATGTGCAGAGGTTTTCCCTGTTTAGTTTATGAAGCATTTTTTGCCTAAAAAGAAGGGCATGGACCTCACCATTGATGTAAATCTTAATTCATTTGTTTTATTTTGAACATATCATGCGTTTACCATTCCACCCATCCCTCGATTCTGACCTTGCTTCCTTAACATCAAATAGAACATATAGAATAGGTTTGAGCTGGCACAAGTTTCAGACCCAAAATTTGGGGAAGGGCAGTAATTTCTATTTAATTGTGCAAGTGACTTCAACTTTCTCGACAACCAGTTGAAAATTCACTCATGACAAATAAGTAATAAATTACATCAATGCAGCCTCGGTAAATATAAATTATAATCTCTTTAAGATAGGTCCACCACTACGTCCCCATAGCATTCTTTTTGCCTCCACGGTAATGGGGTACTGGAGGGAAATTACTAGAAAAAGATAGTGAATATAATGGAATACATCTTTGACTAGCATAACACAAATGATCTCTTAGAGGATACCTAATACAGCAAGAATTCTCCAATTAACAAACAGTCCCAATAAATAGGACAGCATTATTCCAATTGTGACCGCGAGCTACACAACAAACATATCAAAATTAATTTATTATCTCAGTGAATAAGGTAGTAACAAACAGTAGATTAAATACGTAATTAAGATCAGCATACCTGATTCACTGAACCCAGTCCTCCTCTCATGTTTTGAGGTGCTATCTCAGCTATATATACAGGAACCTAAAATTAAAGAAACAAAAAGTACAAATTCTATAAAGCTACATCATCCACAATACAAATCAATAGAACAGATAAAAGCTTAAGAGTTACCGTGTAAGAGATAATTCCAACACCAAATCCCTCCAACAACCTTCCCATATATAGAAATGAAGAATCCTAAGCAAACGACAATTATGGCAATAAGCAGAGGTTCTTAAAGCCACTTTACAAACAAATTAAAGAAAGATAGCGGTGCATAGGCTATTAGAAAATCTCACTTTGGCAAATGATATGGCAAGCCAACCAATGATATTAGGGATTGCTGCGATCATCAAAGACTGCAATTTTACAGGAAAAGCAAAACTAATATTTACAAACCCCAGACGAGCTGAACCCAGTAAAAAAGTAAGAAAATTTGAAAGTGTGAATTAATCAAACAAATTTTACCCCTTTCCGACCAATATACTCAGCAATCTGACCACTAGCTATTGCCCCAACCATCGCACCCACATTCGACAAAGAACCAAACAAAGAGAACTGACCCAATAGTTCTAGTTAGTACCATTCTTAAACAAAATAAAAGGAATTTTTCAAGGCAGCCAAGAATCATTCAAACCTCTGACACCGTAAGTTTAAGATCTTTGGTAATAGCAGCTTGCGTGGGTGAAGAATAACCACCCTGCAAGAACAAATAACATTTACGAAAAATATATACATAAATAGCAACTAGGGCTATTCCTATTCATTTGGCTGCTAAGAAAACCATAGATAACCTAAGAAAAAAATGAAATTGAAAAACGATCATTTTCCATTTACGCCTACCCCAAACTACCGTTGTTGAGTTCAGATAATATTTTCCATTATGGGGTTCAGCAAATTGAGCAACTTATCCAAATCCATAAAGTATACTCCCTATGTTCCACAAAATAGTCCCATTTGCCAATCTTTTTTAAACCACAAAAGAAGTCCTCTTTTTAATTTAATTATAGCATTATGAAATGACACAATGTCAACAACTTTATTATAATTTCATTATCATGTCACTACTCATAAACTAAAAAAATTGTTTTTAGGGATAACTATGGTACAAAAATAAATCTTTAATACTAGCAAACTTCGCAATGGGCTCTTTTTGTGGTTTCCAGTCTCCAGAGTACAACAAGTATAGTTACTTAAAATTAAATCTCTTAGTTTAGTTAAATTTGCTTTCTTCTAGTTGCTAGGGAACCAATGGAAACGAAGAAAAAAAAAAAGAAAATTGCAGAATTCATTAAACTAAGTACACTATCTTTTTGGCAGCTAGGGAAACAATTGAAAACAAATTACCAATTACGTGTTCTATAAAATCAATCACTTATCAAAACCCATTAATTTACATAGCAGAAAGATTAAATCTTTAGTTTAGTAAACTTGGGGATTCTTCAGATTTGTTGAGAATCAAAAGAAGACAAACGGGTAAGAGAAATTTACAGTAAAACCGAACTGGATAGGACCCAAAGCAACGATCATAACACAGGCAAGAACAGAAATGGAGCTGTCACGAATTGCCTGCGAAGAACCCATCATACTCGACTGCCTTGAACCCATTCGATACCAACTACCCGTGTGCAAAAATGGCTTCCGCAGATCTCTCCCATCTTCATTATCGTCCCTGAAACTCATTTTCACTGTTCAATTGAATCAATAATTAGGACAGAGAAAGCAGTTGCTGAAAAAATATTGGTTCTTTAGTGTCTTCTTCTTATTGATTCAGACAATAACATGTTTGTTGAAATGCCGATGAGAGAGAGAGAAAAAACAGAAGACTAGAAAATGACTATTTGAACCGGATGAGGATGTAGATAAGGCCCTAAAATGGGCAAATAGTTCGATTTTATTCGTATTTGTTTGATTAAAAATTTGATTTGAGTTCGGCTCGGCTCGAAATATAAATGATTTAAATATGAGCAAATTTTAAAATTCGATAAATTATTCGAACCTTCTCAAATTATAAATTTATAATTTTCTATTGATATTCAGATTGCATTCGTTTGAAAAGTTTAAACTGTTTGAGCTCGATTCGAGATCGTACTCGACTCGGTATCAATCAAACTTTATTTTATATTTAATAAATTTTATGAACCAAATCTAAACAGTTCAATACTCAGTTCGACTCGGTTCATTTACACCTTTAGATATAAATGTAGTGATAATTGATGGTTATTCGGATCGGGTCAGGTCATTTGTACGTCGTGCTGATTAAAATATGGACTACTATGTGTGCAGATGGACTCTCACGTCTATAGATATGTCTTGTCCTTATTGGCAAGAGACCTTTGTACTTGTTTCATTCCACTCTTGGGTTTGAACTTTTAATTTTACAATTTTAAATCTCATACTTTTTCAATTAAATTACAAAAACAAATTGAGACTTTGTTTGACATTAATTTAACTGAAGTTAGCCTAATTGCTGAGATAAAAAGAATTCTTCTTAGTTATTAATAAATTAAAAATAAATAATACTATATTCATCGAAATAAAACTCAAATTAAGTACTGAAAAATACTGACAGAACCCTTAATTTTTTATTTCACTCATCAGAATGTATAATTTGAAAGATATAAAAGTCCTTTTGACACATTCTCGTCTCCACTAAACCGCATTCATATTTAATCATCCTCAAATACCATTAGTAATTAATCACAAAAGTTTAACATATGTATAAGTAATCTTAAGTAAAACTTTCATCCAAAAAGCAAATCAAAGTAAACCAAACTTCAAGGTTAGCTCAAATAGTAGCGGAGTCTAGTGATAATTGCTTTTTAAGACATAAAAAGAGTCCTATAATAATATAGATGTTTGTATGATAATGAATACCCTTAATGACATAGTTGTTTTTAGAGACTTGGCTCACTCACTTCCCTTAATCCTATCGTAATATATGTTTGCATGGTCTATTTTATTTATAGTGTTGTTTAATATACATGATTAAGAGAAAAAGATTGTCCATAGGACAAATACACACAATAATATTGGGGGGAAATTAATATATTTACCAAATCATTTCAAATTTTTAAATTGTCCATTTCAATTTGTTTTAACCATAAGTTTTTTTTAAACGTAACGAGCAGAATTAATCTTTTTCTAATTATATATTTTAATAATAATATCAAAACAATTTTCATCTTTATTTATTTGTTTTTGGGAAATAAAATATAAGAAATTCCAATAGGGTGAATTGGAAAATGTATTTACATTTTGTAACATTGGCCTTTAAAACCTAAAAAGCTAAAAAAGGACCAGCAGTTAGGGGTGTTCAAAAAATTCGGTTTTTTCGGTTTTTTACCGAACCGGTTGATACCGGTACCGGCGGTACCGGTTTTTTTCGGTACCGGTTTTTTCGGTATCGGTTTTTCGGTATTTTAACACTTTTCGGTACCGGTAGCGATAAGGGATTTTTTGAATTCGGTATAAACCGAAATACCGAAATACCGAAATATATAATTATTTTTAATAATTATATATATAAATATAAATTTTAATTATTATTAAATAATAATTATTGTTAATTATATATTTAATTATTGTTAATATATATAAAAAAATTATTTAATTATTAATTTATTATTAATAATTATATATATTACCATGCGGTATTACCGACAACCGAACCGAAAAAACCGGTACCGATTTTGTACCGAACCGGTACCGAAACCGGTAATTCGGTACCGGTACCGGTTCTTAGTTTTTCGGTATTTTTGGATCGGTACCGGTTCGGTATTTTCGGTACCGGTTCGGTTTTTTACCGATGAGCACCCCTACCAGCAGTGTAATAGCTCTTTGGCCTGTTTATTGTTTAACGTCTTTAACCTAAAAGTTGGGTTATAAAATCCAGATTTAAAAACAAGATCCGACCTGCCGGATTCGAACCAGCGACCTAAGGATGGCTAATCAGGAATTATCCCACTACAGTCCTCCGCTCTACCAACTGAGCTAAGGTCGGGTCAATAATCAACTCCTAATTTCTATTCATCCTCTTTATCATTACGAAATATATTCTGTTTAGAAATATTCTATGTAGTTATTTCTGAATAGTTATTTGTGTTGTCTGGTAAGTCTCTTTCTATTAGTGATAATGTAATAAGTGGAACACTATTATGCTTCATTTGCATCGAAAGAAAAGAATGAAAGACGGAATGAAATGAATTTAAGATATTTTAAATGTATGTTTGGTTGTTGGTAGTGTTAAGTGTTGTCATATAATAACAAAATTATCACATATATCCACTCGATTGGAATGAATTTTATTTCACCTCTTCCGCATGGAATAAAAAAACAAAGAGATGTAATGAATTTTCGTTCTATATATTAATTAAAATGGTTTATTCTCCAAAATAATCATCAAAATGTACTATTTTTATTTTATTCCTTCCTCTATTCTATTCACTCAATCCAAATGTAGTATTATAATTTTATTCAATCTCATGTATTGATATATTTTGTAATTCTAATACGGCATAAATTTGTCGCAATACATAACAAGACTCGCAGCAATTTGTTTTAACTGTTTGATCTTCTCTTTCTATTTCAATTTTTAGAACTGTTACACTATATTTATGAGAGTTTTAAACAAAAAAGAAAAGAATGAAAAACTTACATTTTTATTTTTGAAAAATTAAGGGTGTAAATATTGAAATAGTCATTTACTGATAATAATATACTTATAATAATTATAAGAAATTGATTAGTGATATTTCAACAAGTTCTTACTAACATGAAGGGCAGGTGTTCGGGCATTCATGTGGAAGACTTTATATTCATGTGGAAGACTTTATGAAAATATTAATCTAACATCAACATATTAGTTTACACTTATCGCAATGACACTTCGTAATCATGATGTTCAAGTACTGTAACTGAGCTGCCTTTTTGGAAGTTAATTTTACATATTCAAATTTCAAGGTAGCAATACATGCATAATTGCATATATATATATATATATATATATATATATATATATATATATACAAGCCCGATCTCCCACGGACTCTCTCTACGGACTAATTAACGGACCAAGCGTGGGGCCCAGTCGGATTTCTTTGCGTATTTCAATTTTATCGCCTCTGTTCAGGCTTTCTCTCTCTTTCGCTACTCTCAAATCTCCCAAAGCGAAGCCCCTCTCTCTCAGACAAGTCAAATCGGAAATTCGTTGAAGGTAAAGAGAATCAGAGCTTTCAAATCGGAGAAAGCCTTAGCGAAATCTGGAACTCCAACTCCAAAATCAGAGATTCCAAATCGGAAAGTTAGGGATTTTGCTTTTGAAAATATTGTACGTTCTGTTTTTTGGGGATTTTGAATTTGGATTTTCTCTCCGAAATTTCCTTTTGATTCTTTCATCATTTTACTTTAATATCTCTACCGGTCAGTACTATAATCTTTCTCGCTATACATACAACAAGATGACTGATTATTATTGTATTGATTCCACTTTTTTCGACTCTTTAATTGAGCTGCCCGAAAAATCTTGATTTCTGATATGGGTAGTTTTTGAACTGGGTTAGTGTTATAGATTTTGATCAAATTGCAAATGGGGCTGTGTATTTTATGGGTTTTGTTTCATTTATTCTTCACCTATATATGATTGTTATTTAAGCTGTCATCTATCTAATAAACTAGTTTACTTTGATATGGGTAGTTTTTGTTTTTGTTCAGATTTCATATGGGCAGTTTCTAAACTGGTAATGTTAGATTTTGATCAAATTACAATAGGTGTGTGTACTTTTGTGATTTAGGATGGTTTTTCTAATATTTTTTTTAAAAAATATTTAGATTTAGTTAGGTCTGTTAATATCAAACACTTATGATCAGATTTCTTGGGGTTTGAGATTATTTGCAAATGTAACTCAAGTTGTTAGGATGTTATCCATGACATTAGTGATTTTTTGACTAGTTTTGGTTTCCAAATAGCAGAAGTTATTTACTTCTTTCCTTCCATTTTTCTATTACTGTGAGCAGCAATTCTGATATTATATTTTATCTTGACAGAGTGTTCGGCTACTTGACCACATATTTTGGTTCAAGGTCTTGAAGTTGGGATTTACGACTAGGAGATTACAGTTGTGACTGTATTCAAGAGGAAGTAACCGGTTGACATTTAATTGATGTAATTCGTATCATTGTAAAATGTAACTTGATATGTAATTTGTTAAGCCTTTTTCTTCTACGATTTAATCTGTGACTTGGAAGCTTATTGTATTAGTCAATTTTATGAAATTGATCTTTCTTATTGATTGTCTTTTGGGATGGTACTTATAATGAATCTGTTGGTCTGTTGGTGTAGTTCATATTTGTAAGGCTTTGTAAGCTGTTTATTTCCTAATTGAGTTTGTTTCATAAATGTAATTATTCCATATATATGCTAAAGGCACCAAACTAATTGTTTCTTAATCCGACTGGGCCCCACGCTTAGTCCGTTAATTAGTCCGTAGGAGATCGGGACTTGATATGTATATATATATATATATATATATATATATATATATATATATATATATATAGGGTCCTCTTAACATGTGCCCTAAGGGCACATGCTAAGCACATAATTCAAGAGTATATTCTCTTGAACTGTGTGCATATTCACTTGAACTTTGTGTAAATACAGAAATCAAGAGAATATATACTTGAACTGTGTGCTTAGCATATGCCCTAACGGCACATGTTAAGAAATTCCATATATATATATATATATATTGAAGCATTGAAAATTGCATAAATGTGTTATATAACAAACTCGTGTTTTCCTATTAAACAATGCTCTATATAAGAGGATAAAAATTTTGTAATGTCTTCCACCACCAATTTATTTTTATTTTATTTTTTAATTTTGCAATTTCTTCTGCATTGTAAATTTTATTTTCCCAGAATATAATAATCTTACCTTTTTTTTTTTAACATATGCAAAACTTCTCTTATTTATCGGATTTAATAAACAGAATAACAGAATTGCTATAAAAACGTATAAAAGCTTCCAATACAAATGGATGCTAAGTGCATAAATACTGAATTGATGAATTACTTAATTAGCCATGCAAGAATATGAATAACTGCATAAATACTGAATTAATTCATTACTTACCCAGGCAAGAATCTGATGAATAATTAGATTTGTTAATATGTAATGGTTACTTTTTGAATTGAAATTGATGAGGTAGCTGGTATCTTTATTATTTTTTATTTATTTATTGACACGGTTACACAAGTTATTAGGATAAATTAATTAAGTTGAAGAAGTAGAAAATAATGCACAAGACTAGTAATTCAAAAATAAATAAATATAGAAATCAGAACAGCAGCACAATAAAATTTAAAAACAAGCATAGCAAATAGTCTTTAATTTATCAGATCTTGAGATACACCGGAAGAAGCTAGCATAACTAACTAATCAATCTAGCTAACTTTCTTCTGCATATCCAGTAGGAAAGGAAGAGAAATAAAAAGGGAAAAAAAAGATACTGCATCTAAACTACCTAACAATTTATTAAAAAAACTTCTAACTAATTAATTCCTAAATAACCGACAATAAGCAATTGTTAAATTTAATTAGGCTCTAGGAGGTGCCCAAGGAAGTTGTGGTGGTTTCCAAGGCTGCCCTGTCTTGGGCCATGAGAACGAGGGAATTGGTGGTGAGACCCAAGGTTTTCCTGGCTTAGGCCATGAGAATGACGGAATTGGTGGTGGAACCCAAGGTTTCCCGGGCTTAGGCCATGAAGACGGAAGTGGTGGTGGGACCCAAGGTTTTTCTGGTTTAGGCCATGATGACGGAAGTGGTGGTAGGGACCAAGGTTTTCCTGGCTTAGGCCATGATGACGGAAGTGGTGGTAGGGACCAAGGTTTTTCGGGCTTAGGCCATGATGACGGAAGTGGTGGTAAGGACCAAGATTTTCCTGGTTGAGGCTTTGAGATCGACGGAATTGGTGGTGGTACCCAAGGTTTCCCCGGCTTAAATATAGACGGAAGTGGTGGTGGAACCCAAGGTTTCACAGGCTTTGGCCACGTCGATGGAAGTGGTGGTGCCACAATAGGGTTGTGTGGTAGCCACCACCACCAATTCTCAGGGGTAATAGCAGCTGCTGCTGATGATGATGTTTCTGTTTCTTCTGTTGATAGAGGACGAGTGGCTAGGCCATGACTGAAAAACAAGCTCAAGCAAAATAAAATGGAAATGAGGGAAAAGTAGGAGACTTTTGCCTTCATCATGGCTGGCTAGTATATATTATATGTAGATAATAATGAATGATGGAAATATAAGAGATCAGGGTTGGTATTTATAGTGTTTGGAATTAATTGAGTTGGGTTCGAGAGGGAAAACTATAACAAATATTTGAAAAGTGGTTTAAGTTTTTGAGTTTATCATTATCTAGTTTTCTGTTAAAAGGGAGTTTTAAATTCTTAGACATGAGAGTATATGTTAAAATAAGGATATATTAATAATATTATCTTTATTTTAAAACATAAAATCATTATCATCATCTAGTTTTCTGTTAAAATGGAGTGTTAAAACCATATGATCTTCTGTTCTCTAGTCTATGAAATGAATAGTGAGCTATAAACTTATTTTCGATTGGACCTTTTTTAGTTAGTCAATCAGGACCAAATGCTCATGTTCATAATAACGTATACAATTCTGTCAATTCACCCAATTGGACTTTTATGCATTTTATATATTTAATATGGATAAAAATTTATATTTTAGTGATACCCAACAAATTTTAATTAATCTAGAATAAATAAGAATGTTTAAATAAGTATTATACTAAATGTCTTAAAGAGATCATTGTGATTATTTGTAGGCTTACATGTAATTAATTACTCCAATTATTCTACAAATAAAATAAAAATAAAATTGGAAATGGTATTTCCTTTTTGGAACAGAGGGAATATTTACTTATTTGAAAAAAATAATTAATTAAATTTGTCCATATTTATAATTAAGTAATGAGATTAGTTGTATATAACGATTTAAAGTGATATATATAAAATCAAAACAACTGCCAATTTAAATTACAAAGTATGTTAAAAGGGAGTTTTATCATTATCTAGTTTTCTGTTAAAAGTGGTTATTTATCTAATAAGATGATGTTAAGCATACCAAACTGAATCTTAGATAATGTTGCATACTAAACTGAAAATTATTGAGAATTTTTTGCCCATAAAGATAATTAAGGGTAATGATATATACACACCCTTATATATTAAATAAATTTTATTACTCTTAATTAATGAGAAGCCAATTAACATATTTATTCCTGGGTTATTTTAATTGATTAAATATTTTTTTTATTTTCTTTGAATTTTAAGTCAAAATAAAATCTTTTGAATTAGACGGAGAAATAAACTATATTGTTGATAGTTACTTTAATAAAATAGCAAGCTAATTATATATCATGTATTAAGAAGAAGAAGGTTTACCCTTATAAATATGTTTTTTTCCTAATTTTTAAAGTGGTCTAATCTTTAATTCAAAATATTAATAAATTATATTGCAAAATATCTCAAATAAAAAAGAATGTTATTAAGTTTGTATGTACAAAGATAACAGGTTTAACAAAATAGTTCAATTCAATACATAGTTGAAAATTAAGTTTTTGCTAACTAAGTGTATACATTTTCTATCATATAAATATGATGAATAATAAAATTAAGGCAAAATAGATAAATAGTAAATAATTAGTTGTGAGGGTACTATAGTTTGTTCAACATATTTAAGTGTGCAACTATCACTTTAAAATGTGCACATATCAATACCATAAAAAGATAATAATTCTCATGCAATTAAATTATGTAACTCAACTTTAAGTATGTTCCCTATTTTTACATAATGACCAATCATTTAGCCAGCTTATTTAGACTACTATATCACCCTTGTTATAAAACTGTTTTCATTTGCATAACTGCATTAATTATAAGGGTATTTTTTGGTGAATTGTGCAGAAAAAGAATGATAATGATTAAGTTGTTTTGTTATGTTATAGCTATTGCATTAAATAGTGTAATTGGTCATTACCTCAAGTGGAAGATGTAATGAAAAAACTTAAAAATTGATGTAATAATATTACTACAAAATGAGCTAATATTGTACTCCAAACACAATAAATTCTATATCAATGTAATAGTTGCATTAGAGAGCTATTATATTGATTTGACGTAAACCAAACACTACTTATATATGTTTATGATTATTTTTTGACGGAATAGGAAAAAATGAAAAACTTTATTTATTTGTTATTGAGAAATTAAGATGTGTAAATAATGAAATGGTGATTTACTGATTATAATAAAATAATAATAATAATAATAATAAATTGATATTTTACAAATGTGAGTTAAACAAAGCTCCTCCCAACATGATGGTTACTGTTTAATGGACAATATAACAGAATTGGTATAATTTTTTCCTCTGAACTTAAACTGGCTACCCCACTACTCTAATAAAAAAAAGTTTATTTTAAATACTCTTATAAGACATGATTATTTATTGTAAATATATAATTGTACAATATTTTTAAGAATCCCTTTCTGTATCAAATGAATCAACTCCAAGTGCATAAAATGCTATTGATTAATTACTTAACCATGCAAGAAATGATATAACTGCATAAATACTGAACTGATTGATTACTTAGCCCTGCAAGAATTTGAATAATTAGATTTGGCAATGTACAATGGTTGGTATTTATTGAATAAAAATTGATGAGGTAGTTATATAGAATCTTTATTTAGCATTTTTTCTTCTTTTTTTTTAAAGAGGTACATAAGTTAAGTAGTGAGAAATTAATTAAATTGAAGTAAGAGACATTTGCACAAGATTAATGATTTTAAAAAAATCAAGAGAAATCAGAACACCAGCCCAATAAAATATAAAACAACCATAGATAAATATTCTTTATCAGAGATCTTGAGATGCACAAGAACAAGCTAGGAGGACTAACTAATCTATCTAGCTAATATTCTTATGCAAATCCAGTAAAAAAGGGAAGAAAAATACTAAAGGAAAAAAAAAAAGATGCTGCATCTAAACTACCTAACAATTTATTAAAAAACTTCTAACTAATTAACTCCTAATTATCGACAATAAGCAATTGTCATTAATTTTAGGCTCTAGGAGGTGCCCACAGAAGTTGTGGTGGCTTCCAAGGTTGCCCTGTCTTAGGCCATGAGAATGACGGAATTGGTGGTGGGACCCAAGGTTTTCCAGGCTTAGGCCATGAGAACGACGGAATTGGTGGTGGGACCCAAGGTTTCCCTGGCTTAGGCCATGAAGATGGAAATGGTGGTGGGACCCAAGGTTTTCCTGGTTTAGGCCATGACAACGGAAGTGGCGGTAGAGACCAAGATTTTCCTGGTTGAGGCTTTGAGATAGATGGAATTGGTGGTGGTACCCAAGGTTTTCCTGGCTTAAATATGGACGGAAGTGGTGGTGGGACCCAAGGTTTCGCGGGCTTTGGCCATGTCGACGGAAGTGGTGGTAGGACCCAAGGTTTTCCTGGCTTAGGCCATGACGACGGAAGTGGCGGTAGAGACCAAGATTTTCCTGGTTGAGGGTTTGAGATAGACGGAATTGGTGGTGGTACCCAAGGTTTCCCCGGCTTAAATATGGACGGAAGTGGTGGTGGGACCCAAGGTTTCACGGGCTTTGGCCATGTCGACGGAAGTGGTGGTGCCACAATAGGGTTGTGTGGCAGCCACCACCACCAATTCTCAGGGGTAATAGCATCTGCTGATGATAATGTTTTTGCTTCTTCTGTTGATAGAGGGCGAGTGGCTAGGCCATGACTTAAAAACAAACTCAAGCAAAGCAAAATGGAAATGAGGGAAAAGTAGGAGACTTTTGCCTTCATCACGGCTGGCTACTGGCTAGTATATATGTAGATAATAATGAATGATGGAAATATAAGAGACTAGGGGTGGTATTTATAGTGTTCGGAATTAAGTCTGGTTCGAGAGGGAAAACTATAACAAATACATTTGAAAAATGGTTTTAAGTTTTTTAGTGTATCATTATCTAGTTTTCTATTAAAAGAGAGTTTTGAATTCTATAAATAAGATGATGATAAGCATACTAAACTGAATATTAGATAATGTCAAGTATTCTAATTAAACTGAAACTCATTAAGTAATGTTTCTTCATATAGATAAGTAATTATCATGCTGTAAATTATGCAGCTCCCTAATTTTACATAAAAATCAATAATTAGCTAGCTTATTTAGACAAAGATTAGTTAATTAAAATCAAGTATTTATAAGCAAAAAATAAAAGAATTAAGCAAATTTTATTGGCATAACAAGAAAAGAACATTTGTGAATCACTTATTGCTTTTAAAGGCTGTGCGGGATTAAATTTTTATTTTGAAGTTTCATACTAAACTTTTTTATCCTAAATGTTGGAGTGTAGTTTATTGGGTCCGAAGGATTCGGGGAGACCCATACCACATGGTTGGATGGTTTTGTATTGACGGATTGGAGGTTTGATATTCTAGAAGGGTCAAGGTCCAAATTGACTTGTGATCCCTTGTCTTATTTGATTTTCTATTTTTAAGGAACAAATGTCCTATTCGATTATGAAAATTACAGTTATAAGGAAACTCTAAGTAGAACTCATATTCCAACTCAAGGACGAGCGCGGTAAATTGAGATGGTGTGATCAAGTTATAAATATAGTCATAATTCAAATTTAAGTACACATACACATTGTTTACTCTTATACACTAGAGCAATTTCATATCTCCATTATTGACATTTTTTGCCTGCATTTATTCTCACACCGGAGCTAAGCTATCTCTCGACGCCCCAACCGTCAAGCTTTTTGGTGTGTTTATTTGTTCAATGTGCAAGTTTTTATTTCATTATTTGGTGATTTGATGAGCGGTCATATTTTTACATTAACATTTAATTTAATATATGCACATAATTTAATGAAACTTTTTAAGTGTGTGTGTGTGTGTATATATGTGTGTGTGTTTTAAAAATGCTTTGATTGATTCTTCTTGTTAATGTATCCTTACTGCTTAATTACACTTATAACAATTTCAATGTGTTAATCAAATGAATTTTAGGTATTAATTATTTGTTGTAGCTAAATATATGGTTGTAGCATACTGGGCCAGAATTATCTCATCACCTAGCTAGTTAATTCCTTTACGTAGCCATGCACGAGCAAAAATTATTTATTCTCCTTAATTTCTTCTTCATAATTGTAACCTATTATGAATTTTCCTCAATTATGTAACAACATTTGTAGAAATATATTTATTTATTTATTCACTTATATTCATCATGGTGTGATATCAGTTAACTTATACAGTACTTCCTCCGTTATCAAAAAATGATTAAAAATATAATTATTTTTGTTCATAAAAATATGAGATTAAGTACATAAAATGAAAGGTAATTATGTCATTTAGTGGAGTCCATTGGTATAAAAAAAGATAATACTATGTGCACCAATTGTACACAAAAATTGTACACCAATAGTAGGACTCATATATTGTTTACCAATGAAAATGTGTAAAACATTCAATTATAGGTCTCGCTCCCTATTTTTTCTCTTTTTTTATACTGTGTGTGCACAACATTTTGTGTATAGTTAGTGTCCTTAGCATTACTATAAAAAAAATAAAATTATTCATCACTTTATAAATCTGGTGGGATCACTAAAGAAAAATTTAAAACTCTATTGAGAGAGTAGTAAATGAGGAGTAATAGTAAGGGAATTATATTTAAAAGTAATGGTAGAGCGCTAACTAAGTGTATAAAAGGGGATGTAGCTCAGATGGTAGAGCGCTCGCTTAGCATGCGAGAGGTACGGGGATCGATACCCCGCATCTCCACTTTTTTTGCCTAATCATCAAAAATGATCCTCTAGATATTCTGATTCTTTTGTGTGTGTGTGTATATATATACACACATATATATGAATTTATTTTTGTTGCCTAATCATCAAAAATGATCTTCTAGATATTCTGATTCTTTTGTTTGTGTGTGTGTGTGTGAATTTATTTTTAGCAATTTATGATGGTACCTTGTTAGTGCGTAGAAAGAGTAAGAATAGAAATAAAGATTTTCCTCAAAATTTGGTTTTTTGTAAGATTCAATTTTATTTTATTTTATTTTTAAAATCTGATGATAATTGTTCATTGAGCACTGATCAACTTTTGATTTGATTTTGTACTTCACCTAAAATGGCTAAAATGTATTGAACTTTTAAAGCACATGATGTTTGACAATTTTCAAACTACAAAATTAAATTACACCAAGATAGGAGCAAGTTACAACAGCATAAAAGCGCAATTTTATGCGTTTTACATCAGGCTATATAATACTACTATCATAATGACACACCATCACCACTTGATTAAATTAAAAACATAACAAAAATATAGATAATTTTGGCGCGAACCACTTTTTACACTTCTGCGCCATTTTTTTACATGCTTTTTGATAGTTGACACTTGACACATAAATAGGTGCAGAAGAAAGCCAGCAACCATTGCTTCTACAACCTTAGGTTCTTCAAAACCCTGTTTTAGTAAAAGAAGCAATGAGAATATTAGAAAAGCACCATTACATCTTTAAAAGCCCTGAACTGAAAAGTTTGCAATAAAAAATAGTATTAACTTCCAATTTGCATTAAGAAAATTATATACATTATCCACTTACATTTCCCTAACGTTATATAAAGTGCAAGCGTCTAGCTTGTATTTGATCGAGTTCATTTTCGTACGTTTTAAAACATATGAGAGCCTTGTGCACTGAGTACGACTTTTAACAAGTCGATTTCATGTCAATATTTGATTTGATCGAATTCATTTTTATACGTTTTAAAACATATGAGAGTCTTGTGCATTGAGTACCGCCTTTAAGAAGCTGACTTCATGTCAGTCGACCTAAGTCTCGTTACTATAAAAAAAATATTGATTTTAATTGAAAAATAAATGATGTTAAAACCTTTAGTTGATCCAAGAAGTGTTGTTATGAGCATATGCTTGGGATTAATGAAAGAAATACAAAGAAATGTGGGAATTCAATAAATAAATAAAAGTTGTAGCCTCATGTGTATTGTCAAGACAAGGTACAGCGGCTAATTTATTATATTGTACTAAGGTGGTCGGAGATTTGCATCATATGATCATGTGCATGTTATCTAAAACTTGTAGGATTAGATTTCATGTGGTTCTTTTAGGAACTTGAATGGAATGTGATGGACCTTATTAAAATATCAACAAAAGACACATACTTTCTACTAATATACTTTATTTCTATTTAGGGAAATTTGTAACTGGTCAGAAATGGAAAGGAAAAAAAAAGTAGCAAATGCTTAAATAACAGGCCCTTACACTTTCTTGGTAGATTCTAGAAGTGGAAAAGTAAAAGTTCTAACAATGCACTCACTTTTACCAGGCATTAGAAATAATTTACTGCACTTGTTTTTAAGATCATGTTCTTATATCTCTCTTTCTTGCCATAAACCAACGTGTTTCTAAATTCCATTTAAATTCATTCATTCTTATATGTAGGCTCAAGATTGGGTTAATGAATGCTTTACCTTATGTAACAAAGGACAATAATTTACCAAATGCTATATAATAGGGTCATACTGCAGAATTCCTAGAGGTTTACCCTTTTCTTTACTTTTTTTTCTTTTGTTGCTAATCTAGAGGTTTACCTTTGGATGAACAAGCCCATTATTATATAAAAATATTGTAATTTTTTTAAAAAAATTGGTTAGATCTATGGAGGGTGCAATGCATTGAGATTATTTACTCATGAGAAAGGGAAATGATATATATATTACAAAGTGTATAAATATTAGTGGCAACTCTATTAAAAAAAGATATAATTGTTAAGTTTTTATCTAATACTATATATAGATGTATTTCGTAATTGTAATTCTGCACAAACTTCCGCAACACGTAATAAGAATCTGAAAGAAATGCATACCTCTGTTCATTACCAAATCCTGGCGTTGGTTCCATTGGGTCTGTAAGGGGGTAATGGAACTTGATCAGCTTCTATTTGCATTATATCCTTCACAAGGACGTCATAGTGCCTTTTCACTTCCTCTACTGATTTCCCACCTACTGCCCTGGCTATATTATGCCAGCGGTCAGGGGTGTCCCTATCAAATGTTGCCAGAGCCTCTTCGAATTGCTTGTTCTGCCTCTGCGTCCAGTTAGAGCCAGAGTTACGCGATGATGCCATTGCTATAAGTTGTGTAGGATTTTAGAGTCGAAAAGAAAGAGAGTTGAAGAAATAGAGGTTGAAAGGAAAGGGAAGAGATGCCTCAGTCAAGGGAAAAGACTTAAGTCAAGGGGATGGTATGGGTAACAGGTTGGGATGCTAGCTCTTTATAAACTGGAGGAGGAAGTGGTGGTGGGGAGGGGGGTGGGGGTGATAGAGAATAACAATGCACCAACCATTCGTTGGTCTAGCTAGTGATAAGTGGATGGTTTACCTGGCTTAAAATTTGGGTTCGATTCTTACCCATGAAAAATAGTTGGTGGCAACTATACGTCCTACACACTACTCGCGGGACAGTCTTGAGCTTCGGCCCCAATATAGACGTAGTAAGGGTTCCTTCAAATATGTGTGATTGTTGTAAGCACAATACGCCCTGCCAGGAGTTTAAAAAATCTTATCTACTTCCCATACCTAAAAAAAGAATAAAAAAATAACAACGCAATGAAAACAGTAACAAAGAGAAATCAAAAGAAAATAAATCACAAGACACAAAATTTACATGGTTCATTCAAATATTGGGTTATTTACTCCAGGATTGGAGGCAGATAAGTCTCACTATTTCAGAATATAGTATATGATACAGTGCAAGATCCTCTCCTTATATAAGACAATATAAGATTCCTAATTTTGATCTTGATCTACCGGCCCTCTGCTCCAAGAATAGACTTAATCATCTTTTGATAGCTTTACAATTACCTTTTGAATCAAAGTCAGATCAGGGTTTACCTAATAACAAGGTGGAGCAAGTTGGCGAATAATTTTATCGCAATAGGAGGTACAATAGGATGTGATTTGTTTATCTAGGAGCCACAACATGAAGCAATTGTGAGGACATAAGAAGTGGAGGAGAATCAGTTAAGAGTGTCAAAGGACAAGCACATTATTGAATTCTTGAAAAGTCTTTTTCTTGTCTTTTATTAATATCATCATCAAGTGGATATATTTCCTAGAGAATTTACCCAGCTGGTGGGATTAGATCCCTGATTCAAAGCCTTACCCATCAAGATAGATGCGCCAACAAGATTGAATTCTTATGCCCACAGGAATACCACACTGAGATATTCTGCCAGCTTTTGGTGGCCTGGATATTGTTGCTTTGATATTACAGCAAGTAGTTGCAACTTTTAATCCACATTGTCTGTAAATCATGAAGATTATTCTTCTGAATTGCTATTAGTTTTAGAAAGTAATCGTTTATTTGCACCTATCAAGTGAGGATTTAGGAAACTCGCTTTACCTATCTTGTCATGGTTTATGTATTAAACTTGTGATAGTGCAGTACTTCTTTTTTGCAAAGTCTAGGTTACACCAATAAAATAAAGTGCTTATTAGTATACCAACTTTTGGAGTGTTTAGTGCATTAGGAGTTCGAAAAGTAAATAAAAATCTTGTTTATCTACAAACAGTTTATTTTATATGCAATATTTGGAGTTTAAATGCACCGTACTATTTTTTGTGCGGAGGCCAAATACACTTCTACAACAAACGTCGTAAACGTTGATAACCTAACATAACCAAAGTTAAAATTGAAAAGAGAAATCTCCACACCACCCTAAGCCTTGCAATCCTAAATAACCTCATTCGGTGTTATTTGGTTTTAAATAAATACTTTAAAATGGTATTAGAACATGTTTGGCTCAAATTTACGCTACATGTACAGTCCTAAATATTCCTCTACCCTATGCCTCGCTTTTTTTTTTCAGTTGTTTAAGTTTATGCTTGAACTGTGCACTTCATAGGCTTGGAATGGTGCTTTATAATGCTCTGACGTCTGAGGGCCAAGTAAGGTTCTTTGGCAGTTAAAGTAGCTGGAATTTCTTTAGGTTGGATCTTGTTTGTCTATGAATAAGTGCAGGCAACTTGTATCCTTTTTTAGGATATGTTGTGTTAGCTATTTGGCGGTTAAAGCAACTGGAATTGCTACCTGTTGAGTTCATTCCCTATTCCCTAGTCACTTTTTAAATTTTGATCCTTTACGAATAGAGTCTAAATTTTTATCACATCTTCTGTCTCATCTACTGTCTCATGTTATGTTGAGTGTAAGATAATTATTTATTTACAATTAACTTTTATAGTGGATAAATATTACTAGACAACAATACATGAGATGAGACAGGAGATCAGACAAGAAAATAGATAACAGATCTAAATTCCTTAAAATACTAGGGAAATGATATATTTTAGGAAAATAATATACATGTCGATAAATATTTGACGAAGTTGGATTGCGACCAACGTAGAAGTATATGCCATAAGATAGAATAAATTAAAGTGAGACCTTTTTTAATTTCTATAAATTCCATGTATGCACATACTTTGCAATCATAATTCGGCTGAAAACTTTCGCAATGTATAGCAGAACTCTATATTCTATGGAAAAAGACAATCGAAGGCATGACTTAGCCTAGCTTGACCAAGACTACTTAATAAAACGACTTAGATTTGTATAAAATGTAAAATTAAAGTTTTTTTTATATATAAAATTCAAAAATTGAAAACTTAATTCTGAGGGGTAAAACTACTTCGCTTTGTTAAGTAAACTTAGTTAGCTAAGCATTCCCTTAGTTAATATTTTCTCTTTTATGTATTGACTTATTTGTTATCAGTTTTGTAGACAAATATGAGTGTTAAATTTTTTAAAGAGATATATAATATGGTTAGGCAGCATTATAATAATATTCAGTCCTATGTATATATTAATATATTTTACAATTGTAATTAAAAAGAAATAAAGAAGAAGAAAGAATCACAATAAGTAGCAGTACTCTAAATACTATCGCATTGATGAAATCTTATGATCATACTTAGTTAAGGCTGGTAAAAGTTGCAGTAGAAACATATGTACAAAATTAGAGCCACGGAGGGGTTCCTGCTTTGCAGGAACTTGAATGTTTAACTATGTTCTGCCTAACCATTTCACCAGAGAATGAACATATTAAATATTCTGCCTAACCATTTTGGCGGAGATTGAATAATATTAAATACCCCTTATATTCCATTTCCACTTGTTTTCACTTATTTTAAATAATTTATTGGTCAAAAAGTTTATGCTTTTACTGTTCTTTTCCTCTAATAATCGAATATGATGCCTTGTGTTAAAATTTGTAAAGAAATCACAAGAATTTGAGTTGACAATACTGCCAGTCAAAGGTGGATCCTCTCATTTCTAAATTTGGAAGGCTGACGATGTAAACACTGCTTAGTTGACCAAATTGAGTTGACTTAAATTAGGGCTTCATTCGGTTACTATTTTTACTTTCATTTTCATTTCCTATTTTTGTTTCCATGTACTTTTTTGGAATAAAAAAAATCAGATAACACTTTTTGGTAATCATGTTTAAACACGAGTTTTACTGTATTTTATAAAAATAACGATTTTTTTTTTAATTTTTATTACTGATAAGATTTGATGTTTACACCTCATTAGAAAGGTTAACAATCTGTGTATAGTTTCTTATGTATCAGCAGAACTGTAAGAGCTTCATTGCAGTAAATCAGTCCAATATTCCTCACTTTTCTGCGCATGATTGCTTCTATCTTTTCTTTTGCTACCCAGCCAAGGAAGCTGTACTCTTCTCCACCTTATTTGGAATGATTTTAGTACTTTTTATTCATTTGTTAGAGAATAATAATAATAACGAAAGAAAAACACTAGCGAAAAGAAATTTAAAGAAAAATAATCATACAAACACACAAAATTTACGTGGTTCATTTGAACAGTCGGCTGTAAATCAGTTTCACCAGGGGCGGAGCCACCCTTGGGCTGGGGTGGGCTCCAGCCCTCCCAGATTTTTTTAATTACAGCACTTATATATCCAAAGGTCCAACTTAATATTGAATACATATTGTTTTAGCCCTCCCAGATTATTTTTAATTAGCCCAACTCAATATTGAATACATATTGTTTAGCCTTTAGGCCCTTAACAAGATGCCCTAAAATCTAAATGAATGAAGAAAAATATAGCAAGTGAAGATAATTTCTGGATGGCTGCTGCCTGCTCAAGCCGACAAGGCTGCTCAAGGTATTTATTTGAGGTTTTGGATTTTATGATAATTTATGATGTTATTTGGATGAGTTATTTTTGGGTTTTTTTATTCTTAATCAATATACCCATTTTCAATTTCATTTCATGAGGTTCATTTTTGTATTCTCTTAAGATCATATTGATTTATTTGGGGTTTTGGATTTTTGATTATATTTGATTTGTGAACTAAATTACAAGTATAAAGTGGTTTTGCCTTCTCTATATGCTTTAGAATCTGAAAACAAGGATGCTAACATCTTTAATTGCATTCAGGTATATGCTCTTTTTTTAAATTTAATTTATTTAATTTTTTTTATAGTATTAGTTGATAAAAGGGTTTATCTAAATTGGTTTTGTTTTCCTGTTTTGTTGATTAACAGTTGTGGCTTTTTCTTTGCTCTGTAACTTTGGCGGCTAAGTTGAGAGGGACTCCATGAAATTTCTGTCTAAGGTCAGTATGTAGTGTCACTTAAATAGTGTGTTTTGTTTTCCTTTTTTCTTACATGTTATGTACCTTTGAACCTTACTACTATGCATGATTTTGAATTTATGGTTGATCTTGGCGGAACAATTTCTTATGTATATGGTTGGTATTTAGTAGCCCACCCAAGAAAAAATTCCTAGCTCCGCCCTTGAATTTCACTATCTACATAATACAATACAAGATCACCTTTTGAATAACTTGGTAATTACCTTTAAATCAAAGTCGGAACAGACTTCATCAATAATATCATTCACATTTCCAAATTCTTGGGAGATATGCAGGAACCTAGAAGGTGAGGACCAGTTTGGGCAAGTTTGATGGGGGTACAATAAACAAGAGGTAAAATGTAGTCAGTGATAGGTTATCATTTTTATTTATCAAAATTATTAAACTTCACAAAATTAGTTTTTGAGGGTGTCCCATCTAGACAACTTGCTAAGGTCCCTTGGCTTTAAGATACTATCCACATGCAGGTGGAGGGCCCTGCAAATAGGCAATATGCAGGTAATTGCACTAGGAACTGTACAACAATAGCCATATCATCCTTATCATCTCAAGTCCATTTCAAAAAAATTCATTTCACATGGATTCCTCACTTTTAACCTTGGAAAAAATATGTTCTTTAGGCTTATGTGATCCTTCCATATGATTGGAAATTTGGAAACATTAATTTTCTAGTTGGTTTTCTTATATGGTAGATGACTGGATATTGTCATTGAGCCTTTGTGGACTCCATGCCTTTATGAATTTAGTTGGATTAGGCCCACTGTTTTATGGGTTGACAAGTGAATGTGAAAACCCTGACATCCAATCTAAATTATTCCCTCTGATCCAAAATTAAAAATATATGTTTCGTTTAAAGGAACTTATAATTCACATATATTTTTAATATTTCCACGTGAGAATAAATAGATCTCACTTTTATATTAGTGTGAATCATATGAAAATATAAAAAATACATTTGAAAATAGTATTCTCCTTTCTATTTCGTTGTAAAATGAGCTACATTTTTAATCTAGGTCAATAAACTGGTGTGATATGCCTCATTTGTCTCTACTCTTTTACTTTTAATGCCGGAATCACCACTATTACTAAATTTTTAACTTATTAAGGGCACATTTGTCATTTGATAACATTTTTGACAATAAATTCATATCGATACTAAGTATTGACGTACTGTAATTATGGTATGGAGTATTTTGACCGGACGGAATAATGTACTGCATGGGCATAAGGTTAATCATCCTGCTTTGGGAGCGGAGAAGAGTATGTGTTTCTTTTCTGAGTTTAAGGCTGCCTGCAATTATTAGGTGGTCACATGGCTAGAGATCAACTGGATCCTCATTCTCGATGGGAGAAACCGCCTATATCAGTTGTTATGCTGTGTTTGGATCGAAAGAATGGAATGAAGAGTAGAATGATTCATTCCATTGCAGTTGGAATGAGTCATTCTAAATTCATAAATTTAGGAGAAATGAGAATGGTTCATTCCATTCTAATGGAGCAATCAAACACAATTTTTTTCATTCCATAGGAATGATTCATTTTATTCTCACTCTCATTCCTCCAATCCAAACGCAGCATTAAGGTCTACTGTGGTGCCCCTATAAAGGGTAAGGGATTTGTAGGCATTGGTTTTGTAAGTCGTGATAATAGGTTATCAGAGCTGGTGTGGATAGAATTAAAGGCAACCTGGATGTCAATTGTGTTGAGGCTTTGGCTGTGAGAGACGCTCTTCGATTCTCGAAAGATTTTAGATTCCCTAAATTAATAATTGAAACTTGAAAGTGATAGCAACAGAGTCATTGATCGTTTATCTACGTGTAGGCCTAATAATTCCTACCTTAGTGATATTTCAGAGGATTGTTGTATGATTTGTAGAGATTTTGATGAAGTCACATTTAATCATGTGGACTGTGATGGTAATAGAGTAGCTCATGGTCTTGCGAAACTTGCTCAATCTTTAAAATTTCATATTCTTATATTTTGAACGGAAGATATTCACTTTACTATGCTTCTTCTGGTTGTACTTCAATTTCTTTACTATTTATCAAAAAATAAATAAATAAAAATAGCGATGTATGTAGATATATGAGATAGAACCGTCAAGATAACGAATTCACATATTATTGTTTTATTTAATCGCTTACAATTAGATGTTACTTGTAATTTATATTCAAATAAAATTAGTTATATAAATTATTTTTCTCGTTTTAAGAAAATATATTTAATTTTGAGAGGGAGAGAATAATTACATGATGCCTAATTACATGGTCCATCCATTCCACTCAACTACTAGAAAAAAGCTGGAAAACCCCACCATGATGGAATCTTTGAATAAAGTTTGATGAAAGAAAGATTTCTGAATCGACATGGGAAAGTAGTAAAACAGGTTCTTTTGGTGATGGAATGTTCCAAAAGATAAGCAGAGATAAGAGCACAATTCACATGAACCAACCAATAAGAATTGCATAATTTCAGTTAATAAAACATATGCTCTATAGTAGATTGGACATTGGTTATGTCTAAAAGTAAAAATATAAATGAACCGAGTCAAGTCGAGTATTAAATTATTTAGATTTGATTCACAAAATTTATCGAGCATAAAATAAAATTTGATTGAGTCTCGTTTAGCTACCGAGTCGAGAATACCGAGTCGAGAATCGAGCCCGAGCAGTTTGAACTTTTCGAACAAATATGAGTATCAATAGAAATTTGTCATTTGAGAAGGTTCGAGTAATTTATCGAACTTTAAAATTTGCTCGTATTTAAATTATTTATATTTCGAGTCGAGCTCGAAGCGAACTTTTAATCGAGCGAGTACGAATCGAGCCCAAACTGTTTGCTCGTTTTACAGTCTTATCTAAAAGAGACGATAGTTCCCAATTAATGACCCATTTGCTGTTATATTCGAATAGATTAGATATGTTTCATCTTTTTAAGCCAATTAAGTACATCTTGTTATGTAAAACAGAGGTATTCCTTGGTTAGAGTTTGGTTCCATAAATTTTCCTGTTGGGGCTTAAATTGGATACTATGTAGAGTGATGTATAGGGCATATTTTTCTGTTGATATGGCAATAATATAATAAGAACATTGTCAATCGAGTAAAATATCATTGAACAAAAAACAGCATGAATGGTAGCTTATGATGTGCTTCAGCAAATAGCAATATAGTAAAACTTATGTATAAGAAATTTCATGGTTAGTTGCGATGTCTCTAGTTTAAGTCCAGGATGGCTTAGTTGTACCAAGAAAAAGAATAGAAGAAATATATGATTCCTTCCTTCGTGCATGCTCCACTTGGCTCGAGGGGATATAGCTCACTTGATGTTTTGAGATATTGTACAATCAATCGAAGGGGTGGATCAAATCCAATCACACCTATCAAGAAAAAGTATTTTGTTTTGATTCGACCTGTCACATATGAAATATCTTCTCTTTTGAGTTTGAGAATCCTTTGAGTTTGAGAATAATCAAAAATAAAAAGTGTCGTCGAAATGGAATGGCCTTTTTTTATTTATCGTAAATGGTTGATTCATTACACATAATATGTCCGACCCCCCTCAGCGTCTACAAAAAAAAAAAATCTAGAGGTCACTAAATCGAGGTTAAATGCCCTTGATAGGTAATCCAAAGGTGGATCTAGTTCATGGCCAGTGTAACAACTGGCTTTTTAAAAAATATTTATTTTTGTGGGTAATATATACATATATATTTATGGCACAGATAAAAGTTTTATATGTGATTTAATAAGAATAAAAAGGAAATTTGTACTATGTTTGTGAGTTTTGGATAGAAAATAAGAAGAAGAAAGAATAAAAAACGTATATCAGAATGAAAAAAGAAAAGTAATAGAAAACGTACAAGTATTCTTTTGTGTGTTTATGAGTTCATAAATGAAAAGGAAATATCTTAAATATAGATTATCATTTTATCCATGTATTAAATCTTTTTTTGTTTGTAGACAAAGATTAGTGTAGAGATTACACAAGATTTATTAAAGGCTTTTCCTTTTTTTCCCAAAATTCCTTTACTTTTCAATGAAAAACTTTGCAAAAAAAAAATGTGGCCAATTTTTTTGTTTATTTCTTCTTCTTTTTTCCGTATCTTAAATTACTCGTAAACAAGAAAAAATAACATAAAATCTAAGTTTTCATTCATTTATTTTATTTTCTTTTTGTTTTAACACTTAAAAATAGAGTATGAACAAAGTATAATTTACTAATTCTACAATATAACTTCCATTACTAGATTCTTAGTTAATACTAATGATACACCGATTAACTGAAAAAATATCTTTTGACTATAATATTACCTGCTAGTATGTTAAGTCGTGATAAAAAAAACTATTTGAGGAGAATAGAATACTTCACTTTAGAGATACACTGCATAATTAACTGAACAAACCTCTCACGAAATATTTTTTTTAAAACAGATAAATTTGAAATTGTGATATTTTATTTGAAAATATATACTCCCTCCGTCCCAAATTAATTACTCAGTTTTGACTTTTTTAAGTCAAATTGACTATTTTTTAGAATTAATAATTAAGCATATATAAATATATTTCTAAAATTATAAAAATTGGGGCCAATAATAAATTGTATATGCTTTCTTTTGGTTACAATCTCTTCAACTATATTTTAGCAAAAATAGTAAAAAGATTAGTTTTAAAAATAGTCAATTTAACTTTAAAAAGTCAAAACTGAGCAATTAATTTAGGACGGAGGGAGTATATATTTTTAAAATACAAGTGGATATATTTATGACACTTATACAATTCTTTTTTCTTTTTTTTTTTTTGAAAAAATCAATAATCCAATGATAGCTTGCATTTCAAACAGGAGTGGAAGAAAATAAGTTTGCTGAGGGAAAATCTTTGAGGAGCCCCAATCCAGCATACACGACAGAATAAGATCCAACTTTGTAGTCGACTAGCTCCAGATCCAACTTTCTAGTTAACTAGCACCCCGCACGCACTGGGTGCGTAAAATACGTGTGGATAAATCAAAAGGTTTTGGTATAATGATTACCTTTATCCATGTGCATCAAGCAGCGGCGAAGTGAGAAAATGTTATCAGTGGGGTTAAAATTATTACTAAGCTATAAATAATTTGGCGGGAGTTCGGGGGCAGCTCTCCTAAATCAATTTTTTTTTTAATACTTTTGTACTTTCGGGTCACACACACACACACACACACATATATATATATATATATATATATATATATATTACAATGACAATATAATAAGTAATACTATGTGGTATATATACACTATATTGACTCATAATATATTTTTTTAATCACAACTGTTCATAAGTAATTAATTCAGTAATTATTTTTAAAAATAATATAAATTAGATTATTATTTAGTTTAAAATATTATAGAGAGATATACATATATTGAGAGGATATGAGTCATATGTGGTTAAAATTTGATTGAAAAAATTATAAATTTTTAATTTGACCCCGTATAGTAAAAAATTTATAAAATTTTAGTGGAGTCAATTTATATATAATACTTAAAATTTTTAAAATTTACCTTACATTATAAAGTAATTTTTTTTCAGTGGGGTCAATTGACCCCACAATACTCTATGTAGCTTCGCCACTGGTATCAAGAGGATGGGGTTTCAAACATTGGTAGTGGTAAAGGTTGGATGTGTATGTTTAAATTATTTCACAAATTAGTACCAAAAACAAATGTGGAGTAAAATAAAAAATTTATAAAATTTAGAGGATTAAACAGAAAGATAAAAAATTAACAAAAAAAGAAGGAGATAAAATAGTAATATAATTAAAATTGTAGGACAAAAGAGAAAAACAAAAGACGTGACACAGTTACACCAAACCTCCCATCAAGAATTTATTACGTAGATAGATAATATAGATATAGATTAATGAGATTTGAAAGTCATACGGTTTATTAATTGTATTTTTTTTTCTAAAATATTTTTCCAAAATTCAGTGTTTTAGTTAAATTTATAAATTTGTGCAATATTATAAACAAATTAGATAACTAATATCTTTTCGTTAGAAAACAAAAATCTAGCTAATAGTTTTCAAAGTGACTTTAATAGTTAAACTGTTATTAATTGTATATTACCTTAGTGGTATTATAGAGGATTGTCGTATGATTTATAGTATTTTTGATGAGGTTACGTTTAATCATCTGGGCGGTGATGGTGATAGAGCATCTCATTGCTTTGCGGCGCTTGCCCAAATTTTAAAATTTTATATTCCTACATTTTGGATGGAATATATTCACTTTAGTGTATTTGATAATTTATAGTAATAAAATCTTTTAGTCGCCTGACTGTTTATTAAAAAAAATAATAAAAAATACTGATATATAATCTACGAAATAAGAAGGTCAATAAAACGAATTCACATATTATTATTTTATTTTATCGCTTACAGTTAGACATTATTTATAATTTATATTTGAATATAATTAGTTATTATATAAATTATTACCTTCATTCTATAATAACTGACTTTTTAAAAGAAAAAATTTGTTCTAATTTATTTGTCGTTTATAACTTTCTAAGAGAATAAATTATTTACTTTCCCATATCACCTTTAACTTCTCTCATTGTCTCAAAAAAAATTCTCTCTTGTATTAATTGTTTTTAACTTCCCATAAATGGGTAGTGATAGAATTTCATACAAATTTTAATTATTAAATGATAGTATTAAATGACTTTCTTAATTCATGTACATGAAGTTAAAACGACATTTAATATATAACTGAGAGAATATTTGTCTAAAATTATATTTAATTTTTTAAAAAAAAAGATATATCTCTAATTTTGAGAGTAATGAAGTAATTACATGGTCCATCTATTCCACTCAACTACTAGAAAAAGCTTGAAAACCCCACCATGGTGGAATCTTTGAATAAAGTGAAGATGAAAGAAAGCTTTTTGAATGGACATAGAAAAGTAGTAAAAGAGGTTCTTTTGGTGATGGGGTGTTCCAAAAGATAAGGAGAGATAAGAGCACAAGTTACATGAACCAACCAATAAGAATTGCAGAATTCCAGTTAGTGAAACATATGCTCTTTAGTAGACAGGACATTGGTTATATCTAAAAGAGACAATAGTTCCCAATTAATGACCCATTTGTTGTTATATTCCAAAAAGATTAGATTTGTTTCATCTTTATTAGTCAAATAAGTTCAGCTTGTTATGTAAAACATAGGTATTCCTTGTTTAGAGTTTGATTCCATAATTTTTACTGCTGGGGCTTAAATTGGATACTACCTAGAAGTGGAATAATAATGTATAGGGCATATTTTTCAGTTGGTATATGGCAAGAATATGTTAAGAACATTGTTAATTGAGTAAAAATATCATTGGACAAAAAAAAAAAAAAACACCATGAATGGTATAGATTGTGATGGGGCATTGAGCAACTAGCAATATAGTAAAACTTTTGCATAATAATTTTTTAGGGTTAGTTCAACTGGAACAATGTAACAAAAGAATCTAGAGGTCACTAAGTCGAGACCGAATGGGACTGATAGGTGACGTATGGCTTGTGGTGCATTTTGTTCACTTGAATATTATATACAATACACATTATAAAAACTATTTTGGGTCTATTTTTATTTTTTTTTAAATGTGTGACATAGTTTTTTACTATAATTACTGTGATGTTATTTTGAGGAATTAATATTTTCACATAAAAAACAATATTTTCACGTGATCCTTTTCACATGAATAAAAAGTAAATTTCAAATTTATGTAAAAAAAACTCATGTGAAACTATCATTTTTTCATGTAGAAATATCAGTTTCTTATTTTGATAGTCATTTACTCAACTTAACCGACCACGACTTAACAAACTAGCAGGTAATATTATAGTCACAAGATAAGGCAATAGAAACCAATTTTACTATATATTCCCTCCGTCCCAAATTAATTGCATTTCTAAGACTTTTTAAAGTCAAATTGACTATTTTTAAAACTAATCTTTTTACTATTTTTGTTAACATATAGGTGAAGATATTATAACCAAAAGAAAGTATATACAATTTATTGCTAATTTCAATTTTTATAATTTTAGAAATATATTTATATATGCTTAATTATTAATTTTAAAAATAGTCAATTTGACTTAAAAAAGTCCTAGAAAAGCAATTAATTTGGGACGGAGGGAGTAATATTTAATCTTATGGGTATGAAAGTTTTATTTAATTTTTATACACACAGTTAGACCAAATCCTTTTGATATTTTTTGAAACGGATGAATCTGAAATTGTGATATTTTATTTGAAAACAAAATATTTTAAAAATATAAGCGGATATATTTATGACAATTTATAAATTTTTTTGTTTTGGAAAAATCAAAAATTTAATTATACTACCATTTTAAACAGGAGTGGATGCATATATGACATAAACTTATCCAGCCCAACCAATTCTAGCACTAGGGCCCATGAAAATAAGTTTGCTGAAGGAAAATCTATGAGGAGCCCGAATCCAGCACACACGCTAGAATAAGATCCAAGTTTATAGTTTTTTTTTTTTTTTTTTTTAGGGGGTGGGGGAGAGAGGTGGGTAAAATACGGGGATAAAGTCTAAAAGAAACAAAAAAACAAAAAAAAACTACATCCAAACCATTCGCGAGTGTGCAACACCCGTCAAGTTAAAAGAAAACGCAATTCAATCGGACTATCATCAAAAAATGAGAAGTTGAACTCACTATCAATTGTCTGATTAGCAAGTCAATCTGCACATGTATTATTCTCATAAAAAACATGATAAACTGTTAATTAATGAGATTTGAAAGTCATGTAGTTAAATTGTTATTAACTGTATGTTTTTTTTAAAGTATTTTTTCAAAATTCAGTGATTTATTTAAATGTGTAAATTTGTGCTATATTATAAACAAACTAGATAACTAATTTTTTTTCGTTAAAAACAAAAGTCTAACTAATAGTTTTCAAAGTGACTTTAGTAGTGCTTTGAATTATCTTGTTCATGGCAACTTAATATTGGCTACAAAAAGAAAAGAAAAGAAGCATTCAACTTTGATGTTCTTAGCATTTTTCTATTTGTTATTTGAATTTCTTCCACCCTTTACACAATAATTAGAATTTTAAAATTTTATAAACTAACTAAGATTAAAATAATAATAAAAAAACTTATCCCTCATCATATTTTCCTCATCATATTTTCAATAAGTGAAAGGGGACAGAATAATAATCCTTCGTTCCACACCCAAAAAAATAAAAAATGTGTGAATATTTTAGTTTTTGAAACAAATTTTTTAAATTTAATAATATCTTTTAAGCACTATCTAGAATCAAATAATTAAATAAAATAAAAATTTATATTCATTTTGAATTTTAAAATTTCAACTTAATAGAAAAAAATTAAACTAATACCATTTTTATTTTTTTGGAATGGAGGGAGTAAATTACATAAATACTGAGAAATTAAGAAAACTTTAAAGGAAAAAACGATGGACTTGAAACCCTGGCTAACTCTTTCTCCTCTTTTGTCCTTTTCACTTCTCTCTCCACTTACCAGTCTTTGACACTGTAAAGCAAACCCTAAATTGATGCCTCAAGCTTCCTCGTCTTCAGGTGAGATTTAAACTTTGGTTTCGCAAATGCTTTTATCTGCAAGATTTGTATGTATGCATTTTATATACAAATGCAGTGTTTTACATAATTTCTATTTGCTAATCTCACCAATCATTTCTCCTTCATATTTGCGATAAATGTATCTGTTAAGTTCAAAAAAAGTAATCTTTCACTCCCAAGTATGTTTATGGAGAAGAAAAGAGGATAGAATGGGCAAAAATAATTGGAAGTGAGATTTTGAATGGTATCTCAGCTTGTAAAGTCTCAATTGAATGGAGATTATTGTTTTCCTTTTAGTTGTAGTGATGCAATAGGATTTAAAATACCAAATTTTAAATCAATGGGTTATATTTTTCATTCCTTTATCCTCACATTCATCTGTATAATTGGATATTCTTGTAAGCCTGATTTTTTTCTCCTATTATTTTCAAATATATTTATCATATTTTTACTTTAAGAAAAGGTTATTGTTCTTGGCTTTATTCATCTATTTTTTGATGGTGCATCATAGTTTCTCAGATGTTTCTTATTTTATTGAGGTTTTGCGGATTCTTATTTAAGATAATGAATGATGGTTTTGTTTTTTTGGATGAAGAAGAATAAAATGTAGTTTTGATAACTCTGTAACAGAATCACGGGTATATCTATCCGTAAGTAGTATAAATTTAAAATATTTATAGTCATTGTCTTGTCGATATGCCCCTGCATATGTTGTATTTTCCTTCTGCATTTTTCCGTACTTACACTTCCTAATCTGTTTGGCTGATACTATTATTGTTGAAGTGTTAATCTCTATTTTTTTTGGTCCTAGGAATATGATAACCAAGCACCTGAATCACATAGTAAGTGGTGGTTGAGTTGAACAGCTAAAAATCAGATGGTTAGTTATTTTTTTACATCCTACAGTATCATCTGCAGCACTGGAACTTTCCATTAGGTTTTTTGGCATTACAAAACCAAATTCTGCTATTTCTTTCTCTCTCCCCGACCCATATACACACAAAACCATGAATTTGAATCGCGTCTTTTCCAGGCAGACAGTTAACAATATTACAAGGCTCAATAGTAGAGTTCTATCTCCATACCCCCATTCTTACAAAAATGCCTCCACCATAACCACCCACATCTCTTCGCCCATTCCTTCTCCAAATACTCATGCGTCTTCTCCTTTCCAAAATCGTAAATGTCCAAAACCCATTTGGTGGTTCTGTAATTTTTTTCACTCTTCTCAAGTAATAGATCTGAAGGATTCAAGCGGTGATGTAGAACATGATTCTGATGATTTAGAGGATGGACCCATGAATGAATTCTTGTCCAGATTTGTCTGGATAATGCGTGGAAAGCTCTCTGAAGTCTACACTGACTTTGATAAGGAAACAATTGATGGCATGCTTCTGATCATTGTTGGAAAGGTTGTATCAGAAATGGAGAAGGGCGGCCTTGAGCAGATGCTTGGTGCAGCAGCAGTCACCCCATCAGATGATTTCAGTGAGGACTTATGGAAGACAGTTTGGGAAGTCAGCAACATGGTCTTGGATGATATGGAGAAGGCAAAGAAGAAGGAAAAAATGAAGACTTTTCTTCAAGATGATGAAGTTAAGGAGATGTATAAATTTGCTGGTGAGGCAGGTATTCGTGGGGATATGCTGAGAGAGCTGCGGTTCAAATGGGCTCGAGAGAAACTTGAGGAGACTGAGTTCTATCAGAGTTTGGAGCGTCTCCGAGAGGAGGAAGCTCGGTCCCAAGAAGCAGAGAAATCTGAAACTGTGAATGAAGAGACTGTTGAAAGTGATTTAGTTGTGGCAGAAGAAATGAAGCCTAAGGTTATTTCTCTCCCCAAAAGACACGGGAAGATAAAATACAGGATTTATGGTCTTGATCTGTCTGACCCAAAATGGGTTGAAGTCGCAGATAAAATCCACAAGACTGGAGAAATCATTTGGCCTCAGGAAGCAAAGCCAATATCAGGGAAATGCAAACTTGTTACGGAGAAGATCCTTTCACTGCAAGAGGATGATAACGTGTCTCCACTGTTAGCTGAATGGATGGAACTTCTCAAGCCTAACAGGATCGACTGGATTAGTTTGCTTGATAGATTGAAAGAACAGAACACGGGTTTATATTATAAGGTACCATACAATCTTTATCTTCAGCTATCTATTAGAGATGCATGATTATGTGGTTTAGTATCTATGTATTAAGTTTTTCTTTTAATGACATCGATATCTGCTTTGTTTTACTTTCTCTTATCTAGAAGTTAAATTAAGGAAATGAAATTGTGAATGATTCAGTATCATCTTAATTACATTGACCAATGTCACTTTCTACTCAGCTACTCCAACAAAAATTGGAAGGCATGCCACCATCGAAAGAAACTCATTTGTAGTTGTTACTCTTCTTTAGATATGGAGAAGTCTAGATTGTTCATTCTAGTATGTTTTATCTAGTAGTATAAATATGAATACTGCATGTAATTCCATTTTATGCTTGATATGAATGGATATTGAATATTGAGAAAAGTTTCTCCCCCTGATCCTTTTTCTCAACCTCAAGTTGTTCAGTTTTCTGCCCATATTTTTATACATTTAGCCTTAGATATGCGCTTTGAAATATAGATGCCTAACAGAAGCTTTGGGCATTGACCAGATTGCGTCAGTGTCCAACACTGACAGGTGGACTTGAAACTGTTGGTACATGTTAACTTAGACCAATTCCCTTTGCAATGTGTGTAATAATTATTGGGATATACTATTTCCACATGTGATTTTGATTTTTGATATTTCCTCCCCTTTCACATGAAAGTGGGACCCACTTTATTCTCATGTGAAAGTATCATTTGGAAACATCGAAAGCCTCCTCTGTGGAAATATCAGTGTCCTAATTATTTCATCATTTGTGTTTTTGCTGTATAGTTATTGCTTCCAAGAAAAGCAGTTCTTATCATCAAGGAAGCCATCTTCCTTCAAAGGACTTTATGCTGTCACACTATTTGAAGTTCCTTTTAAACGTGGCTCCAACACCGCTGCACTCACGCATTTCAAGTTCTAGCGTTTATTGTTATTTATATAACCTTGTAGATGGAGTATTATGAGTGTCCGATCAGAATCCTCTTCAGATTCTGTTTTCTTAATGTGGTCAAGTTATCGGCACTTTTCAAGTCTTGTTGAGTCGGTTTTTATGGTTTCATGTTATGTTATACTCTTCGTGTCTACTAGACTTTTGTCCATACTACAAGGCCTATTTGCATCATATGCATAAGTGATTAAGACATGAAGAATATTTAATGTGCAAGTAGTATCTGCTATATTCATACTTCTAGTTTATTTGAGCTTGATGCTGGTAATAATTTGAACAAAATGCTTTTCATGTCATTTCATGGACTCAATTGTACTGTATTTCTGCACCCGAGAATTCTCTTTCCCCAGAGAGAAACTCTGTTTGTATGTTGGTTTGCGTTGCTGTATGCCAGTTTGTTTTCCCCTTATCCTATGTTTTTATGCTGCCATTGTCTTACTTTGATATTACTGCTTAGGAGACTTTGGAGGTGTCATTTAAGAAGGATGTTTGGTACATGCACAACCTAAGGAAATATCGGAGCAGTGATGTAGACATGGGTTTATTTATTTGTTTATTGCCGATCTTTGAGGCATGCTAACACAACTGCTAGTTGGTATCAATCACTAATTCTAATTTGTATATGCTGTTATTCCTAATATTTGGCTATTAACAATTTCTAGGTTGCGGAACTTTTACTTGGTGTAGAATCTTTCCAAACCAACGTACGAGACTACTCGAAGCTTATTGATGCCTATGCAAAAGAGAACCGCTTAGAAGATTCTGAAAGAATACTTAAGAAGATGAATGAAGATGGCATCATACCGGATATCCTGACATTAAGCATTATGGTTCAGATTCATAGCAAAGCAGGCAACCTTGATACGGCAAAAGAGGCATTTGAAAGCTTAAGGAGCCATGGTTTCACTCCTGATATGAAGGTCTTTAGCTCCATGATCATGGCCTACGTAAATGCCAGCCAACCGAGGTCGGCTGAAATACTGATTGGAGAAATGGATACCAGGGGCATCAAACCCTCAGAGGAGATTTATATGGCCTTGCTTCGGTCATATGCCCAGTGTGATGATGTTACGGGAGTCCAAAGAATTTCTAGCGCTATGCAGTTTGCAGGGTTCCAGCCGAATTTGGAGTCTTGTAGATTGCTTGTGGAGGCATATGGCCAAGCTAGTGACCCAGATCAGGCGAGGTACCATTTTGACTACATAATTAATATTGGCCTCAAGCCTGATGACAGCTGTACTGCTAGCATGATTGCGGCTTACGAGAAGAAGAATTTATTGGATAAGGCCTTGGATCTTCTGCTGCAGCTTGAGAAGGATGGGTTTGAGCCTGGCGTTGCTACTTATAGTATCCTGGTGGACTGGTTTGGTCAAATGCAGCTGATTGATGAAGCTGAAGAACTACTGGGCAAGATCACTGAGCTGGGCGAGGCTCCTCCTTTAAAGGTTCACATAAGCCTTTGTGAAATGTACTCGAACGCTGGGGATGAGAAGAAGGCTCTTCAAGCTTTGGGAGTTCTCGAGGCTAAGAAGGACCAGCTGGGGGCACGGGAATTTGAGAGGGTCATCAGATCCCTTATTGCTGGCGGATTTGCCCAAGATGCCAAAAGAGTACAGGGATTGATGGAAAGCCAAGGGCATAAACCATCAGATCAACTTAAGGTGGCGTTGATGGTATCTCAGACCACCACCTTTAGCCGCACTAAGAGACCAACAATGAGGTAGCTTCTCTAATAATTTAGGACATCGCAAAGAGGAAATGATAGGGATTTATTATTATAATTGGCACACAAAAAAATGATAGGACACATATCTCAATGCTAAATTTAATTTATGCACTAAAACATTAAATCCCATCATTTTGTAAGTTAAAGTGATGTAATATCACATAAAAAAAAAACCACAAATTACGTGTTTTAATGTTTGCTCATTACTTAATACTCACAAAACATAAAATGTTAACGCCAAGGAAAATCTATGTTTATATATTCCTATCTGAAGAAAAGTTGAAAAAAAAAAAACTCAAGTTATCAGTAAATGGCAATGCGGAAAGTGAGATCATATTATTTTTGTAGTCATTTATTAGTTACTTATTTAAGTAGATCTTTCATTTTGTCACTATTTGAGGAAAATTATTATTAAATAAGTACTAATAATAAGAGTTTATAGCTAGTTAGGGGTGTTGATGGTACTCTATATTTTCTATATTTTGCTTTGCGCTATGTTGATTAGCTAGTTTCTTTTGGTGTTGTAATATATGGATGCTAAATACTGATGTACTGTAATTAATTAATTATGGTATGGAGTATTTTGAGCGGACGGAATAATGTACTGCATGGGCATAAGTCGAGACTGAATGGGACTGATACGTGACGTATGGCTTGTGGTGCATTTTGTTCACTTGAATATTATATACAATACACATTATAAAAACTATTTTGGGTCTATTTTTATTTTTTTTTAAATGTGACACATAGATTAATTACTATAGTTACTATGATGTTATTTTGAGGAATTAATATTTTTACATAAAAAAATAATATTTTCACGTGATCCTGTTTACATGAATAGTAAATGAATTTCATATTCATGTAAGAGACTCACGTAAACTACTATTTTTTCATGTAGAAATATCAATTTCCTATTTTGATAGTCATTTACTCAACTTAATGGACCACGACTTACAAACTAGCAGGTAATATTATAGTCAAAAGATAAAGGTAATAGAAACCAACCTTACTATATAATATTTAATCTTATGGGTATGAGAGTTTTATTTAATTTTTATACACACAGTTAGACCAAATCCTTTTGGTATTTTTTGAAACGGATGAATCTGAAATTGTGATATTTTATTTGAAAACAAAATATTTAAAAAATATAAGTGGATATATTTATGACAATTTATAAATTTTTTGGTTTTGGAAAAATCAAAAATTTAATGATACTACCATTTCAAACAGGAGTGGATGCATATATGACATAAACTTATCCAGCCCAACCAATTCTAGCACTAAGGCCCATGAAAATAAGTTGGCTGAAGGAAAATCTATGAGAAGCCCGAATCCAGCATACACGCTAAAATGAGATCCAAGGTTTTTTTTTTTTTTTTTTTTTGTTTTTTGGGGGTCGAGTGGGTTTGGGTAAAATACGGGATTAATGTCTAAAATAAAATTAAAAAAAAAAAAAAACTACATCGAAATCATACCCCAGCGTGCAACACCTGTCAAGTTAAAAGAAAACACATAATAATTTTCTTTAAAAAAATTAATACTAAATTTTAAAATTAGAATTTTATTATTAATTTCAAAATTAATGTATATTTATTTAATTTTATTTATTGCAAAGTTAACATTACACCACAATTTGAATTTTAAAATTTTATAAACTAACTAAGATTAAAATAATAATAAAAAAATTCTTTTTATGAATTAGAAAGAGTATAATGACTTATCCCTCTTCATATTTTCAATAAGTGAAAGGAGACAGAATAATAATCCTCCGTTCCACACTCAAAAAAAATAAAAAATATGTGAATATTTTAGTTTTTTAAACAAATTTTTAAATTTAATAATATCTTTTAAGCACTATCTATATCTACTATCAAATAATTAAATAAAATCAAAATTTATATTCATTTTGAATTTTAAAATTTTAACTTAATAGAAAAAAATTAAAGTAATACCATTTTTATTTTTTGGAATGGAGGCAGTAAATTACATAAATACTGAGAAATTAAGAAAACTTTAAAGGAAAAAACGATGGACTTGAAACCCTGGCCAACTCTTTCTCCTCTTTCGTCCTCTTCACTTCTCCCTCCACTTACCAGTCTTTGACACTGTAAAAGCAAACCCTAAATTGATGCCTCAAGCTTCCTCGTCTTCAGGTGAGATTTAAACTTTGGTTTCGCAAATGCTTTTATCTGCAAGATTTGTATGTATGCATTTTATATACAAATGCAGTGTTTTACATAATTTCTATTTGCTAATCTCACCAATCATTTCACCTTCATATTTGCGATAGATGTATCTGTTAAGTTCAAAAAAAGTAATCTTTCACTCCCAAGTATGTTTATGGAGAAGAAAAGAGGATAGAATGGGCAAAAATAATTGGAAGCCAGATTTTGAATGGTATCTCAGCTTGTAAAGTCTCAATTGAATGGAGATTATTGTTTTTCTTTTAGTTGTAGTGATGCAATAGGATTTAAAATACCAAATTTTAAATCAATGGGTTATATTTTTCATTCCTTTAACCTCACATTCATCTGTATAATTGGATATTCTTGTAAGCCTCATTTTTTTCTCCTATTATTTTCAAATATATTTATCATATTTTTACTTTAAGAAAAGGTTATTGTTCTTGGCTTATATTCATCTATTTTTTTGATGGTGCATCATAGTTCTCAGATGTTTCTTATTTTATTGAGGTTTTGCGGATTCTTATTTAAGATAATGAATGATGGTTTTTTTTTTTTGGAGGAAGAAGAATAAAATGTAGTTTTGATAACTCTGTAACAGAATCACGGGCATATCTATCCGTAAGTAGTATAAATTTAAAATATTTATAGTCATTGTCTCGTCGATATGCCCCTGCATATGTTGTATTTTCCTTCTGCATTTTTCCTTACTTACACTTCCTAATCTGTTTGGCTGATACTATTATTGTTGAAGTGTTAATCTCTATTTTTTTGGTCCCAGGAATATGATAACCAAGCACCTGAATCATATAGTAAGTGCTGGTTGAGTTGAACAGCTAAAAGTCAGATGGTTAGTTATTTTTATACACCCTACAGTATCATCTGCAGCATTGGAGCTTTCCATTAGGTTTTTTGGCATTACAAAACCAAATTCTGCTATTTCTCTCTCTCCCCGACCCATATACACACAAAACCATGAATTTGAATCGCGTCTTTTTCAGGCAGACAGTTAACAATATTACAAGGCTCAATAGTAGAGTTCTATCTCCATACCCCCATTCTTACAAAAATGCCTCCACCATATCCACCCACATCTCTTCCCCCATTCCTTCTCCAAATACTCATGCGTCTTCTCCTTTCCAAAATCATAAATGTCCAAAACCCATTTGGTTCTTCTGTAATTTTTTTCACTCTTCTCAAGTAATAGATCTGAAGGATTCAAGCGGTGATGTAGAACATGAGTCTGATGATTTAGAGGATGGACCCATGAATGAATTCTTGTCCAGATTTGTCTGGATAATGCGTGGAAAGCTCTCTGAAGTCTACACTGACTTTGATAAGGAAACAATTGATGGCATGCTTCTGATCATTGTTGGAAAGGTTGTATCAGAAATGGAGAAGGGTGGCCTTGAGCAGATGCTTGGTGCAGCAGCAGTCACCCCATCAGATGATTTCAGTGAGGACTTATGGAAGACAGTTTGGGAAGTCAGCAACACGGTCTTGGATGATATGGAGAAGGCAAAGAAGAAGGAAAAAATGAAGACTTTTCTTCAAGATGTTGAAGTTAAGGAGATGTATAAATTTGCTGGTGAGGCAGGTATTCGTGGGGATATGCTGAGAGAGCTGCGGTTCAAATGGGCTCGAGAGAAACTTGAGGAGACTGAGTTCTATCAGAGTTTGGAGCGTCTCCGAGAGGAGGAAGCTCAGTCCCAAGAAGCAGAGAAATCTGAAACTGTGAATGAAGAGACTGTTGAAAGTGATTTAGTTGTGGCAGAAGAAATGAAGCCTAAGGTCATTTCTCTCCCCAAAAGACACGGGAAGATAAAATACAAGATTTATGGTCTTGATCTGTCTGACCCAAAATGGGTTGAAGTCGCAGATAAAATCCACAAGACTGGAGAAATCATTTGGCCTCAGGAAGCAAAGCCAATATCAGGGAAATGCAAACTTGTTACGGAGAAGATCCTTTCACTGCAAGAGGATGATAACGTGTCTCCACTGTTAGCTGAATGGATGGAACTTCTCAAGCCTAACAGGATCGACTGGATTAGTTTGCTTGATAGATTGAAAGAACAGAACACAGGTTTATATTATAAGGTACTAATACAATCTTTATCTTCAGCTATCTATTAGAGTTGCATGATTATGTGGTTTAGTATCTATGTATTAAGTTTTTCTTTTAATGACATCGATATCTGCTTTGTTTTACTTTCTCTTATCTAGAAGTTAAATTAAGGAAATGAAATTGTGAATGATTCAGTATCATCTTAATTACATTGACCAATGTCACTTTCTACTCAGCTACTGCAACAAAAATTGGAAGGCATGCCACCATCGAAAGAAACTCATTTGTAGTTGTTACTCTTCTTTAGATATGGAGAAGTCTAGATTGTTCATTCTAGTATGTTTTATCTAGTAGTATAAATATGAATACTGCATGTAATTCCATTTTATGCTTGATATGAATGGATATTGAATATTGAGAAAAGTTTCTACCCCTGATCCTTTTTCTCAACCTCAAGTTCTTCAGTTTTCTGCCCATATTTTTATACATTTATCCTTAGATATGCCCTTTGAAATATAGATGCCTAACAGAAGCTTTGGGCATTGACCAGATTGCGTCAGTGTCCAAAACTGACAGGTGGACGTGAAACTGTTGGTACATGTTAACTTAGACCAATTCCCTTTGCAATGTGTGTAATAATTGTTGGGAAATATTATTTCCACATGTGATTTTGATATTTCCTACCCTTTCACATGAAAGTGGGACCCACTTTATTCTCATGTGAGAGTGTATCATGTGGAAACATCGAAAGCATATGTGGAAATATCAGTGTCCTAATTATTTCATCATTTGTGTTTTTGTTGTATAGTTGATGCTTCCAAGAAAAGCAGTTCTTATCATCAAGGAAGCCATCTTCCTTCAAAGGACTTTATGCTGTCACACTATTTGAAGTTCCTTTTAAACGTGGCTCCAATACCGCTGTACTCATGCATTTCAAGTTCTAGCGTTTATTGTTATTTATATAACCTTATAGATGGAGTATTATGAGTGTCCTATCAGTATCCTCTTCACGTTCTGTTTTCTTAATGTGGTCAAGTTATCAGCACTTTTCAAGTCTTGTTGAGTCGGTTAGTGTTGAGTTTATGGTTTCATGTTATGTTATACCCTTCGTGTCTACTAGACTTTTGTCCATACTACAAGGCCTATTTGCATCATATGCATAAGTGATTAAGACATGAAGAATATTTAGTATGTAAGTAGTATCTGCTATATTCATACTTCTAGTTTATTTGAGGTTGATGCTGATAATAGTTTGAACCATATGCTTTTCATGTCATTTCATGGACTCAATTGTACTGTATTTCTGCACCCGAGAATTCTCTTTCCCCAGAGAGAAACTCTGTTTGTATGTTGGTTTGCATTTCTGTATGCCAGTTTGTTTTCCCCTTATCCTCTGTTTTTATGCTGCCATTGTCTTACTTTGATATTACTGCATAGGAGACTTTGGAGGTGTCATTTAATTAGGATGTTTGGTACATGCACAACCTAAGAAAATATCGGAGCAGTGATGTAGACATGGGTTTATTTTTTTATTTATTGCTGATCTTTGAGGCATGCTAACACAACTGCTAGTTGGTAGCAATCACTAATTCTAATTTGTATATGCTGTTATTCCTAATATTTGGCTATTAACAATTTCTAGGTTGCGGAACTTTTACTTGGTGTAGAATCTTTCCAAACCAACGTACGAGACTACTCGAAGCTTATTGAAGCCTATGCAAAAGAGAACCGCTTAGAAGATTCTGAAAGAATACTTAAGAAGATGAATGAAGATGGCATCATACCGGATATCCTGACATTAAGCATTATGGTTCACATTCACAGCAAAGCAGGCAACCTTGATAGGGCAAAAGAGGCATTTGAAAGCTTAAGGAGCCATGGTTTCCATCCTGATATGAAGGTCTTTAGCTCCATGATCATGGCCTACGTAAATGCCAGCCACCCGAGGTCGGCTGAAATACTGATTGGAGAAATGGATACCAGGGGCATCAAACCCTCAGAGGAGATTTATATGGACTTGCTTCGGTCATATGCCCAGTGTAATGATGTTACGGGAGTCCAAAGAATTGCTAGCGCTATGCAGTTTGCAGGGTTCCAGCCGAATTTGGAGTCTTGTAGATTGCTTGTGGAGGCATATGGCCAAGCTAGTGACCCAGATCAGGCGAGGTACCATTTTGACTACATAATTAATATTGGCCTCAAGCCTGATGACAGCTGTACTTCTAGCATGATTGCGGCTTACAAGAAGAAGAATTTATTGGATAAGGCCTTGGATCTTCTGCTGCAGCTTGAGAAGGATGGGTTTGAGCCTGGCGTTGCTACTTATAGCGTCCTGGTGGATTGGTTTGGTCAAATGCAGCTGATTGATGAAGCTGAAGAACTACTGGGCAAGATCACTGAGCTGGGCGAGGCTCCTCCTTTAAAGGTTCACATAAGCCTTTGTGAAATGTACTCGAAGGCTGGGGATGAGAAGAAGGCTCTTCAAGCTTTGGGAGTTCTCGAGGCTAAGAAGGACCAGTTGGGGGCACGGGAATTTGAGAGGGTCATCAGATCCCTTATTGCTGGCGGATTTGCGCAAGATGCCGAAAGAGTACAGGGATTGATGGAAAGCCAAGGGCATAAACCATCAGATCAACTTAAGGTGGCGTTGAAGGCATCTCAGACCACCTTCTTTAGCCGCACTAAGAGACCAACAATGAGGTAGCTTCTCTAATAATTTAGGACCCCTTTAAGCATTTTGCATGCTCTGCTTGATGCAGTTGAATGGAGTAAATTGAGTTCTGCAGGTGAACTATATTTTTTAGTTTGACATGATTATTTGTAGTAGTGTAATACGCTTATCCGTTTTGAAGGACTACACTATCACCGGAACAATCCTGGTGAACTGAGAGTAGGAACTAGTAAGTGGTCTTTTCACTATGAAATTTGTTCACTATTGCAGCATCAATTCAAAATAATGCTTCACATTCTCATTTATTGATTTGCTATGCTTACAAATTGATTATGTTGATAATGGTCGTGAATTTGAAGCATGATTAAGTCTCCAAATTACCAATCTGAATCACCTTGCCGTACAGTTCGCTTGCTTACGGATACAGGAAACTTCACGAGTATGGATTGCTTTGGGTTTCATTTTGCTTGATCCCATGAGAAAGTGCAGTTTTTTTTGTTAAAAATACTTTTACATTTTCCAAGTGCAGTTATTTTAATATATAGCAGCTTGCTTCTTGGATTCAAATTAGAACTTTATATTAAAAATACTTGTATTTTCACCAGTGTAGTTATTTTTAAAACCAGCAGCGTATAATTGTAAGCTTCAAATTTATAAGTTATTTATTAGAAACGTCAAAGGCTGGCCTGAAATAATATTAATCACTTGTCTGGGTTTTACTATTTGCAATCACTATAAATTTTTTACTTCAAATATACTATCAGAAAGTATAGTAAAAACACACGATAAAAATAGTATTCCCCAAATGTAAAATTTGCATATAAAACTCTTTTAGTGGAATGAAAGGAGCAGTAATTTACCTATCATCAGCTGCGCTACAAGTAAATATTAAGATTATTTAACAACAATGAAGGTGTTCTTATCACACTTGGAAGTTTGATTGGGTGAAGTGCTTGTGTAGCTTCCTAATTCCTATGCAAAACTGTTAGGGAAATCTACAATCAACCTCACCATGTGATAAACGAACAACACGTGAATTAAAAACGAATAAATTGAAACGTAAACTAATTACAAAGGGATGCTAGACCTGCCATATAAGGAAAGTTGATCAGAGAATCTCTGTATCTCAAAACACAAAGTAATTGCCACCAAGTTGGGCAAAGAACCATGAAGTTAAACAAAATGGGGGTATACAATACAAAAGTTCTAAGCCACTTCAAACATTTCCAAAGTATCAAAAGCAAAAACATATATATTGGCCTGGCTAGCCTAGTTTATTCTAGGAAACACCAAAGACCATTTATTTTTACCAAATTGTTGTTCAAAATTCATCAAAAATGGGGGAACAAAGGCCAGTGTTCCGGTTTCGCCTACCTTGGATGCTTCCATCTGCACCAGCTCCTCGTACTGAAGCTGTAACCCGAAGCCCTCCCCGTGTAACCACAACCCAAACCCCTACAACTTCGGCTGAAACTCCTGCTCCTGCTCAAAGGCAACCATTTAGGTTTGCAGGTATGGCCCCATCACAACCGCCTCCTCCCCAAGCTCAAACATCACCACCAACTGATTCCCAATTCAATACCACTCAAACACAGTCTCCCACAACTCAAACTACACTTCAAACTCCAAGCCCTGCCCAGCCAGCTGCTTCTACTTCTACGCTGCCAATTCCACCTATAGTTGAAAAACAAAGCCCGACTGAGACCACCACCGCTCCTACCCCCATAATTCCACCTCAGATGCCGCCATTGAGGTATCCAAGGCAAGTTGCTGTACAAGAACCTCTTCCCCAAGCTGAGCCATTATCAAAAACCGAGTCTCGGCCATCTTCACCATCTGGTGCATCCCCTCAATCCCGAGCTGCCTTTCAGCCCCCATCACCAGCTCGTGCAGCTCGTGCATCCACTCAAGCACAAGCTGTTTCTCAGCTGTCATCCCCAGCTCTCCCACAGCCCCAAAAATCATCTCAAACAGTCCGTCAGCCTCCATATTCCCTTTTGCCCTTTCAGTCTTCGGGCCAAACATCTTCAGTTCCCTCCTCTCCATCTCTCACAGCCACAAATGTACATCCAACAGGAGGAACAGCTACTCAGCCCCCTTCTCCATCAAAAACATTAAAACCCATAGAGAGCTCTCAGCCTCCTCCCAGCTCCCATAAGGCCCTATCACCTGTCTCTGAAGAGGAACAAAACCTAGCTGTACCTCAACCACAATCACTAGAGGCTCAGTCCAAGACAGATATTACAAAGGGTCCAATCTCCACCTCCCCGATTAAAGCAACCATTCAACCCACTGTGACTGTAGCACAGCCTTCAAAGCAACCAGGTCCTACAGAAGCTACTGCACCAACTCCTGTGGTGGCTAAAGAGATACCTTTCCCAACAACGAAATCAGATGATTACCCCAAGTCTCTCACAAACTCGGATGGATATCCCGTGGAAACTAAAAAAGAGAAGGAAATGGTGCAAAATACCACTGCAGTGGCACATGAAGAACCAAAGCAGAAAACAGTTGCGGAGTATTTGACTGAGGAATCAGGCTCGATAGCACAAACGAAGGAGCAGCCAAAGGTTGCATATCAAGCAGAAGAAAAGCAAGAGATGGTTCGCGAAAAGGAGGTACCAAATTTAGATACCTCCATCTTGAATGGAAAACAAGCTAAACCCATGATTTCGCACCAGAAAGACAAAAGCACTGCAAGCGAATCTCGTTCAAAACCCATGGTATCAAATGGAGAACGAGTTTCCCTGCAAAAAGAGATAAGGAATGACATATCTAAGCTTGTTCGTAAGATGTCTACTGCACACCTAGAGCATCCTATGGAGGAGAAACCATCGAGTGTGATAAGCCTGGTTGGTGAAAATAGAGGAGCATCCATGAAACTAGATTTTGAGGCAGCAAAAAGAGAAGCAGTCCACATTCACGGAGGCTATAAGATCAATCCCAATGAGAGTGCTGAAGCCACCACTGATGGAGAGGAAAGTTCCAAGGGCAGAAGGCCAAAAGATGCAAACACCAAAGAAGATCAGGTGACAAAAGCATACATAAACAGCAATATCCAAAATATCAATAACTCAATTCTGTTGAACAGTTCCATCGCCGAAAGGAACCCCGGTGTCCACCTAGCTCTCTCTCATTATCCAACAAAGCCCATCAAGTCTAATAAGAGAACAAAATCCCACGAGACACGCAAGGCTGAAGTCAACATTACCACTTCGGAAAAGCTCACCTATGAGCCCACCATCCTCAGAGGCCTCTATATGGAACTAAGTGAGTCTGACACAGATAATCCTGAAAAGTCTTGGTCTCTTGGATCTCGCTATGGCAGCAGCGATGAGAACAAAGACAATGAGGTTGATGTTATCTGACCAAGTAAATTGCAATAATTACTCAGTACCAGATGCCGGAAGATATCAGAGTTGTTTACATAATAAGGATGCTACATCCACAGAAACATGCTTGCAATATTCAGTACCGGATGCTGGAAGATATATCAAAGTTCTGTACATAATACGTAAACAGTAATAATAAGGATGTTACATCGTCCACAGAAACATGCATTTTGATTGCATTCTGGATTTGCAAATCATTAGACATTTACTAAGGAAAATTGCCTTATAATGTAATTTTCTTTCAATTATTAAAATCTGATTACACAACATTACATATCTACAACTAATAAGAAATTCTTCTGTAACTAAAAGACTAGCTTCCTGAAAAAAGAACATAATGAAGATGAAGTTGAACACAATTTTGATTCTGCGATTAGATAAATTCTTGGATTCGGATACAATCTTTGGAACTGACACCACATAAATCAACAGATGCTCTCCAAAAGTCCTCATAGATGACAAGGGTAAGGCGTAAAGAGCTTTCTTCAAGAAAATATCTACAAACAACTTCCAGAAACAGAAAATGACATGGTTATTCGCAGGCGGGTTTAGTATCAAAGCTGCTTAAACATATAGCAAAGGCTTGGAAGGCAGAGAGAGGGTAGCGATAATCCATGGTAAAAATGTCCTTCCCAATCTTTCCAAATTGTAGTATCACTTTCTCTTGCTCTACAGATGGAATGTCTTGGGTTGAATCAACAGCTGCAACCAGCTGGAAGTTCTTAACAGAAGCCACGGTAACACGTCCTTTAAAATTCAGACACCAACATTGCAACTGCTCATGCCATCTAGGAGCTTTATTTTTCAAAACTAATGGATGTCCTGTGTTGTGGATCGATTCCAATGGTTCAGCAAGACTCGTGGAGCTAATGTCTTGATCTTTCCCTTGCCAAACTGAAGGGGGAGATAACTTCTTATCGATGCAATTCCTAAATGTTGATGGAGTAGGGGCAGTCCCCCCTTCCTGAATTGAAGCAAAGGGTATCAAGTGCATGGTGCATTGCATTCTTCTTGGTCCTCTTGTGCGTAGAACATTAAGCTCATAAGATACAGTGGCCACTTTATGATTACCAACTGGTACACTAGGCGAAACCTTCTTCAAATTTACTTTTTGATATGAACGGACATTAGACACAGTTGAAGGCTCACAAGGAGGCTGACTGTCGTAAATAACAAACTTGGTGCCAAGGAAGTTGGACCTGTTCGTAGTTTTCCATTAATTTTATGACAAAAAAATGAAAGCTCAAAATAAGTAAAACATATTTTAAATTAAAAGAAATAAGGAAACAAAGAGAAAACATGCCATTAAAGCTAACCTCAACTTTCCAACATAAGCATCACTGGCTCGAGAAAAATCATCTGCAACCAATGATATAACAAATTCCGTTTTCGTGGCCCTTCTAATCTTCTTTGCTGTCAACAACAATTTACTAGCATCCCCTGCCAGTGCTGTGATTAGATCAAAATCATCAGTGCAGTATAAGATAAAGAGAAAGAAGTCTTATTATTTTCAATCATTTAATAATTTAAATTTTTTGGTGAGAGTTCGCAGAACTAAAGTTTTTGATCATTAATCTGTTTTCAAGATAAATAACAGATATGATCGCATATAATAATAGGTTATCCTAAGATTTACCATCCTACTCCTAAAATTTCCCATACAACTGATATTTATATATGATTTCAGGAAGTATCATAGTTGGAAATACCCAAAAATGAAAATACATAATGTAATCGAGTCCCTTTTTAACAGTAGTAAAGTTAAATTTAATGACAATAAAATGATTAAAAGAACTAATGGAAAAAATCAAAAATTTCATCTCAACAAAAAAAAAAGAATAGAAAAAAAAAAGAATAGAAAAAAGAAAGAAAAGAAAAAAAAAGCAAGTAATTCAGAAGATTGAGTAGTAGGTCAGTTGCAAATAAACTAGAAAAATTTCACGTTAACAATCATATCTCCAATGCTCAACTGATCTTCCCTTAGATAATGAATATCTCAAATCGTCAATTAAGCAAGAGTGCTATTTACCAGGACTGAGGCCAAGATATAGCCGATATGTCGAGGTTGCCCTTTCCCTCTTTATATAGCACTGTATTGGAGAATCTCTTGGTCCCGGCTGAAAGCAATTCAACCATGAGAGGGTAAGAAAAGGAAACAACATAAATCAAAAACTTAATTTATGGAGTCTGCACTAAAGTGAAAAACGCAGAAGGATTAAGTTACCTGCTTCAGTGACATGGGGAATGTGAACAACCCACATTGTTCTGGAGTCCTAATAACCTCTTTTGTTGTAGCCCTCCATGACTTGCAAACTGCGGCACAACAAACCACGTCCCTCCGGGCAGGCCACGCGGTCTCACTCACTTCTAAGCTTCGGATTATTTCAAGAAGCAACTCCGGGGGCAAATTTGCCCACCTGCTCTGTTGAACTGTTGCAGGTGGAGATGTAGACCTTTCAGGGGCTACATATGACCTTCCACGACCAGTTCCACACTTCCTCTCAGCTTGCCTTCTTGACTTATTCTCTAAACCTTCTCGGATTCCCCGAAATTCACGCACTAAATATCTAAGCGGCATTATGCACTGAATATCCCTCACTCAACCCGAAAGTTTATTTATATAATTTGAACTTTTAAAAAAATGGATTAGCACATACCCCATAAGATTAGATAATTTAATCATATAAACATTCACACTCATATGATCGAGTTTGCATAACATAACAGTCAGTTGATCAGTATAATACCTGAAGATCAAGGCCTACACAAAGTCACAAACCAAAAAATGGAATAGTTTGGAAGATGCTTGAGGCCACAAAAATCAATACAAGAAGTAGAGAATGTAAAATAAAACACTAATTCAGACAATTAAATGAAGAATAGCTCACCAATGGTACATTAAAAGATAAAATCAGCAATGAAAAAGGATTCAGAAGTTTCATTTTCATGAGTTCACTCAAAATAAGAAACTTAAAACTAAAAATTTTAACTGTACTTCACCAGCCTGCTTAATTGTTAAGAGAAAGTTGAAAAAAAGGCAACAAATTTAGATTTTCTGACATGGGCTTCCACATTTAGAAACAAAATCCCAGACAAACCAAAACAAAAACAAAAACAAAAAAATCAAAACAATTGTATCCAATTCCGTTTCATTTCACTCAGTTATCCCAACAACCAATAATCATGAACATTCTAGAAGAATTCGATAATGCAGAAATTTACCTATTATGAGAAAACTTCGTTAGAATTCGCATGGACGGAAACTTCAGAAATTTCAGATCCAAAGCGGAATGTTGATGTCTCCCTTATACAAAACCACAATCTCAGATCGGAAAATGCGAAGCGATTAGCCCAAGTTCATCGAGGAATTCAATGTATCGAAAAACCAATATTATACTACTATATAAATATATATATATATATATGTGTGTGTGTGTGTATATGAATCTCTTTGTTCCAATGTATCGGAGAAAACAAAAATGAGTCTCTCTCCTCTCTCCTCTCCCCACCCTGTACTCTTTGTTTTGTTTTGTGTATTACGCAACACTAGGCAAAATTTGGAAGGGCTGCCGAGTAGAAACAAAGCCAAAATTAGCAACCACCGTCAGCTGCCACCACCACGACCACCACCGCCGCCACCGCTATCGAATTTTTTTCTCGAACGCCGATTAAAGCTCTCGTCTTTGTGAAAAATTTATACTAGTAACGTTTAATTAATTTAACCGTCCTTTTTAATTTTTTTATTTTATTTTTTTCCAGTTTAAGTTAACGGTAGGGTGTTGTGTTGTGTGTGAGTGCTCAAACCTTTTGCGTGATCTGCATGACACGTGTCGAAATATTTGTGGGTGATAAGGTGCTATATCATTATCAATTTTGGGTGAGTGAAATGGACTCCACCGCATGCTTTGTGAAATTTACACATAGGCCCATGGAAAAAAACAAGTTTTTCATATGTTTTTCTCTAAATATATATTGAAAAATGATACATGACGAAATTGGATTACGACCGACGTAAAATTGTATACAATAAAATAAAATAAACTAAAATAAGATTCTTCTTAATTTCTATCTATCTCATATATGCACATACGTCGCAATCATAATTTAATTAAAAACTTTCACAATGTACAACTGGATTCATATATATTTAACATGACAATTTATCATTTCTTCATTTTAATTTTTTTTTGTTTGAATAAAACTAGAAATTATAAGTTGAGTATATATTTTACAATCACAAAATTGAATTGTGCAAGTTGTTCTTTTTTATACTTCTCCAGTTTCAAATTATAAGATCAATATTGACTTTTAAAAAGTCAATTTCAAACATTTTTAAACTCAAAATTAATATAAATTTAGTTAATTTATGTCAATACAATTATGAATATTATAAACTACCTAAAAAGTACTACTTAATATATGATTTATTATTTTAAAACTTAAATAAATCATATCAATTTTAAATTTAAAAATGTTTCAAATTGACTTTTAAAAAGTTAATAGTGATCTTTTAATTTAGAACGGAGAGAGTATAGTTTTCACGAGAGTAATATTAACTAGGGTTCCATTGACCAATCTCCATTATTCCGGTTCGTTGTTCTTGTTTGTTTTTATTTTATTTTATGTTATTCTATACATTTTTATAGTGTTTTATTTCTCTTAGTTTTAAATTTTTTTAATTTACGAAACTTTTTTCTCCTAAATTGAGAAAAAAAATTCAGATTAATGATCTCTCTATGAGAGAGGTTGGTTTGATTTGCTATAACCGGTGAAGACAAATATTTAAATTTTGGTGAAGACAAATATTTACTTTTATAAATTGATCTTTGAGCACAAAATATGAAACTATTCTCATCTTGGAAAATTTATTTACTCCATATATTTTCATATCATTATGTTTGTATCTTTCATTACATAAAATAAAATATCACTCGATGAAAGATTAATAGACCACAATCATTCAAAGATGTTATTAACCTGCAACAAATATTTAATCTTTCCACGAGGCCACGCCCGACAACAACAATAATAAGATTGAATTGTAATAATCTGACCTTTTAAACCAAGATGTGTTATATAAGACCAATTGCTTGCATTAGATATGACTAAATATTGTTATTAGGAATAATAACTTTTATATTAAAAATTAGATTATAAATTATATAAACATGAGCTGTAAATTTAATATTTTACACCATTCATAACATGTCATAAAGGTAATTTAAGAAAAAAATAAATAAGAATTTTTAAATTCAGTATACCTAATTAAACAATATATAAAAATTACACAAACGGTTGCTACAGTTTAAATCTCTAATTATTTTTTTTTAATTTACTTATATGACATGTTGTTATTAGATGATTATAAAACAGTAGTTTTACAAATCATCCTTATATAATTTATTTTTTAAATTATTACAAAATTATGTTTAAATGTATCCTATACTAAACATTTAGAATTTCGAGAAATTGGAAATGTAATAGAACTCATTTTTGGGAGGTAGGAACTGGGAAGTATGTTATTAATTCTTATTTTTACTTTGAATTGCCAAATCAGTTTTATGCAAATCATGTTTACAAATTATATATATATATATATATATATATATATATGATCATCAATCATGATCATAGTCACGAGAATATATATATTCATAATACACACCCTATCATGCCTCATGAATATGTCTCCTATTAAAATAACATCAAAAGGTAGAAATGATAAAATAAATAAAAAAGGGGCAGAAAATTAAGCCCATGCCCGAAATTTAGACCGTATGTGGACCCCTTTTGAAGTTTCTATCAGTGTATCACTATTTTTCGTACCTGCATGTGTTTGACATTCTTTTCTACTTCCATGTAATTCTTTTATTCGAAACTTTTATCCTTTTTTTGTTAGTTTATTTACTATTTATTTTCTTTTTGACAAAAAAAAGGTTAGTGTCCTTTTTAGGACTAAGTCGAGTGTCCTTTCACATTATGTTTAGGGATATAAAGTTTTTTGTTTAAAGAAAAAGGAGTATAAAATTTCAAAAAATAAAATTAAAGTGAAAAGAAAGTCATTTATCTTGATTTTTCCTTCAAAATAGAAAAAAGGAAATTTAAATAGAAAAGTCTTTTTAATGAAAATTTATTTTTAAGTCTTACTTACCATCCTACTTCATTTGCCATTTATTATATTTTATTTATGTTATGATGGCGAAAAAAGATTAAATTCTCTCTCCTCCGTTCTTTCTTTTATTCTTTACTTATAAGCAAGAAGAGGCTACTAATATTTATTTTCTTTTTCTTCTTTTTTAAATATTACTCCATTTGTCCTCAAAAAGTTGGTCAATTATATATTTTGCACATAAATTAAAAAAAGTAAAGTGAAAAAAAGAGTATAAAAAGTAAATTAAGTGATGACTCTTTCTTCTTTTTTTATATATATATTCGTAAATCTCACTAAATGACATATTTATCCTTTTATCTTATGTATTTTGACCATTCTTTTGAGAAAAAAAAATTATGTTTTAAATCATTTTTTTGAGAACAAAAAGAGTAATATTTATTCTTCTTTTTTTTTTCCTTATTAAACTTTTTCTTCTTTTCTTTATTTTCCAAAAACTCATAGGTGTATTGTTAATTTTTAGTCCTCTCGAGTGAGATTCAACATTCACCATAACGATTATAGTTTTTGTGTGTGTATATATATATATAGGGTCTGTCTCTCTAGCGCACTGTTGGGAGCGCACCAAAAATGCATCAGGCTATAACGACAGATCGGTCCGTCGTTATAGCATATGCGTCGCTGGAGATCGCTATAGCAACAGTCTGGCGATGGTTCAAACTGTCGCTATAACTCTCTCTAGCGACGCATATGTTATAGCGACAGATCAGTCCGTCGCTATAGTCCGGTGCGTTTTTAGTGTGTTCTCAACAGTACGCGGGAGAGATTCTCTCTCTCTATATATATATATATGAGTATATTTTATATTCTACATTTTTAAATTTAATTACAAATTTTTGATTTTAATATGTAAAAGTAGTCGCTCTCACTTTGGGGGCATTGTACGTGTTCAAGATTGTTAGCATTTAGCATGCATTTCATCTTTTATTGAGTAGGCTGTTGTACCTTGTACGGATTGATATTTACAACTTTAGACTTTTTTTGTAATAGTATAAATAAAATAATATATTTAGATTGGTCCCTTCTCATGTCAGAATTATTAAATTAATAATTTATTATTTGTAGATATAAACATATATAAAATTTTATATATACTCTCAATATTTACAAATTTTGAGACTCTTTTTAAAACCTAAAGTATTTTTATTCACAAATTACAAGATATTCTCGTTTTCCCTGATCTTTAATTATTAAGAAGCCTTTATTTAAAAGATTTAAAATATTCCCCGCGTGGGGTTGAGAGATCTGAGTGTGGATATTGAAACCAAATATACTCTTGTCCATAACTCCATATATTATACTGTATTAATTCGAGTATTTTACATTGTTAAAATCGGAATTTCATGTAGAATCGTTTAGACTTGTATAAGATCAGATCATAAAATTGGATCGTAGAATTGTAAAATTAGATAAAAAAAAGAAATATAAAAATATAGTTCTAAAATGCGGCAACACTTATCATAATGATATTTTATACGTGTATTATCTCATTTTTAAATTGCTAGAGAATATTAAAGTGTAAATTCTCACATTGCTTGCTATATTTTTAGTAGAATTCAACGATAATCTTTACATAAAATAGAATTTTTATTACATTTACAAACATATATCGTCAATTAACTTAATACTTATAAAAATCAATTACTTATTTCACATATATTAAGTGATTAATATCAACCAAACATTAATTATGTACTATAAATTTATTAAACTAATGAGAGAAGTACCTGGTATCAATATTCAAAGATCAAATGCATTTCATCCATAGTTTATACATATTAAATTTGTATAAGTTAAAAAAAATAAAATACATACTTTTAGTTTACTTTAATAGGATCGTACAATTTCACACCGATTTTATATAATTTTATATGATCTTATGCATATTTGTGATTTTATTTCGATTCGAATCATTTTCCTTCGGTAAAGTCTAGATCTTATGCCAACCTACTATTCAGATCGGAATTTTAAGAACCATGATTTTACTACTAGTAGTTGTGAAACCGAGTGCATATTGAGCTTGGTGTTTAAAATTTAAATGTCCCCGAACCAACTGACACGCACGTGTGCAGTATTTTCTCTTTCTTCCTCCCTCCGGCTTAGCTTAAAATTGTTAATTGTCCAAAAAAAAAAATAGTGGATGATAATTGATAAGTTGATAACCATCTCCTCAAATTTATAATCCACATTATAAATGTTTTGGCTTTATAATGAAATAAATTATAGGTTTAAATATATTCTGTAAGCTAAATCTAGCTAATTGAAAAAAAGGGAAAACTGTTTCACAAGTATGATACTCTACAAAGTAATTTTGTTTTCTGCAGGACAAACTAATACTAATTTTTTTTTCAAACGACATACAACTTATCAAATGCTCATTTTTTTTAAAAAAAAAATCTGATTAACCTTGGGAACGATAACTAATTCATTCAATCATAAAGATACGAATAACATGTATGATAAAGTTGAGTAAATACTTACTTTATCTAAAAATTAAATTCAAATTAAAAACTTTTATGATATAAGTTGAAAAATAATATAATTCAGAAAACAACTGTTGGAAACATGTCGCATCCCTCATCCAATTAGCATATCTACAATTGTCATCATTAAAAATAGAAACAACTCTCTACATATAGAGAATTCAAATCCCCGAAAGGAGAAAACGGGCTCTCACAAGAATATATACCAAGAGATCTAACTTCAAATTAAGAGAAAATAAAATTTCACAAAAGGAAAAAACAAACTCCACATAGCGAAAAATAAACAACCAAATAATAGAATAATGTTCAAAAAGATGTGAGGGAAGGTCTCTCCGAAAGAGAAAAGAGACCTTCCCTTATCTAAATCTAAAATTTTGGAGGCTAGGATTTTTGACCAGAGAGAATCAGACAGCTCATTTTAGGTTTGATTAAATTATATCAAATGATTTTAATTATAAATCAAATGAAGTACCTTCTTATTCTCTACATGAAAGACTATAAAATACACCTTTACATTCACTTAAATTCTGTCCATAACTATATTTAGCATAAGCTCAAAGTAAACAAAAATTAATTAATTAAGTCTCCAAAATTTTATAAAGATACATTTTCAAAACGAATCACATAAAATAGTTGCTCTATGTTTCATTCCTTTGTACTTGGATTTATATTGGAAGCTGTCGCCAGCCATTAAATGTGCCCAACAACAAGATAGTACAGACGGGGCTAGCAAACTGATAAGAACTTGATCATCAACCCTATCCCAGCTGCTCAAAAGCTTTTTCAGATTTGCCCAAATTATTTCTAGACCACAATTTGAGGTATTTGACAGCTAATTGTTTCCTGTTACATAACTTTTTTTTCTTGGACATTGAAAGAGACACTTCTATTGTTCAAAAATTAAATTATTCGTAGTATTGAAAAGTGGTATGTTATTGATGAAAAAGCTAGGATAAACCGCATAAACAAGTTTGATATAGTTCCTTCATTTGTTTCAAAATATAAAATTATTATTGACTTTTTAAATTAAACTAAAATATTTTTAAATTCAAAATTAACAAGAATTTCGTTAATTTTAGTCTGAATATTATAAACTATCTTCTCATAGTTTTTAATAAATTATCTTAATTTTCGGTTTGAAAATTTCTTAATTTGACTTTTAAACGTTAATAATAATCTTGTAATTTGGAACAAATGGAGTATTATTTTCATCCCAAAATGAGAATTTTATTTGTAAAAACATACTAAAAAGTGGTTAAACCTAGTTTTTTTTTTAGTTGTCATTATTTAAAAGGAGTTAGAGGTTAAATAGCATTATGATTATATTCCAACATTTCTATAAAAGGAGTCATGTTTTCTATAAATATTGAGATTTGCATACAACACAATTCGATATAATTCTTACAATTATGTTTTTGGATTAAGCTTTAGATATAATAGAATTATATCAAAATATGTCTAATGCAAACTTTTATATTCCATTAAAAAAGAGTTCACCAAGAAAAAGGTTTGACTCATTTATTTATTTATTAATTTTTAGGACGGAGGTCATATATGTATAGATTTCAAATTAATTATATAGCAAAAATCAAAGTGGTAGCATTGGCTTTGACCCACTCTCAACAAAAGTGAGAGTTCAAAAAAAATAATCATATAGCATAAATGGTTTGCCAAAAGTTTGGGCCAACTAATGAGTTGATAGTTGGATTCATTACAAGGTCTTAGAGAAGCGAGGTAAAGAGGGCAAAATGCTAGAAACAAAATAGTGAAGACAAAATCTAAAATTTTTGTGGAGCTATATTATGGTGGTTCAATTTTTTTTTGACTTATTCTTATTGGCTCTTCTATTTGCCATCAACCAAAGGATTTCTTGTTCCCTCTTTTTGCGCTTACTCTTTAGAATGAAGCGATTAAATGTGACAATCAATATTGGTCCCTACTTGTCACTTGTTGAAATAACATCAATTATCAACCATCATGTTAAAAGGTTGGATGAATATTCATTATTAAAAGTATCATTCGTGTCGATGAAGTCTTAACCTAGTGGTTAAAATTGAGGTATTGTGATCTTTAAGTCTCAAGTGAGTTTATTTCTTGTTTTATGTGAAATTTATTTTCTCTTTTATGTGAAGTTTGTTTGGTTGTGAGTTTATTTCTTCCTCCTTTAGTAAGGTTGATTGATTCTTGATATTGTAATAAGTGATGATGTACTTAATTATGAAATTATATTCTATTTCTAAAAAAGTGGGGCTTTAAAAAAAATGTGTCATTCGTTTGATAAGTGGCTCAAATTTCTTTCTCTCACTCAGCCATACAAATAGAACCAAAAATGTGTTATCCTTTCTAAATAATATCTTTTTAAAAAATCATATCAAGAACACAAAATACTCTCCCAATTTAGATGCTTTTTTTATATTAAAATTTTAAATACTTCAAATAAATTATGAGAATAATATAAAAGTCACAATAATTCTAGGGCGACATTTTTTTGTGGACATTCTAGCGACTTTTTTTTTCTTTTTTTTTGGTTTTTTTTTTTGGCTATGACTTCAAAATAATTTATATGATTTATTGGTACAAAAATTTTAAAAAAAAACAGTGATTTAGGTGTGATTTGGATACATATACAAAACAGTCTATACAACACTGTTTTGTATATGTATCCAAATCACACCTAAATCACTGTTTTTTTTTAAAATTTTTGTACCAATAAATCATATAAATTATTTTGAAGTCATAGCCAAAAAAAAAACAAAAAAAAAAAAAAAAAAAAAAAAGTCGCTAGAATGTCGCTAAGGGAAATGTCGCCCCAGAAGAACTCTAAAAGTCATGTTGAGTATTCAAAACTACACTTCATTGAATTGCTTTTAGAAAATGGGAAAAGGTTATAATAATATAAATTAAAACATAAGGCAATAGTGTTTTCAAATATCAGAAAAAGGAAAAGAACATCAACGAATAATCCGACACTGTATTACTTTGTTTGAGGTCAGATTTGTTTATAAAAATGATATATGAGATTGATTATTTATACTATTTTAATATCGTTAAGTATTTGTTTATCTTTAAATTAATTAGTTCATGATTTTTTTTGTACAAAAAATAGAAAGATAGGTAAGATATCTCAAACTCTCGGCAAAACACATTGTGCCTACAATAACTACACACATTTGAAGGAATTCCCACCACATATATGGAGGCCGAAGTTCAGAAATGCTCTGCGAATAATGTGTAGGACGTAGAGTTACTACCAACTAAACTGTAACAACTACACACATCTGAAAGAACCTCCATCGCACATACTAACATGTATGACGTAGAGTTACCACCAACCATCCGATATAAATGAGAATCGAATCTAAGTATTGAGAGAGAAAATTCGACCCACTAACCACTATAAAATATATTTACTCCTTAGCAATTTGATATATTTGAATTGCCTTTTAAAAAAGGGTAGAGGTCTATCATACTCTCTAGGTGAACCAGGCCCAAATCAAACTATTTTTGAACCAGGCCCAAAAAGTTCCATCATATATAACTTTTATTGAATTGGGTTACAAATTGGGCCGATTGGCTATCAAAAAACGGGCGTTGCTGTATACCTCTCATTGGACCGATTTACCTAGAACCATGGATCCTCCAACTTTGTGATCCGCTGGTCAACTTAACTTGTATTGACGTGAGTTCCCTAATTAAAAAGAATAACGCTAGAGACACAAACTATTTTACAAATATTTTACAAACTTGCTAATGTGACACTGTTGTATTGGTGATAGTGTTGTAGTGGGAAGATTTTTTTTTTAACTATCACCAATACAACAGTGCCACATCAGCCAGTTTGTAAAATAGTTTGTATCTCTAGCATTACTCAATTAAAAAATCACTTGGGCGGGAAAGATAGAATACTGATCATTTTTATCAATAAATTTGTACTTTAAGCATTAATAATCGTACCTTAAAGCTTTGTTTATATTATCTCCATTTCAAAATTTATTATAAATTTTGAATTCTTAAAATTAATTTACAAAATCTTAATGTATAAATATTGAAAAAAAGTAAATGACAATTATATTAGTATTTTTTTGGTTAGTATATAGCAATTATAATTATTTGTATTAAAAACTAAAAGTTCTTATTGAACTTGAATTTTTTTTTTTAAATTGACTAAAAAAAGTCAAGGTTTATCTTTATGCTGCGTTTGGATTGCATGAATTAATATGTAAATGAAATGACTTGTTATTATAGAATGAAAAATTTTGTGTACCATTCTCATTCATGTTTGTTCCTTTTAAATTTATTAATTTTATTTTTTGAGGAGGGGTATAGATTATGGAATGACTCATTAGTCAAAAATAGAATGAATCATTCCATTATTTATTTCATTCTCTTCTCTAATTCATTCTTTTATCAATTTTATTTTTTTATTCCAAACGTAACATTAATTTTTAAATAGATGGAATATTGATAATGCATTAAGCAAAAGACTCTTGGCATTTTTTTGTTCAAAATACTCCACTTGTTTTACAAAATGAGTCTCGTCAATTGCCAATTTTTTTATTTAAAGAAAAAAGTTATCGTTTTATTGATATAATATAAAATGAAATAAAGACCTCAGATGTATCATCATAATTTGATTAACATGGCATCACAATTAAAAAAAAACAATTTTAATATTTTTTGAAATATATGAATTATAAACATATTATTAATCTTTATAAATTTAACAAATAAGAGCCTTTTTGTTAGAAAGACAATATCCTCTTTTTCTCATGAGACAGAGATATACATGGTCAAGCTGGATTTTTATATTTGTCTTTTGTTTTTGTCAAAATGCAAGTGAATCAGTGGGCTGTTGGAAAACTTCTGGTAAACTACAGTTACCGGAATTTGGTCATGTCATATGCAGTAATGCCCAATTGCCCATAGCCCATAGTAAAGAAACCAACACCGACACAATGAATGAATAAAGTAATAACTAATAATGACTTGAAAATATCAAATGACTTATGTATATCTTTTTTGGTAATTTTTTTAACAAATTTATTACGATATATAACAAAGATTAAATTTTTTATTCAAATTAATTGAATCTTCTCCTTAGTCTCGAAATCATCGCCTCTTTTGATATAACTTATGTTATATTTATAATTATATCAATTTTTTTTTGTATCTTTTGTATTATTCCAAGGGATTTACACATGTATAAAAATATATATACAATAATTTTAATATACATGCAACTCTTTAATACTATTCACATTAATATTATTTATACTCAAATTATAATACTGCATGACACCCATCACACTTTTAAATTGTATTGTTTATATTAATTTATGCTTTGCACGAGTTATTAGTCCAGTTTAAAATAAAGAAGAATGTCAAATAAGTTTTATTTTTGATCATTGTGGAGATAATTAAAGAAATTTTCAAATTTAAACTAGTACTCCTTACGTATTTAAAATAGTGATTAAAAGTATAATTATTTTTGTCTCTAAACAGATAAGATAAAGTAAGTGGAGAGTAGTTATGTCATTTAGTGGATTCTATTAGTATAAAAAAAATTACTCATCACTTTATGAATTTTGTGGGACCACGAACAAAAAATTTGAAAGTTTATTTACTCTCTTTTTTCTACTTGTATTTTTCTTAATATGTGTGAAATTTATACTTTACTTATCTTTTTAAAAACAAAGAGAGTATCAATTATTTTAATTTTAGTCAATACAATTATAAATATTTTAAATTATTTAAAGAATATTATCCATTATAAGATTTATTATTTTATAATTTTTAATATATTATCTCAATTTTGAATTTAAAAATATATTAAATTAACTTTTAAAAATTAATAATAATCTTATAATTTGGAAGCACGAGAGTACATTAGAAAACATTTTTCTTTCTTTAATTATTTTGTAGACCGTATTCAAATACTTCTAAGAATAAATTAGTTATTATATAATATTTTAATTTACTTAAATTATATTTTATAGGACAATTTTTTAACTTAAAATTTTAACTTATATGACAAAGAGAGTAATATATACTGCTACTCCACGAGTATGTTCGTTATCAGAATTCCAAGCTTATCTATGAAAACTAATACTATCTAAATATAAAATGCAGATAAGATCAAGAAAAGTTAAGGCCCACCGCCAACCATCACCGCCTACCATCATCTTTATAAAGACTTTCTCCAATTTCATTTCATAATAGTAACACTCCAGTGTCTTCTTGTTTAACTTAAAACTTAATTTGTGTTGAAGAAAATAATATTTCAAGGGTTCGTCAGATCATAATCAAACCACCAATGGGTTCTCTAATGGGAGGTTGGGCCTCACATGTCCCAGATCCTAAAGCAGGTTAGCTCCTTAATTTTCATAATATTTTTGAATTTTTATTTTTATTTATTACAAATGGTAAATTAATTACGTACTTTCTCAACATATTAGTAAATTTTATAATATATTTTTTGTTTCTATTTTTTTGTAGTGAAATTTCAGAGGAATAGGTCATTGACCAGGGATGAGATTGATACTTATTGGAAATCAAAGAAGCAAAAAGAGGAGGAACATGTCAAAGTTGTTTCTGAGGTTCGTCTAATATTCGGATCCATCACTATATATTTAATCATTATTTTTGAATTGTATTTTCTTGTTGCATGACATTATCTAGGTTTATACATATACATATACATATACATATATATATATATATATTGTTTGGATTTACAAAATAAAAAGTGCCCGCTTAATAAATTTACCAACTTTATGTGAAGCTATTTAATTTAAAAAGGCAAAACTTAAATTGTATGTATCCGGTGGAGATACAGTATATCATTTTGTGGAGATATCGTACCTGTGGCAAATTTGCTATCATGTAGATCATAAGTTTTTTCACTTTGAGTTATACCTTAAAAGGTAAGATTTTGCACCAGTAGGACATTTTAGTCTAAGCTAAAACAATAAATGTGATCATTGTTCATCAGGAAATACCAATATTGGAGGAGTCTGAGGAAAGGTATCAAAGATCAAGCTCTCTGCCACTAGCTGATACCAAAGGAAGTTTCTTGGACATGGAAACTGATGATGATGATAAAGCAAGCTTGGTGAAACTAATACTGAAAAATGGCTGGTAATTAAATTAAAGCTCACTAGGCAGTACTAGCCTTACTTTTATTTTCATCATTTTAAAAAGTAGACTCTCGTTTCGAAACAAACGAAACAACTGATGTATGTAGTGGTTCTTGATTGTAGGTGGACAAGCAGTAGCTCAGCATTTTTAAATGAGCCGCCGGTAATTGCATCATCAGAAGAAAGTAATGGTAGGCACAACAAGTATGCGTCGCAATTCCATGTAGTCGCCTCCAAGACAACTGGTCACACTGACATTACCGCATGAGAATGAATATATATGATTCATGCCATGAGTCATGATCCACTAATGTAATATAATATAAATATAATACTCTGTTGAACTTGTTCTTTGGTTTTTTTTTTTTTTTTTACTTAAATAAAATTTTGCTAAAACCCTCTATATGTCTGACTTGGTGAAGAGTTGTAAAAATATATGTTAATTTTTCTTTTTTTTCTTTTTATTTTTTATTTGGGTGGTACAAATATGATATGCATGGTAATTAATGTATGAATGGTATTATAATCTATAAACGAGTTTGGGCTAAATTGTTCTTTTTTTCTTTTGTTTATCCATGGCTGTTGGCTAAGCATGCCGGTTTGGTCTGGTCCGGCCCTTGGCTGTTGACCTGACAACGAGATTGAATGACTTGTTGGGGCCTGCAGGCCGGTCTGGTCCAGTCTCTCTCTTTTTTTTTTACGAAATTAAGCCCATTACAAAATTTCCCAGATCATAATCTTCTTCCTCCTCCTCAAGAATCAAAAGAAAATGGAGGTTTTAATAGATCATAAGGAGCCCAAAGAGCATCCAATGGGCACGGCCGGTTCGCATCCAGTCTCACCCACGGCTTCCCTTTTCCACTCCAATGCAACAGGCTCACCGGGCCTGGATGCAAATTCCGGCAAAGCCCACGAAAATTGTCCCCGCCTAGACCATGTTGATTCCATTTATGATCCACCGGAGCAATATTTCCGGCGAAGACGAGTAAAAACGGTGGCAATGAACCCAATTCGTATATTAAATAAAATTAATATATTATATAACTTAAAAATCATAATAATGAATAAATAAAAATTTATACTTTATTGATGTAAAAGTATTCTCTACCTGAAAATTTGTACGTTGAACATAGTTTATTTTTTATTTTTATTTTTTATAATTGGTTCTGTGTTCCACAACAAATGTTGTCTTACCAGCTATTATGAATATTCATGCTAATGACAAGAGTGCCTGTAGAAATATATACTTCATTTCTGAAAATGAGAATCACTATTTGACTTTTTATTATTAATTAAGATAATAATTGCTTACACCTGTAACTTGTTTCTTTTATATATAAACTATTTTATTCCTGCCGTTCCAAAATTAAAAATATATTTTGACTTTTAAGAGTTAATTCGTAAAATCTTAAACTCAAAATTGACTAAATTTCGTTCAAGTTTTGAAAACAACAAATATGATAATTAATATTATTTTATAGTTAGTTTATAATTGTTATATTTATTTGTATTAAAATTAAATGATTTTATATCAATTTTAAATTTTAAAATTTTATAAATTAATTTTAAAAAATTAAAATATATCTGTAATTTTAGAAGGTAAATAGTAATAGTTTGATCCCAGCTTGTGCGTGTGGGTTAAAAGCAACTCTTTATATAACCATAAACTTAAAACAAATTTCCAGTACCACTTAGTTAAATTAATTGGATACTTAGCTTGTCTTTTTGGAAGAAATATCCCCTAGTGTTCTTCAAGTTCCGGATACTTCTGATTGCCTGCAGGCCCACTCTACATTAGCCATTTTTTATAGGGTCATTAACATTAATATACAACAATTAGAAAGTAATTACAAAAATAAAACACACAAAATAATTACAAAAATTAGAAAATAATTACACACAAAATACAGGAGAGAGAAAGAGGAAAGAGGAGGGAGGGAGAGGGGGAGGGGGGAGGCAAGCGGGAAAGGGAGGAGGGAGGCGGCGGGAGGGGAGATGGAGGGCGGAGGGAGGGGGGAGGGAGGGGGGGCAGGAGGGGAGAGGGAGGGCGGCGGAGGGAGGGAGGGAGGGGGGGCGGCGGGAGAGCACCGGGAGGGAGGGAGGCGGAGGGAGGGGGAGGCGGTGGGGGAAGGCAGGCGGGAGGGAGGAGGGAGGCGGGAGAAGGGAGGAGGGTTGGTTACAGGTGGGAATAACACCCTTAATATAGAGGTAACCAACCTTAAATACAAAGGTAACCAAACATTAATACGAAGGTAACCAACCCTTAATATAAAGGTAACCAAAACCTTAATACAGAGGTAACCAAACATTAATACAGAGGTAACCAACTTTTAATACAAAAGGTAACCAACCCTAAATACAATGGTAACAAAAACTTAATACAAAAGGTATCCAACCTTAAAGTAACCAACCTTTAATATAAAGGTAACCAAACTGTAATACAAAGGTAACCAAACCTTAATACAGAGTTAACCAACCTTAAATACAAAGGTAACCAAAATTAGTTACTATATTAAAACACACACAATACACAAGAAGGCAAGCGAGAAGGAGGCGGGGGAGAAGGGCAGGGAAAAGGAAGGAGGGAGGGGGAGGGGGGAGGGAAGAGGCAGGCGGAGGGAGGGGGAAGGCAGGCGGGAGGAAGGAGGGAGGCGGCGGTCGGAGAGAGGGCGGCGGGAGGAAGAGAGAGAAATGGGAAGAGAAGAAGAAGAAAAAATGAAAAGAGGAGAGAAGATAGAAGAGAGAGAATACTTTTGTAAATAAAAATTAAAAAGTGTAATACTTTTGTAATTATTTTATGGATGTATGATTTTTGTAATTATTTTCAAAAATGTACTAATATATGTAATTCTTCCTTTTTTATATATCTTGGGCTGGGCTGGGTTAAGGCAGCAAGGACTAAGCACTAAGGCCTAACTCACTACATGCATATGGGCTACTAGGCCAGGTCTTGGCCAGGCCAATTTAGGCCAGATTTTTGCATCTAAAGGCTAGCCTTTTCAAAGTCTCCAAATCGGGCCTGGTCAGATCAAAATCAGGTCGCAGGCTCCGGACTTTTTGTACACTTCTAGGCTAAGTTTTATTTAACGTTGAATAGTTTAACGTTAATGTTTTACCAAATTTCGGTTGGTTAAAGAAAATTTGTTGCAGCGTATATACAACCCAACGATTAATATTGTAAAGCCCAATCACAAAACTGTTAAGAAAAGATTTGTTTTCGAAAAGATATCTATAAAACTCTGTAAATAAAATCTTGGGTTCTTTACAAAAATATATAATAATTAGAAAATAATTATATTATTAGTGCATTCACAAAATAATTACAAAAAATAAGACAATAAATTCAAACCATTCAATTTCACATTAATAAATAACCCTAAAATCAAGGAGAAAATAACTGTCATAATTAATCATTCAAATTCAGATATTTGGGATCTAACAACAAAAATAAATCTATAATTCAAATCAAAAGGATGGAAAACAAAAAAAATATTTTCTCGTCATCTTCCTCCGTCGCCGCCGCGATCTACACCAAAATCTTACTGGACCATTAGTCTCTATAATTTTTCATGGTTATTTTTCCCCCAAACTCACTTGGCAGGTTTTCGTCATCAAAAAAGGACTTCATGACACTCTTTTTTGCTATTGTGATTTTGGCTACCAACTGCATGAAGGGTTGGCTACCAACTACATCACATTCAAAATAAATTGGTAACATAATAAAACTGAATTGGTTACCTTGGTATGAAGGTTTGGTTACCAACTACACTATGTAAAAATTGGAAGTGTGGATGTGGATTTGTTACCTTGGTATGAAGGTTTTGGTTAACTTAATATGAATGTTTGGTTACCTTGGTATGACAGTTTGGTTACCAACTGCACCATTAAAAAACTGCAGGTGTGGAGGTGGATTGGTTACTCTGATATGAAGGTTTGGTTACCTTGGTATGAATGTTTGGTTACCAACTGCACTATGAAAAAACTACAGGTGTGGAGGTGGATTGGTTACTTTGGTATGAAAGTTTGGTTACCTTGATATGAAGGTTTGGTTACCTTGGTATGAAAGTTTGGTTACCAACTGTACTATGAAAAAACCACCAAGCATGACATAGTCTAACCAAGGATATATGAAGCAAAGGCCTTTACCACATGTATATACTCATGTACTCTATTACTAGACTAGCTTTACTTTACATTGTAACTTGCTAACCTCTGTAAAAGCGTAAAACGTAGCCATCCCTTCCACCAATGGAAATATTTCTATAAACAAGATCGATAGATAGATATGCACACCATAAGAGTTTAAAAACTGAAGGTAACCAAATAAGTATATGAAGGTAACCAAACACGTATATGAAGGTAACCAAATAAGTATATGAAGGTAACCAAACACGTATATGTGTTCAGGGAGGTGTTTGACGGCGTTGATAACCGCCTTAGAAGCTTTCTGAAATGCCGACATAGCCGGAGATGAGGCTGCTGATTTTGATCGCTAGCCGGTCAGTAATTGATGATATGACTTGTTCTTTTTAGTGAGATCGATTTCGAGAAGAAATCGAACGGATGTGGTGCAGGCGGAGAAAGTAATAGAAATGAAGATGAAGATTTAGATGAAGATGACGAGGAAGAAGAAGAAGAAAAATGTTTGGAAATGAAGAAAGGGGAGAAAATTAAAGATTGGAAGTGGAAATTCAAAAAAGTATTTCTTCTCCTTCTCTCTCTTCATCTTCACCTACCATTTGAAAAATTGATTTGGCACATTAGCAACTTATTAAAACATTCACCTAAATTAAAGGGATAAAATGCACTAATTTTGTAAATAAAATATTGCATATGCAATAATTTTGTAAATAAAAAATTGCATATGCACTAATTTTATAAATATTTTATGTATACACTTTTGTTGTAGTTTATTATAAAAATGTACTAATAAATGTAAATGTTCCTAAAATGTTTCAAACAATTTAAAATAGAATATGACTAATGGATTTAATCCTTGAAAAATTCCTGACTAATAAGATTTGATTTGGTATGGGATATCTTAACTGATTTTATTTTCCAAACGGTTATAAATTTTACCCCATGTCAATTTTATGAAAAATCAGCTAAATTTTTTTTCATGATTTCCTATGTGATCTCCTAGACTTATGTCCAAACCTGTTAATCAAAAACATTTTCATACAAAATATGTTGTCATCATTAAAAAATTAAACATATAAACCAATAGTGCTAACACTTTCTAATTTATAAATTCTTTTTCTAAAAATTGACCTAAAAATATCAATGCTAATCTACTATTTTGCATAATAATAATAATAATAATAATAATAATAATAATAATAATTACCTACCAGAATAAATCATAATTATATATAAATTAAAGTACGCGAACGGAATGAAGATTAACCCCTTCTTTAGCTTTATGATATACTTAATCAGGTCTGACAAAAAGCAAATATATAACATAATTTTGGTGTTAAAATTTTTTATTTAACAAATTTATGTTTTTCTCAGTCCTAGTAATGGTAATATGCGTCAAGACATAAATCAATATTTATAGCCCAATGGGCCTGGCCTGCAACTTTTATGGGCTGGGCCCCTTAATTATGGAAGAATTGTAAATATTACTATTAGGACTTGCAATGAATATATTAATCAAAATCACAATTTATGAGTTTCCAAATTACACAATAGGCATCCATTTTGAAGATTACAACTGTTATATTTCAACGAGGAAAATGACGTATATTGCGAATGTTACATCGATTTTTTTATTGTCAGTCATATAAATAAATATTAGTGGTAATTTTTTTAAAGACACGTATAATAAGATATCTCACACTCATAAAAAAAAGGTCTTTTTATTAAGATACTCATCGAATCATATTCAAATATAAAGTTGAAGTATTCAGGGATTCGAGTCGAGGGCGGAATTGTTGAGTTATTCTTTGAATTCTATTAAGAAAAGAATTGCTAATATGAAAAGAAAGAACTCCTATTTTTAATAGGAGTATTATTTTGAAAATGAATCCATTTGTATTAGGAGTTTTATTTTGAAGGTGTCATGTTTTGAATATGAATTGAAGAGAAGAATTTTAGGTACTCTATAAAAAGAGTATTATGTTGAGTTGTTGTAGTGTAGCACTATTAAAAGTCATAGCATCGTAAGAGTTGAGAGATGGTGTGAGTGAGCTTTTTGTTTGTGTAAAAAAGTTGTATTGTGAGTGAGAGAGTTTTGCAGCTTTTAGTCCGTACAAAAAGTTATGTCGTGGTATTGTGGAACCTCAAGTTTTAGGGCATAAAACTTGGAAGGATTATTGTAAGCCTATTATTTTGATATAGTGGAGATTCGGAGTTTGGCCTGTAATTTTTCCTTTAAGAATTTTTTACATTAAATCTTGTGTTATTTTATTTTTCTTTACTTTATTGTGTAGTTTGTATTGACTTAATTCTCAACACCTTTAAAATTATCAAATTTACATATAAAATATAAATTACTTGTATATAAATTGGACAACCTGTGAGTAGTAATAGTACTCATAAATGAAAATTAACTAATGGAACAACCGCACAAATTTCAACTTATATATAGTAAAATGAATTTCTTAACATGTGTCCTTAGGGTACATGCTAAGCGCACGGTTCAAGAGAATATTCTCTTGAACTTGGTGCAAATGCAGAAATTAAGGGAATATGTACACAGTTCAAGAGAATATTCTCTTGAACCGTGTGCTTAGTATATGTCCTTAGGACACATGTTAAGAGGACTCATAGTAAAAATATTAAAGTAGAAAAAGGGCATTTAACTATCAAAGAGTAATAGCTAAAATAGGATTCCTATAAATTAAATTTCTCCGAATCCCTGATATTTCAAAATGATGAACTAGTTTGCCACTTTTCTAGCAATGGGCTTTTAATTATGTGAAAACAAGGTACCATCACTCAAACATATTTTATTTTTAATTTTTTTGAATTTCTCTCACTTCGTACAAGTTCAATGAATTATATAATCATCTCAATAATTTTTGAATCGTTCAACATGAAGTATATCTCATACTTCATAGATGACATAGATGCCTCACACTAAAAAATAAATTAAAACTCTACAATAAAAGGCACACAAATTAAACCTACAATTTAATAACTACATGATCTAGTCATAACTAAGAGACTAAAACATTACTTACTTATGAACCCAATAATGAACTTGATGAGCAAAGTAAAAACGTAGGATCGTGACTGTTAATTAATGGTGAATTTGTGGATATTTGGATAAAAGAACAGTATAAAAAGAGAAGAGTTTCATTAGATGCAATTAAACGAACTATACGCAAATTAAGAATATCAAATTCGATGAAAAAAATATAAAATAAGTTTTTTACTTTACACTTGTATTTTCTTTAATACTATCTCCGTTCAAAATTACTTTTAAAATATCAATTTTAAATATTTTTGAATTCAGAAATGACATGAACTTATTTAATTTATGTTAATACAATTATGAATATCATAAATCTACCTAAACAATAATACATGTATAAGATTTATTGTTTTCAAAATTTAAATAAATAATATTAATTTTAAATTTAATAATATTTAAATTATTTTTAAAAAATTCAAATATTAGTCTTAAATTCGGATAGGAGGGAGTATAATATTAATGAATCCTGTAAGGTATAAACTTATGAGTATTACAGTCTTTGTCTACATTATACCGACCTTTTCATTTAAATCATTCTTTTAAGGACAATTATCTTTCATATATATATATATATATATATAGTCAAGCAATTCGGACAATTATCTTTCGTATGTATATTTGTGTTAGTCCAAGTTCATGTATGAAAGACTTTGGTATTGACAATTTGAAGGTAATGTAAATGCCCATACTTTGAGAAATGGTCAATTTCCACCTTTTGACTCATTCCTCAGATTCAAAAGTTCATATGTATGGTGTACTAATTTAATGTTTTTAGTGATTATTTTGTTTTATAATTAGTTTTTTATTTAATACGATGGATTCTTTGTTTTTATTTTTAAGGTCATTTATTGTTTTTAAAAAAATTACATAATACTAATTCTCTATCTGAATTATAGTCCATCATCAAGTAACTTTGAAAAGAAAAAGACATAGTATTTGAAATCAAATAAAAGACTGATCATGTGATTAATTATCTACAAAGACAGTAAATTAGTAATAGTCATATCAATTCATTTTAAAAAAATTAAAAATAAGAAATAAAATTTTTTTTAAAAAAAGAGAAGAAGAAACATAAGATAAGATTACTAAAAAAAATACTCCCTCTATCACACAAAAAGTCATTAATAAAATTTTCATAAACTTCAACAACAAAAAATATTTTTTCATGTCTACACCTAAATTTAATTTATTAGTAAATGTATGATAATGAAATTGTGAAGATAAACTTGAGAATATTGTCTCGATTTATACTTTAATTCAAATAAATAAGACACTTTTATAAAATAAAAGAAGTGACTCGACATTTAAAATAGAAGAAATGATAAATAAAATTCTTTTTATAAAACAGAATAAACAGTATATGAAAAAATAATTTAAGGGCGTACTCTTTACGCTTGATTCTTATACTAACACCGACATGCGTTGAAAATAATTATAATTTTTGTTGAATATTTAATTGCAGTATTTGGTCATCCCAATCAATCTTAATGGGAATGAGAAGAAAAAGTCAATTATTTAAGTTGATTCTAACAAAAAAAAGTTATTTAAGTTGAATAGAAATTTAACTTATTGGTTGAATTAACGAATGCTTACCAAACACTCCAGCGAGCACCATCCAAGTTGATAAATTTATATAACCGTAAGTCATTTCTCAAATTTGACAAGTTTTACCCTCCTAAGGAGTTGACTTTGAGATCTCTAGTTAGACCATCAGGTGGTCATTTTCGTAACTTACTACACCCAATTTTTTGTATAAAAAGTGGTGTCTCAACCGGTTAAGAATAAGAAACAAGAACCTGAAACTTGTTAGTACTACTCGATATATATTCCTACCTATATTCACTAATTAATATTTTTCTATTTGATAAGAAGTATTAAAATGGCTGAGAAAAGCAAGATTCTGATCATCGGAGCAACCGGGTACATCGGAAAATTCATAGTGGAAGCAAGTGCAAAGGCTGGCCACCCAACTTTTGCTTTGGTTAGAGAAAGCTCTGTTTCAGATCCCGTCAAGGGAAAGCTCATTGAGAGCTTTAAGAGCTATGGTGTAACTCTGATTTATGTAAGCACAATTTTTATCCCTCTATATTTTTTAAAAATTTTGTAAATTTTATGAGGATTAAAATGCAAATTTTTCCCTTGATTGTGTCCTTAATTTGCATATTTAGCAAAACGGTTCCTTGTCAAACATTTAGTAGGGCAAAACTATCTTAAATGGGACAATTTTACACTACTAAATGTACCACAATGGACTTTTTTTTTGCTAAATATACAAATTGAGGATGAAATCCGCAAATTTTGAAAAACTCGGCAGACAATTTTGTATTTTAGTCATTTATAAGTGGTATTAGAAATTTTGAATGATATGTTGTTGTAAATAAATGTTTGGAACAGGGAGATATGTATGATCATGAAGGTCTGGTGAAGGCTTTAAAGCTAGTGGATGTGGTGATATCAACTGTAGGTTTCATGCAGATAGCAGATCAATCTAAGATCATTTCTGCCATTAAAGAAGCTGGAAATATTAAGGTTGACCTTCATCTTTTGAACATTTGTTTCTTAATTCTTAATTTTACTTCCCATTTTCATTCATCTTTTGCTCGATTAGTATGATATGCTTATTATCAAGACCTTTAGATAATTTTTAAATTAATCATGAGTTGCTAATGAGTCTCATCAAATTAAATAGATCTTTTCACTTGTTGAAATTGTGATATAAAAAAGTCTTATCCAGTGCACAAGTCTCTCGCAATCTCAATTACAAAAGTAACTGAATCCAATTACCAAACTAGGGCACTTTATGAATTTTTACATAGTAATACTTGGTTGTAAGTTATCGACTTATAAAGCTTAACCATTTAGATAGAGGGCTCAACAATATAATGTTGTAAAATTAAATGCGCAGAGATTCATCCCTTCAGAGTTTGGAAACGATGTGGATCGTACTCATGCTGTTGAGCCTGCAAAATCTGCATTTGCAATTAAATCCCAACTCCGCCGAGCAATTGAGGCTGAAGGAATTCCCTATACCTACGTGGTTACCGGTTGTTTTTCTGGCTATTTTCTCCCATCATTGGCTCAGCCTGGAGCAACTGCTCCGCCCAGAGATAAAGCCATCATAATGGGAGATGGGACTCCCAAAGGTAAGAATATAACCAATTCCAACACGGATTTAGATTCCAAGAAGTTCAAAATCGGCATCCTATTTGAGCAGTTCTATAAAAATAAGTTGCATTTATATAATAGAAAATTACATTTGTATAATATTTGTATTACAAAGGTCATTCAAAACCCAATAATTTACTATAAATACAATTCATTTTTATAAACTGCTCAAATGGACTTTACGTCAATTTGGACCGTTTAGAATCAAGATCCATTCCAACAGAAGTCTTAAGGAATTTAGAGTATATATGTATTTTTTTATTTATAATTTTTTTCTTTCCTATTTTGATTTGTAGCCGTATTCAACGAAGAACATGATATTGGCATCTACACCGTCAAAGCCGTGGATGATCCAAGAACACTGAACAAGACCCTCTACATTAAGCCCCATAACAATATTTACTCATTCAATGAGCTTGTTTCTTTGTGGGAGAAGAAGATTGGCAAGGCAATTGAAAAGATTTATTTTCCCGAGGAGCAAGTTCTAAAGCAAATAGAAGGTTAGTAGAAATATAGTGCAAAATTTTTAAAACACTTGTAAGAAACTCTCCAACTCCTAGATGATTTTCTTGCCCAACCAGGACATTTTTATTTCATTAATGATATATATATATATATATATATATATATATGTCATTTCATTGTAAAATAATGTAATTTTATGGTGTGATAGCATTGAAGGGATTATTTTAAAATGAAATGACATAAATACCCTTGACGAAATAAATATAAAAATTTGTACTAAACTTCGTATGTGCTTACCTATTTTCGCAGAGTCACCGATTCCACTCAACGTTATACTATCAATCAGCCACTCAGTGTTTGTTTCTGGAGATCATACCAACTTTGAGATAGAACCATCATTTGGAGTTGAGGCTTCCCAACTTTATCCTGATGTCAAATACACCACGGTGGACGAATATCTTCATCAGTTTGTTTGAATATTTTAAAACTTTATATATTTCCTCTTTATAATAATTAATAAGATATTTCATAGTATCATGTTGTGTTTATTTGGGGTGTTTGGGGCTATCATGTAGTTTTACTACCCGCCCCCTTTTCTTTTTTTCTTTTTTTTAATAAGATGTTATTTTGATCGTGTTGTAATTTGAATTTGTGTATTAATAAAATATTTTCATTCACAAAAGTAATGGTTACAAAAATTTATTCACAAAATAATGTGATTAATTATAATTAGTTATAATTATAAACTCGTCCATGTAAGATAAATCATCAAAATTAATTAATGGAGTATATATTGTCCCATCATTTAGTATTCTTCTAAGTAACCATAGCAAAACTATTTTATCATGAAGGCTGGCATCTCTATCTTTATTTGCTGGTTTTCTTTTTTTCTTAGCCAACAATAGCTGATTCAATGAGAGATCGCAGCAAAACAATGAGGAATTGGACGATCCCGTCCATTCTGTTTCTGTTATGTCTTCTTTTTCTTCTTCCAGATCAAGGTACACTAGGGTTTCTCTTTCCACTTTGGCAGTATATGTATCTATCGTTTTAGTACTAGATCTCATGTAATTTTTTTTGTTTTTGTTCAGCATATTGAGATTTTCAAAACAAAATTGATCTTTTAATTTTTACGATGAAGGTTCTTTACATCTCAAAATATTATCGAATTTTGATTAAACTGTTCAAAGAGTTAAAATAATAAAATACTATTATTAAGACATTTTGAAAAAATTAATTATCAAATAATATTCCTTTCATTCAAATACAATCCTAGACAGATGCTCTACATTATTCAGATGTCTAAATTGTTTAAATCTTAACATTCAGTTTTATCAAACACAACCTTAATCACGTCTTTGTTTCTCATTGTTTAGATTCTTATATAACGTTCATACTCTATAAGATATACATATAAGACTAATTATTTTTTACATTTCTACACCATTTTATTCTTTGAGAGTTTGCATTTGTACAAAACAAAATAACGATGTTATAAACCAGGGGCTGATCCAGAAAATTTTTCCAGTACAGGCGGATTTTCACTATAAGAAAAAGGGTCTGTAATGAAGGACAAATCCTTTACAAGAAATAGTATATCACTCACAAGAGATTTATTGTGAAAAAACTTTCATTCGCGCAATTTCTCGCATTAGAGCTCCTCGCTAAAAGTATCATTTGCTAAGTTAGTGACTAAATATTTTTTATGAATGATATATTGTGAAGAATATGTTCTTCACAAATTATATATTGTAAAAGATTATTTTTGTTTGACGAGGAGAAGATTTTCTCACAATTAATATTTTAAAATAACTAGTAAAAATGTTTTCCTTCATAAATAACAATTTGTGAAGAACGTATTTACTTTAGAAGAGTTAGATTTCCTTCACTAATTACATATTGTTACTTTTTTTTTAATTTACCGAGAAGAAATTTATTCGACAATGCTGATATTAAATAATCAAATAATTACAAATTAAAAATATTTTTAAAATTATTTATTAATTTGTAATGAACATCAAATAAAATATTATATTATATAAATAACCAATTATATAATTCACAGCATAATATGTAATAATTAAGTAACAAAATGTACAAGGCTTGTAAGCAAAACAAATGTAGGTGTCCTGAATGTCATAGTACCTAAAATATTTAATCATTAATACAAGTAAAGAGGTAAGAAAAATAAGCTATAACAACTTTGTAGCTTTGTCATGTTAAGTCCTCTCTTCATTGTCATAATTTTCTTCAACGCAAGATTGGTCTTATAAACTTCAGTCTGCCAAAGAAAAAAAAACACCAAAACTTAACTTTAAATATTTGAATTAAAAGAATATGACAAAAGATTAAACTGACAAAAAAATTAAGAAGCGATTCCACAAGTAAAAGTTATAGTTCCACAAGATCTCTGTCTCATATAAATAGTAAATGTGCCCCAATTATGTAAGAAAAAACTTGTGAAAATATAAATTTTTGTTTGTGCGTGCAAATATCAATACCCTAATTAAATGAGAAACATTATTAAAACGATAAAGATGAGAGCTTGGTACCTATGTATATACATTTATAACCAGATACACAAATAAATGTGCAACAAAATATAATTATAAGTTATCATTATACCCTTTAGGAAGCTTGGTACCGATGTATATACATTTTTTTGCCCCCTCCAAGTTTAACTTTTCTATTAATTTGCCTCATTGAGTTTATTAACTTACATATTTGCCCCTACCCTTATACCTATAAAAAAAATCCAGCAGGGGCAGTTGTCTATGCTGCCCTTGCAATAGATCCGCCCATATTATAAACGATGAACACACAAAAAAAGTGATATTATAAATAATAAACATGCATGTCCAAAAAGTAATATAATAAACATGAGATTACATGCACAAGAGTAAATTAAGAAACATAATTTCTTCGATAAAGATCAATATAAATAAACTTGATTCAACAAGAATTGCTACTCAATTTTAAATTTATTATATTAAATATCCTAACAAATAAATTCAAAGTATTGGTACTAAATATCCAAAAAATACCATTTATTAAGTTTAGAACTTGAGATTCAACAAAAATTATTATCCTATGTGCACTATTAGTTTGCCTTGTCATAAGTCTTAATGATCTTCTTATAACAGAATCTTCTTTTTTTCTTTTTCAAATAAATTTATACGTAGAAAGAATTCTACACAATTTATCAAATTATTAATTTCTCCCTTACTAATGCCCACTTAGATTATTAAAGTAAATATTGGCATTTTTTTTATAAAAAGAAAAAGTCACGCCATTATTTAAGTTTAAAAAGAAAGACTAAATTATTTCTCTATTTTAGAGTACAAGAACTATTATAAAAAAAAATGTACATAAATAAAATTAAAATTAACTATAGAATACAAAGACCAAAATAGTTGTTTAGCCTTCTTACTCTCACAACTATATGCGTTGAAAATAATTATATTTTCAACTGAATACTTAATTGCATTATTGGCTATCCCAATCAATCTTAATGGGAATGAGAAGAAAAACTTGGTCATTACAGTTGAATTGAAATTTAATTTATTGGTCGAATCAAAGAATACTTACCAACTCGATAAATTTATATAAGACCAAGTCATTTCTCAAATTTGACAAATTTTATCCACCTAACGAGTTGACTCTGAGATCACTTGTTAGACCATCAAGAGGTCATTTTCGTAACTTACTCCACCCAACTTTAATTTAATATTATAAAAAGTGGTGTCCCAACAGGTTTAGAATAAAATACAAGAACTTGAAACTTATTAGTACTACTCAATATTCATACCTATATTCACTAATTAATATTTTTCTATATATTTATTTATTATTGAAATGGCTGAGAAAAAGCAAGATTCTGATCATCGGAGCAACCGGATACATCGGAAAATTAGTGGTGGAAGCAACTGCGGCTGGCCACCCTATTTTTGCTTTGGTTAGAGAGAGCTCTGTTTCAGACCCTGTTAAGGGAGAGCTCATTGAGAACTTTGTGTTTGTGAGTTTAAATATACAAATTTAAGACTAGACCCGCACATTTTGACAAACTCATGGTACAATTTTGTATTTTAGTCATTTGTAGGACTAGACTCGCACATTTTGACAAACTAGTGTTACAATTTTAGAAAGATATGGTGGAAATTGTTAATGTTTTGAGCAGGGAGATACGTATGATCATGAAGGTTTGGTGAAGGCTTTAAAAGCAAGTGGATGTGGTGATATCAACTGTAGGTTTCATGAGTTGCTAATGAGTCTTGTCAAATAGATCTTTTCTCTTCATGGAATTGCAAGACAAAAAAGTTTTAAGGAATTTGAAACATATATATATATATATATATGTATGTATGTATATATTGGGAGCCAATTCACAAAAATAGTGTGTATAAGTCTTAACCAGCCACCAAATCTCCCACCTATTACAAAATGTGATTGTCAATGATTTAAAAAAAAAACAAAAACGAAACCCTCTGTAACAGTATTGCAAAATAACTTAACTACCACATAATTGTATTGAAGATGAGATGTTGTCTTAATGTTAATTCAAAATTAGTAATTTTTCCCTATCGCAGCACAGTGTTGTGATAGTTAAATTGTTCTGTAACATGATATCACAGAATGACTTTTTTTTTTTCTTCTTTTTTTTTTAAATTTAAAATTTGGTAGATCTTGCAATTGATGGTACATGATCTCATATATTTACTATATTATAATTTTTTTCTTTCTTGTTTCGATTTGTAGCTGTATTTAGTGAAGAACATTATCTTGTGCAAAAAAAAAAAAAATAGTGAAGAACATGATATTGGCACCTACACCATCAAAGCTGTGGATGATCCAAGAACACTGAACAAGACCCTCTACATCAAGCCTCCTAAAAATATTTACTCATTCAGTAAGCTTGTTTCCTTGTGGGAGAAGAAGATTGGCAAGGCAAATGAAAAGAATTATTTACCTGAGGAGCAAGTTCCAAAGCAAATAGAAGGTGAGTAGAAATGTAGTGCAAAAATTTTCAAACACTTTAGCTGATTTTCTTGCCCCTTAAACACCGAAGACATTTTTTTCACCAAAACCGCATGTGAAGTGATTGCATATAAGCGTCTTATTCTCTTTTATTTCATTAATCATATACATGACATTTCATTGTAAAATAATATATACATTGAAATAAAATTAAAGGTGTCATCATTTTAAGGTGAAATGACATAAATACCCTTAACGAAGATGAACATAAATGTTTGTAGTACTAAACTTTGTATGTGCTTAATTTTGCAGTGTTATTTTATGAATCAGTCACTCGGTATTTATTTGTGGAGATCAAACCAACTTTGGGATAGAACCATCATTTGGAGTTGAGGCTTCTCAACTTTATCCTGATGTCAAATACACCACGATGGACGAATATCTTCATCAGTTTGGTTGAAGATTTTAAACCTTTATATGTTTTCTCTTTATAGCAATTAATAAGATATTTCATATAAAGTTTTTTTTTTGTTTTTTTTTTTATTTTTTTAATTTAAATTTGAACACATGCGCACGTCACCACTCGAACCCCCAACCTCATGGTTAACATGAGTTGGATCATACCATTCAGGCCAATGACAATCGCTTTTCATATCATGTTATGTTTATTTGGGGTTTTCATATCCTGTAGTTTTATTTTTTCTTAATAAAATGTTATTTTAATCTTCATTCTGATGGTGTTATAATTTGAATTTGTGTATTAATAAAACATTTTCATTCACAAATATATTGGTTACAAAAAGTTATTTATGAAATGATGTGATTAATTATAATTAGATGTTATAATTATAGGTTCACCCATATACTATAAATTATCAATTAATTATAAATTTGTTTTAGTATTTTTCTATCCAACAATTCTTTTTAGTAACCATATCAAGACTATTTTATCATGAAAGATGGCATCTCCTATCTTTGTTTGATGGTTTTCTTCTTCTTTTTTTCTCCCGCCAACATTTTTTTTATCACTATGTGAATTATATATATCTTACAATTAATCCCAGAAAAGGAAAATTAAAAAAAAATGAGATGGGCTGGGTGAATGACTGAATAGATGATGACTAATTAGTTCTATTATTAATAGTTGGGCTTGCAATATCACTATATTGGGCTGAGTTAATAATATTTGTTTTTTTACTGTTTTTGCTAACATATAGGTGAAGATATTATAACCAAAAGAAAGTATATACAATTTATTACTAATTTCAATTTTTATAATTTTAGAAATATATTTATATATGCTTAATTATTAATTTTAAAAATAGTCAATTTGACTTAAAAAAGTCCTAGAAAAGCAATTAATTTGGGACGGAAGGAGTATAATATATTGAATACCTCACACTTTCCTTTGCTTTTTATATAGTACTCCCTAATTATTTTGGATGATTAATTAAGGTTGAAATTGAGTCCCTAGTTATTTTAGATACTTAATGAGGAATATAACTGAGTTTGATTTTTCATTGCGAGTGTAATACTTATACCAATTGTGTAATTTATTTATATTTACACTAATATCTTTAAATTTTTAAAGTTAAATCTCTTAACTCGAAGTTAAGATTTTATACGGACGATTTACGTTAATTCAAACTTATATTGTTTGTCTACGAGTCGAGTCCTAATCTTAAATGCGAGTTTTTATTGGAAATGATAGAGTATAAAATTTATCGAATTTGGTTTTCTTATTTTTAATATATATAAAAACTTGATAGTGATATATTCACAAGACCGCAACCACTATTATATACAAATATGATATATATCAAATGTCTATCCCAAAATGCTTCTATGAGTTATGCAAAAAAGTTTCTTCGCATGGAATCGGGTGAAACTTCATGATCTCAAAGTATCTCAAAAATTTTGAGTCCATAATGTACATACCTACTACTAATGGCACTTATGATAATACCTACTTCATCTAATTTTTATTTGTTGGGTCAATATCACAATAATTTGATTGCTAGTAGTCTTGTACTATACATGAACTTGATACTTTTAATGGTCTGGCTTTAATCTATAGAATTGACGAATTTCATATTTTTGATATTTTTACATATGAAGGTAAAAATTATTTTATTTCCATGTAAAAAATGATTAATTAAAAATATCAAAAATACATATAAAAATACTCTCTCCGTCCCAAATTAACTGCTTAGTTTTGACTTTTTTTAGTCAAATTGACTATTTTTAAAATTAATAATGAAGCATATATAAATATATTTTTTAACATTATAAAAATTGGTATTAGTAGTAAATTGTATATACTTTTTTTTGGTTATAATCTCTTCACTTATATTTTGACAAAAATGGTACAAAAATTAGTTTTAAAAATAGTCAATATAACTTTAAAAAGTCAAAACTAAGCAGTTAATTTGTGACGGGGAGTATCTATTTTCTAAAAATACTAGTTGTATATTATATGAAAATAAAGGGGCCCAATAGATAAAAATAGTAGTCCTATATTATATGAAAACAAATGGGCCCAATAGATGAAGTGCGTCAAATGGGGTGTTTGGTCGTTATCATCGTGGACAAAAAAATTCATTAAATATGTCCAGCTAAGGTAAGATAGATATGTCTCACATTAGATCTGACTGTGGACTTCATTTTCACGTTTATGATCTAAGCTAAGTTGCATGTTTTAGTTTGGCAAGAGCTTGTTAAAAATTTAAAGTGTAATTAAAATAAATTTAAAAATATTATTAAATAAATATTTATTCTAACAACATAAATATTACTCTGATATTAACGACAATTTTTATTTTTAGAAGGGACCCGATAATTGCTTTACTGTAATTTATGAAGATTATAACATTTATTCAAGAAATCTGTCACAACAGTATTTATTATTCTTAAAAAAGTAAATTTACTTCTTTGTTCCATAAAAAATTAAAAATTGACTTAATTTAATTTTTCAGGTCAAATAAATTATTTTAAAATTAAAACTTATATAATTTTAGAAAATATAGGCGAAAAACACGTTAGAAATTATGTTGAATTTACTACTAACTCTAGGATGGTTCGAACGAGATATTGATCTCTCACTATCACTTTCGACAATGACTCTAAAAAAGCCATTATCCTTAGAAAACATCATGGCAGCTAGAATGGGCAGGGCTTCACCACAATAATTGAATTGGAATGAGTGAGATTAAATAGTGGAGTATTTAACAAGTTGGGTCCAAACCTAATAGGCCCAAGTGGGGTTAGTCCAAAAATGAGAAAGATATCTGCGACCAAACCCAACCTTAATCACTGGTGCGGTCACGAGCCTCAAGCTGTAGGATGCCTACTTTTTATCCGACTTCACATAAAGTGAGAACGGCACACACGTGGATACCACAAATGCCTAAAAAAGAAAAGTGTAGTTTATTCATCTAGTTTACAAATAAATTGAAATGTGTTACAAAATTACAATTATATTTGTCAAAAAATTTATAATGTGAGCTAGATACTTTAGCCTTTTAATTGTGATGTTTAAGTCCGAAGTCCAATTGTATGTCTTGAAAAAGTTCATTCAAATTTAATTTAATTTGAGAGTAATTTAAGTAGGATTTAAATAAGAATTTAACTTTGAAGTGAAATTTGGGTCGAATTTAACCGATAAATTATTCGAAAATAAGTCTAAAATTTGTGAATTTTGTTGAACGTTACTTGAGTCTACTTGTTATAACAGCGTTCAAGTTAAATTAAAATTTGGCTCTGAAAATTTTAATCAAGTTGAATTTGAATAATCATGAGATCGCCTCATAAAACCCGACCTCTCCCACCTATATATAAATATTATATTAAGATTAAATGTTTGATCAATTTTTATTCTTTGGATATTAATTTTAAAGCAAAGTTTTTGAATTACAAGAAAACTAAAGGATCCAATAGAATTCTCATTTTTGTACAAGTAGTACAAATGATGATTATACATGCTACTAAACAATTGTAAATCATTATATGTATTGACAATCAGTACCCCTTTGTCCAGAAGAACACAAGTCCCCACGAGACCACTACACTATACTATCAATTATTAAAACAGATAATGTGAAAGCTGAAAAAGGTTCCCATTTTTGGTTATGACCAATCTTGTAAGTGGACTTGTAACTTGTAAGACTACTAACTAAAGCTCAAAAACATAATTTTGGAGGTCATGTTATGTTTTCTTAGTTACATAGCAAAGTAAAGTTGTTTTGGCCATTTTCAGAAGTTAAGAAAATACAGGACTGGTTACTATAATGTTTTATTAAAAGTTATGGTTTGTTTGGTTTGGTTTGGTTAGGTTATTATATCGACTAATATTATATTATTTAGTTTGTGAAATATAATCTAACTATTTTAAAATTTATTGGTACACAATACATTTACTTATTATGTTGTGTGTTAAGAAGAATTCGATTTCATTGAATTTTCAAAAAAAGATCAATAAAGAAGAAAGAGAAATTGTACGAATTGACCAAAGCGATGAATAATATGAAATAGGATATTAAAAGTAATTCGTTATATAATAAAAGGGTATGTAGGTAAAAAAGTTATTCAGGTGTCTCTCCGACTGATTTAGTTAGTATTTTTCTATTGCTTTGGTCAGATCAAATTAGACCAATTCAAATTTTCTTTTATCCAAAACAAACAATTTGAATGATTTATAGATTCAAATTTTGAACCATTCAGAGACATTAAGAGCTTATCAAACAGGTCCTTAGTGGTATAAGTCTTAGGGCTTGAGCTGACTTGTGCAGATGAGCTGGGGCTAATGTAGAGAAAGGTGTGTCACTTGTGCTGCAAGGCAAAAGTAGGTTAGTAAGACCCCCAATAGGAAGCCTCTCCGATGGTTAAGTCACAAGTGGATAATGACCTAAATTCTAGAGGCTTAGGAATGCAAATAGACAAATGAGAGAATTTACTTTGAAAATGGAGGAAGAACCCCTATTTATAGCGGTAAGGCTGGTGGTGAAAAGATAGTCATGCCTTTGAAAATGCCTTTCAAGTGTGGGCGTCTGGGTGGATTTGTTCAAATTATTAATAAGAGTTAAAGTCTAGTATGCCCTTTAAGTGGGAGTGTGAATTTTTATGTTGTTCCCAATAAAAGTAGACATGTGTCACGGTATTATTGGGTGATTACTCGATGTTTGTATATAATCTAAAGAATGTACAAGTATTGTATATACTCTCGAATAGTTTTGACGCAACGTACTCCCTCCGTCAATCAATATAAGTCGTTTTAAAAAAAAATTGTTTCTTAATATATGACGTTTGAGAATTTCAAGTAAACATTAATTGCTTAGTTTTCAATATTACCTCAAATATTAAATATAACTTTGGTTCTCTTACTATTTTTTGCCCAATAAATAATACTCTCTTTTCTAATACAAAGATAATATAGACAATTAATATTATATTTAATGATATACAATCATTTCCTTAATAGTTATGCACAACTCTAAAACGACTTATATTAATGGACAAAAGGAATATATCATATATCATTTTTAAAATGCTTTATACTTTTATTTACTGCATACAAAGAAATATACATTCATAAAATTATACTAGTAGTAATTATTTATATATAAGATGCATTTTCCGATTTTTCTTATCACTCTCTCTTTGAAGGGATATCGATAATCAATAATCTCCCAATTCCCCATTTGCACATATCTTTCATTTAATCGTTTGTACCAGTTAAAACAACACAAAAATTTAGACAACAACTGTATGTAAGAGTACAATAAAAAAAATTATTTATATGACGATTAATATTGTGCTAAATATAAATTACGACTAACATAAAACTAAAAGTAATAAAATAAAATTTTAATTTACTACCTTTTATTACATGTATCTTAATTTTTAATATTGACATAAATTTATGAATTTATATATATATATAGGAAAATTTTCAAAAGTGAACTCTTAAAAAGCGAATTAAAGACGAACCGTCGTCTTTAGTGCATATGGCGACGATTCGACCCGTCGCCAAAATTTGTGATTATATCTAAAATATACCACAAAAAAAAAGGGTGAGATTTTGGTAGCCTGTTCACTTAAGGTAGAAGAATAGAAAAGAAGAAAGGAAAAGAAGTGATGCGACCACACAACTAACCACTTACATTCTCCACTCGCCCGCGCTTTCTTTCTTTTTCTCTGTGTGAAGCATCGCATCACACAAAGCATATTGGATTCATTCATTGTTTCTCTTCTTCTTCCTCAACAATGGAGTATGGTGTCGGCATCTGATGGGACCTACCTACTCTACTCCCCTACATTTTGAATTTTCAATTAATTAATCTAATCCAATTCAGACGAATCAAATCCAATACTCAAAGAATAAATGTACCCTCTCACACTCCATTGAAAATTTTGAATCTCCTCTGATCAAAAATGGAGTCCAGAACTCGTCTTGATTACGCTCTCTTTCAGCTTACACCAACCAGAACCAGGTACCACTGTTATATTGTTTGATTCTTTTCCCTCTTTTTTTTTTTCCAATTTTTTATTTTTTTTTTATTACTTACTTATTATTCAGTTCATCTCTCGAGTGTCAGCTCTAATTTGGATTTTTCATCCTCTTTTTAATTTTTGTTTGTTGAAGATGTGATCTGGTAATTTTCGCGGGAAAGTCTAGTGAAAAACTAGCTTCTGGTTTGCTGGAGCCGTTCCTTTCGCATCTGAACTCCGCTAGAGATCAGATTTCAAAAGGAGGATACTCCATCACTCTTCAACCTTCTGCCAATGCTCCTTGGTTCACCAAAGCCATTTTGGAAAGGTCAACATTAAATCATTCATGCTACCAATTCTCAACATTCATTATTACTCGACTTCAATTTCGTTATACTCATAACTTTTACTCACTTACCAAAAAAAAAGAGAAAGAATTCATGATCCAGCATTCTAATGCATTTATAGACATAGCTAGGAATGATATTGTTGGATTTGTTATTGTTTTAAATCTTCTAATTTGCTTACTTTTGGTCTATATATGTCCTTTTTCCTGTTTGGTTTGTAATCATAGTCAATTTCATATTATTAATCAAATAGTGCTTTTTGTACATCTCTCTCTTGTATGATATTGTCTTCATCTTATTTTTATCATCATTATAGATCTCTTTCATATTTAATATCTACTTCTTATTTTTTTTTATTATCAGGTTTGTTAGATTTGTCGGCACACCTGAAGTTCTTGAGAGATTTGTTACATTAGAGCGTGAGATTGCTCAGATCGAAACTTCTGTTAAACCAAATGGACCGACAACAGATACAGAAGGTATGTCCTAATTTCATTGACAAGTAGATTGCATATTTGAATTTAGCATTTGCTTAGTACCATAATATATTAGAGAGGGTTGTAATATGACACACTTAGTACTATTAGTATCAATTTTTAGGATTTTATTCATGTCCAACTGCTGCACGTCAATGTAAAAACAGAATACACTTGCAACTAGATAATAGTTCTGTTTTTTCTTCTTTTTCTTTCGGTAGGTGATTTTAAAAGTTCTTTTCTTTTTCTTTTTTTTCCTTCTTGAACTGTTTCATTTGATGCTTAAATTTTGAAGTTAATATGTGATTATTTTCAGTTGTTTTTTTTGTTTTTTTTTTTTTTGTAAATTTGAAAAGTGGTTAAACGATTTAGATGTTTATGGGAGACCTAACATGCTTGTTTTCCTAACATTCAGCAATTTGAAGTAATTGGGAGAATTTTGGGTAATCTTCACATAAATGTTGTCATATTTTAAACTTGGTCTCTCAAGTATCATTTTTTATCATTTATTATTCAATTTTCTTCTTTCATTAATAAAGGGAATCTCTTGCCAAAAAAATTGAGATTGAGAAATATGTTTGATACACCACATGATTGTTCTTTCTAACTAACTTGGAATTAGCAGGGAACGTATTGGCCACCGATGGAAATACAAAAAAGTCAGCTTCTTCCTTTAAGGTATACCATAATTTTTGCACACACATATTTCTAATTTCTTCTGAAATCTAACTAAATCATTTTCAATCTTCTTTGTTATGCTGAACTTTAGTCAACTGGTGAATCCAATGGAACTAATAATGATGAAACTTCCAAGTAAGATTATCTTCATTCATGCTTGGCCTACTTGCAAGCAACTATAGCTATACATTCCTTTGCAGCAACTGTTTGCCTTTTCTGATGGACAGGGATCATCTTCAACGTGTTCTAAAAACTCGGAAATCTGTACTCCAGAAAGAGCAGGCAATGGCTTATGCACGTGCCTTAGTATCAGGGTTTGAGATGGATTACATTGATGATCTAATTTCCTTTGCTGATGCTTTTGGAGCTTCCCGTTTAAGGTACCGTAGTCTTCTAATTCAGTGTTCAAGTTTTGTGGAGACAAACATGAAGAAATATGTCATCCTAGCATGGACATGAGATCAAGTCATTTGCTTTTGAATTTTGAATCAATGCTTGACTCATTATATTAATGCATCAAACTTCTTGTGCAATTGGCTGTTGCATTGATGGTCTCAGAAGCTGACTTTGGCACAAAAACACATTTGCTAGAGTAACTGGGCTTTTTTGTTTCACTTTAATATCTAACTGTGTCCATATAAGATTGTCTTTATTCTCAATGCTTTTGGACTGAAAAGACATCTAAATCAACCATGCTGTTGTTGTTGGACCCTAAGTGCCGGTGCAATAAATACCAAGCTCAGCTGTTCCACATGACTCCCAGACTCCCAGTCATCTTCTGAAGCTAAGATAATTTGAATCATGTGAACACTATAACTGGCTCAGGATTGATTTTACGAATAACTATTTTTCATCATTCATTATATTAAGCAAATCCACAATTCTTTTATAAAAATATTTGGTATTGGAAGATTCTGAGCAACTTATTTCTTCAACTTTTGGGATAATTAGTTGAGAAAATTATGTAAAAAATTGAACTTGTATCTGATTAAGATGTGAACTTTATGGGTTCACTTGACTTTCACACCCATGGTTATGATCCCAATCTTGTATGCAACTTTGTCACAGTGAAAATGATCCGAGATGTATATCCCTATTTTGCCATCCTATGCAATTGTAGAATTTCAAAAAATTGCCTCCCTTTCCTTTAATTTGCTTTCAAAACTAAAAGTATTTTCTCAGAGTAAATTTGTATGTTGATAATTCAATTTAATCAGTCGCATTCCATAAAACCAATAAAGAACATCTCAACATTGATTAGCTCAATCTGAGACTGGTAAAAAGTTCAATGCTTTAATTTCTGGATCTTTAAGTGTGATCTGAGTGAATTTTTATAGTAGTTGATTTATCTTTTCACCTTGTTTTGACTTTTCCCTTCTCAATATCCTTGCACATTTTTAGGCATTTCTAATTCTTCATGTATACTCGTATGCTTGTCCGTGCCTGGGTCTAGCAAGACGGAATAAAGGCCCGGTAAAAATAAAATGTAAAAACTTTGCTAACTTGAAGATTGTTATTTTAGGTCAATGAGAGCAACTTCTTGTCTTGATAATCATGTTTTCAGTATTCTTTTTACTCAGGATAGCTTGCATAAACTTTGTGGAATTGTGCAAGAAAAAGAACAATGATGGTGCCTGGAGGGATGAAATAGCAGCAATGCAGGCATTCTCTCATTCAGGATTGCCATACTTGGGAACATCTGGAATAATACTTGCTGGTGAAGATAATGACTCTAGCCGAGAATTCATGATTAATGTCCAGAATGGTGGCCTCTCTAGCAGGAAACCAAATGGCACTAATGAAGCATCAGCATCTGAATCAACCATCAGTCCTGTTAGTTTAGACAATAACCAAGGTAATGTTAAAAATTCTTGTTCTTGCTACCTCAGGTATCATGTGACTTGTGATTGCTAAAACAACTGGCATCATGACCTCATTTTGGTTTTTAGATAAAAGTCACACATGAGAATATTATAGTTGAAATCGTGCCTATAATTACATATGAAGTCTTGGTAAATAGTAAAAATAAAAGTCAAAGATTGTGAACTACGTGAAGTCATTTATCGCAAGTATATAGTGTAAGTTTCCTAAGCAGTACTTGAAACAGTCAATATATGGTGTATTGTCCATTATGCTCCGTAATAAGTCAAGTCCATTTTCTGTCATAAATGGCGTAGGCAAACTGATGAGAACTGTACTGGATTCCTAAATTCTTATGTGATCCTTAAAGTTTTCAATTTGGAAGATTTTTTTAGTATACATGCCGTACTCATGAACTTTTGATGGACTATCTCATGGAAAAATAAGGCTGCTTCAACTAGGTATGGGCCAATAAAGACATTGATTTGACTCAAATATAGCGGTTTAAAGCTACAAAAATATAAATATGATTATAAGATGCTGTTGAACAACATTGAGAGAAGAATAAAAGGTACTGAAATTTCCAAGAAAAACACTTTCTTGGAGATGGTTTGCATTGAATCATTTGTCAGAGTCAAGAAGTCTGCATTTGATAAAAGCGACTCAAATGCAACTAGAACAGAACAAAAAAAACATGTAGCTGTTCTGAACATATTTATTTAACTCTTACTGTGCTATTAATCAGAGGAATGTAACTTGATTTCTGGTTATTTCTACAATAACTATGCTTGTCAAGATTATTGATTTCCATGGGCATGCATTATAAGCAAAATTCGTTTAGAGATCAATAGAGAATTAGAGATTAAGTTCTGGTATTTAAAATAATATGTGCAGATAATGGCCTGCCAACAATAACTCAGATGGCATCAACAGATGCCAAAGCGACATTGCCAATATCATGGACAAATCAACTTCCTCAGTACATGCACAATTTTCAGGGTCCCGCATTTCAACATATGCCCCCATATCCTGGGTACCATTTTCCTGGCTTGCAGACCCCTGGTTACTATGCAGGACATATGCCATGGCCTCCAAACGTAGAAAATGTTGGAGAACTAGATAGAGACCGAAATCATAAATCATCTTCCAGGACTAAAGCGAAATCTTCACATGATAAAGCTTCACGTACTTTAGAACTAGAGGGTAACTCTGATAACAGTGACTCCAGTTCTGAGAATGTTTCAGATGAGTATGAGGAGCATGAGAAAAGGTATTCTTCAAATAATAAGATTCGTGTAAAGAAGCATGGGAATAAATCCTCAAGAAAGGTGGTTATTCGCAATATAAATTACATCACTTCAAAAAGAGACGGGGAAAGGGGCAATTCTTCAAGTTCATCTGATGAGGGTGAATTCATCAATGGGGATTCCCTTAAGCAGCAGGTAGAGGAAGCTGTTGGATCATTGGAGAGACGCCATAAATCAAGCTCTCATGGTACTAAGAAAAGAGAAGGCAGTAAGCATGATAACTGGGATATTGCAAATGTCATCACAAAAAATTCTGAAGGGGAAAAAAGCAACGAAAACTGGGATATTTTCCAGAATCTTATACTGAAGGATGCAGATTCAGGGTCTAATGTTATGAATTCTGAGTCTGTACAGGCTGAGTATCTCACAACCAAGAGACATGGGGAAGAAATGCCATTTGCATTTGGAATGGAGTCTCGGGAAATGTTGGAACGTCGTGGTGTTTCAAATGATTCTTTCATTGTCACTGATAAGTATATCAGTGAAGGGAAAACCCGTGTAGAAAACTTTGAAACTGGGGAAAATGTCTGCCAAGTTATTAAGAGAGACAGCACATATGAGGAGTTGTTAGTTTCACAACGAATTGAAGGATCAGAGAACTATTCAAGTGTTGCCTTTTCTGATTGTGCCATTGAGTCTGCCATCATCAAGAACCAACAAGGAGATTGGTTCGTTAATAACCAACTGGATAAATCCTCAAATCAGGATAAAAGAGTGGGCCATAATATTTTTGACAGGGGTTATGATGCATCATTTGGCAGAGATCATACCGAGTCTGGGAAAAACAAGAAAGATGTCTTTGTTGATGATTCTTTCATGGTTCACTCTATGGACAACTCTACTGATCCTCAACCGAGGACAGATATGTTCTTGGTTTCAGATATTGGACGAACTATCAAAGTTGATGATAGCGCACCAATTCATTTACAAGAAAAAGTTGAAGCTGCTAGTATCTCTGAGCCAGACGACCTTTATATGGTTCTTGGACGGGAGACAGCTTCTGAGCAAGCTGTGGCACCTTGGAATCCTGAAATGGATTATGGAAATAGCAATCCATTGATTGAAGCTGTTAAAAAGAACCCTAATGGTGAACTGAATGAGTCACTTGATGGTAAGCTGCCATCTCATGGTAAGGAAAGCACAAGAAGAACTAACGGAGCTCCTGAAAGAAAACTTCCAAGTAAAGAAGCAAGACCCAAAGCTTCAGTTGGCTCTCTAGGAAGGAGCAGATCTGAGATTATATCAAGAAGCAAAAAACCTCCTGGAAGCAGAACAATTGTCCAGAAGAGCAAATTTGAGCAGGTACCCAACACGCGTATAATTAGTGCTTGGACATTGCATGTCAATCAGAATCATTTCATTTCCTGTCCTTAGCATTAGAAAATTTCTCCTTTTTATCCAGTTGAAGTGACCATGTTACTCATTATCAGAATACATAACTGTTGAACAATTTTGATGATATTCTTGGGATGTCTACATGCCTATGTTGCTAGTATATTATTGATTAATATTTTTGCTATTTCATCCTTTCATATCATTTTTACCTTCTCTTTTCCTTTTTCTTGTTCCCATTTTCACAGGATGAAGAGAAAAGAAGGAAAATGGAGGAATTGCAGATTCAACGTCAAAAGAGAATTGCAGAAAGAAGTGCAGCTAGTGGTAATACTCCAGCGTCGTCTAAGGGAATCTCAAAAGAGAGCAAGGCAGCCATGGACTCCATGAAGAATGAGAAGCCAAAAGTCCGGGCCCCAACTCATGACGCAAAAAAATTACATAAACCAATCCTCAGGAGTTCCACCATCGACCGCCTTGCTGCTGCACGTTTAACTGGCAAGCTCTCACCAACTGAGCTCAAACCTGGCCAACCTCAAAAGCGAGCCACAAAAGGAACTGGTGGTGAGGTTTCTTCTTTGTCACGTAAGACAGCTGGAGCTGAGAACAAGAAATTAAGTGACAGGGTAAAGCCTTCAGATAAAAAGAAAGGTCAAAAGACATCAAGTAGTTTACCTTATTCTGTATCTGACACCCCTGAAAAGAAGGATTCCACAGATGGCATGGCAGCACTGCCCAAAGACTTCAGCACTTCAAATGGAACTCAACCCTCCAATATCGTCAATGAAGTTGATAACATTGAGGAGTTTGATAGCGTATCTTCAGTCAAGAAGAATGTCGATATGGTTCCACTGGCCAATTCTTTTGATGAGAATAGCTGCAACGGAATTTCATCGAATGGAAACTTATCTGTGCAGACTGAAAGTCAGTCTGCACAACTGGATCACTTGAAAGGTGGCAATAAGGAAATATCTAAGTCACTTCAAGTTCTTCATGAGGAGACAAAAGTTTCTAGTGGCTCTGGTCAAGTAGTCCTTGATACGACTATAAATCCTCTACTCATGGCACCTAGCAAAGGCAAGTTTCCTGGCTCACCAGAAATTTCTGTGATAGAAAGCTCAACCCCACCACCAGAAAACCATATACGCCCGGAGCCACTTCACTCTAGGAAGAAATGGGACAATAGTGAAAATCCTCCTAAAGCTCCAAAAGGGTTCAGAAAGCTTTTATTGTTTGGTTTGAGAAGTTGAAACTCTCCTTTTTCTCAAGTACATAATAACTATTTTGGATGAGATTTGTGGATTTGTCTTTTGAATTGCTCGATTTTCCAGTAGATGCAAGTCATGTGACTGCTGAATTGAAGACACGCCAGCGTAATAAGGCCCCGAGTGCTACTGCCATATGAAGACAGTCGGTTTTGATATTGTCTGGATTACCACAGAGGAGATACTTAAAGAAACAGAATTACCACTGAGGCAGTAAACTGGTAATCCATGATCCTATTGTTTTCTATATATATCTGAGTTGATAATGTTAATACCTTATGATTGTTGATTGTATCATTGTAATTTTATTTGAAATTATGTTGTACATGAAAAAAATAAAAAATTTGTGTAAAGATTCTTTTATTGTAATACAGTTTGTCTTTGCAAGTGTTATGCACTGTGCAAGAGTTTCTTTAAACTTTTTTGTTCATCTGGCAATGCATTGCTTTGTTGTATGCAGTATGCACCACTCTTTTGGGATTCTAACTACTATCACTCCCCGTTAAAAAACTCTTTGTTTACTGAATCTAAAGAATCTGTTCATCTGTACTACAGTTGATATCCTGTGTATCATCTATTTTCTCATAGCAGATTTTGATTTTCAAAAAGAATCTTCAATGCGGGCAAATATTTTTTGTTAAATCAGACCATGCACTGGTTAGCGCGATTCTGCCTCTCCTCTCTGCCTCTGGTCTTTTGGATCAGAACACGTTTCGCAGTCACTACAAAGGGATAAATGTAAATGTGAAAGTAAGAAGATTTGATACAGTAAATTATTTCAGAGAACTAAAATATAGACGAGTACCATCAATTATCAGTAGAAAATTAGACTGCAAAAAGGAGCTTAAAAAACCTCATTCTTGACAGCCATATTATTTAGAAGCAAAGAAGATCAAAGAAGGACTCATTATCTGAATTTTTCTGCATGCATGCATGCATATAATCTTTCTTTAGATCTGTGAACTCTGCAACTAATTCATCATTGTCTGGAAGCTTTGGGTGAACATGGCTTAAGCGAGGCTCCAATTCATCTCCTCACCCCTCGTGATTTTCAGTAACAACTTCTCGTTCATATTCAGAATTCTGCAAATCATGGCTTTTGGAAACTGAACTCATTTTGTTATGAGCAAGTGACTTGTAGTCATTCTTTTTTAGTAAGACATCGCGTCTCTTATCTGAAAACATTTTTTTCGTCGAAACTAGAAAGCTGATCATGCTTATTATTCTGTGCATGAACTGCAGCTGTACTATCTGATTCACCAAGAGAATTAAGCCAAGAACTAACCACCCTCTTGCAAGCTGATAATGAAAAGTTTGACCTAATCCTTCGCAGCAGTTTATAATCAACTTTGTTACCTCGAATAGCCAAATCCAAAACTATATCTTTCTTCTTGAACTCGCGTTTCTTCAGCCAAAGACTAACATTTGCTCCTGCAAAGTAAATATAGCTAATTTTATAAGACTAGTATCGGCGGTCTTTAGAAACAAGTTGTATTTTATATAGTAGATAGTTGAATTTGCATAATACTTGCATAACAATTATATAACATAGATTTGCAAATCCAACTCTAGATATATGAAATGCAACTTGTTTCTCTATAAACTGCCAAAATGGACTGCCAGTTACAACTACCTAGAATCAGGATCCCAAGTAAATACAGATTGTTAGAACTGAGTGCTGTGTATGTGTGTATGTGTTGTGTATGTACTGTGTATCTCCACTGCCCTGTTTTCCTCCTCCACTAGCTCCAATCTCGTGTATAAATTAGGGACCCTTGTAAATGTAGCAAACACATGAAATGTATATAGTTTCTACATTTTAACATGGTATCAGAGCATCAAAGCAGTTTTTAGAAGCTTTTTATTCCTTTTTTTTCATTTCCGCTACTGCTGCTCTAAAAATTCAATCAGAAAACTAGCCAAACTAGTAGATATAGCAAAATTGAAATCACAATTCGATCCGTCAGTATCAGGCGACCAGCACAGAAGTTTCCGGTTTGGAACCCACAGCCACACGCGCCCTCACGCGCCACCTCACGCGCCTGACGCCGACGCCACGCGCCATCGCCGACCGGCGCGTGAGGCCTTCTCCGGCGAGCTTTTCCGGCGCGGCTTCTGGCAGGTTGCTCGTTTCTCTCTCTTCTTACTATCCACAGTGGTTTCAGAGAGAAAAATTCAGGTTTGTCTGTGTTTGGCTTATTGTTAGTTCGACAGTACATGCTAGCTTACTGTTTGGACTACTGTAACTTGGTTCTGGGCTTATTTTCTATCTCTGTTGGGCTTACTGTGAAGAATAATTGATTGGGATTATTACCTGCCACTTCAAAAATAATAACAATTTCAAAACCATCACTGTAGGCTTGTTATCACTGTCTGGCATAAAGTTCTGCTTCCTGTTAAGCTTTAACTGTGATCTTTTCCCACTGGTGCCTTTTGTTTCACTGTGATCTTTTCCCACTGGTGCTTATTGATAGAGCCATAAAATTATCCTTGTTGTTATTTCCTTGGATAAAATATTGCTGCTTCTATTATTTTACCATGGCAGAATCTGGCCCCATTACTGAAACCAACAAAGTACAAATGATACGAAATCATCATCTTAATTCTGCGTTGGTTCTTAGTCCATTTAAGTTGGACGGAAATAATTATCTCGCTTGGTCCCAAGCATGTCGTATGTCCATTGAAGCTAACCGAATGCAGCACTTTATCACCGGTACAACAACCATGCCTACACAAGCAGGCATAGCCCAAGAAGAGTGGAAATCTGATAACTCCATGGTAAAAACATGGATTTTTAACTCAATGGAACCTAGTATGAGGAGCAGCTATATGTTCTTAGACACTGCATTTGCACTCTGGGAGGCTATCTCTCAAACCTTCTCTGTTAGTGGTGATATGTCCAAAGCATATGATATCCGCAAAAGAATCCGTGAACTAGGTCAAGGTGAGAAGTCTGTGGCACAATATTTTGCAGAAATAAATGCACTATGGCAGGAGCTAGATCATTACCGGGTTTTTTCACCTAAATGTCTGGAAGATACAACTGCTTATCAAAAATTTGTTAATGAAGATAGAGTTGTGGATTTCTTGGCCGGTTTGAATATAAAATACGATCAAATTCGAGCAAAGATAATAGTACAGACACCTTACCCATCACTACGAGAGGCTCATGCTAGAGTCCAACAAGAGGAGAGTAGACGTCGGGTAATGGTCCTAAATATAAATCCAGTTTGATCGCTTCAGCCATGATTGCTTCATATCCTAAGTCTGGCCTTCCCATCCCTTCTTCTGTTGAAAGGGAGACCCGTGAATGTGACTATTGTGGGGGGAAGAATCATACCCGAGACCGCTGCTTTAAGCTTCATGGGCGTCCTAAAGGACGTGGCGGTCGTTCTAGTCGTGGACGTGGGTCTCATGCCTACATGTCTACTCCTCCACCTTCTGCAGATGCACCTAGTACCGCAGACACTACTCATGCACTGACTCCTGAGGAAATCACTGCCTTTCGGAAATTCTATTCCACTCCTACTTCCTCTCATTATGCCCAGACAGGTATCCATCCTCGTGCCTTTTATGTTTCACCCACTAGCCATAGTTGGATTATAGATACAGGTGCCTCCGAGCATATGACTGGGTCCTCAAACCTTTTTACTTCATATATGTCCCGCTCGGGAACAGACAAGGTTCGAGTTGCTGATGGATCTCTGTCCTCTATCTCAGGGAGTGGTTCTGTAGTTTGTACCCCTTCATTGACTTTATCATCTGTTCTTCATATTCCTTCCTTCACTGCTAATTTATTATCTGTCCAACGTCTTTCTGAATCTATGCATTGTTCCGTAACCTTTTTTCCAAACCATTGTATTTTTCAGGACTTAGTGACGGGACAGCAGATTGGCAGTGGTAGTGCAGTTGATGGTCTCTATTATTTAGATGTTCCCTCATCTAACATGGTTCCTACTCAGGCTCTTCACTCTGTTTCAGACTCCAACCTAGCCTCTCTCCATCAATGGCATCGTCGTTTGGGTCATCCTTCTTTCTCAGTATTGGAAGTTTTGTTCCCGTCTTTAGTTAAGAATTGTAGCAAAACTCAGTTTTTGTGTGAACCGTGTGAACTCGGTAAACACAAACGTTCGACTTATTCTGCTATTAACAGTCATCAGTCTGCGTCCTTTGCTATTATCCATACCGATGTATGGGGGCCCTCTCGGATTGTTTCCCGTTCTGGTTTTAGATGGTTTGTAAGCTTTATTGATTGTCATTCTCGTGTCACTTGGATTTACCTTTTGCGTTCCAAAAATGAAGTTTTTGATTGCTTTCAGGACTTTCATAAAATGATTCAAACTCAATTTAACGCTAAAATCAAAATCCTCCATAGTGATAACGGTCGTGAATACAGTAATAATCATGCTTTTGAATCTTACCTCTCTCGGCATGGCATCATTCTTCAAACCACCTGTGTCCAAACTCCAGAACAAAATGGAGTAGCAGAAAGAAAAAATCGACACCTACTCGAAGTTGCCCGCACTCTTATGTTTACCATGAACACTCCTAAATTTTTATGGGGTGATGCGGTTCTAACTGCGGCATTCCTTATCAACCGTCTTCCTTCTAGAAGCCTTGGAAACAAAAGTCCTATCTCCATTCTCCAACACATATCCACTCCTTCTCCCTCGCCGCGAGTTTTTGGATGTGTATGTTATGTTCATGATAAATCCCCCACTCGAGGATGTGTATGTTATTCTCCAACCCAAAAAGGTTATAAATGTTATCACCCCCCTTCTCACAAAGTGTTTGTTACTCGGGATGTAACTTTTTGGGAGTCTGAACCTTTTTATTCTTCTTCACCGTCTCCTCAGGGGGAGGATGTTATTGATGAGGAGACGTCGTTTTTTGAAACTGGTATTACAAATACAAATACAAGTATTATTATACCATCTTCTTCTACTCCTGTTGTTATTTCTGATAATGCTACACAGGGGGAGTTACAGTTACAGTCCGAGCCTGAGTTGAGAACCTATACTCGAAAAGGGAAGAATAAGGTCACCATTGCTGCACCACTACACCAACCTTGCCCTGAACCGAGTCTTGGTAATACTAATGGTATGAATCATGATCCTATTTGTTCTTCTGATGATACTAACATTCCTATTGCTCTTAGAAAAGGTGTCAGGTCTTGTACACAACATCCTATCTCGAATTTTGTTTCATATGATAAATTATCTGCATCCTACCATTCCTTTGTTTCTTCTTTGTCCTCTATATCTATTCCTCAGGGGTGGAAAGAAGCAATTAGCAACGAGAAATGGAAACATGCTATGATAGAAGAGATGAATACCCTGAAAAAGAATGATACTTGGGAACTAGTTACTCTTCCTTATGGGAAAAGACCAGTTGGTTGCAAATGGGTATATACAGTGAAACAAAAGGCAGATGGGATAGTTGAAAGACTCAAAGCCAGGCTAGTTGCAAAAGGGTACACTCAGACTCACGGGATTGATTACCAGGAGACTTTTGCTCCCGTGGCAAAAATGAACTCTGTTCGTACCATAATCTCATGTGCAGCAAACTTTGGCTGGGATATTCAACAATTGGATGTGAAAAATGCATTTCTTCATGGGGATCTAGAAGAAGAGGTATACATGGAAATACCCTCTGGTTTTGTCTCATCTGTCACCAAGGGAAAGGTTTGTAGACTGCGAAAGGCTTTATACGGATTGAAGCAATCTCCTCGAGCCTGGTTTGGTAAATTCCACAAAGCAATGATAAAACTTGGGTACAAACAGAGCCGAGCAGATCACACTCTATTTGTCAAACAAATAAATGGTAAGACAGTAATTCTTATTGTTTATGTTGATGACATTGTAGTGACAGGGGATAACAACGAAGAGATAGTTAACCTCAAGGCAAGCCTGGCTAAAGAGTTTGAAATCAAAGATCTGGGCACCTTGAAATATTTCCTTGGTATTGAAGTTGCAAGATCTCCCAGTGGAATTTTTCTATCTCAACGGAAGTATGTTCTTGATCTCTTAACAGAAACTGGCATGCTGGGATGTAAACCTGTTGATTCCCCTATTGAAGTTAATCATCATCCAGAAGGAGGCACAGGACCTACGGTTGATAGAGAGAGATATCAACGTCTAGTGGGACGACTGATATACTTGTCTCATACTAGACCCGACATATCTTATGCTGTGGGTATAGTCAGTCAATACATGCATGACCCTCGACAAAGTCATATGGAAACCGTTTACAGAATTTTGAGGTATCTCAAGTCTGCACCCGGTAAAGGTTTATTGTTTGCACCACATGGTCATATGAGAGTCGAAGCTTTTTCCGACTCAGATTGGGCTGGCTCTATAGAGGATCGTCGATCTACATCAGGCTACTGTTCATATTGTTGGAGGTAATCTTGTCACTTGGCGTAGTAAGAAACAGTCAGTTGTGGCAAGATCTAGCGCTGAGGCTGAATACCGTGCTATCGCCCTAGGTATATGTGAACTAATGTGGCTTCGAACCTTGCTAGAAGATTTGGGTGTTTCAACTAAAGGGCCTATGCAGTTGTTTTGTGATAACAAGGCAGCCATTAGTATTGCAAATGATCCAGTACAACATGATAGAACGAAGCACATTGAGATTGACCGACACTTCATCAAAGAAAAATTAGTCAGTGGTCTTATCTGCTTACCTTTCGTAAAAACAGAACATCAGCTAGCTGATATTCTGACTAAAGGTCTTAGTAGTAAGATGTTTCATCCCTTGTGTTTCAAGTTGGGTATGCGAGATATCTATACACCAACTTGAGGGGGAGTGTTAGAACTGAGTGCTGTGTATGTGTGTATGTGTTGTGTATGTACTGTGTATCTCCACTGAGGAAAACAGGTCCTGTTTTCCTCCTCCACTAGCTCCAATCTCGTGTATAAATTAGGGACCCTTGTAAATGTAGCAAACACATGAAATGTATATAGTTTCTACATTTTAACACAGATATAGCACAAAGTCCGAGGAATCAAACCTTTTGGCATTCAGAGACCAGGTTTTGGTGATTAATTTGAGAGGTTCCCAAGCAAAGTGTAACCTCTTTTGCTATTTCATTTATCAATTGGAGCTTTACATCATCTAGCACTACAAAGTTTTGTGCGTAGATTATGCTTTATTTGAGGGTTGACATTGTTTCCAGGCAGCAGTTCAACACTAGCCCTTTCAAAGTCCTGACCAAAACGTTGTTTGAACAGATTTCGCAGCGCGTGTAGCTCTGGCACGTCGCCACCACATCTCGAGGCAGCAAATATAACATTTGACATCGCTTCGCTAGCATCATTTGATAAGTTACTGCTTGCAAAATCATAAACCAAACAATGATAATATTAGCCACTAAACTGTTCTATAACACAAAATGAAGTAGTGCCTAATGTATATATTTACCTATGCCTGCTGATATTGCCAATGTTTGTGTAAATGCAATCACAAAATTGCTCAATTTGGCCATATGCTGAGAGCATGCACTGGTCTTTTATATAGTTGCTCAACCTAAAAGTACATGTATTAAACTAAAGGTATACTTTTATATAGGAGATAGAAGAGAGCAATGGAAATTCTTATTGCAATAGAAATTGAGTCAGTTTAATTCCTTTGAAGATTAAAAAAGAGATGGATAGTAACGAGAAATCGGGAGTTCAGCAGTTCGTGACATAAAAATAGTTACAGTCTTGTATTTCGTGCATACATAATTATATTATGCATAAAGTATAACCTGCAAAGTAAGACTGTTGACTATTTTTATTATTATTATTATTATCGAGAACGTTCTACGGGATTTGGGAATAAAAAGGAGTCAGATGTAAAATTTTACCCTAGATTGTACAATGTCAAATAGACCACTTTGAAGGAATTGAGCAATATCAAATTGTAATTGCCTTATGATGGCAATTCTCCTACTCTTCTTCAATATCAAACGACATTTGACTTGCTTAATCAGCCTCTTGCCGCATATAGAAATATACACATAACTGAAAATAGCCTATATCCGTGTGAAAATCGCTTATATATTAATGAAATAATACATTTATTAGTATTCCTTTTCTTTTTTTCCTTTTTTTCGGTTTTATTTGATTTTTGTGATTACTTGGGGCATTTCAACTCAAATATTCTTCCAATTGGGCTTACCTTGGCATACCGGCCCAATTCATAGCTCTGGTTTAACGGCCTAAGCTCCCATTTTGATGGGCTGAGAACTAGAATAACAAAATGATTTAGATCCACCCTTACATCCCTCGAAATTTTGTTTTGAAAGACTTAATAAAATTGGTGAAACCATCTGCCCAAAGTAATTTGGCTTGGATCTTAATTATTACTCCCTTATTTTTACAAAAAGAGACTCACTTGCAAAATATAAATATTAAAAATATATTATAGTCCATGAATAGTTCTAGAGAATAAAAAATAAATCGTCTAACTGCATGCATCATTATTATAAATAAAAGGCTTAAATATAATTTATTACCCTAAACTATAGGCATATTCCACTTCGGTGATCCACCTTTAAAGTTTTTCAATTAGATGATTGAACTATTAATTTTTTCCAATTACGTTCAATTGAAATGCCACCTAAGAAATTGATGATGTGGCCCTAAATACATGGCAAATTGATGCTTATGTGTAAAAAAAAAATCCTACATCACATTTTAATGTTGATGTGTAAAAAGACTTTTTTTTAAAAATGTTACTAGCCATAATATCTCACTAAAAAACAAATAAAAATAAGAAATATTAAAAACAAATTAAATCTTCATTAAAAACAATTTAAACAAAAAAATAAAACACAATGAAAAAGAATTTAAAAAACAAAGAAAGTGACAAATGAACAAACAAATTACAAATCACATTAGAACTCCCAAATCTGAAACAGTTAATAACACGGAAGCTCCTCTTAAGAAATTCAAAAGTAAAAACTGGAGATTATACAAGTGGAAGATGATCCCCAAATTTTTTTTTATTATCATTTTTTTAAAAAAAATTAAAATTAAAATTAAAATTAACTAACCATTGTGGGTGATGATGATTCCTAGATTTATCAATTTCTTCAAATCAAAAGTCTCTGGGAACTAAGCATGAGACATGATCATTAAACACAAATTATTACACTAATTCCAAACTCTGGTGCAGAGTCAACATTTTCTCTTTCTTACAAATCTCACAATCTTTGATAAGGAGGTATCCATCACCTAGATCCCAGATCTGGGATCCCAACAAACCTTTCATCAACCCAAAACATGGCTATTAAAGGGAAAATCTGCAAAAGATAAAGAAGAAGAATTAAGAATCGGTCGGAGTATAGAGGTCGCTGCAAACGACTCATCGTCCCGCTGTTGCCTCATTGTCGCCGATTCACACTCCATTGTTGCCGATGAAGGTTGTGGAGGGAGGAGGAGGCGGCGGAGAAAGGAGAGCCTAATAGATCGGAGCATTTGAACAGCGGCGACATAGATCGGAGCACTAGAACAACGGCGAGATAGATCGGACCACCACAACGATGGTGATGAAGCTCGCTGCAGATTCGAGGTTGAGGAAATGGAGTCGATGGATGTTAATTTATGAGTTCCTAGGGTTCATCGACTCCCATTGTTTAAGGAATGTATTTTATTTTTTCAGATCATTCTTTTAGTTGAAATTAAGAGAAATCTGTTTTGTTTTTTTTTTTTAAAATTTTGTTTTTATGTTTTATTTTTCTGAAGCACCACAAATGATAACTTATTATTTCAATTTTTCTTTTTACACATCAACATTAAAAATGCCATGTAGGATTTTTTTTTACACATAAGCATCAATTTGCCATGTATGCAGGGCCACATCATCAATTTCTGAGGTGGCTTTTCAATTGAACGTAATTGGAAAAAATTAATAGTTCAATCATTTAATTGAAAAACTTTAAAGGTGGATCACCGAAGTGGAATATAGCATATAGTTTAGGGTAGTAAATTATATTTAAGCCAAAATAAAAAACACAGTCTAACTGTTTAATTTAACAGTGTTGACATGATAATGAAATTATAATGATAAATTTAAAGATATTGTGTCATTTAACTATCAGAAGAAAGTGATGAGACTATTTTTTTGAAAAAAACAAAGAAAGAAAGAACAAGCGCGACTCTTTTTTTTTTTTTTTTGTGGAAGAGTGTATTATATAATCCAATATATTGGTGGACCAAAATATTGCGATGCTGACATGCCAAACAAAAAATGGATCCTTCAAAGATGGTGGCTCGACTAAATTTGGTCAATTTTTGCCTAAGCAAATATTAATATGCATGAAAAAATGGTCGAAGAATCTAAAAATATTTGCTAAAAGAGGGATGCAATCAACTGAAAAATGAATAAAAATGGAGGACTAATTAATAAACCAAAAACAAAGAAACATAAAAATATAGAAGTGTTACCACTTGGAAGCCTTTCTCCATGTCAAACCTTTGACCGATGAAACCACAATTTGGAATGAGTGCTTCTACGGGGACCGGTCATTTGGACATAAAAATTGGACCGGTCCTCATATTTTTCCATTTGCCTTGTTTTTTTTTGTATTGACTCCAAACATATTTATACTATGGATTTTAAAGTTAATTTAAAAAAATTCAAAAAAATAGGTGTAATTTGGATATATATATATATATATCAAAAAAGGGGGAAAATACATCAAGCCCCATTGTTTTCTTTGTTTGCGTGCAAATTATTGATTTAATCCACCGACATAATTAATTATATATATATATATAATATACACACACACATATATATATATACACAAATATTTATATAATATAGGAATGATTGCTACATTCCATTCCCTCATTTGATATAATCTTTCAAGAAAATATATGGCCAGATCAAGAAAATAAAAGGATATGGCAATCTTTCACTATAACAATATATTACGGTTAAACTTAAAAAGAGTCACACTTGATTATAGTTAACTTTTTATTAAAAAAAAAGGCTTAAATATGGAATAATACCCTGAACTTTTAATATTTTTTTATTTTGGGGATTGTATTCTCAATTTTTTCAATTAGGGGATTAAACTTTTAATTCTTTTCACTTTGGGGATTGTCTTCTCAATTTTTTCAATTAGGGGATTAAACTTTTAATTTTTTTTCACTTTGGGGATTGTCTTCTCAATTTTTTCAATTAGAGGATTAAACTTTTAATTTTTTTCGACATGGCAGCGACACGTGACTAAAAAAAATACTTATGTGTAATATTGAGTCTCATTTTAACATTTATTCAATTAATTTTTTATACCAAAAGGGTAAATATAATACCATTATTAATTTTAAAATAAATTATTATTATAATTTTAATATAAAACCATTATTAATTTTTTAAGTAAATTTAATGATAATTTTACCCTTTTGGTAAATTATTAATTTTTTGGTAAATTTAATGATATTTTTTTAAATAAAATTAATAATGATCTTATATTATTAATTAAATAAATATTAAAATGAGACTCAATATTACACAAGTATTTTTTATTCACGTGTCGATGTCATGTCATCAATTTTTTAATGTTACACTATCAATTTAGACGTAATCAGAAAATTTTAGAAGTTTAATTCTCTAATGAAAAAATTGAGAAGACAATCCCCAAAATGAAAAAAAAATAAAAGTTTAATCCCCTAATTGAAAAAATTGAGAAAACAATCCCTAAAGTGGAAAAAAATTAAAACTTTAATCCCCTAATTGAAAAAATTGAAAAGACAATCGCCAAAGTGGAAAAACATTAAAAGCTCAGGGTCTTAATCCATATTTAAGCCTAAAAAAAATTACAAAAAGAATCACATTTAAGTTTATTTTTTTTCTAATTCATTTGTGAAATTCTAATTTAAAATTGATGAGACTTTATTTAATTTTAATTAGTGCAATAGTTAGTAGTGTAAATTAAGTAAAAAAATATTACTAACTACAAAACTATTACTTTAATATATATATATATATATATATATATATATATATAGGAACTCATAATATGTCGTTGAATTGGACCATTACAAGTGAAAGTTGGATGACGAACCAATTAACGGGTTTAACTCTTATAGTCTTGTTGTAGAGTACTGACATGGTTATCAAAAAAAAAAATATAGGATCATTGTTTCATTTTTTAAGTCAATTTAAAATAGTTTCATATTCAAATCGATACAATGTCTTTTAATTTTAAGCAATACAATTATAAAAGTAGTAACCATATGAAAAGTGTTAATATTAAAAAATGTTTTTACTGTTAGTAAAAGTTAAATAAATCATATCAATTTTAAATTTTAAAATATTACATATTATTTTATTTTATTTTTGAAAGCCCCACTTTTTGGAAAATACAATATAATTTTATAATCAAATACATCATCACTATTACAATTTCAAGAATCAATCAAACTTCTCTGAAAGAAATAAACTCACCCGAATTGAGAGAAGAAGAAATAAACTCACCAATAAGCCTCACATAAAGAGAAAATAAACTTCCCTGAAAAAATAAATTCACCCGAAGTGAGAATCGAACCTGAGACCTAAAGGTCACAGTACATTAATCGTATATTTTAGATCCTATAAAGTATAAGATCAATTTTAAAATTTTGATGTTAATTTGAAATATTTAAAAATTTAAAATTAATGAGGTTCATTAAAGTTTTGAAAATAATAAGTATTATAATAGTTTTTTTTTTTTAGAAAAACAGAGTTAAAATGATTATCATATTTTCGAAACAGGGGATTTTTAATTGTTCATGAAATACTCATTTTGGGTCTTCCAATAACTATAGAGAGACCGAGAGAGAGAGGGAAGAATAAGGGGGAAAAAGTGCATGATATTCATATTGACCGATAAAACATACTCTCCCTATTTTAAAAAGGAAGTGATAAATCCACACTCTTTTTTGTTATTTCCGCACGTAGGACCCATTAATTAACTATGGTGAGACAACTATAGTCAGTTAACAATAATACAAAATTCGTTTTCCCAAATTGCCCTCACATGTTTGAATATATTACAATAAACTTGTTGTACTCTAACCTCAAAAACAAATTACACTGATTCAATAACAAATTACACACATCTGAACTAATTTGGATTGCTAGTTCATGACAAAATAAACTACATCAAATTACAGCAAACATCATCAAATAAACATCTTCTAATAAACTTTAAATTCTACCAATGTTGGATAATCAAATTCATTTTCTTCAAAAGTCCAAATTGGCATCACGTAAACTTGTTGCATGTGCATCATCAGTCCAAATTTGGCACCAAAACTGTAGACATAGATGAACAGAATAGGAAAATAAATGAATTAAAAATAAATTTATTTTTAAGGCATTCAAATTATATATAAACAAATTTCATTTGAATTACCTTTCAAATTTCATTCGAATGAGCTACAGTAAGGATACATCAGATAATCCATCACCTTGGTCAATACTGAAAGAAAAAAATGAGTTAAAGAAAACTAAATAATATTATAGTAATAGTACTGTATGTAAACTAATATTACTTAATCAATCAAATTTATGAAGTTAGTAAAATAAAAACCTGAATTGAGTACAAAGTGAAGTGTTTGGGTTATCTTTGAATGGACAATATCTTTTGTTGTGGTCCGGATCTTTGCATATACTACACTTTCTAACCTTCTCTACAAACTCAAAAGCAGAAGGATCGCGTTTTGTAGATGTAGTCTTCTTATTCTTTGACCCCGTTGGACGACCTTTGTGGGGTTGTATACGAGGCTCATGTAAGAACGAATCATGTCCATCCACAATTTCATAAATTTTCTTTTGAACAACTTGTTGTCGAGCAAGAGGCCATTCTACATATCTTTCTTGCAACTTTTCAAGCAACCCACATATCTCACTCTCCACTATTTTGAGTAAAATCATTATCTAAAAATGATCTTGTGTCAAGTCTTCATTGTGGGTGTATATCATCTAAATGTAACACTTCATCTCCCAAACTTTTCATTTTATGTGCACAAGGCATACCCATGACTGTCATAAAATGATTTTTGCAAGTAAGAGATTCTTCATGAGACATGACTAATTTGTACTGTTTATGGAGCTCGTTTAAAGCAAACACTGAGACATGAGTAAGAAGCTCTTTAAACAAAGAAATATGTAATTAAGAACACTTGTCTTTTTTTTGTATTGAATTTCAAAGTACTCCAAAGCTCTATTGTATTCATCTTCACTTTGAGAATTTATAACCACTGTCCAACTTTTCATAAATCCTTCCCAATCTTCACCTTCTTGAAACTAAGATTTACAATTTGTCAAGATGTTCTTCTCAATGTGCCATACGCACAAGATGTTAGATGTTGTTGAAAAAACCACTGTAATAGCTTTTATCAATGTCAACTCTCTATCAGTCACAATAGCCGAAAGTTGAAGTCATTATTGGCTGAACTGTTTTCATATTGGCTGTCATTATTGGCTGAACTGTTTTCATATTTTTTGTTTGCTCCATAATTCTCCATGTTTATAGTTCAAATCCTACTAGAATCAGATGTCATACCTTGTGTAGATAAAACTTCATGTCTCCAACATTAACAACTTGGTACATGCCTGAACATAAAGATGTTGCTCCAATTATAATTATGATAAAAACTTCTTCAATAAGAGTGTTGTTTATTTTAAAAAAATAAAAAAAATAAAGACTTGCTGCAGAAATCTCCTATTTACAAGTAAAACATAAACCAAAGAAATTCCTGGTCAGTTCCATATCATCATCAACAATGTAAGAAACAAAGTCAGTTGCTAAATTTAAGTAAAATACAAAAAGAAAATAGATTCTTGTTTCCCAATTGACAAAAGTGCCATTGAAATTGTAGAGTTTCTCTGAGTCATTGCATTATCATTGCAAACCAATGAAGCAATGGTAGTTTGGATCCGACATAAAGTTTGCTAAATTATGACTAGAAGAGAAACATGAATAAAGTTCTTCAAACTGAATAGTGCTGCATTTGTCACCACCAACACGGTCACATTTATGGTTTATGCGTGAGCGTTAATGTAAATAATTGTAAATTAAACAAAAAAGGTCACAACTTGCTGCAATAACTCAGTTGGTTAGAGAAGTGAAATTTTGTTTAAGTACTTTTTAAACTTTTACTAGAAGAGAAAAACTAAAAGCAAGTAAATTAAAGTATATTTACCCTTCATATCATACACCTTAAAGAAAAAAAATCAAGAACAAGAAAAAGTGAAATGACACTAACATAGATACAAAGGAAAAAACAACACATAAATTTTCTTAGAAATGCGAAATTAAAAAGTTACAGATACAAAGATGAAGTAATTAAAACCAACTCAACAATGAAGTGATTACCACAAACTATAACTTTTATATACTTAATTAATGTGCAGTATCTTCTTATCGATGTCGACATATGTACACAGAGCATATCCCAATTACTAACTTTTATATACTTTGTAAAGCAGAAAATTGTATCCCAATTACTTTTAACATGATTAATCCTGCTTGAAGCGACTAGATACACCAGATTTTTCTTCCTATAGAGCCAACTGGGGATATTTTTATACAGAGATCAGAGATGATACTAACAAGAAAAAAACCAGAGTGTTGGTCTAGTCGAAAAATTATCCAAACCAGATTACGATACATGATATCCATGAATAAAGTTCAGAAATTAAAGAGTTAAATAAGGGATATATATGAATTTTTTTACCTCAAATTGAACCAAGTTGAAGAAGTGAAAAGAGTTTGATTTTCAAATCATGATCCTCCAAAGAAAAGTTTAGATCTGTTACAATACAAAGGCATATAAACTCTGCTTGGAAGAGAGAGATAGAGAGACAAAAAGTTCAAGAACACGAGAAGAATTAGTTAAGAAACCTGTAGCAATCTGCTTCTCGCGGCGGAAAATCATCCGATTCTGGTCTCACTCTCCTCTTCTGAACACACCCATTAGACCCAAATATCGAAAGGTTAGGTTAAGTCTGAATACAACAAGTTTATTGTAATATGTTCAAACATGTGCGGACAATTTGGGAAAACGAATTTTGTATTAATGTTAAATGACTGTAGTTGTCTAACCATAATTAATTAATGGGTCCTACGTGCGGAAATAAAAAAAAGTGTGCGGATTTATCACTTCCCATTTTAAAATTAGAGATATACTTTGATTTTTTAAAATTAATTTATAAAATTTTAAAACTCAAAACTTATATAATTTCATTTAACTTTTGAAAACAACAAATATGATAATTAGTAGTGTTTTATAGTTAGTTTACAATTATTATATTTCTTTATATTAAAATTAATTAACTTCATATCAATTTTGAATTTTAAAATTTTACAAATTAACTTTAAAAAATTAAAATGTATCTCTAATTTTTTAATTTTAGAACGAAGATAGTATTGTATAGGAGTATTTAATCATAGAGTAACTCTAAATTAAGAAGCTTTTGGGCCGAATAATATCTCAACCTGGCTAGGCAATAAATTGGGACCGATATAATCTTTTGAAAAGGAAATTGATATTTTTACAAGTAAAATTTAATATTTTCACAAAATCTCTCTCACATGAATATGAGATTTATTTATTATTCATGTGAAAGATACCTTATAAACTATTATTTTTATTTGTGAAAATATTAATTTCATTGTATAATCTGTCAAAACCCCGGGAGACGAAGAAATTAGTATTTTCCTTCATTATAAGTACAGTGTATCAAGGCCAGGCCCAAAAACAAGTATGGTATTAATGCCTCAAGAGATGGAGGAAATTCCTCCATTCTTTTTTCAGTTACAAGTATGCCTCCATTTCGAACCCTCTTCATTTTAACATTAAAAATAGGGAGGAATAATTTTACAAACTTAAAATTTACTTTACATGAAAAATAAGTGGATAAAATTGATATTTAATACTGTGGTAATAGATTAGCTTGCTAAGTAACTTTTTTGGTGCCTGCCCATTTAAGAGCACTAGTTGTTAGATCAAAAACTTTATATTAATTTAATAGTGTAAATATATTTTAATTTGTTTAATTTCTATAAAATTACATTTGAGGAGGAGTATTAGCGTTAACATGATATACAATGTTGTTGGTGCCTTTTTCTAATAGTTTAAACTTTTAGATGAGTTGATTACTTAACGTGATACTAGAGCGGGTTATCTTTAAGCCTTTCATAATATTCATTCTTATCCACTTGTGGTCTACGTTTTAGGGGTCAAACTTACCCATTTATTAAGGGAATTGATATTTCTACAAAAAAAGGAGATAATTTCACAATGTATCTCTCTCACATGAATAGTAATTGAGTTTCACACTATGTGAGAGAGATCTTGTAAAAATATTAATTTTTACTTATAAAAATAACAATTCTCTTTATTAACTAATAGTCACTTCTCAATTGGACAAAAAAGTTGCATGCGGTTTACTAGCTCTTTAAGGTCATATTGTCATTTCTTCTCTAGACTTATTTATCTTGTATAAATCTCATATTTATCTGGCACACATGCAACCCTCAATAGATCAAGTTATATGTGAGGGGAAGTATTAGAGTATATATATTATCTCATACAAAGTATGTCTAATATATAATAAATTAAGTCCACTCTTTTTATTACCAATTAATTTTGAATTAAAAAAATTGATATTTTTATATATTAGACTTGGGCTCGTATATAAATTCTAACACTAGTCACCAGACACAAACATTTGTTACCTTGGGTGGTTGAAAGACAAATCAAAGTAGTATTTATAGTGCTCGTTTGACCGGTGTGATAAACATTTTAAATTAAAGACTTTTAGATAAAAATATTTTTATAAGAAAAAAAATTGGTCACATAAAGAATGGTGGTATTTTCTCCATTCTTGGAGGCCTTGGTACCTTATATTTTTTGCGTGACCTAAATTTTATGAAAGAGTACCTTTTTTTCCTTTTACAATTAGTTTTTTAAACAGAATTATATATGACACCAATTTATGGGATAAAACAGGTAAAAACACAGAGTTGGACTATGCCAGTAAAATAAAAATCCCAAGGGTGAGAAAGAAGGGAAAAAAAAAACTTCCCATGCATCATAGCGTAGAAAGTACATAAAATGACACCTAATTACTACAAAATTGAAGTTTTGGTCGTAGAAGGAGAAAAATAGCTGTCAATAGTCGGTTTCAAATTGAAATGTCTTAACGTCAAGTACAATTTTCTCTCTCCACTTTTTTAATTACTACTTTTTCTTCATCTTCATTAATACTCCAATAGTTCTACTTTATATGAATATCTAGAGAGAATAGACTTTATATGAATATCTAGAGAGAACACGGAAACAGTGATCCAAATCTGTGTGGAAAGCTGAATTATATTCCAATGGCGTCGAAGCTGGTGATAATTATTGTCTTCATTTTTGATGTCATTGCTTTTGGTTTGGCCGTTGCTGCTGAGCAACGAAGGAGCACGGTAAGTTTTTTAGTTGCAAAAAATCAAAAAATTATGTTCTAGAATTAGAAATTTGATGGAGGAAGCAATGTTTTTTTTGGCTTAATTTGGATAATTTTTGTCTTTAATAATATTGAGTGTAATTTTTTTAGTTTTCTTATTGTAATTGAATTATTATCATGGATTTAGGGATCCATCACGTTTTGAAGAATTTAAGTTTGAATGTGGAATTATAAACTAAATCAATATTATTTTAAGTAATCGAAAATAATCATCTTATCCAACATATATACACTATTCTCTAACTATTCTACAATGTAATTTTTTGAATGTTTGGTTGTTTATTGAAAAGGGAATATACAGAGTTGCAATTTTGAATTTTGTCTAATAGAACAATTTTAACAGAAGATATTGAATTTTATTTTGGTATGAACCTTCTAAGATATGGTACCCTTATATCCCAAAATACGAAACATCAAACAGAGATAATAACCTTTTATATAGTTCGTGCGTCATACAATTAATGGCTAAGATCAAATCTAATAAAAAGTTATGATCAATTATTTAAAATAATCATTTAAAATATTTAGGATATTTGCAAAGCACGATAATCATATGAGTAAATTCAAAACACTATAGGAACCATAATATTTTAAAGAATATTCTAGGGAATGTGGGCAAATGAGCACCTTATAGGTGTCGAGTAAGCGATTATATAGTGTAATCTCATTGAAAACGCGTTTGTTGTGACATTATGATTAAAAACAACTCAATTGATTTTAACTATATCTTAACTATTTAATTTTAAAAATATTTTTTTAAAAAAATTATTTTTAGCATACCACGTTGCAGATAAACGTATATCATACCAACTAAGTGATTCAGATAAACCTACCCCTATCATACCACAAAAAGCGACTTTTTTTCCATTCTCGATTTCTTTCAACTTACTGCATCAAACCACGATCTAGTTAGCATTGGTTAGTGTGTTCTTGTGTCCAAAAATATTATTGTTTGCGAGTTCACGTTTCAATATGCACTTCTTTAATTTCTCGGTTGGTGTCAAGGAAATTTAAGAGTTTGAATTCTCTTTGTATCATCAGCACAAATATGGTGAAGTAACACTACAATACTTTGTTTCTCCACAGGCCACGACCAAACAAGATACAGAGAAATATCATAACTATTGTGTCTATGACTCTGACATCTCAACCGGATATGGTGTTGGTGCTTTCTTATTTCTCATGGCTAGTCAAGTGCTTATAATGGTGGCAAGCCGCTGTTTCTGTTGTGGAAAGGCTTTAAGTCCCGGGGGCTCTAGAGTTTGTGCACTTCTCCTTTTCATTTTCTGCTGGTACATATTTCTCAACACAATTGGAAAGATTGGCAACTTCAAATATCACGCTTTATGGTCAAATTCATTTCATTTTGCCAAATAAATTTATTATAGACACCTCATGACACTTTAACCCTTTGCAATTTTGTCTCAGGGTAACATTTGTTATTGCCGAGGCGTGCTTATTGGCCGGTTCAGTGAGAAATGCCTACCACACCAAGTATACCACAATTTTCAGTGAAGAGCCTCCCTCTTGCGAGACCGTGAGAAAGGGAGTCTTTGCAGCTGGGGCAGCTTTCACTTTCTTCACTTGCATAGTTTCTCAATTCTACTATGTTTCGTATTCCAAGTCCAGGGGAAGCTTTACACCATACGGCGGAGAAGCCAGCGTTGGACTCGGAACCTATAACTGAGCTTTGTTAAGGTGATGATCATGACCATTATCTTGTTGTGAATGTCAGTACACTCTCCATTGCCTGTTTGCACCGGTTCTTTTTTTGGATATAGCTTGTATTTTGATAGGTGTCACATAAATTTTTGTTCTTTCATGATATTGTGAAAATTTTCTAGTATGTGATTTAATAACAAAAATAGCTGGATGTTATTTGTACTCATAATATTTCATTGAATTGAACCTGAGAGTTTGAATATAATCTTACTAGTCAAATATTGGAAATATTGACCTTAGATTATTGTTACTAATCAGTCTTATAATGAATTCTCATCTGCTGAAAGTGAAAGCTTGGCAGGTTATTAAGGACTAGTAAATACTTAATATGAATAATTTACCCTTAAAAATCATGCTCCTTTTGTTTTAATTTTATGATTATTATTGACTTTTGAAAGTCAATTGAGATTTTTTCAAATTCAAATTTTAGATGGTTCATTAAAAATTATAAAATAATAAATAGCTCTTATAATTAATAGTAGTTTTTTAAATAATTTATAATATTCATCAGTTTATTGACTAAAATCAAATGAATATATGTCAATTTTGATTTTGAAAAATACTTCGGGTTGACTTTAAAAAAGTCAATAATGAAATTATATTTGGGAACAAATGTAGCAAGTGTTTAGTTTAGTAGTGATAACATGATAATAAAATTATGATAACAAATTTTATGATATTTTGTCATTTTATACTTCTATCAACGGAAAAACACTTTTTTATATAGATGAAACTCTTTTTGTGTAATATCATCATTAATTGAACGGAAAGAAAGGGGTGAAGAAATTTCCTTTAAAATTCCCCTCATTGTCTAGTGTCTACCTGAGCTTAACCTTAATCCTTTTTATAATTTCACAAAAATTTAATGATGTTCAGTTTATTTGTTTGTAGTATTAGATTTTGGATGGCTTAGCATATTTTATTAGATGGTGCTTAGCATATCTGAAAATTTATGGGTATCATATAATGATGACATAATTGTCAAAGGAAGCTGGGGAGGTCCATCCTTCTTATTGGATTCAAATCTCTAACCTGGGCTTGGAACTATCAAAGCCCAAGCAACTAAGAAACCGCATTCACAGCTTTGTTAAGTATTGGGCCACATAAGGTCCGACCTAAAGAGAAGGTAAATTCCACCATTCATTATGTTTTTCTTAGCAAATCTGCCACCATATCAAATTTATTCAAACCCTCTATATTTCATGCTATATTTTCTTCTTATTATGAGGCTTTCTTTTTTCACATTCTCATTGTGTAAATCTCGATGAAAAGAGAGAATCAAGACTATTATTTCACCTATACCCATGGGTACACTTCCCAAATATTGAAAATAGAATTTCATAAAGCAATCGACGAAAGAGGTTTTTTCTTTAAAAAATAGGCGATATTGTAATTTATTCTTTGTTGACCTATAACGACATGCTACATAGAGGTTCAAGCGCAATATATAAAGCCGGAGGAGACCAGCTTGGTTTTAACAAAAATTTTAAAGCCTTTGTGGCTTCCTAAAATGCTCTTCAATTTTTATAATAATTTTTATTTTATCCTTTTAGCGTCCTAAAATGTCCTTTAACTTTTATAATAATTTTTATTTTATTCTTATAATTTTAACTTATTAAAATTAATATCATAATATAAATTATACACGCAACGCGTATATACGAAGTAACATTGTAATTAATTTAATTACAAAACTCATTTAAACTTGTATTCATATTTTTCCGAAGTGAGGGTTTCGAAAAAAGAAAAACTTCGAGGGGTGTAGCCACTAAGTTACTAACCAACCCCTTACAAAGTGAAGGGGATATAATGGGTATATGTCTTTTCGACTAAATCTTTTTCCATGTCATAGGTACATAATTTCTTGATGGTGTTGTCGGTATTAAAATTTTAGAAATAATATTGAAAAATTGTCAAATAGTTTATCCATCATAAATGTGCTTTTTCTTTTCAAATAAATTCTACAAAATTTTGCAGACGGTTTTATGTTATTTGAAACAAGTGGAGAAGTTGTAAATAAAGTTATCAAAACAGATTAATAATTACTCTTTCCGTTCTAAAATTAGAGATATATTTATAAAAAGACAGTTTTTAAAGATAATTTTATGTTCTCAAATATAGTCTTACTATTAGTTAATTAAGAATTCAGTTCTGATGGTTTGATATTACAAATAATAGTAAAAAGGTAATAACAAATTAGAAATATCATGTCATTTTATAATCTTAAAATATAAATATATCTCTAATTTTAGAATGAATTAAAAAATATATATTTTTAATTTTGAAGCAGATAAAATAATTAAGAAAGCACATGCTTAATTCATCATTCTTTCATGGTACTGAAGGGACGCCTACACCACTAAATCACAGCATAATTTCTGATACGTACTGTGATTTTTAATAACTTCCACACATGATCAATGGTTGTGTTCTTATGGGTAAATGTTAAAAAAATAAAATAAAATACTACACCTAAATAAATCCTTCTTCTCCCACGTGTGTAGCACCTAGATCTCTAATTCTTGATTACATGCATGAGATTTTATGTGAAATCTACTGCATAAGATATATATATATATATATATAGAGAGAGAGAGAGAGGCAAAGAGATACAAAACAAACTAGTGTTATCTCTTTGGCTAATTAAGTGAGTGTGTACATATGGCAGCCAACGCATGCAGATTGCAGGCACTACATCTCCACCAATTACTGTCCAACTTAACAACCACACGTACTATTTAATTTTAGTTAAAACAAAAACAAAAACAAAACAAAACCTAACTATAAGTATATAATTTAGGAGCAATGATAGGTAATCAGATGAAAATGAATTTTAATTCCATGGAGTTCAAAATAAATAATTATTTTTTTTTTTGCAAAAGGCGAAAAAATATATATTATTATTGAAATATATCCCATAATATAAAAGATTTAAATAATGAAATTTAAGATTACAGATCATCTATTGCACCAATAAAAACTGATTTCAAATATCAATAACACATTTTCCAACTTAAAATCACAGTCATAAAGATAAACTAATCAGGAAAAGAAGACCCAGATTTTCAAATTTGGCATTGTTGCTGTAAATATTTGTTTTAGTGCTCTTCATCATCTGCTACAAAAAAAATTTTGTTTTGCTTTAGTGCTCTTCATCATTTGCTGCGTTGCATCCTTGCTACTACGTTGCATTAATGCATTAGACATTGTTGTTATTCTTGAAATTTTTCACCAAAATTCATTTTTTGATGAAAAGAATGAAATTGTAATTGTATAATATTTGTATAGCAAAAATCATACGAAATGCAATATTTTGTTAAAAGTAATGCGTGTAACTTGTTTTTATAAACTGTTTAAATAAACTATCCCATCTTAGACTGCTTGAAAATTGAAATTCGACGAAAATGTCCAATTTACTTAGACAAAAAATTGATAAATTATAATGTACAATTCATTAAAGTTTTGTCAAAGTAAATCAGACATATTTTATTTAATTACCTAACATTATTTAGAATTAAGATATAAATACAATGGCAGTCCAAAACAACATAAATCGGCGACACACCACTCAGTCCCAACCCCAAACACATATCTAACTTTTAAGATAAAGTTCTGCTGATATGTGCCAATGCCATGAGACAGATTTCTTTGGCTAGCTTATATAATAATTCTGTGACAAGTGGCGTGCAGGTGTATATTTCGTCCACATGCACCTATAGTAATTAAAATCTTTTGTCTAACACCAAGAAAAAATATAAAAGTTTTATACGGGTGTTTGGTTCGCGTCAAATTAATGTAATATGTTATTATATTAATTTGATATAATTTTTTATTTAGATTACTTATTATATGTATGATAAGCACATAATTCATACATTTTATTATCCCTAATTTTGTCCTTTTATTATATTAGTTTATTTAATTAATATGTTTTATTTTGTTTTGTAGGATTTAATATTTTGCTGCAATAAAGTCAAAATCTTGGTAATCAAGCAATATTTAATGCTCTTATTCATGTAAGGAAATATCCAAGAAGAATTCTACAAGGAAAAGGAAGGAGGTGGAACAATCTTGGTGTGCAAGTCAAATCCAATGAAGAAAAAGAAAGTCAATCTAGAAGATATCTTTGAGAAGTTGATTGCCACTAGGAAGTTGTTTCCTACATGGAAAGGGACTCTTGGGAGATTACCATGTAGATATTGAAATCAAGAAGGAAAGAAAGGGAATAAAAGAGGCCAAGTTCAATGAATGTAAATTAGGGCACAAATTTATTTTCCCTATAAATAGGTCTCTTGTTTTAGAGAGAAGAGAGTATCAGTTTAGGTTAGGAGTAGGAGTAAATTAAATTATTCATTGTACGTTTGTTGGAGGATCGTTAATTAAAGGGAGTTTTCTTATTTTATTTTTAATTTTCTATTTCTTCTTTATCTTAGTTAGTTTATTTATTCTTTAATGTCTAGTTAATTTCTTTAATCTAGGATGAAGATGAAATTAAATAATTATTCATGATAATATTTTCTATCTCTTCTATTATTTATGCTTTTATGTTTAATTGATTTCGTCTTCATGTTTCGTTATTGAAATACCTTCGTTTTATAGTTCTTATGTGATTTTAAATTAATTAAGAGGTTTTGATAGATTATTGTTAAGATATGAGTTTTTCATAATCCATGCTTGCTCAAAGAAGTTTTGATGGGTTATAGTTAATCCTTAAATTTTCATAGTCTATGCTTGCCCACGTTAATTATAAAATTACTAAATTAAAGGGAAGGGAGATCAAAATCATAATTAAGTTATAAAAATAGCAGAGATTGAATTACTTGTTATGTTTATTATTTAATGGATTCGGATTCCTAGATTGCTTCCTTATTATTATTTAGTTTAATTATAGTTAATTGATTCTCAATCTTTATTTCTAATTCGCCTAAAATAGATATTAAGGATACAATAAAATTAATCTAGTCTCTGTGGGTTCGACCTGTACTTGCCAGTTCTTCAATTTGACACTGTGCACTTGCAGTTACATATTTTTATCACATCAATGTACTAGTGTAATAGCCCGTTTACGGCAGATGAAAATAATAAGTACATATAATTTTATTTATTTAGCCACTTTTGGAGTTATTCGAACACACATATTTATTAAACAACATCCCTTCCTCTCCAATTTCTTAATTTTTCTTGTCCAAAGAATATTCAAAAAATAAAAATAGTTGAAAGATATGGTGAAGAATAAAGGAGGGAATATAGGGCTATTGCTATTCTTCATAAATTGTGTATATACATTGCATTTATGTGAACAAATAAAGAGTATCTGTTAATTTTATGTGAGTATATGCATGGACCTACCCAAAAAAGTTTTGTGAATATAAAAAGTCTAAAATCAAAACTCCAAAAAAATGAATTTATGTAAAAAAAATTAAAATCGAATTAACTCAGTAATTATCCGAGTCAACTCATTCTAATTAACGAGTTAATTCAGATAGTCAAATTAATTTATCTCATGTCCTGGTTCTATATATAAGGTATTGAAGGTATTGATTAGTCCATTATAGGTGTAAAATGATTACGTCAAATTCTCTCGCTTCAAATAAAATAAAAGGAGTCATTCTGCCAATTAAAAATTAAATACACAAAAAACTAATGGACAATTAGCAAGACACGGTATAAAAGAATTTATGAAAAGGGTAAAACAAAGTATCAACAAAAGAATAGTATAAAAGAATTGAACGAAAGATCTAAAATGACAATTTTAACCCTCTGGGTTCCTCTGTCATTTATTCATTTCTCTTAATTACTTGAAATAAAATAAAAAGGCGGCATTATGCCCATTAAAAATTAAAAATCCTCGAAAAACAATTGGACAATTAGCTGGATATAATGAATTTTTAACAAAATCATTACTCGTATCATTTACAATTTACATCACTAATCATATATAACTTAAAAAATAAACGAAAAAGAAATTAGGGGAATATTACTCTCTTTTTTAATGGTTTAAATTAACTTTAAGGCTCAAACCAGCTGTTCCAGAATCAAGGCATGTGGTTTGTCCCTCAATTATTTAAATAATTAACACGTTATAGGATATGATTTGGCATTTTAATTAATTATCTTGTAATTAATTAATTAATTAAGGTGCAAACCATAAAAGGCAAAGCAAAGCACGCCTAGCTAGCTAGGTAATGAGCAGGAGGGTTCATATTATGTAGCCATCTACCATCATTATTATAATACTATAAATTAAAGTAGTAGGACCATTGTGGGAGCTTGGTACCCTAACCTACATTTTAGGATATCTATATATAAAAAAAATGTTTTGGCTTTTATAGATATCTAAAACAAGAGGTTTCCATTTTATTTTATCTTTTAATGTAGGCATTTAGCAATATATACAAGATTTTTTTAAAAAAATGGAACTGTATATATTGCTCCGTCTGTTTTACAAAAAGCATTTTACTTTTTATTTTTGAGTTTCACAAAAAAAATCTCATTTTATTATAATAATACACAAAATAATTAGTATAAATGATGCAATAATTAATATTTTGGTAACAAAATAATAGTTACAGAATATGAATACAAAATAATGTGGCGGGATATGATTGGTTATTATCAGTAGACTCACTCATGTATGATGGATTATCAACTAATGATATCTTGTCACGTCATTTTGAAAGTAATTTTTTATAACATTCTTTTGACAAAAAGCATTATATTTCTTATTCTTGTGTTCCATAAATAACCATACTTTTTTATGATAACATAAAATTGAAAGAATATCTTCTATTTTACCATCGGAGTTTCATTGTGATGTCATCTCTCTAAATAAAATAATTTAGGAAATGGAAGAAAAAATTAAATTCTTAAAATTTATAAATTTTGTAAATAAAACTCTTTCTATGATACAAATATAATAGTACAGTTCTCACTATGTACGGGGAAAAAGAGTCTTATTTTTATGTATTTAACTAAAAGTTGTTGCTTTCTGTTTATGACAAATTAGTATAAATATTTTTTTTCTAAAGTATATATTATTTTTTTGGGGTAATTTTCGGTTTCTTGTAGGACAAAGAATTGAATTCTAATAATGTGTTTAGTATAATATTGTACATTAAACAACTTAGTACTTAACTGGAACAAAACATATCAAAATTAATGAATAAATAAATAAGGCCATGTTCTGGCTGATGCCAAACGTCACCTATTATGTCACTGGGACGCTCCTGCTGTCTGAGACAAATGTAATAATATTAATTCATATATTAAATATGAAAGTACTTGGTACTAGTGCTAATTATTTAATTTATGAAATTTAAGAACTTTAATATAGTTAAATAACATTTATATACCAGTGGCGGATCCGCAACAGTAAAGCCGTTTAATTTAGAGATACTACTATTTAATGAGAAGACAAATAAGCCTCCACATACTTTAGTTTAGGGCAACAAATAGGGGCAAAAATGACCCAAAAAAGGTTTTGAGAGAAAAAAAAAGGTTTATAACTAATTTTTTAGTGAAAACTATATGATCAAAGTGTAATTAAATAATTTTTGATACCCTATTCTTGTAAATAAATTCAACAGTTTTGATCATTTTAACTTTTAAACGGGCCCAATTTTAGTTTTATGAAACTAAAGGTTCAAAAGAGAAAAAATTTAAAAGTACCTTCACATGTTCATTTCGTATACCTCAATATAAATATGCCCTTATTTTTCTACTATGATTTGATACCTACTCCCTCCGTCCCAAATTAATTGCTCATTTTTTACTTTTTAAGTCAAATTGACTATTTTTAGAATTAATAATTAAGCATATATAAATATATTTCTAAAATTATAAAAATTGGTGTTAGTAATAAATTGTATATACTTTCTTTTGGTTATAATATCTTCACCTATATTTTAGCAAAAATAGTAAAAAGATTAGTTTTAAAAATGGTCAACTTGACTTTAAAAAGTCAAAACTGAGCAATTAATTTGGGACGGATGGACTATATAATTAAGGCATTTTCCTGATAATTGAAATCGAAACAATTGAATTTATATATACATATTAGTAAATTTTGAAACTTTGTTATATAAGTACATTAAAATATTATAGTGAAATAATAATAATAATAATAATTATTATTATTATTATTAATGTAAATAATAATTTTACATATTTTATCTATTAACCTCTTATTCATAATTTCTAGCATAATCATTGATTGTATCAAATGTATAATTATTTCTTCCGTCAATATAATATACATACATATACAATAATACAAATGGTAACTCTTTTTCTCCCTTTACTCTCTAACTTATTATTTATTTCACAAACAAAATAAATAATAAGTCAAGTATCCTATGTGTGTAAATATATTTATTTGTAATAAAAACAAAATATTTTTGTTACGATAAATAAAACTGAGTCAAAAAGGTAGGTCAATTTTTGAGTGAAATGACGTGACCGTTAGTTGCCGTCGCCGAAAGTGTTGTCATAAAGGATGTGAGTTTTACGAAGTCAACGACGTGACCTGTTTGACGTTCCTATTCCATTTTTTTAATATATGCTCTATTTTCTCAAACCGGGCCGGCCTTTACTTATGGGTGCGTAGTAGGTACATCTTATAGATCTCCCTTTTAATTAGTTTTAGTACTTGTTGTTTACTATTTAATTCTTTATTTTTGGTCATTAATAATGTCAGAATAATAATTATAGTATCAAAATATTAAGTATCGTTAAAAGTATAAAGTATTGCTAAAATAAATATAAAAATATCGTTAAATATATATTTATTCTGACAACATAAATATTAATCTGATATTATCAATAATTTTTTATTTTTTAATTTTATATTATTAAAAAATCTATTACAAACTTTTTTCCGTATAATGTTGCTGACTCAATATATAGTCATTGAGCCAACTTCTCGCACTCGTTGCTTATTTACTATTCCATTAATATTGTCATATATAACTAGAGGCAATTCTTTATCATATTATATTTCAAATTGCAAGTCAAATGATCAACACCAACGGCTTTCTCTTTCTCTTTCTCTTTAATAAGTTTGTCTCTCTAGTTTCAAAAGAAATTTTTGATTTTAATATACAAAAAGACAAGTTAATACATGTTCTTTATTTGGTCATTTGATCCCAATTTTTACAATCTATGTTGTATCTAATCTAAACTATACAGTCATTAATAATATTATAGTACGATGATTAGCTTATGTAACCATTAAATTCCGGATTCTTAATTTATTACATTTGTACTCGTATCACTATTTTTTTTATCAAACAGTTTAAAAAATTGAAATATATTAAAATTATAATCTATTACAAAAAATTAAAGTATTACAAAAAAAACAAACTCAAACAGTAATTCTTTCAAATAAAATAATAAATAATAAGGAACAAAAGTCAATCGTAACAACAACGTTAGTGGATACCAAATAAACTCTTAAAATACAGTCATATTCCAAAATAATACTCCCTCCGTCCCAAGATAAAAGTCATCTATTGACTTTTGTGGTCAAATTGACTATTTTTAAAATTAACAATTAAACATATATATTTAGATTTTTAAAAAAACAAACATTGAGATTAGTACTAAATTATATATAGTTTATAATATTTATAGGCTTAATTTTTTACATATATATAAAAGAATAATAATATATATTGATTTGAAAAATTGTCAATTTCATCATAAAAGTCAATGGAAGATTTTATCCTGGGACGGAGGGAGTAATAGAATATGCAGATCCAAACTGTTCTTTAACACGGGCAATGGAAGAACAAGCCGCAATGGAAACGCCACATCCAAATCTGAATAATTCATCTTCAACAATTCATGCACTAAAAAAAGTCTCACGAACAAAAAAAAATCTCTCAAATGAAAAAACAAAATCTCCCAAATAGAGAAAAAACAAAACCTCCAAAGAGATGATAATGAAATCTCCTCACAAAAGAGAAAAAAATTAGTCATTTCATAGAAAAAATAACTCTCACAAAAGAGAAAAACAAACTCTACAAGAAAAAATACTAATTTATTAGATCAAAATAAGAGAGATATATGGGAGGACATCTCTAAAAAGGAAAGCCCTCCCCGATCTAAGATACTCATATCACTTCAAAGTGAAACAAAAAAAGAAAGATCTAAGCTAAATATATCACTTCTGCATTAATTTGTTTTAAAATAAGAGTTTTAATTGACTTTCAATTTCTTTCAAAATATATAAAATTTAAATGTATAAACATGCATACAAATCTAATTTTATCTAAATGTGTTTGTGACAAATCTTATTACGAATTCATTCTATTTCCCCCCTTGAGTGCCAAAAAAACATCCATGATTGTGCTTGGTCAGAAAATAGACCTGATGGAATGATGCCGCAAAGGTAGATCACATACATTACATTAGTGTTTCTCGCATCGTTAGTTACATTTTCATGGAGTAGACATGTACCACACGTACATATATGAAGAACAAATATATATCCAGGCCATTTAATTATATAAGAACTTAATTGGATCCACCCAATAGTTACAATTTTCTCGTCACAATCTCACTATGGTAGCTGCCATGCATCTTCAAAATCTTACATCAAATATGGGACAAATGTATAATTAATAAAATGTGCTATATATACATACATATATATATATATATATAAATTATCCTCCACATATATATACCATTACGTGTGTTATCAGTACGTGACCTCCGATCCTCTTGTTAAGTTTCCTCGAATTTGAGTTGTGATGTATTCCAATTTTCAACAGGATGAGTATATATTATCATCATTAATTAATTAATTAATTAAATGGTCTAACATCATGAAACCAACACATTCTCTTTGCTTTTTGTCTTCTCTTTCTGTATGTATCTATCCGTGTCTATATACATATATGATATATATATAGAGAGAGACTTATATATATAGATGATGATGATGATGATGAGTTAGTGCAATAAGCTGTCTTCAGGTGTTTTTGGCCACCGGCACCACCGTCCCCATGATATATATATTTTCTTGGTTTCTTCGTCTCTCTCTTGCATGTAGATTATATATGTATTATTATAAGTAGTAAATCTTATTGTTATTGTTGTTTATTAGTATATGGTATAATTCACACGAGCTCCACTATTTTATCAGCTTGTCTTAACTGGCGTACAAGTTACAACAATGAGTACGTGCAAATTAAGCTATATATATATATATATATAGCATGCAAATTTTACTACTACTATTTCTTAATAAATTTGTACTTTTTGCCCATCAAAAAGAAAAACAGCTATGTACAAACAAAGAAAAAAATACTTAATTTCAATTAAAAAAAATAAAATAGAACTCATCTATTCTCTTATTTCTATTAATGTACTGCACGTTAATACACATAAAATTATTCATAGATATATTACATACCTAATTAATGGGGAATGTTGCTCCTTTTTAATTTGCTCTAGCAACCCCCTAATACAATTATTCGCTATAGGTGGCCGGAGGAAATTAAGAAATAGTATACGAGTCTAATTAAAAAATATGCAAGACATTTCTATTAATACACACAACTGGTTGGTAAATGTTAATGGACTTAAAATTATTCATAAATATAATTATATACCTAATTAAAGATGTTAATTATCATTATCTAAACAAACATAGAGATCGAGATAATATTTCTAACATTGAAAATATTAATCCAACGTAATTTCGAATATTATACGCAGTACAATTGTGAAATACATATATTAAGCTAAATTAATATTCTTTTTATACCCCCCATACTTTTCTAGGGGAATGTTGCTCCTCGTTCCTCTAGCAACCCCCTAATACAATTATTCGTCATAGCTAGGTAGGATGGACATTAAGAAGAGCTAGTGAGAGCAACGAATTAATGATACTCCTGTATATTTTGTCATAAGGAATATATGGGACCACGTACGTAAATGCAGGAAAAATCAATCCATTACTAACATATTTACAACTGAGAGCTAGAAAGGCATTGCATTTATTTAATTATAGAGAAAGATGGTCCCAAAATCAATTGAATTGAACTAGTTCTTAAGGGTGTAAATGACTTAAGTTGGGTCGAGTATTGAGTTGATCAAATTTGACTCATAAAATTTATCGAGTATGAAATAAAATTTGATTTAGACTCGTTTAACTACTGAGTCGAACGATCGCCGGAGCAGTTTGAAATTTTCAAGCGAATATAATTCAAGTATCAATAGAAAACTATAATTTGAAGAGGTTCAAGTAATTTATCGAATTTTAAAATTTGCTCATATTTGAATCGTTTATATTTTGAGTCGAATTCGAATCGAATTTTTAGTCGAACGAGTACGAATGAAATCTCAACAGTTTGATTCAAACTTAACTACTCTTATCCGTATACATAAATAAACAGAGGTAGGTAGATATATATATATATATATATATATATATATATATATAGCTTTGGGGGTGGCTTAATTATGGCTGTTTGTCATCTTCAACTTAATATCAAGCAGCTTTTACGGCATCGACAGCATGTGGATGGGGCTAATTGAACCATTGAAGGGAATTAATTAATTAATTAATTGAGAACAAAAAAAGAGCTTTCTACATTATGAGCTAGCTAGCTGATCTCCCCTATATATATATATTACGTACTTTATTAACCAGCCTAGCAGTATGGTTTGATCTATACACCTATATCCATGAATAGACCACAAACCCTTTTTTCTCCCCTATTTGTTTTGTTTTTTTGTTAAGTCTTGTGTCCAAAATATATAAGCATTACGGTGTTTGGATTGATTATGAGTAAATAGCATCAATTAACATTCAAAGTTCTGATATCACGTAAGTAATTATTGTATTTAAAATTTTAAACTATTAAAAAGAGACACTAATAATGTATATATATCATGCTAATAAAAATAATCATAATATATAGGGACAGTGACGGGTAAACCGTCGTTATAGTCCAAAAAAATCGTCGCTATAATTGACTGTGCACTACACAACTGCGTACTTATTTATATTTATATATAGTGATGCCATGTGCTGTTCCTTGCAAGGGGGCTAAAGCTTCCATGGCTAGTTAGGTTAGTTTCGCAGCAAGTCCTCCCTATATATGTTGTATAGCTATGCCTAATGCCTAGTAAGTACCAAGACACTTTAAACTTTAAAGCACACTTATTATCAAAAATAATTTGCTTCTTTTGGACACATAACCGTACATGAGTAGATGTATTGTGCAAACATGCTCCTAAAAACTGAACTAAAAGGGGTCCAAATGGTTACTATTTCTTTGGTGGTGGAGTAACTACTTTTATGACCCTACTAGTGTCCTTTGTTGTCAAGTGAGTAACTGAAAATGATAGGATTGTTAATAATATAAATTCTTTGTCCCAGAAAAGAAAAGTAGAGCTATTGATTATTTTATTGACTTTTTATTCAAATATTCTCTTATATATATTGGCATGAGATATCGCTTCATCATGACCTTTTAGAACAATATCGAAAGAATATACTAGAAAAAAAAAAGTATACCCCATCAGCTCTAAATTTATGCACATATATTTTGACTCTTTAAATCAATTTTTATGTAATTTTAAAATTACTATTGAATTATGTACAATAATAATTTTATCGGCCGTTTTTATATGATTTATTATCTTTAAATATAGTAATGTAACATTTAAGTCTCAAGTTCGATGTTCACTTACGTGAGTTTATTTGTTATTTTATGTGAAATGTGCTTCTTCCTTTATGTTTATTTGTGAGTTTATTTTTTCTTCCTCTTTGTAGTTTAAATTGGTTCTTGATATTGTAATATTGACAATATACTTGATTATAAAATTATATTATATTTTTTAAAAAGTGGAACTTCAAAAAAAGGAAGTAAAATTATAGTCCATTTCTTATATATTACAATAATAAATATATATAGGATGACAATTTCAATGTGTTTCGTCTGCTCCTGCCATTGGGTTTGAGGTTGAGATGAGAAAAATTCAAAAGCAAATATATATCAGGGTTCATACTTGTATGTTTATGATTATATATTTATAAATATGTTTTATATTTGTCTATTCATAATTATATTTTTACATTTGTAATTTGATTTTTAAATGTAAAGGAACTAGTCTATTGAATTCTTAGATTCAGGGGTTTTGGAATTTTAGGCCCAAAATGAAACTAATTTTGCATAATCACATGATTAAGAATAGAGAGTTAAAAGTTCACTCAGTGTATATACGAGTGATGTTAAGATTATTATACATCATTAATGAAATATTTTTAATGAATATATATGAGGAGATCCGACGTTAAGTGCGAGTCGAAGGGCCGGGAGAGTCTCAGTCCGTGTTCAATGCCTACTTACTCTTACACAGCGTTTAATAGATTAACTGAACTATAAAGGCTAGATTTCCCTGTGAGAGAAGTTGAACCCAAAATACAAATACCTACAAAAAAATTATCATGACAAAATACAAATGATGCATGATATTTTTTTTTTAAAACAACATACATAAAAATGATTGAAATATATTAAACTTATTATGATTGACAAAAAGATTATAAGTGATGAAAGAATGTAAATAAAAATTACTTCAAAAAATAACATATCAAATTAATAAAATGTGTTGATTGTATCCAAAATTTAATGAACAACATAATTACTCCAGAAATAGAGACAATAAAATGATGAATAGAATTTGTAAATATGACTAATTATTCAACACGAGAACGTTGAAAAATAAGTTGTCAGTAATTATTTCCCACTCAAATATGAACATATTTAGTTGTCTCCCATCTTTGATAGATCTCTTATATATTTTTTTAAAGCTATATTTTTTTTTGGAGAATACGATATAATTCATAATTAAGTACATTAAAAATAATCAAACCTAAGGCCGTAAATGAATCGGACTGTCCGCAAGCCTGGTCCGATTCAACTAAGCTCGGCTCGAGCTCGAACAAGATTTTTAGCCCGTTTAGTTAAACGAGCCGAGCTCGAACACGACTTTTAGCCCATTTAATCAAACGAACAGAGTTTGAATAGTGTAGTGTTCGACTCGAGCCTAGCTCGTTTAGGCCCTAGACTCGAGTTCGGCTTGTTTAAGCTCGACTCGTTTAATAATTATTTAATTAAAAATTTATTTTATTTATATAAAATATATAATACAAAATAATTATTTTTTTCAAAAAAGTGAAAAATGAAATAAAAAATTTAAGGCCCGACTTGTTTCTAGTCATAATCAAACCTCACTAAAGGAGGAAAAAATAAATTCACAACCAAATAAATCTCACATAAATAAGATACAAACTTCTCATAATAGAATAAATAAACTCGTACAAAAATAAATGTCACAATATCTCAGTCTTAATCACTGGACTAAAACCTTATCGACATCTCTTATATTGATAAAAATAATTTCACACAGTCAAAAAGACAACCAAATTTAAAAAGAAATCAGTCGAACTCAAACAGAAAACAAACTCCTACATAAGAGAATAATCCAAAACTACATCAAACAATAAAAAATAAACAAGATAGAAATTTGGGGGAAGATTTTTTAAAAAATATGGGAAAAATAAATAAATTTATGAGGTAGGGTTTTTTAAACTTATCAAGTAACGAGAGGAGGTACGATGATAAACATTTTATACACATTGTCGTCATTAATACGTGTCTTTGCTAAATCTTGAATGTGCTAAAGCAACTAAGCAAGTGTTGTAAAACATATCCGATGCAAAAGTAAATACCGCCCCATAAAGAGGGAAATGTTCTTGTCTTTTAGTGTCCATTAGGAGTATTTGTCTTTTTCCACCTTCTAGCATTTTCATAAATTAATAATATTTATAAATTCTTATTATTTGTAACACTCTTTACGTCCTTAGGAAAAAAACATTCTTATTTATTCAGTTAAATTTTTTCACTGAATAATTAAGACACAATTCTAAGTATAATTATTCTTGACAATCTCTTTCACTAATTATCTATCTATCTATATTATAAAAGGTGAGAGGAAGGACTGATTATTTCTTGAGGTTCTGTCACAATATATCAATAGTTATCTTATTTTTTTTCTCTTTTGCTTTTTATTCTTATTTTCCCTCTTATCTTTTCTTATTCATATTTTTTAAATTTTATTTAAATGTTTTAATTTTTTTAATTACACACATATAGTGTGTGTCACATAAACTAATTTTACACAATGTTTTAAAAGTTGGCTCGACGGATTCAACCGGTCCTATATTCGCTTCGATTTAACTTAATTGAATTAATTTACTCAAAATTTAAATTGAACCGATTAAACCAGTATGTCACGTAAAAGTAAGAAAGCACAAGAAGTATTTTCTATTTAGGCGGATATACAGAATCGTTTTGCCTACTTGGTTGGTTTACCAAATTTTACGTGCTTGCCTATTCAAAATAATTATATGGAAACATACACAAATCTTACTGTTCTTTTTGATATGGAAAACATACACAAATCTTGGTGTTCTTTTTTGGGTAAGTCACAATCTTAATGTTATCCTTACAAGATAGATAAATTATAATCATATGGAATTGTTGTTTCAACCTGTAATTTTGATACTTTCACAATATTTCATTTACATAAATAGTACGTGGCCATTGTATAAATTAGTTATTACAATTTTAAATTCAATAATGGTTGTGTAAAGAATTTTGAAGTGGGAAGGAATGAATGAGAGATTATGGGTGAAATTTTATGAGATAATAGAGGGGAAGAGAGAGAAGAAAAGTAAAGGAATAAGAGAGTGAAAACAAAATGTAAGTACAATTGAAATAGACGGTAATTAATTTTTTTAGGATACATTTGTGACTCGTTATCAAAAACTAAACGCTTTATAATACAGATAGATTAAATCACATATTTATTAAGGTTTATGAATATTTACGCTGATATCCCTCCAAAGAGGAGATTTATAAAATAAAATTACGCACTCGTACGAGAGAGAAGACTTGAAAAAATCTTTTAAAAAATACTTATAAAATAAATACTACTTCCTTAATCTCAAGTGTCACTAATGAATTATGCAACTAAGAAATTCTTTTACAATCTAAACAAAAACAAAATGTAAGTAGAAAACAAGAAGAGATGGCCATCAAGAGGGACATACTATTCTGCATTTGTACTCCATTGGATAATACTGAAATTTCATACAAAACAAAATAAAGAGAAATTGGATGGATACATCAAAATTCATTTGATTCATAAGCTCTAGGGAATATTAATATACTCTAATTAACTCCCACTCATATATATTAATTTATTTAATACTAATATCATGCTCATATGCTGCCTGCCACTCTTTTTATTGTCCAAATAATTATTTTACATTTTTTTATTAATTTAATTTATTTTCAATTTATTATTTATTATTTATATGGAAGTATTTATTCCCCCAAACAGGAAGCATCCATTTTGGTTTCATTTCCATTTGCATTTATTTATAACACTCTCTCTGTCTCTCTCTCTCTCTCACATAGAGACGGCATCATCATCATCTATCCTCGACATACTAACACGACACCGTTTTCCTCTCCGACTGTCTCTTCTCTCTCCTCAGGACCTGCATAGGGCTTCGTTCCTCTCTTCATTTTCTCTCTCTAAAACATTTTCTCTCTCTAAACCTTCTCCCATCATCGGATCTGAGTTCCCAAAATCTAAAACCCTTCTCCCACATAGTTTGGCGATCGATATTGTCCGATCTGACCCGAATTCCAACCCACTTTTCATCTCTCTTTCCACTCACTTTCTCTCACTAAAACCACTGCTAAATATACATACAGATCGAACCAAAACATGTATATAGAGAGAGAAAGGAAGTAGCAAAAGGGTAACAAGGAGGAGTGACCGGAATCGAAATCGTTGCCGGGCATTTTCATTTTCAGATGGGAATGCCCGAACGATGAGCAAACCCGGCCGCGACGACCAAGAACAAGACGAAGACGAGTGTTTCTACGAGTCCCTTGATCGCATTCTATCTTCCACTAATTCTTCTTGCTCTCCATCTTCATCTTCTGAAGAAGAAGATAATACAGTGAATTTTGATTTGGGTTCCCCTAATTATGCCCCAGTTCGCCCATTGCCTATCCCTAAATTCCCAATGGGCGTATTGCAAAACTACGACGTTTGGACCTCCGAGCCTTCTTCCGTCGAGGAACGCCGCATGCGGCTCCTCCGTCAGATGGGGCTCAGTCGTGACCCTGCCCTCTCCCGCCAAAAACCGCCGGCTCTCCCCATTGATAGTGACACCGGCGGCGGCAAGTTTGGTAGATCGGTTTCTTCGGATCGTATAAAAGGCGGTGAGATTTTTTCCAACAATGATAATTCCGTGTCTATCCCTGGGATGGTCCGATCGAAATCGGACAGTGCCACGGATCAGTGTAGTAATAATAATGTTTCTAATTCATCAGTTTCTGTTTGTAATTCTCCTGAAATTCATTCTATTGATTCGATTTCTTTGCCTGCTGCGGTTAATGAGTTAATTAGTTGCCGGGGGACATTTGTAAATAACCATAATCAGTATCATAATGCTGTAGTTAAATCAATAGGTAGTGGTAATGGATCATCGCCTATTGCTAATGGTAATACTGTTTCGCCAAATAAGCCGCCCAGTGGGAAAAATTGTCGAACGGGTGTGGAGCTGCCCAGTGGGAAAAATTGTCAAACTGATTTCACAGTTTCGAATTCAAATGGTAATTGTAATTCATTGCTTGTTAGGGAAAATGGAGGTGGGGAAGTGGAGGAGGTTTTGAATTGTGACGGGATTGATAGAATTAGTGATCCTGCTTGTACAATTAAGAATCTTGATACTGGGAAGGAGTTTGTGGTGAATGAGGTTAGAGGGGATGGAACATGGAACAAGCTTAAGGAAGTGAGTACAGGAAGGCAGTTGACTATGGAGGAGTTCGAGATGTGCGTTGGTCATTCGCCTATTGTTCAAGAATTGATGAGAAGGCAGAATGTAGAGGATGGTAGTAATAAGGGTAATGTGGATTTGAATGTAAATGGGAGTGGATCGAAATTGAAAAAGAAAGGGAGCTGGTTGAGAAGCATAAAGAATGTTGCTAGTTCGGTGACAGGTCTTAAGGATAGACGGAGTAGTGATGATAGGGATACTTCCTCAGAGAAAGGTGGGCGGAGGTCGAGCTCTGCTACGGATGACAGCCAGGACGTCTCGTTTCATGGACCAGAGAGAATTCGGGTGAGACAATATGGAAAATCTTGTAAAGAGCTCACGGGGCTTTACAAGAGTCAGGAGATTCAGGCTCATAATGGCTCTATTTGGACTATTAAGTTTAGCTTAGATGGAAAATATCTTGCTAGTGCTGGTGAAGACTGTGTCATTCATATATGGCAGGTCGTGGAATCGGAAAGGAAGGGCGACCTTTTATTAGATAAACCAGAAGACGGGAATCTGAATCTTCTATATCTAACCAATGGTTCACCGGAACCAAATTCAATGTCACCAAGTTTCGACAGCCACTCAGAGAAGAAGCGAAGAGGACGGTCATCCATAAGTAGGAAGTCAGTCAGTTTTGACCATGTTGTGGTGCCAGAGACTGTTTTCGCACTTACAGAGAAACCTTTCTGCTCATTTCAGGGACATCTGGATGATGTGCTTGATCTGTCGTGGTCCAAGTCTCAGGTTATTTAACGTTTTTCCTTTTTCTTCTCTTTTTGGATTTTGCTGCCTTAAATATCTATTATAAAACAGTACAGGATTGTTATTGTACAGATAATAGTTATTATATTTTTGTTTCTGTCTCATGCTGAAATCTGAATACAATAGTTTGTTTCATTTTTAAAGTTCTTATCCCCTATCATCTAGTTGTTATAAGATATAAGATTTGTAGGCTCCAATAGTGGTTATTTAGCATCCCTGATAATGCTTACACTGAGAACTTAATTTCTCTTTTACTTATTCCAAAAAAAAAAGAGCATTAATTTCCCTTTTTATCCTTGTTCACCCTTTTAGTCAAATTTGGTGGTATTCTTGTGGGGATGAGAAAGAGAAGGGGAGAAGGGGGGGGGGTGTCAGCAAGAAATGAATATAGTACTTTGAAGAAGATCTAGACATTCATGTTTACATTTGTTAGACAGGTTTACTAATCCTTTATGATATGAACTGAGGAAGTGAAACGACATTGAAATATTCAGTTTTTTTATGAATGAAATCCTTTCTAGTGGGTAGACAAAGCTGTTTTATATGGTTACTGGGAAAATACTATTTGCAAAATAAGTGGGGTTTGAGCCCAAAAGGTTATAGCCGTTTGAAATGGCTAAAAGAGAATTAAATGTTACTATGGAGAGCAATCATTAAGTACTAATAAAAGATACATGCTACTTACCATAAAAATTGCAATTATATCAGAGCAATCCTTTCTGTACGATGTCAAGTATTAACCTTAAATCTCTTGCATCGTCTACTGTACTTGTTTTGTTATCAGGAAAGAATTGTTACTTTGATAGAATTAGTGGTGGTCTTTTTGACTTTAAAGCACTTGATTCAAATAGTAGGCAATACTGTAAAGATGTATAGTGATGCTGTTCTAGATCATACTATATATTCTCTGTTTCCCTTTTAAGACAGAGCTCACATTATCTATGTGGGAGGAAAATATCTATATAAGGTTACTATCATTTGAAAATAATAAGTAAGAAGGTTTGCTTATTTTCTAATAGGTGTCATGAGAATGGTCAATGTCCTCTATGGCTGCTTCTTACATGGTCAACATCACTGGATGCATATTACACTTAATTGCTAGGAAGATTTTTATTTGCAGAATTTATTGCTGGTTTTGTTAAGTTTAGCAATAATTACTTGATAATTTATTTTTGGCCATTTGGTCTCTGTGTTGGTACAATTATACTTCAAAATTAGTACTAATTGATTAAAAGTGGAAATCTAGTCAGAGAGTAAAGAAAGATTACTGTTTGCCATTGCTTGTGCATTTTCTATGCATAGTAAGTAGTGTCTAGTGTGCAAGAGTTGGTAGCAGGGATGATTTAGGAGGAGGGTGTTGGTTGTCCACTATGTTCTTCTTTAAAAGATAAGAAAAATAATATTTTTATTCTTTTATGTATAGATTTTGAAATAGACCCCGCAACAAGTTGGAGGTCAGCCTCTATATATTTAGCGAACAATTATTTATCATTTTATTCTTTCTATAAATAACTAGTACACTTTTATTATTCATTCCCATCTGTGCTAGTGGAAGTTACTCTTCTCTTCTATGAATCACTACATGATGTCAAATCCTTCTTCCTATACATTTAAGTAGTACACTTCTTTTATTCATTACCATCCTTGCCAGTGAAAATTACTCTATTCTAAGAATTTTCACATGAATATATTTGAGTAAGAGTCTCTGCATGAGCATGTTTGTAAAATTATGCTTTACAGACCTAGAAATGAAAACCTTGTTTGATGGGGAATACAAGACAAAGACTTGTAAAAGGTTGAAGGGCTTTTTAGTAATTTATCTTGTATTGTTATTTATGGATAAATTGACTGTCATCACGTAGTAAGTATAGTAGGGATTAATTAGGAGTTATTATAGTAGGTATCAATTCTAAGTTATCATGGTAAGTACACCTTCTGTCCCAAAATATAAGATCAATTTTGACTTTTTGAAGTCAATTCGAAATATTACCAAACTCAAAATTGATATGAATTAATCTCATTTTAGACCATACAATTATAAAAATTATGAACCATCTATACTAATTACAAATTTTATTTTTTCCCAAAAGTTGAATGGATTTCATCATTTTTTTTAAAAAATACTATCTAATATTGAGTTTGAAAAGTCAAATTTGATCTTATATTTTGAAACGGGAGGGAGTATTAATAAGGAGTTACTTTTGTTAAGGTTTATATCTTCAAATCTTCAAAATTTATTTTTGTGATTAGGGTTTTAGAGTTTCCTAGTCCGTTAAGGTTTCAATTTTTCTATTACATTATGGATTAGGGGTTTGTATCTCTTTAAATAGTAATCTAATTTCCCATCGTCAATTAATTTAGAGTCAAATATTAATTGCAGATTGAGGTTTTTTGCCATTGTGGCATTCTGGTATGATTCTTATTCCTCTTTCATCTTCTTTATTCTTCCTTTTCTAAACTTTGTTTGCATCATTTTTCGAGTACAATAATTGATTATGTGATAATTTCCATTGTTATGGTACTTGAATTCATGATCCTTTTTCCATGAAGGATTGTGTTCCCTATTCATTAAGATTTCACTATTCCTATTTCTTTATGGATCTGGAATCTCTCATCTTAGTTTCCATAAATAGGATATTTTGGGTCTCTATTGGAGAACACAAGAAGACAGAGAGAGCACAGGGAAGACCCTAGTGAGAGAGAACTAGGGATTTAACAAGGGGTAGGGTTTGACTATTTGAGAGGAAGTGTACATGGTGGTTTTAGGATTGGGTTTGGGTGACAAACACAAAGGCATAGACATCTCTCCGTAGATGTAGGCAAGTTTTGTTGTATCACATTAAATTACTTGTTGCTTGTGTTGTCTTGTTCTTTGTTTTCATCGTATATTGTGAGATTCTTGTTTTTTTCTTGGTATGCATCTTCTGAGATCCACTCACACAATTAGTTCTGGCTTCTATATTCGTTTGAAATGAATCAAAACCCTAACAAACTAGTATTGTTTTTAGTAAGCAGGTTGTTGGCGAAGCGGTTAAATGAGAAAGGCCAAAGAAGGCTATCATAGTGGTTGAACGAGGAAGAGGGAAAACAATAAATAAGAGAGATGATGTTCATTATTCTAAAAAAATACTAGACTGGCTAGGCGGATTAAGCGGAGCTATGCGAATTTTTCATAACACCGAGGAAGATTGAGATATTATTAATCACACCACCGAGATCTATTTTAAAATTTGATAAGCAAATTGAGGTAGAAGAGAAGGGCCCTGAGTCTTATATTACTTCGAAGGATTCATTTAAGAACCTAGTCACCACTATATGGCTGTGTATTTTACCTACGGAGACATTCTCATGAGGTTCTACTTCTATAAAGGTAATGTTAAATTTAGGTATGACATGATATATCTGCGCTAATAAGGAATGTTTTGATGAGTTCAAGGAATAAAGGCTAAAATGTATTTTTGCCTAATAGGTCTACTTGTAGCATTATAGAAAACAAAGATTGAATCAGTATCAAACCTAATGAGTCTATTTGGTAGCGTTTGGGGGGTTAAAATGATTGAGATCAAATTATTTAGTTGAGTATTTTTCAGTGTAGGTGATGTTAGTAAATTTCTGAAGTTGAAAAGAAATATAATATTGCTGAGGTAGCACACTCCAAATACTAGATCTGCTTAGTTATAGGGGTAGTTTCGAAATGCTATACAATATTGTAAGACTCAAATGGGAGAAGTGAGGGGAAAATGTTATTTATGTTTATTAATACTTTGCGAAACGTGTGAACTTCGGTATATTTGGCTAACTTATCGAAAAGGGAATATAGACTTGAGTAGTGCTTTTGGAAAAGAGGCATGATCATCAAGTTGAAATGATGGAGAGAAGACTGTTGAGATGAAGGCTTGGTCGAATGTCATCCACTGCATTGATGGTTAAGTTGATAGGATGCAGTTGCACATGGCATTGGTCGTCATGAATCAAGTGAGCATAGGACCTATCCACTTATTGATTCGTTCATGTATAATTGAGGCATAAGGAAGGCTAATAGTTACATTTGTTAGTAGAGCAACTGGGGCATTAATGGAGAATGGACAGAAGCTATGCAACGACAAGTATTTTAAGTCGAGGGCTAGATCTATTGTGATATGTACCTTTCTTATGATGACTTGTGTACTTGCTATTTAAAGTTCCAAATCGTATGTCGTTCTTTACTGTGTTACGTTGCGACCATTTTATGATGCTATTACTAGTACTTTAGTTGCCAGTAAGCACATGTAAAATGCATTAATGATAGTTTTACTTCAGTTGAGAGCCTTTCTCTTAGATTTTTCTAATCATTTCATTAAGAAATCTTGTAGGGGGTCAAGAGCAACACAATCAATTAAAAAAAATAATATATATTTCACACGATGAAACTGGATGAATATGTGCATGTAAATCAAGCAGTTGATCTGTTGTATAGTCAGATGATTGATTTTAATATTACCAAAAAAAACGATGGGGTTTTCAGCATGATATTTATCAAGGCATCGTTGACTGTGTTTTTCAGCATTTGCTCTCATCTTCAATGGACAAGACCGTGCGGCTTTGGCATCTGCCTAGCAAGACTTGTTTAAAGACTTTTTCACACAGTGACTATGGTAAGTTTCCATTAACTGCGATAGCCTTTTCTTTTTAGCTCTTTGGATAGCCTTTAATTGCATAACTTACAAAATGCTTCTGGATTGGGAGTGTCCTCTTTTCAACTAAGGGATTCACCGCTCTTATTCAATCCCCCACCGCCCTCATTCATTTACTGGCTAATTATCTTCATGTTCTGGATTTTCCTTGATGCAGTAACTTGCATCCAGTTTAATCCTGATGATGATAGATACTTCATCAGTGGATCACTAGATGCTAAGGTTCGCATATGGAGTATTCCTGATCACCAAGTTGTTGATTGGAATGATCTACATGAGATGATCACTGCTGCCTGCTATACACCAGATGGTCAGGTTGGTTTTCATAATTAATTATACAGCTATCATTTCAAAATTTGATGTGCCCCAGCAAGCCATTCTGTTATATACCTATTTTCGACTGTGGCTCAAGATATTTTGTTGATTCTGAAGGCTGCACTAGTTGGTTCATACAAGGGGAGCTGTCGCATGTACGATACTTCTGGTATGAGTTGATAGATTTTATCCCCTCACATAAATGTTTTGCTCCAGTTACTTCTTTTTTCTTCTTAGTTTTCCTTTTCTTTTGTTCTTATTTCATTTTTTTCTGTTCAGAAAACAAATTGCAGCAAAAAAGTCAAATCAATCTGCAGAATAAGAAGAAGAAACCTCGTCACAAAAAAATTACTGGTTTTCAGGTAAATTTTGTGGTTCTTTGTACTTTGTAACGTATACCTTAAGATATGATGCGCAAGAGATAAGAAGGGATTCCTCAACTTATCAAAAAAAAAAGGAAAAATAAAAAAGAACAACAGAAAGGGATTCTTTTGAATATATTTAATGCTTTTCCTTGCTTGACCTGGTTGTTAAGAGTCATCCACAAATGCATGTGACACATGAGCTTGTCACATGCTCTTTTAATGCTGTTGCTGATTAGTTTCAATCGCACAGTTTGCACCAGGAAGTACACCAGAAGTGCTTATAACATCTGCAGATTCACGAATCCGGGTAGTTGATGGAGTTGATCTGGTTCATAAGTTCAAAGGTAACAACAGATTACACTTATGATGTCCCGAATTTTATTTTATTTTTTTTTAAAAAGAAAAGAAAAAGAAAAAAAAAGTGATACTAAATTCATATTATAAAACCTTCTTTTATGGAGTCAAAAGTAGAAGTGGTTTACTCAATATGATTACCAAAAATTGATATTTAGTTTTTTCAATTTATTTATATTATATTACATTACTGCTTGCCACGTGGACACGTGGACAATAAAGAAATAATTTATGGATTTGAAAAATGTCGTCCACCCTACAACGGACTTTGGTATTGATCTCAAAAAATGAAAATAAAAACAAATAATTGGAAGCAGTTACATTTACCAACGGATCCTTAATAATTTGGCCACCATGCTTTTCAGCATTTGTTATTAGGCACGAGAATGTGCTATACAAGAGATACCTTGAGTTGCAATTATAAGCACAGTATGCTTGATCATCAAAAGCAAGATTGTCTCTTTGTTCATTAATGTTCGCATTTCTGGGCTTTTTTTAAATCAAAATTTCTACAGGGGTAAACTGGTTAGTTTTTTTTTTTTGTTTTTACAGGGTTCCGCAACACAAACAGCCAAATATCAGCCTCCCTCACCGCTAATGGAAAATATGTGGTCTGTGCGAGCGAGGACTCTCATGTCTATATCTGGAAACACGAAGGTGATTCCCGACCTAGCAGAAGTAAAGGTGTTACTGTCACGAGATCTTATGAACATTTTCACTGTCAAGATGTATCTGCGGCCATCCCTTGGCCTGGCATGGGCGACACTTGGGGACTTCAAGATAGCTGTTCTGGAGAACCAAATGGGTTTAATGATCAGTTGGACGAGGTCTCTACAGCGAATCACCCTCCTACACCTGTCGAAGAGACTAATGGTAGTGAAACTTCGCCATTGGCATCTGGGTATACCAGTAGTCCACTCCATGGAACCATCTCTAGTGCCACAAACAGTTATTTCTTTGATAGAATCTCGGCAACATGGCCCGAGGAAAAGCTTCTTTTAGCTACCAAGAACCGTAGTCCTCATGTCAGCGTGGACTTCTCAGACGGGGTAAACCAGAGAAGGTCGGCCTGGGGCATGGTGATTGTAACGGCTAGTCTCAAGGGGGAAATCCGAACTTTCCAGAATTTTGGATTGCCCGTTCGGATTTAGGGGGTCAAAAAACATGTTGGAGGCACAAGATTTTGAACAAGTGCCATATACCATCCTTGTAACACCAAGTTGGCAAAATTGTACAGCAAAATGATTGGCGAGATTTATAATATTAGTGAGTTCCATTTGTTTCTTGGTTTGCCTTTTGTGTTTCTGCCGGTCAAATTTATGAACAGGCAGTCTAACCAAGCATTGAAAAGAACAAGAATAGATTTGTCAAGGAACAGATATACTACTGTATACCGGGTATGGATCCGTGTAAATGCACGGGAGAAATATATGTTTGAAATTGTAGATGCTACTGTTTGTAATTTAACATGGAAAGGAAAACTCTTTCAGCTCTTGCCATTATGGGAAGAATAATGCTATGGTATGGTGACAAACTATGGATACTAAATGGGGTTTAGTTGGTGATTTATTTCTCATAAATGGGGTTTATATTTGTAGCCAACTACATTAAACATAAACCTTTAATATTACAAAAATCATAAAGCTTTATCGTTTATTGGTTAAACTATTTATTTGGTGATAATATGAACCTGGAAGTAGGATAGAATCGGCTAAAAAAATGAAAACCAATCTATCCTTTTGTTTGATGATTGCCTAAAGATCGGATGCTGTTTCCATAATGTATCCTATGTATCCTGGTGGCTGCCGCTCACGCGTTGCGTGTGTAAATTATGTGGGGGTGAAATATAAATTTTATAAAATTTAATAAAAAGATATAAAAAATTAATATTAAAAAGGATAATATAGTAATATATCTAAAGTTGTATGAGTAACAAAGTACAAAAGAAAAAAAGAATAAAGTGTAATATATCTAATTTTGTAGAGCCAAAAGAGTAATAAAAAAAAAGTGTGACATAAAATCACCAAATTTGTGGAGAAAGCCTAGATAGATGATGACAAATTTATTTTTTTTATATTTGATAAAGATGTATACTATAACACTAAATTTTATTATAAGAAAAAGAAAAAGTACACGTGTATTTGAAATTTACAAAATTGGGGTGGGTTCGATCAGCCGTAATTATGAAAACTACAATTATTATTTTCTGGGTAAAAATAGAAATTACAAATTTTTCATGCACAATATATTCTTGGCTTAAATATAATTTACTATCCTAAACTATATGCCATATTTCAGTTCGGTGATCCACCTTTAAAGTTTTTCAATTAAATGATTGAACTATTAGTTTTTTCCAATTGCATTCAATTAAGCCGCCACGTCAGAAATTGCTGACATGACATCCTAATATGCTAAATGAGTGATTATGTGTAAAAAGAATATATATTTTTAATGAGATCAAAGAACAAAAAGGTAAAATAACAAATAAAACAATTAAAATTACACAAATAATATAAATTAGAAAATATACAAAATTAACATTAATAATTAAGCAAATTACAGAAAATACATAATTATGAATAATTACACAAGTAACTTAACTTAAAAAATTACATAAATAACATAAATTAAACAAGTAAAAGCATTAACTCACCATTAACAAATTGTATAATTAATTTAATTATTTACAACATCTCACTGTCCCAATCATGAACAGACCAAAAATCTTCATCCTCTTTCTCTCTCCTCAATTGGGGTTTCTTTCTCTCACCATATTCGAGGGCTGTGAAAATATTAGATTGGGAGATTGGGGGTTGTACTTTCAATCTTCAATTCTTCGCCATCATTGAGCCACATGTACATCAAGCTAGCATTAGGGCCATTCAATTCAATTGATTAATTAGTCAACTCTTCAACCACGAGTCGTATTGAAAGGAAGGAGCTAGAAATAGTTGCAGGCCGAAGTCGGTAATACCCAAAATTTTGAAACCCTAACGGCAATTACAGGAAGGCATGCCGCCCCCACCGCGATTGCAACTATTGAGCATAATAAAACCCAAATTTGTGTATGTGTGCTTATATAAAAACTGTATTTTTTTGGGTTTGATTCTCATGTAACTTGACTTCTTTTCTCTCTTTCTTTCTCAATTGGTGGTTCTTTTTGAGTAGGATCTAGATATAGATTGCTTGATCTGAGATGGGAGTTATGATCCAAAGTTGTGGGCGTGTCGAAGGTGATGTTTGTATGCTAACGAGTTAATGGTGGTTCACGGTGATGGTGAAAAAGGTTTCAACGGCGGTCGATAATGGTGGTTTCGACGGCGGTGGGTAATGGTGAAAAATGTGTCGACCACGGATTCAGTTTCATACTGCATGATTGAAGTTTTTCGCGCTGTAATCGTGAGGAAATTTTTGATTTCAAGCTGAGAAGAATTTTTTTGGATCGAAGTTGGGGCTTTTCAGTGAGGGGAGAGATTGATCGAATAAGTTTAATCCGAAGGTTTTAGATTTTAGTATTGTTTTTGTTTTAGTTTTAACCTTTAAATTAATGTGGTTTGACAAATTTGCCCTTTAGTATGTAATAAATGTGTAAATGGACATTAAAATATTCTCTTTTTTTTACACATCAGCTGAAGGTTGTTCCCAGGAAGCCACGTCAGCAAAATTCTGATGTGGCAAACTCAATTGAACGCAATTGGAAAAAATTAAGAGTTCAATCATCTAATTGAAAACTTTAAAGGTGGATCACCGAAGTGGAATATTGTCATAGTTTAAGGTAATAAATTATATTTAAACCTATATTCTTCAAGAGCATAAAATGTAACAAAAAATAAATAAATGACTTTATAATAAAATTACTCTGTGGATTAAATAGCCCATCATGGCCACCATGAAAACAAGTGGGTTCGCTAGAGTTTTGTCTTTAGGGAAAGAACGATGGGCATTGCTGCAATAAAAAGACATATTAGCCACATGGCCCACATCCAAGAGCCCAGAGTCTGGGAATTTATCCATCTAAAAATCCTATCTTTAATGGCATTTCCCGTCTGAAGCCCATACTTTAATTATGATGGGGGAGTGGGACTCTTTGTTGGGGGTACTGCAACTCAATGTCCTTTCCTAGGCCCACTTTTACAATATTCAAAAAAAATAAATAAATATATATATATATATATATATATATATAATACTATAACATGTACTCCTATCATTATGGAAATCCAAAAAGTGGAACCTGATTGGTTTCTTGGGATTTAAGAGGCAGATTCTTCTGCAAAATAATTGTCTTATCCACTCTGTTTCTTTTCTTCTTTTTTTTTTTAATCCAAAAGGACTCTTATTCGGGTTTGATTCACAAAAAGAATTTCATTTATAAAATTTTTTATTTTATATAAAAAAAATCTCATGTATTTTTGTTATTAAAATGACATAATATCCTTACATTTATCGTTACAGTTTTATAATCATATCATCTTTATCGGACTATTCATTCAATAAAATTAGATGTATATATGAGCAAATATATAACCTTAATATTTATAAATTTTTTAAATAAAACTTACTTTGCAAAATTGACTAATACTACTATGAGTTTGTTCAGCTACGGGTGTTTACGACGATAGCGTCTGCAGCGTTTGAATATCTAACTATATCGCATTAATTTTGATTCGTTATATTTGAGTCTCAAACAATGTATTTATAAATTATATAAACAAACAAAATTTTTAACTATTTTCAAATGCAATCAGCCGGTTGGCCCACTACCCCCACTACCCCCCATATATATATATATATATAACACATTAATAAGGTGATGTCTTATATCTAACACCTCCCAAGTAGTTTATTTTCAAGAAATATCTTGTGGAGATTTAAATTCTAAAGGGTACACATGGCTCTCCAGGCTGCTTCTCTCCTTCCCTCTGCCTTCTCCATCAACAAAGAGGTAGTAGGTTTGTCTTTCTCCTAATTAGGGGGCTTTTATTCTTTTCCACCACATTACCAAATATAGTAGAAATATAATGAACTCATTGACTTACTATTTTGGCTAAATATCCAGGGCAAGATCAGTGCTTCTTTGAAGGACACTAGTCTATTTGGAGTCTCATTCTTTGACAATCTCAAAACTGACTTCACTTCTTCCTCTTTGAAGACCAAGGTACTACTAGCTAATACATTTCTTTTTGTCCATAAAATTCAGAGCAAAGATTAGGCTAAATTGTCAATTATCTATCTATACATGCTCTTAAAAAAAGGTCATGTCTGGTGTATATGGCTCCTGCAAATAGCGTGTCCCAGAAGAGTCAGATGTATGCAGTCTTATCACTATACAATGACTTAGAAAATTTATAACTGATGTCAAAAATATAGTGAATTTTAGAAAATTAAATTTGTTGTCTCATTTCCTATCTCATGTTGTCCCATCTCATGTATTGTTCTCCACGTAATTTTTATCTAGTTACAAAATAGTTGTAAATAAATAAATAAGGAATTAGGTGGCTATAATGCATAAGAGTGAGGCAACAAATGAGACAAACAATGTGACAACTGAGCTGGACTCGAATTTTTGGTAGAACAAAAAGTTGGTTAAAGAAAAAAAAATTGAAGAACTTATACACTGACATTAATGTTTGCTGCAGAGGCATACCGGAGTTGTACGAGCTCAGGCAGTCGTCACAACTCCGTCAATCAACCGGGCTACAACTGACACAAAGAAAACCTTAAGAAAGGGAAGTGTGATTGTCACCGGAGCCTCCTCCGGATTGGGCTTGGCTGCAGCCAAGGCATTGGCAGAAACAGGGAAATGGCATGTAATTATGGCCTGCAGGGACTTTCTCAAGGCAGAAAGAGCTGCCAAATCGGCTGGCATTGCTAAGGAGAATTATACCATTATGCATTTGGACCTTGCATCGCTTGACAGTGTCAGGCAGTTTGTAGACAACTTTAGGCAATCCGGTAGACCGCTTGATGTGCTTGTTTGCAATGCAGCTGTCTATTTCCCAACTGCCAGGGAGCCTACGTTTACTGCAGAAGGATTTGAACTTAGTGTTGGGACTAACCATTTGGGACATTTCCTCCTTTCTAGATTGCTGCTTGATGACTTGAACAAGTCGGATTACCCCTCAAAGCGACTCATTATTGTTGGTTCCATCACAGGTAATAATATGAAAATTTCTAGCTATAGTATCTTAAAACTCCATCTGTCCTAAGAGTCCCATTTGAAAACGATTAATATAAATTTTTATGATACATTTTTGTTCCCTGTTTACCCGTAGATTATTATTATGGAAAATAATAGGTAACTAGACAGAACTCTACGAGATTGTATTGTATAACCCTATATAGCTTTATCTAGTTAACTGTCATTTCTTCTATTATATTTATCTGATTATTACAATAAATTACTCAAAAGTTATTTGTAGTACATGCATAGTACTAAATGTTAATTTGCTATTGGGTTCTTTTTTAAACAATATTTTAGGTAACACAAACACATTGGCTGGGAACGTACCACCAAAGGCCAACCTTGGGGACATGAGGGGTCTTGCAGGGGGTTTGAATGGGCTCAACAGTTCAGCCATGATTGATGGTGGAGATTTTGATGGGGCAAAGGCATACAAGGACAGCAAGGTCTGCAACATGCTCACTATGCAAGAGTTCCACCGGCGTTACCACGAGGACACCGGGATCACATTTGCCTCCCTTTACCCAGGATGCATTGCCACAACAGGTTTGTTTAGGGAGCACATCCCCCTGTTCAGGACACTTTTCCCTCCATTCCAAAAGTACATCACCAAGGGATTTGTATCTGAAGCAGAATCCGGGAAGCGACTTGCACAGGTAGAGAATTAACAAGATTAATTTATTGCGGGTAAATGACAAACGCGCTCCAAATTTTATAAGTTGAGTTCCACTCTAGAACAAAATTTGTTCTATTTTTACCCGCTCAAACCATGGTTATTAGGAAAGTTGATCGACTGGTATACGAGAACACTATCTATAAATGGTAGAATGCACAAGTCATCTAGTTCTTGTATGGAATGACGGTACCCGATACGTGAAACACAAGGCGATAAGAGTTCCTTGGTAACCCTGAGCCTCAAACGATAAAAATTGGAGCGCATTTATCAATTCCTTTCATTCAAACAAAGTAAATTAAAAAATATACTTAAATGTTTGGTACTAAATTTGCATTGATTTATAACGTAGGTTGTGAGTGAACCAAGCTTGACAAAGTCTGGAGTGTACTGGAGCTGGAACAAGGACTCGGCTTCATTTGAAAACCAGTTGTCTGAGGAAGCTAGTGATGTGGAGAAGGCGCGTAAGGTTTGGGAAGCTAGTGAGAAACTTGTTGGTTTGGCCTAAATCAGGATCCTTGACATAATTTCTGGCATCTAATCTTCAATATGAGATGGGAAATCTGGGTCCTTTGTGTGAGTGCACAGTTTGGATTCAGATTCAGGGTTGGTGTAACCAATTTTCAGTTGTAACATTAGTGTAATTTCAGTTCAAAGTTGACAATAAAAGTGCCCTACCTACCTTAAATAAATTAACAAAAAAACAAAATTTTTTTCTTCCAAAAATTTGTTTATATCAAGAAGTGAGCGAAACGCACAGCACAACTTCAACCCAACAAAAAATGAACCTTATAGATTATAAAATAAGTCATTACGATATTTAAATTTTGTACCTCCCTATTAAGAGGAGCGAGGAATAACCATTAGATCAAGTCCTTTATAAACTTTGTTAAGGAATTAAGTTTTAGAAATTACTATACAAAGAAATCTTGCATTAGTAAAATCAACCATATAAAATTATTTCAATACAAGAGGATTTGTATATTTAATTATGAGTGTGATCCAATCCAGCATTGCCCCAACGGTGAATCTTGTTGCCAACTATTTTATGCAAGTTATAAATGTACGTATGCAATCCCTCTTATAAATAAAATGGATTTTTTTAATTGATTTCAATTTCATAAAATATAAAGCAAACTATGTCTACTTTTTTGAAATTGATTAAACCGCATAGATTCTTTGCATATAACTAAAATAGTTGAAAGTAACCGTCACACATAATAGCTCAATATTTGAACACGAATGTCAAGGGAGATATAAATTTTATTTAGAAAATGTGAACAATTTATACACAAAGTATATAGGATGTCAATAAAATTAGACAACTCAACATATTCTAAAATATGAGACAAACTATTTAAATATATGAAAGTGAGAAGGGCTAGAATGATACTCCCTCTTCCTATAAAAGATGATTAAAAAAATTTCATAAAACATGTTTAAAATGTAAAATTAATACAAAACGTTATATAAAATTCACTAAACTCTCAAAAGTAGTTAAGTATGGTTCGTTATTTTCAAAAAATAAGATAAAAAAATACTAGTGTACTGATATGGAGTCCATTGTGTATAAAATGAGAATTTATAGGGGTGAAACGTGTTTTTTTTTATATTAAATTTTCTTAGTTGATACATGTAATAATTGTCAATGAGAATGCGATTCCCATATAGAGTGATAAGAGTCAATAAAAAGTACCGGTATAAACTCTAAAGCATGGATTAATTTTTAAGAATTTTTTATTATGATAAGTTCAAATATTTGAATGAAAATAACAAAATATTATTAGGGTTCTTTACAATAATATACAACAATTAGTAAAAAATTACAACATTAGTGCAAAAAAAAATAATTAAAACAAGAGTGCAAAAAAAACAAATTAATTACAAACACCCGACAACCATCTTTTAATGTTGTATACGAAGAAATCAACCTTCTGCTGCAAAAGTCAGGCAACAAAGAAATCAAACCCAACTTTGTGCTACAGAGAAATCCGACAACGAAAAAAGTAAAAATCTGGAACCAATCAAAACTCCGACTACGAATACATCCGGCAACGAAGAAATCAAAAACCGCCATTAATGAAGGTCATTAATGGCTTCCATAAACAGAGTAGAAGAAGAAGAAGGTGTCACTGATCTTATCATCATTGCAATTGTATAGAGTTTAATACAAATACTAATGCTGTATCTATTTTATATAGAAGAAGTATATCTAGTCTAGCCTTGAAAACTGTTAGATATTTATTTATATAGTAATGAGTTAAAATGGTGAGAGGATACAATCAACTGGATAAGGATAAGATATTTCTTTATTAGTAATTAATGGGTATGTGTTATTTTATTTCCTTATGAAAAAAATTCTATAATAGATTTTTTTTAATTATTTGATAACCCAATAAAACTGAATTGGTTATTTTTGTAAAAAGGTTTGGCTACCAAACTGCACTATGAAAAAAAATCTATAATAGATTTTTTTATAATTAATTGGTAACCCACAAAAACTGAATTGGTTACCTTTGTATAAAGGTTTGGTTACCAACTGCACTATGGAAAAAAAAATTCTATAATAGATTTTTTATAATTAATTGGTAACTCAATAAAACTGAATTGGTTACATTTGTGTTAAGGTTTGGTTTATCAACTGCATTATTAAAAAAAATTCTATAATAAAGTTTTTTAAATTAATTTGTAACCCAATAAAACTGAATTGGTTACCTTTGTGTTAAGCTTTGGCTACCAACTGCATTATCTGGAGAGAGAATAACCAACTTACTTTACAGAATCAACCTGATTTTGCACAAGCCCAAGTCTTTACTTTGAGTAGATGAAGAACAAAGGAAGTTGCACAGGTTTGGGTGATATCCACAAACGCAGCCACACACAGAGAGAGAAAGTGTATAGAGAGAGAAAGAGAATACTGTTACAGAGGGGGTAACTCTGTATATATGTCTACTAAATCAAAAATGACTTGTGGGTTTTTATTTATACAATCTATTTCACCTATATTTCTCCCTTCAATCATTAAGGAAGAAGAAGGTTACCTTTTTGGTGAGTTTTAAAAAGAAGAAGAAGAAGAGGCGTCGTTTTCTTTTTCAGTTTCCCCATTGTTATACTGAGATGTGAAAAAAAGGAGTAATTAATGAATTGAAAGCCTTGCAGAGAGTTAAAAAGGTGAATTTGAATGGATGACATAAATTTATTCAAAATACATATTTGGGGTCGGTGGCGGTATACGTTGGCCCAATTACATTAATTTTGTAAATAAATATGAAAAATGTATTACTTTTGTAATTATTTTATCTATGCACTGTTGTTGTAATTATTTCTAAAAATGTACTATAATATGTAATTGTTCCATTACTCCGTAGTCCTTAGCTTATTATTGGGGCTTATCAAAGTAGGCCCAGAAGCAAGTTAGACAAAAGTAGGTCTATGAGGCGATCAACCCACTATGTAATGGGCCTTAAGCCTTTTCTATAATATTGTCCAAAACCAACACCAAAAAATATCCCCAGGGTTTTAAGGGTTTATTCGCAGACTCACTCCAACTTTTCTTCCTCCCTCTAATCGCTCCCTGCTCAGGTAAACCCTAATTTCTTTCCGTCCAACCTCAAATACAGCTACTTACACATATGTTAATAAGCATTCATTTAATTTCATATACTGTTGTGTATCGATTATTAATAGGATTTTGGATTGATTTGTTGTTTAAAATTTATGTGTTCAGTTTATGTTGTTGGTAAGTTAGTAATCTAAATATAGCTGAATCCTTGGTATTAGCTTACTAATGCAGCAAAAATTTTAGCTTTTAAGGACTAATTTCTAGCTCGAATTGAGCATTTCTTACAAATATGTTTGTGTTTGTTTTAGATTTCCGGAATTAATATGGGGAAGAAGCGAAAACACAGTGAGACTGTACCCGATGTGAAAAAAGATGAAACTGTGGCAGAGAGACCGAAACGAACACTTCTGGGTTGGAAAGATAAGACTGAAAAGAAAGAAAATGAATCTACCGCAGTTTTTAGAAATAAGGAGAAAGTTTTGGTCACTTGTTCCCGCCGCATTAATTACAGGTAGTAATTGATTTATCTGATTCTTATGTTGGAAATATTATTTGTGACTTTTGAAAAATTAGTTTGTTCTGTAGTTTGTGGTTAATGGGTATTGCAATTTTTAGGTATCGGCATTTGATGCTGAATGTGGTATCAATTTTGCCTCATTGTAAGAAAGAGAGCAAAGTTGAGTCCAAGGCAACTAAAGGTGCAACCCTCAATGAGCTAGTTGAGCTCAAGAGCTGTTCCTCTTGTCTCTTTTTTGAGGTTAGTTTCATGGTTGGTTGTGACTATCTTGTTTTAGATTAAGATGGGGAATATGCTATTGGTCATTGATAATTATGTTATTTGAGTTAAAATCTTGCTACCCAGTTGTAAAATGTTTTCTAATGATATATGAAGTTGTGCTCAAGACATGGTGTTTAAATGCAGAAAAAAACAAAGTAGAGCTTTGATTTATTTTCTTAGGTTAATGTATGAATATATTTTGTTTTCTCATTTCAGTGCCGCAAACACAAAGACCTTTATTTATGGATGGCAAAGTGTCCCAGTGGTCCTTCTGTGAAATTTTTAGTTAACGCAGGTGATTTTTCTTTCTTGTACATTCAATTTTTTGGATGATGCTTATAAATATTTGTTTTTGTTCCAGTAGAATATGATCTAATTATTGAAATTTCATATGTTTCTCAAGTGCATACAATGGAAGAATTAAAGCTTACTGGAAATCATCTGAATGGTTCACGCCCTCTTTTGACCTTTTCAACGAACTTTGATAAAGACCCCCGCTGGAAGCTCTTGAAAGAGATGATCATGCAGGTATTTAAATATTTATCCTTGGTAGCAGAATCCTTGTGTAATCTGTCTTTTTACAAAATATATCGAGCTTCTTTCTTTTGCTTTTTGAAGGTAGCTTATAAAATATCAACTTCTAATTGCAAAGAATGGATCTAATAAAAAGAAGAGCTAAGTCGTTAGTATACCTTGCAATATTTATTTTGAGTGATGCAAGGCCTGAAGGCCCTAATTTCTTTTCAAGTTCTTCAATAATGTAAACTACATTGTAATATAGCGCATAACTCTGCACAATTTTCATTAATTTCATCCTCTTTTTTGAAAGTTTATTTTCTTGCAAAATTGGATATTTTTTCTATGTTTGAAGTCAAAAAAAAATAGAATCGGAGCTATCATCAAAATTATAGTTTTGGCTGCAAAACTGAAAGTTTGAGGCATGATTTAATGGTGCTTAAAGATTTGCAAATGTTATTGTAGCAAACTTGGGCACACTTATGAGTGTGATGTGTGATGTAAGGAAGCATATACTGCCTTGTCTCAGCTATGGCTTAATGTTGCATTGTCATGGTTAGATAATCTTTCTTTAAAGATTTGCATTAGTGTGCTCCTTCAAAATCACCAAATGGACGAAAGTTATTGCTCTTAACAATATATTTCATTCTCCTACATATATATAATCTCAAAACTGAAATTTTTTACATGATTCTTAAATATCAGATTGTCACTTAGGGGAGTCCGTGTTGTATAGGCTGTAATGTTTCTTAGCCAAGCTCTACTGACATTCTTGTACATTTTTACTTCCCTTTTCTTATTTCCAGATATTTGGAACTCCCAAGGATCACAGGAAATCAAAGCCTTACCATGATCATGTATTTGTTTTCTCAATTGTTGATGACCACATATGGTTCCGGAATTACCAGGTTGGTCTAATGCCAAAAGCCAAATATATTCTAATATGATATATGGGGACATTTTATGGAGCTGTAGACATTCATATTTATGCATGGTCCAAATAATTGCATCAACCATGCACTTTGTACTTTAGACAATCACATGTACATCTGTGTCTGATGTTCATAGATAACTAGGTCCACAGTTACATGTTTGATTGAATACATACTTAACCATGATTTTCTGCAAGGTGCTTGTCATAAGTTGTCAAAAAATTTGGAGGCCTAGACACTGCTAAGTTGCTAATTGGTGGTATAGGGGAGTACCTGGAGTTCAATCATATTAAGAGCAAAGTTTGTATATGTAAATAGGCCTGGCAACGAGGCGGGTATGGTCCGGGGGACTCCTCCCCATACCCGCCTTGCCAATATGGAGCTATTCCGAACCTGCCCCGCCCCCGAAAGCACCACATACCCGCCCTCCGCCCCATTTACCCGATTACTCTTCTTCTTCTTTTTTTCAAATTAAATTTCTCTAATTTTTTTTATATTATTTTGTACAACTATTTTTAATTCAAAGTCAAACAACATGTAACATTTCTATTACTAGCAACATATTATATTACAAATGTTATGAATTTATAATGAAATAACCAAAATAAGTACATAATTATATACATACAAAATGCTAATTTTTAAAAAATTATATATACACATATAATCGGGTTGGGGGCGAGGGTGAGAAGGTATATCCCATATCCGACTCTAACCCTATAGGGTTTTAAAAATCGGGTTCTATTAGGGTCGGAATCGGGTTGACCCCGTCGGCTTCAAGGAAAATTGTTAGGCCTATATGTAAATATATGAGCACTCCATGGATTTTTAAAAGAAAATACTAAATACGAGCCTTCATTTTCTTAGATTACATAACAAGTTTGAAACTGAATGTCAAGGGGATGCTCTGTAAATAGTTGGTGTAGCTCCTTGTTTAGATTTCAGGGTTCGTACTCGAAGGGTTTTAGTCATGTGACACAGGTCCTATTTGTGTCACTATCCCCATTGTATACACTGTACACACTGGTTCACTCCCTTTTGACACTTATTTTGTAATAATTTATCTATAATTGTCACGGCGTTGCCTAGGCGTCCTGGCGCAACAGCAAGTAGCATGGCGACGTTCGCCTTGGGGGAGGCTGCCAAGGCGCTTGCTTGGAAGCTAGACGTCCACAAGTCGTTGCTAAGGCGACGCCGTGGACCAAGGACTTCACCCATGACCATAGTTGTTAAGTCATCACTTAATCGACGACGTCTAGTCGCTGCAAAAGCTACAAGTCGAGGGCTTGACTTGGGCGCTGCATCTTCTTCCTTCGGCGACTTGTTTTCTTGATCGGTGTGGAGTTTGGTTTCTTGGTTGACGAGCTGGTCGGCAATTGGATCGACGTGTGTAAGTGACTCAGTTGTTGGGTCGGCGAGATAGGGTCGGCCATTGATTACGGCAAAGCAAAGAATGACCGCAACCCTTTCTTCTTTCTTAATTCTTACTTTAATTATTTTGTGTATGTAAATATCTAATGAACTAATTAGATGGAGTATATAATATGTATACTATTATTTTATTAGTGACATGTGAGGGTCAAACTTAGGATAATGGGTTGGATATACTAGCTGGTCATTTAGTACATCAACACCTGTCCCACTATGGTGATGAGTGGAAGGATAAAAATAATGTTATTTATTCATCTACATGTGCATATCTAAACTTGCTTTGGTACTATCACTATTAGTTACGTGACATGTAGTTAATATTAAATACTTTGTTTAGTATAATATTTATTTGTTACTTATACTATAATATATTATATTTATTATTCATAAAAATTAAATATTATTTAAGATAGTCAATAATAATTTAACTTTTAATTTTGATATTTCTATTAAATTATTATATTTATTATTCATAAAAAATAAATATTATTTTAAGATTATCAATAAAAAAAATATTATTTTTAGTAAATATGTTTTGAGTTTTAATATATATAAAATCTCATTGTTCAGTGTATTTTTAAAGAAAAATAAATAATGTATAAATTGTACATTGTGAACGACTTGTCGCCATACGGACGCCATGGTGGACGCTTTATCGCCTAGGCATCCTAGCGGTCAGCTACCGCCGTGTCTTGTCGAGGCGCCGTGACAACTATGAATTTATCTACTATTCAAAAAAAAGAAAAAAAGACTAGGCTTCCCAATATGAAATATGAGAGTAGATCTTTTCATTCCAAACTGTTATTTGATCTTTAAATAAACTGATATTCTTATGCTACAAAAGCAGGTGTGACGTGAAATTGTTTCTGGAATTCTTGTACCTTGTTTCTTCTTAGAAGTTATATATTGCCAGCTTCAATTCTTTTTCATAGCAGTTCACATCATATAAATGTTGCTTCTTCATATTTTTAAACAGATTTCTTGCCCTCATGCTGGAGCAGATAAAATTGACCGAGGCGGCCTGGAGAAAATGACCCTTGTTGAGGTATGCAGACACTCTCTCAATCAGTAAACACAATCAAATGCTTGTCACTTATGCATATTGATGCTATACCCATTTGTGAACAGGTTGGTCCAAGATTTTGTTTGAATCCAATCAAGATATTTGGTGGAAGCTTTGGAGGCCCGACATTGTATGAGAACCCATTTTACGTTTCACCAAACCAGGTTAGGATATGTTTAATTTGTTCATTCTGGTTTTAAGGTTTTGCCTTGTACAATTGCTCTTCATGGATTGTAAAGTAACTTGTCCCTTTTCTATTTGTCTACTTTTCTGGACTGGGGGATTGGGATGTGTTAGCCACCTCTTTCTTTTCCTTGAAATTCTTTTAGGCTAAATCGAACTATGAAATTATCCAATCTCACTTCTGTAGATGAAAATGCTTATTTTTATTCATTTAATTGAAGCTGCCTTGAACCAGTAGTTTTATTTGTTAGTTGGTAGGATGTGTGAGATTTTTGGCTTCCCACCATTGATACATTCACTTACACTATTGCACCTTGTTCCCCACCTGCTAATTATGTCTGATTCGAAGCTTGCTAATCTTTATTAATATGATCCCCGTGTCTTCCAGATTCGTGCGTTAGAGAAAAAGCAAAAAGCGGGCAAGTATGCAAAGAAAGTCAAAGCCAAAACAAGGAGGAAGATGCATGAGCAATCAAATCCCTTGGAACAAGATGAGTTTGCGGATATATGGAAGGATTGATGGATCGCGCAAGCAAATATATGGGTTTATCACTGTAATCTCTTTTAAGTTGATTGCCCTCTCTTTAATAACTCTGGCTATTGTGCAATTGAAAATTTTGACTCTGGTTGTATCTTTTTTTTTCCCTTTTAATGTATTCGCTATACCTTGTGATGGACAAGTATTGATTTCTAAATTGTCACTTCAACGTCATGATGTGATGATTGGTAAGGATTTGATTTCTAAATTGGGTTAGTTCATCATCATGATGTGCCCGAATACTCCTCTTCCTGTCAAAATTTAAAGTGTTTGTGTTGATGCTTATAGTTGGGAATTTAATTAGTCTGTATAGAAAGATAGTTCTTAGAAACACTGATGAAATGATACCGAAAAAACTTGATTGATGTGTGTATTATTATTGTCAACTCCAATATTTAACAAACTAGCTAGAACAAGAACACAAAGTGAATCTACAAGAAAAGAACACTTGAAAGTTGGTTGGTTGATCAATCAGATCCGAGCTGGAGCTGGAATTATTGTCGAACTAGTAATGCGATTCCCATTCAGTCCAGTTGGTTTTCACTTCCCACAACTGCGATTCCCACGCGGTCCAGTTGGTTTCACTTCCCACGCTGCGATTCCCATTCAGTCCAGTTGGTTTCACTTCCCACGCGAGGGATGCTGATAACCCTAGAGAACACATCCACCTTGAAGTTAGCACCGCACATTACTCCTTCGCTATCAACCCTAGGCATTGCTTTCATCTTGCTCATTGGATGCTCGAAACTCATCAATCCTCCCTCACTGTGGAAAAGACACCCTGCATATTCACTTGTCCGTTAATTCACAACTTCTGAGAATCGGATATCATCTGGTTACATATGATTTCTCTATTGTTTTGATTGATTATAGAAATCATGTGAAATGTATGAGTTGAAATTAAGAAGTACCTTTTGGGAAGGGTGCAAATGATTTAGCACAGCCTGCTTTTATGACCTCCAGATCATCAGAAATCACCACAGATCCATCAGCAGCAATGCCCCAATATAGTTTAACCCCACCATCTGATCCCTGAAATATATGATGGATTATTTTATTTGGCCTCCCATTATTATTAGTGCAGAAAAATATGAACACTATAGAACTGCAAGCGAGTTTGAACGAGTTGAGTCGAGCAATCAGTGAGGTCGGCTCGTTTAACTAAACTAGTAAAGGAGCTTGTTCAAGCTCGAGCTGAGCAGTAGATAGCCTGGTTTGTTTACATCTCTAAGAACACGAATTCCTATTTTTTCCATGAATTAGCTTACTAGACTAGTTTTTTATGATGATGTTAGTTAGTTAGTTAGTTCTACTTACCAGGGCAGCAAAAACAGTGCCAGCCTTGCTGTCATAGACAACAAAGGCGAAACTGCCTTCGAGATCTTTGATAACCTGATCGGCTGGATAGGGACCCCGGTCACGAAGCGTCCGGTAGGCCTCGATCACAAACATGGCCTCGTTGGTGCCCTTGGATAGCCCATATTGCTTAATTTGGGAAGACAGGTTGTTCAAGCTCCCCAGAAACAGGCAGTATATATCTTCAAACCCACAAAATAACCTGCTAGCAGCAAATTAATTAAGAATATTTATTTTGTACGAACAGTAATCTGTTTAAAAAAATTCATTCAGGTATAGCATCCAGATCTGGTTGCTTAATTAATTAAAATATAAAACAAATTAAGGAATTACAATTTAGTAATTAGTAGGTACGTACCTCTGGTGATGTAGCATAGTAGAGTGGTGAGGTGGAACATAAGCAAGGACCGCAGATTGTCCAAAGTTCATAGAGAAAGTGTTATCAGGATGAGCTGATAAAAACTCCTGCAGAGTTTCCTCCGGTAGCTTCGGCTTCTTTGAATCATTCCTATGCGAAGCAGGGCTATTAAGCTCTTCTGGTGGATGAGCAAACGCCTTATGAAATATTGCCAACATTTTCTCCTCCAAAAATCAACACACACAAATACCTTCCCAAATAACTCACTGCCTGTAGTTAAAGTAGCCTTCGTCAATAATAAATAGGAAATATACAAGAAGAGTAAAGGGTATATAACATATATATATATATATATATCTATCTATATATATATATATATATATATATTGTTACCCAAGTCAGATAGTGGCGTGGCAGTTTGATCTTTATGCAGAGAGCATGTGTATGGATCTACGAGACAATGATGATGATGATAATACTAGTCCAATGGATAAGGATTCTCCCAAACTTTTATCTCGTACTTTAATAATAATAATAATAATAATAATAATAACGTCTTTATCTTATGATATTCTTTTTTGTTTCTTTTCTCTAATAATTTTTTATTCAATATGGATGCCTAGAGTTCGAAATTTTGAGCTTGGGTTTCTTTGATATTTTTGGTATATTATTTATTGAAGGAAGAATAAGGTTTGGTTTTCCTATTTACTTAGGATTACAAAAATTTTCTAAAGAAATAAAAGAGTGCTTCTACATGAACATGTTTTTTGGACATGGAAATTGGACATTTCCATGTTCCCTTGTTTTTTTTTTAATTTTTTTTTTGGTATATATCCAAACATATTTATACTATGGATTTATAAAAAATAAAATAAAAAAAACAAAAAAAATTAGGTGTAATTTGGATATATATCAAAAAAATGGTTGTATGGACCCATACAACCATTTTTTTGCCATACAACCATTTTTTTGATATATATCCAAATTATACCTAATTTTTTTTGCTTTTTTTATTTTTTTTTATAAATCCATAGTATAAATATGTTTGGATATATACCAAAAAAAAAAAATTAAAAAAAAACAAGGGAACATGGGTAAACTAGGGGACCGGTCCAATTTTCCGGTCCAATTGGCCGGTCCGCCTAGACATACTGGAAATAAAATGACAAAGTTATTAAAAAATTGGTAAATTAAAAATTTATCAAATATTATATTATGAGTAATGCTAGAGACACAAACTATTTTACAAACTGGCTGACGTGACACTGTTGTATTGTTGATAATTAAAAAAAAAAGTAATGCTAGAGACACAAATTATTTTACAAATATTTTATAAACTGGCTGATGTGACACTGTTATATTGGTGATAGTTAAAAAAAATACATCCCCACTACAACATTATTACCAATACAACAGTGTCACATCAGCAAGTTTGTAAAATATTTGTAAAATAGTTTGTGTCTCTAGTTTTATTCTAAAAAAAATACCTCTTCACTACAACATTATTACCAATACAACAGTGCTATATCGATAAATTTATAAAATAATTTGTATCTTTAACATTATTCTTATATTATTAGAATCTCAATACCACGTTAGCCTTGCCATCACTGCGAATTAGCTCCGACAATTGGATAAGATATTTAACTTCATTTTATGATTACTAGTGACCGACACACACGTAGAAAGGGAAAGGACTAGGAGAATAAAACGACAAATATAAAACTATTATTGCTACCTAATCTAAGATATTGGAAGGGAGCGGCTTGGAGCTTAAGACAAAAGCCCATCGGAATTGGAAGGGAGACAAAAGTCTTATAAGCTGTGGATTTCAAGCCCACAGAAACTAAGCCGCCTCTGAGACCCGAATGACATAAAAATAGTGTATTTAATAATTATTTTAAAAAATAAATTATTTTATTAAAATAAAATTTTGTTTTATTCTATATAGAAAATGTGCAATAAAATTCATTCTAATGAAATAGAATGAATTTAAAATTATTCTATTTCTTTAACATACATTTAAAATATTTTAAAATTATTCTATTTCTTTAATCCAAATATCTTAAAATCATTTCATTTTGTCTTCTATTTTATTTCTTTAATTTTTTTATATGATTTGTGCATATAATATTATTCTTAAATTTAACTCCTTTCACACTTCACTATCCAAAATGTAACAAAAGTCATACAAGTTACTTGAATTTTATTGTAAATCGCGGACTTACTGAATTCCCATCCTCGGGGCAGGAAGGGAAGTGTCGTAGTTGAAACTTGAATGTTCACAAATAAAATTTTAGTGTTACATTTGAATCGAGAATGAAATATTAAAAAATATATATAAAAATAGTGTATTTGATAATTATTTTAGAGGAGAAATTATTTTAATAAAATAAAAATTCATTCAATTCTTTTGTTTTTTTATTCCATGTGAAAGAGGTGAGATAAAATTTATTATAATAAAACGGATATACGTAATAATTTTATTATTATATGACAACATCTACCATCACCAACAACCAAACATATACTTATGTTACGTTTGAATTAAGAAAATAGAATAGATGAAGGAATGAGATAAAAATAGTGTATTTGACGATCATTTTGAAGGACAAACCATTCCAATAGAATGAAAATTCATTCCATCTATTTATTTTTTTATTCTATGCGGAGAAGTTGGAATAAAATTCATTCAAATAAAATGAATATATGATAATTTTACTATTATACGACAACACTCACCATCACCAATAATCAACTATACATTTAAAATATCTTAAAATTATTTAATTTCGTTTTTCATCCTATTTTCCAAACGTAGCATATATGATAATAATGAATAGTTTTGGCTTAAAAATAACAAAAAACAAAAACAAAAATACAGTCGATTTAGTCATGTCCATCTGAATCAATTATGCTTTGATTGCATCGCATGAATCAGCCTCGACAAAGAGAGCTAGAGACAAAGTTTTTATTGTTTTTTAATTTAATGAGCAAGTTATAGACACAGTTATATACAAAATATTATACACAAATAATATAAAAAATAAAGAGAAAATAAGAGGTAAGACTTATCATTAAATGTTCTAAATATTTTATTTATATATAATACACGAGTCCTATTTTTAATACATAATTTTTTATATATAATTTGTGCATATAATAATATTCTTATTTAATTGGCTTACGCCAGAGGCTTAATTTAGACGCATAAAACGACATTATTTTATTGCTTCCGTACCTTGCACCTTGCGTGCCGTATTCCCCTTCTCATGTTTAAATAAAAATTTTAGGACCGGCCCGACCTAGACTAATTTTCGGCCTGTAAAATGGACTGTAACAATATTTCTCAAATCCAATAACGGCCCAATATGTCGAAGGCCTTTGATTTCAACTCAAGCTCATTAAGCAACAGTCCAAAGAAAGCCCATTAATCATCACCCCCGGGGAGAGGAGGGAATCACTGCGACGAGGTTCCGGCATCGATTTTCGTCGGGGCTGTTCTCCAGTACCGAAGAATATTAGCCGAATTGTGAAGTATGTTTAATTTAGCAATATTTCACGTTTCTATATGGAAATTTGATTAGATTTTTGTGTTCTGTTTGATTTGATTTTGGTATTGGCGTATAAGAGTAGATGAAATTGTAGTATTGTTTATGAGTATTATCGGTGTGTTCAATCTCTATGCAGCAAATTTAACTCATCTCAAATTAGTTGTTAGGGATCAAACTCAGTCAAAAATCTCATTAATTTTAGTGCATTGGGTTAGTTTAATGAGCAGATTCTATGTTTAAAGCCAAAAATTTGGAGATGATTGGACTAAGCTGTTAAGACATTGACAATGGCAGACACTTTCAGTCACTGGTAGTATACCATTTAGGATCCAAATAGTGTAGTTACTGTAGAACTGGGAGTTTTTTGTGACATATTGTATCATAACCTTTGTGCAGAATGGCCAGAATAGGTTAGTAATACTCTTTGAAAATTAGTTTTAGAAGACCTGTATGTTGTAGGAGTACTCAATTGGTAACGCATATCTTTGCCTTGTGAACTCCAAACCTTAACTCGTCTTTAACCTTCAATGTCCCCATTTGTACAGGTAATGACAACCATGTCGAAATCCCATGATTCCGAGAAGGATGAAGAAGAGTATGTATTACTTGATCTGAATGCTGTTTCTGAGCAAGTTGACATTCAGCCAAATGCACCTTATGTTCTATCTGTAAGTCTAAGAATCTAGATTACTTCTTCTACTTTTTTTTATTAATATTTTTCCCCTTTTAAAGTTTGTGATTACTCTTGATGTTATGATGATTAATAGATGTATTGTTTTCCTTGTTTAAAGCCTTTTGTCAAGATATTATTTAGCATTTCATGCTCTTATATAGAATAACTAGTCTTTCTAATTTATAACATACATTGATGTTGAGATTTTTTTATTTTTATTTTTTAAAACGTTGGAAATATCAAGGATTGGCTCTTTGCTAAGATTTTGCATATATGAAATTATGGACTCTTGACTTCTAATGCAAAAGTCTTCTAAGGGAGAATTTCTACCCTAGAATCGACGAAAAATATATTTAACCTCCTCAGAAAAATTTACTCTTTTGTAGTGCTTCTAATATTTCTCATTATTTTCTAAAAACTGCAATTAACGAAAAACTAATTTACTCTGCCTTGGAAGGAGGCAGAGGATGATGTTTCTTTGTAGTCCTCAGTGAATTAGCATATTATTAATGCCAGTTAATACATTCTGTTTTATTGTGAAACTGCAGGGCCTGGACACGTTGAACCCAACATTGATTATTAATAACAAACTCAAACTGGTGAGTTATGACTTGCAAAACTTGTTCACTTTGAGATCTGCACTTGAAACTCCCTCTTTCACATTGTAGATACTTAACTGTATGTTATACACTTTGGATACTGTTTTCATTTTTCCTCATTCGCAATGTTCTTCACTCTCTCTGATTGCTTTTTAGAGTACAAAAACTGAAGGTTTTAATATTATCAAATTTAGGTTTCTGACTTTATGCAATTTGGAACATAAAGGCATCAGATGTCATAGTGTTAGTAAGTTGGTGTTTCACAATGTCATGTAGAAAATTACTACAGAGAAAATTTGAAGCAGTTAATGATGTTTCAGATCCTAGATGAAATGAATCCGTGTGTAGATGCATTTAGTTGAGCCTATGCCTTGCAGATCATTAAACAAAGGATTTCACAAAAAAGAGTTCCCTACATAACCTTGTAGTGTTCTCTTCAGTGAGGTTTGGTATTCCCTATGTATCCAATTCAGAGGTTTGGTACATAAGCCTTGTAGTGTTATCTGCAGTGAGGTTTGTATTCTCCTAGCTCCATTTCAGAGGGTGCTTCATAGCATGAATATGTTAGTGGAAGTTGAACTAAAAGAAAATGAGAAAGAAGAAAGGGGAGGAATAGGGAGATGAAATATTTTTGGCACATTCACTCATTCCCTCACCTGAAGTGCTCGTTCTGAAGAGTTCACTCTGCAAATTCTTTTTCTGTCATGCGGTATTGTGAAATAGACCTCCTGTAACTCCAAAATACAGTGGTCTCATATGCAGCATGAATGCATAATGGATCAGACCTATGCATTCCAGTCTTCTGCAGTGAGTATCTCTTTGTTCAGCTTTTGGCAGAAGCTACTTATCTAAACTATGGCTGATCAGAGATGGTCGAATCTAACTTGTGGAATTGTTTTTGCCCCACCTTTTTTCTCTTTTCCCCACCTTTTATCTGTTTTCAGATTTGGCCATGTGAGGGTGCTGAGAATAAGTAATGATTTATCGGTACTTGTGAGTTTGCAGGTTGGGGAATATGAAGAAACAATTGGGACATGCCTTGTGTTCAGTGAAAGTGGTGAGTCAGTTTTGTTTCTCATTACTCAACATATCCATTTAAAGGAACTAGGCATTCTTATTTTGGAAAAAAAAGTAAGAATTTTATTCTCATCGGCATTGTTTTGTTCTTATAGTTTACCATTCTCTTTTCAGATGCAAAAGAGCTAGAATAGCAAGTTTTCTCTTTCTTTTCCTCCTATTTTTGAGCAAGAAAAATAAATCCAGATGACCAGCGTACACGGTGACTCTTTTGCATGGTTTCAATCTACATCTGATACTCTAATAAATAATATCTTTTTGAAAAACTAAGTTCGATATGGCGGATAATAAAAAATTATGCTACTTAATAAAATTAAAACTTTTTTGAAGAAAAATATTTATAGAAGTATTAGAATGGTAGAGAGAGGGAGAGAGACAGCATTTGTGGATCAAGGGCCATTCCCCTTATAAGACATAGTCCATTCGTGATGCTGGGCGTTTTCGATTCAAAAGTGGCTGTTTGCATTTAATTATTCCGATTGCCAGAGTGCAGGGATGCTTATAAGATCATAACCCATATCTGCTTTACATCATAGATTTAATTATATTCTAATTTTTTTTTTGTTTAAAATAAACTTCTGTGTCATAACGCATTAGTACTTTGTGATATTTGGTTTCTGATTGAGAGCAGCCAACTCTTCTTGCAGATGCCACTCCAGTGGTTCACGAGGAGACTGGACCGTCTGAAGCAAACCTTTTCTCAAGCAGATGCATAATAGAACCAAAACAATCTTCGACTAAGCAAGTCCAGCCGGTTGCTCGCCTCCATAAAACTCTCAAGTTTAGATTAGCATTAGAAGCAGACGCCACAGATTTGCCGTCTGAAAATACAAATTTAACTGTAAAAGACTGACCATACTAACTGTATGTAGTGTTACATATTTTGGCAAACAATCCAAAAACCTAACCATTCTCCAAGCAGGTTTCATATGGCAAAGCAGTGGACTAAATTTGTTATTTTTTTTTCTTTGAAGTAACATTGTAAGGTACTAATGGTAGATGGAAACATGTTTGTGGCCTCTATACTTTCCCCCTTTCTTTGTTTCTTGGTGGTGTAAGGTTAGTACTGAGAATGCTTTCGCTTTTTATAATTCTCATTTGATGTACTATAAAAATAAAGTCATGGATTACAAAACATTAATTGAAAAAAAAAATCTTATTATGCAAAAAAAAAAAAACAAAAAAAGAAGTACGAGATTATTAAACATTACAAAACATTACTTGAAAAAAAATCGTATTATGTCTGAGTTTTTTTTTTGAATCAAATGTATGTGAGGCTTGATTTGATTATTAAATAGTGGTTATGTATTTAATTATGAGATTATATTATACTTTTTAAAATTTTAAAATAGGCTTGTAAAAAAAGTTGAATTTTTAAATTCAAAATTTATTTCATTCATTAAAATTTTAAAAATAATAAAACTTGTAATTAATTTGTAACCAGTAGTATTACTCTGTAGATAGTTTATTATTTTTATAATTATATTATTTAATATTAAATGAACTTGTATCAATTAAGAGACTAAAAGAATATCTCAAATCAAAAAAATATTTCAAAATAAAATTTTAAAAAGTCAAATTTAGTTTTGTATTTTATAACATATACATTATTACTCACAATACTCCTTTGTTATTTTAAAAATTTTACAGGAATTTATATTATTTTTAAATATCATGAATCTGCAAGTACATATATCCGGTGCCCCACATATCGTCACTTCTCTTGGAAGCCCTAGCATTCTATTGCTAGTAATCCTTATCGACCTACCCACTCGGACTTTCTCAGTTGAGGTATTCGGCTTTTTTACTTTTGCAGGGTTTTGAATTAGGGTTTTACAACTATATACATAGATCCACAAACATATATCTCAACTGCAATTTCCGTATCATTTTGTTTGTAGACTGAGAGAAGATGGCGAAAAAGAGGGAGAAATCGGTGAATGTATCGGGAAAGCCGAAGCATTCTCTGGACGCCAACAGAGATAATGGTGGAGGAACCAAAGGCGGCCGTAGCGCCTCCACCGTGCGGCGGCTCAAGATGTACAATACCAGGCCAAAGCGCGACACTAAAGGAAAAATTCTCAAACATGATTTGCAATCCAAGGAGTTGCCTTCTACTCGAATTCAGCCTGATCGCCGCTGGTTCGGTATATGCACTTCTCTTCTTTACGGGCTTCTTTTTTATAGTTATTTGATTTACTTGTGTTTAAATAAAGCGTTCAAGTTTAGTTAGAGATGTAATCATGTTAATGTTATGTAGTGTTTGGTTGTTAGTAAAAAAAATGCATTTGAAAAAATATAATTGTAAATAAGTAGATTTGTAAGAGTTATTGTCAACTCTTATTCAATATTAGTAGATAAATTTGTTGCATAAAAGGCTTTAACAGTATGCATAAAGGCTTACTCTCAAGTCTCAAGTACCTACTACTTAATATCAAAGTGTTTTTGTAGTTGGTGAATGTTAACTGGATGTTATTTACTCTGTTTTCTTGTATGCTGACATGTTTCTGTTATGTGTTCTATGCTAAAGGAGCTAACTTTTTCCCATCTCAACTGGTTTTCCTTCAATTTGTAGGTAATACACGAGTTGTGAATCAGAAAGAGCTTGAATTTTTCCGGGATGAGCTCCAGACTCGCTTATCAAGTAACTATAATGTCATTTTGAAAGAGAGGAAGTTGCCCATGTCCCTTTTAAATGACCACCAGAAGGTGAGGAGTTTCTCTTCTCAAAGTTCTAATTTCATTTGGAAAGAGTAACTGAAAATAATATGTTTTTACTCCAATATATTCCGAAGTGTAGTAGCTCAAGACTTTAGCCTGTGCATTTGTTGTCATTTTCTCTTCTTTCATGTATGCCATTTTGATTTCTCTCTTCCCCATATAGTTTATATTTGATGTGATACTCGGTTACGAACTTATACATCATGCTAGTTTTAGTAATTTGTTTATTTATTTTTATTTGAAATCGTGCCTGATCACTATATAAAAAACCTCAAAATTCCACTGAACCTCTGTAATTATTACATATCCATGAATTTTTTGAATAGAAATAATGAAAGGAAAACAACATTTGGATATATAGTTATTTACCTATCAAAAAGAATATTGGATATAGTTTTGATTCTATGTACCTTATGATTTATTTTTATCATGCTCTGTTAATTTTTATTGATAATTATTGTAGAACCTACTCACTCGTACACTCAAGGTTTATCCTTTATTAACTTAAAAGATGAACTTGATTTCAGGTTCTGAAATATTGAACCTTGTCTCAACTGTCAACCCCTACTTTTAGATCAGTATACTGTTTACTAAATTGCTTTTCGAGTCGCATTTTATAAATAATACCAGTGTATTGTTTGCTCATTTTGTCCCTTTTTCTATGTCTATCAAGCAAGCAAGAGTTCATCTTCTTGACACGGAGCCTTTTGCTGACGCATTTGGACCAAAGAAGAAGCGAAAGCGTCCAAAGCTAGTGGTATCAGATTATGAGGCATTAGCCAAGAAGGCTGATGGTTCTCAAGGTACACAAAATTAACTTTCTTCGATGGTCTCCTCAAGTGTCTCGCAGATAGGGTAACTATAATATAATGGACTAAGTTGGTAAAGTTGGTGCATTTCTTTAACTCAAAATGGTGTTAAACACAACTTTTGTCAAATTTAGATGCATTTGAAGAGAAATATGGTGCTAGTACCTCAGTTGAAGGAAATGAAGATGGTTTTAGAGATCTGGTTCGGCATAATATGTTTGAGAAGGGTCAAAGTAAACGCATATGGGGGGAGCTCTACAAAGTTATAGACTCTTCGGACGTTGTTGTCCAGGTTAGCTATTTGTTAATTGATCTCATTTTTTCAAATATGTAAATTTTGCATCTAACAACTATTAAATTGAAGTTCTGTTTCTTTAACTCCAGTTATTGAGTTGAGTTGAAAATCTGTTTCTATTGTCTTTTTTTTTTGTTGCTAAATTGTTTCTATTGTCTTTCGGTTAGCTGTTATGCTACTTATTGGTACTATGCCTAACAGACATTTGCAACATAGCAGTACCTGCCATAAATTCCCATAATGATAGGAAGTAGAACTATTAGGATTTTGTTTGAAATTTCTTGTTTAATTTGGATCCTCTAGGATCTAACCATGCTCTGGACAGTGATACTAAAATTCTTTCTGGTGATTTAATTGGAGATGTATTAAGACTTAAGACCGAGTTACTTGTGGCCAGTTGTTTTCATTTGAGTGGTTCACTTTGTTCACATGATTACATTTTCTGAATTTTCAACTGAATCCCTCTACCTCTTCCTCTTCCTTTCCAAGTTTTTGATTTTATATATTTAGCATTCCCTTAACCACTCCAAAGTAGAAGGAGAAAGCAGAACACCATGTACTTATGTTTTAAGATACAGGTATTGGATGCTAGGGACCCACAAGGTACAAGATGCTATCACCTCGAGAAGCATTTGAAAGAGCATTGCAAGCATAAACATATGATCCTTCTGTTGAATAAGGTTTTTGCTTCTGCTTCTACAATACTGGAAGTTTTATTTGATTTTTCTATTTCATTAATGTCGAGAAAGTGGCCTTAATTTTGCTTCCTTTACAGTGTGATCTGGTCCCTGCTTGGGTAACAAAAGGTTGGCTAAGGGTATTATCCAAGGAATACCCTAGTCTAGCGTTCCATGCAAGTGTCAACAAGTCCTTTGGCAAGGTATTTATAATATGAATTAGTATTGCTCGCTAGAATTCTGCTAAGAGAAGTAGACTAAGTAAATACTGTAGCACGATATAGTTCGTAATACAAAATATTTTTGGATAAAAGAAGACAATTTATTCATGAAGAAGGAGAATAAAAAGCAAGGAGTGGACAAAGTAAAACTAGTGGAAAATACAAGAGTCTTCAGTGGAGGACATTCCTCCAATTATGATATAAAGCAGAAATAGGAACCCTTTAAATCACACATTGTTGGAGATAAAAATAATCACTCATTTCATCTCCCTCACCCCCAAAGTTATCTGTTCAACTTTTAAAAACAAATAAAGTTATTCATGTCACCAACTACTAGAGTAAATAACAAATGAAGAAAACTACTTGTTATATATATATTTACACATGGGCTGTAGTTGGCACCTATTTTACTTTTTGATTGTGTTCTACATATAAAAAAATGTGTACGTCATGCTTTGATTTTCCTTCCAATCCACAATCTTTTGAATTACTGCTACTGCACTGTAGTCAGTTTGCTACTATCATAAAAGAATAAATCAGCAGTTAATGCTGGTTTATTGGACAGAAAAATAACAGAAGCTACAATAACCTTTGCAGAATTTAGTAAACTTGCTCGTATACACTTCACAATTTTATGTATTATCAGTTGTTTATATTATTGTTTAATTTATGTTTTTATTTGGATTCCTTTCAGGGTTCACTCCTATCTGTGTTGAGACAATTTTCCCGCATAAAAAGTGACAAGCAAGCAATAAGTGTTGGATTTGTAGGGTATCCTAATGTCGGGAAGTCATCAGTTATAAACACACTGCGAACAAAGAAAGTAAGTTCATCTTTATAATTGTGTTTTGGTTACCTTCATAGCTGCATGTGCATGCATGGTTTAATCTTCTGGTACCAAACATGTGGTGAGTTGGATATATTACAGGACCTAAACTATCAACGACAAGTGGAGTGGTTGACATGCCTAAACTATTCTGTACAATTCTTCGAAGTAAATTTCATGCAGATATGAATTTTTCCCGTCTCTTTCTCGTGTACCGGACTGTGCCCCAAATTAAATTTACTTAGCAAATGGCTCCACCAAACTACAATGTATTACCTTCTTTTTGAACAAAAATGCATTTTTTTGTAAATGTGGTGCTTGGGATCTTAGTTCCGGGTCTCCACTTTAGTGAAGGTTTATGTGCTTTTCCTAACATTGTATGCTACCAGTCAAAGGCTTTTTGCTTTTACAGCTAGAGTACAATAGATCTCCCTGTTCCTGCGCTTAGTTGTTCACTTTCAGAACTTAGCTTACTAACAATCCGTAATGTACTTAAAAAAATACCCCCATACTATAGTTTGCTCGTATTTGGTTTAGTTGTTTTACCTTTTACATATCTGGCTCTTCTTTCATCTTCTATATTAAAGAACTTATTGCATGTGAAAATTTTCTAATTTTAAGCATCTAACTTCTTTCTATGATTATTATTGTGTCCTTGAATGTTTTAGATGCACTATCTTTAGCCTATTGTATCTTTTAGCTAATTATTATTTAACATTGTTTGCGGCCCCATAATTCACATGAAAGGAATTTCATTTCTGAACTTGCACGGCTAACCTACTTGGTTTTTTTTTGTCTATTTTATTCAAGTTAATTTGCTGGTACAAATAAAATAAACTGACATGTTTCAAATATAGGTATGCAATGTCGCTCCTATTCCAGGAGAGACCAAAGTTTGGCAATACATAACACTTACGAAGAAGATCTTCTTGATTGACTGCCCTGGAGTAGTTTACCAAAACAGTGACACTGAAACAGATATTGTACTGAAGGGCGTGGTATGTAAAATCTGTTTCTCTTGTACAGCCTTTCATGCTCATCATATATTTGTTCATGATATAGGACTTACAGTAGTACTATAATTACTCTAGGTGGTCTGGTAAAGTTCTTAATGTTTAAAAACTATCTATCTTTCTCCCCATTGTTTGTTGTTTGTTTTGATTTGAGCAAACTGCGCTAACCTTTTGTGGAAGCTGGAAAAATCAGCTCCACTAGTGAACTATTTTTAGTGTACTTGTCAAATATTATGTTATGTTTTATCCATGTTTCTTATATATGTTAGAGTAGCACATTCTGTCATCGTGTAAAGGTGAGTCACTCCTTCATTGGTAAGATTTACATGTACATATACAAAAGCAGAATAAAAGAGGGTTACTTCAGTTTCATTAGTAACAGATGACTCCTTGATTTACTACTATTTCACGTGATATTCATGTTAGTATCAAATTTCAAGTTTAGAGAAAGTTGACATTGGGTTTAGTGGCGGATCCTGCCCGGTTTTACAGTTACTAATAAGAGTTGGGTAGTAATTTAATACTCTTAAATGTTTTATTTTCATATGCCAAGTGGCAATATATGTTCAAAAAGCCACATGATTATATGTTTAATGATGAATCTAATGTGATTCAAGATCATTAGACATATACAGTCAGGCCACTTGTTTAGTTTAGGTAGATGCAAATTTGCCTTTTGGAGGAATTTAGAAAGTAGTTTCTTGCAATATCTATCCAGGTTCAAGGTATTATTGGCTGATACTGGTATGAATTGGCTTATACGTAGCTGTATAGGTCAGTTTGTGAAGGTGCTGTCCGATATTGGTATATACAAGATATAAAAAGAATTTATAATATTTTGAATCAAGAAAATGTCAGCGATGCCAACAGCATGTATCATATGACTTTAATATTATATGTATTAAATGACAACTTTGTAAGTATTTAATTCAATATTTTACTTTTTCTTATTTTTCAATTTTGTTTTTCATTTTTTAAGCAATATATAGCCTTTTGTTGCATATTGCTCGATACCGATACCCAATAGTGCATTAAGAATTCACTATCAGATAGCGTGCTCCAATGCACTGTGACTTTGAACCCTTTGTCTGTGGCTTCCAAAATTTCAACTACAAAACTCAATTTGATAGGCTAAACACTTAAAAGTGCTGTTAAGACAGTAAGGTTACGTTCAGAACTTGGAGAACTCGAGGGTGGAGTGTGAAAAGGGATACTACTCTCTTGATGAACATAAATATAATGTTTGTACTTTTAAAAATCTAATATATACTTTAAAGTGTATTGTAATGGATTGTTATTAAAGCTCCAAAAAAGAAGTAATTTTGTGTTCCTTTACTTTTTCGTTCCTTCTTCTAGCGTTTTCCACATTCTTATCATACCCTTATAGAACCAAGCAAACCCTAAAACTCTAATTCAGCAACTGCGAAGAGTCCAATTGTAGTGTCAAGAAACACTATGCAACACAAGAAGAACCATGTCCTAGAATTACCCTTTATACACATTAACTAGTACATGGATTATTTTATGCAATGCAAAGGGTAGTGCTTATTCCATTTGTTTGTACTAATATGTGTCTATATCAAGCCATAGGCCACCATATTCGTGTATCCTTGTGACCTTTTGAAAGTGATTAATCTAATGTAGCTAAATGTGATTAATCCAAAGTAGCTAATGGTATTAGGCTTGGATTTGATAATTGCAAAATTTATGAATATTGACCACTGTTTGCTATTTGAAACGTAACGAACAACTACTGTTTGAATACGTATCCATACTCGGCACTGCTCTTAGATTTTAGTCTCCATGCTCAGCAATCTCTGCCGGCTCTTCAAATCAATTGTAAGAGTCTCATGTGACCAATTTCGGCAATTATTCTTTTTACCCAAGTCTTGGATTGCTGTTTTGGATTTAGTCAATACAGCATCTTATGTTCCTCTATCAGTCAACAGTTCCAGAGTTTTTTTTTTTTGATTAGTCATTTGCAAGAGTGGTATATTTTACTGCTGGTTCACCTATTTGCTTACAAGACCACGTAAGCAGTCCAATCCTGCATGGTGCACTAATACTTTGTTTAATACTCAGAAAAGGTTATGCTGATGTCTTGCTCTACCATTTAGCTAATGAATACATTTATCCTTGACTCCAGGTACGTGTCACAAATTTGCATGATGCTTCTGAGCACATTGGTGAAGTATTGAAACGGGTGAAGAAGGAACATCTAGAAAGAGCATATAAGATAAAAGAGTGGTATGTTTTTTATTTAGATATTTGACAGTATAAGTTTTCGTTCTGTTTTAAAATTGAACATTTAGAGCATGATGATTTTCCCATATTGTGAGGACAAAGTGGTTTCCATTTATTTAAGCTTCTATCTGTGAGTTGCTTTTTTTTGTAACTTGCAACTCCCAGTTTAACAACTCAAAAGTGACAATATTTTGTTATAAAAGATGACTTACTGAGGGTTTAGTAGTGTTTTTTTTTTTAATTAATTTTTTTCCTGAAACTATAAAATGTGAATGAGCACAAATGTTAATAAAAAGTTCCTTCCAAGGAAGGGCGACAGCCATGAGCTTAAAGCCTAAAGTTACCCACTTCATCGCAAGGCTATTGTTAGTTATTTTGGGAGTTCACGTTTTGCATGTAGTCTATAAAAGCATGCCTGATTTCTCTTGTTTCTAAACTAGTAAGAATGAAGTTTTATTTTTTTTTCCTTTTTGGGTACTTTTAAGCATAGTTGTCATGGCGTCGCCTAGGCGACGCCTTGGCGTCCAGGTGCGAGAGGTCGACTTGAGGTGGAGCTGATAAGGCGTAGCTCGGCGTCTCGAGACGCCGAGCTGCCAAGGCACGCCTTATCAGCTTTGGCCCAACTTAAATGTATAACTCATCTACTCAGTACCCATCTTCTGACCCATTGACCTATGGATATAATACCCATAACCCATCAATTGAAAAAGGAGAAAGGGAGAAAGGCAAAACTTATTTGCAGACTTTGACTCACAGCATCTCCTTCAAGGCTTCAACCCATTGCAGGCTGCTCTCGGCTTCATCGCAGGCTGCTCGAGTGCTCGACTTCATCGCGAGTCGCGACCCCATCGATTCGCATCAAGGAGACCCAACGACACAACCTTCTCTCACACACAGGCTTCTTTTCTTGTTACTCTTCTATATTACACACAGACTTCTTCTTTGCTTTGTTTTTCCTGTTACTCTGTTTCTCAATTTCTCTCCTTCACTTTTTTTTTTTCAAAAGGTTTGAATAAATAAATGACTTCATATGGAACAAATTAAGAGTCAATGACTCAGTCTCTCTTGCTTATGGAACAAATAAAGAGTCAGACAACTTTAATTTAATATAGCCATACAGATAAGGTCACCTCTCTGTTTCACTGCATGTATGCCATGTATATGGGAAATTTAATTAATATTATAAAATAGCCATATAGGCAGTGTGTGCCATCTGCCAAGTGCCAACTTTACGTAAATTTATTATTAGAGGCAGAGGCAGTGTCATGTTTAATATAGGCAGTGTGTGCCAACTTTAGTTACACTTTATTATTTATGACAAGTTGATGTATTTATTGCAATGAATGTGTAGAACAGTATTGAACATTAGAACATAATTTTTTAAAACTAGTGATATACTAATACATTCACAAGTAATACATGCATTAGAACTTTATTTTCTATGTGATGTTTGTTGAATTCTTCATTTCTTTTACTAATTTTTAATATCAAGTGTTTTATTTTTGGATTGTTATTGCTAAGTATTTACATAATTGTGCTTTTAATGTTATTCCATAGTGTTATGTTTTGAGTTTTAATGTATATGAAATTTTATTGCCAATATACTTGTTGAGTAAAATAAATAGTATATAAATTGCACATTGTAAACGACTTGTCGTCATACGGACGCCATGACGGTCGCCTAGGCGTCCTGGCAGTCGGTTATCGCCATGACTTGCCGTGACATCTATGCTTTTAAGTCATTGTGGGCCTAATGATACCATGGCAAAGCTTGTTGGTAACGAGAATGAAGCTTTGAGTAAAAAGTTTACGGTTTAACTTACTTTATTTTCATATTTTTTCTTTCTTGATTTTATTTAAGAATGGGAGGTATGCAGAAACATTATCTTTTTGCACATGAGCATACTTCCGGTTACAATTTTTAATGATATATAATTCCTTCTTGTTCCTCAAATCTTATTTTGAAGGGGTTGTCAACTGAATTTCTATGCACTGAAGTATACATCATTTAGAATATATAATGATAAATGATTGATCATTTATGTGTGTTTAAACTTAAGAACATCTACTTGTGTTATCATCAGGGAGGACGATAATGACTTTCTTGTGCAGCTATGCAAACTATCTGGCAAACTTTTGAAGGTAAATTTTGTAGTAATTATACTTGTACACATTGCAGTATTATATCACAGATTCACAATATGGAAAAATTGATGGAAATGTTCAGGTTTTTCTAACTAGTTGGGATTTAAATCAGGAAGAATTTGTTTGTTTAATTCATTAATGATGTATAATAAGAGTAAGCAGATTTATTATTATTTTTTTGGGAAGGGGGGGGGACAAAAAGATCTTTTTTCTCTTCAAGAATCTTCATGCCCGTTGATCACAACATCAAAAGGCAACCTTTTAAACACACACTTCTCTATTACACTTGTGGGGATTACAATAGAAAACCTAATACTTAGAAGACCAAGTGAGGATAGCAACACCTTTATAGGAGTACTAAAAATCTTTATAATGCTGTAACCTTTTGCTAGGATTCGGTATAGTTTGACTTGAACAAAAGCATATTGTACGTGGCAGGCTTCAAACCGATAACTGAGGCTTTTTTGGTTTGTATAGTCCCAAGCTTAGAAATAAGGCTCGAAGCGAGCTGCTCGTTTAACATCTGACAATTTTCTAACTTATTTAAGTGTAGGCTATTTAAAGTCCTGTGGTTTCTCTGAAATGGTCGTATCTTTTGTGGTCGTCAACAGTCCTGAATGATTTATTTGATGGTTGTGTGTTCAGGGAGGTGAACCCGACTTGATGACTGCAGGAAAGATGATTCTCCATGATTGGCAGAGAGGTAAGATACCTTTCTTTGTACCACCACCCAAGCAAGAAGAGGAGTCATCAGAGAATACCACTGAATCTGGTTTGGAGAAAGACAAGGTGGTAGATGATGATCAGGCGGCTGCAGCTAAAAAGGCCATTGCAGATGTCATTTCGTCGCAGCAACTAAAAATAAAAGATGTCCCTGTTCAAGAGGATCTTTTCAGTGAGAATGAATTAAGAGGTGAAACAGATGAGCAGCCTACAGCTACTGAATCCTAGAGGTTCTAGTCACTACATGATAGAGAGACAGAAAACAGTTTTTTCCTTGGCACAAGTTATAATTATCTTTTTCTTTTTTTTTTGAGGAGCCTTTTCCATGTTTTTTGGAGAGTTCTAGAGCTCCATGCTGTATTATGAGCAATGTAAGCTTGTAAGACAATGTATCTGGGGGAAAAAAAAAGCAGCTTGTAAGACACTTGCAATGTTTTTGTTCAATGACTAAGCAGAGCTGTTGATCTTCCTATGCTGAGGAGTATTTGTTAGCAGGTTTATTCATGTTTTGTATTTGCTTGTTCCTTGTTGCAGGGCAAGGATCATATATACATATATATATATATATAAACACTCCCTCTATTATTTATGCAAAAAGTGTGTGTTTTTTTTGGGGGTTTCCTTTCTTTCTATTTTTGGGTACTATTGAACCTAACCACATTTCATTTGAAGATTACACTTGGGAGCGAGGGATAGGATTTGAACTCTGCCCAAAGGCATGGATGGTTGGCCAACAGGTCTGTGCCAACTCTTTATCTAAAAAATAAGTCTTATTTTGACAATATTTTTTATTCCACAAAAGAGTTATGTTGTATTGATCAATGTCGGTATAATTTCATGGACATGCCACCAGTGTCAAATTAACAACTTATTGTTTTAGGTAGGATAACCATATAAATAATTATATCACTAATGCTTGTAAATGAGATTCTTCTTTTTGTGAGACAACGGAGTATTATGAAATTGGCCTAAATTTTTACTGATAAATGAAAGAAGCAATTTGACATTTTCTAGGTATGCTATACTTTTAGCACACGCTAATTGTTTTCAACTACTGGATGTGCTGCAAATATCTCAATTGGCATTCTGATTATAGCATGCCTAACCAACCTCTTAATGTGTTTGCTAGTCAATTATAGCAAAATCTATTTTGCTTGTTTACAACTGGTGATTAATGCCTTCATCACCTCACCTCCATGTGGATTCCATAAATGCTCATTAGGCCCAGTAGACAGGTCTTATTAGTGGGGGGAAAAAGCACAGCTGAATGACTGGAATAATGCAATGAATTAAGTATATAGGATAGGTAGTTAGGTTTTTTGGTTTCTGGTGGGAGTCATGTAGTCATCACTATCTAAAACCAATAATGCAATTTGGGCTTCTTATATGTTGAATGCACATTGTAGGTCCAGCTGAGATAGAATTCCTCCCACATAAACAACTTTGTTCCTATATTAAAGATACATTTGTAAAATAAAAACTTAAAAAAAAAAAATTATATTTCCAAACTTATCCTAATATTAACAAGAAATATAGCAGTTGTGGCATGTTACAAATTTCACGTCTCTTTATGGTCTAAAAATAAAAATATATCTCTAACTCTGAAACGGACAAAAGATATATATATATATATATATATATATATATATATTATTTTTAAACGGATGGAGTAAGATTTTCTTAAATGGCTGTGTTGCATTTATAGGCCTTAAAGTGGAAACTAGAGTTTGATTCTATTTCTGGGACATTGATTTTGTATTGTCATATCTTTGTGGATAGAGTAAAGATGCAAGTCAATATTTTTTATTTTTTGATATGAATGGAACTACCAACACAGGAAGATTAACTCATAGGGTTATGCTGGGTAATCCTCCAACTTGACCTTGAAGAAAAAGAAAATTATTAACACTGTAGTTTCCTTAATGTTGTTTGTGAATTTATCAAAGAAGAACAGAAAAGAAAATGCAACCATTGATTGCTACTTTATTTTGTTTATTTAATTTTAAGTCCAGCCATGTATTGCGATAATTTTATGTGAATCATAATTGTGAAGCTTATCAATATATGAGATTGATAAAGAATTATAAGAGGGTCTCACTTATTACATTTCTCTCTAAAAAAAATTACTATAATACTTATCCGCGTAAGTGACAATTAAAAAGTCAACATAAACATTCGTAATATATATTATTACCGTTTAATTTTTTGTGTTTGTAAATATAAAGTAAGTCGACGTAAACATTCGCAATATCTATTATTACCATTCAATTTTTTGAGTGTTTGTAAATATAGAGTAAGATAAAGATTATAAAAGATTCACTTACTTTTAATTCAAAATCTGTGTATTTCTGGACGGAAAAGTTTGACTAATATTATAACCAACTTTTCAATCTTCTTTTATTTTTTATTTTCTATAAAAAAACTAACAAACAGAAAAAAGGGTAGAAAACATAAATTTAATTTTCCATCAATTTTATTCCTTTATGTCCGATTTAAAATTGACAAACACAATATAAGTTGTACAGATTCTCTCTTTTCAGAAAAGGGATAAAAGTTTTTAGAACTATTGTTCCTTCCGTTTCATATTATGTGATCATTTTCATTTTTTTTTAAATTGACATAATTTTTTAAATTTTAATTAATACAATGATGAATATTGTAAACTATTTAAAAAGTATTACTCATTGTAAATTTTATTATTTCACAATTTTAATGAGTCATCTTAATTTTGAGTTTGAAAATGTCTCAAATTGATTTTCAAAAGTCAATAATAATCATATAATTTAGAACGAAGGGAGTATTATATTATTAGGAAAAACAAAGTACTATCGTTGCATTCCTTATCTTGCAAAAAAAATAATTATCATTTTATTTTTAAATTAAAATAAATATAATTTTAAAATGTAAGATTTTTATGAATTAATTAATAGGATATTAACTTTATCCAATGAATGTAAAAATTTTGACCCCTTACTAAAAAAACTCCAACTCGGTACACTTACCTAGTACGTAAACTTACTGGGATAATGCTAGAAGTTTTAAATTTTTATTTTTAAATATGTTTCAAATAATGTGATATTAAATAAAACAAAATATATAGTTAATCATAAGAGATTTATTCAATCAATATATTGATAACACATCATTTAAAATACTTTTTGAGACAAAATAAAAAATAAAAAATTAAGAACCTTAGTATTACTCAACGTATTAAATGTAAACGCACAAAATTTCTTAAAAGTTTAATTACACATTAATTAAGGAATATCATTGCATTGACCTGAGTGACCTAGTACTAGTGTTATATATATATATATATATTCTTGTATTTAAATTTCAAAATGCTCCGACTCTTGGGATTTGATTATGTAATGTTATGGGTGAGAGAATGAGACAATTGACCGACAAAGTGAAATCATTTTTGACTAGTAAATGTTACTGATTGAAACAAAAATTTCTAGATTTGTACTTGATCAAAAGTGTGCATGGGTTCTCTAATGTAGGATTCCAATAATGGAAAAAAAAAAAAAAAGATCAATAGCTTTATGATAAGATAAGATTCATCTTTCTATTGTGCAATATTCATAGAATATTTTAAATTTGTCTTCCATGTATAGTTTACTTAAACCCTTGTGGGAGGTAGATTCAGAGACAAAATATTTGTAACCTTTTTTATTTCAAGATTCAACTTACTAAACACACTATTAAAACAGTTAACATACGACGGGAAGTACGGAAATTGTGTGATGATTTAAAAAGTGTTCCAAGTATTTTACATCGAAACATTGTATTTTTAATTCAAAAGTGAGATTGTCAAAAAAGTCAATTTAATTGTCCACAATTTTAAATAAGTTTTTTATAATAAAAGAAATAAACTTACTTAAATGAGAATTGAACATCAGACCTAAATGTCACAGTAAAGTGTGTGATAATTTAAAATTTGATTCAAAAGTGAGATCGCCAAGAAAGTCAACTCAATTGTCCGCAATTTTAAACAAGTTTCTTATAATGGAAGAAATAAACTCACATTGGTGAGAATCGAACATGAGATCTAAAGGTCACAATATCTCATCCCATCGATAATCACCGACAATTAATACTAAAGTATTCAATTATATTAAATTAAATTGAATACTAAAATATTCGATCTAATTTAATTAAAAGATACTAAAAGTAGCAAAAGAGCGATCATGCATCAACAATATCTCCCTTTTCTATATGCCTAGCTACATATTTTGTTGGTCAATTAGTTAACATACTTTATAAACTCATCTCATTGGGAAAAAACAGTGAATTTACTATTTACAAGACTTTGAAGATACTAGGAAAATACTCAATTCTTAGTTTGATATTTAAAACTGAGATTCTGAAACATTACTTTTCATCACTCAAATGCGATTTTAACTATTTTTATGTGAGTTTGTATTTTTTTTCTTTATTATAAACCATGTTTCAACTAATATAGAGTGTGAGTTTACTGATATTGTTATTAAGAAATTTTTAATGATATTTATAAATTTTATTTATATTTGTACTGATATCACTCCATAAAATAAAAGATTAAAAACACACAAAAATAGAAAATAAAATAATGCGTCACATATTGGAAAACTTTATTTCACTTTATTTCCTACTTTATTTATTGTTATCTTCTTTCTTGATATTTATTTATCTTTATCTTCTTTCTTGATATTTCCTTTTATTTCTACAAAGATGGAATGGAGAGGCACCTTTTCCCTTTAAATCAGTGCCCCTTGTGTCTCTCTCTTTTCCAACATAAATGATAATCTTTTTTTTTCTTTTTTCTTTTTTCTTTTTTGCTAACTTTTTTTCTCTAATATTTTTAATGGTGGGAGGATCACGGTGAGGATGTGGACTTAATGGAGGCATTTGAGCAACTTTTGTTGAATTTATAAAATGCATGGGCCATAATATAAAGGATGTCGCCAACTCCCATATTTATTCAAATTATTGTTTCACTTTTGGACGTTTCTCGATTTGATATTTCTTAAAAGAAAAAAATTGTCACAAGTCTCACATTTTTTATCTTACCTATTATTTATTTCAAATAATATGGCATCATTATATTAATTGAATACATAATTGACAATGTCATAAAATATTATTTATCTTAAAGTCCTGTTAATTTATGTCGATATTAAATATCAATATATGTAAATAATGAGATAAGAAGAAATTAAAAAGAAATCCACATATTATTATTTTATTTTAAAATTTTACGTTAGTGCCAATTTAATTTTGTCCTGAAATTTATTCATATATATCATTTTACTTTATTTTATTTAATATTATATTTTACACATATTTTAAGATACAAAATTTGAGACTCAAAAACCTGCCGCCTTAATATTTTATGGCCCAACCATGGGATATGGATGAACAGCCATACTTATTTTGTTCTTAGCTCTTTGTGGGAAGTACAAAGACATCCCTACTTAATTTCTTTGCATGATGGCCAGAAAAGGCTAGGGAATGAACTCTCTCTCTCTCTCTCTCTCTCTATATATATATATATATATATATATATATATATATATATATATCCCCACTTTATGTACCTTATGAAAAGTCAAAATTAATAATAATAGTACAATTAATCATTTTTTATTCAGTCAATACGCAAGAGAATAAATTAATTAAAAGGGCATGCATGCATGCATGCACCAAATTAATGTGATCCGGTCTGCATATAAAGCCAAGAATTCTCTAACCTTCCAATTAAAGACGATTGAAAATTTTACCGTCTTGTTTTATACTACTGTTTAATTTCTTCTTGCTCTTAATTTTGGACATTTACCTTGTCACGTTGGATGCCTCAAAAACTAGCAAACATGGAATATTGGAACAAGAGTAAATCTTGGCATACTAATAATTTATACACAAATTCATAATTAACGGTGAACAACTAGATTTTTTATCACAATATGTAATTAATGATTAGTATGCAAAAATTTATTTTTGGAGTAAAGGCAAAAAAAAAAAAAAACACATCGAATACTCCTAAAAGGGAGGGAAAAAAAATTATATATGTAGTGTATCATTTCAAGATATCGTGATTTTCAGCTAATAGTTTTTAGTCAAAAAAAAAGAAGGGAAAAAAAATATTTGGCACAACCTTTATATATTCATTCGAATCAATCAACACCGACTAATACCCAACTTAATTGAGGTAAGTTATAAATGAATGACAAGGCAATTATAAAATTACCCAAAAGATAAATGGGTCTATTCATGGAGCGGAGGGGCTGGTAAGTCTGGAGATAGCTGGTGAAACTAGAATATGTATGAAATTTCCCAAAGATAATGAAATAGATCTGTCGATGACCGTAGACTAACCCTACGCATGGGCGGATCTATACCGGGGACAGTGGGATCTATGCCCCGAAAGTTTTTTAATTTTTTTTTTTGATATATATAGGGTATCTATTTGCATATTTAAAAATATACATTCATAATAATTAATATTTTATTCTTCTCACTAAATGAGTTTTAGTTTAATTTTTTAAAGTTGATTTCCAAAAGTTAAAATTTTAGTATTATGAGAATTAATTTAATTTAGACAATACAATCACAAATATTACATTCTCTATTCCACAAAAAGATTATTTTTTTCAAATTCATAGAATTTGAAGAATATATTTTTTGTTTTATATTTACTTTTAAAATTATTGAGTGTTTAATTTTATATTGATGGTATGAATTGTTATGATGAATTAAAGAATGGTATCATTTTATACTTTTTTAGCAAATTAATAATATATCTGCAATTTATTTATAATATGTCTCAAATAATTTTATTAATCATTAGTACTTCGTTGCATATATTGTTTTCTTTTAAAAGAAAAATATTAAAAATCGATACTTTATGCATTAAAAACATTATTTAATTAGAATTTATATGTCTCTCTCTTTCTATATATATATAAGTAATGTTTTTCGTTTAAAGTATGCATTAAAAAAAACTTTCCTCCAGAACATAAAATTTCCGGGTTTGCCACTAACCCTACGTTTAGGGTAACTGTGTAAAATAACGTTGCATTTATGAAAAAATTGTTTAACGTTGCATTTATGAAAAAATTAAGATGATTTTAAGCCTTAATAGTTTCTTTTTTGGGTAATTTTGAGCCTTATATAATAATTGTTTTAATGTTTTTAGTATTTTGACTTGAAATTTTAATGTGGTTCTTGAAGCCGTTGACCATCTGGTACATACATGCATAGTTTCCCTCGATGAATATCATAAGATGGGCTCAGCCACGAAATATTCCCTCAGTTTAAAATAATACTCTATATTTTTAAGATTACAATTTTAAACAATTATTTTTATATTTAACCCTTAATATTAATTCAAAATTTAATAATGATGGTGTGATGTTTGGATTATATAGTATAAAAGTAATCGTAAATTTGAAAAATTATCTCATTTTATAACTTACAAGGAAGGTAATATTTAACCGGGCAAGGAAATTATTTTTGGACAAATGTATGATAAATAATTCATGTTAGCAAAAAAAAATTAAAAAAAAAATAATAAAATAAATAATTCAGGTTGTGTTTTTCCACCGTATTTTTTAACAAGGATATATATACATATACATATATTTGTCCAAAACAATGTCCTACATATTTGTATGGTTAAGGATAAGTTTATGTACACTACTTCAAACACTATATTTTACATTGTACTGCACATTTAACTATTAAAAAATGGGACCTGACACGAAAATCTACGTCAGGTCCCAATTGTTAATGATTAAATGTGCAATGTAGTGTAAAATATAGTGTTTGGAATAGTGTATGTAGACTTATCCTATGATTAATATCAACTCTCTGATTTATAATCTTAAAAGAAAACAAATCATTTTTTAGAAACTAATTTTGAAATGAAGCCATCGGGTACTACACCTCTTTGATACATACATACACACGTTCTGTTATGTGTATGTATACATATATTTATTTATTTATTTTCCATTCCTGTATTAAAAAATAAAAATAAAAAATATGTATAAAAACTAGTTTACTCTTAAAAGTATATTTAAGTGGGATTTATTAAATTTAGAAAAAACAAAGATTCAAGTATAATTACAGGGAGTCTACTATGAGTAAAAGTAATATTTATTTTATTATATTTCCTCTATATTAATTTTCTTAATTTATGTAAAATATATACTTTAGACATCTTTTTGATGAGGACGAAAGGAGAATTGGGTAAATGAATCATTAATTCAATTTTGTAGTCCAACTGTTATTAATCCGCAACATCACAGATGTATAAACTATATTGTCAGTAGTTAATAAAATTTAAAACACCTACTTTTAAATAAATTAAAATATTATTACTAAAAGTGTTTAATTTTGATATAATAAAAAATTTAGTACCCAAAAAAAAATCCAATCACTTTAATCTGAATTTTGACCAAACTAATTTAATTAGACCTAACCAAAGACACGATCAATTCTCGATCCAACTGGTTCAAGTAGCCCGGTCAGTCTGATTTTCAAAACATTGGTGAAAATAATGAACTTTAAATTTTTTTTTCAACTTAAAAAGACAAATTATATATTATACCTTCGTCAAAAATGCTTTTGTTATAAATATAAAGTATAAAATAATGTTATGGTCTCGATTTTTTGACTCAAAAAGTGTCTTAAAACGATGTGACATCGTAATATTGATTTAATATATTTTATTTTCGTCTATATTATAAAATATTATTAAAGTATGTAATGTCTCGACCAAAAATTTAGGAGCTCAACATTACCCAAAATATAATTTTTCTAAAATCTGAAAAGTACTTTTTACTTAATTTACTCACTAAAAATTAAATACAAAAAACGACTATTACTATTAGTCTATAATTATTTTTCGTGGAGAAAAAAACAAAAACTGAAATGATGTCATTTAGTAGTAATTAAGCTGATGGGAACAGTGTCTACACTATATAACTATACTAATCTTCTTCTCTCTCTATGTAGAGTGTTTGGAGCATGCCACCTTCTGTATTTAATCACTGTCCTCCTAACAGCCCACACAGAGAGGGAGAGAGAGAGAGAGAGGAGAGAGAGGCTCTGTAAGTTGGGTGTAAAATTGCGACTTCCGAGTTCCGAGTACTCTTTTCAATCTATAAGAGAGAGACAGAGAGGCTCTGGCTGGAAGCTGCTCATGAAACTAGTTGTAATTCTTGGGGTTTACTTGATTTCACTAGTACGAGTAGTCATTAATTTGTAGAGAGAGAAAGAAACAATATATATATGGCAGATCTCACGTGCCACGTATGGAATATTAACGTGGAGTTGATATAGGTTTGAATTTTCCCTCACAGATATATAGTTTTTCATGAGAAAATAGGAGTTTGAGCCTATATCTTAACATTTCTTATACTATCCATGAATTTGTGTAGAGAGAAAGAAACAAGATATATATATAGAGAGAAATTGTGGTCAGTGTCAGTAACTTGGGTTCTGAGTTATTGTGGTCAGTGTCAGTAACTGGGGTTCTGAGTTATTTCGAGTAGCATTGTTCTTTAAGGAGATGAGATCCGCAGTAAGTGGAATTCATAGATAAAAGGAGTCAGAGAGATACAGAGCAATTGGAGAGGAGAGAGAGAACTAGATTGATTTGGGGGAAATTATTTATTGTTTTTTTTTTTTAAGTTTTTATCTAAAAGGACATGGGTGTTTTTCTTTTGGGAAATTAAGAAAAGGGTATTGTTCTTTTTGATGTAAATCCTAAAACCCATTAAGGGTTTTGTGATTCAGAAAAAAAGGTTGAAGAACACTACAAAAGTTGCTATGTGAAAGAAATAAAGATCAGTCTTTTTGACTAATAATCATGTAGATTGAGAAAAGAAATTTTTGATGGGTATTTCTGTAGCATATGTAATGTAGTTGTGATTTGAGAAACTGACAATTTCTGATAAGACTAGAGAGTTTTGGGGGGTTGTATATTGAACAAGAAATTCATTCAGAATGGCTAAAGATGAAAAGGAGGAGAGATCTTTGGCCTTAACACCAACATGGTCTGTTGCTTCTGTGTTGACCATCTTTGTTGTTGTTTCCTTGCTTGTAGAGCGATCCATTAACCGCCTAAGTAATGTAAGTTTAAATTTTATTTCTACAGGCTTTTTTTTTCTCTATTTATTAAATTTATAAAAATAAAAAATTAATAAAAAAAACTTTTTAGATGGACTTTAATCATATAGTTTTGCTTTTAAAAGTATTTCTGTTTGTTGTTGAGTACAAAAAGCAGTTTCTTGCTTTCAAATTTTTTCTTAGTTATGATTTTTAGAAATGCCTGTCTAATAGTTGGGCAATTAATTAGGCTCGGCTGAGTGTGAATTCATTCAATCATAGTGAATTTTAGCAAGAAGTATAATTAGTTAGAAGTTTTCTACTATTTGGTTGCTCTCTATAAACTTACAGTCATTGAACGTGTATCTTGTTGTGAATAAATTTAGACTGTCTCCAATCTATCTATTGCCTAGTTTTGATAAGAGGCTATTTTCAGAACTTATAGTTACCTTTTAACCTTGTATTCGTGTTGTTTAATTCCACTCTATTACCTTTATAATGATATACAGCACAAAATGTTTTATGTTGTTGCTGATGATCTTATGTTTTTCTATCATTTCAGTGGTTACGGAAAACTAATCGAAAACCTTTGCTTGCAGCTGTAGAGAAAATGAAAGAAGGTACTTGATCAATTTTTGAAACAACCGTTTATAATATGTTTACTCTTCGAAGATTATCTTTTGTAATTTCTAAATTTTTCCTCTACAGAGTTGATGCTGCTTGGGTTCATATCTCTCCTTCTTACAGCTACCTCAAGCATTATATCCAATATTTGCATCCCGTCAAAGTTCTACAAAAGTGCATTTGCTCCATGCACCAGCTCTGAGGTTGACGAGGACAATGATAATAATGCTTCCCATGAGCGTAAACTTTTGACAGCTTTTTTTCTTCCTCACTCACATAGGAGAGTGTTGAATACCCTAAATCAAAATACCTGCAAGCAGGCACGTGACACGTCCTTTCTCTTATTCCATTTCATTCGTTATTAATTATCCAGTTTTTCATATGATGTTTTTGTGCTCATGTCTGGATCAATCGAGGATTTTAAAATTAAATTTATGTACAGGATTATGAGCCATTTGTATCATACGAAGGACTTGAGCAGCTCCACCGGTTCATCTTTGTTATGGCAATTACGCATGTATCTTACAGCTGCTTAACAATGCTGCTGGCAGTAGTGAAGGTTACACTCTTTTTTGTTGTTACACTCACCTAAGGACTGCTTGTATGTTATGCTGTCCAATTTTCGGCTTTTGTTAGTGGAAGACCTCCATAATCATTCTTTAAAAGAAAAATTGCACTACCTCCATCCTGCACAGGATGTCAGAATTGGTTTTTCATGCAAATTAGGAAGTTGGTGTTTTCTTAAAAAGCCAAGAAGCTAGCTTAGGAAACAATTTCCAGTATTACCATTCAAATACTCCAACGTGGATATATGCCCATGAAAAAGATTAGTCTTTTTGCCCTAGATTCCCTTGATTTTTGATAAAGTCTTTTCTTAAAAAGAAAGTCAAACTCAAACGTGACATTCTTTACGGGATTTAAGAATATTATGACTAAGGAAGACCCCCACAGTTTGTTTTGTTGTGATATCCATAACACATGTTGAATCTTCCAGTTCCACTCCCAGGTAGCTGTGGGTTCAGTGATACAAGAACAAATTTTATTGGTGATATAGATTTTCAAAAAGAAAGTCAGTAAGCAACTGGAGGTAGAAATGATGTTATTATACTGTTATATCAGTTAAGGTAAGCTAACTTAGTAATCTGTTGTAAAATTTGATCCCCTGTTCAATAGTCAGTAGTGGCTATTGAAGTGAATATTGAAATTTACAATATAACAATTACAATAACATGTATGACCTTTGCTCCACAATTGGCTTTTTATGTCCTGTTAGAATGCATAACAGTCTGCTCAATATTTCAAATCAAGTCTACTACATGCCATGTCATGTACTCATATTGCCTGTTGAAGAGATAGAACAAGATTAAACATTATGTGCTCTTCATGTCTAAATGTTTATGAGACGGGTTTCTGTTGAGAAGATAAAAAAAGAAGAAGAAATTTAATGTATGCATTGTCATATTTTGGCCAGATACACAGTTGGAGGGCATGGGAGGATGAGGCTTATATGGACCAGTACAATTCATTACATGGTAAGCTCCGCCTGGCAATGAATAGTAACAAATAAGATTCATCCCTCTACGATCTCCAATTATATCAACTGATGAAGTTCACCTTCACTATTTGTATATGATTATCTGTAAAGTGAATAGAAAGCCACCCAAAGGAGCAACAGTTTCTCCACATAATATGCCCAACTGATCAGTCATGTTAATATTTACCAATTAGCTCTGAATATGGTGTTAAATCAATATGCAACTATTGCTGAAAGTATATCTGAGAAATGTTTAAGATACTAAGGTGCCAAAAGAGGAGTCTATTACTATTTTGTTGAATACAACTGGAAAATGATTTTGACCTATGTCCTTAATTGTCAGGAATACATTTGCAACAATGTAATTGGGTTGTGCTTAAAGGCAACACTTTTCGGGGGCCAAACTGAAAAAAATTAGAATCCTATCTAAGTTAGTTGAACATGGACTCGTATAGATTTATTAAGTGCGTTGATTTGGTGCGGTCAATATTTAGCTTTAAATAATCTGCCAAATCCCCAGTAATGTTTTTCTATGTAGTTGCACAGTGCTTGTTTGACATTCTCACTCACCTCAAATGTCCTAATTGTTGTGAATACAATAATTTTATTTGGTTTGCTTAAAGGCAACACTTTTCGGGGGCCAAATTTTTAAAAATGTGTATCATATCTAAGTTAGTCCAACATGGACTGATATAAATTTATCAAGTGAGTTGATTTTCTGTAGTCGGTATTTTGTGCATTGCCACCCCTCTCCCGCTTTCACGAGCTTTGGGATCACTGTTCTGTTTACTAATACTGTTTTAATAGAGTTTTTTATGTAGTGGCGTAGACGTCATAGTACTAGAACTTTAAGTTTGTTTTAAAGCATGATTTAGCTGAAATAAGGTTAATAATAGGCTTTTTTTTATAACAGAGATCACAAGGGAGAAGACAATGCGAAGACAATCAACCCTTGTCAGATTTCATTCATCAAATCCTCTTGTCAAGAATGGTTTTCTTGTTTGGGTGGTATGAGTACTGCCAACTCTTCTGCCTCAATTCTATGACTAGCTTTCTCATTCTACATTGCCATAGTGTACTCTCTTGGTCCCAAAATGGGGCACTCATTTGACTTTTATACGCAAGTTAAGATATACTTGTGGCATACTTGGACATAATTAATTTATATGATTTACATAATATAAAAAAATTGACTAAAAATAGTAATTGAAATAAAATATTAATTTCTATGATTTATATAATATAAAAAAATTGACTAAAAATAGTAATTGAAATAAAATATTGGATGAGATTTATGTTTTACAGTTCAGCAGTTCACAAACCTTAATATGCGGAAAATAGTCAATGACTGGACAGAGGTAGTATTTGTTAGTCAAAGTAGTTGTTAAATGGTTTACATGTCAGCAATATGCCAAAATGTGTTGCATGATTAGTAATTTCTTTATGCGGAAATCAATTTAAAACCTGTGGATTTTAACAAAATTTTAATCTGTCATGTTTCTCACAACCTGCTTTAGAATTTGCTTTAGTTTTACAGAATTGCTTGCTCGGCCAAGCTTATATAGGAAGCCTAGATGTAGGACAACCTGAGGAAACTTGGGGTTTTACGGCGTACAATTTGCTTTGTGATAGTCCAAGGTCACTGAAAGTTGGATCTTTTTTTGGAATATACCAAGTTGCTTTGGGTTTCCTCAGAATAGACCAATTCGTTTGAACTTTGTTGGAAAAGACCTAAACCTGCATATTGCTATTAACAAATATTGCTAACAGTGATATGCAGGTTTGGTCTATTCCTAGAAAGTTTGAATGAATTGAAAACCCAAAGCAAGGCGGTCTATTCCAAGAAAAAAATCCTTGAAAGTATGTAATTTTGGATTTTGGGAAGTACAAGTATCTTCGGCTTTGGTACGGAAAATAGTGGAGATGAACTTAATAATTATTTTGTTGTTGAATTTACAGAAAATACTCTATGGAGTTTTGTAGAGAATAATCCATTTTAGGCTTCTTGCTAATGAATTAAAGGCTAAACTGTAGGGAAAATGTTAAAGTTTGTTTGGGTCAATAGCATAGAAATTGGAAACCGTATTTCGGATCAAAAGTCAAAACAAAAATGTTTATGGAAAAATTACTACTAATATGGCACTTCCATCTCAATGCATCCTCCTTATTAGTGGATAGACACGCCTTGCAACCAAACCCAACCAAGAATCAACCTTCTCTAATTCCCAATCCTGACGGATGGACTTGAATCGTCGAAGAGTTCTTAAATTGAGAGTTGTTTCCATGTAGCTGTTGTTGCCCTTTTGGTCTTATTTCTTTACCTGTGACATGATAAATCTGATTTGTTTAAGCAGTATATGTTTACAACGGAATGATTATTTCTCCTAAAGTTAAATAATCTTCTTAAAATCATCAGATCTGTTTGTTTCGGCAATTTGGGCGTTCGGTTGTCCGTGTAGATTACCTAACACTCCGTAAGGGCTTCATTACGGTATGCAACATATGGCCATACTGAAATCTTCCACCATTATGTTTCATTTCTTGAACTACATGAATTTGCTTACAAAAATCTGCATATTTGTCATAATATTATCAGTAATCTCTTATCTATCTGTATCTCACTAAACCTCAATACATGCATATTTCTGGCTAGTTAAAGTTACTATTGCATCCTTTGTTTTCATCATATAGTGATACTAAAGATAGCAATGTTGGAATGTTTTTTTAGGGGAAAGAAGGAGAACAATCGAATTTACATAAAACAGTTCCATAAGACAACCAACCATAGCAGTTTCTGTTTCAAATCTTCACTTACATATATTGTTGCTAAGAACATTTATGAAGATATTTATAGCATCAAATGATAATCCTAATTTAGCCCCACAAAAGTGCAAATGAGAACTCAAAGGATCAAGTGACTGTCCACTATGCAGTTTTTGCTAATTTTCACTTATATCTCCCATGGTGGTTGTTTTTTTCCTCAACCTTTGTTTTACGGTTTATAATTATTAAGGCATTTATATTCTGCTAGCTGCTTCTTCTGATAGGTAGTACATAGTGGCTACTATTCAAATCTGTTTACATTTTTGTTTATGTTTATTCATGGCAGAACCACAACCTTACGTCAAAATATGATTTTCACAGCTATATGATTCGCTCTATGGAAGAAGAATTCCAAAGGATAGTTGGTGTGAGGTAAGAAATAAACTCAGCAAGAATATCTGATCATTCTGAATACAACACCAAAACTACTATTACACCTTATATAACATTTGTACAATTACGCTTTTGTTCTCTCTTGCGTTTGTTGAATTTCGTTGCTAATATGATGGATGTTATCGCTTTTAATCTTCTGCATTTATATCATGTTCAATTTGTCTACTGTTCTCTTTGAGTTTCACTTCTCAATCAGCTACCTACAAAAGCATGTGTTACTATTGCACTCTGAATCATCTTCTCTGAATTCAACTAGTGTATCTAGAAACTACCAAGTTTTGTGTGCATATCCATACTGGTATATTACTTTGATTTTTAATAGTGGTCGGCTAAAACTTCCGTTTTCTGAATTATTTGCAGTGCCCCACTCTGGGGATTTGTTGTGGCTTTTATGCTATTTAATGTGAAAGGTATGGTAACTCATCACCAATACAAGGCTATAAGAAATTGCTTGTTTCATGCTTATTTGGGCTTATTATGGACTTTGTAAATGAACCTTGTATGTGTTTATACTCCAATCCCAAAGTCTATCTACTGGGTATATCTGCCAGCTGATTACTTTGCATGTCACTTGCAGGGTCTAATCTCTATTTCTGGATAGCTGTGATTCCTGTTATTGTAAGTTCTTACTCGCATCTAGACCTAGTTAAGTTTGAGCAGTCTTGCTTGTAGCAGAGGGATGAATCCATGAATTGGTGGAAACTTTGAACCTATGAACGGGTGGAAAGGAATATTTCTAAGGATCATATCTCTTGACTATTTTTATCTTCTGCTGTTGCCTTGTGTTGGAGTACAGCTGGTTCTACTTGTGGGCACAAAACTGCAACATGTTATAGCAACCTTGGCATTGGAGAGTGCTGGAATAACTGGATTCTTCTCTGGAACGAAGTTAAAACCTCGAGATGAACTTTTTTGGTTTAAGAAGCCTGAACTTTTGTTGATCTTAATCCATTTTATTCTTTTCCAGGTTGGCTATGTTTCTCATGATTCGTTTTCTAGAAGATGCATTTTTATTTGTTTGTTCCACAATAATGAGCTGTTAGTGATTCGATTGAATGAGCATCATACTAAGTATGCAACTTTCTTTCAATTTTGTTCATCTCTTTTGCAGAATGCTTTTGAGCTGGCTTCTTTCTTCTGGTTCTGGGTATTTCCTTTTCCATTACCACATCGCGCTCATCTTTTAAATTTTGAGTTGACGACTTACTCATTTTACTAATTACTTGACTAGCATTATATTAATATCAAGAAAAATTTTCTTTTGGATGAAAATAAAATATGTTTTTTTTTTAAATTTTTATGATAAGCCAAACGGGAATGATCACCAATAAATTTTTTTTATGGTTCAAATCAAGAAGTAATTGGAAATCATCTGCTACATTTAAAAAAAAAATTATGATGTCTCTTATATGTTAGAATATATAATTTTTGAAAATTATATGCTCTATGTTTATTACAGTGGCAATTTGGATATAACTCTTGCTTCATCAAGAACCATATGCTTGTGTATCTGCGGCTTACTCTGGGGTATACATAATATTCTACTACTTTTTCAAAAATACATACTCCATGTAATTTTTTACCCAAAAAATAGTAACTACATGCCTGAGATAGTCATGTAGTTGACTTGATGTACAGTTGTGAGCCTCATACTATAGATTCTGTCTCCTAGGTTTGCTGGACAATTCCTCTGCAGCTATAGCACCTTGCCGTTGTATGCATTAGTTACTCAGGTATGATTTCTTTCATGAAAGCTAGTAGACTCAAAGAAAAATTATCCCCACAATTAACAAGATGTAAAATTCTATTAAGTATCTGTTTGTTGGAACTGTGGATATGACCCAGTTTAACTATTTGTGCTAATGTGAAATGTCATGTTGGTGCAACTTATTTTTATTAGTGTTGTTATACATGACGATTAATTCATGTCGCTATTAAATACATTGGTATGTGGATATATGAGATAGGATATGAGATAGGAGAGTGTAAAGAAGAAACTCACATTTTACTATTATATTTTATCGCTTTCAGTTCTATATTAGTCGCAATGCACATTCGACCTAAAATTAGTGAACATATAAATCATTTTCCTTTATTTATTAAAAAAAATTATAAAAAAAAAATATTGGCCACAAACATAAGATGTTTTTATGCAAAAGTTCCTTTATAATAACTCTATGCTATCTTATATTTTGATAGGAAAACTTAATAAGAATTTCTAAATTGTTGCATATTTGACTCCAGTTTGCTAGCAGTTTTACTCTATGAAAAGGTTAAGCTTGTCTCACTTTTGTGTGTCAACTTAATTATTATTGTGCTTGTACATCTATAACCTACTAAGCTTGGAACAAAAATATTCAACTATTAACAAGACTTGATATGTGCCCTTCAAATTTCATTAACAGAGTCATAATTGAGCGAAATAATATCCATTTCTTTTTCAGATGGGAACAAACTACAAAGCAGCTCTAATTCCACAGGGAATAAGAGAGACAATCCATGGCTGGGGCAAGGCTGCTCGGAAAAGGAGAAGGCACAGACTTTTTGCTGATGATGCAACTATACACACGGACACAAGCACAGTATTGTCAGTTGAGGAACACGAGGACCATGAGCTTGATAGTCCTCGAGCTACTCCAGATGCAGGCATTGAAATCGAGTTACAGCCCCCTGCTTATATTACAACTGGTCAATCACCGGTTGCTAATGAAACTTCAAGTCGGGTTGGTACTCCTCTTCTTCGACCCTCAGCTTCTATTTCTTCTGCAACTTTGCGGATTTCTCAACCAGAATGTATTACGAGATCCTCTTCGATGCCAGTTAGAAGAGACTGAAAAAAGTTAGTGGTGATAGTAGAAGAAAATCAGAACATAGAAAAACAAAATGTAGATGAAACTGAAGTTGTAATACACTCGAGTAGGTTTTGCCTGCAACATTAATTGTTTATAAGAGATTGTTTATAGAAAAAACAATGTGTATGAGCTTTAGCCTAGCTTGTATATTATCAACTCTCTTGTCTCTACGCCAAATTAGTTTATATAGTCTCTACCTAAAACTTTTAGTTTGCAAAGCTTATCTATACATTGTTACCATATCAAAACCAAGAACCTGATATATACATATTTTTGGTGATTCAAAGATTCATTAATTGTTAAGTTCTGAACCACGAGACCTACTGGGTATTTGTATACAATAAAATGAAGAACTGCCATTCGTTTGGGAGACATGCATAGAGTTACCTGCATACTTCTGAGATTCCAAAGTCATGAACCTTCCGAGTGATATAAACTGTTGCATATAAAAATGTCATGCAAAATTAATTTGCAAGTAAAAGTGACTTGATTTTCAATTTCCAAATTATGGGTTCCCTTATTTTGCCACTATTTGTTTTTCTCTATATAAATTTTAGAGTGTTATAATATATGTTGACAAATTCAAATCCTGACATGGGATAGAAGGGTCTTACGAGGGAACCCCTTTTTCCTCTCTTTTCTTTTTAGTCAAGAACTCTAGCCTCCATCTTAGATATGAGGGAGTACTCTTCAAAACATATCTCTCTTATTTTAATCTAATAAATTATTTTTTTATTTTCTTCTTGTGGAGTTTATTTTCCTCTTTTGTGGGACTTGTTTTTTCCATGAGATGACTGATTTTTTTTCTCTTTTGTGAGGAAATTTCATTTTCATCTCTTGGAAGAATTTGCTTTCTCCGTTTGGGAGATTTTTTGTTAGTAAGATTTTTTCCGATGCATGAATTGTTGAAGATAGATTATTTAGATTTGGATGTGGCGTTTCCATGGCAACTTGACGTGGCACTTTCATGGCAACTTGATGTGGTGGCGCTTTCATGACAACTTATTCTTCCGTTATCCATGCTGAAAAAGTATATGCATAATTTATTATTATTTTTAGAATATAACTGTATTTCTTGTTGCTACGATTGGCCGCTTTTTCTTGATTATCTGTTATTTTATTTGAAATGATTACTATTCGTAACCGCTTTGTCCTGATTATTATTTTATTTGAAAGAATTACTATTTGAGTTCGTTGTTTATAATCATTTCATCTTTTGTAACAAACTACAGTTTTAATATATTTCACTCTTTTGGACTCTTTGATCAAAAAAAGAAAAAAGAAAAAAAAATAAAACCCACAAATTATTATTTTATTTAGTCACAATTCACATTTGATAATAAAATTAATCAACATATAAATCATTTTCGTAAACTTTATCTGGTTTAGTCACTGAAACAAAAAACCACGACCATTTAAAACTTATTTCCTGGACCCATCCATTTTCTTTAATGTTGTTTTCACTTTTTCATTTTTCCTTTGTTTGGCCAATGGATAGGAGAACCGAACTCATAAGAAGTGGGCAGTCAGTCATTACAGCGATGGAGTCTAGTAAGTAGCAACCATACTAAAAATGGTCTCTACACCATGCTTATTCAGATTCAAAGTTGACGTCCTACCTATAAATTGAATATAAGTAACTTGTGCTAGCGTAAAGTCGTAAACAATCAAACATGCTATACTTGTAATGAAATCAAAGCCAACTTGCCCGTATTATTTCATTACTTTCTCATAATTTCATAACTGCTCATCCTTCATAACTCTTATCGTTACCATAGAAAAAACTAGACAACATTGTCAATCAGGATTGGCATCCAAACAGAGAAGTGGTCATGAGATAGAAACACCACTGCACCATTTCTGGAATTAGGAAAGGCTCACAAGATTAATATTACAAGTAATGTATTGGATTTGAGCCAAGTCTGGGCTCATACATCTTCTCCGCTGTTGGCACCTGCCTCCGCCCTCAAAGATTCAGCCATCATTCGTTCTCTATTCTGCGTTTGTCTTTCTACAGCAACCATATAAAATCCTATAGAATAATAATAATAAGCAAAAATTGGAAGAAGTGGATAAAGGAAGATGAATAATTGAAGTAAATATTTCCATATAACCTTAATACTATTATCTGATAGAGCAAAATACTGCTGAAAGTAGGAAATCCATACCAATTGCACTTCCAATTGCACAAAGCCAGAGAACCCTTGACGACCATTTATCACTAATAACTCCTCTACCTCCCATCTCTCACTGCCAAGATGAGCAATATGCATTAAAGATTTTGGTAGCTGAAGTATATTAGCTTTAATAATGGTACATAGAACATCATGGATCCAATAATATATTAATCTATACAATGCATGGACTAATAGAAGAAGAGTGTATAAATGAGATAAAGGATGAGAAAAGATAGAGGAAGGCTTAGGAGGACTATGCTGTGATATAGCACTTTAAAGAAGGTATACCCAAATAAAATGGTCCTCTTATGTTTTAGCAAACATTAATGTAGTCCACAGATATCTACTTTATCTGAACGAAACACAGCTGAAAGAAAGCACTTTAGATACTTATTTAACCGAAATTCAAAAAGATAGTTGGCAGAGCAACCCTTATGCATGAGATATTAAGAACCAAAATCCTTTTTCTGGTCACAGGCCCACCAAAATAATATAAAAATTAATATTAGTGAGGGTGGAGCTAGAAATTTAAGTTCGGGGGGGGGGGGGGGGGGGGGGCAGGTGTTTGTGTGCATAAAAGTATGTTGTTATTTAGCCATCATGCAATATGTGGTAAAGTGTAGTTAGTAATTCAAGTTGTGCAGTTACAAAAGAACAGAAGGATCAAAAAGTAAAGAAGAATATGGAGCACAACTTTTTCCTCATTACAGCTAACACAATCGCTGTTTTCTAAAGATAAATCACTTTTGTTATTTTTTAATAATTTAATATAAAAAAATTAGACGTATAGAAGACAGTTATAAGATATAAAATTATCTACAAAACATAATCTGTCTTAAAATTCATGTTGAAAAACTCCAAAACAGAAATGGCTCATCTTTACAACACGGATGAAGTATTTTTCAAAGATGTACCCGCTACATAATAGATAATTTTATCGAGAAATAAACTTATTAACTAATGAGTAAGGATAGACGGCCACTTATGCAGATGCCTGCCCCTATAAAATCACAATAAATTTCAAATATCTATAGTGCAAAATTCCTTGTAAACGGTATTTTAAATAGTAGTATATATGGGTGAATGCATCACCGAGAAAGGAAAATTTTCCTACTTATAAAGAACAAAGGTATTTGATGTTGGAGATATCCAGACATAAGGTTAGGTGAAATTAAAAAAAAATCCTGTAAAGGAATTCACTTGTGTTTCCACTTCAAAGAAAAGCTAACGCATAGCAGGATTCCTCTTTACAACTAATGTATGTAAAAGACGTAGAAGCAGTTTAAATGAAGGCTTTTGATGTCGAGATGTGTAGCTGGAAGAACAAGTTAAATTCCTTAAAACAATTAAATTTGCTTATCGTTTACGAAGGAAGTAATACAAGAATCCCACTTTATCCTCAATCCAGAATAAGGATGTAAACACATCAAAGCAAATTGCTTCTTTGAACATAAAGCAATTTATAAACAAACTCAAAACATCAAGAAATTGTACGCCACAAGTTGTACATAGAGAATATTGAATCACACCGGGACTCAGCAAAGTCATCAATCATACGGTAAAAATCAGTTCAAAAGTTGAACAAGAAGGAACAATCGCTCTGCCTTCAGGAAACCATTCGCTACATAATTAGCCAGTGACAACAACACAATTATTCAACATCCATACTTTCCTTTGCTAAAAAATACATAAACAAACATAAAACTGAAATCTTTATTCTCACTAGATAACATGAAGTGTCTTTAATTGGGGCACTAGAACCCTGATAAACCCCCTGATAAACCAGACTACCAACGGAATAATATACTTCTACCAAACATTAATGTATGACATTATCAAACATGAAATTTAGCTTGTGTAACAAAAGCAAGGTCTACAAAAACCTCAAGAACAAACAGCTAAATACCAAACTCAGCTTAAACATGCAGTTTAGATTTGTTTGCTTGCACAATCAGTTTCAAACAATCAAATATTCAAATTTATGTACAGACACCTTCCTCACATAACAGCAAACAAGAAACCTAGAACCAATGGGGGGAACAAAAACCAACATTAGGAAGCAATTTGTAAAAAGACCCATTTCCAATTTCAAACAATCAATAACTCCATGAATGAGAATAAACCATAACGAATCACCATCTCATAAATATGTAGAGCGAGTTCAGAGAGAGGGCGAGAGAAATGATACCCCTTCTTATTCCTGAAGCTTGTAGGTTGACGATAAATAAAGCAAATCAATCTGGTGTACTGTCTAGGGCTTTTGAGTTTTGAGCTTAGGCTTCTAATTTTTTGTGCACATAAGAATACTACTCCCATATTAATTACTCTGACGATTATAATTATTCTGAACACATTAAAATATTACTCTCTCTCATTTAAAATATAAAATTATAATTAATTTTGAGTGTTAATACATGTTCTAAATTAATTGTTACACACTCAAATATAAGAACGTAACTAATTTTCTCTTAATAAATAAGATTTCAAATTATTTATCCACCATCCATATATATATTGCTCATGAGCCTTGCATACAGTAATTACAAAATAAATCATAACTTATTTTTACAAGTATGATTGGTTATATAAAAGAATAAAAATAAAAAAACACTTGCTAAAATATTTTATTTTTGCTTTTTTGAGAGTTTATATATTATGCAAATGCACACATCTGTATACAGTTTGATAGTTATTAGATACTCTTTCTTTCCTCAAAAAAATAAGTAAAATTTAAATTTCACACATATTATGAAAAACAAAAATAAAAGAAAGAGAGTAAATAAAATTTCAAATTTTCTTTAGTGGTTCTACAGGATTTGTAAAGTGATGAGAGATTTTAATTTTTTTATACTAATGAATTCTATTAAATGACATAATTATCATTCACTTTATGTATTTTTTTTTTAAAGACAAAAATAATTATACATTTATTCTTTTTTTTTAAAAAAACCGTGGGAGTAACTTAAAATCGAATTTGACTTTGGGGATGTACACATTATTTTTTAGAAAATTCACCACTCCGTACGTCAACTAAGTACAAAATGGAACATGTTAATTGTATTTTTCTATTAAAACAGGTACACATTCGCAAAGTAATTTTTAATTGGAAAATATATAATATGTGTGTATATATGTGTATATTTATGGTCTAGTTTTATTTAAGAAAGACATAATAATTTGTTTATTTATTGTTATTTTAAGTAGTCAATAATGATTTAGCTTTTCATTTTGATCAAAATTATATAGGATTGGCTCATCTAATACTATTGATGTATTTATTTATTTTTGAAAATTGTATTTTTTTTTTCTTGTAGTTATTATGGGTAATAGGTTTAATTATTCAAGCTAAAATATACAAATGATAATTAAGTGAATTGAGGTCCCATCTATTAAGGATAAATTAGTCACTCTTGCATTTAAGTATGCAATTATCACTTTAAAGTGTGCATATATTAACACCTTAATTTTTTGAAGTTAACTTAAAATATTTTTACTTAAAGTTGACATTAATTCTTTTAATTTTAATCAATACAACAATAAATATTAACTATTCACTATAAAAAAAATTGTTTCCTATTTATTAATGAATCATTTCAACATTGAGTTTATAATGTCTCAAATCGACTTTTAAAAAGTCACTAATGATCATATAATTTAGAACAAAGTTATTATCTTAATCTAATTAAATTCCATAGTTTTTAAGTTTTACAGTGTGTTCAGGATTTGTTGGCATGTGTCAATATCTTATTCGTGTAGATTCTTTTGACAAATGTGACATAGAAGCTAAATTCACTCATAAACAAATAAATAAATAAAAACAAACCACCGTAATCATAAATTATTTTTTCATTACAACAATTATATTATGGTCAAAATTATAGTATTAAGTTCCGAAGAAACTATTGTACTACTACATATTAATTTGAATGAATCGAATCACTCGATGAACGAAACTACTAACTATTAAGTAAAAAATTATTTCATTCCAAAAATTGATGACCTATATATTCCCTCCGTCCTAAATTAATTGTATTTCTAGGACTTTTTAAAGTCAAATTGACTATTTTTAAAACTAATCTTTTTACTACTTTTGCTAACATATAGGTGAAAATATTATAACCAAAAGAAATTAGTAATAAATTGTATATACTTTCTTTTGGTTATAATATTTTCACCTATATGTTAGCAAAAATAGTAAAAAAATTAGTTTTAAAAATAGTCAATTTGACTTTAAAAAGTCCTAGAAATGTAATTAATTTGGGACGGAGGGAATAACATCTTTACAATTTATTTATTTTTTGTAAGCATTGTCATGCTATGTAATATCTTTATATACGAGTGAAAATATTTTATTAGACGATAATTATATATTATTTTCGTTCTAAAATTAGAGATACATTTTGATTTTTTGAAATCAATTCGTGAAATCCTAAAACTCACAATTGATATAATTTCATTCAAGTTTTGAAAATAACAAAGATGATAATTAATAATACTTTATAATTAATTTATAATTGTTATATTTATTTGTATTAAAACTAAATACCTTCGTATCATTTTAAATTTTAGAATTTCACAAATTGACTTTATAAAATTAAAACGTATCTCTAATTTTAGAATAAAAAAAATAATTGTAAGTATTTTATATAAAAATAGTTGTATCCATATAAAAAATAAAATAAAATAAAATAGTATTGGCATATAATAAAGTTAAATCCTTATTTTGTTAGACACGACATTTTCGTTTGTGTAGTACACAATTCAACATTTATTCCGTTTCTAGCCCCCGGTCACCCCACCAAAAGGAACCCTTATAACTTCCTAAATACAACCAGCCTTACTCTTTAGCTCACTTCCTCCCCCAGAAGTGAGAGAAACAACGATAATACTGTGAGAGGAAGTGACTCTCAAATTCATCCGTTTTATTGCTTTTTCTTGATCTCAAGTAAGTAAATTTTCCATCCCATTCCCAATTTTGATGGTTTTATATGGATGTTTTTGTTGGATTAGTACTATTGTGTACTTGTAATCGATGATCGATGATCGGGATTACTTCGAATTTCCGATGAAGTTCATCACTTATTTGATAACCTAGTTTTTTTTTTTAGTATTTGTAAATTGCAATATACTTGTCTCAGAGAACCCACATTTCAGTTTTCACATCATCTAGAGTTTTTTTCTTACGCTACTTTTGCATGTGCCTACCGCTGCTATGATTTCTGTACACTCGCGCCCTAGTCAATTTTGGAGAATATTTGGTGATTTTCTACTTATTAAGATGTTCATTGTTATGCATATACATATATTGTAACTCATAATTTATATTTTCATATATATGTAGTCTTAAATACACTTTAAACCTTAAAGTTCTTTGGTTGTTACACTTTAAACCTTAATGTTTCACAACTTTAAGACATTAAACTCAATGTCTCTATATTTCTATAAATAAAACCTTTTGGCTACCAATTAAGCATTTCTTACCGGAATAAGTCACATGACTCAAAATAAAAAGGTAATTAAGTCTTTTAAATGTATATATTGTTACCTTTATATTGTCTTTGATTTTTCCTCATTTTTCTTCTTCATCACACAACTACAATCTTCTGTGCTTCCAAGATATTTAAGGTCTTCTATCAATATGAGAATTAAGTCTTTTACAAATGAATATCATTTGCCTTGGCTTCAATTTTTTCTTCATCACACACTCACACATGCATACATTTTTCTATACTTTCAAAGACATTTTGGAGTGAAATTATCCAAAATACTTTCATTCGGATCAACTATTACTCGTCGGTGGCTAAAAGGTTTAATTTATAGAATTTTAAAGACATTAAGGTATAGTGTATTAAAGTTGAAACATTAGGGTTTAAGTTATAAAAATTGAAATACTTAAAGGTTTAAAGTGTATTTGAGCCTATATATGTATAATGTATATATATGGATTTCCATTCTGGTATCTATTGGATTTTATTTCACATTGGGTTTCTTACAATTTCACCCATTTGTTATTTTCCAAGTAAATATGTCACCTTATGTGGTTTTTTGTTTTGATTAACATGGAATTGGTGTTAATCATGATTGAAAATTCATGCATTGCTTTGAGTAATTATGTTTTTATGAACATGTTCCTTTTGATAAGTGTGTTTTATAAACATGTTTTAATTCATAGTTTAATATAGTTTTTTTTTTCATGATATAGTTAGACATTTTTTTAGTAGATATCTGTTCTTTCTCAATAGTTGTTAGAATTGGATATTTTCGGTCAAACACTAAAGAATTCTCCCCTTCCCTCTTCCTCATGTCATTCTAAAGAAACAAATCAAAGTAAATAAGGGTGCTTAAATGCACAGGTCATGCAAATGCATTGATGCCGAATTCACAACCATAAATATACTTATACTGATTGAGACCAAAAGTCAAGAACAAAGAAGAGATTTTTTTATATTTATTATTTGGAGTTTTTATTATATTTAAGTGAAAAGTAATTGATGTAATTTATGTATTTTATTTATCAGTAGGGATTTAGGACATCAAGTAGTGATTAAATTTTTTTTATATCTAGTAAGGGTATTTAATTGTTTAATACTTTTGTTATTCATCAAGTAATATTAGGGTTTTGAGTCTCTTTAAATGGTGATGTAAACCCCACGAATTGATTAGACTATTGATATTGAAGTTGATTTCTATGATTCATACCGTAGAGGTATTTTATTCATCTTAGTGGTGATTCGTGGAGCTGATACACCAGAAGATACCCTAATGAGTTAAACGTGGAGTTTAAATCCTAATTTATTTTCCTTTATTTGCCATAATTTTCCACTGAGTGTTTATTCCAGATATTGTCCTGCATCATATACCTTTGAGCCAATAGAATACTTGTATTGCTTTGGAATATTAAGTTGGGGGTTTGGAAAGAAATGCACAAATAGGCTTAGTTTAGCAATTCTTGCTTCACCGGTTTGCCAGCTGTTTGATGTACTGGACTCCTTTTGAACTAAACACTTTACAAATTATACCAGATAAACATCCAAGCAAAGTTATATATGAATTGCTTGAAACTGACATCGACTTAACAAAGCTAAATGTAAAAAAAAAACGAATAGAAAAATGAATTTGAAATGGCCAAATTGGTAAAATTACCCTTTTGCCATTAGCAAGGCATTAGGTCGTACTCGTTGTTAATCATGGCCTGGGTAGACCTATGCATTTTGCATTCATTATCAGTGAATAGGTAGTTTCTTTATATAACATAGCTTCAATGTTTCATATTTTATTTGAGACTTGCAAGATCTAAAATTCTCTCTATTCACTACATTTTGAGGTTTTTGACCTAATCTGTAAATTTATAAAATAGAAAGTGACCTAAGCTCCAGCAAATTTCTTCTTATGTTGCTTGATATGTAAACTGCATATTGACTACATTTGCTTCTTTCTCGTGCTGTGAAGGCTGAAAATGGAAGTGCTTCCTTCAAACAGTTCATATTGTGATGATGATAACAAGAACTTGCAGCAGCTGCTTGATGCATTTGGTTCTGTGGTATCCCTTGAGGACATTGCATCTGCTTATTGTCAAGCAGGTCGTGACGTTTATACAGCTGGTGAATTACTTTGTAATCATCAGGGAAGCACCTCCTGCATTTCTTCTTCTGCATCCAAGGATGAATTTGAAGGTGCAGGTTCTTCTGACAATCTTCAGGGAAGCACCTCCTGCATTTCTTCTTCTGCATCCAAGGATGAATTCGAGGGTGCAGGTTCTTCTGACAATCTCTTGGGGAGTTCTGATGCAGAGAGAAATTCCATAGCATCAAAGCAAAGAAAGTATTCAGTATCAATGGGTACTGTTTCAGGTGTCATTGGAAGAGAATATGCTAGGACGAGACCTTCAAATAATGAACCTCGTGAAGCTACCAAGCCATTGAAGTTGGATTCAACTGTTCTCGCAGCCTCTGATATATGGGGTGAGGAAGTTCCATCAGATGGTGTAGGAACCAGTGAACCAATTAAGAAGGATGTTGAGGATTTTCTGTTTACCATGCTTGGGGATGGCTTTCAACTCGACAAGAATGTAATCCGAGATGTTCTTGGTAAATGATTAACTCTTGCAACTAGACTTAAGTTCTCCACTCAGGCTTACAATTTTAATCAAAAGTACCTACAAAATTATCTACTCCCTCCTTCTTCAAAAGGATGAGCAAATAAAAAGTGCAATTAGTGGGATCCATTAGTATAAAAAAATAAAATTACTCATCACTTTATGAATATTGTGGGATCACTAAGGATATATTTAGAACTTTATTTACTCTCTTTCCTCTACTTCTGCTTTTCTTAATATGTGTGAAATTTGTACTTTGCTCATCCTTTTGAGGACGGAGAGAGTATTAAAAGTGGGTGGCCATCTTGCATATGTCTCCACTTGTTTCCCCTTCTTTTCCTGGGTTTTAGTTAAGATGTGGTAGTGCTAACAAAATTTCTGATATTTTTTCATAAAAGCCAGAAAATCTTCCAGAGCTGAGAGTTCATAACCAACATAATAAATTGTTTGTAACATGTTTGATAATAGTAGGGGGAAAGTGCCCATGAAGAGAATTTCCTGATGTCAGTTTACCTGATATTTATGTGTTGGCTTTTGTTCTTTATACTGTGGTCATTGTTTGAAGGCACTGCGGGTTCATCAGTTCATGTTACTAACAAACTAAGTTTGAAAAGGCTCAAGGTGGGTTGGGTTCATTGAGGCAGTTTTTCTATTTGAGCGATGCTATGATTTGTACTTAAAAATTTTAAAACTCAAATTGAATTATGTTTGGCTGCTCATTAAGTGTAGGTCAGCTTGAAGTCATCATGTAATTCTATATGAAGTAAGAAAAGCTAAAATCTCTAACAATCTACCATAATAATGACTAAATATACTAGTTTGCCTCAATGTGGGGCTCAAACAGAATCCCACCATAATCTCCACCTAAGGAAAGTTGGGGACAAGGGTAGCTCTTTGAGATCAAATTACTGAAAAATTTCTTCTTGTTCAGAACAGAGGAAAATGATTTGGAAACTGATTTTCTCGTTAGGTTGAGAAACTTGATATGCTTCAAGCTCATGAGCAAGATATACCCTAGGTTGTATTCTTATATGTGAATCCTTGACTTTAGAAAAACACACACATATAAACGATTTTTGTTTTTGTACGTAACTCTTGATACAATCATCCTCAGATTTTGCAAAGCAGATTGATTAATGACTATTGTTCTTATTTAGCAAAAGGTCAGCTTTTCACTTGTCATCTTGCATGTTAAACTAGATTGCAATCTCTTGATGTTGCTCATGTGCGTGAGTTGTTGTTTTTCAAATGTATTCCTCTTTTATTGCTGTCTTGCAACAAAATCCCTTTTTTGATGTGTGATTTACTTTTTATCCTGTACTATTCTGTTATTGTATCAAGTTTGGCTAGTATGATGTATAATCAAGCATTGTGTTTATTATGCATGCAGGCCTTTGCGGATATGATATGCCAAAGGTAAGTGAATGTCACTTTAAATATCATGAATATTTGTTTTTACGACTTTTTCAGTAGAGAGAGAGTTAGTAGCTTCTATTATTGGTTTCTATACTCTTTTTTCTCATGCGCACTTGGGCATAATCGTGACAGTATACACGTCACATTTGCATACTTGTACTCACCATCCCCCACGCACACCAATATTGTTTATTGTACTACTCGGTCACATTTTATTTTATTTACTCAAATATTGTTATTTTGTTCTTTTTGTGGTCATCTAGAGCTTGGAGAAACTTCTGGATCTGTCTGCATTGACAGAGAAGGGTGATGACGTTTCATGCATTACTGCTCAAAAAGTAAGCTGTCAGTTTTAGAGAATGAAGTAGCAATTTATATGTCATTTCTATCGTATGATTTTTTACTTGTTTTGTGGCTGCATGGCCTTTTGTTTATGAATCTCTGTAATATAAATTTTACTTGAAGCATCTGATGCCAAAATAATCTAATGCTCTGAACATGCATATGTTAGATAGTCAATTGCCTTAGCACGGTTGCTTTGGAAGGGTTGACTCTTTTGTGTTGCATTTACTCTGTATGAGTAATTTTGGAAGCATTTTTGAGCTCTCACGACGAGAAACTGAAAATTATGTATAATGCCTAGTTGAAAAATTGAGATATAAAAGTAAAAGGCGGGGGAGGGGTTGGAGTTGTCATTTCATTGGGGGAAAACCGTGACATTCCTATATATTACCAGTACTTGACACGTTCCTTCCCTCCCCCACTCTGTGTTTGCGCATTGAGGTGGTTCTCGTGGGGGGTTGTACGGTGAATAATTTTTATTTTGGTGAATTAATATACAATTATACATCATCTGATTATGTATAAAGTAGTTGGGAATTTAAGGGGATTTGGACATAGTATTCACTATTTGTTAGTTTAATATTATGTCATTAAGTAGTTTAATTAGTCATACCATAGGATGCTAATAATGGATTATCCATTTCTCTTACATATATATATGCTAATGAATTGTATTTTAGGTTCCTCACGTGTTGCGCGATTTTTTTAACTTTGAATGAGCGTAGCTCAAAAAAATGATGATTTCTGTACAGTGTTGTGGTCCACCACTAAAGAGTACGTCTTCATAATGTGGAATTTTATTGTGAAACTATTAACATGCCGATATTCGTTAGACAAAGTACTGGAGAGCGTGTAGGAAAGTTGGTATCTGACGGATACCCCATGCTCTCTTAGAAGTATCTATATATGACATTTTCAGACTATAAACATTCAAGTTGATCCTGACTTCCACGGTTATTCAAGTTGATCCTGACTTCCACGGTTGTTCTTTCTTTCATTTTTTCTTGCATAATAAATAGCCTATGAAGAAATCTTTAGAACTGGAAGCTCCACTGTCTCTCAAAAATAATCCTCAATGCAGAGGTTCTCGAGGAAGGTATATCTTTCGACTGGTACTGTTTACTACCTTCTGTATCTAAGTGTTGCTACGACTAGAGCTCTCTTGTTGATCCATTTTTGGAAATCCAGACTGGTGGAAGGTCACATTTTTGTTTGTGTACATTATGCAGTAGAACTGGTATGCTGACTAGAAATGAATCAGAGTTACAAAATAGAGACCTTGACAAATACAATCTCCAGAAGGAAGTTTTGGAATCATTGTTTACTGTTCCTGAAAGAGTTGAAGAACTACCAAAAAGAATAATCCGCCCAACAGAAGCAAGGAGAGGAAGAGCATTTGGTTCATTGGTAACTGAACCTCTAAGAGACAGAACTACCGAAAATAGGAAAATTGCAAAACCAAAAGTTACCACGGATGGTAAGCACGTTCTTAATATGTTGCTGATTAATGCTATTTTACATAAATCAGGAGTTTTGGATCGTGATCTGCGTTTATTTTTGGTTTTCTGCTCGTCTGGTATCTTAGTAATTCAGTCGTATGTTTTAAATCTGTTTTAGTTTGAGTTCTATAGTTAACCTGGTATCATGGCAATTCACGTGTTGTTTTATTGAAATTGTTCAACCGCTTCAAATTTGTGGGAGAAATCTATTTATTATGTTTTTAAAAAAGGCAAAAGGAAAGGAAATTTTTTGATAGGATCATTCTCTTTCGAGCATTAAGTACATAAAAGAAAAAAAAAATCTGCTAGCTTTCTTTTTAGAGATCCAAGGACTCAGCTATTCTAAAGTATATTGTGCAGAATTAAGTATATAAAAAGAACTTCTTCTGTGGTTAGAGTCTTCTATACTGTATTGTTTCATGATCTAACAATAGGAAGCCTTCCCCTGCTTTGAAAAAATAATTAAATTTATTAGTTTTCACATAGAGATCTCAGGAGTCAGAACTAAGCTCTTTGAAGTAATATACACGGCATTAAGTATATAAAACAGCTTCATGCGTGTGGTTAGAGTCTTCTATACGGTATTAGTTCATGATCCAACAGTAGGAAGCCTTCTTGCGCTTTTGAAAAAAAAAACAGAAGATAAAATAAAATCTGCTAGTTTCTTAATAAAATATTAGGACCCAACTCTAGTGCATTGAACTATCATCTCGCATTTTTTTTAAATAGGGCATTTTGACAACCACCATAGTACAACAATCATTGAATATTTTTATGATTCAAAACAAGCTTGACCCTAATCACTTTGCGCCAGTCTATCACAAAAGTGAATCAACCCACTTATTGATCAAAACCTATTATCACATGCTTACTGCTGAATGACTGCATTGCAACTGAAGTTTTTGTAGAACATAATTAGGTGAATTTCTATCTGGTTTTTGTCCTAGTAGTCATTCTTGTTGGTATGTTTCAGTTTGCATAATTCTTGCTTTTTCCTGTGATTAATACCTTATTGTTCCCCTTATGTGAATATTTTTGTGTACGTTTGTATGCTCCTGCAAATAGAAACCGAGGAAAATGAATACAGCTATAATGGCTTACGAAAAGCTGCAAAGGAGTTTTGGATTACAATGAAAGAATATTATAAATCTGTAAGTTAATTTTGAACTTTATCAGCATTTTTTTGTTATCAGTCAACCTCTCCATGATTGATAGGCCTTATGGCCCTTGTGTCATTATCACATGTAGTTCATTCTTTTTTTCCTGGCAGGCTATTGATGCATTTGCGAAGGGGGATCGTACACTAGCAGACAAACTTATGAAGGAGGTATAGCTTCAAATTGTTTCTCCCATGTATCCTGTAGTCATCATTTTTGAGCTTCCACCTTTGTTTTGTTTTGTTTTCTTGTTTTTGTGGAAGTTTTCCATTTGTAGTTTATGACACTTAAGTAAGTTGTTAAGATTGATCTCCTTCTCGATCTCCCCTCCCCCCCGCACCCAGTATCTGCTTTTTTTCTCTTTTTTTTGGGATACTGTGTTGTGGACTGAGTGGATGGTCAATGTAATTAATTGGTGATGCAAAGAGAGTATTGTCTAACATATTCTGTCAGTGACTTTGTAAACTCTGAATTATCTTGGAGTTTCCTTTTCATATGTCGCCACAAATTGACAACTGTAATACATTAATATAGTTTTCTTAGTGTGTTGATTTTTTGAGGTACTTTAAAGAGCTTCAACAATGTCAATGTAATGATATGTCCTCTTTATTTTATGTATTCTTTAGGTTGACAAAATATAGTTGCATATAATTTCGTAAGAAATCTATCTAGACAAGAGATGTTCATCCTAGATACAAGTCGCCATCAGGGCATCCTTCATCAAATTCCGACATGTAGAAGTCATGGTAATAAAAAGCGTTGCACTTAAATATGTGCATGGGATCAAGTACCATACCTTTCCTACTGACTAAAGGTAGGTTTTGACCTGTAACTAATAAACAAATTGTTGTATTTTTTGCTATATGTACCTCTTCCTACAAGGAATGTGCTTGGCTTGAGCTTTGCATGAGATGTTGGTTCATGTGTATATTTTAAACCATAAAGAAGGGAAATTATGAACTAGTTGATGGGTCTAAAGAGCGCCCAAATCAAGAAAATTTGTCAAAACATTGGGATTCCCTTGGTTTTGTTGAACTCTTTCTTATCATAATTATGCTTCCTCATTATACTTATATTTATTGGGGGTTGTAGGGACAATTTTTTGCAAATAAAGCCCGTGAAGCTAATGACAAGTCTGCCCAAAAGCTTCTCGAAACCAGGTTGCACAATGCTTTTTGATTTTTCTTTTTAAAACCGTATATTTCCATTTATTGCTTTGTAAAAGATAGTCTTTCGATTCCAATTTTCATTGCAGTGATGAGGAGGAAGAAGTGCCCCTTGATCTGCATGATCATGAACCAAAGGAAGCTATACGTTCTCTGAAGTGTCATTTAACTTCTCTTTCTGGCATCCACTGTAGGTCATCATTTTCCTAACATATTTGTTTTTTTGTTTTTTTAAAGAAAATGACATGGATTTTGGCTTGCTTTTTATCAGCTATTCCACATCTTAAAGTCTTAGTTGGTAACGATGACAATGATCCCAAAGGAGCAACTCGCAAGAAACGGGTATGTGTAGTTTTCCATTGATTCTGTCAAAATTTGCCTGTAGTTTCCACCCCCCCCCCCCCTCTTCTGGGAGGCTATTGTTTTTATTGAGATCAACAACAATTTATTAATTGTAAGAAATATTAGGCTTATCCACTCGTAAGACCTACAAAAAATTTAGTTTAGCATTCATTTACCTCTTTTTTAGGGAAGTGGTTGTTAGAAGGAGTTGCTTTCCCTACCACGTTGAACAGAACAACTGGGGGAGGGGAGGGTTCTGCGCCCGATAATATGGCTGTTGTATGAGCAAATTTCTTATCACTCATAAAAAGTCATCGGGTCTGAAGACAATTTTCCCTTTTTTTTGTGGGGAAGGGGAGGGGAGGGTTCTGCGCCCGATAATAACCCATATATGGAAACAGCTTCGATGTTTAAGTTGCAGTTTTTCTCTTTGGCCAACCTTCTTATATTGGAGGTGATTTTGAGAATTTGATCATTACAAAACGAAATGTGGAAAGTTTAATTAACAGAATGAGTTTGGTGCAAAAATTTGATGATTTGGACTGAAGTGGGTGATGCTGAGTTCATTTGTGGGGTTTATGCATGTTTGTTGTGTTGTTAAGGTTGGTAGAGTGATGAGAAGGTGGTGGGCGTTGATTCCCATAATCCCATTGCTTGTGGTGGACTATTTGGAGGGAGAGCAATTGTATATATTTTCAAGGAAAAGATAGGCCAATTATGCATATTCATATTTTATTTTGAGTTTGCTATGTTTTTGGCTAAAAGAAGCTTATTTGGGATCTATAGTTTGCGACTGGGAGCTCAAAATAAGTATTCTCTGGAGAGCTCCTGGGTCCTTTTGTTCTGGACAGTTTCTGAAGGGAATGTCTTTAGTTCATACTCTCTTTCCTTTTGTATACATGGGTGCCGTTCCTTATTTGGCTCGTTTTTTCAATAAAATTTTGCTTACCAAATGTAAAATTGTTAGAATTCCAATTTTAAAAGAAGATATTAATTAAGTACATCATTGCTTGTTCTATATCAGGATACATGATTGTGTCAAGGAGTATTGCTACGATGATAATAATTCCAATTATAACTTTGAAAAAATGCTACTTGATTTATATTATGTGGGTAGAATGATTTTCTATTTGATTGGTTAATTGCATGCTAGTATTTGGTGTCTTCTACTGCTTTTCTGCCAGTATCACATGTCTAGTACAAGTAACGAACTTTTGTTGCTGCTTTTTGCACTCACAACTAAGTTATCTGATCCTTGTGTTTCCCATAAGAGCACTAGGGAGTCATGGAGCATCCACTTTATTTATTTTTTTCATATCAAGGAGTCACTGTTTGGTACAGTATAAGATTTTATCCTCTCTAGCGCGGGAACATGGATTTAAGTCTGAACAGCCACATTGTGCTCATAATATCAGAACATTCGTATAGTATCCTATCTATAACTCCCAACTAACATTAGTGAACAAGAGGCAACGTATAATAGTGGTACAAGTTTTGAGTAATGGGCTCTTTTGGGGCATGTAGTATCCCAAATTATCTTACTTGCCCATTAAAGTATTGTTACATTTTGAGAAATTTTGAACTAACTGGAAGCCAGAATCCTATATCAACAATCATTAGGAGACTATTCAAAATTGGTGTGTTGTACATCTTACATATGCATAATAATCTTTTGCTTGGTTATTTCAGACATTTTTATTCTAAATGTGATTATAATATAGCTTCATGTAACATACTGAATTTTCCAATTTTATCATCTTTTTTTTTTTTTGTCATTTTCCTTTTCCTCTAATTCTTGTTTTGTTTTGCGTGTCTGCATCTTTGTCGCAGATTTTGGAGCTATTGGAGAGGGAATCCATAGAGTGGACTGAGGAAGGGAGCGGTCAGATAATAGTGATCAGAGTGGATAAGATCAATCCTAAACGTCTGAGTTTTGCTAAGAAAGCAACATTGCCTTCTTAATAGGCTAAAGATTGTTTGAGAGGTAAAACTGATTGCTACCTTTTGGGGTTTCTCGCAAACTTGGAGCTTTGTACTTTTGGGGTTACATTGACCTCTACCAGAAGTCAGCTGGAACCAATTTTCTTATTATGAGGCAACCAATCTGAACACATTATCTCGTTATTATATCTGGCACAATGTTTGTGCAAACTAGCAATTAGGTTATATCTGTGCATGAATATATATCTTCTAATCGGTTTTGATTCTCGTCTTCAATGTTATTATTTCACTCATTCTTAATGCTAAGCCATGCATGTGATTTTGCTAAAATAGTTAACTTATATGCAAAACTTGCTGTATAGATGCCCACCTAAATGCCTTTTGTGGCACTGGTGTTGAGATTTCAACTGCATATTTATAATGAATCCAAGGAGATTGCCTCTGGTTCAGTAGTTCATTGGCAAAACTAGGACATATCAACTTGTATAGAACATTAGAAGCAGTGAAAATCCTAAACAAGACATCTCTGATACTCCCTCGTCTTTAAAAGAGTACAATTTTATTTGATGTTTTTAGATTCGATTCTTCTTTTTTGGTGATACTATTTTTTTATTTTTTTTTAGTATTAGTCTTTTTTGGTGACACTTTAATTTTTTTTATTTTTTTTAGTATTAGTCTTTAAAATACTCCCTTGTACTGAGGAGATTAATTTTTTTATATATAGTTCGCTATTTTTATGTTTTTTTAATCAGTATTCTGGTTTGCAAAATAACACTTGCATATATAAAAGCGTTTAACAAAAGTAAGCTATTTTTGTAGTACGGAGAGAGTGTTGTGAAGTTTAAGCTAAAAGCCTACATCAACTAGAAAAGACGCACTTTTATTTAATTTATTGCTCAACTATTACTCTAATAGTTTAGTTGAGTCCTGTTCATAATTGGACAAAAAGAACTCCGTTTTCTTCACAAACTCTGCCTTTATTTATTCAACGTGTCAATTTTAAAACATATCATTAATGTGCCTGAGTCAGTAAATGAAAAGCAAAGTTGGTAAAGGAAACAATACTTGTGTTTTCCAGTTCTGAATAGGAGTTGGACGACCCGTTTTTGAGCCCTATAAATTAAGTTCCTGCCTGCCTAACAAATTATATCAAATATTCAAAACAAAACAAAGTGAAGTATATATGTTGAGAATGGAGAATAATTATGATGAAGATGAAGGAATTAGTTGTTATGATTTTTTTGTAAACATCCTTCCCTTGGGTTTACTATGGATTCTTTCTGTGACCATTGTAATTGCATCTGTATCTGCAATATCGGTTGGAGCAAGTGAGCATCCTGAGCTGCTGAAACAAAAAGAATACTACTCAATTTGGACAATCATCATCCTGCCCTATTTTTCCTTATTCTGCACTGCCATCATAACGCCGAGTTTTGTCGCTATTCTGATGATGGATTATTTTAAAACGGATCGGGGGAGACGTTACGTTGTGGTCGGCTTCTGCGTGGTTGTTGCGGCCGATATAATTTCTGTCGTGGCGTTTTCAGCCATAATTATATATAATATTGGCCACAACCCAGAATCACAACAATATTTTCCGGGTTCAAAATACCTCTGGTGGGTTTCCATTATTTGGATGTGCATCTTTTATCCTCTTCACTTACTAGTACCAAAATTATGTCCGCGGGATGCTCTGCCAAGCCGCTCAACGATGATTGTATAATTGTTTGACTAGAATTGATCAATTTTTCTGGTTTTGATTGTACTTGTTGCGGTTGATGATGGTGGTGTTTTAATTAACTTATTGTAGTGTTTTATTCAATGATTCAACCAATTCGTACTCCTCTATCTTTGTTAATGTTCTGTTAGCTAGGGTTTCAACCATTTTCATATATAACTACGTAGATTTTATATATGTATGTATGGGATAAGGAAATTGAAATAAAAAGACCTCTTTTTTATTTTATTTTTATCGTACAACATCAAGGTTTCCATTAAAAGGTGCGCTGTTCCTTGGTGCTCTTCAGAATCCTGGCAGAATGAAAGGATGATGGTATCGATTGACATCTCCACAACTGTAAAGAAAAGGGTCGCGACAACATAGCCCAGACCCCAGCACGCCTGCATAAACATAAGGTGTGAAATAATCATGAGCAGTGAGCTATATCAATCATAGGATATCAAAATTTGCAAAGAAAAGTGAATTGCATGATGTATCTATAAGAATTCTACTCGTATTTCTTCCCCAAATTATATTTATTTTCTGCCTTATTCTTCTTCCGTATCTACTGTTTACTATTTTTGTTTCAAATCAAGTCTAGGATCAAAGGTCGATCTTGACAGACAACTTTCTATGAATGAATTTAGAATACCATCATGCAAGGCAAGGTGTTATTTTGAAATCATTATAATAAGAATTCTACTTGTACTATAATTTTTACCAATACATGTGTATTCTACCTCCTTTTCTCGTCTTTCAATAGCCATTCTTTTATGTTTTTCAAATTCCTCTATTTCAAATCCTTTTTTTGCCGAATGAGCCGAAGATTTTATTTTATGTGCAATTTCAATTAATTTCGCAAGGTTTTCGTCGTGAAACAAGAAAACTATGAAACTGAGATGCTGAACAAAATCACACCCCAACAGTATTAGATATGGTTGTGCTATTAAATGGCCATTTTATTATCTGACAATATTTGATCCTCAAATGGTATTGGAACACGAACATCTAGACTGAAGTTTTCATTTTCTAACAAAGGCTGAAGCAATTGAGATATACTATACCTAAAAAGAGTTCTATAAGAAAATTTGACTTTGCAACTGCAATGTATTGTGCTAACGCTTTCAAATCATTAACTGAGGAGGTCGACACCTGATTGTCACCTTAGATTAACGCCATCAAAAGTTTTTGCCTATAAACAAAATTTAAAAAGCTAGCCAGCTAATTTCTCATTGCTCGCATACACCAACTGGATACCTCAATTACTAATAGTGAACAACATTAATTCTTAACAGAGCATCTGTTAGATGTTAATTTCTTTTCATTACTAGGTTACGAGAAGCTAGTTAAGGAGTTTAAGCATAATCTAGGAGGAACAAACAAGACTTACCAGCACAGGAAATAGTGGCGAGGAGATTTTGTTGTGGGCAGATCTATATTTGTGAGTATCCAACATGAGGAAAGCAAAAAGTGCACTTGAAAGGCTGACACACAGCTTCCCAAGGTAGAGAATAACGTCTCCAATCACATTCACCGTTCCTATCCGAAGGATGTTACTGATTATTAACTCCGTAGAAATCTCAGAAGCTTTGAAGAATCCTTCACCGGTTATAGCAATAAGCAATCTGATGAAACAACAAACACTTATTTAATACAGAAAGAGAGAGTCATCAAGAACCAAAGGTACTATAAGAGTTTCCACAGACAAACACACATGCATGTACATGCAGTATGGTTTCATTCCTCATATGGTATATACTTTTTTGGATAGGTATCTTTGGCCTCTAGTATGGTGTCAAAACCAGTGACCTTCAGGTGATTCCTCAAGGCCTCTGCCATTTCTTCCACCCCTTGGGTTTTATTACTCACATAAAAGATTGTTATATTGTAAGTTGTGACTGCAGCTACTGTGGCGTAATTGTGACAAGAAAAGATCAGCATTAATTTTTCCGGAATCCCCACAAGGTGAGATAGATAGAAATGTACCCAGTTTCCTAATTATCATGGTTTAACCTCTCTCCTGATAGTAATTATGAAAAAGAAAAGAAGAAAACCACAGATTCATGTTTTTCCCCCAAATGAGAAACCCCCCAACCCACCCAAAAGTACACATTGACACACAAAATTCATCCACCATCCAAAAAATTTCATAAATGACATGAAATCATAAAATAGCAGAACCATTATGAGAAAGTTCTCCTTGGCTGGACTTAATGTCGTAATTGAAACCATTTTATATGATCTTTTAGGGAGAAAAACTCTCCATGTGAGAATCAACCCCTCTTAACATGCTTACTATGAAGGGGCAGTTCCGGGATATGTATTTTATTCTCTTTGCATGCCAGGCCAAAGTAGTGCTTTTGGATGAATTATTATAATCTGAGTTATGAACACAAAGTAAAAATGTTTCGCAAACATGATGCCATACATGTGCATCAAAAACCAACCTTTTTAACTTACCATTATATAGGCGTTGCGGTTCACAGATTTTATGGTCCACCCTATACACTTCAAACAACTTTGAGAAGAATGGAATGCCACCTTACCAATCCAGCTTTCAGGGATAGTATTGGAAACTTTTAGTTTACGACGAATCCCCTCAAGTATGAAACGTATGGATTCAACAAATGATACAATTAGAGAACCAAGAGCCACAGACCCGAGGCTATAACGCATAAGCCGCTTCATTGAGGAGAAAACTGGAAGAAATGGAATCTCAGGCTGCAATCATAAATTTGGAATACCATTAATTAGCTGAAAGAGATTCACAAAGTTCTGAAATTTAATTCAGCAAGGGTGTATAAACTCATTAGTTATTACAAATAATGTGAAGTTAATATATAATATGATGGAATGGAAAACAAAGAAATAAATATGATGAAATTTACACACACAGACACACAAATATATATATATATGAAAATTTCTATATATTAAAAATAGTAATCTTGATAATAGTAAGAAACCCAGATGACATAGAGAGATTAACAGACCCATTCCTCAGCTGGACTACTGGAGGAGCATTTGCATTTGATATAGGGCCTACCATGCTTAGCTCCCATCATGTTTGTTGATGGAAAGAACATGAAGGAAGAGTTAATGATAAGAGTTGTGCAGTTGAACACAATTATGAAGAACGAAAAGTGAACATTCGAGTAACTATGTATACAATATGGGTGAAGCCATCAGATATAAGTTCGTTCATAATAATATTCTGCTTTTAAACTCTGAATGGTTTTATTTATTTAATTTCCATCTTTATATGATTCCTGGTTTATTTGGTATTCATAATAATATTTATTATTGTACTGATTAAAATTTAAAAAAATTATGTTAATTTTAAGTTTAAAATTTTCTTATGTTGATTTTAAAAATTCAACAAAATAATATGAAACAGAAATATTATTCTTAGGTAAGACGGTAAGTAGATAGACAACTAGGAAGACAGGCACTTTTATTTAATTTATTGCTCAACTATTACTCTAATAGTTTAGTTGAGTCCTGTTCATAATTGGACAAAAAGAACTCCGTTTTCTTCACAAACTCTGCCTTTATTTATTCAACGTGTCAATTTTAAAACAAATCATTAATGTGTCTGAGTCGGTAAATGAAAAGCAAAGTTGGTAAAGGAAACAATACTTGTGTTTTCCAGTTCTGAATAGGAGTTGGACGACCCGTTTTTGAGCCCTATAAATTAAGTTCCTGCCTGCCTAACAAATTATATCAAATATTCAAAACAAAACAAAGTGAAGTATATATGTTGAGAATGGAGAATAATTATGATGAAGATGAAGGAATTAGTTGTTATGATTTTTTTGTAAACATCCTTCCCTTGGGTTTACTATGGATTCTTTCTGTGACCATTGTAATTGCATCTGTATCTGCAATATCGGTTGGAGCAAGTGAGCATCCTGAGCTGCTGAAACAAAAAGAATACTACCCAATTTGGACAATCATCATCCTGCCCTATTTTTCCTTATTCTGCACTGCCATCATAACGCCGAGTTTTGTCGCTATCCTGATGATGGATTATTTTAAAACGGATCGGGGGAGACGTTACGTTGTGGTCGGCTTCTGCGTGGTTGTTGCGGCCGATATAATTTCTGTCGTGGCGTTTTCAGCCATAATTATATATAATATTGGCCACAACCCAGAATCACAACAATATTTTCCGGGTTCAAAATACCTCTGGTGGGTTTCCATTATTTGGATGTGCATCTTTTATCCTCTTCATTTACTAGTACCAAAATTATGTCCGCGGGATGCTCTGCCAAGCCGCTCAACGATGATTGTATAATTGTTTGACTAGAATTGATCAATTTTTCTGGTTTTGATTGTAATTGTTGCGGTTGATGATGGTGGTGTTTTAATTAACTTATTGTAGTGTTTTATTCAATGATTCAACCAATTCGTACTCCTCTATCTTTGTTAATGTTCCGGGATATGTATTTTATTCTCTTTGCATGCCAGGCCAAAGTAGTGCTTTTGGATGAATTATTATAATCTGAGTTATGAACACAAAGTAAAAATGTTTCGCAAACATGATGCCATACCTGTGCATCAAAAACCAACCTTTTTAACTTACCATTATATAGGCGTTGCGATTCACAGATTTTATGGTCCACCCTATACACTTCAAACAACTTTGAGAAGAATGGAATGCCACCTTACCAATCCAGCTTTCAGGGATAGTATTGGAAACTTTTAGTTTACGACGAATCCCCTCAAGTATGAAACGTATGGATTCAACAAATGATACAATTAGAGAACCAAGAGCCACAGACCCGAGGCTATAACGCATAAGCCGCTTCATTGAGGAGAAAACTGGAAGAAATGGAATCTCAGGCTGCAATCATAAATTTGGAATACCATTAATTAGCTGAAAGAGATTCACAAAGTTCTGAAATTTAATTCAGCAAGGGTGTATAAACCCATTAGTTATTACAAATAATGTGAAGTTAATATATACGATGGAATGGAAAACAAAGAAATAAATATGATGAAATTTACACACACAAAAATATATATATATATATATATGAAAATTTCTATATATTAAAAATAGTAATCTTGATAATAGTAAGAAACCCAGATGACACAGAGAGATTAACAGACCCATTCCTCAGCTGGACTACTGGAGGAGCATTTGCATTTGATATAGGGCCTACCATGCTTAGCTCCCATCATGTTTGTTGATGGAAAGAACATGAAGGAAGAGTTAATGATAGGAGTTGTGCAGTTGAACACAATTATGAAGAACGAAAAGTGAACATTTGAGTAACTATGTATACAATATGGGTGAAGCCATCAGATCAGACAAACTTATCCTTCTAAGTTCCAGCACCAAGCATACCTCACCTGACATTTAATAGTTATCAAACTAGTAACATAAAGAATGTGATAACTGATATCCACTCCTATAAGATTAAGATCAGCCATAATTAACCATATGAAGACCTTCTAATTAACTGGGGATGCTGGAATTCTCCTCCCACATTAGAAAATAAAAAATAAAATAAAAAAAGGATTATAGAAGATGAACATGCCTTTACCCGAAATCGGTTATGAAGCAATCCATGATAGGTAACCCCTGGACTGGGTAGAGACTTCATAGTAAATTGGAAAGAAGTGGTTCAACATTGGCACCAATAATGTATATCATGCTAATACTCCCCCTCAAATGCAACTTTATTGAGAAGGGATAAACTAAAGTGCATTTCCACTATCAAATTAATATTATAAAGGCAACTTTATTGAGAAGGGATAAACTAAAGTGCATTTCCACTATCAAATTAATATTATAAAGGCAACGTGCAGTCAGGAAGATCTGAACCCAAGAGACCTTGCATACCTAGAGCTCTGATACCATATTAAGTAACCAACTCTTCTAAAAGCTTAAGCTGTTAGAAAGAAGCACCAACAATATATATCATGCTAATCGTTTAACGCACTTATAAATATGACTCTTTGAAATTACTAATTTTCTTTTTTAGAATTCTGAAGTAAACAAATCCTGGTTATTGTATGTCATAAGTATTTTTACTTAATCTAGTTCCTAACTTATCTTTCAACCCACCCCGTCTCGACTAGAAACTCATCTTCTAACATATCACCTTGTCATGAGTTTTTGGTAGGTGCAAGCAGATAGGTGTTCGTCCTATGCTATTCCAAGGTGTGGATGGCCCAAAACAACCCAATTATCACACCTAACAAAAAAGCACAATAGAGCCATTGGACCCATGCAACTTACATGAGCATAATTTAAATTAGTGAATATGGCTAGCACTCATCGACGTTTCACCTCGAGCCCAATAGTAGGAAGCAACCGAACCCGCAATCACAGTGGAAGAACATGCTTTGAAGAATTGTGTAGCCCAATAGCACCCAAACAAGTGGAAAATGATTGCAACCCCAATATGAGAAGTATAGTGGATGCTATAGCCACAACAACTATCACACCTCACCCGTTTTATTTTAAGATCATATGCACAGCAGTTTGCGCTGCAATCATTCTGGATAACCTGACCAGAACTGAAAAGATGGAGAGCGGCTGACAACCAGATCATGTAAAAAACTGCAAGGATAGTGTATGGAATGAGTGGAAAAATTATAAGTGCCCGAACTTCTCCAATGACCTTGGCAGCAACCTGTGATTTAATAAACCAACACAAAAAGAATAATTAGTCAATAAACGACATGTTGCATGAACCCAACCCAGTGATTGGTTTACATAGAACTTTAATCGAGAGTGAGACCAATGAACTCTCAATCACCTACCATATAAGCAGCTTTATAGCATGTGGAGTAAGACGCACTATTAAAACATTCCACTAACACAATAGGAACAAACACATATGAGAGACTTTTACCCATCACCTTATGAGATTAAATCCCTTAGCCTTGGTTGGGAGGAGAGGAAAAATGGAAGGTTGAAGGGTTGTAACTTGTAAGTAAAAGAAGAAATAAAAAGGTTATTCCATTGTTTGGTAGAGAGGAAAAGGGAAAGGGAAGTAACAGTGGACGCGTCCTCCCCTTCATGGCCCACGATATGTTTCTATAAGGGACTGGTGGGTATGGGTATAATAGCAGGGATCCCAAGGGATGAGATAATGGCAAAGGGCCTGAGGAATACCGGTTCCAATCCCCATACTTGAAGCCAAAATTAACTAATATAAAAAGGTGTATAAGTATAAGATAACAAAAAAACACTAGTGACTACATTCCCCTCACTTCCCAACCCAACCAAACAGTGTAAATTGACCTATCCCTTCACCCAAAGAGCAAGATACGAGTGCGTGACATGGGGATACATGGTTTGTCAAATCTCAAAAAATGGGGATTCAGGTGCGGCAAGGATATGACACATATTTAACTATATGTGTGTGTGTGTGTGTGAATGTTATGATAGTATTTAAATCAATTACACTGTTGTTATGATAGTATTTTACTTGGAGCATATGAATGTTATGATAGTATATAAATCCACATTGATTTAAGCAGAAAATGTATTAAATGTCTTGGAGACTAGAGAGGAAGTGCAACCAGAGAATGAAAAATTAATGCTCTTGGATGCGCAGCACACATTAGTATTTTTGTACATGGTCTAAACTCCAGAATCTATCCCAAAGTCAGCAGTCAATGCATTTAAGAAGTTTAATTTGATCTTTTTGTGTTAAATGTGTTTCTTACATCAATTCCTTCTTGAAGTTATAAAGGTTCCAATCCAAATCAAGTTTAAACTCTTGTCATAAATAAGGCAATGAAACAAATAAAGCTAGTCTTCACAAGATATTTCCTAACAAAAGGCTTCTTCTTATTATTATTTTAAAAAGTAAAAAATAAAAATGTGCAAGCATTTTTTTTAGGGTCCGCGGGAGCTCAGGGACTGCTGAGATAAAAATGGCCAGCAGTGTTGTACCTTGTCCATCTTCTTCACAATCTTATGAATGCACAAGGTAAAAAACTGCTGACCATTTTTTTGATGAGGTCCCTGTTTCGTGTTTGCTCTTATTTTATTTTAGTTTTTATTATCATTAAAAAGGGACGAGTGTTTTACTTTGTAACAAGTAAAATGGACAAGCATAATTCAAAGGATCATTAATTTGTTGTTATATTAAGATGCACTATTATTAATCACACTTGCCTTTAGAACAGACGTTCCCATAAGAATGCGTCGAACAATGGCAATAGATGAGAGGAAGGAAACAATCATCACCACAGTCATAAGAACAGCAGCAGCACGAATATGATTCAGATCCTGAAAGGTGCAAATAATTGAGTATGTAACAGAACAATATTGAAAGCTTCCAATAGCACAGGTGTTAGTGCAGGAACCCACCCTTGCAGAGACGGTGTAGTATGGATCATGCTCACCTATGATGGGAGAGATTGCACTGTTTCCAATCCATCCAGCTAAAAACAGGGGAAATAAATAATTGCATCATCATCATAAATCTATAATTATTCACATCAAAGCTTATAGAGTAACAAAGAGAATTTAAAACAAAAGTATGTCAGTACCAGAAACAAGTAAAGACACAAGAAGACATGAACTGACGGCATATCTGATATCACAAAAAATATGAAGTAACAAAATTCAACATACAATCAGTAAACGAGAGAAGCAAAGAACAAATCTTTTTCCTTTGCAAATTAAATGTCAATATGCAAAAACCATTAACATGAGGAAGTGATAGTTTACCAACCATTGGTGAGTTTCACAATGTCCATCATATGGGCCACAAGTACAATCCTGTGGTTGGTGATATTTAGATCATAATGGCAAGCACAAACTTCATCTTGCAAGAGCCTATCCAACGAATTAAGGGACTGTTGGACACTTGCATAAAGCTTTTGAGGACGATTGAAATAAATTTGAAAGTGAATGGCAACAGAAATGCAAACCAATTTTGTCAAAAACATGTGTTTAGATTGCGAAATAGTATATTTATGGAATCAAGGGATGGATAACTGCCTAATATGCTTTTCATCAATCAGTCTTACATAATTCTTCACATAAATACTATAGGAGTGCAGATTAACAATGACTCAACTAATCAAACCATGCAGCACTAACAAGTTAACAAATGAGAACTAAGACTTCTATCCCCTTGCATATTAACTTTAAAAAACTCATATCAAATTTCTTTTCTCCTTAAATGTTGAAGCTAGATTGAAGGTTCTTACAAAATAAGGTTGACGATAGCAAACAACTCAAGCATCAAAAGTAATCAAACAATGTTGAAAGTTGTTCTTATAAATTTAATGTTGTTTGGTTGTTCCATAAAGCATGAAGCTTTTGTTTTCTCTAGTCTTAATCCTGGTGTTCGCTTAAGCATTGAATCATGATCTGTACTGAAAAAATATAGGGCGAAGCATGGTACAATCAGTGTTGAAGAACAGCTCAAGTTTATACTCACAATACTTAGATCAATTTGCATGGGCCAGCTAACTTAAAATGAGCCAAAACTTACTTTTCTAAAATAACAGCAAGGAAAAACATCCCTCACCTTTCAAGTAGTAGAACATAGTGACTGATATTATGAGAACATTAAAGAGGATGACAGTTATCCATGGCATTCCAGCAACAAAATGCCTGATCAGCAAAAGCCATATCACTGACAGAAATAACGGGATGATTCCTCCACAAACAATCAATACAGGCCACGCCTTCCCAACATCAGCCACATATCTCTGAAAATAAGACATTGGTGTCAAATATAAATTCTAGAACCAACAAGGCGACAACATATGACATCATATATTACTAATCCATAACATATAAATACTTGTATCATCATATCAGTCTGAACAGTATATTTTCTGATCTGAAAGCAAATAACTTTGAGTCACTCTCCCAGGATTAGATGATTGGCATTCATAGACGTGTCGAACTGATCACGTGAATTTTTTTAAAAATGAGTTTCATGGACAAAAATTCCTACTTAAGAATTTGACTTGTTTAGTTATGTGAGCAAGTCATCGGAACAACTCTAGAACCACACATATACCAGAAACTAATAATTGTCTAATTGAACATTAGCACCTTAGTTTACTTTACGACACCAATAAGCAATAGGAGATTGAAATACTAATTTTTGTAGAAAGGATTTTCTTCAATGGTCAAATATAATTGCAGGTTATGAGACCCACATTATTAAAAAAAACTTTTACTGCTAGAATTTCTTTTTTTCCCCCTTAAAACCAATCTCAAGTAACACTGTTTAGGCACACATGCACGTGACTTGTTGAATAACAAATGTTTTTCTGCACATAACATTACCTTAAAGTTTTGTTCTTTTTACTATCAATCTCAGGTCAACTTTATGTCACGATCAGCTCAATGATATCAAAACACAAAGACCGATGTAGTTTGGTTAACGATTAAGGATTTGTTATTTATGATAAGTCTCATTCTCTTTTGATTTCTTTTATGTTTTTGTTAGTATAAATGGTTATAAATAGAGGAGCTCTGTACTGAGAAAAGGCATCAAAGAATGTATCCAATTTATTTTTACTCTCTTTACTTCAATCTTTTCTCATCTCTTTTCTCATCACTTTCTCTATGATTTCCTTTACATGTTCACAATTATGAATTTCATTGCAAATTCAAGCTCTCATTCTGACACTTTAATTGTCATTACTATGTTTACCAGAAAAAGAATTGGGTTTTTGACACAATGGTACTCTTTCTTTCTAGAACATTAAATGTGGCAACGATCCAAAATCCTTCCCTAATTACTTAAACTTCTATTGCACAAACATGATTACAACTTTGCCCTATAATTTACAAATGAGAAACATCTTATATAGTGATTGGGACAAATGAGAAAATTTGAGTAACATCCTCTTATATAACCCTTGGACCCTAGCTAAGATCAAATCAAATGGAAGCTAGGATTGACTATCTAGAATAATTCTAAAAAATATGTAGGATATTTACGAAGTATAATGATTAAATCTAAAATACTATTAGAAACCCTAATATATAAAAGAAGATTCTAGGGAATGCCAACTAATATAGCCAAATAATAGCCTTGTGGGTGTAACTGTGTAGGTAAAGGGTAATAATTTAGTTCAAAATATGTTTGTTATGACACTACGCTTAAAAACAACTCAACCAAGTTAACTAAATTTCAACTAGTTTTAACTATATATTTTTAAAAAGCTATTTTTAGTGTACCACATTTCAGATAAACGTATTTCGTATCAACTAAGTGATCCAAAGAAACCTAACACATACTCTGTAGCACGAAAAGTGATGTTTTCCGTTCCCAATTTCATTCCACGTACCAAATCGAACCACGATCTAGGTAACATTGGTTTTTACGAATACACATTCTTTTGGTGTTCGAAGACTCGGAACTAATATTCAAAAGAATCACTTTCTTACGGAGACAAAGGAGGATCACAAGCTTAAGCATACTAATTGCTACTTCTAAAGCATGAGCCCAGATAGATGTGGCTAAGGTTTAATGATTTGGGTTTCAGTAACTCTGAGCACAATGAATAGATAATGAGAAAAAGGTAACTGAACCTTTAAGACTGATGAACGTGAGTTGATAGACTTGTGAATGGATTTATCTATTAAAATGTCCTCAACAATCCTCACTCCACCCATCTGCTGCCAATGTCGCAAAGACGTATTTGAAGCATGAGCAATAAACTGGCAGCTCCAATAAACTGAAATGAAAAAATAAAGATAAACTAGACATTAATCATATATATATATATATATATTGGTATTCTTCAAAATGAAAGAGTGAAATAGTCACGAATGGAAAAGGCTGAGCTGAAAAGAATGAAGTGCATGTATGAAAACAGCTTTGATAGCACATACATACATTTGCATACATGTAGTTAATAATATGATTCTTAACTTACCATTTACACTTGGAAATACTACAGGGTAGCAAGGACCTTGAAGCTGAAGAGAAGTGTTCCTTAGCTCAGGAGTTAAGTCAGCAAAATAGTCATAATTTCTATCAATCCAATCATCTATTGACAGACGAATATCTCCCTCTGGATAATCACAGACCCAATTTAAAGAATCCTCTGATGGGTTAGGGCAATCCATCAAACAGACACTTCGGGCATTACCAAGCTTGAATTGACTGTTCTTCAAACCACTTTGGTAAACCTGGTTAGGATTTAACCAATACCGTAGTTCCAATTGACGAAGGTCTGGATCCGCATGTTTGTCACCACAGACATTTCCTTTATAGTCCAGTCCAAAAACCAGCCTGCCAACCACATTTCAGTCATTACAATGGCCAGTACAAAGGGAAGGAAGAAGCAAAAACCCATATAATCCAATGATTCAAGCAAGAAAATGAATCAACATCTGCTCATGTATAGACAAGACTACTAAAAATTTTCCTTTAAGAAAATCCTTCATACATGAGTACATAACCTTGTAAGCCAATTGCAACTTTATCTTCTCAATAATAAGCAATAACTATATTCACTATGTATAAACATTTACTTCTATTATAAGTTTTATGGAATTTGGGAAAGTGAAGGACTCCTGGTCCTATTAGAGATGCTAAAGTATTTACACCGGAACCACACTAGTGTAATAATGTCTAAAAGATCATTCTGCTATTTTCCTCTAGGCTCCTGGAATATCAACCATTGTCAACATTTATCCTAAATTAATAACTTTCGCATAAGATTTTTCAACTTACACGTATGTCTATACACATCTAATCGAGAGTAAGAAGATATCAAATGTTGTTGCAAGTATGTGATATATGTTCAAGAGCATAGTCTGCAAGAAACATATTTTGCAGGATTCTCTAAAGATGGTAAAAAAAAATAGTGAATTGTAGAAAAACATCAATGAAATAGAAACATTAAAATGAAAACACAAATTCATTGAAGGCATTCATTTCAAAGAGCTGATATCAAACAAAATACAGAATTCTAACGAAAATGATACGTGTAAAGCACATCTAATTCACAGGTTGATGAACCATATTCATTCAATGACTCATGATCAAACCCTATTCAAATTTACTGTAAAATACCACCACCACAATGTCACTCCTGAAGCTACAAGTCTTAATGGACAAGCAGTTTTTTATTCTAGGCTCCAGAGTATATATCACATAGTAAGTGTGCAAACATCACTACAAGAAAATCAGTCACTAGACTCACTACTTGTGTAATTGAATCTAAGGCATTTGCCTGATTTGATCTAGCTCTAGAGTGATGCTAAAATAAAAACTAGTAACATCATGTTATCGGGTCAATAACTTCTCAGTCTCCTAGTAACATTATAAATGAACTAGTTAGAGGAAATAACTAAACTGAATGAAATTAGGAAAGCTTCAGCTGACAATTAAGCACATTAAAGAATCTTCATATTTGTCACTAAAATCAATTTCAGTCAAATATTAACCTTTAAACTAAATTTCAGTGCTACTGTCTTTGGAGTCCAAATAGTACTTACTTTGCAGCAGCTCGAGTGGCACGACATTGTACTTTATACCATTTCACCCTCTCTTAGACCAAAGCAACCAGGGTTTGAGGGTTTGAGCTTTAGTGGTTTAGTGAGTTAGTGGTATTATTTGAAATATATCTTCTAGCTAGTTTGTTCTCGCATTGTATTGCAGCCAGTTTCCCTATGATATTCTTTAACAAATAAATAAATAAATAGTCAACAACCGTGCATATTGCTGCACTATTATTCCCACACCAACCATATATATCAACTTATTATCCCTCAAAGGTGGAAATTACTGCAATCCAGACAAAACCATGTAATCTTATGAAAGAATAAATGGAAAGCAGACAACTTCGTATACAATTTAGCTTTCTACACTAACCCATATTCGAGTATTTTTACACAACAGAAGCAATCTCAATATAAGAGACGAAGTCTGCCACCTGCTTTCTGTACACGCAAACTAAATTTGGTGTCTACCCGTGAATATATTGCCAAATAGACAACAGCCGAGACAAAGATAGCCTAACTTTTCAGAGCCTAAATTTGTTTAACATTAATCAAAGACCAAGAGACACCAAATCAAAGACCAAGAGAGTCAAGAGACACTAAAGCTACCAACATAACACCACTGCAGAAAAGCTAAATCATGTGAATAAAGCTCAACCGACTAATAAAAACCCATTTTCACTCTAATAAAGGCAAATGATTCCTACTTTGAGAAACAGTAAATCCTTATCAGAGTTAAGATTAAACTAACAGATCAAAAAATACATAAAGATACAAAGGGGCACTTATTTAGGGTATGGAGAAAAAGCAAAATGGCAGGTGGGGCACTATTTGTTTCTTTTACCTCAATGGGTTTCCTTGGTTGAATCCAAAGCTGGAGTTGACAATCATTGCAATCCAGAAGGCAATGAAGAAGACAAGAAACACTACATCTCTGCATTTCCTGTTGTGTCTTATAATTCCACTTCCCCTGTTACCCATTTGAGCATTCCAATCGCTTGAAGGGTAGGTCCCTCTGGCTGCTCCCAAAGGCCCTCTCATTTCTCTCCTTTTGTATCTCTGTGAATTAGCTTGTACTGCTGCAAATCTAGAGAAAAAACGAGTGCTTTAGGAGAGAGAAAGAGTAGATGGAAAGCGTTAGTAGAAAAGACAGTAGAAGAAAAAGGAGTGAAGGTGGAATGAGAATATTTGTGCTGAATTTGTTTAATTTATTAGTGGTATTATTATAAGGTGAGCTAGTTTGTTTTAAGACAAAGATTTTGATTAGGAATTAGGAATTAGGAATTAGGAATAAGGAATAATGGAATCTGAGATCTCAAGTGGCCATTTGTCCTCCTTTATCAAGAACTGGAGTTGCTCATAAGTACATGCACAGGGCCGGTAAATATACAGATATGAGATATGGGCTTTCCTTTTGCATTACACACTTTTTCATTCAAAAAAGAAAATCTCATTTATAAAATTTGTAAATATTTAAAATGTAATTTGTTTCATAACATCTCTTAGAAATATTAAGTTGCTAATTAAATATTGACGACATGATAATGAAACAATTATTATCATATATATTCTTAAAAATAATAAGATGAGAGTTTAGTAATAGAATAATACTATGTGTACAAACTGTACACAGAAAGTTATGTACAAAGAGTAAGACTCATGCATTGTTTATCAATAGAAATGTGTAAAATATTTCATGGTAGGTCACGAATTCCTATTTTCTCTCACTTTTTTATAATGTTTATGTACAGTTTGTGTCCATAACATTACTCTTAGTAATATGAGTCATACGACATTAATGAAAATAATATTTGCAACTCAAGGACATTGCGTTATTTTAAATTATTATCACTAAAAAGTACTCTTTTTATAAATGAGACTTTTTTTGTATGATAGAGAGCAATATATATCAAATACTCCCTTCGTTCCATGAAAAAATATTTACATTTATTCTTTTTTAAATTTTAAAAATCGGAATCGATTTTAATTTGTTTAATTTTGATTAACATAATAATCAATATTAAAAACTACTTAAAAAGTGTTATCAAATACAAAAATATCATTTTAAAAATTTAACTAATTCACATTACAATTACAATTTGAATTTGAATTTCATTTTTTTAAAATTAACTCTAATCAAACTCATTTTGTGAAACGGATGCAGTAATTATTAAGGATGGTGATATATGCACCTATGTTACTAGTTGCACATCCAAATATAAGTAAAAACCTAATTTGTCCTTACTAAATAAGACCTTAATTCACTTATTTATTATCTTCTAATTTTGGTTTTTATCCTATTACACATAATAATTATAAAACAAAGAACAACTTAAACAAGTATAACCATTATGCAAAATAATTGAACATTACATAATACTTATCAAAAGATAAAGACAAACTTAACCTCATATTTGTTTCCCTATAAAATATAAAATGCTCATGCCTTAAAAAAATTAGAAAAAAATCCTATTTTTTAATTACAATACCAAAATAAACTCATTATTTAATAGCTAAATAAACCGATGAATGGGTGTAGGATGAATAATAGTTTATTTAGTCCTATTATCGAAAAATTGGATGATTTTTTTTTTACTACTTTTCTTTTAAGGCATTAACATTTTATATTTTTGAAAAACAATATGAGGTTAAGTTTGTCTTTCTCTTTAACCAAGCATTTTACATAATAGTTATATTTGATTAAGTTGTTTTTTATTTTATAGTTATTATTGTATAGGATAAAGGGCAAAATTAGAAGATGATAAATAAAAAAATTGGACTCTCATTTATTAGGGACACATTAGTCGCTTACTTATAATTAAGTGTGCAATTAATAATTTAAGGTGTGTGTATATCACCATCCATTCAGGGTCGTACCTGAGCACGGGCGAGAAAGTCGATCGTCTTGGGCCCCCGATCAGGGGGGCCTCAATTTTTTTTTTTTTATATATAGTATATATATGTGTGTGTGTGTGTGAAATTTAAAATATAAATATATAATGATATAGGTATATAAAAGTAATTTTCAAAGCCCAATAAAATTTTAAGGACTCAGCTGGGCCAACTCTAATATAGTGTCAAACTTCTCATATATTTTGTTGTAGTCAAAGTTTTCATATATTTTGTTGTAGTCGAACTATTATATTTTAAGCTCCGAAAAGACATTTTTTTTATACAGCTTGTATTATTTATTTATTTATTTTTATTTTTTTTATGAAGACAATGTTTCGAAAATGATATCATTTTCATTTTTCGTTATAGGCCACCAAAATCTCAGGAACGGCCCTGCATCCATTATTAAGCATTACATATTACTAAGCACTCCCATCGATCTAAAAATTTTAGAATCAACTTTAATTTTTTAAGACCAATTTGAATTTTTTTTAAAACTAGTATAAAAAACTATAAGCTATTTAGAAGTAGTAGTAATTACAAGATTTATTATTTTTATAAATTAAATAAACAAGATCGAATTTATAAATATTTTAAAATGAATTTTATAAAACTTGGTGTATCTACATTGTAGTGTATTAACAAGTTTATAAGGCTCAAGGCCTACTCAAGCCAAAATCCCTTATAATGCTCATGGCCTTGACCTAATTATTATGATTTATGAGAGTTGATATTCCAGTTCCAGGTACTTTCTCTCTCCTCTTCTCTGAAGAATTTAAACATCACATGAAAGATGACTAGAAGTATGAAGAAGAAAAAAGCACAGTATTTTTTTCCCTTTAAACGCATCATAGGCAATATAAGAAAAAATAGGATGAAAAAAAGAAAACCAGATTCACAATCTTCTTCTTCTTCCTCAAATTCTTGTAGTAGTAATTTTTCTATTCCGGAATGTATTTGGATGGAAATTATTTGTAGGCTTCCTGCGAAATCAGTGGTTAGGTGTAAGTGTGTATCCAAACAGTGGTTATCCCTAATTTCTGACCCTTACTTGGTCCGCCATTATCAATCTTTGCACCCAAACACATGGACCTTTATTCACAATCAATATGTAGAGAAGTTGGGATTTGAATATTCGATTGCAGATGTAATTACTAGGACTAATCCCAAATCAGTGGATAATTCCAAATCCCCAATTTTTTCCAAGATTGCTGTTGTTCCCTTTTCAAAATTAAAACACTCAACCCTAGAATTAGCAGCTTCAAGCAATGGCTTGTTGTTATGTAAGGAATATATGAGTATGGCGGAGTGGCCGTGGGAGGCTCTCCAGTTCTGGATATTCAACCCGGTCACATTGCAATTTGTTAAGCTTCCTAGGGCTAAATTAAATACTCGTAAAAGATTTGGGGGTGAGGGTTTTGTCACCCTTGTGGATGCCGTTGGTGTTGTGGTAAGCTACAAAGTGGTGCGCCCCCTCCTGGGTTGTCTTGGAAGCAATGTCCATAATTTTCAAGTGTTCTCATCAGAAAAAGGTGCATGGGAAGAATTTGATGTTTACTTCTTCCAACCTGTTCAAATCTCATTTTGGCATAAACCTGTTGTTTATAACGGGATTTTGCATTGGCTCAGTCATTCTGATGAGAACAGCAATTTAGTGATAGCCTATGATCCATACACAAGAGCTGAATGGTGTCGGGTTTTTGCTTTTCCTAGAGGAAATAAAATGAATATGTGCTTTGGCTTGGTTCGGGGACATCTAGGATGTGTTTTGATGGACAATCCTTCGCTTGATCTTTGTAACATTTCGGACTGGAGTTGGAAGCTGTGGACACTCAAAGATTACGACAAGGGGGAATGGTCTTTGGAGTACAATTTCTCATCCACTTCACTTGATAACGTATTTGTTGATGCTTATCTAAGTACCACGAAAAGGACGACAATTTCAGGACCGAAATTTTTTCATCCCTTGGATTCTGACATCATCTATTTCTGGGGCAACTTTGGACACGGCCGCCATTATGTTTCTTACAACATTCAAAATCAATATTTAGAAGTGGTGAAAAGTTCCTGTCGCATTGGAGAAAGAGATGGGTGGTTTTATGCTCTTCCATTCGTGATACCTTCATGGCCAACTGTGATTCCTCAGCCCTCTTGGAATCAAAAGTCGTAAATTGATCCGTGATGGTGGTCTTCTAAATTGCTTAGCACACAGGATGCATGATTATCTTCTCTTATGAGCCCTAGAAAGAGTTCTCAAGTCTTTAACACATTATGGAATCAATATGAATTCCGGTAGTTTCCATTTCTTATAGTTGCATTTCTTAGTTTTTAAATAAGACTTGTGTGGGATTCTTTTTGTTTATAAGTTTCAATTTGCAGAACTATCTTTTTAATATACAGGGATAAGTCTATCTATTAAAGTTTGTTGCTTCATCAATTGTTATCATTTTAATTCCTGTTTCTTCTTGAATTTTATTTTGTTCAAAAACAGAGGAATAACTATGCTATTTGTAAGTATGTTATGTGTTTGTGAGGAAATCCTCCTTAGGTTCTTACAAAATCAGTAAGTTTTTCAAAAACAGAGAAATAGCCATGTTATTAGTAAGTTTTTTTTTTTTGTTTTTATGTTGAAAACCTCCTTAGGCTTCCTCAAAAATCAGTGTGTATGTTTAAATTTGTCTAGCTATCTTTCCTTGCAGAAGCCAAAGCCAGAGGAATGAACTTTGATCATTACTAACTAATGTTGATTGATGAGTCGCACTTTATTCTTAGGATGATATAAGGAAGTTAGAAGTTTCGGTTGAGTGATAAACTCAAATTTGTAATCTTGCTTGATAACTTTTGCTAGCAATCTATATATGTTTTTATTTTTTTTTGTTAGTTTAAATACACGCCCTTTCTTAGTCACAGTTAATGTTTGAATTCCCATCTGTACACATCTGTACACAAGGGATGAGGACAACCATTAGGCCAAGACTCTTTGGTTATCGATATATGTTTTTAGACGTATCTAAACAAATATTGTTTAATTATTTAGAATTCTTTTATAAGTATGTCAAATATTTTATTTATACTTATTCCCTCCCACAAAAAGAGTGTCCATAGGCATTTTTTTATTGTTACCCACTTCATTCCATGAAGGAAGTTTTGTTTACAAAATTTTATAACCATTTTGAATATATTTTCGTTTCATAATATCCCTTAAGAATATTAAGTTTTAATTAAATAACGATGACATGATAATGAAACAAATTATTATCATGTAGACTCTTAAAAATAATAAGTTGTTACTTTAGTAATTTGATATAATAGTGATTATATTGACAAACTTAAAGATATTATGTCATTTTTTACTGTTATCACTAAAAAGTGAATTCTTTTTTTTGAAACAATTGGCAAATGAAACTTTTTTGTGGAATGAAGAGTAATGTATATCAAATACCCCAATTGTTTCGCAAAAGAGTTTCATTTGACTTTTTGGAAATCTTAAAATTCAAAATCGATTTTAAATTATGTGATTTTAATTAATGCAGTAGTCTATATAAGAATTTTAAAAAATATTGTTAAGTATTAAAATGTCATTTTATAAATTTAAATAATTCACATCTCAATTTGACATTTTATAAATTTAAATAATTCACATCACAATTTAAAGTTTAAGATTTTCTAAATTAACTGAAATCAAACTCAAATAAGACTCTTTTGGTGATACAAATAGAGTAATTATTAAGTATTTTAGATTATTAAGTACACTCTGCGATCTAAAACATAGAATTAGTTTTAATTTTTTACAATTAAATTGAATTATATTTAAATTTAAAATTAGCATACCATTAATGACAAGATTTGTTGTTGTCAAATATCAATTACACGGACCTTTTCACAATATTGATACCAACGTAACTACCGTAACATAGTATTGTGAAAGGAAACTACTTTAAACTAACGAAGAAGTAATTTTCCTACTGAAACATTGTGTCGTAGAATAACTTAACTACAGTAATATTATGTTGAAGAGAATCTTATTTGTCATGAATCGTTACTTATAAAATTACTAACCATTATCCATTTTGTATTAAGGGCATGTTCGGGAGTGACTTATTTTAAAATGACTTATAAGTTAAAATTTAAAATGACTTATAAGTCATATTAAGTGGTAACTTATAAGTCAAAATGTGTTGAAATTAAGTTAAAATAAAATGTGAATGTGTTTGGCTAAAATGACTTATAAGTTAAAATAAGATGTAAATACTATTAAAATAAGGGCAAAACAGTCTTTACATTTGGTCAACTTTACTTATTTTAAAATAATTTATAAGTCATTTTTTAATAAGTCAGAACTTATAACTTATCAAAAATGACTTATAAGTCAAAAAATAAGTCACCCTCAAACACTTTCAACAGTAAAAAAATAACTTATAAACTTATTTAACCAACTTATAAGTTATTGCCCAAGTTTATAAGGCTAAGGCGTAACTTCCTAAGAGCAAATCCAATGGGGATGTCAAACTTGGTTCTATAGTCAAATTATAGCAACAATTGGCAAAAATTCAAATCCAATGGGGTGCTATATTTAGTTCCAAAATGGCAAAATGCTATACTTGGTTCTAAATATAGAACCAAGGATGACTATAGTCATCCTTTAACATCTCAAACCCCAACTGAAATTAGTAGTATTATTATAACTATATTAATTAGTTATCAAATATCAAATTAAATATTACATAATTAGCAAAAAAAAAAAATTAAATAAAAAAAAATAAAAAAAAATTAAATATTACATGTTCATTCTATAGTTACTGCTACTTCTCAAAGCATTAGTTCCTCATTTCCAATAATTACACATTGTTGGATTAATCTATTAATTAATTATTAACTTTGAGTCAAGATGATTAATCTACCCGAATATTGATCATTGTATTTTTGTTAAAATGTAGTATTTATTATGTAATATTTTTTATTTAAAAAGTACCCTCTCACGTATTACAACATTGGAACTAAAATTACTTAAACTAATTTCCACAACACGGGAAACGTATTACTATATTAAAAGTTTAACTGAAATGCTCATGCTTCCTCTCCTCTACGGGCCCAGAGGTGTTCAATAAGATCATTGCGAAGTGCGTAATATGTCTCAGTAGATCGCATCTTCCTGTTACGAGCGAGGAATTCGTTGAATGTGGGTGTTGAAAAATTAATTTCATGTGAGGTGGAGGAAAAGTTAGTTAAATTTGAAACGATTTGGTTCTAAAATAGAACCAACCACTGGAGACTGAGTTCTATTTTAACACCAACTTTCTGCTTAGCGAGTTGATATTCCAGCCTTGATCTTTAGCTTTAAAGTATTAAAATTTTCGTCATGTTTCATAAATTATTTCTATATACATACATATTTATATATAGACATACATAAATTCAAATATGTCACCTTAATTTTATCAAGCACTAACTTTTTTCTTATTCTATTTTCTTTTATTTATAAGATCATATAGTTATCTAAAATATTACTGATTTTCATCGACATGAACAAGTAAAAACAGAAACATATGTATAAAAATAAAATTTGAAAGTAAAATTATCAAAAAGTCTTACACTCTGTTACTAAGTTATAATATGACAGGAAAAAAAAATAGTACGAAGGTTTTTGTCTAGTTTTTTTTGTTATTGAGTTTTTTAATGAAAAAAAATGAATAGAAAATTTTGTCACTATTATTGATCAACTGTTATGTCCAAAAATAGGCGGAATAGAATAAAGAACTAAATAACATAAGATCATCTTTTATAATTGCTGTTACACTATTTAGAATATAAATATAATAAAATTAATATAAAGATAACAACTTAAATGTAAAACTTGCCTTGTTTGTGAGTTTTTAAAATTAAGTAAAGGAGAGGAAAACTAATTAGAAATCTCATGTTTGTAATTTTTTTTAATCAAGAAAAGTAAGAAAAACAAAGAAAAATTGAGCCATATTTTCTTGACCAAAAAGGGTAGGAAATCTAAGAAAAGTAAAAGATGAGTTTGATGAATTTATTTTAATTTCGTAATTACTCTTACTTGCAACACATAAGTATTAAGCATGTTATATTTAATATGTAAGGGTACAACAGTAATAATATATCACAAATTAAAATTCCTTTTGTTTTTCTTAGCAACTCATAAACATGAAATAGAAAAATTATTATATTTTATTTACTAAACTCACAAACAGAACTAAGAAAAATCAATTTCCTATCATTTTCTTTTCTATCATTCTTGAGTTAAAAATTCTTAGAAATCCTAATATAAAAAACTCACAAACAGAGAAGTTTTCTTTCTTTTTTTTTTCTTTATGAATTTAGTAACAATATTAAAGAAAATATAAAAAATATATATTTTTTCCTTTTCATTATAAATTTTTGTAATTCTTTCCTTTTCCGTTTCAAACTCACAAACAGTGTTAAACTGAGGGAATCCAGATAATAATAGGATCCAATCCTGATAAAGACCCGCCTGGCCTAGCCTAACTAAATATGTGATCGGAGGATTGATATATGGTGCGTCTTCATATATAATCAAGAACCCTAGATTTCAATTTCTCTCAAAATTCTCTATTACCACCAGATCCCCAACAAATTTCAAACAGTATGAATAATTTTGTTCCGGAATGTGCTTGGATCGAAATTCTCTGCAGACTTCCGGTGAAATCAGTGTTTAGGTTCAAGTGTGTGTCCAAATACTGGTTGTCCCTAATTTCTGATCCTTTCTTCATCCGCCATTATCAATCTTTGCACCCAAACGGCAACAAATTATGGACTTTTCTCAATCAACACATCCGCGACAAAGGATTAGGGTTTGAGAATTCAATAGCAACAACTAGCAATTACAATTCCCCAAAATTTTCAGTTGTTGGTTTTGATTTTTCGGAATGGCAATCAAAAAAGAATTCAGCACTGAAAATAGAAGCTTCAAGTAACGGGTTATTGTTATTGTTATGTGAGGAAGCATTTAATGGCCGTAATTGGAAGGATTACCATTACGCTATATTCAATCCAGTCACAAAGCAATATGCTGTGCTTCCTCCGGTTCGAGTTTATTTAAAAGATCCACCAAGCACAAGATTTGTGGTTGTGGGTTTTCTTACCGAATTGAATCCGGGTGGCGTAGCAAGCTACAAAGTGGTGCGTGTTCCCATGTATACCTGTGAAACCACTGTCCATTATTTTCAAGTTTTCTCCTTCTCTGAAGAAGAAGAAGAAGAAGGTAAATGGGAAGAAATTGTGGTTCATTTGCCCTATCCAATTGAATTATGCTTAGGCTATCATACACCTGTTGTTTATAACCAAATTTTGCATTTTATTCATAAGAGCAATGAGGACAATAATTTAGTGATAGCATATGATCCTTACAAAAGTAGTGACCGGTGCCGCGTTTTTACTATGCCTTCTGCAAATATAAGGAAAATGTTCTTTGGCCTGTTCGAGGGATGTCTAGGATGTGTTTGTATGGACAATGACCCAAGGAGTTGGAAGATATGGAAACTCAATGATTACAGCAAGGGGGAATGGTCTTTAGCTTACGACATTTTTTTCGATTCTAGGTTACTTTTACTACCAAAAGCTTTTCATCCCTTAGATTCTAACATAATTTATTTTCGAAGTGAGAATGAAGACCGTTTCTCTGTTTATTCTTACAACATTCGAACTCGAAGTTTTGAAGCTGTCAAAGGTACCCGTTCTCGTATTGATTTTACATTTGTGATACCTTCATGGCCAACGGTGGTTCCTCAGCTCTCTCGGAAATCGAAAATTGTTAATGGGTAATGCTGTTATTAATTTCTTAGTACACAGTGATTCATTATTTTTGGGAAATCAATATGAATTCTTCTGACAGCTTCTATGCTTTTAGTTTCTTTGGGGGAGAAATTTTTTGTGAAGATTTTCTTTTGTTCAGGTTTTTATATGAATCAGAATCACTCGTCTTTTTTGTTTACCAGAATAACTCTTATCTATTAATGTTTGTTAGTTCATCATTCGCTCGTTCCTGTTTCTCCCTTTATAATCTTTTCTTAAAACATAGGAATCACTATGGTGATGCATGCTTAATTGATATGCATTAGTAAGATCCTATTGTAGGAAGGACTATGTGTTGGTGGTTTTTTAATCATCAATAATTTTTAGCTTGTTCTAATAAATATATGGACACGCCTAACTGATAGTTGCTTGCTCAGAATTTTTATTAGAAGGTTCAAGTCTTCCTAGGACTTTCCTATACATTTTCGACACGTGTAATGGTCATACATAATTAATATAAATTGGCCCCCACATGTTATGTACTATTGGTTAAAAAAGTAATTATTGTATACGTGTCGAAAATGTATAAGAAGGTCTTTTTCCTAGTTGGAAGACCTGAACCTCCTAATAAAAACTCGCTTGCTCAATATATGCATTGTTAATGCAATGCACGATTGTATAATACTCCCTCCGTCCCAAATTAATTGTTCAGTTTTGAATTTTTAAAGTCAAATTGACCATTTTAAAACTAATCTTTTTACTATTTTTGCTAAAATATAAGTGAAGAGATTATAACCAAAAGAAAGTATATACAATTTATTATTAACCCCAATTTTTATAATTTTAGAAATATATTTATATATATTTAATTATTAATTCTAAAAATAGTCAATTTGATTTAAAAAAGTCAAAACTGAGCAATTAATTTGAAACGGATGGAGTAATTATCAACATATACTTATATGGTGTGCATATCTCACCACCATAAATTTATTCATCTAACCTTAACGGGCTTAACACAAGCTTAAATTTCTTTTTTAAGAAGAAGATTTATGTGGAGATTGTTTATTTTTGAATTATAAGCACTATCTTTCTGGTCTACAAGAATAAGTCTATGTGCTAAAGGCTGAACCCAAGCCTAAGCATGGGCCTAGTTCAGTCTTTTTAATGCACAAAGTCCAGCCTGGCCTAAATTTGATAATATCATCAATATCTTGTACAGTCTTTTGAGTGCAGATTTTTGAGATTGTTTGGCTTTTCTTCTATTCCAACTATATTAGTTTGTAAGAACACGAAGATAGAACATGCAGGAATAACAAAAATATCATATTTTCATTAAATCATTAGTTTGAGTAGAGATAGATAGGATAAGATACATCGGTCTTTTTAAATAAAATTAAATGTTAATTTTGTCCACAAATTTTTAGTCTCAAATGCTAAGAATTATAATACCTAGTTGAACATGGTATTAAATCGTCCCCTTTTCAAGTTATTTTATTATTCCGGGACTAATAGTCCAAAGTCTATCTTTATAGACAAACTTTGAATTAATAGCCCAATCTCAAATTTAATCTTTGCAAACAAATATAGCCTTAAGGTTTATGTCAATTTCTCTTAATCCTGAGTTTTTTAAGAGACGAAAAAGAAAGAAGAAGAAATGAATAGAAAATTTGGCATCTTTCTTGCCAAAATTTTCCGTTAAAAATGGATAGTTGGAAGAAAAACTTTAGTGAATCTTTTGTAGTTACTATATTAAATATTTATCCTTTTCATACAACTGATACAAGCACAAGAAGATCTAGTTATAGGGTGAAATGGTAAATCTATATTTAAAAGTTAATTTTTTTTTTTGTTGAAATTTTTATAAGCTCACAAACAACACAAAAGAGGACTTGGAGGGGGTTTTTTTCATCCTAATTTTTGTTTTCTATTTTTTCCAAAACTCTTAAATACAATATATATTGTAAAAGTTCCTCTTTTTCTTATCAAATCACTTAAAATTTTTATTTAATCCCCTAAACTTTAAACATCTATATTAAAGACTACCCCTTAAAAAAAACGTGTTTTCCGAAAAATCAGTGTTAAAGTAATATATGTCAATTGCTAGTGTTATTATACTCCATAAAAAAGCTTTACAGTCAAAAAGTTTCTGGTAAACACCAGAAGAGGGCTCCTCGGCAAAATAAATAAATAATTATTCACCTAACAAAATATTGAATTTGACTGCCTTCAGTTACACATCCTTTTTAATATACCAATTATTTAATTTTAACAATTTTACTAATAACTGTTAAAATATATTAATAGATAGTTAATAATATTAATATCAATCTTATCAAAAATTAAAAACATTAAATTTATTTTTACCATTAAAAGTTTAAAAATATTTTTAACCATTGAAATTTTAATGAAAAATCTACGTGTTCATCAAATGGTCAAAAAAATATCGGATTACTTTCATTTTTAGAAAAATTACACTACTCAAATGGCTTGTCTTTTTCTTTTTCTTTTTTGGATCTTGACTGTTAGATCTTGTACTGGACATGTAATATTTGATGACCAGTTAAGACTTTATAGTCACTATTTGTTATGAATCGATTCCCTACTTAGAGATCGACAAATATCTAGAATTGGAGATGGAAATTAATAGTAGAACTAGTTTGTAAGAGCAAGAATAAGGTTAGTAGAAAATGTAGGAGTAGTGAAACTAGAAGTGTCCTTTATTTTCAAGTTTAATCTTCTAAAAAAGGTAAATAAGAAGATTATAAAGTTTATTGTCCCCAGTCCCATTCAATTCTGATTCTGGCATAGACCTGTTGTTTATAACTACATCTTGCATCAGCTCAATAAAGTTTAGTGATAGCAACATGTTATCGCAGTATTACTCTTCCTACTACAAATCACTAAAGTACATACACTTCTTGGAGGTGACTTATCTGTTTGTATCAGATACTTTTTGGTGGGGTGTGATACTAGAAAATAGAAATGATAGTAAATTATACTTTAGGTATATAATAACATTGTTTTGTGAGTTTTAAAAGAGATGGGAAAGAAAAAAGTGGATGAATAGCTTAAGTATTATTTCAATTTCGATTGTTTTTCAGTTTTTTAAGGGACCAAAAAGAAAAGAAATAGATATAAAAAAAAAAATTGGCCCAGAATTTTCCATTCAAAAATGAATAGTTGGACGAAAAAACTTTAGTAAATTTTCTGTAGTTCCTACATTGTCCTTTTTATACAAACACTGAAGGGTGACGATGTTATATCAAAGAATGATATTTTTTTTATGATTATGATCCCAGGAATTATTATTATTCAAGAGGAAGTTTCTCAATCAAAAAAACTTCAAAGTTGGAAATACGAAATTCCTGTAAGTAAATTAATTTATTTTGTGCAATTTAATTTTTAGCATGATAGTACTATATGTGGCTAAAAATGAATATATATTTTTTCTTTCAAGTATAATATAAGTGATTATATTATTTAGGAGGAAAATAATGTAATACATATAGTCTTGATTATTATATGTGGGAATTTGAGTTCATAATTTAATAAAGGATTGGAATATAGTATATACTTGTTAATTTATTCTTGAAATTATTGCATATGAATAATTTGTATATTTGTATATGTTTTTGATTAATCTTGCCATGAAAATTTGTACTAAGTTATGTGCTTTAAATATACGAATATTAAATTTTGCACATGTATAGTATTTTATTGGTATGGTGTTTAAGTATAAATATAGTATTTGGTATGGTGTATAAATGTACCTAATTTTTATTATGGTTCATAACCATACGTTATGATCATGGATTATGGTAAATTTCAACTATATAAAGTTAATAAAATTTCTCTCAAAAGGAAAAGGCGGTAATGACTAGTGTTAGATCACTGTATTCTGACAATAAAAGTTATTAAAATATACGCAGTCATTACATTTGCTTGATTCGAGGTTATGCATCAACAACTTTTTGACAATAGAAGTTATTAAAATCTAGGCAGACATTACATTTGTTTGATTTGAGGTTATGCATCAACAACTTTATGACAATAGAAGTTATTAAAATCTGAGCAATCGAAATATATATATATATATATACACACACACACACACACATATACATACATACATACATACACACACTCACACTTATTTACACTAATATAAAAATGATACTCCCATATTTTAAATTAAACAAAATTTTACATAATTTCATATTTTTACATGCTCATTACATCCATATAATCATATTATTAAATTGATGATTAAATGATATTGTATTGAAAGTGACCTAAAATAACTTGAAATAATATCTTTTACAAATACACACACACACACACACATATATATATATATATATACACACACACACGAAAATTTTCTTCAGCAAATCGGAGAAGACGAACAAAAAACGAACTAGCTATAACGACGGTTTTATCCGTCGCTATAGCATAAAAAACCGACAGTTAATGCTATAGTGATAGTTTTGTCCGTCTCTATAGCCGGTCCGTCGGTTTTCAATGCTATAGCGACGGACAAAACCGTCGCTACAGCCAGTTCGTTTTTGGTTCACTCCCAACAGTTCACTGGAGAGCCGAACTATATATATATATATATAGAGTCCGGTTCAGGTCCGGGAGTCCGCATTTTCTTAAAATGCGGACATTTTTTTTTTTTTTTTTTTTTTGCTTTTTTTTTTTGAAACAACTAAAAAAAAAAAAATAATAATTATGGAACTGAAATTTTTACGTAATACAATGTTTTGGGCGTGATTTGGATACATATAACAAAACATGTATGTACAGTCTGCGCAGACTGTACATACATGTTTTGTTATATGTATCCAAATCACGCCCAAAACATTGTATTACGTAAAAATTTCAGTTCCATAATAATTATTTTTTTTTTTTTAAGTTGTTTCAAAAAAAAAAAAGCAAAAAAAAATAAAAAAAAAAATGGTCCGTAATTTAGCTCCGCCCGGGATCCCGGACTGGATCCTTGGGCTATATATATATATATATACATATATATATATATATATAAATAACAAAATACAAAATGATTTTGAATTTTTCACTCATCTAATAAATCATCTGAGCCATCCAAAATTTGGCATAAATCTGACCGTTCATTATTTCCTCCTTTATTTCTTCTTCTTCTACTTTTTTCTTCCTCTCCAAAAAAAATCTTCGTGGCGGAGACACGGGTTACCGCTAGTATATATATAAAAAACAAAATTATCAAAAGTTTTAAAGGCTTAATTTAAGTTTGACCTTGAATCATACAAGGGTCCTCGGACTATAATCACCCGTTTCACACCCCTAAACATTTTGGGCTTCAGTTCAGATGGATTCCCTCCTTGACTGATCAAACTAAATATCGGATACGGTGCTTCTCCAATTTTTAAAGCACAAAGCCTGGCCTGGCTTGAAGCCTGGCCTGGCCTAAAATTGAGAAAATCAGTAATACCTTGCTCAGCCTTTCTTTCTAGTCTGGATAGACCATTGCAGATTGTGGCAGCTGTTGGAGGAGATGATAGCTTCCCTGTTTTGAGCTTGTTCAGCTCTTCTTCAACTCTATATCCCTGCCCTGTTTTGAGCTTGTTCAACTTTTCTTTGATTCCAACTATATTCTGTGTTGAAATGCTTGTGTCGTCTCCTTAATTGGATCCTATATAGCTTCCCCTTCCCTTTATTGTGCCGCCATTACCAAATGCTTACTACTTACTATTAAAGAATTGAAGCTGCCTCGCCTCCAAATACATGGCCTGCAGTAAAGCTGACGCAACATATTTAGAGATATATTGACAAACATCTAAACTTAGAGCCAAGGTGGAAATTACTACTGGAGCCAGTTTGTTAGAGCAAGAATAAAGTTACTAGAAAATTTAGGAGTAGTGAAACATCAAGTGTCCTTTGTTTTCAAGTTTTCTCTCCTGAAAAAAGGTAAAGGGAAAGATTTTAAGGTTTATTGTTGTCCCCATGCAACACATTCAATTCTCATTCTGGCATAGACACGTTGTTGATGATGAGCAATTTAGTGATTGCTTGTCGCATTATTATTTTTCTTACTGCAACTGCATACACTCTTTGAGGTCGACATATCTGTATCCGTACTTCTTCTTAAGGTTACTAGGTGATAGCCCGTGCAATGCACGGGCTAGTTTGAGTTACGGATTGAATGATTTGTTAAAATTATAATTTTTTTTAAAAATAAATTATTAAAATCATTTAATTCATTTTTGTATGATATTCCAGATATTTTTCTAAATATATAAATTTTGGTATAATATTGCTTCAACCTTATATGTGATACATATTGTTTTTTTAATTTTGCAATAAGAAAGATATTTTTTATAATAATTTTTCTTCATATAAACTTTTCAATATATTTTTGCATGATATATGACTTACATTTCTGAATATATTGATTTTGCTATTATATTACTTCCACCTTTATTGCGACATATACGTATTGTATTACATGTCATTCAGTTGTTGTTCCATTTTTTTAATCTTCTCTTTCAACACTTCCATTTAATTTTTGAACTCAGCAATATATTTTTCGATGTTTGAAATCTTGTCATCTTCGTAACCTTTAAATTGACTACTGGCAGTACTACCATCATCGCTTATTTCAATAATTTGGTGTTTGTTCTGCACTCCATTTTTTTTCTCTACAGATTTGCACAGACATGAAAACACATAATTTTATAAAAATAATATGTTAAACAACAATGAATATTAGTTAAAAAAATCATACATAATTACTTTACCTGGTACTATCATCGCTTATTTCAATAATTTGTCGTTTATTTTGTACTCCATTTTTTTTCTCTACAGATCTGCACATACACGAAAACAATTTTATAAAAATAATATGTTAGACAACAATGGAATATTAGTTAAAAAAATTATACATAATTACTTTACATGGTATCCATTGTTTTATAATTTGTACTATGATAATTGGTATATATTGTTTTTTAATTTGTACTCTTGAAAGCTGGACGCTGAGAATATTTTGTAATTTTTTTTAGTTTGACAGTGCGTATATATAAGGGTTTTATATTTAATGAGCATTAATATTTTCCGACCTATGGCTTTTTGTTGGAAATACGTTATGTGCGAGTACTTCTTTTCTTAGACAGGTGGATAATATTGCTGAACAGGTGGGCTGAATTTGGTCAGGTGTAACTTCTTTCTAAAAAGAATATGAAGCGAATGTAATAAACATTTCAAGTCCGTTTCTTTCATCTATGGCTTTCCATTTTCCTTCACCGGCGATTTTGTTAATCGACTAATAACGAAGAGTTACATCGCCGCTCGCATGGAAATCGCCGGACGTTTAAGCTGGGTTTAACCCGGTTTGCTGATCTGACCACTTAGGAGTATAGACGAAGATTCCGATCAGAGCGTTGTGTCCGTGAATGAAAATAGAGGCGTTGAAGGCGCAAGCTCCCCTAATGGTGTTGTTGACGGCGAGGAGAGGAACGTTCTGCCGGAGAAGTCATGGAAGAATGTGACGAAGCTTACTTGCGAGACTTCGGCTGAAGGAGGGAATTTTCTCTCTCATTTACTTTGTTTTACATTTTTTCTATTCGTTGGTCTCAATCTGTTTGTTTGGTTGTGAAGAAATTGTTGGGAAAGTGTCGAGTTCTATTGTGTGTTTTTTTCTTTTTCGATTATTTGGGGTCCAAGGAAATAGATCGATTTTTTTTTTTTTCTAAATAAATAGACCGATTTGGGTTACTGTTAGATTTTAAGGTTGGGTTTAATATAATTTTTATTGTGCTGGGAATCTGATATTTTATATTGGTAAATAACAAAGTTCTGCTTGGTAAATTTTTGGCCGATCGTTTTCTGCATTTCTTTCATTTCTGTATGAATGAAATCGTTTTCTGTGTTTGTTATGTCACGATAATTTACTAAAATGAACGAATCATTTCATGAATTAGACTTGTTAAATTCTCGATTTGAAGCGAGCTCTTGAAACTGCTCAGGCTATATACTCATCTTGAAGCAGTTGTGGTGTTGCTGAGGTATGATTATTTCAGCTGTGGTGTTGCTGAGGTTTGATTATTGTAGCTTAGAAAAGGGATTCTAGTTTACTATATGTTGCTATAGATTTCAGTTCTCTGGTCCTACTGGATGCATCTATCTTGGGCATACTTCATCCAACTATCAGTTTAACATTTTCTCTTTTTTTAGTTTCATAAAAATTCAATAGGAAGTTTGCAAATAGTTAAATCAGAACTTAAAAGGCAACAATTTTGAATTACCTTATAGCATCCAGCAAATGGTTTTTACAATCCAAATGTGGATTTGTACCTTGTTTCTCTGAGCAGGAGGGTCATCATCCAACACCAGTATAATCTGCCCTCCTTCCAGTGAAGCCATATGGATAACCTTTGTATAAACATTGAATCCATATAGAATTCTATACAGAGAAATAGTTGATGAGTTAGCTACTAAGTTTTAGTTTTTGGTAGTTTAAAATTGGTGAAAAAATATAAAAAATTGTCTTGGTCTTTGTTGTATATTTGATCTTTGCTTGGAGTTGTAGGCAATTATGAAATACTTATATCTATGTATAAGATTAGGCATAAATTGAAAATAGAGTTAATCTGAGGATGCTTATATGTTCAGTTAGTCTACATGGTTAGAGAATTGCATTTCCTTTTTAGAAAGAATTTGTGGTCTTTTGAATATTATATAAATTTGGCAACGTTGTAATTTGTAAGTTTTTCAATAAAATTTTTGATATTTGTTTCGCTAATGTTATTGAATCATTTTTTTTACATGTTATCCTCTTAGTGAAAATTTTATATGTTAATTGTAGATATGGATTCATACTGTTTCAAAAAAGAAAAGAATAGAGTATGGATTCATACTATAGATGTGGGATGTTGGCCAGGTGCATATTACATACTTGCTCAAATACCATAAAGAAGATATACATTAACATGTTATTTTTTATTTTAGATAATTGTGAAATATATGATATTACTATATTCACATTTTATCTTTGAAACCCAATCAAAAGCCTCAATTTTATGCATTGTTTTATCTCATACATATGTAAAACTACATATGCTGGTTTCCTTAGTTGATGTCATATGCTATGCTCTTAGACAGTACGGGTACTCCGTTCTTATTAGTGGTGTCAATGAAATATCTTCAATGCCCAGCCCAGCACTGTAAGTGACTTAAATTTTGCTATTTCATACTTTCACACACGTATTTTGTGTTCTGCTCTATTGGGTTAGTATTTGTTCTTGGATGCAATGTCATCTGATAGATAATTAGTTTCATTGTGTGAATGTCTTTCACCTCTTATTTATGTAGGATTTTCGAGAAATTATTCCATGTATTATTCGGAAACCTGTATTCATTATAAATATACTCCTCCCTTTGATCTTATATTTAAAATAGATGTAGTATGACTATAATCTAATAATCCATCAAATGTGTGCATTATTGAAAATGTGTTATCTTTTACCTATTATTGAAACAACAAAAGATAGGGTAGCTTATTTTTTGAAAAATAACTCCTGCTTCTTAGGGAAGGAGAACTCTAGCATATAATGGAAACCATCTTTAACTGCCAATAGAAGAATCCGACATAATCTATTTATTGAATATGTTTGTATGGGACAAAGTTGATTTATTGGCACTCCCGGTATGCATTAATAAAAGATAATTACTTAAAGGAATAAATGATCCACTTGGCGGAACAGTGACACCTGTATTATTACAATATCCTTTCATATTTTGTTTATATTATCCGAAATCCTGTAATCCATATTTTATGGATTCGGATCCCCTCTATTAAAGCCATCCTCCAATTTTCCCTAAATTAAGTTTTGTTGTTGATAGTTGATAGGTGACACTAAAGAACCAATCTTTTTTTCAGCACCTGTTTTATCTCTCCTAATTATTGATTCAGTTGAACAGTGAAAATGAGTTTCAGATATGATAATGAAGATGGGAGAGATCTGCGGAAGCCATTTTTGCACACGGGTAGTTGGTATCGAATGAGTTTAAGGTAGTGAAAATCATGGGAAATAAAAGCAGCAGTCAAAGATTGTCTTTTATCTACAGAGGTTAGATTGTAGTTTTTATGATTTGAAGAATTTCTACAATTCTGCATCTATAGTCTTATCATCAAATATAAGCTTTATATGCATGTTGCTGTTTGGAAGATGAAACAAAAGACAGTTAATTTGCTGTATATAAATGTATCCACATGATGATTTTGGGAATTTAAATAGTCAATTTTTAATTGATAATTGATAGGGGATGATGGGTGTTTGGAATATGAAATAAAAGTATGTAAATATAAGTTGTATATGCATGTCGGTGTTTGGAATATGAAACAAAAGATAATTACTTTATCATGGGTGTTTGGAATATGAAACAAAAGTATGTGAATATAAGTTGTAAAGGCAATTAATTTATCATGGGTGTTTGGAATACGAAACAAAAATATGTGAATATAAGTTGTATATGAATGTTGGTGTTTGGAATATGAAACAAACAGAAGTTAATTATGATGAGTGTTTGGAAGATGAAACAAAAGACAATTAATTTACTGTATATAAATGTATTAATTGATAATTAAACCGAGTTAATTGACAATTAAATCGAGTCAATTTGTAAATTAACCGAGTTAATTGACAATTGAACCGAGTCAATTTCTAAATTGATTTCAAATTGATTTCAATTGATTTCAAATTGAAAGTGGATAAGATAACTTAACCGAGTTAATTGACAATTGAACCGAGTTAATTGACAATTGAACCGAGTCAATTTATAAATTAACCGAGTTAATTGACAATTGAACCGAGTCAATTTCTAAATTGATTCCAAATTGATTTCAATTGATTTCAAATTGAAAGTGGATAAGATAGCTTGTCCTGCTTTTATATATAATAGTTGATGTGATGCTAGAAATGATAGTAAATTGTATTTTGGACATAACATTATGTTTGTGGGTTTTAAAATGGCCGGAAAAGAAAAATTAGATAAAAAGCTTAAGTTTTGTGTCAATTTCTCTTGTTTGTAAGATTTTTAAGGAACGTAAAAGAAAAGGTATAGACTTAAAAAATTTTGGCTAACTTTTTCTGTTTTTGCCAAGGTTTCCCGTCCAAAAATAGATGTATTTGGAAGAAAAAACTTTAAAAAAATCTTTTGTGTTCTCTACATTACCCTTTTTATACAAACACAATAAAGATTTAATATAAAGGTGAAATGATAATCTATATTTAAAAGTTGCGTTTTTTAAGAATAACACAAAAGAGGGCTTGTAGTGTTTTTTTTTTTCATCCTGATTCAGTTTTCTATTTTTTCCCTAATACTTGAGAACATAATGCAAAGTTCCTCTTTATAGTATCAAATCACTTGAAAGCTTTTATAGAATCCCCTAACTAACTAACTATATATATATATATATATATATATATATATATATATATATATATATATATATGTGTGTGTGTGTGTGTGTGTGTGTGGTACCAATCCACAACAAGCGTTTGTTGCAGCAACGAAATTGTGCCCTGCCGCTACAGGCTGTAGCGGCAGTAGTGTTTGGCCTTTTTTTGTTATCTGCCGCTACAGGCTGTAGCGGCAGGGGAAGAATTTTTTTTTTTTTTTTGCAACAAATGTTAGTTGGCTTACAATAGGTATCAGTTTCCGTACTTTCATACCCAACTCAAATGTCATTTATTATCATAAAGTATAATAATATACAAAATTTTAATTTCTTCCAATATATTAAAAACTTATAGATATATTTTATTTTTAAGTTAATTTATGAAATACTAAAATATTAAAATTTTAAAAGTAACAAATATAATAATAAATAGTATCATAATAAAAGTAACAAATATTTATTATTATATTTGTTACTTTTAAAATTTTAATATTTTATATTTTAGTATTTCATAAATTAACTTAAAAATAAAATATATCTATAAGTTTTTAATATATTGGAAGAAATTTAAATTTTGTATATTTTTATAATATACTTTATGATAATAAATGACAGTTGGGTTGGGTATAAAAGTACATAAGGATAAGGAAATCAAAAAACTGATACCTATTGTAAGCCAACTAACCTTTGCTGGAAAAAAAATAAAAAAAATTTCTTCCCCTGCCGCTACAGCCTGTAGCGGCAGATCACAAAAAAAGCCAAACACTACTGCCGCTACAGGCTGTAGCGGCATAGAACAATTTGGTAAACGCTTGATGTGAATTGATACCCATATATGTGTGTGTATATTAAGACTACCCTTTAAAAATTGTGCTTTTCCAAAAAGCAGTGTAGGTAAATAAAAAATTATTAAGAGTGATCCCCTAACCATATTGTTTCTTATTTCACCTTCAAGTGGTCAAAATGGCACCACTTTTGAACAAATCTTAATGAGTGAGCTTAAGCTGGATTAGAGAAACCCCTCATCGTTTTCTTTATAGTAAGTAACTTAGAAGCTCCAATTTGTAGTGAAATAACTTTTAGCTAGTTCTCATCATACATCTGTGGGGATTGTACATATTAATTATTGGCATCAAGCAAAGTTATGTAAAAATGAATCAAAAAGAGCTATGCGAGAATGTATCCATATGATTTTTGTTGAGAAGGGTAACAAGCATAGTTATGCACAAACAAGAGAAAATTACTTGGTTTTGTTCGGAGAAATTATCAGATTTCCAATAGCAAATATTATACCCCATCAATGCTCAACAAGATCATCACTCGTACTCGGATACAATCCATTGGAAAAAGATAATTTTAAGCGAAATATAATCTCCAAAGTTGGCTATTGGTAACATTCACCATCAACATTTCTCACCAGTTCTTTGTTCATTTTCCTTTCATGGGAGCAATATTTCCTTGCGTGCACAACAGAGTTCAGCTTCAGCTCCAGCTGCACCAGGAGCATTAGAAAAAAATCATGAATGAAAGTAGAATCAGTTCAATCTGGCAACGATCCGCAGCTATAATGGCCAATATCAAGAAGAATAGCCATTGAATTATTCAGGTTTTTCATCTGTCGATCTAAGAATCTTCTTGGTTTCTTCATCTTCTTCTATTTTATCAGATTTCATGCTCTCTATAATTTTATCCACTCCTTTACCGCCTCTAATATATGATTTAATCAAAGTATGGTACATCTCTCTGTCAACTGGAATAACAGACCTCAATGAGTTAACAAAAGCTTCTACTTCTTCAAGTTCGCCCTTCTCGCCAAGCCAATTCAATATGCTTGAAACCAGTCTAGGTTTTGGTCTCCAACCTTGGCTTTGTGCTGCTAATGCCAGGGCCGCCTTCATGCACTTAAAAGCCTTCTCCATATTACCTGTCTTCATATACCCTAGAGCAATGATAGCCCAAGAGTTTGGGATTGGAGTCTTTCCAGTCTTGATAATGTTCTGTAGTGTAGTTTCAGCTTTCTCAATCGATCCCTTTTGACAAAACCCAAGGAGGAGGACATTTGGTACTCGAAAATCATAAGTGTGGCACGACGACGCCCACTCCTTAAGCAATGCCTCACTTTCCTCGAGCTCCCCAAGTTTCACTAACATACCTAGCATGGTTATATAGTCTCTGTTAATTTGCTTCTTACAAACAACCTTTTGAATGCCCCACAACCTCATGACCTCATCTTTGTTCCCAAGGTGCGCGTAGTGCGAAATCAAGTGATTGTAGCCAAGAGCATCTTTATTTAGCTTCTCTTCTAGTTTCTTCAAAACAATGAGTGCTTTCTCCTTTAGACTTGCTTTTATGTAAAAATTGGCTACTGTAGAATACGTGTTCCAGTCCATGGAGATAAAAGATTGGCTCTCCATTTCATCCAGAAGCTTCTCCATGCTGTTGAAATCAGATCTTTCTCCATAAGAGTTGATGCAGATTCTGTAGCTGAAGTTATTAGGAGAAATTCCATTCTTCTTCATCTCTGACAGCACATCTGGGATTTTCTCAGGTTGACTAGTGTGGGAATAAAGGCTCATGAGATTATTGTAAACAAGAGCAGAGGAAGCACAGCCAATCTCCTTCATTGTCTGCACATGTGAAAGGGATTTATCAACGAGGCCTTCTCTTACATAACAGTTAAGCAGAGCACCGTATGTCTTCTCATCTTTTTCTATGTCAGTCAAGTTATTGAAGTAGCTCTCTGCGGCATCTACTCCACGGACCACACCAATCAGATCCAACTGAACGGCATGATTACCTGAAGAATCTGGACAGAAATTTTTGCTACTCATCCACTCAGAAAACTGCACCAAACAAGCATCCACCACCAGATTATTTAGAAATTCCACCAGTTCAAAACCATGGTCACTAAACTATACAGAATCTTTGAGTATGAAAGGCCTTTCAAACTCCATGAATTGGGTATATGGAGAAGCCACCAGCATGATGTTAAAGTGAAACGGATTCTAGATCTATACAACTAAAACAATTGCCAGATTAAGCTTAATGCTTATTTTTGATTCTATTCATTTATTCTGTTGGGTGAGCAGGTTGGATGGCAAGTGCATAACAGATCAAACCCTTCCTAAAATCCTTCAAAGTTAAGTAACGTCAGAAATGATATAGGTATTCATGAATAATGCACAAAGAAATGGGCTAAAGTGTTGCATTCAGGTTGTCAAAATACTCGAGACATATGGAATACTAAGCCGGTATATTTAGAAGCTCTGTTAGAACTAATGATACCAAGTTCACCAATTAGAAATCACTTGGTGATCTGGAGACTATTTTCTCATGACAAAAGCAAAGTACAAGCTAGCAAAGGAATAGCAACTGTGTAGAAAATTGGCAGAATCTTCAGCTCTTTACCTACAGATGAGACAATCCTTCTAATTCAACTACTTTTCAAAAGGCTGCATTCAGTACTTCCGGAGCACAAAATGAAAAAGAATTGATATTGAGGGTCAACACAGGGAAGTATTTGCATATCTTTCGAAGAGCCTTAAATTTCCATTGAATCAGACCAATATTCATGTTTCATGTCAAAGTTGATAGGGAACCTAATGAATCCTTCACCCATGTCCTCAAAATAAAGAACTAGTATGGAAAGAACAACTTGATTCTCAACTAGTCTCGGAACATGTTGTATCGGAAAGAGACGACAAGCAAGCCAACAACATTGTATAATATATGAGACCCTAGACTTTTTATTCCATATCAGGTCCAAACAAGGAAAAATATCCTGAATTTGGGATGGCATATAGAGTATTTAATGGCAACAACATGGAAATGGAAGTCTCCACAAATGTGCCCACTTCTCCATCAAACCAAGTTCCTCAGGTCATAGTAAAGGCTACAATCGAGAGGTCTTCCAAAGGGAAATCATGCAGAACCAAACTCGGAATAGATAAAGAAAATGAATTTCAGAAAAAAGCTGATTAACAACCTCCAAATCATTTAAACGGTATTCTGATTCTTGAGTTTCTATCACACTATTTTAATCCTAAATTCAAGAGAATCCATCTGCTTCAACTTACTCTCGGATCTTAGCAAGAGTACGCATAGTTTGAATAGTCAAGATGATCTGATGATGTATATCAGCTAAGTTTTCCCCAAAACCACCATGAAATATAGGGGATGAGTTCAGATATATTTCCCCATTGCACCTATAAAACGAATCATGGAGGTGATATAATATTTTTGAAAGGGACATATGACCTTCTTAGCATAGACTTCTTAAACATCCATCCACATAAACACACGTTACTTGGGTTGCCCATCTTTTTTTTCCAAGTATACTCCGCAAATAATAATAACTCTATTCCTTATCAATATTTGTTCCGTAACTCTGTTCTGGCTCATTTCATCCTCAGTTTTGAGTCAAACCCAGAAAAGAGCTCTCATAACTTTCTCCTCTCCACAGCATTAGTTCATAAAGTAAATCATTATCTCATGACTAATTTACTATGGCTCCATAAACTAATTCCTGTGATCCTAAATCCCATTTTCAATTTTTGTCAGGCTAACCAGAATCAATTCAATCAATTTATATTAAGCTCTAGTAAGTGTAAAAGATTGTACATTTGAAGTATATCATCACAGATAAGCACATATATCTAATATCTAACAATCCAGAACTACATGACAAATCCAGATTTTACAAAATTCATGTAGGCTCATATAAATTTATGATTTTTATAAATTTGCCAAATTTAAATGTCTTAGTTTCTCATAATTAAAGAGCAACCAAACAAAAATTAGAAAAATTACAAGTAAAATAAGGGGAACAGAAATGGAACCTGGAGGGCATGACAGTATCGCTTGCGGGCTCTAAGTTCACGAATGAAGCGCTGAAACTCGAAATCTTTGACCTTTTTGCCCTCTTCGATCCATTGATCAAGGACTGGAATAATGCTGACATTAGGGTCTCGAAGAGTACTGATTTTTTTAAAGAGGTCGTCTGAGTTTGATTTTTTTGCACTGCGATAGGCTCGGAAGAAAATCGCATTCTTCATGAGATTATTAGGGTTTGAATTTGATGTGATTGCGGAGATTTTTGCACCCATGACTGAGAATTTGGGACAATGTTGTTTTGAAAGGAAGGAGTATAGTAGCTTGGCTAAATGAAGAGGGTTTAGGGTTTTAAAGTGTAGGGTTTAAGGATATGCTGGGGGGAGAAGATTTTGGGAGGCTAAAGTATTTGTTTGGATAACTTTTTGTTTTCCCACCTTAGAATTTGGTTATATTTTCCTCGAAATGAAATTGTTTTTCCTTTGTGGATTATGTTTGGTAAGTTATTTTAAATTCACACATTTCTATTTTATGTTTGGGTTTATGTAAATTGTTTAAGGGAAGGAAATGAATATCAAGGAGCCCAACTGCAAGGATTGGTAAAATTGAAGATGTTACATGTAACAATTTATTTACCTCAACCATATATGTCATTGATATTAAATCTTTTAACATATTTATTATCACCCCAAAATTGAGTACATATATTCCTTAAGAAATTACTAGACTATATTCTCTGCTCATATTTTAATTTTTTTCATTTTTTGTAAATCATAATTATTTTTCTATAAAATGATGTTTTGATCAAATGCCAAAAAAAAAAAAACAATTATTGAGAAGTTAAAAATCTACTTTTCTCATTCTTGCTTTGTGAATCAACCTCCTGTCTTATTTCATCTTAGAATTCCAAAATGAAATTTTAAATGAAAACAACGCAATAATAATAAAGTGTTTTGTCATTCTTGCTTTGAGAAGGCAACCACAATATTCTGTTACCTCATGAGTCAAATAAATATTTAAAAACTCCATCTATATATTTACAATTGCAACAATTATTTACCAATAAATAACAACACATTATTGCATTGAAGCTTAAATCTCACATTGGCCCAAACATACTACCTCAGCCCACTTTAGGGTTTTGAGTGGACTAAGAATCCAAGATCATGCTAAAGAGTAACAAGGCAGTCCAAAAGTTATAACTTTTAAATATTTCTTTTTAGCTCAAGTGGTATTTCTAAACTTCTTGTTAAACAACAAATAAAATAAAAATGTTGAAGGTAAGTTTTACCCAGATTACTTCTTAGTTTTCCTCTTAGTCCCTTCTCCTGATTCCCCAACTTTCTACCAACACAATAGTAACACTACATCAATAGAGCTAGCGAGAAAAAGAAACTAAGATCATTTTTTTCTAAACTGATTTCAACTAATGTGATAATAAGGATCCGAAATTTATATTTATAATGTTACAATTTAATTTTAGGGATCTAAACCTGAATGTACTACAACATAGCACGAGCTTGTGACCAAATATAATTAAAAGAGAGATGTTACTAACGTGATGTCATTAGTTCTACATATGCAATTTCTAGACTTGCCAAATACTTGGGCAACTAAATAATGTCAGAGCAAAATAGATGCTCCTATAGCAATATATAATTTTTAATTCACTTGGTATAATCCAAAACTTAACAACAGCTAGTTGACCTCACTAAGTTGATTATTTGGCACTCCTTACTACTGTTGACCTCACTAAAATTATTCAGCATTCCTTTACAAATTCTTTACACCAAAATGCATATAGGAATTTGAGCGGCCTTTTTTCATTTTTATTAATGCCATGCTCCTTGCACGTGACTACTAATCTAACTGGAGAAAAGTTTTTCCCACAAATTCACAAATACCATGTTAACAATGAAATCTTCACTCACACATCACTAACATCATCTACATGAGAAAAACATAATCTGATTGAACATGTTTTTCGCAAAATCTCTAAAGGTCCATATTATCAGATCTAAATCCAAGGTTCATAAACTTTGTGCCTCATTTTGTATAACTACACAATACACAAGAAATAACACGCTCAGAACAAGAGAAGGCACAAAATTAAGCAACAAAAAAGAAAAATAGATACCCTGTTAAGGGACTTGTCCACCTGCAGTTCCTGCCTTCTTACCCTAGGGCCGCCATTCCCCATGAGAGGGTAATGGGGAGGAGATAATAGGTTTGTGTCTGGGCTCCCAAATATACTTGCATATACCATTTCCCCAAACATCCCAACTGTAGGACTAGTCATAGCAGTGGCCACAAAGTTCGGCGTCGACATGGAACCGTAGTTGCCTAAAGGGTGAGGGAAGTATTGCTGTTGATGAAATGACGGCTGCTGTGGCTGAAACGGATACGGATTTAGTTGCTGATGTGGTGGTGTGTTTGCCCCAAGAGCTGGCGGTCTACGGGGTATGTTAAGATTTAGTTGGGGCCTCTTGGCATCGGATTCTGATTGAGAAGTACCCCGACCGTATAGGCGAACCAATGAGGATTTTGAGATGCCAGCTTTACAGACAGGACAATTTGGCTGCGCCTCAGGTTCTGGGGAAGAGCTTTGGACATTGAGCCATTTGTAAATGCAAGGCTGGCAGTACAGGTGACCACAGAGGGTGACAATGGGGTCATTTGCCGACTCTAAACAAATGTTACAATCAAAACATCCACTTGAATTTTCTAAAGCTGTTGTTGGAGCTGGAACTGACTTCTGCTTTTGCTCAAGTGAAATATCTCCAACAGATTCAAACTGCATTTGGAGGTTTTGTTCAAAGGCCATGAGCTCTGTTTCAAAACAGGCAATATTAGAGATCTAGACCATGATAGATAAACAAAACAAAACCTAAGGTGGGGTTAAAAAAGCTCACTCATTTCCAAAATATAAGATCAATTCTTGACCTTTTAAGTACATTCAAATCCAAAATTGATATGAATCCATTTAAATTTTGTCAATACAATTGTGATTATTATAAGCTATCTAAAAAGTACTACTAGTTATAATATTTTTAATTTCAAAACTTAAATGAGACATGCCAATTTTAAATTTAAAAATGTTTTGAATTGACTTTTAAAACTTTTAAAGTCGATTGATCTAATATTTATTTTAAAAAACAGGGAGTATATAATTTGAAAGAGTGTCACATAAAAAAAGTATGCACACATTATAATTGACTCCATCCATGTGCAGAGTACCAGGAAAAAAAAGGCTAGTGTTACAGAAAAACTAGTGTGACAACTTTGATTGCATAAAATATTCCAGATCACTTATGATAAAGGTAAAGGAAGGGAAACAAAGACCTAAACTAAATTATTAACAAAAATATCATGGCATTAAAATATAAACAAACCTAAAAGACAATGGATCTCAATTATTGATACTAATATGCTAATATCACAACAGGTGATCCAACCGACAAAAAGGATAAAACAAATCCATCAGCCAGTATGGATCCAGATAATTAAGTACAAGTGGACAAAGGTATTGGTTCCACCACCCACAAATCCAACTAAAGCTAAGTATTCAAGTAGGCCCAATCAGTTCTTATCCAACCAAAAGGAGAAAGGTCAAGGATGGCAAATAGAGTGCAAGGCTGCAAAAAGCTGACACCTTCAGCTTACTTCTCTCCTTTTATCTTCCAAAAAAGAAAATTGATATCACAAAAGAAAATTGCTATCAAGGTTAATTTTGATCTACTGACATTCTAGATGGGCTTTTCTGAGAACCTGAACTTTCTACACCATTTTTTATTTACTTATTTACAGAAGACTGTATTTTATCTTAATGAAACTAATATGTTGAAACTCCCAGCTACTCTCCGTCACACGATCAAATTTAGGAAATGGATTTTCACAGGTGAAAATCTGAAGACTATGACAAGGAAAACATACCATTGGGAACATATGGTTATATGGAGGTTTTAATATTGTTCAGAGAAATGAGTTTGCATAAAAGAATTAAAATCTTTATCAACAGCAGATTTTCAAGTGGTAGAAAGAGAGATCTTTAGTATGATATAACATCTTTTCTAGCTAGTACCCAATAAAGAAATACCTACAAATAAGTTCATCTAGTTTAACATATAGATCACGAGCTTTACTTTCACCAGTCATTATCAAACACTGTACAGGTAAGAATAAAAACGTTTCCTAATTTTAACAACCAGGGCGTTCAAAAACTTGTCAAGGACAATGTAAAAGCGGCAAGATGCAGCGATCTAGGTCATAGATTTTTAAATTTCAAATGGATGAACAGAGAAAGAAATATGTAAATCAGGGTTTCTAAACTGTAACATGTGCATCATATATTCATATTTTCTCAATTTCTATGATATGTAAAGGTTGACAAACAATTTACCATAATGCACTTAAAGAATTTTAGAAAGTTGCAAGTATACACACCAACCAAAAATGAGTTATTTATCCAAAGTCGTCCCCACTATGACTCATACTCAGACCATGTCAAAAACATGTGGTAACGTTTAATATAAAGACATGATAACAACAAAATTTAGACACATTAGTCAAGCGAAATGATAGAGCGCTGAAGATTTGTCGGCGGATTCCTTAGCAGAGAAGAAAGCCAGAGAATTATAAAAAAAAAAATTAAGACCTCAGATTTACAATAAAACATATTCAATAATAGATACAAAATGACATAAAAGGGAGCAACACCATATAAAAATCATTCCATTTTATATCAGTGGAACATAGGTATGAACCTCAAATTGATATCAAGCATACGCATTGATTATACAGATAAATGAGAATTCATTCCATTTTCGCTGAGGTTAAAACATAATAGATAGGACCAAAAATAATACTCCGATTGTTAAAAAACCTAAATTATTCATTCTATTTATTAGGTCCATAAAACAAAGAACCATAATCCAAACCAGATTCTAGAATTTTCTTATTGGCAACCCAAAAAATATAAATAAAAATAATAAAAAGAAGAAGCTGACGCTGAAGCTGCTGATGTGAGAGAAATATTTGTCGAACACATTCTCCAATGTAATTTCCCTTCATTTCCTTTTCCTCGGATTTGAGAGGGGAAAAGGAGAGGGAAGGGCTTCAAAATTAACCAGAAAACAAGTATAGCGACAATATTATTTTTTTAAGGAAAAAAAAAAAGCAATCAAATTAAACCTTTCACAACTAATCATATTAAAACTTTTTAGGCATAAAATAAGGTAAAAGCCCTTGCAATAACTAAACGATCGAAATACTCAAACGAAACATAATTCTCGCTTATTATTATTATTATTATTATTATTATTTAAAATCAATGTAACCAACGGAACAAACAAAGCCTGATTTTCAGTTTCATATCGTAACATTTTCAGGAACAACCAACAAAGCTCATAAATTTCATATTTATTTAGTATTCAAAATAAAAACCAATTAAAGACAAATTCAGAATACAAAAGAATAGAAGAACATACCGGTAAAAATTATCCCTGAAGGAAAGAAGCTTAGCTTAATCGATGGCAGATTGCACAGAAATTAATCAAAAGGGTTTACAAAAGATCGGAATTGGAAAAAAAATTGAAGAAGGGTGGGAAGTTTTGACAGGGAATTTAGAGGGTGAAGGGGAAGATGCGTATATAAAGGAGGAGGAGGAGGAGTCAGGAGAGTGTTGAAACTTGAAACGCGTGCAGATATTTTAATGGAATGAAGAAAATAAAGAAAATAGGAATATATTAATTACTACCTTCTTTCCATAACAATATTCGTTACCTTTTATGTGAAAATAAAAAAAAATAAAAATATAAAATTTATGTAAAATTTTATCACTATTTTTTTATAAGAGAATTCAAAATTATCAATACAAAAAAAATTGAGATAATAAGAGAAATTAAAAATAATATAAATAAATAAATAATTTATTCTTTTAAAAAATTATAAACGATAACTAAATTAAAATAAATTTTTTTAAAAAAAAATTATTATTATGAAATAAAATTAATAATATTACTCCCACTTTTTGTATTGCACCAAACGAGGGGGATTTTTCTGACACGTGACCCATAGATCGCCAACGTGTGACAACCGTCGCGGTGGTTTGCTTCTCACGCCCGTGACCTGTTTTTTTGTTATTTTCCAACTAAATTACAAATTACTCCCTCCGTCTTAAAAAAATATATATATTAAAAAATATAAAAATAGAGGAAAAAAAATAAAAGAACACAAGATTATATAAAATAATTAGTATTTTTAAATTTTATACTAATAAATCTCACTAAATGACTTAGTTACTCTTTATTTTATGTATTTTATCTCATCTTTTTAAGGATAAAAAAAATTATATAATTATCCTTTTGAGGAGAGTACAAATTTGGAGGGAATGGAATGAACATTTCTTCTTATGTTTGATTACTTAAAAGGATAAATAATAAACATTCCAATAGAATATATAATCATATGTTTAAATGAATATTTATTTTATCGGGATGAGTAAAGATTGACCATTCTTTTCTATTCCATTCTAATCAATAAACTTTAAGAAGAAAAAAAAACTTTCGATCGATTAAAATCGTGTAGTTTTGCGTTTTGACCAAATATATGAACAAAAATGTTCATTTTATTCCATTCATATTTTTATTCTCATTTCCATTTCAATGTTATAACCAAACAAATTATAACAAAATTAACACTAATATTTTTTTATATAATTGATAATTAAAAAATAAACGTAAATATTTTATAATATATATTATTTTTCATCCCAAATTTAGATTGCCTGTTAGTCTTCCTGGAACCATTAGGATCTTTCCGAGTAATAAAGAAAAATGTGAATTTTTCTAAGATTAATATTCCATCAAAAGTATATCCACTATGTAACATATCGTAGTATCTTAGTGACTTATAGTCATACTCCAACAAAAGCCGGTTAGATGGTTATACTCAAGTCCGAGCACAGATAATATTGTTATAAAAAAATTATTATTTATTGTATTAGTTTATTATTAATATAATATTAGGGTTCTTAAATATTTGATCTCAATTTTTTTTTAAATGACATAATATTGATTATTTTAGGGTAGTGATATATATGTACACTTTAATTTGATTGTTGCACACCCTTATATATCAAAGAGACTATATTATCCTAAATTAATGAGAAGTAAATTAACATATTTATCACTTATTTATTTTAATTGAAAGTTTTTTTTAAACAAGTCTAAGTAATTTTATATTTTCTTTGAATTTTAAATTTTTGTAAATTTATTTTAAGTCAAACTAAAATCTTTTGAATTAGATAGATCAATAAACTATATTATGGGTACTTTAATAAAATAGCAAATTAAATTATAAATCATGTCTTAAGAACACAAATGTTTAATTTTATATGTCTTTTTTTTACTTTTTTAATATTTTATGTGTTATAATCTTTACATCAAAATTTAAATATTATAAAATATCTCAAACAAAAAAAGAATGTTATTAAGTAAAATTGTAAAGAGATAACATATTTAATATAGTAGTTCAATTCTATATGATTGAAAATTAAATTTTGGCTAACTAAGTGTATACATTTTCTGTTTTTTAAATACGATGTATGTAAAACCCCGAAAATTTTAATAAATAGAATTTAATTTTATTCTTATTATTATTTTAAACAGAAAGGTGTTAAATCAATAAAATTACTAGTGAAATGTGACAATTGAGATGTCTAGTAATAACGCTAAATCACTATTCACGCGATCACTATTCACGGGGTACTATTCACCCTAAAACGCTTTTACATTTTCTTCGATCTTCGAATTACGTCATAACGTTTATATAAGCTGGATACGAAAATTATACGGTATAAATACGAAAGTACTATTCATACGAATATACTATTCATTTATACAAAAAGTCAAACTAGTATGTCGGGGAATATTCCTTCTGTCGGATATAGAAAGTGATAGAAATTGGCGGCAAAACTTTAACCGATAACTGTTGAAATACCCGGTGATAAAAAGAATAGTAAAAGACGTTATTCCACAGTAGTACACGGTATTCCACAGTAGCACACGATGTTCCACAGTGTTTTATATTATTGATTCAATAATTGATAAAGTAACAATTGCATAGTATCTTGATTCAATAATTGTTACAGTAGTATCTGCATAATATTTTATATTATTTGTCACGACATTGTAACACATATTATTTGATATGATAGTTTAGCATTATTGACAATGTCTAGAAATTCTGTCAAGGAAAGGGGTTATTTAATTGCGCGCCATTTTTATGGAAGGCCCCCTTTTTTTGGGAATAATCTGGTTGTCAGTATTGCGAATATGTGCTATCGGTGATATTAATACATTTAACACAATAATACAGAAAAATGGATTTATTGTGATAATGAAGTTATTTTTATAATGGTTTTATCTTTTTGATAATGGAAGAAAAAATGGATGGATGATATAAATGGAAGAAAAATGGATGGATGATATAAATGGATGGATGATATAAATGGAAGAAAAAATGGATAGATGATAATGGAAGAAAAAAATGGATGGATGATATAAATGGAAGAAAAAATGGATGGATGATATTAAAAGAATATGTCAAGGGTATAAGCGTAATAAAACAAGAAAAGTTGGGAAAAAGACCAAAATGCCCTCACCTTGATTTTCCTATAAATAGGGAGAGTTTGCTTAAGAAATTTTCACACCTTCATTGCCTATACTTCCTCTCTCTCTCTAAATTTCTTAAGTTCTCTTAGTGTGATAGGCTATTGTGAGTATTTGTGAGAATGCTAGTATTGTCAAAAGTTAGTAAACTTCATAGAAAGTAACATCCAGTTAACGAAGGTAGGGAATATCATTTCTTTCATACTCATATATAATATCATTTGCTTTCATGTTCGTAAGTGATATTATACTCATAAAGGTTGTTATTCGTTCTATATTAATTTGTGGGGATAACCTGTCCGTGCGGTATGACGCATGCCTGGTGAATATCCTTTTATATTCATTCCTTATTACTTTGTGGGAATAACATGTATGTACGGAGTGTCGTACCTGGTGAATATCTCTTTGCATTTGTTCCTTATAAATTTGTGGGTATAACCTGTTCGTGCGGATTGACGCATACCTGGTGAATAACCCGTCGTATTCATTACTTATTAATCTGTTGTGAAAATAATCTGTCTACGCGAATTATCGCATGACAGGTGAAAATCCATTTGCAGTTTCATATATTCTGTTATACTCATATAACTTATCATTTCTTTTGTACTCTTTAAGGGATATCTTTTTCTTTCATATTTCTCCATTTATGATAAGAAATCTTTGTTTGTTTCCAAAACCTTATTTTTAAATGGAGAAAATCCCTGAAAATTAGTAGAATATCCTTAATAGTTTGTGCTTCATCTAATATCTTTTCACTTGAATCTTTCTATACGTTATAGTTGAAGCATGAAATAATTTCTTGAATATCATTCTTGAATTTGACTCCACAATTTGGTTATCGTGTTGGCAATTTGGTCAATCTTTGATACTGATTAAATTATAAAGTTTTTCTTATCCTTAATCTCACTGTATCATTGTCATCATCCTCATCTTCATACTTAAATTGTGGTGATAGTTCTCTTTGGCCCGTAGTGCAAAGATGAACTGGCGTGACATGATTTTGACCAAACTGTGTATTGGTATAATCATGACTTTTGGTGTTACAAACAAAGGCGTATGGTGAAAGTTCTCTTTGGCCCGTAGTGCAAATATGAACTGGCGTTTGGCATGATCATGACCGGTGATATTATAAATAAATATCTTTGGCACGTAGTGCAAAGAGAGGCTGTTGAATATAAACTGTTGATTTGGATGTTCATAAACAGGAATTGTTGATTGGTGTTACAGTGATAAAATATTGGTGGTGATCCTTTAATTTATAGAAGATGATAGATATTATAATCTACTTGACTCTTCTAATGGATTGTTTGTTCCGCTGCAATTGTTGTTGTTGAACAATTAAAATATCTTTAAATCTCTGATTTAATTCTGTTGAAGACTAAAGATAAATTTTATTCTTCATTATCTTAGTCATGATATTTCTTACTGGGCTATTCGAGCTCACCCTTTTCAGTTTTGTTCCATTGTTCTTCTAAGGAAAGGAAAATGTAGCTGGGACTAGCCGGGGAGTGGAGTGATGGTCCGAGTTAGTGGTTGTCCTTATCAAGTTATGACATAGTTTAATAATGATTGTACTAGAGACTTAAAACATGTGTTGTCGTTTTTTTACGGCATTGTAATAATTTGGGTTTGGATACTGTGGTACCATACGGTACGATATTTGTATGAAAAGTCACAGTATGTGTGTGGTCGTATTTTGCACGATAAATATTAGTTGTAAATGGAAAAATTCGTATTTGTATTTGTATTTTTGTAGAATGTTATTGGCGACTCAAAATGGGTTGTGTGGACCTATTTTGGGGGCGTCACAATGTATAACAAAATAAGACAAAATAGATAAAGAGTAAATAGTTAATTTATTATAGGTATATTAAGGGTAATATAGTCTCTTTAATATATTTAGGTGTGCAACTATCACTCTAGGGTGTGTATATATCAACACTCTTATTTTAATGATAATTTATGATATTGTCAATCACATGAAATTCACTCGACCAATGTTATGATGACATATCATTTTTGAGAAATTTTTTGAAATCAAAAATTTAAAACCTCCTAACATCACCTTTATTATTAAGTCAATTGATTGTTTTTGTTTTGTCTTGCAACTCGTCAAGTATTATATATTTAGCACTTATAATACACAAGTTGCGTTTATAAATTATGTGGGATAAAATTAAAATTTTATTAAATTTAGAGGATCAATTAAAAAGATAAAATAATATTGTATTTAAAATTATAAAGACAAAAGAGAAAAAAGTAAAAAAATAAAAAAAAAGTCAAATATGACATAAAATTACTAAGCTTCCTCTTAAAAGTTGACAGACTTTATAATATAGATAGATACAGACAGATGAATGTGGATTGTTTTTCTTCATTCAAGGTTTGATTGGACAAAATGTATAGTGTACATCCAAAAAGGCCGACACAGTAGATTTCATAATATTTCATAATGACCCCGTTATTTTTCTTCATTCAAATGTTTATCTCGTAATTTTATTTAATCTTATATATTAATATATTTTGTAATTACAATTCAACATAAAATAAAGAATAACTCATGCAACAAATGTCAGACAGACAAGCGCTTAAGATTGTTAAAGTTGGCCCTGTTTAGTTCGTAAGGAGCCTTGACTTGTAGTGTTTGATTGTACGATTAGCTGTAAAGAAACGCAAGGAGAATTAACTATAAGATTAACATTTTTATCGTTTGATATGTTTTTTTTTTGTGAATGAAACATGGTCCATAGTTTGATATGCTTTTTCGAATGAAGCATAGTTTATAGTCTGATTTGTTTTTCTGAATGGTACCCACATTCCATAAGTATGGAGTAAATTAGGTATCTTAAGTGTTAGCTAAGGTTGAAGGAGCATTTTTTTTTTTTGGGGGGGGAGGGGGGGTGGGGGGAGGGTAGGGGGACATGAAAAAGTTAAGCAAACAATTGGAGAGATTATTCTCAAGGAATAAGTAGGTAGATTCGGAAGAAAATGATTAAGAGTACTTGCAAAAAATATGAACACTACTACTGCAGAATTATATTCCCTTTGGTTGAGCAACAGCAAAATCCCACGAGTCAAAACATTGAGCTACCTGAATCGTACTATATCAAAATAGATTCTGTATGTTAAAGGATCTTAGAAATAAGAAGGCATTTTCATTCCAAAATGAGACTTTTGATAACCATAGAGAACTTCATTAATATATAAAGCAAGCTTCCATATAGTGCTAAACACTAGAAACCTGCAACACACCCGAAGAAAACCATCCTGAGTACAAGCAACCTGCAAACAACACACAACACCATAAAGGTCATTTTATTCAAGTAAGTTGTGCTCTTATGAAATATGTCAATAGTTCAATTCTAAACAAAAAATTCCAAGAGAATGCTGAAGTAAATGGCCTTCGTTTTCATTCACTCCAAAAGGCCAGAGCCATTGTATTTTGAGTTGGTATTGATATGATTTTTGGATTCTCAACAAACATGACTATTAGACAGCCTAAGAACAAAAAATTCCTGTGGAAATGTATTTCTGTTCAGAAAATTGAAAGTAGAGCAAAACGGATAAAATCTAAATATCGGGTTGGGTTCTTGTTAAAGCCCAAGGAACTTCTACCAGGCTGCTTCAACGCAAGAAGCAATCATTTCCCAATAGTACAATAATCAATCTGAGCAAACAAATAAATAAACAAACCAACTCCTTCAACCCTTCCTTCTAAATGGGGTGCATCCAAACCTTTCTCGAATAATAAGGTCCACTTTCAAGCTTACATATGGCGAGAGTTATTGGTTCAAATCCAATAGTAGGTAAAACCGACCGAAACCCCTGCTTTTGCCCTCTCCAGCCTTTTCTATCTATCCGGCGAGAGACGGTCAAAATGATATTTGCGTTGGTTTTTCCAACGAAACTAAGCATTTTTGTTCTATTGTCATTGATAGGAGCAAAGACAAGAATGTGCCATTAATTCCAAATAAAGAAAAATGAAGAAAAATGGTGCTTACTTGAATATTTGATAAAAACAATTGATATTAAACAGGAGATACAGCATATAATTCAACTATACATGAGCATTTTTAGTTTATTAGGCCTCGCAGTATTCAAACTTGCAACATCATAAGCTAAAGAGAAAAGGAAACAATAAGAGACATCTAAGTCTCAAAAAAGATCTACATACTTACCAGTTACCACCTCTACAAGAACTTTTCTATGCAGGTGGTCAACGTTGTTTTGGGAACTGCACCAATAATTGCATCTTTCTTCTCTCCACTTTTGAAAATTATGACTGTTGGAATGCTTCTTATCCCATATCGGGTTGCAACAGAAGGACTCTCATCAGTGTTCAGCTTGTAACACTTGAGCTTCCCGTTATACTCCTTGGCCAGTTCATCAATAATGGGGTGAATCATACGGCACGGCCCACACCATGGAGCCCAAAATTCAACAAGAACAGGGGAATCAGACTCGAGAACATCTGACTGCCATGTTGCATCAGTAACAGGAGGTACTGCAGTTCACAAAAGATAAGAAGCTTTATTAATCTTCTTAATGAGGAATTTTCCCAGCTTAAAAGCTGAGAAAATATATCATGGATCATAGTGCAGTGTTTCAGTAACAATGCTAAAATTCAAATCATTAAGTTCATAACAAAATTTAATGAACAAGAATGTGACAATAAACTTAAGAAACCTTACAGAAACTCGTTCCCACATTTTGATGTATAATACACAATCAAAACCTTATAAAATGGTCAAAACATATATTTCTTAGTTCAGATCAATTTTGTAGGTCATACACGTGCTGCACATTTCTCTAAAAAGTTATGTAGAAATCTGTTATAAATCGTATTGATGCCTTGTGTTTAAGAGCAACGAAATAATTCACCATAATAGATAGCGATCAAAGTCGTTTAAAATTTAAGCTTGAAACGTAAGAAAGAGGTCCTCTCCACATCCCTTATCCAACCAAATGCAAACACAAATGAATAACTGATAGTGTTTAGTTTCAGCACAGATGCAGTTAAAAAATATGAAAGAAGATATGGATCAGGTCCAAAAGCCCAAGGAGTGCGGAGATCAGAGAGTTCACATTTTCCAATCACAAAATGTTTGAAAGAGTCGGGAAATGATAAATGGGAAGATACAGTTGTAGTATCTAACGGCAATCAAATGCAATCCAGGTGCGCGAGAAAAGGTAATAATGTGATTCTATATTTTGATTAATAACCAAAAGAATATTTTTCAATAAAATGATTAAATATTTATTTTTAATCTTTTAACCAAAAGAGCCACAAGTATTGTAGTTATATATACTCTACATGAATATTTTTTTGATAAGTTAATCTTTTATATAAATCAAATTTGATCACAAACAAATCATATTCATATCCAACTATGTTATAGGCACCAAAATATAACAGCTGATCACATGTGTGTTATAGTATAAAATTTAATTGCATTTAATTCAATCTTCATAACAACAAAAACTTCAAAATTAATGTCAAAATTAAGAGAAAACCAAATCTTGGGATTGTGAGACACCTGCCACCCAATCAAGAGTTTATTCCAAACTCCCCACACAAGAAGATCAGTTATTTATTCAACAGTTAAATCCAAGAATAAAGTAGCTGATTCTTATACCACCAACCATCCACCTAGAAGAAGACTTGACATTCATACATGTTTCATACCATGAGGATGGAGTCAACACTTAGAATACTGTAATTTTACCAAGAAGCAAAAAATTTTAAGGTAACTCCTTGTTAGCATCTTGTCCGAAAAGATAAAGAAGATCAAGGGGCACAAAACAGACAACACTTGACAAAATTGGCTCAAAAATTCAACTTACAATCTTGTGACACCAATATAAACAAGATACTTTTCAACTGTTCAACTTCAAAAACCAGAATAAAAGTTCTACAAACATATTTCTTTCAATTGCTTAAAGATTCACGATCCTAAGTTTTCTCTTCTGAGAGTTTCATAGTTCGTATTGAGTTAAGAAACACCAACTTACAGTGGTCAGCAATCACAAGTTCCTAAACTATAAAGGATAAAAGTTTGAAGAAATTATAATTTCCCAAATTTGTTTATTTGTAAGCTACAAAATATATTCTAAACTCTTAATCGCAATTACTGTATTATGTAATCAACTCAAAACGAATGACTTTAAATCCCTCAGCTACTGCTGCTTCTACAGCCTAAATTAACTAATTTATAGAGTAAAATAGACAATATCAACCTAACTTCAATCAGAACAACACGAAATAAGGAATATACAAGTGTATACATCAAAATTAATTCAAAGTCCAATCACGTATCGATGTGTATCGAATAGAGAGAACAAAGTGAAGATTCTAACCTACAACCGCGGTCTCCTGAGCTTCGCAAACGATCCGTCCAACACGACGGACGAGTCTAGAAGCACTCAAACTCACCGATCCACTAAATCGAGCCGACTGGATCCTAAGTCCTCTAGATTCCGGCAACTTAACTAAACTCCGGCGACCGGACAGCGCACAGACGGAAGAACCAGCGATTGGAGGAAAGGAGGCCGCCGCCGGAAAACTGGAAGCCCGAGGGATTGTTAGGGTTTCAAGAACAGCAGCAGCCATGGGAAGTAGATGAAAAGAACAGAGAGAATATGCGATGGAGTTTTACTGGTTTTGTGGCTGTGGGTTTGATGGTGTGAATTTGGTTGGATAAACAATTGGAGAGTGGGACTGATGAATGAAAGAAATGAGCCGAGCTAAGTGCTTCACGTGCTCGGCACTTGCCTTTCCGACACGTTTCGTTTTATGGATTGGGTCTTTTTAACACGTGGGCTTTCATGATTGGAGAAACCGATTCCGTGGGCCCACGATTTTACACGTATATCAGTACTCTCTCAGTCTCTCTGCTTCAATCAACCAAAACCAAAAATAAAAAATAAAAAAATTTAACCACTTTTGTTATCAAATATTTTGTCCAAAAATTAACAAATTTAGTCTGAATACTTAATAAAATAAATACTCACTATTATTATACCTTAAACATTACAAACACAATAAATTTAATTTAAAATAAATTACTAATCTAAATGTAATACGTGACTTTTCTTTCATATATTTTTATTATCTTAAATGTTTTTTTTATTATTTATTTTTTTTCTCTCTCTTTTCTGTTTAAAACTCAAGAAGATAGTGTAAGGTGTGATATATTAAAAGTGTGTAAAAAATAATATGCATGATTGTGATTATAATTACTGAATTTATTCATGTATGGCGAATCATCAAGTTGTTACAATTATATATATATATATATATATATATGGGGTACCAATCCACAGCAAGTACTTGCCGCAACAACCAAATTGTTCTCTGACGCTACAGGTTGTGGCGGCAGTAATTGTGCAAAAACTTCTAATTCTGCGAATTGCGCCATCTGCCGCTACAGCTTGTAGCGGTTGGCTTATCAGTTTTTGATCTCCTTATCCTTATGTACTTCCATACTCAATCCAACTGTCATTTATTATCATAAAGTATATTATAAAAATATACAAAATTTTAATTTCTTCTAATATATTAAAAACGTATAGATATATTTTATTTTTTAAGTTAATTTATGAAATAATTACTATAAAATATTAAAAGTAACAAATATAATAATCTAAATGTAATACGTGACTTTTCTTTCATATATTTTTTATTATCTTAAAATGTTTTACTTTTTTAAAATTTTATTATTTATTTTTTTTCTCTCTTTTCTGTTTAAAACTCAAGAAGATAGTGTAAGGTGTGATTTATTAAAAGTGTGTAAAAAATAATATGTATGATTGTGATTATAATTACTGAATTTATTCATCATCAAGTTGTTACAATTATATATATATATATATATATATATATATATATATATATATGTGTGTGTGTGTGTGTGTGTCATCTATTCTTAATTTATATATCACTCCATCCCAAATTAATTGCTCAATTTTAACCATTTTAAGTCAAATTGACTATTTTTAGAATTAATAATTAAGCATATATAAATATATTTCTAAAATTATAAAATTTGGAGTTAGTAATAAATTATATATACTTTCTTTTGGTTATAATCTCTACAACTATATTTTAACAAAAATAGTAAAAAGATTAGTTCTAAAAATAGTCAATTTAACTTAAAATGATCAAAATTAAGCAATTAATTTGGGACAGAGGGAGTAGTATCTTTGCCCAACTTTTCAAGTGAAGACTCGGGAGAGAATGCACTAGCTAATAATCTCTCTATAAATTGGCCAAAAGATCAATTTTCTTAAGTTTAATACCTTTTTACAATGGGATATTACAGTTGGGCCGTTACATGAAATTAAATTTAATAAAATTATAAGATTAGTTTACCATATTATATATCTAATTAAAAAAGTTACCGCTATATAAAATCGCAAAATATATTATTTTTCTGTTTTTAATATCGTTTGCAACATCATTATTCTCAAGTGTTACCGTCTCTCACATCAGTTCTGCATCAGATGATGAGCCTATTTTCATTCCTCATTCAAAGAACTACAGTTTCTCATCCAGACATCCAGTAAATATAAATACCGTATAAACTAATTAATTTACAGAATTGTATGACTGAGGAAAAAGACCCATAAAGTATCCCAAACACTTGAAGTTTGCTACTCTATGAAAAAAAGAAAGAAAGAGGGTTACAGTATTGATCCATAAATGTCACTGATAAAACTGTACTCTCTTTTCCAATATTATATACTAGAGAAGATCTTGCATCTGCCAGAACTAGAACAAGTTATGCTCCCGCATGAAACTTTCTATCTTTTCAACATCTTCTGGGGTGTCAACACCATGAGCGTTATGGTCAACTTTTATCACCTGCAAGAAAACATAATACATTATCTAATTGAGACACTTCTCCGATGTAAATAAAAATCCTAATGATCTATTTTCTCTTTATTTAACTTTTTATTTTATTAAGCAATACCTTCACAAGTTATCATCTTATATAGATGACCATATGTCGACAACAATCTTGATTCATATATATATACACACACACACACACACACACAAGCTAGTGTGTCATAAATGAAGAACATCTCAATGGCTAACAGCCTAACATAACATAAAGGTAATTCTTGGCAACAACCCATGGAAAGGAATCCATTTGTATTGTATGTGCAACAATCTCTACAACTCCAAAGGCCATTAACTCCATATACAATAGAAGTGTTTATTGGGATTGACATAACCTAATATACTTGAGTAGGTAGCAAAGACATGATCACATGAATAGATTGATAAACTAAAGCGAGCTAAGGAATCTAAATTATGTGCAAGTAATGTGAGCTACATTAACTTATTTTAGTGAATTAAATAAAATATCTAATCAAAAAACATGGGAAGATGAATTAGGCATTATGAAATTCGTGAAAACAGGTTTAGTAACCATTTCATTAAAAACCCCGAGAAAGTTATACCCCTTTTTTATATAGATCTACCAAGAAAAAAAGGCATTGGCTTCACAAAATAGATAAACACGAGGAAAAGGACACAAGTCTTGAGGAATCAAGAACAACAGAGATTCTTATTAACACCTTCATCTTATATCCATTCTCAAGGACTTTGAGCTGCTCCAGATCTTCTTCTAATTGCAGCGGAGTAGGTGGCATCTCCGGATATATTCTGAGGAACTTTGAATCATAGCTCTGGGAAGAGATTAAACTCAGCTTTAGTTAACGCAGGGTGACTATTAATGTAGAGAGCACACAACCAATAGCAAAAAGGTGCTGGTGTAAAACCTGAATTCCAAGATGAAGCAAATATGGAAATTGAGGATTGACCTTCCCTGACCTATATCCAGCAGGTAGAAAAATTAGTCAAGTTTTGGTAATTAATACAGTAACTCAGAATAAAAGAACAACTTCAATCAGAAATGACAAAGAAAAGGTACTGACTTATTATGTGGAATCAGTCCTCGTGAGAAATAGATTGCATAACCATTATTATCCACCACGCATTTCACACGATTTGGATCAAATGCATCTTCAGGTTTCAAGGATGTGACAGCAGTGCTAAACACTGCATCTGGAGCAGCCTTCACAAAATTTGAAATTGAATAAGATAAAGCATTCCAGTGGAACATATCACTCAAAGAACATAAAAAAGCTTATTTATCCTAGTTTTAAGGCCCTTACTCTAAATTATTTTTATAAGTATTTTTTTCCTTACGAGTTTTAAAGTTGACATAATCTACTTCAAGGCTCTACGGTATGTTTGAAGGCACATCATAATTCATGCATCTGAGTTCAGATAGAAACATCCATTATAGTTGAATTACATGAACAATAAAAATTTTTTGCTTACACTTCATCATGAAGAAAATGCAAATAAGACCAGAACCAATTTTAATGCTTTCAAAACCCTATTTACTGTTTAAGGCTCAACAAAAGGTCCATTCCTCTGAATATTAACAAAACTGTCCTAGTTCATGATTAAGTAAATATACCTGCAGTGCTTTGACAATCCCATCAATTATATCAGGTTCAATAAGAGGTTCATCCCCCTGTATATTGACAACAACATCATACTTTTTCGCAAGCTTTTGCAGTGCTTCATTACAGCGCTCAGTACCTGTAACCGATAATAAGATAAAATTTATCTACATATGGAACAAAGATTTTGAAAAAGTGATAAGAGGAACAAAAATGGTTCTTACCATTTCGGCAAGATTCGGATGTCATTATCACATCAGCACCAAATCCTCGACAACAGTCAGCAATTTTTTCATCATCAGTTGCCACAACTACACCAGGAAATAGATGAATGAGCACTTAAATAGGAAAAAATAAAACAGAGAGGGATCAGGGTTAATATCATTTCCAAATGATTCACTTAACAGTTTTCAGATGTATTGATGCCTTGAATCCTGTTTAGCAATAATCAGGGCAGTTCTTTTCATTGATCCTGCTTATCTCAGCTTTAATAATCATTTAAACTGTGATTTATGCTGAAGTTATAGTTGCTTATTAATGATTTCTTAGGTATTAGGGAGTGGGGCCATATTTGGTAAAAGTAATATCAAGGGGTTAAAAGTTCTCAAAAATCTGGGCTATAAGTGGTTTTGAAAGAATCCAAAAATGGATCCTCTGGGCTGATTATCACTTTTGGCTCAAATCACTTAACTTTGGTCCAAAAAGCTGAAACAAACAGCCTCGCCTCAATTACTGATTAAAAGAAGCAATAATTTTAAAATAAAAAGAAAGAAAAAAACCTGAAACATGTGGGCTAATTATTATTATGCCTAGTAAAATGAGGGAGGTTGGCATATTTATCTATCCATCTATTTTAGACAAGAAAACTTTATACACTCTAGACTTGCATAAAAAAGGTAGAAAAAACATGTCAATGTGAAGTATATGATAACCAAGCTCCTATCTAGACGTGCATAACATAAAAGAAAACCCAAACGTCTATACACTTCAAGGCAATGAAGGTTACTACTACCACATTTGCCCACACAAGAAAAAATACTCCCATTATAGCCTAAAGACACCAAATTAAATCAAAATGCCATGGCTGTTCAAAGAATCTTGACAAAGCAAATTAAGACTCAAGATAACTATAGATTGAACTGGATACATACCAACATGATCCAATGTTGTTGCCAATTTTGCACGTTCCCATGTTCTCTGTAAAAGAGTATTGAAAGGGGTAAGTGAAGCAAACAAACAGTTCATTTCTCTCAATCAGCAACATAACAATTGCTATTGGAGTTGGTAAAAATATATATGGTTGGATTTGTGATCATTACAAAGATTTAACCTCTCTCTAGGGTGTCTTAGCCTCTTAGGCAGGTACTAAAACAGAGGAAAGAAAGGACTTAAACAATGAAAAACCAAAGATTTAATGTTAATTCTTTCTTTTCCATCCTAATTGCCCTCGGCAAAATATGCAAGTATATTACTTTAAATTTCCAAGATCCAACAGAGCAGGGTAGGAAAAGGTATCAAATGTAGACGCAACCCTCAAATGCAAGCCAGCAAGCAATCAGAAGTTAGCAAGTAATGTAAAAATAATAATTGTTTAAATTGACGTACAAATTTCCCATTCGAGTGACAGAAATAAGATCTAGAGAATGAACAGATAATCTACTTTTGACTATCAATGCCAGCATATTTCGTGTCCGAATGCATGTTCAAAATAATAATTGAAAAAGAAAACATCCGAAAGTGACTCAAAAATAGCCACAATATCAAAATTTCCAAAAAAAAAAAATACCAAAAAAATGCAAATTGAATGGATGAAAACAAAGGATAATGGGGGGTAGAGTAGACCTGGATCATGGGCTTGCCGAGTATCTGAACTAGAGGCTTCCCTTGGAAACGAGTGGAAGCGAAGCGGACGGGTATAATTCCAACGACCCGGCTCCGGAATTTACTGGATCGACCGAGATAAGCGCCGACAGCCACCGCTATTGCGGCTCCGACGGCAATCCCGTGGACAATCCATGCTTTGGCAGTGGTGCTCGAAGAAGAAGAAGAAGAAGAAGATGAAGTACAGATCGACATCGGGTTTATGTATGTATTGTTTAATAAGGAGAAGTAGAAAGGTACTACTTGTACCTTTGGATCCTGGAGCGGAATAATGGAAAGGAAACAGATCGAGTGGAAAAAGAAAGAAAAGGAGAAAAATGAAGAGGAATTTGGATGGAAGGAAAATGGAGAGAAATCAAAACAATACCAATATACTCCACATATATATAACAAGAGTACGTTTTTAGGATTTTATTTATGCGTCATACTTATTTACAATAACTTTTTAAATTTATAATATATGACTTCTCAAATTCATAAAATTAAATATATTATTTTCTTTTTTTAAGAAAAATAAAATAAAATTATAATTGAATTAGAAGCCATGTAAAAAACATCTTTATTTATTACTTCAAACCCAATATCATGATGCATGCTACAAGGTCTTACAATCTTGTTGCTTTTCTTTTTCTTTTTCGAATACCAACTTGAAGAATTAAATCATTGTTCCAAAAAAGCACCGAGAAATATCAAACAGCGAGTATTTTTCATTCCTATTATTTAATTTAAATTTATTCTTTTAATATTTTATGTTTACTTCATGCCTTGCACTTACATATGGGAGCATTATAAATCAGTGAGAATTTATTAAATGTTGACCAACTCAAACTAATTTTTTAAAATAATATATACACCCCTTAAACTATATTACCACCCAAGGCAAAGTATGGTATGTATGTTCTTTATTTTGATCTGTACTAGGAAATTTTTTTATTAAGAAAGTGAAAGAGCCTCTCACCATAAATGTCGTATCTTGGTTCTCTTCTCTTCTCTTCATGTAATAGTTTGATTTAAAGTGGAAACATGCAAGTCAATGGCAAGCAAGATATCATGTATAACTAATGTTTCATTTTATAGTCTGAAAGGGAGCGAGTAAGCATCAGTCTTCAACAAGCTCAAAGAGAACATCACCAAAAGATAACCATTTTGTAAAGGAAGGTTTGACCTCATGTCATGCGTTGGTTTTACTTAAATGTTTAGAGATATATAATCTGGGATGAAGAGGAGGTCGATGAATATGATTAGTAATGTATTAGAAGTGGTCCTAATGGAGCAATTGTTATTAATAAATAAACATTTAGTCTGGGAAGAGCATCACATATACAACAAGCAACAAAACCAGACTATATTTTAGCTCAAAGATATATATAAACACGAGCCATCCACTTCTTAAATTACAGACATCAAACTCAATAATGAAAAAAGAATTACATGTGAGAAACAAATTGTATAAGAGATCAGAATAACAGGATGAAAGTAGGATCTTTCACAATCTACAATATACGTGGTAACAATACAGTAAGTTCACAATCAAAGATAAAAAAAACTTCTAACAAACTCACGACCATGCTCTGAAAGAATGGATTAATACGGTTGGAAGCTTTGTCCTAGAACCATCCTCGATAAGGCCTATCGGTATCAGCTAAGTAGCACACATCTCATATGAGATCTAGCATTGCCATCAACTAAAAGTTAATCCGGTTTCAGTTTGTTTGGCCCGAGGAATTGAAACACCCCGAGGAGTTGTGACGCCAACTACCAAAGAAAGTTGCACTCCAGGATATGTTGTTGTTCTTGCAGAGCTAAAATGACACTTTATAAGTGGTTTTCAATTTTATGAGGATATGCCGTGTTAGTGGATGCCTGGAAGCCCTGAGATTTAGGCATTACTTGGTTACTATTCCACAACCCACGCCTCTTTTCAGCAGTCCTCGTCTACTATTCACGTTTGATCAACAATCTTAGTCACCTGTTCCTTCTTGTATATAAGGATGAGGTAGCTTCTGCTCTAACCCCTCATTCATAGAGGCATTGTCTATCTCGCTAATGCCCAACAGATCTTCCCAAACCAGTATATATTGCAAGCACAAGTAGCACTTGATGACCCTATGTATCCCAAAAATGAGTTGTAAATATAAGCAACAGTTCAAAAGTAATTTGAAAATATAGAGTTGATAAAAGCAGTACTCTATCCATTGTCAATGCATACATCTACTTAGACTATACCTTGGTCTCTAGGAAGCCAAGGTCAGTTTAAGACCATAATCCAATTGACAATGTCTATAACACTCTACATAGTAATAATCATCTTCAAGGATTATGATGAATTCAAAGCAATTGGAAAAGTTTTAAGATATAAAGAAACAACTATATATCTTCTCCTAGGACATTTGTACTGATCACTTAATTAGAAAGAACTAAATATACATTCCAAAATAAAATTAAATTTGAAGCAAATTTAAATTATTCATTTAATACTAGTTTAGATAATGTAATAACGTAAATTATAAATTATATAAATATCATTGCTCATCACAGGACTCATTATTTCAATACTTCAAAAGTCCAATGAATTACATTTGGAAAATCAAACTTGAACTGATATTAAAAATTGGACATTTAGCCTTTAGGCCTATAAACTTACTTTGATTATTACCATATAAAGTACCCTCCCAATTCAAAATTCATAATCAAATGAAAGCAGTAGTGCGATTTTCCAAATTCATAATCAGTGGAATTGAATAATGATAAATACTCACAACCGTTTGATCATAGCCTGGTCAATGGTGGTCGAGCTCTCAAACTGCAACACTGAACTCTGAAGCAACAAGTACAAGTACAATACAGATATGCAGAGGAACAAGTCCAATACAGATACAATGTTTGACCTAAAGCAAATTAAAAGAACTGCAACACTCCAAAACAAAAAGAACTGCACCACCCTGAAACAAACAGAGGGTAGAGGTACTTGCCCTAAACCAAATAAATCTGAAGCTGCAAAAGAGAGAAAAACCTAGTGATTGTTGTGATAAAGGAAAGGAAAGAAAAAGGCCTAAACCAAATAAATCTGAAGCTACCAAAGAAAAAAACAGAGAGAGAAAACCTAGTGCTTGTTCTGATAAAGAGAAAGGAAAGAAAAAGGATTAGAGGCCCTGTTGAGAAAAGGAGAGATATAGAGGCGGCTAATCCAAGCTATCACAAGTTGACCACCACCACCGCAGATTATGGCGAGCCGAGCACAACAACCGTCGCTTACTGAGATGGGAATTGATGGAGATAGGGGAGTTGAACGAAGGAGAAACCGAAACAAACATAAATGTTTAATTGTCTTTTGGGTGAGTTAATTTTAATATATTTATTTAAAAAATGTTTCTATTATAACAATAATTTAGTAGTAGTAAGTATGCTTAATTTTTTATTTCATTTTTTTTTTGTTTTTTTGTGTGTAATTTGTAGTCTAAATGATGGAGCTCTAGGGCTCTGAGCCAATAAGCCCAATTTTTCTACTTCTTGAGTCAGAAGAGAGCTGCTTAATGGAATTTTCCTTAAATACCCTGTACAATAGTAATAATTTACAAGTTATATTCAAATACATGAGACCATGAACCATCTCCCCTTACACCCTACTTCAGCCATAGACAACATTATTGATATTAGATGAATACTGAGACTAGAGGGAATAATAAATAATTCATTATATGATGATCTTGCTTCCTTTATATCAAAATCTTGTCGTTTTAAATTTGTAATAATTGATTATTTGTTTTTTATGTTGCAAAAGGTTTAACTGTTTTTTTAAATTTCAATTAGTCTTAAAGTGAGTTTTATTAGCAATGAATATTGTTACTTCTTCAAGACCATTGAATATATAGGGAGCAACATGAATATATTTTGGTGTCCATTGTTTAATTTTCTGATTATTTTTTCCGTTCAAAGTTTTGGGTACTTGTATTTAATAATAGGTATAATTAATCTCAATCAAGCAAAGAGAATTGTTTTGTTTTGTTGGTTGTATGGCCTCGTAGATGTAGTCAATTTGCATATTGAAGGATCTTGTTATTGGTTTAGTTGATTTTTATTGTTTAGAAGAGATTATTACTAAATAACTTTTGTGATATATGTGATTAGTTTTGTATATAAAAAAAAATATTCAAAAATTCAATCACTTGTGTTCTAATTAGACAAAACATTCATAAATAATACTAATTATAATAATAGTAAAAAAAACAATTGAATAAAATAGTTCTGAAAGTTGAAATAGAAAAAATACAATTAGACAAAACATTCATAAATAATACTAATTATAATAACAGTAAAAAAAAAACACTTGAATAAAATAGTTCTTTTAAAATAGAAAAAATACACTTATTAAGATGTTTGGGAAAGATTTATTATCTAATAATTTATTTTGTCCAGTTTAGCCTTCAAACAGAGCACATTCCTTTTCTTCTTTCTTTTTCCTTGCCAGAATTAGTTCTTCACTTATTTTTTTATCACTAATTAATTTCTCTCACCTCTGCAATATTTGGTTTGTATTGAATCAAATTCCAGCACTTTCTTTTCAAAAAAAAAAAATTAATATTTGGTTTTTCCGGTATGTAGATTAAATTAATTTTTACTTTGTTCTTTGGTTTCATTTCTGCAAAATCTTGATTTATATTGTGATAAAAATAGTCAGAACTTGTAATTTTTCTTTCTTCACTTGCAAATAATTCCTACTATTTGATATTTTTATTGATAATGATATATTGGTGTTTAAGTACTTTTTCCTAATTTAAAACAAAAAACTCAGTTGAGAAAAAGGCGTAAAAAAAAGAAGTAAAAGTGCTCAAATGAATTTTGAGCCATTATTTGTATCTTTGTTAGATGAACAATTGAGATTAAAGTCACGACAAGTTTAGAGGAAAGGTGGCAGAACCAACAAACCTTAGTTGTTTTAATGTTATTCTTTACTTTTACCAAAGAAAAAATAAAAGGCAAATAATATTAATAGGGCAAGAATGATATACACAATGTGTATATAAACTTTGGGATACATGTTTTCTTCAATTGCAACAACAAATTCCCCAACAAATTCCCTTTACTACCGAATTTAAATATGATGTTGAGAGCTTTCTTATAAATTTTTTGATTCAGCCTTTCCTCACCCTCCCTCTATATTTATTTCGTTAGAAAACTAGGTTTTGAATAGAGTGGGAGAGATACATTAACATACTAATTTTTTTTTCTTTTTCTTGGTCGTGCAATGGATGATGATTGTTAGTGATCTAATGAGGTAAAATGCAAATATGGCCACTGTACTTTATGTGTTTTTGGGTATTGAGCCTCTTTCTTTTGGTCAACACGAAACTAGCCCCTTTCAAGAAATTTGGATATTGAACCCTCATGTGCCACATGTGCGTTGAGTTTTGGCCATGAGACCACTCGAGCACCACAGGCCTAGCTACTAAATTATCCAGAGAATATAGCTATATACTAAATCAATTCATTTCCCACAACTTAAAACACACACTAACACACCAAGAACACACACATACAAATTCAAACACACACTAACACACCAAGAACACACATAAATTCAAACACACACTAACACACCAATACACAGTAATTAACCAAATAAAACATAAAATTAAATATATAATTCACTTGAATTATAATAATCTAACTTAACAATTAAAACTAATCAATCTAATAAAATTCATGAACCCATGATTCATTTTCATTTTCAAAAACAACAATTTTCAATTCACCAAACTTCTCAAAAGATTCCTCCCCACCAAAATCCAAATAGACCGGCGTCATTGTCATTGGCGCCGACCGAGCCGGCTTAGCTGCCGCGACCCGGCTCACCTCCGATAACATCCCGTTCCTCCTTGTAGAAGCTTCCGACGCCGTCAGTGGTCGTGGTCGTACCGACGTTGACTGCTTCCTCCTCAACCGCGGCTTCCAAATCTTTATCACAGCTTATCCAGAAGCTCAGACGCTCCTCGATTACGAAGCTCTGAACCTCGATTACAGCTTTGACGGTTCAGATCTTGCAATCTGTGCAGCGGAGGAAGGGCATATCTTGCAATCTGGGTTTTATTTTGAATTGATGTTTTGTTTAAGAAAAAGAGATGTTTTATATTTTTTAAAGATTAGTTGTACTTGAAGGGGATCATTATGTTCCTTACAGTAACTTTCCATTTAGTAGTGACCCTTCTTCTGCTAAGGAAAGAAAGGGGGTCGCCGGCCGATTTTGCAGGGGCTTACCAGGTATGTGGAGCCGGGTAAATCGTTGGCTATTATGGGGCCTTCTGGCTGTGGCAAGTCTACTCTTCTTGATATATTAGCAGGTATATATGTACACCAACCTAAGCACTCTGATTTTAGAATTTCTAGCTAATTTTCATGAAATTAGAGATAAAGAGTTTTTTATGATCTGTATTGCCTTATAGAAACTGTTCTATACTTGTCTTATATTTTTATCTATGTACGCATATAATTTCAGGCAAGGTTCTAAAAGGCGCTAGGCGGGAGGCGGGCGGCCGGAGGGGGCCTAGCGCCTAGGGGACCTAGGCGGGGCCTAGGCGGGATTTTTATTTTATGTCAATTTTAATATTTTATCTTATATTTATCCAAACAAAACAATAATATAAAGCAAAACAATCTATAATAAAGATAATAAAGGCATTTGCTTAAAGTTCAAACACATATCCATATTGCTAATGTCAAAGTTCAAACACAAACATGTAATTGTTCAAAGTTTAAACACAAACAAATAATCAAAAATACAAACTAATATTCCTCATCTCCATATCTCTCTATATCTCTAACTCTTCTTCTCCATATCCTCCAAGATAATGTCTCCATCGGACTCACACTCATACTCCTTCAAGATCACCCACGACATTATTTTGTAACTTAGTTATTAAAATAAAAATAAAAAACAATTGCAGCTCTAATTTCTCCGCCTATGCCACGCATAAAGGCTTAATTTCTCCACCTTGTTCGTCTATGCCCCGTCTAGTCCAACCTAATTTCCCAGAGGGATTTTTTTGCCGCCTTGGGCCTAGACGAGGTGCCTAGACGAGACGCCTAGGCGGCCTAGGGCCTAGGCGTGGCGGGAGGGGGGCCTAGCGCCTAGGCGGGGCCTAGGCGGACCTAGGCGGGGATTTTTAGAACAGTGATTTCAGGTGTATTGGTGTGTTAGTGTGCGTGTGTTTGAATTTGTATGTGTTGTTGGTGTGTTTTAAGCTATGGGAAATGAATTAATTTAGTATATAACTATATTCTTTGGGTAATTTAATAGCTAGGCCCGTGTTGCTCGGGTGGTCACATTGCTAAAACTTCAAACACGCCATGTTTTTGGGAATTAATTTGGTTAAAGTACATGTCAGTGGTGCCACGTGTGCACCTAAAGTTCAGTGATTACATTTGTATTTTACCCTGATCTAACGTGACAACGAATTATGAACTGTTGTTTTGTAGGCGAAGTAATGATATTGATTACTTAGGCTTAGGTAACTATGTGAATAATAGGGATAAATTTGTTAAGAAAATAAAAATTGTCATGTGCCTATCACTTTTGCCTAATTAAATATAATTTTACAAAAAAAAAGATAAAAAAAATTCCAAAAATCATCTCTAATTTTTTTTTTAAATTTATAATAATTGCAATTATTTTATTTTTTTTACAAAATCTTTATTTGCTTGACGGCGCACTTTTTGCACTGGTGGTGGAAATTCTACAAGCATTGAAAAAGTTTAAAGTCAAGTAGTCAACAAGCAACTTCAACGTAGAACCTCTGTCCCTGCCACAAATTTGAACATCACCGACTACCACCAGAAGTGGGTAGCCGGATCTAATCACATCTATAATGATTTTAATGACGGGAAGTGTCGTTGAATTGGTGTATGACTTCATAATGACTTGGAGCCAACACGAGGCAAGGTTGAAACGATGGTGGTTGAGATATCCTGATGGTGAAAATTTTGGTAGTTATAGTCTTTATACGGGCTTACTAGTCGGCACAGTGAGTGTCGCCAACAACGCACTTGATACCTCACATATTGAAAAACCTTTTCACCTTGATATCTTTGTTATCGCATTAGCTGCAGTCATCTTGGTTGAAAAGTCCTTGAAATGTAATGATAGCATTTTCGTCAAAAAACATACTAGTGAGATTCGTAAAATTCACATCTCAGTACTTGTGAATATAGAAAAAGTAATAATAGTATTAACATTTATTTTTCTTCTTTTTAATTGCTAGTATCTAATAATATTAAAAAAAAATTCTCTGACTTAGAGAATCATTGCTTATCAAATTATGAGGAATTTCAAAATAATCAAGATACGTGCCTTCGTGTTGTTCAAATTCTTTCAACTTATACAGAATTTGGATACCAAGCTTTTTGCCATGTAGACCAGACTTATTACATACTCAGTTATCTATTTCTTAGAGGAATAACATATTATTATTGTAAGTAGCTTAAATAACACATTAGGCTGTTACTATGCCTCAACAATTGTTTTTAATTATTTGGTTGGGTAAATTAATAAATTTAGTTTATATGAGAATTATAAGCTATATTATTTTTCCAATTTGATATTTGTTGGGATTTATGATGTATTAGAAAGCACAACAAGCGTAATTGAGTGTTTTTCTACAGGTTCTAGAAGATGTAATCAAGAATAGTTGAAACGGCCGGTTCAACAGCTAGATGACATGAAAGACTATTATATATAATCAAGTTAGTCCATGTCATCTCGCCGGTGACCCGGTAACCCGTTCCAACTATTCCTAATTACATCTTCTAAAACTTGTAGAAAAACACTCAATTACTTGTGCTTTCTAATACAACATAAATACCAACAAATACCAAATTGAAAAAATAATATAGCTTATAATTCTCATATAAACTAAATTTATTAATTCACCCAACCAAAGAATTAAAAGAAATGTTAAAACATAGTAACAGCCTAATGTGTTATTCAAGCTACTTACAATAATAATATGTTATTCCTCTAAGAAATAGATAACTGAATATGTAATAAGTCTGACCTACATGGCAAAAAACTTGGTGTCCAAATTATGTGTAGTTAAAAGAATTTGAACAACACGAAGACACGTATCTTGATTATTTTGAAACTCCTCATAATTTGATAAGCAATGATTCTTTAAGTCAAATAATTTTTTTTTAATATTATTAGATATTAGCAATTAAAAAGAAGAAAAATAAATGTTAATACTACTATTACTTTTTTTATATTCACAAGTACCGAGCTGTGAATTTTACGAATCTCACTTGTATGTTTTCTGACGAAAATGCTATCATTACATTTGACAGACTTTTCAACCAAGATGGTTGCAGCTAATGTGATAGCAAAGATATCAAGGCGAAAAGATTTTTCGATATGTGAGGTTTCAAGTGCATTGTTGACAACACTAACTGTACCGACTAAGAAGCCCATATAAAGACTGTAGCTACCAAATTTTTCAGCATTAGGATACCTCAACCACCATTGTTTCAACCTTGCCCCGTGTTAGCTCTAAGCCACTATGAGGCCATATACCAATTCAATGACACTCCCCGTCACTAAAATCATTATAGACGTGATTAGACCCATCGTGGCTACCCACTTTTGATGGTAATTAGTGATATTTGAATCTATGTCAAGGACAGGGTTTCACATTGAAGTTCTTGACTTTTAAACTTCTTCAATGCTTGCAAAATTTTCACCACCCGTGCAAAAAGTACGCCGCCAAACAAATAAAGATTCCGTAAAAAAAATAATTACAATTATTATAAATTTTATTAAAAAATAGAGGAAATGATTTATGATGATTTTTGGGATTTTTATCTTTTCTTTTTGAAAAATTATATTAACTAGGCAAAAGTAATGGGCACGACAATTTTTATTTTCTTAACAAATCTATCCCTATTATTTGTGACGCCCCCAAATCCGTGTGCTCGCCACAGCTACAGCGGATATGTTGCTCACTCCAACACATCATCCATAAAATCTACCAATAATTATATTGGTTTAACTAGTTTATTACAGACATTACATCAAATACTTTACCTCCATCCTTGGATCACAACATGGTCTCTACTTCTTTCTTTAATACCAAACTCCTTCTAAGTATAGATATTATAGACTCACAATACTGACAACTAGATCGTTCCCAGAAAAGAAGGGGTCTTCCGTTAAAACGACGCTCAATTAAATAACCCATTTCCTCATCAAAACTTTCTAAACATTGCCAATAATGCTAACTGTCTGATAATATACTATAATCATTGTTCATAGAATTTACCATACGTTATGAGTTAAGGAACTTGCCCAAATAATGAGTTTAAGAACTCGCCATAGTATTATGAGTTCAAGAACAAATCAGAAACTTACCATACGACTATGGGTTCAAAAACTTACCATACTACTATGAGTCACGAACTTACCATAATAGTATGAGTTCAAGAACTCGCATACAACCTTAAAATCCATCAACTTAAATGTAAAAATCACAATACATTTCGATAATAATTCCCAACTCTTTTATTCATATTTCCAAAGTTTATTACAACTTACATCCTATTACAAATAAAGAAGACAATGATAACATGCTTCTTAATCTATCTACTCTTTTTTCCTTTACTGCCAGACTCTTCTGGTAAATCTTTCTCAGCTGCAAATTAAGAATATTTGCAAGAATGAGCTAAAAATTGTTCAGCAAGTCTAAAAAATTCATAACTATTCTAATTCAAAGAGTAAAAGCTCAACAAAAGATATAACAGTTGTTCAAAATAATAAACTGAGTGGTTGTCAAACCAAGAACCAATAATAAATCTCGTCCCCATCTCATCAATACTACTACAAAAGTGCCATCAATGTGTATCGGTTCCCCGATAATTAAACATTGATCGTGCTTCACAGTATAGAATTCGGTTAGCCGACATATCATTCATTCTCCTTAATATAAGGGTTGCTCAACTCAATTACTAACATACAGACTCCGTCCCAAAACAATTTGGTTTGGTACATAAACTATCTCAAATAAAGAATTATAACAATTCAATATCGCAACAATAAATATTCCGACGGGAATAGCTCAATTCTTGAGTTAAGCCAAATCAAATGACAAATAACTCCTTTTACTAAAACATTTCGCATAACACAATGAACTTCACAAATCAAATGAAATTCAACAATTTAAAAGCACGTTGTTGCACGAAGTGCAAATAAGAGTAAGATGACTTGCCTGATTCACCTCTACCATTTATGCTAATTTTGTGTTCCTCGTTCAACCTACATACGTAATGAGGTTGACATACTCATTAGTCACAATATGACTCTTTAAATTGGCTCACTATAACTAGCCCCTAGCCATAGAACCCTAACTTCAAATTTTTACCTTTTGTGTTAACCGATTTCAAAACTTGTTTAATTCATAAATAATTCATATCAACTCGGAATTGGCTCATCTTTGGACAGTGACTTATGTTTCCGACTTCAAAACTTGTTTAATTCATATCAACTCGAAATTGGCTCATCTTTGGACAGTGACCTATGAATAACACGGTCTAACTACCCGTATAGGTGGCATGAACCCCAAAATTTTCGAGTTCAAAAAGTCCGAAAACAGCCCCCTTTACTGTTCATTAGCAGATTCAAAAATAAGCTTTACCCCGGCTCGCTAACTTCCATATTAATGAATTTTAATGTCGTTCTTTTTGCTAAGTTTAGCTAACTTCCATATCTACAACTTTGCTTTGTATTTCATATCCAAATTCCAAACATATGATTTTATATGATTTTTACAAAAACAGTTTGACCCATAGGATTTTGGCAGCTTGACCCAAACTGCTTCAAACATGCACTACGGACACTATACAAGGTATTTTTGAGTGATACTTTTTCTTGTGTCTTCGTAACTTCCCCCTCTACAACTTTGCTATATATTTCACGATCAAAATCTAACCATATGAGGCTGAACACCTCTTACAAAAACTTGTAAAAACAAGGTTTCATAGTTCATGCTTTACTTGCTAGAATTAGTTGTCTAATGAACTACTTTGCTAGCTAATCATGCTATAAGACTTGCTAACATTAACATACAATTCGTAGACCTTAGCACAATACATCATGATTTCTATCATACGGATATATGAACGATAATTAACGATACAACGACAAATCTTAAATTACCTCTTGAAGTGCAAGCTTTACAAATTTCTTGATTATGCAAGACTTTGATTTCCCTCTCTCAATTACAATTGCTCTTACTATGAATTCTCACTTAATACTTCTTGGTGAATTGATGAAGATTATTTAGCAAGGGTTGAGGGTTGTATTTATAGGCCAACAAGGTGTAGCCACCAAGTCTTGTGCCTTTACAAGCTACTCCATACAAGAGTGGCCAACAAGGCCACCAAGCTACACCACACACAAGTGGCCAACAAGTTAAGCCACACACAAGTGGCCAACAAGGCCATGGCCTACCAAGCTTGTGTCTTGCAACAAAAGACTTGCCCACAAGAGGCCACATCTCTCCTTTCTATGCTTGACAACACTTAAAAGCTAAACAAAACCACTTGACAACTCTAAGGTGCAAGACAAGTTATCTTGCTTACAAACTATGCAAGTATTACAACCTTCCAAAATGGCCTCCCTTATTCCTCCAAAATCCTGCCCCCACCAAGTTTGATTAGGTCAAACTTGGTTTGTTTCTAGCTTGCTTTCTAGTTCGATTTTTAGTTGGTTTTCCTAACTAATCCGGTTAGCCAAAATGTTGATTTTGACTTTTTATACTTTTAAATAGTAATTGCGTATTTACACTCCGTATAAATACTATGGCGTAATACGAAATGTCGTAAAAACAAACATATAGAAGTCGAATATAAACCTTTGTGACAATCTTATGAATGAGTATCGTTTCCTTTCTCAATTCATTATTTCCTGTTGTTTTTTGATCTTGTTCTACACATTTATTTTTACCAACATATTTGCCTTTGGATAGTGACCAGTGTTTTAAAAGTCGTTAAGCGGACCTAGTGTACACTAGGCGGTCTCATTTATTTATTTTTCTACTATATATACTTGTCATACTATACAAAACATCAGAACGGCTTGACTTCAAGGAGAACATCGAGATGCCATTGAGATCAAATCAATAGGTTACCATCTCCCTTGCCCTCTAGGGCCCACATTCGAACTAACTAGCCGATGATGGACCGAATATTAGTAGATGTTATTTTTAAAAAATTTAAATGGAAAATCACCCAAAAAAATCTTTTAAGACTTAAAAAATTCATTTCAAGCATTGTACATTTTCAAAGTAGATTTTTGATTCTGCCTAGGTGGGGCACCTAGGGACTAGGCAAAGATTTTTGGAATGTTCATAGTGACCTTATAGGGTATCATATTGGGAGAGGCATACATATCATTTGTTTTTAAACTATCAAAACATTTTCAAAACAAGCTAAAAAGGTTTTTCAAACTACAACATGTACATATCTTCCTAAGCAATATTCATTGTATTTCTGATATTACGATTAAACCCGACTTGACACATCTTGTGCGAGTATGATCAGGTATGCTCGGTGATTTGGAAATGGTATTACCTACACGGCATGACTAATACTATTTGGGGTGTACAGGATTCTCTATATGCCAGATATCTCACCATTGCTCTTACTGTTATGCGGTTTGTGTATGCCTTTCTACATTGATACTCTTATTAGTTACTAGATAGGCTCGACTTTGTGCCTGCCTCTCACTGATTATTTTTGTTGGACGATGCTTTCTCTTGGTCAGCCGAGAAAGTGGTAAGGTGGGTACTCTCCACATATTATTAACATCTTGCACTAGTAGAGATTTTTCCATTTCCAAATTAAAGTTTATTCATTAATTCGGTTTTCCCCCCTTCTGTGTGTTGCCCCCGTGGAACCCCGATTGCCGAAGTAGAAGGTGTAAACCCCGATTGCCGAAGTAGAAGGTGTAAGCGAAGAGATGAGTTTGTCCCTCCTTATCCAGGAATGACCGACCCAACGGCCAACTCTTTGCTGGTGGATTAGCGGGCTAGCAGACAGTTCAGCATAGATAGTACAAAGAGGAATGAAATGCGCAAATAAACCCATAAACTATCGGGATTGCAACCTCTGGGTGATGTGTGAATTGAGTTTTACATGGCTCTATTATTTTTATAACCATAATTACACACTGGATTGCAAATTTCTTAGTTTCTAGACCTAATGAAATACTGAATTATATCTGAATCTTAGAAACTTTTTGAAAATATTATTATAACAACTACTGAATTGTGACACTAAAATTTTTATGGAATTAATGTTCCAATCATGGTATTTACTAAATACTATTATTGGTTTAGTTTACTAAATTGCTTTTTGCATATCACCAGTCTTGAATATACTCTTATACTAGGTTTCGAGATTTCTTCATTCTTCGTGTTGTACGTTTGAATTCTGTTTCTATAATATGTATATGGGCTGATGGGCATTTGGCTCACTGCCATTTTTCTCCCAACATGTGTGCAAATAAGCTAGCCTATAAGGAGTGAGAGAGTTATAGAAAGGATTTGTTAGTGTACTTTGATCTTTTCTTTTGAATTACTAAATTTGGTTTTATAGTTTTTGACCTGGCTCAGGTATTACGTATTGGCGAATTGTTTCCTAAATTTAGAGACTTAATCATTATTTATCATTTAGTACTAATCAAAATGTGTATGCATTATTAATTACACTCGAAAAAGAACTCATTCGGGATGCAGAGTACGCAATAACAGAGAAGAAATACCACAAAAACAAATGTCATACATATTACACTGTTATAAAGAGAATCAATATGGAAGGCATACAAGAAAAAACTCATAACTCAAACATGATTTTATAGGATAGAAAATTGTGGTCTTGAAAATGCATACCTTCTCTTTCATCATGGACCCAGATATCGATCCAACTGCCCAGGATAATGTGTACAGACTGGTAGGACTCCAATTCTCTCCATTTAAATGTACAACTTCTTTAGCATCTATATAAAGAACACAGCTTTAAAAAGTAGCAATTTCATGTTGCCATCTTTACTGAAAAACTGAATTAGAACATCAAACATACCTGCTTTTCAGTATCTTCATGGTCAAGATGTAACAAGTAGATCAGTGTTTCCCTAATGCTCTGAAAAATAATGACGTTCATCAATCATAGACAAAATAAGTTAACAGATCTAATGCAAATCATTATCAAAACAACATGAATTACCAATAAAATTATTTAGTTCAACAATTGTGTCTAATTGTATTTAGTTGAAGATGTGGTCCATCTAAGGTTCATCCTCATTGAATTAGAAGCCATGTAAAAAACATCTTTATTTATCACTTCAATCCCTAGTATCAGGTGTTCAAGCCCTTATTATATATGAATGCATGCTACAAGGTCTTAGAATCTTCTTGCTTTTCTTTTTCTTTTTCGAATACCAACTTCAAGAATTAAATCATTGTTCCAAAAAAAAACCACTGAGAAACATCAAACAGCAAGTATGCTCAAGTCCACGCCCTATAAAAATAGCAGCACCATTCATTATCTACCCAAGTCTCCATTCACAAAGTACATGCATAGGACATTTGGGATATTGTTGAACAGGAATCCAGTTACACATTTGCAGACACATATAACATCCCACATAGGAGACATCAAGCCTATTGCTACGGTTTAAGCGAGAAACTACATTATCCAAACTTAAAGAAAAGATAGAACAACTAATTTCTCTTAATTTTTCATGACAAATAACAATAATCACCTTAAATTGCACAAGGACATCATTGTCTTTAAAAGTTTTATGGACAATCTTTCCATTTTCATCCTTAACAATTAGAACCTCCTTGGGCTTTACCATGTGACAGATCATAAGTAATCTCAAACTTGACAACGGATTAGCATATAGCTTGCTTGACACGATGCAAAAGTTGTGAACTGAGACTAGCAACCATAGCATGAGGCAACAGCATCTGTTTAATAAGGCCATAAAAAAGAACATGACATCAATAAGTAGTTCATAGAATAATAGTTTTCCTAATAAGCACATATGTATCAATTGAAAATGCAAAACTTCAACATAAAATTATGCAAATACAATTATGTCATTAGGCAAATAGATATATGTACTAATCGGCATATCCAATGGCCTTATTTGAACCATATGACATAATCACAATACTGAAGACTCTCTGATAGACCTAGCATAAACTCTAGAAAATTCTACCAGGTTGCAACCAATAATCCAAAAGGTACAACCAGAAAGATTGACAGTTAAAAATGCAACTTTAGACCATTTGACATTAGAAGTTTGTTATCAATCAGTCATATAATTTTTCCCTTCATTCTATTCCAAACAGACAAATATCCCTTCATAAATGTAAATACCTGACAGAAATTGAAATATTAGTGTGTCCCAATAATATTTAATGTACAATAGCAAGGGCCTCAAGTCAATTCAAAATAAAGATATGGGCTGTTGTTTTAGAATATTCTAGTTTGAGTATTGCGTGGATAGTTGGTTATCTTGGTGCACTTTAGCCTAACTAGTACAGGTTAGTGAGTAATGGATCATATTAGTCTTTTTATATAATACCATAAATTAAGGAGCATAGATTGTGTGATGTCGATCAGATTTTATGAATAGAAATCGCTTAAACCATTCTCTTTCTATTTCTATACTCTCTCTGCCTTATTTTTACTGTATTTCAACATACTGTTGCCTATTTCTCATTAACTGACTTCTGAATTGAAATCAAGTCTGGATCAAGCTTGATCCTGACATAACTTTCACGTCAACCACCTTAAGGCTGCAGAGAAGAAACATTTGCCTTTATACTTTTACATTCATTCCTATTATTTTAATTTGAATTTATTCTTTTAATTTATTTTTATATTTTTGTTTACTTCATGCCTTGCACTTACATATGGGAGCATTTTCAACCTATCAAAACTAATTTTGGACAAAAGGCGGTTGACTTGAGTTGAGTTGAGTTGAGTTGAATTGAAGACACCTCCAAGTAAAATGATATCTTTTTTTAAAATTTAAAAAAGTACTAAAATAGAATTGTCAACTTCCCCTGTCACGACAAATCTTAAAACACCACGCCTACTTTAAAGAGAGTGGAAGATAGGGGACTTAGATCAAGGGGTTAAAATATGAAATTGTAAAAGTATGCATGTAGATTCAGTACTTATAATACGATAACATGAAGTCATATTGTTAGAGCCAGGATAGAATCATTATAAGGAGAATATTTAACAAATACAGAATACAGGATATCAACTTTCAAACTTACCGTTAACAACTGCGATACAATTAATAATGGGAAGTGTTAAATCCACACTGTTTTTTGTTATTTCCGCACATATGGCCCACACATTAACCATGGTGATACAACTATAGTAAACTAACAAAGATACAAAATTAATTTTTCAAAAGTACCCTCACTTTCTCAGTGGGTGAACATGGATGAATTTTGGTGTCTCAACTTTCTCTCTCTTCTTCCAAATTAATTTTCTCTCTCTTCTTTCAAACCCATTACCGAAATGGGTCTCCTTTTTCTTTCCTTCTTCTACTAATCAAACATTTTGATGTCTCAACTTTCTCTCTCTCTTCTTCCAAACCCATTACCGAAATGGGTCTCCTTTTTTTATCTTTTTTTCCTTCTTCAGTTAATCAAATGCATTTCAAATGATATACATACAATATATATACATATATATATATATATATGTATATATTTACACATAAAGAGAAAACTCCGAGTTCCGAAAATGGGTCTCTGTTTTTTTCCTTCTTCTGCTAGTCAAATGCATTTCAAATGATATGGATACAATATATATACATATATATATGTATATGTATATATACACATATATATATATATATAGAGAGAGAGAGAAAACTCCCAGACCCAAAATGAGCCTTCTTTTTTTTCCTTCTGCTAATCAAATGCACTTCAAATGATATACATACAATATATATACATATGTATGTATATATATACACATATAGAGAGAGAAAATTAGAGGTGATTGTTGAGCATACCAATTTGAATTTGATGGATGAATGGGTTGTTGCACGATTCGACTTTCAAGGTTAGTTTGTGGTGGATCTGTGATGGTTTTCATGGGGGTTTCTACTAATTTTGTGGTTGGATCTGTATGTGCATAGGAAGTTAGAGAAGAAGAGTTAGAGATTTGGAAGGGGAGAGAGAGAAAGTTGAGACACCAAAGTCCATCTATGTTCATCCACTGAGACTGAGAAAGTGAGGGTAATTTTGGAAAATTAATTTTGTATCTTTGTTAGTTTACTGCAGTTGTCTCACTATGGTTAATGTGTGGGCCATATGTGCGGAAATAACAAAAAATAGTGTGAATTTAACACTTCCCTTAATAATCCCTAACAAGGAGTTTATCATACCTGCTGTCCCATCATGTTGTCTGTTGCTGCAGGATTATACAGATTATGGAGTGGCTCGAAAAGTTCTAATACCAAGGAGTTCCAATAATTCAAGCAAATCTGTCAAATAGCACGTGCAGCAATTACTGATTGATAAAATTCAAATATTGTTAGTTCATCAAATCACTTGGGCGAAATGCATTAGAGCCCGAAGGAGCAACACTTTTGGTTCTAGTGATTTCCTTCTACTGCACAAGAAGTTTTTCTTTATGTTGCTAAACCACACAAAAACAGAAGTAGTTAAATATAAACATACCTTAGAGACTCCAGTATCATCCACATATGAAATGTCAATGAGATATTTCAGACCCATTAGCAAAGCATCTATATATGTTTCTGTTGATTCAAGAACTTGATTATGGTACTGCATAAAGAAGACATTATTAGTAAAGTTGATAAACTCTTTGGGAACTAAAACACCACAACTAACTCTTTGTGAGCCCTTATATGTGAAAGAGGAGCACATATGACAAAAGAAGTGTGTGTGCACTTATTGGACCCTAAAGAACCAAATGGATTCGACTCGAACACGAAAAGGGGGAATTGGACAAAACATGGGTTTTCCCTTTTGGGGGGTCGGCCATGATTTCCCCCTTTAATGGTCGGCCATGGGCCTTCCCCTTAGGGGTGGCCGGCCTCTTCCCCTTTTAAGGGGTCCTAGCTATACATGTTTTCTCCCAACTTGAATAAAGAACATGCCTACTCCAGATTTTCATTGTTCAACAGACAAAAGAATATTTAAGGGGATATTCGTGGAGATTTTTTATGTTATTATCACTACCTACTTAAGGAATTCAGAATTGGTATTAATTTGGGAATTGAAGACTATAGACACCAAATGGACAGTGGTGTTAGAGGTCTAAGAGAGGTGGATTTGGATGCCTGCTTATGGGCTTACATCAGATCATATACCACACATACTCAAGAAAGTATTGCAAAAGGTCTCAGATATCTTGTTTCTAAAAAAAAATTAGGTGAAAATTTTTGTTTAAAAAGTAGGCCATTTTGTTATATAAAATAGAAGATACACAATATGGGGGGACAAGAAGTTCACCTTCACTGACTAATGAAAACAAGATCGAAAGATCAATTTAAAAAGTACAATGCACCAATCTCTACAAAGATCAATCAGAGGTACCCCCCTAAAGGCCCCGTAGCTGACTCCAGAAAATGTCCTTAATAAGGGTAACACTATTAGACCCAACTTGACCCAAAAGCTTAAGCTATTATGTCTAGGACTCAACCTTGGATATTAAGCCTTCAAGTTAACACTTTGCAATCAATGTGGGACTGGCACAACTCACATGTTACCTCCCCCTTTACATGTGAATCCCAGCACTATCAAACTACTCCCCCTTGAGTGTGAACATATAGTCTCAACACGTTAAGGCTTATAAATTACATGGGCAATTACTTAAGAACTTCTCAACATGTTGGGCCTACACATTACTTGAAGGTTTTGCCAGGATGGATCATGGCTCTAACAGCAATTGTTGGGGAGTTGGATCAAGTTAGGTCCAATAGTCTAATAATGTCAAAGTTGTGGTTTTGGGACAACATGGGATGCACCCACATCAGTTGCAGAAGTTCAAGTAAAAAAAAACCCTATCCCTCAACAAACTAAAAGATAAATAGCTTCCTTGAAACAGTCTAGCATTAGAAATATATGATTATTGTTACAAATAACCTTAAGGGTACATATATGCCTCTAACCCTTTTACTGGTATAAGAAAGTTTGGATTCTCGACTTATAGTTCATTTCACTTCTTTTTTTCAAAACAAAATTAAGGCTATTAATTTTTTACAAGTCAATTATACTAAAGACTGACAATTGTGGCTATTCAATGCGGGACAAAACCGGTATAAATGTGGGTCACATAACTTGCAGGAACAATAAAAATTACCTCATTTATCGCACTTAGCATATATATGGACAAGATCATTCCTTTTAAACAAAATAATCCGTCAGCAAAAAAGAAACTTGCCTTGAAAAACGAAGTGAAAAATAAAGCCAATTTTCGAATAAATGCCAGAAAGAAAATCCAAAGATTTATGTCAAATCATATCAATATGATAAGCTTTGAAGTCTAATTAAAGTTTTATCTATTAAATATAATAGATACATGCTCCTCAGTAGACCCAAATGCATAGGTTTCGGGTATTTCCACATTGGAAGGGAGAATGCTTTATAAAACAATGAACAACACCAAATTCAACACGTATGAAAAGCATAAGAAAAGTAATAATATATGAATACATCACAATAATTCAGTAAAGATATAGCAACTAAGAATTATCTTCACTTGCCTGCAGTTGTGGCATTAACATGTTATGCATATTGATAAGTTGCACATTATATAATTCTTTCGTATTAAGGGCTGCAACCTGTAAGCATTATTATTCACAACAATGAGGTCAACTAGTTGCATTTTGTCAGAGTGTAGTTGCACTTTTATATTATGAGATGACGATGAAACAAAAAAGTACCTTTGTCAAGCACTGGAGAGTCAAATTGACGATAAGATGGCAAGGGGAAGAAATTAATAAGAGTTTCAAGCTGCCAAACACATCAACCATAAATGGAAATTAGTAAAGTTTATGGCATGAAACATAAATCAGAACTTCAATGCCTCCTAAAATTAGTTCTTTTTCTTCTAGAAATTGCATATTATTATGCTTAACAAATGAGTCTAAAAATATGCTTTACATAAGGTAAAAATAGTAAAGCAAGTATAATGTACAAACCAGTGGGGATTCAAAGATATATCCCAGTGGGATCCATGATAGGAATGCATGCAATGTGGCCAGCGTAGCCATAACCAGCTCTGTTCTTAGAGGTGCCGATAGTACATGTATGCATAACTCATAGATGAATTGAAACTCACTGTAACCAACAAGAGAAAGTTCTTAGTAAGAAGAACATTGTCAATAGTATATCATTGACCAAAGACCACCTTCAAACAAAATCTAAATAATACTCAGCAAATTAAACTTTGGCTACCCCTGGCCATTCATCTCAATGAACACCAAAATATATTATATTCATGTGGCTCTTCATATATTCACCTGTTATGCTTGAAGAAGCAAACAATATTTCATTGTTAATAAGAACTCTCTTTAAGACTAATCAAAATATAAATAAACAGCTAAACCTTTTGCAGCATAAAGAACGAATTATCAATTATTACAGTATTAAAACTACAAGATTTTGATACTAACGAAGCAAGTTCATCACATAATCAACCATCCCCTCTTGTCTCAGAACTCGTCTAATATCAATAAAGTTGTCTGGAAATATGGCGTGAGGAGAGAGATGGTTCATGGTCTCAAATCTGAATATAACTTGTAAATTATTACTACTGTATAGGCGAGAAGCAGATGTCCAACGGCAATGGGTTGTGTGTGCTCTATGCAGCACGGGTATTTTAAGGCAAATTCCATTAATAAGTCGTCTGACCCAAGAAGCAGATAAGCCCTCAGAGCCCTATAGCTCCATTCACACTATAAATTATATATATATAAAAAAAAAAAAAAAGCATTCTTTCTACTAAAATATTTTATTTTTTTTGTTGTGAAAATGGGTTTAATAAACTAAATAACCAAAAAACAATTTCAACAACATACTAATTAAAACAAAACCACATTCATATTACTAAGAGTATCTGGCAGACCAAGCAGAAAAACTTGTTGTGAACTAAAGCTATTTGATCCAGACAACCAAAACATAAAGAAAAATTCAGAAGTGTTTAATGTAATCTAGAAGAGCGCCTCACACTCAAGGAGTAACCACAATTCTTCCGGCAACCTGGTCGAGATCCCTAGATCTGTCCACTGGATGTGATTTTTCGCCCACCCTTAGAGTCAAAGTCAACGATTTTTCTGCTTTGAAGGATGTGACTAGCAACACCCCCACTGCTCTTGCAGAAATGTGGTGGGGCACTGCCATTTCTCGTGCGGCCACCATAGATCCTCCTAAAAGCACCAACACCAATACCTCCCCTCAAATGGATTTTCCTTGCTGCAGCTCTAATATAACACCAATCAGGGTCATAAGCGGCAAGCTCCTTGAAAGTACCAGTTTTCACTATATCGGTCCAGTGTGGGACCTCCATCTTCCCGTTGCGCTTGAGATGAGCGGCGTAAGCCTTGACGAACTCATGGGGAGAAACATCTTTTACTGTTCTAGCTGTCTCCATTTTTTCTTCTTACTTCTCCTGCAGGTGCTGCCGCCGCAGATCTTCTCTCGGCTAGGGTTTCTAATTTTTATTTTTTTTTCCTTCATCACAACATGCACTAGGTTTTTCTCTCTTTCTTTGGTAGCTTCATATTTATTTCGTTTTAGGGCCCTCTGTTTGTTTCAGACTGGTGCAGTTCTTTTTGTTTTGGAGTGGTGCATCTGTAATGTACTTGTTGCTTCAGAATTCAGAGAGAGACAGACGACCACCGTTCACGTGATCAAACGGTTGTGAGTATTTGTCATTATTCAATTCCATGCATTATGAATTTGGATAATCACATTACTGCTTTCGTTTGATTATGAATTTTGATTATTAATTAAATATAGATTATTATCCTAATTTCTCTAAAAAAATCATTTTAGTGATTGTTGTTTTAATTTTTACAATTAAAGCATTAAACTCTTACTTTTTTCACTTTAATTCAATTGAAGCGGCATATAAAAAATCGGTGACGTGGCTTTTACAAGTGGCATGTCAATATTTATGTGTAAAAAGAAGATTCATTTTATTGAATGAAAAGGCCAAAAATGTAATACAATATAACATATTAAAATTAGAGGTAAGGTAAATACAAAAATTAACCAACCGTCTATATCTATACAAATATATAATAAGACAAAATTTAATTTTTTAGTATTCGGTCTTTAGTATAAACTTATAATTAACTAAAAGTAAAACACTTTTTATATTCATATCCTATATAATTCTGAGATTAATTTAATTAAAACTAAACATCTTTTTATGGTTCTACAAAACTGTAATATTAACTTATTATTCTATAACAATTTTTTTTATATAAGACTACTTTAATTACTTAGTCATATGATAAATTTTAAATTAAAAATTATATTTAGGATTTTAGATGCAGTTTCTACTCACTTTAGTCCCCAAATGACTATATATTAAAAATATAGAAAAATATTAAGAGTGCATACTAATTAATATTAAAAAATATTTTATATATATATATATTAATGATTACTTTAGTTACCAATTCTATTACATATAGGTGACATTTAGTTAATTAATGTTACAAAATAATTCTAACTAATATATTAGTTATTAAAATTTAGTTAGTTAGATTTAAAAACTAAAATCATAATGGTAACTCATTATTCTATAACCATTATATTTTTAAATAACTAATATTAAAAATATAAAAAAATATTATGAGTAAATAATAATTAATTTTTGCTTAACTGCTTAGCGAATCCACTTGCTTTTATGAAACTGTTAATAAAAAGACTATGATGTATATTACAAAATATATTAATGATTAAACTTTAGTAAACAACTTATTATTTTACAACAATTTTATTTCTTATATAATTTATTTAGTTAATTAATTGTACAATATAATATGACTTAAACACTATGTGTATGCTTTTAGGTTTTCACTCAACTTTGAACTCTAAGAATGCATATATAAATACAATGGATTGAATATAAAAACTAATTATTAAATTTAAAAACTATATCAAAACTTAATATTAAATTAAAAATAACAAAAGAATTACATCAGTAACACGCGTTCAACAATTATATGTAATATGTAGTCATTCGTTTTTTAGCAAAATTTATAATCATTCTAATAATAATAGTAAATTTATTTAAAATTCAAAAAATATATTTTATAATCATTATATATAATATAAATAATTAATTAAAAATAATTTCATTTAAAAAACAACCCGTACTTTACACGAGACACTTAACTAGTTAAATTATAAAAGCAAAATGTCTAAATAAAAACCAAACAATAAAAGTAAATTATAAAAATAATTAACTAAACTAAATGATAAAAGTAAACTACAAAATAATTAAATTAAACTAAACAATAAAAGTAAACTACAAAATAATTAAATTAAACTAATTCAACTCCATTCCCCTCATCTACCTCAACACTAGTGAACCAAAAGCAAAGGTACCACCATCACGGTCCATGTCATTCCATCGTCTCCTCAAACCACCATGTCATTCGAGCTCAATAGCGACAAATCACCATATTATCCATGAAAGTAGTATGCACACAAGCCAATCATATTTGATATGATGTGGTATATACTTTGTAATCTTATTCGGTTATTAAAGGCATTTTATATTATCTACATGGTGCTGTTATATTAAATGTGATAAACCCATAGTTTTGAGCAATGCTTTTAGAATCATGATGGGGATCATGCTAATGAGATCTAAATTCTAGATAGCTCACAAACTTAAATTGTTCCTAATCGATGGATTACTAAAAAGGGGATTAGTGAATCCGGATAGATTAGTACATACGTTGCTTGCTCTTATGAAGAGAATGATTGATCTCATAATCATTTGTGTGGAGACACTAAAGCAAGTATGTAGGTGCTTATTAGAGAATAAGTTCACTGAACGTGGCTCGCTAAGGAATACCTAATGGAGTTTTACTCACCTGTCAATAGGAATTCCTCTACTGATAGTAGTACAAGTGATCCTTGGACTTGAGATCATCATAGTATCTTGTGTATGATGAGTTATACTTTGACATGTCCCTTAAGACCTTTAGGGTATATCAAAGGGTATGATTGGGTATAACAAGTTGTACATGGAGATAGGTGAATGATCAACAAAGAATCTACCACTTATAGTAAAAGGAGAGAATGTCCTATGTGATTCGATAAATGACGACTCATAAGTCTTTGGCCAAAGCAGAATGAAATTAGAAAAGAGTTTCTAATTTTCATTAATCAGAGTTGTGCATTTCAGAATCGAAATACATATAATTAAATAAAATAAGACTTGACAGTAATTCCATGTCTTATATTTAATTGGGACATTGTATGGTAGAAGGATTGAATTGTACGGTAACTATGCACTGAAAGGTTCTTTTATGATTAATGTTGAAATCTATATTATCTGGAAAGTCGTTGATCGCTAAGGGGGCTTACCCTTATTGTAGAATAAATATTATTTATTTAAATAAATTAAATAGTTTATTTTATTTATTTAAATAAGATTAGAATTGTTCTAATTGATTTATTCACAACCGGTTTAATATGGAGAACCTAAAGGGTCACACCGCAAAAGGAAAATATTTATTTAAGAAGTAAATGGCATAATTGTAATAATAAGTTAAGTGTATTTAATTTAGTCTATGGAGATAGAATAAATTAAATAGCTTAATATTTATTATTTAATATTTTAGAAATATTAAATATAAATTAATAAGAGGAGTCTTATTATTATTATTGCTATTACTATTATTTAATTCCTAATAGGGATTGAGAATTAATTAATAGAAGTACTCTCACATGAATTCCTAATTGGATTAGGAGTTTAATTTAATTAAAGGAGTTTAATTAGAATAGAAACCTTAATCCTAAATAGTTTAGGGAAGGGTTTTCCTACATCTATAAATAAGAGAAGTCTTATCATAGATTAGGGTTACACACTCTTACATAAGAATTGTAGAGAGTACTTACAATTTCTATAGAGATAGAAACTAGGGTTTTGCCAACACCCATCTTCTTGAACAAGTATTATTCCTTGGTGGATCACCTTTAGAGGCCAAACACTTGGGTGGCTAACGTTGATCAAAGGAAGGAATTTAATTTGTGGAATTCAAGGAGAACGCGAAGGAATTGGAGGTGAACTTGTACCTGAGGAAGCTAGAATTCTACAAGGGTATAATTCTTATTCTCCATCTCTTTCGTTTAATTAATAATTGTGCATAAAGAAAGATCATGGTGATGGTTTGTATAAAATTTTAAAATCTGATTTTATCGCGCTTCCGCTTTATTAATGTAATTTGATTGCATGTTCGCGTTATACAAACCTAACAATCCAAACCATAAAATCCCTTGAATCCAATGACGTCTCACTCTTCGAATACCCTTTTCTTCCCGTCAATCGTCAATTGGTGTCTTCATCGTTTCCCACATGTCGCTGTTAGAGTATAGATCTTGTCCCGTATTGAATATCTTGAGAAAATATATTTAGTATATAATGATTTGGGTCAACTTTTCTTATTGTCAATTGGTTTTTAGTTAAAAAGTTTGATATTTTTATATACTAGACTTTAGTTGCCCGTAGATTACTAGATTTCTTTTGGGCTTGTCTTGTGTTGTGATTAGCTTGCAACTCTTCTCTTTTCATTGTCTATTTGAGAGTTTTATATCTTTATATGCTAAATTTTGAGTCCATTTTATAAATCTAACAGTCGCCAAAATCAATTTACATCACGAACAAAAAAAAAGTAAAAAAATGAGAGAAAATGAACAAATGGGTGTTGCAATTTTCTTAATTGGGTGACTCTTATCTTTAAGCATGATGAGACGAATTCCGCTGCGACATTTCCTTAATAGCACTCCAGTTGTAAGAGAAGATTTGTGAATCTTAGTGTTTTGAGTTATGAAATGTGAGAGTTTGGGAATATATATATGTATGTATATATATGTAGAGATAGAGAAAGAAAATAAAAATTTTTAGAGCAGTAATGCGGTTCGAGCGCAATGGTGGTTTGGCCAAATGGTTGAGATGTAAGGGCGCTGGGTGGCAATAATGGTGATTTTGATGAGTAGGGGGCTTTGAAGATTGAGATAATTGATGTTTTGACTATTGTACTAAGGATTGATTTTCATCTTGATTACTGAATCTTTTTTTGTTACAACGACATTATTATACTCAAAAAAATATTACAAACTAGTTATTAATTAACATTCCAAAAAAATGACGGAAGTGTTGAATAGACTGACGCTTAACAACTATCATGTGGAGTAGTTGAATATGTGGTAGGTGGGACCTTGTTATGTGGAGCGTTAACTGATGTTTTGGTTACTGTATTAGGGGTCGATTTTTATTTTGGTTACTATTTTTTTTTTGTTACAAAATATTACTATATATAGTCAACAAAATGTTACAAACTAGTAATTAGTAATTAACATTTCGCCCAAAAAATTGACGAAAGTGTTAAACCGTGCATATCACATGAGCGAAAAAAGTTGATGTGTAAGTTAATTATCAGTGATGTGACACATTTTGTCATGTGTAATATCATGTGTATTGTTGCCGACGAAGAAAAAAAGAACCAAATATTTTATTGCCAAGATGAATCGCAGTAAGAATCGTGCCCTAATTTTTTTCCTTTTCTAATATTTCCCTTTTTCTGATTTTTGCAACAATATCATGTGTCACATTACCAATAACTAACTCACACGTTTGTTAAGTATTGTTAAGTAATAACGAGTTTATAACATTTTTGTGTATAGTAATACCTTTGTAACAAAAAATTAAAATTAAAATTAAGTAACCAAAGTGAAAATCGACCCCTAATACAGTAACTGAAATATCAATTAACTCTCCACGTAACAGGGACCCACCTGCCACATATTCAAGTACCCCATATGACAACTGTTAAACGTTAGTCTATTCAGCACTTTCGTTATTTTTTTGACGGAATGTTAAGTAATGACTAGTTTGTAACATTTTTTTGAGTATAGTAATGTATTTATAACAAAAAAAGATTCAGTAACCAAAATGAAAATCGACTCCTAGTACAATAACCAAAACATCAATTAACTCGAAGGTGATGAATGAGCTTGATTTTAATCTTCAATTTTTAATCTATAAAGCATAATTACATTTCAACCCTTATAGCTCAATAAAATGGTTTAAATCAATTGTAAATGAGTTAGCTTTTAACACATAAGTATTGTTATGCCACTTGTCAAAATCATGTCATTAATTTCTAACGTGAAATTTAATTGAACCAAAGTATAAAAAATTAAGAGTTTAATACTTTAATCGCAAAAATTAAAAGGTTAATTATTAAAGCGGAAAAACCTAAAGAGTGGAGGGTAATAATACATGTTTAAGCATATATAATAATAATGCCTACAGGCTAAATGTCCAATTTTTTTATACCCGTTCAAGTTTTGACTTCTCAAATGTAATTCATTTGAGTCTTGAAATAATGAATCCTGTGATGAGTAATAATATTTATATAATTTATAATTTACGTTATTATATTATCTAAATTAGAATTAAATGAATTTATACCAATTTTAAATTTATATTATAGTTTATAAGTTTATAGCCCATCTTCCAATAATACCTTCAGAGCCCAACACCAATATTCAACTACCGAGCTCAGAAATAGAAAAAAATAGGATAAATATATTTTTACAATATATAAAAGAACTCATCAATATATTACACCAAATTTTGACAATGTGGGATTCTCTAATTATTTAACTTTTCGATATTTTAAATTTTGAAAATTAACAAAGTGGTACTTTAGAATCCAATTTAATCGAGAAACTTTTATAAAAGGCACTCATCTAAAACTAAAAGGCATTGTGATCAATAACAAAAACCTTTTTACACTGATAATACTATACTATTTATATACTACTTAAATTTTATGTTTAGAAAAATTAATTGGTTACTTCCAACAAATCATAGGAAGTCCATTGACTGATTTCAAACAAACTGACCAAAAACAAATTAATGCAGCATCAGCACAACCAACCCACGAGAATGCCATGATTTCAAGGCAGGTGGACTAGGCGTGATGGATATAACCAACCCACGAGAATGCCATGATTCTTGGGTTGAACCAAACCATAATTGGGTTGCAGGCACATTAAGTTTGAATGTGGAGAATATATTTCATCCCCCAAACAGTACAAAAAGTTGTTAAAATTTGCATGATGTTTACATCACGTTTTTCGAGATTATAGCATGTACTCTCTCCGTCCCAAATTAATTGCTCAATTTTAACCATTTTAAGTTAAATTGACTATTTTTAGAACTAATCTTTTTACTATTTTTACTAAAATGTAGGTGAAAAGATTATAACCGAAAGAAAGTATATACAATTTATTACTAACTTCAATTTTTATAATTTTAGAAATATATTTATATATGCTTAATTATTAATTTTAAAAATAGTTAATTTGACTTAAAAAAGTCAAAATTGATCAATTAATTTGGGACGGAGTGATAAAAAATTATGCAATATAAAGATTTTTAAATAATTATGTGTAGCAGAGCTTATTGGCAAAAATAAGAATGAGAAATGGTTGTGTAACACGTGAATTTTACGGCGCTCAATTCAACTAGAGTAGGGTTAACCATTTTATAAATGAAAACAAGCGTATAGAGTATAGACAATGGCAGTGAAAAAACTATCTTATATTCTAAATATCTTCTTCTCATTTTTGAGTTTTCAATCAAAGATGATCAATTTCCTTCATTCTCTTTCTTTTCTTCCTTCCAATCAAAACATTGATTTTTTTGTGACAAAGTCTTGGAATAAGAACAGGAAATAATTTTTATTGACAAGTGAATCGAATTACAAAAATAATAGAATCGAGGTGATACCTCATTTTGTGCCAAATTGAAACTTGAAACTCGAAAACATAAATATTCTTAAAAAATAGACAAAAATATACAGAGTTACGTAGTTTTTCAATACGAGCAACGAAAAAGAGGCCGTCGTAATAACTCCACACTCAAATCCGGATAGATTTATCTTCATCCATTAATGTCAATCAAATCTCCTCTACAGAGAGATCATGGAAAAAAGCTCCATAGAATGAAAAATCTCAAACAATGAGAAGTAAGACTTCATAGATTTGAAAACAAAATCAAATTAGGAGAAATAAAACTCTATAATTCATATTAATCTCATATATTAATAAGTTTCACAATTGTAATACGACGTATATTTTTTACAATACATAGTAAGACTTAAAATTTTAAAACCTTAGTAAATTTTTAAGAAGAAAACATTAACAAATTTATTTGTAAAGTTATTATGTGATTTTCTAAACACACGTGTTAAGTTGTTATTATGTTATATTCTATTGTATGGTTTTGACAACTGAATTGTTAGCAAAAATAACAATTTGGGAATTTAAGAAACACTCTGATGTGTCAGTCAATCATTCTCTATCTTATCTCAGAGGAACAAGACTCTAATTAATATTTCTCAGGGATCGTTTATTTATTTTTGAATGAATTTAAATCTGATCGAATAAATTATTCAGACATAACAAGTATGATATTTCAAATAAAAGAATTAATATTATCCATTGTCTTCCCTATATATCCTTCTTGTTAAACCAAGCAAATTACTTTTTTTTTTCCATTTTTTGTTGGGATCTAGTAATTCAATTTTTCAAACAATCATTCACATATCAAAGAATGTAAGTTTGTTATAAATTTAAAAAGATAATAATAACTATCAAGAAAACTTAGCCAAAGCCACAAAGCCTACCATTACATCTTGGGGGCCCTCCATTATAAGGCCATTATGTTCAATTGTCTAATGCTAATGCATGGTTCAGCCCATGTGAGTTTATGATAAATTATTAAGATTACAACCCATCTTCCAATAATGCCTTTAGAGCCCAACACCAATATTCAATTACGAAACTCGAATATGTTGTTGAATTAATTAAAATTAAATAAAATATATGTAGTTGTATTGAAACAATAGTTATATATAACTGTAGAATATATAATATAGTTTTGCGTTGTCAATTAGTTCTTTTTCTAGTAATATAGTTTTGTTGAATTGCCCTTCACATCTCACTCAATCACAATTAAATTTAAACTTAGAATTTTAGAGGAAAAATTTTAAGCAATTGTTTTTTGAGTAGGTTCTGAAGCAGGTGTACGATGTAAGATGACTCTACTCATCCTCACAATCCTACCATGAGTCATCTTGGGGGCACCTCCATATTAATCCTAGCACTTCAAATGTCTAGGTTAACCGATGGTGAGTAAAATTAATTAACCTAATTCATAATCTATCTATATTATAAAGTCTCCATGAGATCTGCGACAGAAGTTTCGTGTATTTGGATCACACATTTTCTTCATTTTTTTCCTATAACTTTAAATATATTATTATTTTGTCTTTTTAAATATTAATTTTTTATATCTTCCTACTTGCTCCTTAAATTTTATAAAAATTTTACTCTTTTTTATTTCTCTTTTTACTCATTTGCGCTTACAACTTTAGATATACATATTATTATTTTGTCCTTTTAAATATTTTTTTTATATCTTTCTATTTAGTTTTTTAAATTTTATAAAATTCTACGTTTAACTTACATAATTTACACACGTTTAACTTACATAATTTACACGCGCAACAACACGTGTAATGTATGTGCACAATTGTTTAGCATAATTTATACATATAAAACTAATAATAATAACATTTATAAAATCCCAAGTAAGCAACAAGCATCCTTTTCTCACTCACAAAATTTGTGAAATCACAGGTAAGCCATATCCCATATGATTAAAAAAACAAGTTAGCCATATGGTTTAAAAAAGTGATAGTCTATTTGGGAAGGTTAATGGCAGGGGTAGGTGCGCTAGGTCAGATCAAATGGCTGGTGTGCCAACCCCACAAAGCCTTACCATTAATTAATCTTGAGAGAAGAATGTGCATAAGCCAACCCATGGTGGGTTTTGGGCACACCAACTTCAGGTTATTGAAAGTTGAGATTTTATAATGTCAATCCTCCAATTACCTCAAGTCCCACGCCACATCCAATCACTTTAATGCCCCGCTTGGTCACAAGCTCACGCTACTGAGCCCGGCAAGATTAAAACATAATCATTTACATTATTAATGGATATATAGTTCTATATTTTGGCAATGTGGGATTCACTTGCAATTTTTTTCAATAGTTTTTGACATTAGAAATTGAGATTTAGTAGTGATTTTTTTTTTGGTATCACTAAAGCATTTTATAATGAGATAAGACTTACCCCTGCTCAAGACAAAATTGATTAATCAGTACAACTACTGCGCCAACACTTAATCTTAGTAGTGATTTTATGAAATGCATTAGTTTAAAGTGGTTAAAAATACACCCACCCATTCTTATTAATAATAGCAAGTAACTTTCTTTAATCTCCATCTTTATGGCACGATTGTCTATAATTAGAAATTTGGGCACTTAAATATAAGGAACATTTAGAAGTTCAACCGCTGAGTAATCAAATTAAAAAATAATAAAATCAATATTAATTTTATAAAAATTAATTTGAGATATTTTTAAATTTAAAATTAACATGATTCATTTAAATTTTGAAAACAATAAATCTTGTAACTATCAGTATTTTTGAAGTAGTTTATGACATTTATAATTACATTAACACAAACTAAATAAATTCATATCAATTTTGAGTTTGAAATATTGACTTTTAAAAAATTAATTTTATAATTTAGAACGGATGTAGTATATATTTTCAGACTCAAAGATAGTTGAAGGGGCTAGCAACAAATCCAGAATGTTGATTAACATGAACAAACAATATTCTCCGCCTTACAGAAAATGGGCGTTTTGGGGAATTTCTGTGCTTGACTACTTGAAACTTTATACTCAAAATATTTTCTTACTAGTTCTGTGATAAATTAAAAACCCATTTAATTGTCTCTATATAAATGACCCAACACTTTTTGGCTAGGAACTTTATGTGAGGAAAAATTATATGAATTGTATAATATTACATCAAAAGATGATCCAAAAAGTTCTAATTATAGTAGGCTAACTATTTGAAAAATGTAACAACATGTATACTTAATTCGAAACCTAGCCAAGAGAAATTCACCGATCCTTTAAAAAGTTATAATAATGTGTGGGGTCTTAAAAAACTAAAAAAATTTATGTGAAAATAGTATATTAATGACGTGATATTGATATATATATATATATATATATATATATATAGAGCTTTTCTCCTATAAGTACCTAAAGTAAGGACTAATTTTTTTATTTTTATTTTTTGCTTTTTTTTAGAACAACTAAAAATAAATAAATAAGTAATTATGGAACTGAAATTTTTAGATAATACAGTGTTTTGGGCGTGATTTGGATACATATAACAAAACATGTATGTACAGTCTACTGATAAATGTACATACATGTTTTGTTATATGTATCCAAATCACGCCCAAAACACTGTATTATGTAAAAATTTCAGTTCCATAATTACTTATTTATTTATTTTTAGTTGTTCTAAAAAAAAAGCAAAATAAATAAATAAATAATTGGTCCTTACTTTAGGTCCTTATAGGAGAAAAGCTATATATATATATATATATATATATATATATATATATATTCACATTCAAAAATTAGATAGAATCTCTTATTCATTTAATGACCGGACATACTCAAATTCCTAACAAAATTGATTAAGGAGGTATTGTTGTGGTTTACAGAACAATTATTTCTTAAAGTGGAATCGCGGGTGCTAAATTTTTTATTCTTCAATTTTGGAAAGATGTGGATTGCTTCCTATGACGATTCTTCCGGTTCGCCTTCCTTTTAGAATTTTTTAGTGGCAAACTCATTCTATTGACAGCAGCACCCTGGTGACCATATTAAGAACTCAATCCTTGTCACTCATCCTTTTCTATGGCTAGCTTTATCCAAGAGAAACGGCTTGATCAACATCTTAAAGGGTTCGTTTCATAATCATAATTTTGGGAAATAAAGCTACCACATAACAGTTATTAGCAACCTCACAAACTGTTATGCATTACATAATTCACATACCAAATGTCTATTATACCCCCAGTGTAATAAAATATATATATATATGTGTGTGTGTGTGTGTGCGCGCGCGCGCGTGTGTTGGGATTTTCAGTTCTCTGTTCGAACAATATAATTTTGTTGAACTACCTTTACATCTTAAATGATCTTTATTTTAAATACAAAAACTCAAGTAAATATAATAACAATTACATTTTTTTGTAAAAAACAACTTGATAAAAAGATTGTTTATTGAGTAGGTTTCAAGGCGGGTGCACTATGTAAGATGGGCTTAATCATCCCTGAAGAATCATGGAGACAAGTCAGCCATTTCTGACTGACCCAAGCCTACCGTGATTCTGGAGCCCTTCCCATATTAGTACCTATTTTTATGGGAAATTGAAATTATAGCCCATCAATCAAACGCCTTGAGCCCAACAGCCCAACAACGGTTAATCACTTTAATGAGCCCAACAGCCCAACAACGGTTAATCACTTTAATGCCCCATGACTGACCCGCTTGTTTACTGGCTCACGCAATTGAGCTCGGCAATAACAGACGGTAAGTATCTGTTTTATTAACACACATATTATATTATATTTTAGGCTTAAATATAATTTACTATCCTAAACTATGGCCATATTTCACTTTGGTGATCCACCTTTAAAACTTTTCAATTAGATGATTGAACTATTAATTTTTTCCACTTCTGTCCAATTTCTCTTGACACGTCAGAAATTGCTGATGTGTCCTCTTGAGTGGGGCCATAGGAAGCTGATGTGTATTTAAATAATAATTTCTTTACCATTTTGTTAATTTAAAGTATTTGGGCAAGGGTAAATTTGGCAAATCATGAAATCAGTAGGGAATAGGCCCCCAATTTGAAGTCACTCAGCAAAACAACCGGTAAACACCATTATTTCCGACCATAAGGTCATGAAACTCAGACCATAAAGAACCCCCGGCGAAAAATCCCTAACAACAGCCAAAACATCCCATAACACAGAAAGGAGCTGTGAAAATACTGTAGCAAGAAGGAATCCAAACACCTTAAAACAAATAAAATAGCAGCAACACCGAATCAAACTGAAATGGAAAACAAAATCAAGCCCAAACCCAACACAAGCACAAGCAGATAAAGTTTCACCAAAATAAACCAAAATTGATTTTACAGATGAACAATAACTCAGAAATCAATAAATGGAAAAAACAAACCAATCATGAACTAGATGAGTGGCCATGGGAATGTCAAGAAAACTCCAAACAAACCCAGATTGCTTCAATGGAAACCCAATCGGACAAACAAAGAAAATCATGGGAAAATTAAGAAACACCAAATTACTTATCCAAGATGAGAGATCCAGAGAAAGCTCAGGCCTGGGTTAAAACCAACGTCCAAGCCTATTTGCCTGCCACCAAAATCACCTCAATCGTCGTCGGCAACGAGGTCTTGACTTTCAACGACATCTCACTCTCCGGTTGCATCCTCCCGGCGATGCAGAGCATTCACACCACCCTGGTCAACCTCAACCTAAACAATCAAGTCACCGTCACTACAGCCCACTCGCTCGCCGTCCTCGAGACCTCCTATCCACCGTCGGTCGGTGCTTTCCGGCGAGATCTGAGAGGATGCATCTCTCGGATCTTGAACTTTCATGTGAAAACGGGCTCCCCTTTCCTCATCAACGCTTATCCGTTCTTCACATACAAAGGAAATCCCAAGCAAGTCCCCCTCGATTACGTTCTATTACAGCCCAACGCAGGCACAGTAGATTCTTCGTTATTATCGTTGAGAAATTTTAATTTTCTGATTTTGATTTTTTGCCGATCGATTGAAGAAGATTTGTCTGAAATTTGTTTTGTTTTGTTTTGTTTTGTTTTAATGGAGAATAACAAATGATTTCCAAATTTACCCTTGCCCAAATACTTTAAATTAACAAAATGGTGAAGAAATTATTATTTAAATACATATCAGCTTCCTATGGCCCCACTCAAGATGACACATCAGCAATTTCTGACGTGTCAAGAGAAATTGGACAGAAGTGGAAAAAATTAATAGTTCAATCATCTAATTGAAAAGTTTTAAAAGTGGATCACCGAAGTGGAATATGACATATAGTTTAGGATAGTAAATTATATTTAAGCCTATATTTTACTATGTGGGACTCCTTAGTTAGAAATTAAGAATTTGTAGGGATACAAGAGATTAATAATTTCACGCCCGTTTAATAACAAGAAACCTTCTTACTCCTTTTATATATTGTTTATACCGGTGCTCTTTGTACACGCGATGCGTGTAATATTAATTTATTAATATAAAATAATAAAAAATATATTATAAAATTTAAAAGATATTAGAAGAGGAAGAATATAAAATTCATTTAAAGATATTAGAGGAGACAAAAAATTTAAAATCGCCAGCATTATAATTAGTATTTTAAAACAACTATGATTTTTCAAATAAAAGAATTAATATCCTCCCTCCCTTTTCTTCCTTATATTTCTCTCCTGTCAAATCAGGGCAAATTAGTTATTTTTATCTAGTAATTTTTAAAAATAGTAATTCAATTTATCAATATATTATCATATTTTTGCAATGTAGGATTCTCTAATTATTATACTTTTTCAATATTTTCGATTTTGAGAATAAACAAAGTGATATTAGTGAATCCAATCTAACGAGGGACTTTATAGAAGGCACCCATCCATATTTTTGTGACTGGTACCGGTAACACATGCATCATGTATGTTAATTACGTGGAGTAAAATTTAAAAGATTAAATAAAAAAATAAAATGAATTAATATAAAAAAATAAAATAATAATATAATTAAAATTATAAAGAAAAAAAAATGAAAGCGACACAAATTCACCGAGCAACCCGCTTTATAGTATAGATAACGACAATTTAATTTGTTTTAAAAGGCACCCACCCATTGCAATCAATAATAACAAGAAACTTTTATACGCCGATAGTTTTATATTATTTGTATACTACTTAAATTTTGTTTGATAAGAGGAATTAATTAGTTTAACGTCCAACTAAAATGTATAATCATTGATTTAAAAAATTAATGAAATCTTAGTTTAGTGATTAAGACTAAGATAATATGACCTTTAAATCTCTTCTATTATGACTTGTTCACCTAATTATGTGAATGGATGATGTAGTTGTTACAAATGTGAGACTTATGAGACTTTCAAAAACTATATATAATCATCATTGATTTGAAACAAACCGACCAAAAATAAATTATTTTTCAATTTAATACATCGTCAACATCATCTGAATGGATGATGTGGTTGTTACAAATCATTAAATATCGCGGAGTTTAGTGTTTATTGATCTACCGGTGTATGAAATGTTTAATACTTTTATAATATTAATATTTATAGTTATCAAACTTCCAAAAAAATGAATGTAGAAACAAAAATTTAAAATATTTACCAAACATTATTTTTTTGCTCTTGATTTTAAAAAAGTAAAAGTATAAGCAAAAATTTGAATGAGAAACAGTTACCAAAAAGACTATTCAATGATATAGTTTTTCATTTTCATTATTTTTTTTTCTTTTCATTTTCCCCTTCTTTCTCAAATCCAATTAGATCTCTAGTGTTGATTTTTCTATCAATTTATGTTGTGTAAAAGAAAATACTCGCTTTTAATAAAAAAAAAATATAAATACAACTAATTTTTTTATTTTTTTTGGGAAAAAAATGGAGTAAATATTTTAGAACAATCAAAAATTCTATTTTTTGCACCATCTATTTAGCTTTCGAAAACCCAAAAAAATACAAAAACAAACAATTGCTAGTAGTAGTATCTTTATTTTACCGGCTTTTAGATGATCAAACAAAAAACAGAGTACACCATAATCCAAAATTCACTTCTCAATTCTAAAAAATCCCTAATAATCTCTTTCCCTCCCAATAAAGATACAGAATTTTATCAATCAAATCATACATATTAAGTTTATTTCCTCTTCTTATAGCGAGGATCAGCATCATCTTCATCAGCATCATCTTCGTCAAAATCGTCATCAAAACAGAATTGAAAAACCAACATTTAATGTTATTCTTTCTTTTCCATCCTAACTGCCCTCGGCAAAATATGCAAGTATATTACTTTAAATTTCCAAGATCCAACAGAGCAGGGTAGGAAAAAGTATCAAATGTAGACGCAACCCTCAAATGCAAGCCAGCAAGCAATCAGAAGTTAGCAAGTAATGTAAAAAAAATAAGTGTTTAAATTGACGTACAAATTTCCCATTCGAGTGACAGAAATAAGATCTAGAGAATGAACAGATAATCTACTTTTGACTATCAATGCCAGCATATTTCGTGTCCGAATGCATGTTCAAAATAATAATTGAAAAGGAAAACATCCGACAGTGACTCAAAAATAGTCAGAATATCAAAATTTCCAAAAAAAAATACCAAAAGAATGCAAATTGAAAGGATGAAAACGAAGGATAATGGGGGGTAGAGTAGACCTGGATCATGGGCTTGCCGAGTATCTGAACTAGAGGCTTGCCTTGGAAACGAGTGGAAGCGAAGCGGACGGGTATAATTCCAACGACCCGGCTCCGGAATTTACTGCATCGACCGAGATAAGCGCCAACAGCCACCGCTATTGCGGCTCCGACGGCAATCCCGTGGACAATCCATGCTTTGGCAGTGGTGCTCGAAGAAGAAGAAGATGAAGTACAGATCGACATCGGGTTTATGTATGTATTGTTTAATAAGGAGAAGTAGAAAGGTACTACTTGTACCTTTGGGAGCGGGATAATGGAAAGGAAACAGATCGAGTGGAAAAAGAGAGAAAAGGAGAAAAATGAAGAGGAATTTGGATGGAAGGAAAATGGAGAGAAATCAAAACAATACCAATATACTCCATAGATATAGATAACAAGAGTACGTTTTTAGGATTTTTTTTAATTTTTTTTATGTGTCATATTTATTTACAATAACTTTTTGAATTTATAATATATGACTTGTCAAATTCATAAAATTAAATACATTATATTCCTTTTTTAAAAAAATAAAATAAAATTATAATTGACTTAGAAGCCATGTAAAAAACATCTTTATTTATTACTTCAAACCCAATATCATGATGCATGCTACAAGGTCTTACAATCTTGTTGCTTTTCTTTTTCTTTTTCGAATATCAACTTGAAGAATTAAATCATTGTTCCAAAAAAGCACCCAGAAATATCAAACAGCAAGTATTTTTCATTCCTATTATTTAATTTAAATTTATTCTTTTAATATTTTATGTTTACTTCTTGCCTTGCACTTACATATGGGAGCATTATAAATCAGTGAGAATTTATTAAATGTTGACCAACTCAAACTAATTTTTTAAAATAATATATACACCCCTTAAACTATATTACCACCCAAGGCAAAGTATGGTATGTATGTTCTTTATTTTGATCTGTACTAGGAAATTTTTTTATTAAGAAAGTGAAAGAGCCTCTCACTATAAATGTCGTATCTTGGTTCTGTGTTGAAGGTAAAAGTCACGATAAGATTTTTAACTTGAAAATTGGAGGTTCATACATATAACTTTTGTTCTTTGGCAATTTAAAATTTAATTTGCTTGTGGAAGTAGAGGTATACGAATGCCCCTTAGATTGAAATTACAATAATATTCTTCTCTTCTCTTCATGTAATAGTTTGATTTAAAGTGGAAAAATGCAAGTCAATGGCAAGCAAGATATCATGTATAACTAATGTTTGATTTTATACTCTGAGAGGGAGCGAGTAAGCATCAGTCTTCAACAAGCTCAAAGAGAACATCACCAAAAGATAACCATTTTGTAAAGGAAGGTTTGACCTCATGTCATGCGTTGGTTTTACTTGAATGTTTAGAGATATATAATCTGGGATGAAGAGGAGGTCGATGAATATGATTAGTAATGTATTAGAAGTGGTCCTAATGGAGCAATTGTTATCAATAAATAAACATTTAGTCTGGGAAGAGCATCACATATACAACAAGCAACAAAACCAGACTATATTTTAGCTCAAAGATGTATATAAACACGAGCCATCCACTTCTTAAATTACAGACATCAAACTCAATAATGAAAAAAGAATTACTTGTGAGAAACAAATTGTATAAGAGATCAGAATAACAGGATGAAAGTAGGATCTTTCACAATCTACAATATACGTGGTAACAATACAGTAAGTTCACAATCAAAGATAAAAACAACTTCTAACAAACTCACGACCATGCTCTGAAAGAATGGATTAATACGGTTGGAAGCTTTGTCCTAGAACCATCCTCGATAAGGCCTATCGGTATCAGCTAAGTAGCACACGTCTCATATGAGATCTAGCATTGCCATCAACTAAAAGTTAATCCGGTTTCAGTTTGTTTGGCCCGAGGAGTGGTGTGACGCCAACTACCAAAGAAAGTTGCACTCCAGGATATGTTGTCATTCTTGCAGAGCTAAAATGACACTTTATAAGTGGTTTTCAATTTTATGAGGATATGCCGCGTTAGTGGATGCCTGGAAGCCCTGGGATTTAGGCATTACTTGGTTACTATTCCACAACCCACACCTCTTTTCAGCAGTCCTCGTCTACTATTAACGTTTGGTCAACAATCTTAGTCACCTGTTCCTTCTTGTATATAACGATGAGGTAGCTTCTGCTCTAACCCCTCATTCATTGAGGCATTGTCTATCTCGCTAATGCCCAACAGATCTTCCCAAACCAGTATATATTGCAAGCACAAGTAGCACTTGATGACCCTATGTATCCCAAAAATGAGTTGTAAATATAAGCAACAGTTCAAAAGTAATTTGAAAATATAGAGTTGATAAAAGCATCAAGCATGTACTCTATCCATTTTCAATGCATACATCTACTTAGACTATACCTTGGTCTCTAGGAAGCCAAGGTCAGTTTAAGACCATAATCCAATTGACAATGTCTATAACACTCTACATAGTAATAATCATCTTCAAGGATTATGATGAATTCAAAGCAATTGGAAAAGTTTTAAGATATAAAGAAACAACTATATATCTTCTCCTAGGACATTTGTACTGATCACTTAATTAGAAAGAACTAAATATCCATTCCAAAATAAAATTAAATTTGAAGCAAATTTGAATTATTCATTTAATACTAGTTTAGATAATGTAATAACGTAAATTATAAATTATATAAATATCATTGCTCATCACAGGACTCATTATTTCAATACTTCAAAAGTCCAATGAATTACATTTGAAAAATCAAACTTGAACTGATATTAAAAATTGGACATTTAGCCTTTGGGCCTATAAACTTACTTTGATTATTACCATATAAAGTACCCTCCCAATTCAAAATTCATAATCAAATGAAAGCAGTAGTGTGATTTTCCAAATTCATAATCAATGGAATTGAATAATGATAAATACTCACAACCGTTTGATCATAGCCTGGTCAATGGTGGTCGAGCTCTCAAACTGCAACACTGAACTCTGAAGCAACAAGTACAAGTACAATACAGATATGCAGAGGAACAAGTCCAATACAGATACAATGTTTGACCTAAAGAAAATTAAAAGAACTGCAACACTCCAAAACAAAAAGAACTGCACCACCCTGAAACAAACAGAGGGTAGAGGTACTTGCCCTAAACCAAATAAATCTGAAGCTGCAAAAGAGAGAAAAACCTAGTGATTGTTGTGATAAAGGAAAGGAAAGAAAAAGGCCTAAACCAAATAAATCTGAAGCTACCAAAGAAAAAAACAGAGAGAGAAAACCTAGTGCTTGTTCTGATAAAGAGAAAGGAAAGAAAAAGGATTAGAGGCCCTGTTGAGAAAAGGAGAGATATAGAGGCGGCTAATCCAAGCTATCACAAGTTGACCACCACCACCGCAGATTATGGCGAGCCGAGCACAACAACCGTCGCTTACTGAGATGGGAATTGATGGGGATAGGGGCGTTGAACGAAGGAGAAACCGAAACAAACATAAATGTTTAATTGTCTTTTGGGTGAGTTAATTTTAATATATTTATTTAAAAAATGTTTGTATTATAACAATAATTTAGTAGTAGTAAGTATGCTTAATTTTTTATTTCATTTTTTTTTTTGTTTTTTTGTGTGTAATTTGTAGTCTAAATGATGGAGCTCTAGGGCTCTGAGCCAATAAGCCCAATTTTTCTACTTCTTGAGTCAGAAGAGAGCTGCTTAATGGAATTTTCCTTCCTTAAATACCCTGTACAATAGTAATAATTTACAAGTTATATTCAAATACACGAGACCATGAACCATCTCCCCTTACACCCTACTTTAGCCATAGACAACATTATTGATATTAGATAAATACTGAGACTAGAGGGAATAATAAATAATTCATTATATGATGATCTTGCTTCCTTTATATCAAAATCTTGTCGTTTTAAATTTGTAATAATTGATTATTTGTTTTTTATGTTGCAAAAGGTTTAACTGTTTTTTTTAATTTCAATTAGTCTTAAAGTGAGTTTTATTAGCAATGAATATTGTTACTTCTTCAAGACCATTGAATATATAGGGAGCAACATGAATATATTTTGGTGTCCATTGTTTAATTATCTGATTATTTTTTCCGTTCAAAGTTTTGGGTACTTGTATTTAATAATAGGTATAATTAATCTCAATCAAGCAAAGAGAATTGTTTTGTTTTGTTGGTTGTATGGCCTCGTAGATGTAGTCAATTTGCATATTGAAGGATCTTGTTATTGGTTTAGTTGATTTTTATTGTTTAGAAGAGATTATTACTAAATAACTTTTGTGATATATGTGATTAGTTTTGTATATAAAAAAATATATTCAAAAATTCAATCACTTGTGTTCTAATTAGACAAAACATTCATAAATAATACTAATTATAATGATAGTAAAAAAAACAATTGAATAAAATAGTTCTGAAAGTTAAAATAGAAAAAATACAATTAGACAAAACATTCATAAATAATACTAATTATAATAATAGTAAAAAAAAACACTTGAATAAAATAGTTCTGAAAGTTAAAATAGAAAAAATACACTTATTAAGATGCTTGGGAAAGATTTATTATCTAATAATTTATTTTGTCCAGTTTAGCCTTCAAACAGAGCACATTCCTTTTCTTCTTTCTTTTTCCTTGCCAGAATTAGTTATTCACTTATTTTTTTATCACTAATTAATTTCTCTCACCTCTGCTATATTTGGTTTGTATTGAATCAAATTCCTGCACTTTCTTTTCAAAAAAAAAAATTTAATATTTGGTTTTTCCGGTATGTAGATTAAATTAATTTTTACTTTGTTCTTTGGTTTCATTTCTGCAAAATCTTGATTTATATTGTGATAAAAATAGTCAGAACTTGTAATTTTTCTTTCTTCACTTGCAAATAATTCCTACTATTTGATATTTTTATTGATAATGATATATTGGTGTTCAAGTACTTTTTCCTAATTTAAAACAAAAAACTCAGTTGAGAAAAAGGCCTAAAAAAAAATAAGTAAAAGTGCTCAAATGAATTTTGAGCCATTATTTGTATCTTTGTTAGATGAACAATTGAGATTAAAGTCACGACAAGTTTAGAGGAATGGTGGCAGAACCAACAAACCTTAGTTGTTTTAATGTTATTCTTTACTTTTACCAAAGAAAAAATAAAGAAAGGCAAATAATATTAATAGGGCAAGAATGATATACACAATGTGTATATAAACTTTGGGATACATGTTTTCTTCAATTGCAACAACAAATTCCCCTTACTACCGAATTTAAATATGATATTGAGAGCTTTCTTATAAATTTTTTGATTCAGCCTTTCCTCACCCTCCCTCTATATTTATTTTGTTAGAAAACTAGGTTTTGAATAGAGAGGGAGAGATAGATTAACATATTAATTTTTTTTCTTTTTCTTGGTCGTGCAATGGATGATGATTGTTAGTGATCTAATGAGGTAAAATGCAAATATGGCCACTGAACTTTATGTATTTTTGGGTATTGAGCCTCTTTCTTTTGATCAACATGAAACGAGACCCTTCCAAGAAATTTGGATATTGAACCCTCATGTGCGTTGAGTTTTGGCCATGAGACCACTCGAGCACCACAGGCCTAGCTACTAAATTATCCAGAGAATATAACTATATACTAAATCAATTCATTTCCCACAACTTAAAGCACACACTAACACACCAAGAACACACACATACAAATTCAAACACACACACTAACACACCAAGAACACACATAAATTCAAACACACATAAATTCAAACACACATTAACACACCAATACACAATAATTAACCAAATAAAACATAAAATTAAATATATAATTCACTTGAATTATAATAATCTAACTTAACAATTAAAACTAATCAATCTAATAAAATTCATGAACCCATGATTCATTTTCATTTTTGAAAACAACAATTTTCAATTCACCAAACTTCTCAAAAGATTCCTCCCCACCAAAATCCAAACAGACCGGCGTCATTGACATTGGCGCCGACCTAGCCGGCTTAGCTGCCGCGACCCGGCGCACCTCCGATAACATCCCGTTCCTCCTTGCAATCTGTGCAGCGGAGGAAGGGCATATCTTGCAATCTGGTTTTATTTTGAATTGATGTTTTGTTTAAGAAAATGAGATGTTTTATATTTTTTAAAGATTAGTTGTACTTGAAGGGGATCATTATGTTCCTTACAGTAACTTTCCATTTAGTAGTGACCCTTCTTCTGCTAAGGAAATAAAGGAGGTCGCCGGCCGATTTTGCAGGGGCTTACCGGGTATGTGGAGCCGGGTCAATCATTGGCTATTATGGGGCCTTCTGGTTGTGGCAAGTCTACTCTTCTTGATATATTAGCAGGTATATATGTACACCAACCTAAGCATATAATTTCAGGTGTATTGGTGTGTTAATGTGCGTGTGTTTGAATTTGTACGTGTTGTTGGTGTGTTTTAAACTATGAAAAATGAATTGATTTAGTATATAACTATATTCTTTGGGTAATTTAATAGCTAGGCATGTGTTGCTCGGGTGGTCACATGGCTAAAACTTCAAACACGCCATATTTTTGGGAATTAATTTGGTTAAAGTACATGTCAGTGGTGCCACGTGTGCACCTAAAGTTCAGTGATTACATTTGCATTTTACCCTGATCTAACGTGACAACGAATTATGGACTGTTGTTTTGTTAGGCGAAGTAATGATATTGATTACTTAGGCTTAGGTAACTATGTGAATAATAGGGATAAATTTGTTAAGAAAATAAAAATTGTCATGTGCCTATCACTTTTGCCTAATTAAATATAATTTTCCAAAAAAAAGATTAAAAAAATTCCAAAAATCATCTCTAATTTTTTTTAAAAATTTATAATAAGTGCAATTATTTTATTTTTACAGAATCTTTATTTGCTTGACGGCGCACTTTTTACACAGATGGTGGAAATTTTACAAGCATTGAAAAAGTTTAAAGTCAAGTAGTCAACAAGCAACTACAACGTAAAACCTCTGTCCCTGCCACAAATTCGAATATCACCGACTACCACCAGAAGAGGGTAGCCAGATCTAATCACATCTATAATGATTTTAGTGACGGGAAGTGTCGCTGAATTGGTGTATGACCTCATAGTGACTTAGAGCCAACACGGGGCAAGGTTGAAACGATGGTGGTTGAGATATCCTGATGGCGAAAATTTTGGTAGTTATAGTCTTTATACGGGCTTACTAGTCGGCACAGAGTGTCGCCAACAACGCACTTGATACCTCACATATCGAAAAACCTTTTCACCTTGATATCTTTGTTATCGCATTAGCTGCAGTCATCTTGGTTGAAAAGTCCTTGAAATGTAATGATAGCATTTTCGTCAAAAAACATACAAGTGAGATTCGTAAAATTCACATCTCAGTACTTGTGAATATAGAAAAAGTAATAGTAGTATTAATATTTATTTTTTTTTCTTTTTAATTGCTAGTATCTAATAATTATAAATAAAAAATTATCTGACTTAGAGAATCATTGCTTATCAAATTATGAGGAATTTCAAAATAATCAAGATACGTGCCTTCGTGTTGTTCAAATTCTTTCAACTATACAGAATTTGGATACCAAGCTTTTTGCCATGCAGACCAGACTTATTACATACCCAGTTATCTATTTCTTAAGAGAAGTAACATATTATTATTGTAAGTAGCTTAAATAACACATTAAGCTGTTACTATGCCTCAACAATTTTTTTTAATTATTTGGTTGGGTAAATTAATAAATTTAGTTTATATGAGAATTATAAGATATATTATTTTTCCAAGTTGATATTTGTTGGGATTTATGATATATTAGAAAGTACAACAATCGTAATTGAGTGTTTTTCTACCGGTTCTAGAAGATGTAATCAGGAATAGTTGAAACGGTCAGTTCAACAGCTAGATGACATGAAAGACTATTATATAGTCCATGTCATCTCGTCGTTGACCCGGTAACCCGTTCTAACTATTCCTAATTACATCTTCTAAAACTTGTAGAAAAACACTCAATTACTTGTGCTTTCTAATACAACATAAATACCAACAAATACCAAATTGAAAAAATAATATAATTTATAATTCTCATATAAACTAAATTTATTAATTCACCCAACCAAAGAATTAAAAGAAATGTGAAAGCATAATAACAGCCTAATGTGTTATTCAAGCTACTTACAATAATAATATGTTATTCCTCTAAGAAATAGATAACTGAATAAGTAATAAGTCTGACCTGCATGGCAAAAAACTTGGTGTTCAAATTCTGTGTAGTTAAAAGAATTTGAACAACACGAAAACACGTATCTTGATTATTTTGAAACTCCTCATAATTTGATAAGCAATGATTCTTTAAGTCAGATAATTTTTTTTTAATATTATTAGATATTAGTAATTAAAAAGAAGAAAAATAAATGTTAATACTACTATTACTTTTTTTATATTCACAAGTACCGAGCTGTGAATTTTAGGAATCTCACTTGTATGTTTTCTGATATCATTACATTTGACAGACTTTTCAACCAAGATAGCTGCAGCTAATGTGATAGCAAAGATATCAAGGTGAAAAGGTTTTTCGATATGTGAGGTATCAAGTGCGTTGTTGGCGACACTCACTGTGCCGACTAGTAAGCCCGTATAAAGACTATAACTACCAAAATTTTCACCATCAGGATACCTCAACCACCATTGTTTAAACCTTGACTCGTGTTAGCTCCAAGCCACTATGAGGCCATACACCAATTCAATGACTCCCCGTCACTAAAATAATCATTATAGACGTGATTAGACCCATCGTGGCTACCCACTTTTGATGGTAATTGGTAATATTTGAATCTATGTCAAGGACAGGGTTTCACATTAAAGTTCTTGACTTTTAAACTTCTTAAATGCTTGCAAAATTTTCACCACCCGTGCAAAAAGTACGGCGCCAAACAAATAAAGATTCCGTAAAAAAAAATTACAATTATTATAAATTTTATTAAAAAATAGAGGAAATGATTTATCATGATTTTTGGGATTTTTATCTTTTCTTTTTGAAAAATTATATTAACTAGGCAAAAGTAATGGGCACGACAATTTTTATTTTCTTAACAAATTTATCCCTATTATTTGTGACGCCCCCAAATCCGTGTGCTCGCCACAGCCACAGCCACAGCGGATATGTTGCTCACTCCAACACATCATCCATAAAATCTATCAATAATTATATTGGTTTAACTAGTTTATTACAGACATTACATCAAATACTTTACCTCCATCCTTGGATCGCAACATGGTCTCTACTTCTTTCTTTAATACCAAACTCCTTCTGAGTATAGATATTATAGACTCACAATACTGACAACTAGATCGTTCCCAGAAAAGAAGGGGTCTTCCGTTAAAACGACGCTCAATTAAATAACCCATTTTCTCATCAAAACTTTCTAGACATTGCCAATAATGCTAACTGTCTGATAATATACTATAATCATTGTTCATAGAATTTACCATACGTTATGAGTTAAGGAACTTGCCCAAATAATGAGTTTAAGAACTCGCCATAGTATTATGAGTTCAAGAACAAATCAGATACTTACCATACGACTATGGGTTCAAAAACTTACCATACTACTATGAGTCACGAACTTACCATAATAGTATGAGTTCAAGAACTCGCATACAACCTTAAAATCCATCAACTTAAATGTAAAAATCACAATACATTTCGATAATAATTCCCAACTCTTTTATTCATATTTCCAAAGTTTATTACAACTTACATCCTATTACAAATAAAGAAGACAATGATAACATGCTTCTTAATCTATCTACTCTTTTTTCCTTTACTGCCAGACTCTTCTAGTAAATCTTTCTCAGCTGCAAATTAAGAATATTTGCAAGAATGAGCTAAAAATTGTTCAGCAAGTCTAAAAAATTCATAACTATTCTAATTCAAAGAGTAAAAGCTCAACAAAAGATATAACAGTTGTTCAAAATAATAAACTGAGTGGCTGTCAAACCAAGAACCAATAATAAATCTCGTCCCCATCTCATCAATACTACTACAAAAGTGCCATCAATGTGTATCGGTTCCCCGATAATTAAACATTGATCGTGCTTCACAGTATAGAATTCGGTTAGCCGACATATCATTCATTCCCCTTAATATAAGGGTTGTTCAACTCAGTTACTAACATACAGACTCCGTCCCAAAACAATTTGGTTTGGTACATAAACTATCTCAAATAAAGAATTATAACAATTCAATATCGCAACAATAAATATTCCGACTGGAATAGCTCAATTCTTGAGTTAAGCCAAATCAAATGACAAATAACTCCTTTTACTAAAACATTTCATATAACACAATGAACTTCACAAATCAAATGAAATTCAACAATTTAAAAGCACGTTGTTGCACGGAGTGCAAATAAGAGTAAGATGACTTGCCTGATTCACCTCTACCATTTATGCTAATTTTGTGTTCCTCGTTCAACCTACATACGTAATGAGGTTAACATACTCATTAGTCACAATACGACTCTTTAAATTATTGGCTCACTATAACTAGCCCCTAGCCATAGAACCCTAACTTCAAATTTTTACCTTTTGTGTTAACCGATTTCAAAACTTGTTTAATTCATAAATAATTCATATCAACTCGGAATTGGCTCATCTTTGGACAGTGATTTATGTTTCCGACTTCAAAACTTGTTTAATTCATATCAACTCGAAATTGGGTCATCTTTGGACAGTGACCTATGTATAACACGGTCTAACTACCCGTATAGGTGACATGAACCCCAAAATTTTCGAGCTCAAAAAGTCCGAAAACAGCCCCTTTACTGTTCATTAGCATATTCAAAAACAGCTTTACCCCGGCTCGCTAACTTCCATATTAATGAATTTTAATGTCGTTCTTTTTGCTAAGCTTAGCTAACTTCCATATCTACAACTTTGCTTTGTATTTCATATCCAAATTCCAAACATATGATTTTATATGATTTTTACAAAAACTGTTCCCGCGGAATTTTGGCAGCTTGACCCAAACTGCTTCAAACATGCACTACGGACACTATACAAGGTATTTTTGAGTGATACTTTTTGCTGTGTCTTCGTAACTTCCCCCTCTACAACTTTGCTATATATTTCACGATCAAAATCTAACCATATAAGGCTGAACACCTCTTACAAAAACTTGTAAAAACAAGGTTTCATAGTTCATGCTTTACTTGCTAGAATTAGTTGTCTAATGAACTACTTTGCTAGCTAATCATGCTATAAGACTTGCTAACATTAACATACAATTCGTAGACCTTAGCACAATACATCATGATTTCTATCATACGGATATATGAACGATAATTAACGATACAACGACAAATCTTAAATTACCTCTTGAAATGCAAGCTTTACAAATTTCTTGATTATGCAAGACTTTGATTTCCCTCTCTCAATTACAATTGCTCTTACTATGAATTCTCACTTAATACTTCTTGGTGAATTGATGAAGATTATTTAGCAAGGGTTGAGAGTTGTATTTATAGGCCAACAAGGTGTAGCCACCAAGTCTTGTGCCTTTACAAGCTACTCCATACAAGAGTGGCCAACAAGCCCACCAAGCTACACCACACACAAGTGGCCAACAAGTTAAGCCACACACAAGTGGCCAACAAGTTAAGCCACACACAAGTGGCCAACAAGGCCATGGCCTACCAAGCTTGTGTCTTGCAACAAAAGACTTGCCCACAAGAGGCCACATCTCTCCTTTCTATGCTTGTCAACACTTAAAAGCTAAACAAAATCACTTGACAACTCTAAGGTGCAAGACAAGTTATCTTGCTTACAAACTATGCAAGTATCACAACCTTCCAAAATGGCCTCCCTTATTCCTCCAAAATCTTGCCCCCACCAAGTTTGATTAGGTCAAACTTGGTTTGTTTCTAGCTTGCTTTCGAGTTCGATTTTTAGTTGGTTTTCCTAACTAATCCGGTTAGCCAAAATGTTGATTTTGACTTTTTATACTTTTAAATAGTAATTGCGTATTTACACTCCGTATAAATACTATGGCGTAATACGAAATGTCGTAAAAACAAACATATTTTTGTTGGACGATGCTTTCTCTTGGTCAGCCGAGAAAGTGGTATGGTGGGTACTCTCCACATATTATTAACATCTTGCACTAGTAGAGATTTTTCCATTTCCAAATTAAAGTTTATTCATTAATTCGGTTTTCCCCCCTTCTGTGTGTTGCCCCCGTGGAACCCCGATTGCCGAAGTAGAAGGTGTAAGCGAAGAGATGAGTTTGTCCCTCCTTATCCAGGAATGACCGACCCAACGGCCAACTCTTTGCTGGTGGATTAGCGGGCTAGCAGACAGTTCAGCATAGATAGTACAAAGAGGAATGAAATGCGCAAATAAACCCATAAACTATCGGGATTGCAACCTCTGGGTGATGTGTGAATTGAGTTTTACATGGCTCTATTATTTTTATAACCATAATTACACACTGGATTGCAAATTTCTTAGTTTCTAGACCTAATGAAATACTGAATTATATCTGAATCTTAGAAACTTTTTGAAAATATTATTATAACAACTACTGAATTGTGACACTAAAATTTTTATGGAATTAATGTTCCAATCATGGTATTTACTAAATACTATTATTGGTTTAGTTTACTAAATTGCTTTTTGCATATCACCAGTCTTGAATATACTCTTATACTAGGTTTCGAGATTTCTTCATTCTTCGTGTTGTACGTTTGAATTCTGTTTCTATAATATGTATATGGGCTGATGGGCATTTGGCTCACTGCCATTTTTCTCCCAACATGTGTGCAAATAAGCTAGCCTATAAGGAGTGAGAGAGTTATAGACAGGATTTGTTAGTGTACTTTGATCTTTTCTTTTGAATTACTAAATTTGGTTTTATAGTTTTTGACCTGGCTCAGGTATTATGTATTGGCGAATTTTTTCCTAAATTTAGAGACTTAATCATTATTTATCATTTAGTACTAATCAAAATGTGTATGCATTATTAATTACACTCGAAAAAGAACTCATTCGGGATGCAGAGTACGCAATAACAGACAAGAAATACCACAAAAACAAATGTCATACATATTACACTGTTATAAAGAGAATCAATATGGAAGGCATACAAGAAAAAACTCATAACTCAAACATGATTTTATAGGATAGAAAATTGTGGTCTTGAAAATGCATACCTTCTCTTTCATCATGGACCCAGATATCAATCCAACTGCCCAGGATAATGTGTTCAGACTGGTAGGACTCCAATTCTCTCCATTTAAATGTATAACTTCTTTAGCATCTATATAAAGAACACAGCTTTAAAAAGTAGCAATTTCATGTTGCCATCTTTACTGAAAAACTGAATTAGAACATCAAACATACCTGCTTTTCAGTATCTTCATGGTCAAGATGTAACAAGTAGATCAGTGTTTCCCTAATGCTCTGAAAAACAATGACGTTCATCAATCATAGACAAAATAAGTTAACAGATCTAATGCAAATCATTATCAAAACAACATGAATTACCAATAAAATTATTTAGTTCAACAATTGTGTCTATTTGTATTTAGTTGAAGATGTGGTTCATCTAAGGTTCATCCTCATTGAATTAGAAGCCATGTAAAAAACATCTTTATTTATCACTTCAATCCCTAATATCAGGTGTTCAAGCCCTTATTATATATGAATGCATGCTACAAGGTCTTAGAATCTTCTTGCTTTTCTTTTTCTTTTTCGAATACCAACTTCAAGAATTAAATCATTGTTCCAAAAAAAAACCACTGAGAAACATCAAACAGCAAGTATGCTCAAGTCCACGCCCTATATAAATAGCAGCACCATTCATTATCTACCCAAGTCTCCATTCACAAAGTACATGCATAGGACATTTGGGATATTGTTGAACAGGAATCCAGTTACACATTTGCAGACACATATAACATCCCACATAGGAGACATCAAGCCTATTGCTACGGTTTAAGCGAGAAACTACATTATCCAAACTTAAAGAAAAGATAGAACAACTAATTTCTCTTAATTTTTCATGACAAATAACAATAATCACCTTAAATTGCACAAGGACATCATTGTCTTTAAAAGTTTTATGGACAATCTTTCCATTTTCATCCTTAACAATTAGAACCTCCTTGGGCTTTACCATGTGACAGATCATAAGTAATCTCAAACTTGACAACGGATTAGCATATAGCTTGCTTGACACGATGCAAAAGTTGTGAACTGAGACTAGCAGCCATAGCATGAGGCAACAACATCTGTTTAATAAGGCCATAAAAAAGAACATGACATCAATAAGTAGGTTCAATTGAAAATGCAAAACTTCAACATAAAATTATGCAAATACAATTATGTCATTAGGCAAATAGATATATGTACTAATCGGCATATCCAATGGCCTTATTTGAACCATATGACATAATCACAATACTGAAGACTCTCTGATAGACCTAGCATAAACTCTAGAAAATTCTACCAGGTTGCAACCAATAATCCAAAAGGTACAACCAGAAAGATTGACAGTTAAAAATGCAACTTTAGACCATTTGACATTAGAAGTTTGTTATCAATCAGTCATATAATTTTTCCCTTCATTCTATTCCAAACAGACAAATATCCCACATTATAATGATTAAAGGCTTCATAAATGTAAATACCTGACAGAAATTGAAATATTAGTGTGTCCCAATAATATTTAATGTACAATAGCAAGGGCCTCAAGTCAATTCAAAATAAAGATATGGGCTGTTGTTTTAGAATATTCTAGTTTGAGTATTGCGTGGATAGTTGGTTATCTTGGTGCACTTTAGCCTAACTAGTACAGGTTAGTGAGTAATGGATCATATTAGTCTTTTTATATAATACCATAAATTAAGGAGCATAGATTGTGTAATGTCGATCAGATTTTATGAATAGAAATCGCTTAAACCATTCTCTTTCTATTTCTATACTCTCTCTGCCTTATTTTTACTGTATTTCAACATACTGTTGCCTATTTCTCATTAACTGACTTCTGAATTGAAATCAAATCTGGATCAAGCTTGATCCTGACATAACTTTCACGTCAACCACCTTAAGGCTGCAGAGAAGAAACATTTGCCTTTATACTTTTACATTCATTCCTATTATTTTAATTTGAATTTATTCTTTTAATTTATTTTTATATTTTTGTTTACTTCATGCCTTGCACTTACATATGGGAGCATTTTCAACCTATCAAAACTAATTTTGGACAAAAGGTGGTTGACTTGAGTTGAGTTGAGTTGAATTGAAGACACCTCCAAGTAAAATGACATATTTTTTAAAAATTTTAAAAAGTACTAAAATAGAATTGTCAACTTCCCCTGTCACGACAAATCTTAAAACACCACGCCTACTTTAAAGAGAGTGGAAGATAGGGGATTTAGATCAAGGGGTTAAAATATGAAATTGTAAAAGTATGCATGTAGATTCAGTACTTATAATACGATAACATGAAGTCATATTGTTAGAGCCAGGATAGAATCATTATAAGGAGAATATTTAACAAATACAGAATACAGGATATCAACTTTCAAACTTACCGTTAACAACTGCGATACAATTAATAATGGGAAGTGTTAAATCCACACTGTTTTTTGTTATTTCCGCACATATGGCCCACACATTAACCATGGTGATACAACTATAGTAAACTAACAAAGATACAAAATTAATTTTCCAAAAGTACCCTCACTTTCTCAGTGGGTGAACATGGATGAATTTTGGTGTCTCAACTTTCTCTCTCTTCTTCCAAATTAATTTTCTCTCTCTTTTTTCAAACCCATTACCGAAATGGGTCTCCTTTTTCTTTCCTTCTTCTGCTAATCAAACATTTTGATGTCTCAACTTTCTCTCTCTCTTCTTCCAAACCCATTACCGAAATGGGTCTCCTTTTTTTTTCTTTTTTTCCTTCTTCAATTAATCAAATGCATTTCAAATGATATACATACAATATATATACATATATACGGTAAGCTTCTAAAGCGAACCTTAAAAAGCGAACCAAAGACGAACCGTCGTCTTTGGTGTCTATAGCGACGATTTGACCCGTCGCCAAAGACTACATGGCTACGGCGACGGGTCGAATCGTCGCCATAGACAACAAAGACGACGGTTCGTCTTTAGTTCACTTTTTAAGGTTCGTTTTAGAAGCTTACCGTACATATATATATATATGTATGTATATATTTACACATAAAGAGAAAACTCCGAGTTCCGAAAATGGGCCTCTGTTTTTTTCCTTCTTTTGCTAGTCAAATGCATTTCAAATGATATAGATACAATATATATACATATATATATATATGTATATATATATATACATATATATATAGAGGGAGAAAACTCCCAGATCCAAAAGGAGTCTTCTTTTTTTCCTTCTGCTAATCAAATGCACTTCAAATGATATACATACAATATATATACATATGTATGTATATATATACACATATAGAGAGAAAATTAGAGGTGATTGTTGAGCATACCAATTTGAATTTGATGGATGAATGGGTTGTTGCACGATTCGACTTTCAAGGTTAGTTTGTGGTGGATTTGTGATGGTTTTCATGGGGGTTTCTAATAATTTTGTGGTTGGATCTGTATGTGCATAGGAAGTTAGAGAAGAAGAGTTAGAGATTTGGAAGGGGAGAGAGAGCAAGTTGAGACACCAAAGTCCATCTATGTTCATCCACTGAGACTGAGAAAGTGAGGGTAATTTTGAAAAATTAATTTTGTATCTTTGTTAGTTTACTGCAATTGTCTCACTATGGTTAATATGTGGGCCATATGTGCGGAAATAACAAAAAATAGTGTGAATTTAACACTTCCCTTAATAATCCCTAACAAGAAGGAGTTTATCATACCTGCTGTCCCATCATGTTGTCTGTTGCTGCAGGATTATACAGATTATGGAGTGGCTCGAAAAGTTCTAGTACCAAGGAGTTCCAATAATTCAAGCAAATCTGTCAAATAGCACGTGCAGCAATTACTGATTGATAAAATTCAAATATTGTTAGTTCATCAAATCACTTGGGCGAAATGCATTAGAGCCCGAAGGAGCAACACTTTTGGTTCTAGTGATTTCCTTCTACTGCACAAGAAGTTTTTCTTTATGTTGCTAAACCACACAAAAACAGAAGTAGTTAAATATAAACATACCTTAGAGACTCCAGTATCATCCTCATATGAAATGTCAATGAGATATTTCAGACCCATTAGCAAAGCATCTATATATGTTTCTGTTGATTCAAGAACTTGATTATGGTACTGCATAAACAAGACATTATTAGTAAAGTTGATAAACTCTTTGGGAACTAAAACACCACAACTAACTCTTTGTGAGCCCTTATATGTGAAAGAGGAGCACATATGACAAAAGAAGTGTGTGTGCAGTGATTGGACCCTAATGAACCAAATGGATTCGACTCGAACACGAAAAGGGGGAATTGGACAAAACTTGGGTTTTCCCTTTAGGGGGGTCGGCCATGATTTCCCCCTTTAATGGTCGGCCATGGGCCTTCCCCTTAGGGGTGGCCGGCCTCTTCCCCTTTTAAGGGGTCCTAGCTATACATGTTTTCTCCCAACTTGAATAAAGAACATGCCTACTCCAGATTTTCATTGTTCAACAGACAAAAGAATATTTAAGGGGATATTTGTGGAGATTTTTTATGTAATTATCACTACCTACTTAAGGAATTCAGAATTGGTATTAATTTGGGAATTGAAGACTATAGACACCAAATGGACAGTGGTGTTAGAGGTCTAAGAGAGGTGGATTTGGATGCCTGCTTATGGGCTTACATCAGATCATATACCACACATACTCAAGAAAGTATTGCAAAAGGTCTCAGATATCTTGTTTCTAAAAAACATTTAGGTGAAAATTTTTGTTTAAAAAGTAGGCCATTTTGTTATATAAAATAGAAGATACACAATATGGGGGGACAAGAAGCTCACCTTCACTGACTAATGAAAACAAGATCGAAAGAACATTTTAAAAAGTAAAATGTACCAATCTCTACAAAGATCAATCAGAGGTACCCCCTAAAGGCCCCGTAGCTGACTCCAGAAAATGTCCTTAATAAGGGTAACACTATTAGACCCAACTTGACCCAAAAGCTTAAGCTATTATGTCTAGGACTCAACCTTGGATATTAAGCCTTCAAGTTAACACTTTGCAATCAATGTGGGACTGGCACAACTCACATGTTACCTCCCCCTTTACATGTGAATCCCAGCACTATCAAACTACTCCCCCTTGAGTGTGAACATATAGTCTCAACACGTTAAGGCTTATAAATTACATGGGCAATTACTTAAGAACTTCTCAACATGTTGGGCCTACACATTACTTGAAGGTTTTGCCAGGATGGATCATGGCTCTAACAGCAATTGTTGGGGAGTTGGATCAAGTTAGGTCCAATAGTCTAATAATGTCAAAGTTGTGGTTTTGGGACAACATGGGATGCACCCACATCAGTTGCAGAAGTTCAAGTAAAAAATAACCCTATCCCTCAACAAACTAAAAGATAAATAGCTTCCTTGAAACAGTCTAGCATTAGAAATATATGATTATTGTTACAAATAACCTTAAGGGTACATATATGCCTCTAACCCTTTTACTGGTATAAGAAAGTTTGGATTCTCGACTGATAGCTCATTTCACTTCTTTTTTTCAAAACAAAATTAAGGCTATTAATTTTTTACAAGTCAATTATACTAAAGACTGACAATTGTGGCTATTCAATGCGGGACAAAACCGGAATAAATGTGGGTCACATAACTTGCAGGAACAATAAAAATTACCTCATTTATCGCACTTAGCATATATATGGACAAGATCATTCCTTTTAAACAAAATAATCCGTCAGCAAAAAAGAAACTTGCCTTGAAAAACGAAGTGAAAAATAAAGCCAATTTTCGAATAAATGCCAGAAAGAAAATCCAAAGATTTATGTCAAATCATATCAATATGATAAGCTTTGAAGTCTAATTAAAGTTTTATCTATTAAATATAATAGATACATGCTCCTCAGTAGACCCAAATGCATAGGTTTCGGGTATTTCCACATTGGAAGGGAGAATGCTTTATAAAACAATGAACAACACCAAATTCAACACGTATGAAAAGCATAAGAAAAGTAATAATATATGAATACATCACAATAATTCAGTAAAGATACAGCAACTAAGAATTATCTTCACTTGCCTGCAGTTGTGGCATTAACATGTTATGCATATTGATAAGTTGCACATTATATAATTCTTCCATATTAAGGGCTGCAACCTGTAAGCATTATTATTCACAACAATGAGGTCAACTAGTTGCATTTTGTCAGAGTGTAGTTGCACTTTTATATTATGAGATGACGATGAAACAAAAAAGTACCTTTGTCAAGCACTGGAGAGTCAAATTGACGGTAAGATGGCAAGGGGAAGAAATTAATAAGAGTTTCAAGCTGCCAAACACATCAACCATAAATGGAAATTAGTAAAGTTTATGGCATGTAACATAAATCAGAACTTCAATGCCTCCTAAAATTAGTTCTTTTTCTTCTAGAAATTGCATATTATTATGCTTAACAAATGAGTCTAAAAATATGCTTTACATAAGGTAAAAATAGTAAAGCAAGTATAATGTACAAACCAGTGGGGATTCAAAGATATATCCCAGTGGGATCCATGATAGGAATGCATGCAATGTGGCCAGCGTAGCCATAACCAGCTCTGTTCTTAGAGGTGCCGATAGTACATGTATGCATAACTCATAGATGAATTGAAACTCACTGTAACCAACAAGAGAAAGTTCTTAGTAAGAAGAACATTGTCAATAGTATATCATTGACCAAAGACCACCTTCAAACAAAATCTAAATAATACTCAGCAAATTAAACTTTGGCTACCCCTGGCCATTCATCTCAATGAACACCAAAATATATTATATTCATGTGGCTCTTCATATATTCACCTGTTATGCTTGAAGAAGCAAACAATATTTCATTGTTAATAAGAACTCTCTTTAAGACTAATCAAAATATAAATAAACAGCTAAACCTTTTGCAGCATAAAGAACGAATTATCAATTATTACAGTATTAAAACTACAAGATTTTGATACTAACGAAGCAAGTTCATCACATAATCAACCATCCCCTCTTGTCTCAGAACTCGTCTAATATCAATAAAGTTGTCTGGAAATATGGCGTGAGGAGAGAGATGGTTCATGGTCTCAAATCTGAATATAACTTGTAAATTATTACTACTGTATAGGCGAGAAGCAGATGTCTAACGGCAATGGGTTGTGTGTGCTCTATGCAGCACGGGTATTTTAAGGCAAATTCCATCAATAAGTCGTCTGACCCAAGAAGCAGATAAGCCCTCAGAGCCCTATAGCTCCATTCACACTATAAATTATATATATAAAAAAAAAAAGCATTCTTTCTACTAAAATATTTTATTTTTTTTGTTGTGAAAATGGGTTTAATAAACTAAATAACCAAAAAACAATGTCAACAACATACTAATTAAAACAAAACCACATTCATATTACTAAGAGTATCTGGCAGACCAAGCAGAAAAACTTGTTGTGAACTAAAACTATTTGATCCAGACAACCAAAACATAAAGAAAAATTCAGAAGTGTTTAATGTAATCTAGAAGAGCGCCTCACACTCAAGGAGTAACCACAATTCTTCCGGCAACCTGGTCGAGATCCCTAGATCTGTCCACTGGATGTGATTTTTCGCCCACCCTTAGAGTCAAAGTCAACGATTTTTCTGCTTTGAAGGATGTGACTAGCAACACCCCCACTGCTCTTGCAGAAATGTGGTGGGGCACTGCCATTTCTCGTGCGGCCACCATAGATCCTCCTAAAAGCACCAACACCAATACCTCCCCTCAAATGGATTTTCCTTGCTGCAGCTCTAATATAACACCAATCAGGGTCATAAGCGGCAAGCTCCTTGAAAGTACCAGTTTATACTATATCGGTCCAGTGTGGGACCTCCATCTTCCCGTTGCGCTTGAGATGAGCGGCGTAAGCCTTGACGAACTCATGGGGAGAAACATCTTTTACTGTTCTAGCTGTCTCCATTTTTTCTTCTTACTTCTCCTGCAGGTGCTGCCGCCGCAGATCTTCTCTCAGCTAGGGTTCCTAATTTTTATTTTTATTTTTCCTTCATCACAACATGCACTAGGTTTTTCTCTTTTTCTTTGGTAGCTTCATATTTATTTGGTTTTAGGGCCCTCTGTTTGTTTCAGACTGGTGCAGTTCTTTTTGTTTTGGAGTGGTGCATCTGTAATGTACTTGTTGCTTCAGAATTCAGAGAGAGACAGACGACCACCGTTCACGTGATTAAACGGTTGTGAGTATTTGTCATTATTCAATTCCATGGATTATGAATTTGGATAATCACATTACTGCTTTCGTTTGATTCTGAATTTTGAATTGAGAGGGTATTTTATATGGTATACTTAATTAAATATAGATTATTATCCTAATTTCTCTAAAAAAATCATTTTAGTGATTGTTGTTTTAATTTTTACAATTAAAGCATTAAACTCTTATTTTTTTCACTTTAATTCAATTGAAACAGCATATCAAAAATCGGTGACGTGACTTTTACAAGTGGCATGTCAATATTTATGTGTAAAAAGAAGACTCATTTTATTAAATGAAAAGGCCAAAAATGTAATACAATATAACATATTAAAATTAGAGGTAAGGTGAATACAAAAATTAACCAACAATCTATATCTATACAAATATATAATAAGACAAAATTTAATTTTTTAGTATTCGGTCTTTAGTATGAGCTTAGAATTAACTAAAAATAAAACACTTTTAATATTCATATCCTATATAATTCTAAGATTAATTTAATTAAAACTAAACATCTTTTTTATGGTTCAGCAAAATTTTAATATTAACTTATTATTCTATAACAATTTTTTTTATATAAGACTACTTTAATTACTTAGTCATATAATAAATTTTAAATTAAAAATTATATTTAGAATTTTAGATGCAGTTTCTACTCATTTTAGTCCCCAAATGACTATATATTAAAAATATAGAAAAATATTATGAGTACATACAATTAATATTAAAAAATATTATATATATATATTTATTAATGATTACTTTAGTTACCAATTCTATTATATATAGGTGACATTTAGTTAATTAATGTTACAAAACAATTCTAACTAATATATTAGTTATTAAAATTTAGTTAGTTAGATTTAAAAACTAAAATCATAATGGTAACTCATTATTCTATAACCATTATATTTCTAAATAACTAATATTAAAAATATAAAAAAAATATTATGAGTAAATAATAATTAATTTTTGCTTAACTGCTTAGCGAATCCACTTGCTTTTATGAAACTGTTAATAAAAAGACTATGGTGTATATTACAAAATATATTAATGATTAAACTTTAGTAAACAACTTATTATTTTACAACAATTTTATTTCTTATATAATTTATTTAGTTAATTAATTATACAATATAATATGACTTAAACACTATGTGTATGCTTTTAGGTTTTCACTCAACTTTGAACTCTAAAAATGCATATATAAATACAATGGATTGAATATAAAAACTAATTATTAAATTTAAAAACTATATCAAAACTTAATATTAAATTAAAAATAACAAAAGAATTACATCAGTAACACGCGTTCAACAATTATATGTAATATGTAGTCATTCGTTTTTTAAGCAAAATTTATAATCATTCTAATAATAGTAGTAAATTTATTTAAAATTCAAAAAATATATTTTATAATCATTATATATAATATAAATAATTAATTAAAAATAATTTCATTTAAAAAACAACCCGTACTTTACACGAGACACTTAACTAGTTAAATTATAAAAGCAAAATGTCTAAATAAAAACCAAACAATAAAAGTAAATTATAAAAATAATTAACTAAACTAAATGATAAAAGTAAACTATAAAATAATTAAATTAAACTAAACAATAAAAGCAAACTACAAAATAATTAAATTAAACTAATTCAACTCCACTTCCCTCATCTACCTCAACACTGGTGAACCAAAAGCAAAGGTACCACCATCACGGTCCATGTCTTTCCATCGCCTCCTCAAACCACCATGTCATTCGAGCTCAATAACGACAAATCACCATATTATCCAAACCATAAAATCCCTTGAATCCAATGACGTCTCTCTTTTCGAATACCTTTTTCTTCCCGTCAATCGTCAATTGGTGTCTTCATCGTTTCCCACATGTCGCTGTTAGAATATAAATCTTGTCCCATATTGAATATCTTGAGAAAATATATTCAGTATATAATAATTTGGGTCAACTTTTCTTATTGTCAATTGGTTTTTAATTATAAAGATTGATCTTTTTATGTACTAGACTTTAGTTGCCCGTATATTACTAGATTTATTTTGGGCTTGTCTTGTGTTGTGATTAGCTTGCAACTCTTCTCTTTTCATTGTCTATTTGAGAGTTTTATATCTTTATATACTAAATTTTGAGTCCATTTTATAAATCTAACAATCGCCAAAATTAATTTACAGCACGAACAAAAAAAAAGTAAAAAAATGAGAGAAAATGAAGAAATGGGTGTTGCAATTTTCTTAATTGGGTGACTGTTATTTTTAAGCATGACTAGACGAATTCCTCTGCGATATTTCCTTAATAGCACTCCAGTTGTAAGAGAAGATTTGTGAATCTTAGTGTTTTGAATTATGAAATGTGAGAGTTTGGGGATATATATATATATATATATATGTATGTATGTATACATGTGTAGAGATAGAGAAAGAAAATAAAAAATTTTAGAGCAGTAAGCGCGCAATGGTGGTTTGGCCAAATGGTTGAGATATAAGGGCGATGGGTGGCAATAATGGTGATTTTGATGAGTAGGGGGCTTTGAATATTGAGATAGTTGATGTTTTGACTATTGTACTAAGGATTGATTTTCATCTTGATTATTGAATCTTTTTTTGTTACAACGACATTATTATACTCAAAAAAATATTACAAACTAGTCATTAATTAACATTCAAAAAAAATGACGGAAGTGTTGAATAGACTAACGCTTAACAACTATCATGTGGAGTAGTTGAATATGTGGTAGGTGGGACCTTGTTATGTGGAGCGTTAACTGATGTTTTGTTTACTGTATTAAGGGTCAATTTTTATTTTGGTTACTAATTTTTTTTTGTTACAAAAATATTACTATATATAGTCAACAAAATGTTACAAACTAGTAATTAGTAATTAACATTTCGCCCAAAAAATTGACGAAAGTGTTAAACTGTGCATATCACATGAGCGAAAAAAGTTGATGTGTAAGTTAGTTATCGGTGATTTGACACATTTTGTCATGTGTAATATCATGTGTATTGTTGCCGACGAAGAAAAAAAGAACCAAATATTTATTGCCAAGATGAATCGCAGTAAGAATCGTGCCCTAATTTTTTCCCTTTTCTAATATTTCTCCTTTTCTGATTTTTGCAACAATATCATGTGCCACATTACCAATAACTAACTCACACGTTAGTTAAGTATTGTTAAGTAATAACGAGTTTATAACATTTTTGTGTGTAGTAATACCTTTGTAACAAAAAATAAAAATAAAAATTAAGTAACCAAAGTGAAAATAGACCCCTAATACAGTAACTGGATTATCAATTAACTCTCCACGTAACAGGGACCCACCTGCCACATATTCAAGTACCCATATGACAACTGTTAAACGTTAGTCTATTCAGCACTTTCGTTATTTTTTTGACGGAATGTTAAGTAATGACTAGTTTGTAACATTTTTTTGAGTATAGTAATGTATTTATAACAAAAAGATTCAGTAACCAAAATGAAAATCGACCCCTAGTATAATAACCAAAACATCAATTAACTCGAAGGTGATGAATGAGCTTGATTTTAATCTTCAATTTTTAATCTATAAAGCATAATTACATTTCAACCCTTTTAGCTCAATAAAATGGTTTAAATCAATTGTAAAATGAGTTAGCTTTTAACACATAAGTATTGTTATGCCACTTGTCAAAATCACGTTACTAATTTCTAACGTGAAATTTAATTGAACCAAAGTATAAAAAATTAAGAGTTTAATACTTTAATCGCAAAAATTAAAAGGTTAATTATTGAAGCGGAAAAACCTAAAGAGTGGAGGGTAATAATACATGTTTAAGCATATATAGTAATAATGCCTAAAGGCTAAATGTCCAATTTTTTATACCAGTTCAAGTTTTGACTTCTCAAATGTAATTCATTTGAGTCTTGAAATAATGAACCCTGTGATGAGTAATAATATTTATATAATTTATAATTTACGTTATTATATTATCTAAATTATAATTAAATAAATTTATATTAATTTTGAATTTATATTATAGTTTATAAGCTTATAGCCCATCTTCCCATAATGTCTTTAGAGCCCAACACCAATATTCAACTACCGAGCTCGGAACTAGAAAAAAATAGAATAAATATATTTTTTACAATATATAAAAGAACTCATCAATATATTACATCAAATTTTGACAATGTGGGATTCTCTAATTATTTAACTTTTCGATATTTTAAATTTTGAAAATTAACAAACTGGTACTTTAGAATCCAATTTAATCGAGAAACTTTTATAAAAGGCACTCATCTAAAACTAAAAGGCATTGTGATCAATAACAAAAACCTTTTTACACTGATAATACTATACTATTTATATACTACTTAAATTTTATGTTTAGAACAATTAATTGGTTACTTCCAACAAATCATAGGAAGTCCATCGACTGATTTCAAACAAACTGACCAAAAACAAATTAATGCAGCATCAGCACAACCAACCCACGAGAATGCCATGATTTCAAGGCAGGTGGACTAGGCGTGATGGATATAACCAACCCACGAGAATGCCATGATTCTTGGGTTGAACCAAACCATAATTGGGTTGCAGGCACATTAAGTTTGAATGTGGAGAATATATTTCATCCTCCAAACAGTACAAAAAGTTGTTAAAATTTGCATGATGTTTGCATCACGTTTTTCGAGATTATAGTATGTAAAAAATTATGCAACATAAAGATCTTTAAATAATTATGTGTAGCAGAGCTTATTGGCAAAAATAAGAATGAGAAATGGTTGTGTAACACGTGAATTTTACGGCGCACAATTCTAGTTCAGGGTTAACGATTTTATAAATGAAAACAAGCGTATAGACAATGGCATTGAAAAAACTATGTTATATTCTAAATATCTTCTTCTCATTTTTTATTTTTCAATCAAAGATGATCAATTTCCTTCATTCTCTTTCTATTCTCCCTTCCAATCAAAACATTGATTTTTTGGTGACAAAGTCTTGGAATAAGAACAGGGAATAATTTTTATTGACAAGTGAATCGAATTACAAAAATAATAGAATCGAGGTGATACTTCATTTTGTGCCAAATTGAAACTGGAAACTCGAAAACATAAATATTTTTAAAAAATAGACAAAAATATACAAAGTTGCGTAGTTTTTCAACACGAGAAACGAAAAAGAGGCCGTCCTAATAACTCCACACTCAAATCTGGATAGATTTATCTTCATCCATTAATGTCAATCAAATCTCCTCTACAGAGAGATCATGGAAAAAAGCTCCATAGAATGAAAAATCTCAAACAATGAGAAGTAAGACTTCATAGATTTGAAAAAAAAAAATCAAATTAGGAGAAATAAAACTCTATAATTCATATTAATCTCATGTATTGATAAGTTTCACAATTGTAATACGGCGTATATTTTTTACAATACATAGTAAGACTTAAAATTTTAAAACCTTAGTAAATTTCTAAGAAGAAAACATTAACAAACTTATTTGTAAAGTTATTATGTGATTTTCTAAACACACGTGTTAAGTTGTTATTATGTTATATTCTATTGTATGATTTTGACAACTGAATTGTTAGCAAAAATAACAACAGACATATATTGGGAATTTAAGAAACACTTTAATGTGTCAGTCAATCATTCTCTATCTTATCTTAGAGGAACAAGACTCTAATTAATATTTCTCGGGGATCGTTTATTTATTTCTGAATGAATTTGAATCTGATCGAATAAGTTATTCAGACATAACAAGTATGATATTTCAAATAAAAGAATTAATATCATCCATTATCTTCCCTATATATCCTTCCTGTCAAACCAAGCAAATTACCTTTTTCCATTTTTTGTTGGGATCTAGTAATTCAATTTTTCAAACAATCATTCACATATCAAAGAATGTAAGTTTGTTATAAATTTAAAAAGATAATAATAACTATCAAGAAAACTTAGCCAAAGCCACAAAGCCTACCATTACATCTTGGGGGCCCTCCATTATAAGGCCATTATGTTCAATTGTCTAATGCTAATGCATGGTTCAGCCCATGTGAGTTTATGATAAATTATTAAGATTACAGCCCATCTTCCAATAATGCCTTGAGAGCCCAACACCAATATTCAATTACGAAACTCGAATATGTTGTTGAATTAATTAAAATTAAATAAAATATTTGTAGTTGTATTGAAACAATAGTTATATATAACTGTAGAATATATAATATAGTTTTGCGTTGTCAATTAGTTCTTTTCTAGTAATATAGTTTTGTTGAATTGCCCTTCACATCTCACTCAATCACAATTAAATTTAAACTTAGAATTTTAGAGGAAAAATTTTAAGCAATTGTTTTTTAGTAGGTTTTGAAGCAGGTGTACGATGTAAGATGACTCTACTCATCCTCACAATCCTACCATGAGTCATCTTGGGGGCACCTCCATATTAATCCCAGCACTTCAAATGTCTAGGTTAACCGATGGTGAGTAAAATTAATTAACCTAATTCATAATCTATCTATATTATAAAACCTCCGTGAGGCTTGCGACAGAAGTTTCGTGTATTTGGATCGCACATTTTTTTTATTTTTTTCCTATAAGTTTAAATATATTATTATTTTGTCTTTTTCAATATTAATTTTTTATATCTTTCTACTTGCTCCTTAAATTTTATAAAAAATTTACTCTTTTTACTCATTTGCGCTTACAACTTTAAATATACATATTATTATTTTGTCCTTTTAAATATTTTTTTATATCTTTCTATTTAATTCTCTAAATTTTATAAAATTCTTATTTATCCTTTTCTCACTCACAAAATTTGTGAAATCACAGGTAAGCCATATCCCATATGATTAAAAAAACAAGTTAGCCATATGGTTTAAAAAAGTGATAGTCTATTTGGGAAGGTTAATGGCAGGGGTAGGTGCGCTAGGTAAGATCAAATGGCAGGTGTGCCAACCCCACAAAGCCTTACCATTAATTAATCTTGAGAGAAGAATGTGCATAAGCCAACCCATGGTGGGTTTTGGGCACACCAATTTCAGGTTATTGAAAGTTGAGATTTTATAATGTCAATCCTCCAATTACCTCAAGTCCCACGCCACATCCAATCACTTTAATGCCCCGCTTGGTCACAAGCTCACGCTACTGAGCCCGGCAAGATTAAAACATAATCATTTACATTATTAATGGATATATAGTTCTATATTTTGGCAATGTGGGATTCACTTGCAATTTTTTTCAATAGTTTTTGACATTAGAAATTGAGATTTAGTAGTGATTTTTTTTTTTGGTATCACTAAAGCATTTTATCATTGCACAAAGAAATGAGATAAGACATGACCCCTGCTCAAGACAAAATTGATTAATCAGTACAACTACTGCGCCAACACTTAATCTTAATAGTGATTTTATGAAATGCATTAGTTTAAAGTGGTTAAAAATACACCCACCCATTCTTATTAATAATAGCAAGTAACTTTCTTTAATCTCCATCTTTATGGCACGATTGTCTATAATTAGAAATTTGGGCACTTAAATATAAGGAACATTTAGAAGTTCAACCGCTGAGTAATCAAATTAAAAAATAATAAAATCAATATTAATTTTATAAAAATTAATTTGAGATATTTTTAAATTTAAAATTAACATGATTCATTTAAATTTTGAAAACAATAAATCTTGTAACTATCAGTATTTTTGAAGTAGTTTATGACATTTATAATTACATTAACACAAACTAAATAAATTCATATCAATTTTGAATTTGAAATATTGACTTTTAAAAAATTAATTTTATAATTTAGAACGGATGGAGTATATATTTTCAGACTCAAAGATAGTTGAAGGGGCTAGCAACAAATCCAGAATGTTGATTAACATGAACAAACAATATTCTCCGCCTTACAGAAAATGGGCGTTTTGGGGAATTTCTGTGCTTGACTACTTGAAACTTTATACTCAAAATATTTTCTTACTAGTTCTGTGATAAATTAAAAACCCATTTAATTGTCTCTATATAAATGACCCAACACTTTTTGGCTCGGAACTTTATGTGAGGAAACATTATATGAATTGTATAATATTACATCAAAAGATGATCCAAAAAGTTCTAATTATAGTAGGCTAACTATTTGAAAAATGTAACTACATGTATACTTAATTGGAAACCTGGCTAAGAGAAATTTACCGATCTTTTAAAAAGTTATAATAATGTGTGGGGTCTTAAAAAAACTAAAAAGTTTATGTGAAAATAGTATATTAACGATGTGATACTATTACATTCCTTGAGATATATATATATATATATATATATAGAGAGAGAGAGAGAGAGATAGAGGAGTATGATTCACATGACATACTCAAATTCCTAACAAAACTGGTTAAGGAGGTGTTGTTGTGGTTTACAGAACAATTATTTCTTAACGTGGAATCGCGGGTGCTAAATTTTTTATTCTTCAATTCTGCAAAGATGTGGATTCCTTCATATGACGATTCTTCCAGTTCCGCCTTCCTTTTAGAATTTTTTAGTGGCAAACTCATTCTATTGACAGCAACACCCTGGTGACCATATTAAGAACTCAACCCTTGCCACTCATCCTTTTCTATGGCTAGCTTTATCCAAGAGAAACGGCTTGAACAACATCTTCGTTTCATAATCAAAATTTTAGGAAATAAAGCTACCACATAACAGTTATTAGGAGCCTCACAAACTGTTATGCGGTACATAATTCACATACCAAATGTCTATTATATCCCTAGTGTAATAAAATATATATGTGTGTGTGTTGGGATTTCCAGTTCTCTATTCGAACAATATAATTTTGTTAAACTACCTTTATATCTTAAATGATCTTTATTTTAAATACAAAAACTCGAGTAAATATAATAACAATTACTTTTATTAAAAAAACTTTTAAAAAATATTGTTTATTAAGTAGGTTTCATTTTATAATCTCGAGTAAATATAATAACAATTACATTTTTTTTTTAAAAACAACTTAATAAAAAAATTGTTTATTGAGTAGGTTTCAAGGCGGGTGCACTATGTAAGATGAGCTTAATCATCCCTGAAGAATCATGGAGACAAATCAAGCCATTTCTGACTGACCCAAGCCTAACGTGATTCTAGAGCCCTTCCCATATTAGTACCTATTTTTATGGGAAATTGAAATTATAGCCCATCAGTCAAACGCCTTGAGCCCAACAGCCCAACAATCACTTTAATGCCACATGACCCGCTTGTTTCCTACCTCACGCTATTGAGCTCGGCAATAACAGACGGTAAATATCTATTTTATTAACGCACATATTATATTATATTTTACTATGTGGGACTCCTTAGTTAGAAATTAAGAATTTGTAGGGATACAAGAGATTAATAATTTTACGCCCGTTTAACAACAAGAAACCTTCTTACTCCTTTTATATATTGTTTATACTGGTGCTCTTTGTACACGCGATGCGTGTAATATTAATTTATCAATATAAAATAATAAAAAATGTATTATAAAATTTAAAAGATATTAGAAGAGGAAAAATATAAAATTCATTTTAAATATATTAGAGGAGACAAAAAATTTAAAACCACTAGCATTATAATTAGTATTTTAAAACAACTATGATTTTTCAAATAAAAGAATTAATATCCTCCCTCCCTTTTCTTCCTTATATTTTTTACCTGTCAAACCAGGGCAAATTAGTTATTTTTATCTAGTAATTTTTAAAAATAGTAATTCAATTTATCAATATATTATCATATTTTTGCGATGTAGGATTTTCTAATTATTATACTTTTTCAATATTTTCGATTTTGAGAATAAACAAAGTGATATTAGTGAATCCAATCTAACGAGAGACTTTATAGAAGGCACCCATCCATATTTTTGTGACTGGTACCGGTAACACATGCATCACGTATGTTAATTACGAGGAGTAAAATTTAAAAGATTAAATAAAAAAATAAAATGAATTAATATAAAAAAATAAAATAATAATATAATTAAAATTATAAAAATAAAAAAAATGAAAGCGACACAAATTCACCGAGCAACCCGCTTTATAGTATAGATAACGACAATTTAATTTGTTTTAAAAGGCACCCACCCATTGCAATCAATAATAACAAGAAACTTTTATACACCGATAGTTCTATATTATTTGTATACTATTTAAATTTTGTTTGATAAGAGAAATTAATTGGTTTAACCTCCAACTAGTCATAAAACGTATAATTATTGATTTGAAAAGTCAACGAATTTTTAGTCTAATGGTTAAGACTAAGATATTGTGATTTTTAAATCTCTTTCATTATTACTTGTTCACCTGATTATGGCCCTGTTCGGGAGCAACTTATAAGTTGGTCAAACCAACTTATAAGTTGTTTTTTACTGTTGAGCTGTTCGTTTGCTACTTAAAATGTTACTTATTTTTTGACTTATAAGTCAAAAAAAATAAGTAACAATTTCTAACTTATTAAAAAATGACTTATAAGTCATTCTTAATAAGTTATTTTGACCAAATGTAATGACTATTTTACCCTCATCTATCTTGATAAATCACATCTTTGCCCCTTCTTTCTCTTTCGATCTGCTTTGCTTTCTCTATGCGCTCGAAGATGGCGGTGGTGTTGACGGTGGCGAGGGGGCTCTTCCCTCTGGTGGTGGTGTGGTGGAAGCTGATGGTGAGGGTGGCGGAGACGGAGTCGTTCTTTTTGGGTGGTGGGGAGGACGGTGGCGGCGAGGACAGTGGAGGGGGAGGTGTTTATTCTCCGGTGGTGGTGGTGAATCGGAAGAGGGAAGCGGGGTTGAGGAGTCCGGCGATGATGTACTATTAGATGATTGGGAAGGAGCAGAGCCATTTGCAAATGAACTTTTGGTAGCCCAATATAAATTAATTAGGTTAATTAATTAATTAAGGATACTCACTGGAAACCCTGCATAAAGTAAGAGCTTGTGAATGAGGACAAATATTCATGGGCCGGGATGGATTTTGTTTTTTTTTTGTAAGATAATTGATTTATTCTGGTTATATGAAATAGCTTTGTTACTTATCATCTCTTATGATATTTTGTTTTGTTATTTTAAGGATTTTTTTTTTCGTTTCTGATAATTTTTTGAGTGCGTGAATTAATGAAAATAGACTGTTCATATTTAGGTATGACGTATTTATATTAGTTTATTTTATCATTGTTCGTGTTAAATAATTGTTAAGATCTATATATTCTATTATTATTTTTAAAATTTAATTGTTTTTTATAGTATATGTGACTGCAATTAGCATTCTTCTTGATTATCTTAATTAATTTATTTTAAAATTTTACAATTTTAATTCATGTTATTATAATTATTTTATTTTAATCTTTTAGAACATATTAGGTTTAAGACTGTAAAATGAACAAACAGTTCGAACTCGATTCGTATTCGTTCGACTAAAAATTCGATTCGAGTTCGACTTAAAATATAAGCTATTTATCAATAAGTTGTTTAGTATTAATAAAGTGTTTATCAATAATAAGTTATTTAAATAATAAGGTATTTACTAATAATTTGTTTATCAATAAGATGTTTAAATAAATTATTTACCAATAAGCTGTTTAAATAATAAGTTGTTTATCAATAAGTTGTTTAGATAATAAGTTGTTTACCAAAAAGTTGCGTAAATAAGCTATTTACCAATAAGCTATTTAAATAATAGTTGTTTATCAATAATAAGCTGTTTAAATAATAAGTTATTTACTAATAAGTTGTTTACCAATAAGCTGTTTAAATAATAAGTTGTTTATCAATAAGTTGTTTAAATAATAAGTTGTTTACCAAAAAGCTACGTAAATAAGCTATTTACCAATAAACTATTTAAATAATAAGTTGTTTATCAATAATAAGTTTTTTACCAAAAAACTGTTTAAATAATAAGTTATTTACCAATAATAAGTTGTTTACCAATAAGCTGTTTAAATAATAAGTTGTTTACCAATAAGTTGTTTAAATAATAAGTTATTTACCAATAAGCTGTTAAATAATAAGTTGTTTACCAATTAAGTTGTTTAAATAAGTTGTTTATCAATAATAACCTTCAATATAATATTAAATCAATGTATCTTTTTATAATGTCCTTTTTAGTAATCTTTATATTTTATTTTAACTTATAAGTCATTACCAGCCGAACACCTTCATAATTTGTTTTAACTTAATTTCTGACTTATAAGTCATTATCAGCCGAACACTTTTAATTATAAGTCAGAACTTAAAACAACTTATAAGTCAACTTATATTTTAACTTATAAGTCATTTTAAAATAAGTCATTCCCGAACAGGCCCTATGTGAATGGATGATGTAGTTGTTACAAATGTGAGATATATTTGTAAATTTAAGCGAGACTTTCAAAAACTATATATAATCATCATTGATTTGAAACAAACCCACCAAAAACAAATTATCTAATTATCTGAATGGATGATGTGATTATTAATTGTTCAATTTTGACTTTTAAAAGTCAAATTGACTATTTTAGAATTAATAATTAAGCATATATAAATATATTTCTAAAATTATAAAAATTGGAGTTAGTAATAAATTGTATATATATTTTTTTGGTTATAATCTTTTTACCTATATTTTAGCAAAAATAATAAAAAAAATTAGTTTTAAAAATAGTCAATTTGACTTTAAAAAATCAAAACTGAACAATTAATTTGGAACGGAAGGAGTAGTATTTATTGATCTACAGGTGTATGAAATGTTTAATACTTTTATAATATTAATATTTATAGTTATCAAACTTCCAAAAAAGTGAATGTAGAAACAAAAATTTAAAATATTTACCAAACATTATTTTTTTGCTTTTGATTTTAAAAAAGTAAAAGTAGAAGCAAAAATTTGAATGAGAAACTATTCAATGATATAGTTTTTCATTTTCATTTTCTTTTCTTTTCGTTTTCCCCTTCTTTCTCAAATCCAATTCATACTCGCTTTTAATAAAAAAAATATAAATACAACTAATTTTTTTATTTTTTTGGGAAAAAAATGGAGTAAATATTTTAGAACAATCAAAAATTCTATTTTTTGCACCCAACAAAATAGCTAGTAGTAGTATCTTTATTTTATCGGCTTTTAGATGATCAAACAAAAAACACAGTACACCATTATCCAAAATTCACTTCTCAATTCTAAAAAATCCCTAATAATCTCTTTCCCTCCAAATAAAGATAGAGAATTTTATCAATCAAATCATACATATTAAGTTTATTTCCTCTTCTTATAGCGAGGATCAGCATCATCTTCATCAGCATCATCTTCGTCAAAATCGTCGTCAAAATCGTCATCAAAATTGCCTTCATCCTCAAAGTCATCAGCATCCTCATCGTCTTCGTCATCACCGGCATCCTCATCGTTATATTCATCATCGATTTTGACCGGATCTCCTCGGGTAAACAACGGAGCCTGCTCTACGCCGGGAATAGCCGCGAGACCAATTCCATTTCCATACAGAATTGGCCCCTCCATTTGGATCGGAAACACCTGTTGATTAGGGTTCAGAGTTTGTATAAAGAACGGACGACGGAGTTGCGATTCAGAGGAATTGTTAATCAAACCAACGGCTGCGGTTGCGCTGCTGCTGGTGGTGGCGGTGGCGGCGGTGGGTAAGAGCTGGCGCCGAATCAGGTTCTGGAGTGAAGAATTGCTGAATTTCACCATCCTCGAAGCCGCCATGGAAGCTTGGGAGCTTGCCATTTTATCTCTATCTAAACTTTCTGTTTGGTGGTGGCGTGGGGGTTTTGTGATATATATAAGGGAAGGGGGTTTAGGGTTTTAGGAATGAATTCTAGATAATTCCGCCAAATGACACGTAGGCATATGGGATGTTTTTAAGTTTATTAAATTTTGTTTTTCCACTATTAAGGATCTTTGAAAAATAAAGGGCCACATCCGACTTGAAAAAATTCATCAGCAGTTCTTTTATTTTATTTGGTGTATTGTATAATTATTCAAAATATAATTATATAAAATATAAAGAAATTTGTAAATATATATATTTTAATTCAAAATATTTAAAAAAATTGATGAATTGAAGTTAATTTAGATATTTTATATTTAAAAATAATATCAATTTATTAAACTTTAGAAGCCTTTCTTATCATAATAAAGCATGCAACATTTTTTAATTAGAGGTGTGCTATATATACATGCTTTGCATGTAACACTTCGATTTCGTATCGAAACATTATGAAATATTTTAATACGTATTTTTAAGTAATTATTAATAATATTTTCAATTATAATTTTTTGAATGAATTGATGAAAATTAAGATAATAAATTCACTCGATTGTTAGAGGTGGAAACACAAAAACTGCTACATAAAAAATTTCTCAGCTTGTTGAAACACTTTTTTATGAAATATTTGAAAATGTTAGATGGAATTTGTTATCAATAACCTCAATACTATGAAGATTAATGGGGCTAAAGTAGCCTATATCATTCACATTCTTGGTAGTCCAAATTTGTCCCACAATGCCTGCACTGTTTGTAATTGACCAAACAGCAGGTAACCTCAAGCTCAACCTAGTTGAACAATCCGCAATAAAAGCATTACCCAATGGATCTGACCTATTCAACATTTGGCAGGCAATAATATTTAGCTGATTCTCATTACCATCCCATGATGCTTCTGCTACCAATGTGATATATGGCGAAAAAGGTTTGTAAAACTCAGTATCACTTTTATCGATAAATTCAACTAAAAAAAACCTTACTTTTTGTTCAACCCCAGAACAGTCTATCCTGTGCATGACATGAAATGAGGCAAATACCAACTAGCCCATATAAGAGGGGAACAATTTGGGGACAAATTGCAGTTTCTTGCATACATTAACTTATAAAAACTGAATTCTCTTGAAAATACCCAACAGATACCTCCTGGTGGTAGGCCAAGTGAAGGATTTGATGGAGTGTTAGCTCCAAGAAAAACCCCTTCATCAAATTCCTCAGGAGCCAAAGTGTACTTGTACTGGGTCATATTAGAAAATGCCAATATTGATATCGGCTTAAAATAACTTGAATCATTAGGATAACTCAAGCTCTCCAAGATTCCACTTACTACACTAGTAAAAATGGTTACATTTTTAGCACAATTAAGCTTAAGAACACCCTCAAGATTGAGCAACTTACCTTCTTGAGAAGTTGAACACGCCGTTCCTACCATGCAAAGCTTCTCAGAAGATTCTGACCAAAATCCATTTAAAAGGAACTTACGACTGGATTGGAATGTCAGATATGCTTCAATCTTAAAAACGTCTCGTGTGTAGGTCTTGTAGACGTTGTTTGTGGTAAGGAATGAGAATCTTCTGAGTCGCTGAAAAATATATTACTCCTATGTGAATTCGGTTGTCGAATTCTGTCACCACCCTTGTAGTGACTCAACCCCGTTTCAAGAAACGGGTAGTTATTGCTGAAGTAGTTAAAAGAAGAAACTGAGATTGTGAAGAAGATAATTAAGAGCTATAAGAAGAAGAAAAATATATTACTCCTATGTGAATTCGGTTGTCGAATTTTGTCACCACCCTTGTAGTGACTCAACCCCGTTTCAAGAAACGGGTAGTTATTGCTGAAGTAGTTAAAGAAGAAACTGAGATTGTGAAGAAGATAATGAAGAGCTATAAGAAGAAGAAAATCCGTCGACAGAAATAGTTCGAGGAGAAGTACAAAGAAGAAGATTTCATTATTACAAACTTGAAAGGACCATACAAAGATAGAAATCTATCAGGGTATATGTACAGTATACATACTGATTTCACCATATGAGAACATGACAGGTTAAAATCTTTAAAGCACTAACTGTCAATGTACTTCGATAGTTATTATCAAGAAGATCTGGAAGTCTTCCACGAAACACAAGGAGTTAGGAAATTGACAAAGGAGATTAGTGACTATATATTTTTTGTCTTCAACTTTTGGCCAAAAAATGGCTGAGGTATACTAATGAAGATCAAAGAAAATCTACAATATAAAGTTTTATACCTTGATTTTTCCGTTGCCTAGAGCAAGACAAACTGAGACTAACAACTTCTGGTTCTAGTTTATCCCTTCTGTCAGAGTTTTATGGTTAAAATTTAAAAACTTGAGATAGTTGGACCCAAACCCACTGTCAAATCCCATTTTTTTCCTACACTCCTTTATTGTCGCCACGCCCAAGAATTCAAGGTCTAAACTTTTAAACGCTTTAGTTTATATCTATATTAGGACAAGAAAATAAATAATCTCAACATCCTAGTGTTCAAACAAAACGGGGGGAAACTGGCTGGTCTTGACTTTGCTGAAATATGAGCACATAAACCCGCATTTCTAAAATTTCAAAACCAGACGCGAGGGGTTTTATCCCCCTACATCTGTAAAGTTGGGAAAACAAAGCTCTTTTAACTGTGAAAATAATAGCCTCATATAATGTACCCATATCTTTTCCAATAAGACAAGTTAATCTGTGGAAATAACTACCCCTTCATTCTTTTAGAAGGTGCTACTGGTCCCGACAATAAACCTTTGCATTGATCTGAAAGTTGATTTGATTTGAAGTTGCCATGCCAGTGAAGAGCTACAGTGGCTACCACCATTTAACACCTCCAAAAAGAAAAAATAGCACTAAAAATCTAAGGCAGACCACACTTGCAGTGAATTTGCAGGTTTAACCAAAGAAAAGAAGAAGGAAAGGGGGAGATAAAGGTGAAGATGGACAGACTGAAAATAGATTTGACAATAATAGAAAAAATAAACATCTACTTTAAGCATAATCAAGAGCTAATAATAGTGATGAAGGTACAACACATAAGTAAACATCAATAGTGTACATTCTTTTCCACCATACCAACAATAGCTAAATATAGGATTAGAACACTATAACCCCCGTTCATATCCAGACCTATTTACATTATTGTCAATTTGAAAATAAAAGCATACTAAGATTATTAATATACCAAATCCATAATTTTGGTCTATATTAACCAGTCAAAAACAGAACTAAAGATGAAATGTTTCACTTGCAAAATGCATAGTCAACATCCAACTATTTCCTTTCTCAATCAGTAATGGAAATAATTTACAGGCTTGAGTGCAGGAGACACTACCCTGTTTGCTGTCTGTGTATTTCCTGTCTGCCAGTTTCCCGTTGGTGCAGGTGGGATGAATTTCTCACAGTCCTTTACTCCAACTTGTGTGAATGCAGTTACTAGCGTTTTGATGTATCTACCCAGATTGTCCTTAAAATTCTGTGAGCAACTCTTGTCACCTTCATCAACATCCTGAACACCACCTCTGACAAGACACCCAACTTGAGCTCCATCCATGTATGCTTTACAAGCCACCAAAATATCTCGAGCACGCTTGAAAAAATGCCCCACTACAAAATCCTCAAAATGCTACAGCAGGAAAATAAATTCAAATGTTTAGATATTAAATGCACCTAGTACAGAAAAGCACCACAATATACCTAAAGTAATCCAAAAGAGCGTATGAGTAAAAACAAACGGAGCAACAATTAACAGTTAGTGGCAACAGTAGAACTAATGATAAGAACCAACAAATTCAGATGAACAAACCCCAATGAACGTGGCACCACTACAATATACAAATAATGCTAAATATGATACTTTGTTCTCATTTAAATTACAGTTTGCACATTATAATAACAGGGGTCAAACTACTTGCAAGTCGTACATTATTTTGTAGGAATGATATTTCTAATCATACCTTTGGTGGCCTCCTCATGGTGTACACCATAGTTCTTAGAGATAGGATAAAAGTGGACTCGTTATAATGCAGGGAGTTCTTTTCCCCAATTGCCATGCCGCTCATATTTGCATATCCAGGCTCATTGAAGTAGGGCTTAGCATTCAATATTAGTCCTTGTATAGAGACCAGAACTTGGAGCATGGTTGATACTCCCGGGATCCACTTTTCTTTCTGGCTACCACTCCAAGTGTTAAGAAGGCTCAGGCATACTTTTCCACATTTGTACAAATTTGGATTGAGTCGAAGGCCACCGGCGCGGTAGTACACATGCTGGAAAAAGTGATTTCTTAATGATCAGGTTTATGCAGTAAACATATAACGAATGACTAAAGTGCATGACAGTCCTATAGCATACCGGTGGATCAATAGGATAGCTGCTAGGGAAGAACACGTCAAAAAAGAAGAGACCATCATGGTAGGGTGTCCCCTCTGCTCCTACTATTACAGCCCTCAAAAGATCCATCCGTGATTCATATACCCTAACAAATATGGTATCTGTAGAAGCAAAAAGATTAAAAAAAAAAAAGGAATCAAATCAAACTGCCTTCCACCAATATGCAAAAGTTGATCAATGATCCCAGCTGTTTGTGAAAATACATTTACAGGCTCCAACAACAAAGGCTTCAAACAGAAAGAATAGCAGCAAAACAGACGTCGGGATTCAGAAAAACTAACCAGGCAAATCTTTCTCTAGTATTTTCCACTCTTCTTGTATTTTCTTCGCCCAATTCTTTGATGGCTGTCAAAAGATTAATATATATATATATTACTTTAAATAAAGGGAAAAAACATAAGAGAATGGCTACAAACCAAATGGAGAAGTCGGAATTCGTGCATTTTACCTGCTGCTTCAGTGAAGAACCACTACGCACAAAGTGATGATCTGAATCATCTTGGACAGTGTCAAACTTTTTGAAAAGTTGGAACTTCTCCAGAATCTCGTCCTCATTCACATCCTTTTCCTGCACATACGGTTGATCTGCTGCTTCGTCAGGAAAGACATGTTCAGTATTAAATGGATCAACAAACCCTGGATAATCTGGAGTAACCATTTGGGACTTATTGTTCAGAAGATTAAACCAGCTGGGCAGATATGCATCTGCTCCGGGAGTATGATTTATTGTTTCCATAGGCATATAAGAACTTGGAAAAAGACTAGTACTACCAACTTGATTCTTTGTACTGTTATGAAAGTAAGACCAGCCTGTAGATGGTTTAATTCCAGGGTACTGCTTTATGGCACCCATTGGGTCATGTGGACAATAATTGCTTGTACCACCAAAAACAGTAGCCTTCTTGAAGTACCCACCACTGCGTTGCACTTTTGAACCCAGATAGTTTGAACTAGTTGAAGCAGCTATACCTTTCTTACTTTGAGCAGACTCTACAAAAGACGACCAGGGTGAAGACAGCTTGACCTTATGGTGGCGATTGACGGCATGAATTGGGGTTTTCACAGTCGAACTGCTTTTTGATGTGTTTTTCACAGTTGAACTGCTTTTTGATGTGGACTTTTTCTTCATAGGTTCTGCAGACCGTAGAGATTGAGATGTCTCCGTTCCAGGGTTTGGCTGTATTTGTAAAACTGATTGACCTGAACTACTTGCAGTAGCAAGCCTGCTGTTATTTTGCACAGGACCTGGCAACCAAGGAATAGGAGCCTCGATATCGGGAGGTATATCTATATTATCAAAATGGGATTGCAAAATCGCGTACTCATCATCATACATCAGATTGTCAAAATACATATCCATATAGTCATCATCACCATAAGATAAATCAGAACTCAAGGCATCTACATTAATTATATTATGTGATCCTGGAGCACAGCTCTTCTTCGAAGACTGAACCCCATCCACAGATCCAAGGTTTGCTGCACTAATAGTTTCCAATGAGTTAATGGTTATAGCTTCCTGGAGACAAGGTAAAACAAGTTAAAAACTGAGAAGGGTTATACAGATACCATATGACCACTGAGTATGTTACACAGTTTAAACTAATAATCAGAGTAAGAACTTTTATCAATTACCTTCCCTTTGCTATTTGTATTGATTTTGCCTTCAATGAGCATAATATCACAATCTTCATCCATGTCGACATCAATTACTTCATGGCGAATAACCTACATTACATTGGATTCTTTAGGAGTTGTGATACATGTAGAAACATAATAAAAAATATCTACTACTATAAAGAAAGAGAAGCCACCTCTTACTTTTGAAGAGCGATTAGGACATCAAATAATGTACTCCCTCCATCCCACAAAAGATGTCTGAAGTACAAGAAAAATTGACCCCCCAAAAGATGTCTAAACTACTTAAGGTCCATTACTTTTAGGAAAGAAAAGAATCATATTGTACTTATGTGGGGTCCACTGGATTAATTGAAGGATTTTTATTCTCTTTCCTCTACTCTGATTTTTCTTAATTTGCTTAAAGGTTGTACTTGAGTCATTATTTATGGGACAGAGGGAGTAATCCCATATTATCATGCTAGTGATGTTAATAAAGGTAAAACAAGAAGCACGAATATGGGTGCGACGAAGATTCGCCAAATCTCAAAATATGGGAATTCGGGTGCGGAGGGATTCGACATATATTTTGTTAACAAATATTTAAATATTTGTGTCTAGTTATATATATATATATATGATAAAACATTCAACAAAATAGATGCTACAAGGAAAAACAAAAAAACATCCAATGAACAATATAACTTTAATGTTTCAAAGTCAATAAAATATAAAAATAATCATAGATAATTCAAAACATATATAAGTTATAAAGGAAAGAATCCTTGAGAATCAGAGTACTCAGTGCGGAGATACAGTAGTTCATCGAGGTAACGAAGAATCCTTGTATCCTAGAGATAAATAAATGGTTAAAGAGTAATTTTATAACATATTGTGGTTGCCTCAAAATTAATATATCGGCATTCCCTTTATCTTATCCCTTGGTTGACAAAAGGTTCACTAGGTCTCAAACAAGTTGAACCAAATATCCAAAACAAATCAAAAAATAATCAAAACAAGCCCCGACTCAATTAATTAACCCAAAACCAACACTATCCCCTTAAACCCAAACCTTAATTATCTCGAAATGGAGGCCTGCTCCTCATCATAATCCCATCTACCTACTCGTTGAAACAGTTTTTTTGACAGCAACTAGACACATCCCAAATCTAGGTAATCGCCCACCACTGGCTCAACTCTCGTTTGTTTCCGCTGGAAAGTTGATGAGATCAACTTTAACGCTTGAAATGGAGATAATACTGCTAGCGAAAGTTGATATTGGCATTACAAAGTGTACTTTTTCAGTCAATTTTGCTGTTAGTATTACTGGGAAGAAGGCTGGTGAGAATGTGAAGATGCTTTAGGGACAATGGATTAAGAGGCATACCGCATACTTGAATATTAGTACATGCTGATGATAATGTTTAAGTGGGAGAAGCGTACTCTCACCAATTCAAGAACCCTAGATTGCAAGTAGAAGCCTGGGTGAAAATAATAATTTTCTGCCAAGTGTGAATTAATATACTACTAAGGGCATAATTATCACTGAATATTTTTTTAAACAAAGTTAAGACGGAATGATTTTTTCTCATTTAGGCTCAAAATGTTAGGTGGTTATGTGTAGGTTCTGGACTTTAGTGTTCATGTGAGATTTTGGGTCAAAATTAGGCTGTTATATGAATTTTAATCTAAAATTCAAGACCCAACAAAAAACAAACAGCATCAGAAACATTTAATTCAGTATTAGAATATGAATGAGCATTTAAACACCATCTCAGGCATGAACTTCATAAAGCCATGGTTTCATTACCATCTCTCTCTACACGGTAGCAAAGCATAGATGTAAGGACCAACAATCAGCAATGATCTAACTACATACATGTGTGTATAAATTATATAAGCTTATAAAAATGTTTATATACATGTGAAATATCATGAGGCCACTCTAGCTCCATATCACAAATTTAGTTATTTAATTTTCAAATATCCCCGATTCTCCATTCACTTTGGGATGAGTTTCATGTCTAGAGGACAAAACCATAAGTTACATTTTTTAGTAAAGTATTTGGCCTACATCTTCTACATGTATCGGGTGCTGAAAGACCAAACTTTTTTGCATCTAACTCCAAAAACTAATTTTAGCAAATAAGTCAAAGTAAATCCTTCCCTCCATCCATCCAGTATACCCTTATATATTCAAAAAAATTAGACATCCAAAAAGACTAGTTCAATCTAATGATAAAAAATATTCAATTCTGTCCAAAAAACATATCACTGCCACCATATCAATGTCAAAAATAAACAACCAATGCCAACGTCACGCCCTATTTACTGCTGAATTACTTAATCAGTTAAAACCTACGATAATAAAAAATTCACAGTTGAGCAAATATACGATCCACACACCATCAATCACCAGAGCTGGATCAATTTATAGAGTATGACTATAGTTTTGAAATTAAAATACAAGATGACGTTTCTGATAACTCCTTATCCGTACCACAAAGAGAGTTATCCAAAGCTGTTACAATATTCAAAATACAAGCATAACTACACAATAACATATGCTGGAAAATCAAGATTTGAAATCCAAAAAATATTGTTATCTGTTCTGTCCTGTGATATTCACATATACACACATACCTAAAGATTCACAACAGGCATTATCTGACACATTTTCAAAATCTATAATATGAGTACTTTTGTTCATACTATGAGAAATTCACACATTCAGCTTGGGTTGGCTTAAAATTAGTTTGCCAAGGTCACCACTCCATTACAATAACAAATACAAGAAACGGCTAGAGGAAACAAGAAACCATCAAATGAAACCCCAAAACATGCAGAGAAACACAGACTCCAAGATAATTGATTGCTATCAGTCTACATAAGCTGCACTAAAAAGTACTGCCACATTCTAAAGATCATTTTTTGTATATAACCCTGAGTTTGCACAGTTAATCGGAGATAAACAACATACTAAGCAAACAAATTTCACAAACAACAATGGTTGAAAGATTCACCTCTTTATTTTTCATAGATTTGGATTTCAAACTCCGATTAACCGGCCGAGAAATTTCAGCGATATCCGGCTCCATAGAACTTCCACCAGGAAACACTCTTTTGCTACACCAATTCAATTTCCCATTCAAATTAAACACAGACAATCACATACATACATAAATACAACAAATACATATACATATAGGGAGAAAATGAAAGATAATTACTTGGATTTCTGGGGGATGTATCGGCCTACCGGCGGCGACTCCATTTTCAGTTAAAAAAAAACAAGAAAAAAATAGGGTAAAACGCAGCTAGGGCTTTTGGCTCTCCGATCGCATTCACACAAATGAAAATCTTTCCGTATTCATCGCAAATTCTAGTTTCTAATCTATAAAGATAGAGAGAGATATAATATATAAATATAAATATATATGTATGTATAAAGACAGAGAGAAATATATGATTTATGAGGTTTTTAGAGAGAGAGAGAATATTTTCCTTTTCTAGACTTCGCGCCTAGTTAAATAGATCGTCAGGAAAGGGGACAAGGGGTAGTGTTCTTCTTCTTATAAACCCTAGTCATATTTACCCTTCATTTCTCACTTAACTACGATAGAGCCACTGTCGTTAGGAGTCTTCTCCGAGAAGGAGAGTAACCCGATGTTCTTTTCTAGCCGTTGGATGAAACATTCTCACTGTGAAGAGTATCTGACGGTCGTGATCGTGCAAAGTGGTCTCCTTGATCGACGCCTCTCAGTGTAGTTACGTGTCAGTGATGGGACCCACCGAAGGTAGGACCCTCTGCATGTAGGCCACGTATGGAGAAGCGGATAAACTTTGATGCTTTTTTCTACTACAGCTTTGCCTTGGGCACTAAGGTCAATCTTGAGTCAACACTATTAAGTAGTGGTATTCACACCGGGACCAGATAATACAACATAATACTGATACTTTAACCCATTTTTTTTATAAATAGTACATTAAAGAGTCTATTTGGGAAGGTTTTTTGTTAGATTGAAAGTACTACAGGGGCGGTAGACATACTACGTGTCATTTACATTTACAGGGTGTTCCGCAAATACTTATAAGTTAATTAAATTAATTTATAAGTTATTTTTTATTGTTTAAACTTTTGATAACTTATTTTTTAATTTATAAGTTATTATTAATAAATAATAATTTTTAATTTATTTAAAAATAACTTATAAGTCATTCTTAATAAATTGATTTGACCAAATGTAATATTCATTTTGTCCTTCTTCTATTTTATTAAATTATATTTTTATCCTTTCAACCTAATATCTAATTTTTTTCTCGAACATAAACAAACATGTAATAAAAATGTTAAAGACAAAAATGTTGTCACCTATGTAAATAAATAAATATATATAATTTGATACAATACAATGTGTATATATATAGACATTAATTGGTATTATATTATAATTTATATAATATAATATATATAATATAATATTGTGACGCCCCCAAAATAAATCCATACAACCCATTTTGAGTCGTCAATAACGTTTTACAAAATATAAATATGAATTTTTCCATTTACAACTAATAAGTGTTGTGCAAAATACAACAACACAATACAAATACATCTTAAATTCTCAATACACTTATTGTCACACTAATAGTAATGTATTGAGATACTTCTATTGTCTCGGACCATCACTCCATTCTCCGGCTAGTTCCCGCTACACTCTCTTTTCCTGAAGAGAACAATGGAACAAAAAGAAAAAGGGTGAGCACAAATAGCCGAGTAAGAAATATCATAACTAAGATAATGAAGAATAAAATTATCTTTAGCCTTCAACCGGAATAAATCAGAGATTTAAATATATTATAATTATTCAATAACAACAAATGCAGCGGAACGAACAATCCATTAGAAGAGTCAAGTAGATTATAATATCTACCATCTTCTATAAGTTAAAGGATCACCACAAATATTCTATCCCTGTAACACCAATCAACAGTTTTTGTTTATGAACATCCAAATCAATAGTTTATATTCAACAACCTCTCTTTGCACTATGTGCTAAAGATATTTATTTGTAACATCACTGGTCATGATCATGTCAAACGCCAGTTCATTTTTGCACTACGGGTCAAAAAGAACTTTTACCATACGCCTTTGTTTGTAACACTAAAACTCATGATTATACCAATACACAGTTTGGTCAAAATCATGTCACGCCAGTTCATCTTTGTACTACGGGGCAAAGAGAACTATCACCACAATTTAAGTATGAGGATGATAACAATGATATAGAATGAATACAATGAGATCAAGAATAAGAATGAATGTTTAATTTATTCAGTGTCGAAGGTAGACCAAATTGCCAACATGATGACAAAATTGTGGAGTCAAATTCAAGAATGATATTCAAGAATAAAATTCACGATTCAACTATATCGTATCAAACGAAATAGAAAGATTCAGGTGAAAAGATATTAGATGAAGCACAACTATTAATGATATTTTACAAATTTTCAGGGATTTTCACCATTTAAAATAAGGTTTTGGAAACAAACAGAGATTTCTTATCATAAATGGAGAAATGTGAAAGAAAAAGATATCCCTTAAAGAGTACAAAAGAAATGATACGTTATACGAGTATAAACGAATATATGAAACAACAAATGGATTTTCACCCGTCATGCGGTAATTCGCGTAGACAAATTATTTCTACAAAAAATTAATAAGTAATGAATACGAATGGTTATTCACCAGGCATGCGTCAATCCGTACGGACAGGTTATACCTACAGATTAATAAGGAATAAAAGCAAAGGGATATTCACCAGGTACGACACTCCGTACATACAGGTTATTCCCACAGAGTAATAAGGAATGGATACAAAAAAATATTCACCATGTACGACACTCCGTACATACGGGTTATTCCCACAGAGTAATAAGGAATGAATACAAAAGGATATTCACCAGACATGCGTCAATTCGCATGGACATGTTATCCCCACAATTTAATACGGAATGAATAACAGTCTTTATGAGTATAATATCACTTACGAACATGGAAGCAAATGATATTACATAAGAGTATGAAAGAAATGATATCTCCTACCTTCGTTAATAAGTGATTGGATGTTGATTTCTATGAAGTTTACTAACTTGAACAATACTAGTATTTTCACAAATACTCACAATAGCGTAGCACACTTAGAGAACTTAAGAAATTTAGAGAGAGAGTGGAAGTATAAGCAAGGGAAGTGTGAAAGATTTCTTAAGATAATCCTTCATATTTATAGGAAAACCAAGTTTCATTAATTGCACAATAAGGACTCAATTTATTATACTTTAGTACCTCCATCTTTGCCTCTATTTTTAATATAATCCCTCAAGTATTATCAATCTTGCATAACATCCCCTAAAAGTTCCCACATGTAAACTAATAGTTCCATCATGTGAACCAATAGTTCATTGCATGTGAATTTCACAGTTTCAATTAGTTACCCCTAAGTTAGACTCCACTTTTAATCCGTCAATAATGCTAAAATATCATATCAAACAATGCGAGTTACAGTGTCGTAACAAATAATAAAAAGTACCATGCAGATGCTACTGTAACAATTATTGAATCAAAATACTGTGTAATTGCTACTTTATCAATTATTGAATCAATAATATAAAATATTGTGCAACACTGTGTGCTACTGTGGAATACCACGTGCTACTGTGCAATAACGCGTTTTACTATATTTTTATCACCGGGTACTTTAACAGTTAACGGTTAAAGTTTTGCCGCCAATTTCTATCGCTTTCTATATACGTCAGTTATTCTGTTGCGGGGCCCACCAATGATTGGTTATTCCAGCGTCGTACGTTACCGAATATAAATTACGCCAGTATTTCCCGGAAAGTATTCGCCATATGAAGGAGGTGGAATTCATCAAACTGGAACAGAACAACATGATGGTGTCACAGTACGAAGCCAAGTTTGCTGAGTTGTCGCGTTTTGCATCCCATTTGGTGGACACTGAGGAACGGATGACACGAATATTTCTACGAGGTTTGAAACCAGAAATCCGTAAGTATCTCGGTTCTCGTAAAATTTGTCTATATTCGGATGTCGTGGATAGGGCTCAATTAGTGGAGCGGGAGAAAGAAATACTACAACCAAATAACGTCATAACCGGTGAGCTAATCGTAAACTCTTGCGAATCTATACCTTATTAGATACTGGTTCTACCCACTCTTTTATTTCATCTGCTTGTGCCCAACGTTTAAACTTGACCCCTGATAAATTAAATTTTGACTTATTTGTTGAAACACCATTGGGACAAACATTCGTTACATCTACAGTCTATAAATCTTGTTTTGTTCAAGACAGTACACTCACCTTACCCATTGATATTACCTTTTTGGAAAAAACCAATTGATTGGTTAACTACTCATCATGATTGCTTTCGTAAGGTCGCTAGTTTTTATATTCCTAATCAACCTATTATTCGAATTCAAGCAATCAAACCGTTGAAATCAATAACTGTCATTTCTATCCACAAAGTCATTCGTTTATTGAAAAACGGATGTCAAAATTTCTTAGCCCATGTAACTGATTTAAACAAAAATACGTCAAATTTGATTGATATTTCTGTTGTTAATAAGTTTCATGACGTATTTCCCGAAGAACTTCCTGGCCTGTCCCTAGACCGTTAAATCAAAATTTTGTATCGACCTTGAACCCAATACAAAATTCATTTCTAAGACCCCATATGTATGGCTCCTATTGAATTTTCTGGAGTTAAAAACTCAACTACATGAGTTGTTAGATACCGACTTCATACGTTCTAATACATCGCATTGGGGTGCTCCTATTTTATTCGTAAAGAAGAAATACGGGAGTAAATAGAAATCTATGCAGATCATAAAAGCCTCAAACATTTTTTCACCTAGAAGGAACTCAACATGTGACAACGATGTGGCTCGAGCTGTTGAAGGATTACGACCATACCATTCAATACCATCCTGCAAAGGCGAACGTAGTAGCTGACGCATTGCGTAAAAGAACGTATGCAAGTACGAGTACGATGCTGACAACGTAAAGGCCCATTTTGGATGACTTACAAAGGATGAATATAGAGTTAAAGACTCCACGAACCCACGTGAAGATGATAACGTATATAAGCAGCACAAGATCGACAAAAGAGTTGTGTTGATCTTCATCGAAGAGACGAGGAATTCAATGTCGGAGATCATGTATTTTTACGTGTCGCTCCGTGGAAATGTGTTGCGCAATTCCGAAAGAGAGGAAAGCTTAACCCTCGATTTATTGGTTCATTTGAAATCCTTGACCGAGTAGGAACTGTGGCCTACAGACTCGCCTTACCGCCGAGCATGTCTCGTGTTCATAATGTTTTTCACATATCCATGCTACGTAAATATGTGAAAGATCCAAACCACGTTATTGAATTAGAACCAGACGAGATAGCAGAGGATTTAACGTATGATGAGATACCTGTCAAGGTCTTAGATAAGAAGGAGCAGATTCTACGCTCAAAGGTTATACCTCAAGTCAAAGTTTTATGGAGAAACCATGATGTTGAGGAAATGACCTGGGAGTTAGAATCCGAAATGAGAGCAAAGTATCCTCACCTTTTCGAAATGCCAGGTACGTACGTCAATTTCGAGGACGAAATTTTATAAGGAGGGGAGATTGTAAGATCCCGACTTTATGAAATAAAAATTTATTATTTTCTTTATGATTATTTTTTTTCTAAATAGTGAAGTGCTTAATTGTTATAAATGATAGTTAAGGGTGTTATATGCAAATTATCTGATAAACAGTATATCGGAAAATATTTCTTTTGTCGGAGAATATTCTTTCTGTCGGGAAATATTATATTTGGTACCGTACGACGGCGCCGAAATGGCAATATTGTTAACGATAGTGGGCCCCACAATGGGTTAACTGTCGGATATAGAAAGTGATAGAAATTGGCGGCAAAACTTTAACCGATAACTGTTGAAATACCCGGTAATAAAAGGAACAGTAAAACGCGTTATTCCACAGTAGCACACGGTGTCGCACAGTGTTTTATATTATTGATTCAATAATTGATAAAGTAACAATTGCACAATATCTTGATTCAATAATTGTTACAGTAGCATCTGCATAATATTTTTTATTATTTGTCACGATACTGTAACTCATATTATTTGATAAGATATCTTAGCATTATTGACAATGTCTAAAAATTTTGTCAAGGAAAGGGGTTTTTTAATTGCGCGCCATTTTTATGGAAGACCCCCTCTTTCCTGGGAATAATTTGGTTGCCAGTGTTGCGAGTATGTGTTATCTGTGATATTAATATATTTAACTCAATAATACAGAAAAATAGATTTATTGTGATAATGGAGTTATTTTTTATAATGGTTTTATCTTTTTGATAATGGAATTATCTTTTGATAATGGAATTCTCTTTTGATAATGGAATTATCTTTTGATAATGGATTAATCTTTTTGAATAAATGGATGGATGATATAGATTAAAGAAAAAATGGATGGATGATATAGAGTAAAGAAAAAATGGATGGATGATATAAATTGAAGAAAAAATGGATGGATGATATAAAAAGAGTGTGATAATTAATGTGTGGTAGATATTGATTACATTTTCCTATAAATAGGGAGGGTTCACTTAAGAAATTTTCACACCTTCATTGCCTATACTTCCTCTCTCTCTCTCTCTCTCAATTTCTTAAGTTCTCTTAGTGTGCTAGGCTATTGTGAGTATTTGTGAGAATACTAGTAATGTCCAAAGTTAGTAAACTTCATAGAAAGTAACATCCAGTTAACGAAGGTAGGGAATATCATTTCTTTCATACTTTTATAATATCATTTGCTTCCTTGTTCGTAAGTGATATTATACTCATAAAGGTTGTTGTTCATTCCGTATTAATTTGTGGGGATAACCTGTTCGTGCGGATTGACGCATGCCTGGTGAATATCCAATTGTATTCATTCCTTATTAGTTTGTGGGAATAACCTGTATGTACGAGTGTCGTACCTGGTGAATACCCTTTGTATTCATTCTTTATTATTCTGTGGGGATAACATGTATGTACGAGTGTCGTACCTGGTGAATAACCCTTTGTATTCATTACTTATTAATCTTTTGTGGAAATAACTTGTCTACGCGAATTATCGCATGACGGGTGAAAATCCATTTGCAGTTTCATATATTCTGTTATACTCGTATAACGTATCATTTCTTTTGTACTCTTTAAGGGATATCTTTTTCTTTAATATTTCTCCATTTATGATAAGAAATATTTGTTTGTTTCCAAAACCTTATTTTTAAATGGAGAAAATCCCTGAAAATTTGTAGAATATCCTTAATAGTTTGTGCTTCATCTAATATCTTTTCGCTTGAATCTTTCTATTTCATTTTATACGTTATAGTTGAAGCATGAAATAATTTCTTGAATATCATTCTTGAATTTGACTCCACAATTTGGTCATCGTGTTGGCAATTTGGTCAATCTTTGATACTGATTAAATTATAGAGCTTTTGTTATCCTTAATCTCACTGTATCATTGTCATCATCCTCATCCTCATACTTAAATTGTGGTATTAGTTCTCTTTGGCCCGTAGTGCAAAGATGAACTGGCGTGATATGATTTTGACCAAACTGTGTATTGGTATAATCATGACTTTTGGTGTTACAAACAAAGGCGTATGGTGAAAGTTCTTTTTGGCCCGTAGTGCAAAGATGAACTGGCGTTTGACATGATCATGACCGGTGATGTTACAAATAAATATCTTTGGCACGTAATGCAAAGAGAGGCTGTTGAATATAAACTGTTGATTTGGATGTTCATAAAACAGGAATTGTTGATTGGTGTTACATGGATAAAATATTGGTGGTGATCCTTTAACTTATAGAAGATGGTAGATATTATAATATACTTGACTCTTCTAATCGATTGTTCGTTCCACTGCAGTTGTTGTTGTTGAACAAATATAATATATTTAAATCTCTGATTTATTATTGTTGAAGACTAAAGATAATTTTTATCCTTCATTATCTTAGTCATGGTATTTCTTACTGGGCTATTTGTGCTCACCCTTTTCCTTTTTGTTCCATTGTTCTCCTCAGAAAAAGAGAGTGTAACGGGGACTAGCCGGAGAATGGAGTGATGGTCCGAGATAATAGAAGTGTCTCAATACCTTACTATTAGTGTGACAATAAGTGTATTGAGAATTTAAGATGTATTTGTATTGTGTTGTCGTATTTTTCACGACACTTATTAGTTGTAAATGAAAAAATTCGTATTTATATTTGTATTTTTGTAGAATGTTATTGGCGACTCAAAATGGGTTGTGTGGACCTATTTTGGGGGCGTCGCAATATTCACTAAAATTTCTATTTTTAGAAATCTAAAAGATTTAGGTACTAGTAATAAAATCAGGTCATTATTATTTTGGTAGAGGTTGTGAGATTAATAATAATTATTATTATTATTGTGATTGTGTTGGTATAAATTTAATATGGTTGTGTATATTTTTTTCAATATTCATTTTTTAGTTTTTACGTAAATAATTTCTCCTATATTGATTAATGTCAAATGATTCACCCAAAACATTCACGTCAAATTTGGTTCAATACTCAAATAATAAGAAGATACTAAAATATATTCCAACTAATTATGAGACTATTTTCAAATCATGTTAATATAATCAATATTGCCTTCATAATTTTGGTATATTTAATGAGCCGCTTGGGCTTTTAAGGAAAAATAAAAAGAAGGAGTGCGTGCAATATATTCGAATATTTTCTTAGTTCATCTTTTGTAATTGTGTGATAATAATTGTATTTATATTTAAATTATTAAAATATGAAAAGTATTTTTGTCTAAAATAAAATTTCAAGATGATTATTGTGTAGTAATTTAAAAATTATCATTTATTTTTTTGGTTATCTAGATTATTATTTGTTTTTTAAGATCATTTTTTTAGTTATCAAGCCAGTATTACTAAAAAGTTAATATAATAAATTAAAATGACATGTATCAAATGCCTTCTTATACTAGGTATTGCCCTTATAAAAAATAGAATAGAAATATGTGTGTGTGTGTGTATATATATATATATATTACTAATAGACTTTTCAATCCTTATTTATTATTTTTTGATGTGCATTAAAAAACTATCTTAAAATTTTAAATTAGTAAATTGTATATGGACAAAAATTATGAAATGGTGGGTAGAAATGACATATTCGTGTATAAAATCAGTTAACATGATTTTCCTTTTACTGAATTATAAATTGTATGTGGACAAAAACAGTTGGTAGAAATGACATAATCCTTTACAAAATCAATTAACATTATTTATTCTTTGCTAAAAAAAATCACATACAAATGTAAGACTCTATCGGATGAAATTTTAGCCCAATGATTAATACGGATGTCTTATGACCTTTAAGTCTTAAATTTGATTTTTAATAATGTAAATTTACTTATTCTTTTATGTGAATTGTATTTCATCTTTTATGTGATACTTAATTTGAATATTAATTATGTACTTAATTATGAGAATAAATTGTAGTAGCCAAAATGATATTTCAAAAATAATAATAAATTTAAAACTCGAATACTTTCAATTGTTAATATTTCTAAATTATTGGTGAAATATTTTATAAAAACATCTACACATCTTTCAACCAAGTATATTGAGTTTATAAGTTTCTTTCTTCGTTTTTTTTGGGCAAAATTATGGGAACAATACTAGAGAAGATTAATTCACTCAATCGTGGATTACATGTATAATAGAGTTTAGTGAATATCTATTATATCCATAAACGAAATTTGAATTACAAACTTTATTCATATAAGCAAAATAAATAAATAAATGAAAATACAATTAGAAAACAATTGACATTCCGCATCCAATTAATCACCCATCATCATAAATGAAAACAACTCTGAAGATAAAAAATAAATAAAATTAAAGCTTCCAAAAAATAAATTGGCTCCCACAAGAGTGTAAAAACAAAATAAGAGATCTAACTCAAATTTAGGAGAAAACAAACTTCCAGCAAAAAAAAAAAAACTTCACAAAAGGAGAAAATAACTATCAAATAATAAATTATTAATTACAAAAATTTTAAAAAATGGTCTCTTTATAAAAGAAAAAAGACTCCCCATATCTAGATATAAAATTTTAAAGGTCAAAATTTATGGCTAGAGATTAAAGGGAGAAAACAAAGTTTAGAGGGTTAGTTCGAAAATATAGGGGAAGATAACGTCTTAGGTCGTCCAACTTGGTTATAAAATTAAGAACTTAGTGATGTAATTGATTATACGTTCATTTGTTCTTATTAAAAAAAAGCATAAATCTAGCAGCATTATTTAGTAATCATGTAATTTTATAAATAAAATAAAAAAATTGTAACATTTTGTCTCAAAATATAAAAATATAATATAACTCTAATGGTCCGTTTGGAAAATACTTTTACTTCCAATTTTTTGTTTTTGCTTATATTTTTTTGAAAATTTGTAGCAGAAAATGTTATTTGTTAACTGTTTTTACTTCCAAAAAAATAGAAGCAAAACTTTTTTCGACACCAAAAAAGTGAAAACAACAAAATTTTGTTTCTTCAATTTTGGTAACGCATGAAACCAATCTAACACTTATGAAGTCTACACATCCCTCGTCATTGATATGCTTGCTACTAATATTTGTACTTACTCTACTATTTTGCCGAGTCTGATTAAGGAAGAGTTACGAGATGGGATCGAGCAACTATGTGTAATGAATCAACCGTTTGTCGATTTACGTAAATAAAGAAGGGTAATTTCATTTCAATAAAAGACCCACACTTAAATTAACGACAAAAAATAAAACTTTATTTATATATAAAATAAGATAAAATATAATATCTAAATATAATTATCAAACAATATTTCCTATTTTATATTTTCACTTATTTTTATTAAAAATATACAAATATAAAAATAAAATTAGAAAGTAAAAACATACACCAAACGAGTCTTTAATTTTTGTTATACCAAACACCCCCAAACCCCCGATCCCAACCCACGCACAACTTTTTTCTAAAACAAAAAAATAGAAATAAGTGAGGTATTGAGAACAAGTTTTTTACATTCGATTTCAAAAAACATAAAATAAAAAAAAGCACGAAATTGGTAACACTAACAATTACTACCAAAGTTTTTTCTCATGTCCAAAAAAAAAAACAAACAAACCAATTACTACCGATGTATGCTATTTATACTTTTCTTTTTTTTTCTTTTTCCCCCTTTTCCTATTAGGTTGCACCCAATTCCAACTTTCCAGTAGGCTCAATCAAAACCCCATATTCCAATCCGGACTTGGCCCGTCCAGGAGTGAGTCCTCCGCTACTCTGGCTTGATCTAATAAAAACCCCGTCAACCGCCGATCGAAGAAAGAAATCCTCCATCAAATCAAAAATTAAATATATCTTCTCTTCAACCAGCATAAACAACTTCTCTCCATTCTATCTCCTCTGCAAATTGATTCAAGTTTCAGAAAGAATGGCTAGAAGATCAGGCTCGACGATGATCGTAACAAATACACCAGCTAAAGATCTGGCCTATACCAATTTCGCCTATTGCTCCTCTGCAGATCTCCGAAACTTTTCCGTCCCCGGATCCGACCTCTTTCTCGCTCTCGTCGGTGATGTCTTCGTTCTCTCCATTGGATATCCTTTTTCTCCATTGCATTATTATTGCATTTTCATGCTCCTCACTGATTTGATTGAACTTGGTTTGAAATTATGCAGTCATCTGTTCGATTTCACTTTAATTGCTGTTTTTCCTTTATTTTATTTAAATTTGTCCTAGAAGTTGCTTTAGGTAATGAGGACTTTTGAAACTCAGATTGGTGTGGATGATCAGTAGAATTGTTTAGTTGGGTTTCCTTAATTTCACATGGCAAACTGATCAATCATTTAGTTTCAGTCAGATTTCTTATATTCTACAAAGTGAGGCTGAAGAATCAATTCTTTTACCTCCTATTTCCTTGGATGGCTTCTTAAAGAATGAAAGGCTTTTTACTTGCTGAATATTTTACTCTTTCTTGGCTACCTAAGCTTTTGCTATTACCTGACGGATTTTTTTTCAAAGAAGCTGTGTGCTAGTTCCAGAACCTTGGCCGTTTTTCATGACTCATAGATCACTTGAAACTAGTTCTTTTGAACTTAGTACACCGCTTCTCTGTAGAGTGGTTTTGAGATATAATATATTCGTTATATTAAATCCACATAACCAGTTTTGATGTTTGTATGCTGGTACGATCATATGCTTAAACTAAATTTAAGGTTTCTTTAAGCATTTCTCCCCCCCTCCCCTACCCCACCACCCAAAAAAAAAAAAAAAAATTTCTTTTTAGCATTCCTATTCTATAGCAGTTAGCTATACTGTGAATATGTTAAGACAAATTTGACAATATGGCCTCAATATGTTGGACAAATTTGACGCTCTACCAGTTGGCTATACTGGGAATGTATACCATATTTTAGGTATGCAGATGGATCAGTGATGGGCCTTCTATATACAAAATTTGTCATTGTGCCATGTTATTATTTTTTCCTTATTCATTACTTGCTTCCATACTTCTTCTGTAATCTATTTATATTATGAGAGAAAGTCTATTCATTCCATCCATCATTTGTTGGCGTATTTGATGTGGACAGATTTTGTGGGAACCAATTCATTTAATATCGTAGTATCATGCTCTGTTAAGTGCATATACATACTAACTACAGTTTCGCAAGATTATGATTAGTGAACGGTGATTTCATAAAGGTGAAACCTGCATATTTTACTATTTATTTACCAAAACTTTGTGGTTTCTCAGCTAGCGTTTTCTGGTGTGGGTCTCCACATGTTATTAGATTCAATGATAAATGGTGCTTATGGGTGCATCAAGTTAGTGTGCAATATTATACTTGTGGAGTATTTCCCCCCTAATGTATGTTTGAAGTGTTTAAGCCTACCCCAACTAGTTTGGGATGGAAAACGCTGTTGAGTTGAGTAATAAAATATTATATTTAAATTGTTTAAGAATCTTGTTGAAGTATGAAATGTGGTTGTTTTTTAAAAGGAAGTACCTCCCTGTTCCCTTAACTGAGAATATACTGCACATGATGGTATACCCAACGGCCATATTGGACTTAACGCCATTCAACGCCGTCATGCAAGAGTTTCTACTGGAGATACTGTATCTGTGAGCAGGTTTGTTGGTGCTAAGCTTCTTGGGGCTGTAAATGAATTTTCACCTGTTTTTAATGCTGCTCTTGTGACAATCTGTCCAGATTTGTTCCACCTGATGATTTCAACCTTGCGTTACTTACTCTTGAGTTAGAGTTCGTGAAAAAAGGGAGTAAAGAGGAACATGTATGTTTTCCCTAGTTGTCCTTTTTTTTTGATGCATTGCATGCAGAATTTTAAATTTTGTAGTGCTTTCATATAGGTTGGTATCACCAAATTTTACAATTTTACCAGCATGCTTTATACTTGGTCATAACAGCTACGTTGTGTCATGTTATATCTTATTTTTGGTCCAGTAGCTCATCAGTATATTGTTTGTAGGTTGATGCAGTTCTTTTGGCTCAGCAGATTCGGAAGAGATTTATTAACCAGGCAAGAGCCTCATTCCAATTCTTTTTGAATAATTTTTATATATCATCAATAATAGTGCTATATGTTCTTTGATTCCTTTTTTATGAAAATTCTATCCCTATTATGTAATAAACAAACACTGCCTCCTTTTTTAAAATTTTTTAATGGGCATGCGAAGGTACTTTATTAATCTAGTACATATTGCTTTATTGTCATGTATGCTACGTAAAATTTCCAAGGTGCAGTCATAATATTATCTAACTGGGTTATCTATCACAAAAAACTGGTTGACTGCAGACTCTTGCAGACATGCTAATACTATTGTAATCTTATATATCTATTGGATAATATGAATAATTGACGTCTGAAAGTAGCAGCGTAGTTTTCTGTTTAGGCTTGTGGTCAGTAACTTTGAAAATACGAAACTGGTACATTAGTACTTACAAACTTGTGTATTAGGATTCCCTATCTCTCATTAACTTTGTGGTTACTTTCGCGAAAGGGGTTTTAATTTAGCATCCCGGCAATACTTCAATCCAGCACAAAACATTTTTGGCAATTTTTTTTTGTTTTGCTGAGTAGAAAAAAGATTATTTACCAAAAGAGGTCTAGCCTCCGTATTCCAAGAGTTGGATCAACAAAAAGTACTGAGCTTTCAGCTCTCAGTGAAATTAAGACAGAACTCTTCAGAGCCCTAAATTAACCCTTTGGTCCATTAGAAAAAGGAGTGCAACAAAAACACAAGTAGGGGAAGCCTCCCCAATTCAAAGTTAATACTGACAACTCAAAATCATTAAAAGTTTGCGCCATATACTCCAAAAAAAAAGGCAAGTAGGGGAAGCCTCCGAGATCCATCTGTCTTCCTCTTTTATAAAGATACCAACTAGTTAAAATCCTGATCAGCTCTAGGCGTCTCTCAAATGATGCCTAATAAACTGAAAATCAAGGACCAAAGTTCGCACACAACTAGGCAGTGAAGCATAATATGATCAGTGCTCTACCTGCTCCTTCTGCACCAACAATGCCAGCTTATATAGTTAGTCTCGCGCCTTCTTAGAGTGTCCCCAGTCAAGGTGTCATCTTTAGCAGCCCCAACTTCAAAAATGTTTTACTATACTAAAGTCCTTGCGTAACATATTCTGGAGTTATTGTCATTTGTCAATCTTGGACTTGTTTACATATTTGGAAATTTACCAGGAGGTATCATGACATGCAGGTCATGACAACAGGACAAAGGGTAACACTTGAGTATCATGGTAATGGATACATCTTCACAGTCAATCAGGCTGCTATCGAGGGGCAAGAAAAATCAAACAACATTGAGAGAGGGATAATCTCAGCTGATACATACATTGTTTTTGAAGCACCAAGTTCCAGTGGAATAAAGGTAAGCTCATTGCAGTTGGTGTTAAAAACTGACTAAATGAGGATTACTTGCCTGTAAACATATGCTTTACTTATTCCCCCCCCCTCAATCTCTAACTTTATTTTGCTCAGTTTATGGAAAATGTAGGAGTTAGCAATTTTTTCTGAAGCAATCTATTGATTCATCATATTTAAGTAATATTCATGCTAATTATGCAGATTGTCAACCAGCGTGAAGGTGCTAGCAGCAATATTTTTAAGCATAAAGAGTTTAATCTCGAGTCATTGGGTATTGGTGGATTAAGTGCAGAGTTTGCAGATATATTTCGAAGAGCTTTTGCCTCTAGAGTTTTCCCTCCACACGTGACCTCTAAGTACTGTTAGATACTTCCCGATTTTCATCATTATACTATTTTGTTTCACAAACTGGGCTGCGTCTTATTCATTCGACTTCTTGATGACAAAATATTTTACATTACAGACTTGGCATCAAGCATGTCAAGGGAATGCTGCTCTATGGACCTCCTGGTACTGGCAAGACCCTTATGGCTCGGCAGATTGGAAAGATGTTAAATGGAAAGGACCCCAAGGTATGCAACTGAGGCTTTCACTGGCTTTTGTATCTAGGGAAGGTTGGAACTTCCTTGGGTATGGCTTGATTGCAGCTTTGTATCTTTACACACTTTTGTCATAACTTTCAACTCATTGAACTTGGTTTATATTCCATACGATTATGTCTGTTGTCTTATTTTATTTAAAACCACTTTAGATGTATATGCATACCTGATCTTTTAATAAACGCACCGCCTGTGATCCTCATTTGTGGTTTTGATGTATGGAATAGTTAGCGAATCAGGATTCGTGTCATGTATCAAAAATTCACCTTCATGCTCAGAACTACTTGTATTCGCTACTTCCTTAACAAGAGAATATAATTCCAAACTTGTATTCAGTTCAATAATCAATAGTCAATAATCCATCCCTAATGACAAATAAGCTTGAGCTCATATAGAAACCAAGTCAACATCTAAGAAGCAAGGATTCTTCATTAACCCGACAAACTGGCGTATCCCCGCACTGGATACTCTGATTCTCGTGTACACTTGGGGATTCTCTCCTCCTTTAAAACTTACGAGCATTGAATTATCTATGATTATTTTTTAGTATTGTTTATGACTTCATATTTGTAGAAACATGAAACTTATATTGTTTGTTGGATAATTGTTGTTCTTCTCTTGAAGTTTCTATTTTGTTGAATGTTTTATCATATATATATAATTATCCAGATAAATATATACATATTTACTAATAAAATAGGTGGCGAATCCCCCGCACCCAAATCCCCATCTTTTAAGATTTGGTGAATCATCGTATCCCCGTATGACGCACCCGTATCCCCACACCCGTATCCATGCTTCTTAGGTCAACATAAATAACTTCTTCCCAGCTCATTCACTATTCCAACATAAACAACTTCCTACTCATCCACTATCCCATCATTTCATCCACTAATAACTAAATACCCTAAATACTCAAATAAAACACTTGGACAACCACAAATTTTGAAATCCCAAGTATCAAAAAAAATCCCAATTACATGAATCTCTATACATTTAAACTTAATATAAGTTTTATATAATAAAAACACAAAATTCTTCATTTCTTCAACTTGTGATCCCCATCATTCTAGAAAATTCAACCTTGATTTGTTTTCTTGGACCTTGCAATTGAGTTGCTGAATGATGATGAAAAATAAATTTTTTATCTTGATGAACAGTACCAATGAACAGTAGTTTTCCAATTTTTTAAGTAGGTTTAGCTCTGAGACCGACTGATGTGGGACATTACAATGAAATATGATAGATAAATTTGCCTATCCTTTATAGGATATTGGCCACATTGCCACCGCAAGATGTTTTGAGTTCCCTTTGTAGAAACTACTCGTGTCTGCAAACAAAAATAAAATTCCAAACTTTTATTTGATTGAGGATTTGGAAGGAATGGAACCGCGGGTTCTGGGAGGGAGGAGTGAGTGAACTAATGTAAGTATTTTGTGGAGGTTCCTTGTATAGGGAGGGCCTTTTGATTGATTTGGGTGTGTGCTTTTTATTTCTTTTTCCCTATGCCTTTTATATTGTGCACATACTCGGGTTTGCCCCCTTTCTTGGTGCTTTAATGGAATACTCGCTCATCAAAAAATAAATAAAAATTTATTATATATCCCAAACAACAAATAACTTGGCCTTATATAGAGGCGGCTAAGTGAACATAAATAACTTCAGAGTCATCCACTATCCATCTATTATCCCATCATCCCATCTACTAATGACTTAAACAAATTAACTAAATACCCTGCACACTTGCACAAAATACTCAAGACTACAACAAATCTCCAAATATCAAAATAAAACATCCTACCCAATTAACAAAATAAATATTCCAAACATTGAATACAAAGAATTCTCCATTGCCTTAGAGTTGTGATCCCCACCACATGGAGATGAGATACATATCATTCAAGACATTTTTTGTATCATATATTAGGATACTAATTAGTATGGATAAATGGTTTTGAGACATATTCACAATTACTTACTCATTGTAGTTTTAATTTGACTGATGATTCTTTAAACTCTAGATTGTCAACGGGCCTGAAGTTTTAAGTAAATTTGTTGGAGAAACAGAAAAGAATGTAAGGGATTTATTTGCCGATGCTGAACAAGATCAAAGAACCCGAGGTAAGGAGAATATGCTGGCTAAGTTGCTTCATGGAATCCTCAAATGTTAACGTCTTCGTATATTCTTTGCAGGGGATCAAAGTGACTTGCATGTTATCATTTTTGATGAAATTGATGCAATTTGTAAGGTAGGAACTTCCACACTTGTACCGGAGTTCCCGTTGATTCGTGTTTATAAGACTACAAAGCATACGTTTGATAATTTTCAATTTTTTTTGCCGCGCATGTCATCCTGTTTTATCTCCAATGGATTTATCTCTCTCATTTTGTATACATTTCTGATCTTCATTTTGCATCAGATATTCACTCTCACACCAAGAAAGTATTTGCAGAATAGATTGATTTTGAGGCTTGATTTTTGAGTAGATGTATAATACAAATTTGGAAAACAAGGAAGTGGTCTAGCTAAGACGCAGACTGACAACTATGAGGTTACAGGTTTAAATCTTAAAGGTAGCCACTTTGTGCAAGTGATGTCAGACGTAAAGTCTACACCCAGTCCACCCATCTCGACAACATAGTTGATGCCTTTATAACAATGCTAGTTTGGCTGACATTATTTTGTGCATTTATTTACATTTGCAACTGCATATCTCCCTTACTTGATTAAGTTAATGATAATTACCTAAAGGCCTTCTAAAATGGCCAAATGGGAAGCTTGTGGAACGTACTTATATATTGACCTAATTATTTATGCATTTATATGAACCGCATCGTTTTTTAATTCTACACGTGCTTTTGATTTCAAATGAGAGAGATATATATGCCACCCATTCTGCAATATTGGTATCTACGCGCGCGCACGCGCACACACACACACACACATATATATATATATATGCATGTAATAATATATATGTTTATAATTGGCTATAACTCACTAAGTTGATCTGTAAAAACTTTATGTGATTATGCGAAATATAATTTTGACTTTCTTTGCAGTCCAGAGGTTCAACTCGAGATGGTACTGGAGTTCATGACAGCATTGTTAACCAGCTTCTTACTAAGGTTTGTTTAGAAGCTTTCTGTTGTGTAGAATTAATAGGAATATATGAAGTCCACAATGGGCTGATTAATGAAACTAACTTATTGGAAATCATTTCCTTTCTAGATAGATGGTGTGGAGTCTCTGAATAATGTTCTGCTTATTGGAATGACCAACAGGAAGGATTTACTTGATGAAGCACTTTTGAGGTGACATTACTGTACCACAGAATTTTGCTTATAGCACATAAGATATTTTTTTATATAAATTGAATGCTTCTTGTCTTTGGCTATGCGCGTGCGCACACACAAACACACCCCGTCTGTTCCAAAATAGAGGATCAATTTTGATATTTTGAAGTGAATTTGAGATATTTTGAAATTTAAACTTGATAGGAAATCATTAATTTTAGACAATACAATTATGAAAAGTCAATATAATTATGAAAATTATAAACAATGTAAAAAGTAATACTAATTACAAGATTTATTGTTTTCGAAATTTAAATGAATCACATCAATTTTGGTTTTGAAAATATCTCGTATTGACTTTGAAAAGTCAATCATCTTACATTCCGGACTGAGGGAGTAATTTTTTCCCAGTGCACACCCTAAGGGTTCTACTGTCATCAATGTATATATGTTTTACAAGCTAGTTCTTTGTTTTAGGCCTGGACGTTTGGAAGTCCAAGTGGAGATCAGCCTTCCAGATGAGAATGGCCGTCTACAAATCCTTCAGATTCATACAAACAAGATGAAAGAAAGTTCTTTTCTTGCTCCAGACGTGAACTTGCAAGAGCTTGGTAATTGAGTCATGCCTTTTATGGGTTCATTATTGGTATTGCCGTAATAGATTGATATTAATTTATAAACCGTTAAAATATCTAGTAGTACTTAATTTTGAAACTGCGGATGGATGCATTCAAATTTTGGCTGTTATTAATATTTTTCCCTGTAAATGTCTTCGCAAGTTAATCATATATCAAGGTTTTGGGTGGGGATTTTGTTGTATTTCTTGGATCTTAGGCTTAGATGAAGGTTATCATGTCATGATTAATGATTCTCCAACTTGTGATATTTGTCCTTCAAGTGGCTTAATTTTTATTTTCGTTTTTATGCTTTTATGCTTGCCTTCAAGTCGTAACATATATTTTCCAAAACTCCAAGAAATAAACATAGTGCCACTTTAATGACAGTAAGAGTTCCCTTCCTTTCTATTAAATATGTCGGAATGTATATTTTGCTCTATGTAAAGCTGATGGTGAATTAATCAGCTTGATCTAAACCTTTTGCTGCTCAATTAAAAATTATAAAACAGTCTCTCAGTCATAACCTTATTAAAGCCAGATGCCAACCACTCATGTCAACAATCTAGCTAGGCTTGCAATTTTTTCTGGATGCTTAAGCTTATCATTTAAAGAATTAAATTTGGATGCTTGAAATTGTTGAAGGAATGGTACTGCTATATATTATGATAATCTCATAATGTATTGTTTATTAGCAATTAAAAAAAGGAAACATGGATCCTAATCTCTTTCAAGATGTGCTATGAGCCTGAGATAGGCAAATGTTTGAACACGTTGATTTGGGTTTTCTTAATGCTGAATTCTGGTGTGTCATCCTGTTCAAATTTGATATACTATTCAAGATGATATTGAATATTGGATTTGGTTGGGCTTATCATTGCAGTGTTGATATGTTGGCTTGATTTAGCGTCTTTGTTAATATGATTGCTTATTATTATTGTGGAATGTTGACTTGGTATTTGTCTCTCTTTTCTCCTTCAAAATAATATTGTGAAACAGCATAACTAAACATTTAACATCCTTCTCCTCACATATGTTTGTATATAAAGCTTCCAAAGAGGAACATAATATGAGTATCCTGTCTATGCGATCCTTTTCTTATTTTTTGTTCTTTTTCTGTATCTCAATCTACACTTGCGTCTTTGGGGGTGGCTATGTATACCCCACTTGAGCTAGCACCTACAAGTGTTAACAAGGTTTATCCCTGAATGCAGCTGCTCGGACAAAGAATTATAGTGGAGCGGAGCTAGAAGGTGTCGTAAAAAGTGCTGTTTCCTTTGCTTTGAACCGGCAGCTAAATCTTGATGATCTTACCAAACCCGTGGATGAAGAGAATATAAAGATTACAATGGATGATTTTCTGAATGCCCTTCAAGAAATTATTCCTGCATTTGGAGCATCAATGGATGACCTTGAACGTTGCAGGTATGACTAATTACTTGCTTATGATCTTTTTCCCATCCAGGAATTTATTATATAGTGTGCAAATTGGTCTAACTGAATTTATTTCCATTCCGATAGATTATTTATGTTTGCAGTCTTTGTGCGTTATGGAAGTGTCACAAGCTGTAGCTTGTAGTTTGTACTGATTCATGTATTTGAACTGCAAGATTGGGTGTGCGTTTCAAGTCTCAACATGTTTGGATTTATGAAACTATATGCATTGTGAATGACAAATTTAAAGTGGAGTGTATATCGTGGTTTTAAAATCATAAAGCGTGCATTATGGATTTACTATCTTATTGTCTTGGTTTCTTGTTGGTATTTAAAAATTCTTAGGGTTGATGAGTGGTGTCGATACAAAATTGAAGTTGGTTTTGTGAAATAGAAAAAGGAAGGAGAAGGGAAACACATTGTTGTATGAAGTTGATGCCTTGTATACTTTTTGGTACAGAAAAAATGTGCAGTAGATAATGTATTATAATGAGCACAGCCCCTTCTGCACGCAACTTTCATGAATGCATTTATTAGACTTGTGGAAGCTTCAGCGTATGTTTTGTTTCTGTTATTTCTCACAAGATTTTGTGCCTCCCTTTCTTGGTTAATTATTACGTCTTTGCTAGAGGATCTGATTTATACCTATATGGGTAATCCTTTAAACTAAATGACCAGTAAATTTACAGAGTATTGAGCTTTATGGATATAATTGAATTGTTTTCGCAAAAATAATGCTGTATCGTGTCAGCTTGGGCTCATGTGACGTGGAATAGTTTTAATTGCTAAATAAACTTGACTTTCTTATTAACATTATTTACATTCCACCCAAATAAATGCGATTTGTAGACTCAATGGCATAGTGGAGTGTGGCGGGCGACACGAGCACATATTTAAAAGAACTATGTTATTAGCAGAGCAAGTTAAAGTGAGCAGAGGGAGCCCACTTGTTACATGTCTTTTGGAAGGCCCGAGTGGCAGGTAAATGCGGTATTTTTTCTTAACGTTAGTCAACTTCTCAATCTTCTTACTCGTAATTGTCTTGGACAGTGGTAAGACTGCAATGGCGGCTTCTGTTGGTATTGGCAGTGATTTTCCCTACGTCAAGATAGTAAGTGGCTCCTCATGCTATACGTATTGCAGCTAGTCATTTCTTGTTGGAATAGATTCCTTTCCGCCTCTCTCCCTCTCTCTCTCCCAAATCTTCTAAGTTACTTCTCTCCATGGGTAGGTTTCAGCTGAATCAATGATCGGCCTCAGTGAAAGCACTAAATGTGCTCAGATTGTCAAGGTTTTATATTCTACACTATATCTGAACAATTTGCAGTTGTGTTTGTCTAATTTATTGAGAATAATGCTAGGGGTCCCTATTTTGGTAGTAAGTTGGGGTCCTAAATGACGTGACATTATTAAATTGATTGACTACATCACTTGTGAATATGTGATAGTCATGTCATATATTTGTATTGCAAAACCAAGTAGGGATCCCAAATTTGGTACTCCTAGTATTACTCTGCTTCTTGTGTATGAGCACCATCTCTATGAGAGCTTGCTGAAGTTCTTATTATATCTTGCAAGTTATATGCAAACTGTTGAGCCCTTTTTCCTGAAATGATTCCTATAGGTATTTGAGGACGCTTATAGGTCACCATTAAGCATTATCATTCTTGATGATATTGAAAGGTAATACATGATTATATTAAGCATATAACAAATGGTCAGCTACTGCTCTTCGCAAATTATTACCGTGTGTTCGTTCTGTGATCTCATTGCAGGCTGCTGGAATATGTTGCAATTGGACCACGATTTTCAAATTTGATTTCTCAAACATTATTGGTCTTGCTCAAACGGCTTCCTCCAAAGGTTTTTCCTTCATTTATTTTGTTTGTTGGTTCTATTAACTAGAAATTGATGAATTGGTGGACTTGTCCAAGCACCACCAAGAAGGCTTAGAAACTCCTCAGAGACAGAGCATCTAAGAGAACACGCCCATACTCAGAGACAAAGCATAACACTTTTTAAAAAGAACCCTTGCTCTATGTCTGCATTTGCCGCAACAAGCTGTTGCGGCAGGGTAGAAAGAAAAAAAAAACTAAGTCCTTACTCTAGTTGCCGCAACAGTTTGTACCGGCAGGCGGATGAGGGGATGAGGGGCATGTTGGTCTTTAGCCGTGCCGCAACAAGATCTTTTGCTGCCACACAAGCTCTTTTGTGGCAGGGGAGAAAATGAGTCCAATCTCGACCATTTATTATCAAGATCAATGGTCAGGATCATGGTTACTGGAATAGTGTCCATAGCAACCAGTTGCTATGGATGGGGACCCATATATATATATATATGTACTTTTGTTTTGTGCACTATTGGTCTTGCTCAAAGGACTTCCTCCAAGGGTTTTTCCTTCATTTATTTTGTTTGTTGGTTCTATTACACACACGTGTGTGCGTGTGTGTGTGTATATATATAAGTTTTCTTTTGTTTTGTGCACTATTAGTTCAATGTGTATTTTGTTGAATGATTGTTAGATTGCAAATTGCTCCTTTTGTCCAGTCACAATCCTAGTGGTGCGTGGTTCACTTATCTTTTGTTGTATTCTTTCTATTTAAAAGTTTTAGTACTTATTTATTGGGATGATCTTTCTTTGCATATTTTGCAATTTCTTATTTGTCTTTTTCCCCCTCTTTCTTTGTTATTTCTTGATATGTAGAGAAGTTCCTTTGAAATATTTATTTCTTTATTATTTCTCGACATGCATATTGCTTATGTATTTGTATTCTTATAGGAGTAATGTTAGGGACCCAAACTATACACAAATTGTGCACAAACAGTATAAAAAAAAGGGAGAATAGGAAGTGAGACCTACAATTAGATGTTTTACACATTTTCATTAGTAAGCAATACATGGGTCCTACTCTTTGTGCACAACTTTTTGTGTACAATTTGTACACATAGTATTATTCTTCTTATAGACATAAGAAGAATAACTTTTCTGATTGGTTAAAAATATTATAAAATGAAGAAGAAACGGCAAATAGAAGATGCTGTTGTAGCTAGATAGTGTATGTTTCTCAAGGTCATTTATTTATGTCTAATTTGTGCATTAGTTTGCGAGTACCTGACTCTCTCTCAAACATTTTTCAGGGGAAAAAAATTCTGGTGATTGGGACTACAAGTGAGCTAAATTTTTTGGATTCAGTTGGTCTTCAAGATGCTTTTTCAGTCACATACAATGTTCCAACATTAAAGACAGAAGACGCGAAAAAGGTACATCATTATGATTTCCATAACTATGATGGCATTTACCATCATAATATTTTGTTGTACGAACCAATGCGGTCTTATCATTCTATTCAAAGCCATTCCCTTTGTTCAAAAACTATATTTTCTCGTAACTAGTGCATGAGACTATTAGGAAGCAATTTGATGATACTTGATATAATGCCTCTTAGTATCAAACTGATGTGATTCTCACTCCACATGGCTATAGGAGAATTGCGGGGACATAAAAACCATCAACGAAATACTCTACGGCTATATGCCTATTTGTAGCTTTGATCATTCAATTTTGTTTTGGTATATATGCATAAGAAGCACCTTTTTTTAGATGATGTGTGGTTGTGGATATGAATGGTAGAAGGCACTAACTACAGTGCACCTTTTGCCGGATAAGAGATGAATGAGGCATTACAAGTGAACTGCCTTTCCTCAAGGAGACTTAGACTTGTCTTTAGCAACTTTCCATGAGTATTGGTTTCTTCTTCGCTACAAAGAATGTCAACGCTGCAAACAAGCCATTCAAGCATCTACAGTGGTTTCCAAAGATCTGTGAGAACCAGAAATAGAGTACCAAATGATAAGAATGACTGAAATTCAATCATAAACTTTTACTAGGTCTATGATTCCCTCCAGTCAGAAAGTGTCCCCTTTTCTCATAGTTTTGTGAAGAGGACAGGAATTAGAAAAAGGTTGACATGACATAAGTTGCATTGATTCTGTTCTAGACATGCACATACATGGTCAAGTTTACAATGTTTTTTCTTTTTGCTTATATCTCCTTTAACCAGTTAAATTGGTTTGTCAGTTTCTTTTCCCCATAATACTGGAGAAATATTTTTATCAATTTTCATTTTAATGTTCTGATGTCTTTTTTACCCACAGGTGTTGAAACAGCTTAAAGTTTTCTCGGAGGAAGATATTGATGCTGCTGCTGAGGCCCTGAATGATGTGAGCTCATTTATCTATTCTGTTATTCAATATCTTAGTCTTTATTATGTGTTTTACTCATGATGTCAACACTAATAAACAAACAAAACAACACAAAAAAGGAAGAATATGACTACTTCTAACCCTCCTTGGACCCTTTCTTGGTCTAGATGGGTTTGAATTTGAAGTGTTTAGAAAGACTCTTACTTGAAAGCTAAGAACTGGACCGCAAATAATTTTTTTCATGATGTTTTATTCTTATAGATGCCAATCAAGAGGATCTACATGGTGATTGAAATGGCAGCTCAGGGAGAACACGGTGGGGGAGCAGAAGCCATTTACTCGGGGAAAGAAAAGATCCAAATTTCGCATTTCTACGATTGTCTCCAAGATGTTGTCCGATATTAGTGTGAATTGTCCTTTTTCAGGGTGGCTCAAGAATTTCATGAACCAATTTTGTAGGTATTATTGCCCTATCCGTTATTAAAATCATTTGATGAGTGGTTGTGGTCAGGATGCAGTTTGGGTTGGACGTTTGGTGTAAGTGTTGAAAGTTAGGTCATGAGACATCTCATAGTCTCATGATCTGCTGTGTTATATAATTTCTTTACATTTGAATGGAAGCATTGTATTCCTCTATCAAGTAAAATACGTAATTACCTCTCAAAAAAATTTATAATGGAACATTGCATTTGTGAGATTGGTTGGTTAAAAAGGTTTTGCATCTTGTTATCAATGTCCATGAGTCTCCCTCCCATCAAAGCATGAATATATTTGTATGACGGCATGTACCTATGATTTTTGTGCTAACAAAGAAGCCTCAAGTGGATCTAAGTATTAGTTCTCCTTATTCTTCTATAAAGATATCAAAATATTTTTATGGAAGAACATAGTATATCGAAGAAAAAAGTCAAATGAAATTCTCATATTCACACAAAGTTGCTATGTTTTTACTATTGTTTTTCTTGTATTTAGTATTCCAATTTGGCCTACTTCAATATTTTGTTTTGTCAGTTCACCTTCAATTTATATGGGCCTCTCTGAACAGGAAATTCCAGTACTTTGAGAAGGACACATTAATCATCCTATTTCAACTTGTCAAATATTTGTGGACACCCAAAAAGAAATAATTAAAAAAAAAAATCAGATTTTTTTCCCTTGCAATGAAACAAAGTATTGATTCAGACATGTCTGGAGGAGAAAGTGGAGGAAAAAAAATGACAAGCATGATTTAGTTGCTGCTGCATGCCTTGCTTTGTTATAGATAAAAAGTTTGAAAAATGAATGTAAGGCTATGCTTTGATCGACAACATAGGCTAAAATACAAAAGGTTTACTATATGAAGAGCCAACTATTCTGATCTACATGAAACTTTCATTTTTGACCTTTTGTTTGTTCTTATCTTGATATATAAAGAGTAAAAGAATTTTTGAATTTTGGAATGTATTGCACAATCTATCTTCTCAAAGAAAAGAAAAGGAATAACTTTTGTTTTCTAATTGTGTCGAGTAAGGAGTGTCCAACATTTGGATGATCAATATTTGTGAGCATTTGTGCCAATATTACATGTATGATCTTGAAATAAAAATATTGTTAAAGTAAAAGAAAAAGAAAAAAGCACGGAGGATAGGTGTTTCCTCATTAGAATTAAATATTTTACAAATGCTACCAACTACAAAATTTAATATTTTTTACTTAAATAAATCACATAAATTTTAGAATTTCACAAATTAATAAAACACTTCTGCTAGAATAAAGGGAGTAACTTGCTTTCTTCATCACACTAATTCACATTCAGTTCGACTGAAGAGTAGTGTAACTAAGGCTGTAAAATGAGTAAACAGTTCGGACTTGATTCGTGTTCGCTCAACTAAAAGTTCGATTTGAGTTCGACTCGAAATATAAATGATTCAAATATGAGCAAATTTTAAAGTTCGACAAATTATTCGAATCTTCTCAAATTGCAATTTTCTATTGATACTAAGATCATATTCGTTCGAAAAGTTCAAACTGTTCGGGCTCGATTCGAGATTGTGCTCGACTCGGTAACTAAACGAGTCTCAATCAAATCTTATTTTATACTCGATAAATTTTGTGAAGCAAATCTGAGCAACTCAATATTTAGCTCGACTCAATTCATTTACACCTTAAGTGTAACATATGCCAAGGAGACACAAATACCACATCGTAATTATTTTCAACTTTGTGTCGATGCACAACCAACTCGGCATATGAATCAATTCACCTCGACTCAATGTCATATCAATTGGATTAACTATGTTCCGCACTGCTAAATTCATAGATGGCTACCAATCTTAAAATAGATATGAGATGAATCTTTACATAATTAAAGCACAGTTCAATAAATTAACAATTAAATAGGTTGATCCTAAACACCCCTAGAAAGCGATTTAGTCCACTTGTGCCTCAATCATGAACTTGTAATTTCACGAAATTATAAATATCCTTAATATTATATCTATATATATATATATATATATATATATATATATATATATATAGGGGAATGATCCACAAAAAACGTTAGCTATGGGCACTGTTTCAGCTAACTGTGATCTAGCCGTCCAAAATAAGATCCAAGGGATGGAGGAGGGCACGGCCGCTACTCCCTCTAGCGGCCAGATATTAATTAAATTAATTTTTATACTGGCCGCTAGAGGGAGTAGCGGCCAGTCAAAACAGTGTCGTTTTGACTGGCCGCTACTCCCTCTAGCGGCCAGTATAAAAATTAATTTAACTTTGCAATAGACCGCTACTACAAGTAGCGGCTGATACATGAAAATTAAAATATATTAATAATATAATATTACATAGTAATAATATTAATATAATAATATATTAATATTATAATAAAATTATAATATTTTAATAGGCCGCTACATATTGTAACGGTCTATACATTCCTTTTAAAATTATACTATATTAATAATATAATATTATATAATATTAATAATATTAATATAATAATATTTTAATATTATAATATATTAATAGGCCGCTACATGTTGTAGCGGCCAGTACATTAAACATGCACGAAGTCCTTGAATGAAGTACATTAAACTTGCATGGCCGGCCACTTCTCTTCTCCTCCCCTTTCTTTTTTGTAAATAAATATTAGTGTCCGAATTCTAATTGTAGCGGCTAGTACATTAAACATGCACGAAGTCCTTGAATGAAGTACATTAAACTTGCATGGCCGGCCACTTCTCTTCTCTTCTCCTCCCCTTTCTTTTTTGTAAATAAATATTAGTGTCCGAATTCTAAAGTAGTGGAGTATATTTTTTGGTCTATTATTTATGAGCAAAAAGTAGTTCATTTGTTTGTTTGTTGCCATCTCTCTAATTAAGGACTTCGTGCATGTTTAATGTACAGGCCGCTACAACATGTAGCGGCCTATTAATATATTGTAATATTAAAATATTATTATATTAATATTATTATTATATAATATTATATTATTAATATATTATAATTTTAAAAGGAATGTATAAGCCGCTACAACATGTAGCGGCCTATTAAAATAGTATAATTTTAATATATTATTATATTAATATTATTACTATGTAATATTATATTATTAATATATTTTAATTTTCATGTATCAGTCGCTACTTGTAGTAGCGGCCTATTGCAAAGTTAAATTAATTTTTATACTGGCCGCTACTCCCTCTAGCGGCCAGTATAAAAATTAATTTAATTAATATCTGGCCGCTAGAAGGAGTAGCGGTCGTGCCCTCCTCCATCCCTTGGATCTTATTTTGGACGACTGGATCACAGTTAGCTGAAACAGTGCCCATAGCTAACGTTTTCTATGGATCATTCCCTTATATATATAGATAGATAGATAGATATATATAGAGAGAGAGATATGGTCTTTGTATGTTAAAAGAGAATTGAAGATGACATGAGAGGAGGATAAGAGGCCAGCCCAAGCAGGCTCCAGTCCATTAATTATTAAGATTCCTTCAGACTTTTTTCTCACAGAGGCGTGTGTTCATCCAGTGGCTAAGCTTGAAGAAGGGCCCCACTGTGTCCCATATTGTGGTCCCATTTGAACCCATGACTGTCCCATTTCATTGCCCTTCCTCCTCTATAAATACCAAGCCAAACATATAGAGCTTGAACATATAGCAACTTAATTCACAAAACAATACCACCTACAATCAGTCACCTTTTAAGTTCTTTGAATTACTCACCATGTCGAGCTCCTGTGGCAACTGTAACTGCGCTGACAAGAACAACTGTCCGTAAGTATTTCAATTTCATTTCTATTACTATATACTCCATTTGTTCACCACCCTGTACAATTCCTAGCTAGTTCAAATCTTGTGCGCTATATAAGCCCTTGATCCCCTCTTTTTAAGAGACGAAATTAAGTCTTTTTTATGTTGTTAATATTTTGTTTTCTTCTCTTCTTTTACAAAGATGTATATTGAGACTTGACTATGACTTATTTAGACTGATTTGAATTCTATGAGATTGTCACACTTTACCATAAGTTTAAAGTTGTTATATAAATGTAATAAAAAATTATAAACTTACGTATAGTCAAAGAGTGTAAGATCTCAGATAAACCTAGTTTTCTTTTAAGAAAGAATCTCAATAACAAATTTTGGTCCAAAATTAGGACAAACTACGAAATTGTCTCTTAAAGTTCAGCACTTTTTCAGCTTTGGTCCCCTAATGTGTCAAAAATTCACAATTCTGTAGCTTGTAAGTTAATTTCAAAATTTAAGCCTATACGTTTTTGAACGGCGATGCAATTTTATATTGGGTGAATCGTAATTTGATGGTATATATAACCTTTGAAACTACGTTTGAATTAAATAATACCTTTTTATTGGTATAATAAGCTAAAAATTCTCGTATATCTCCAATTTCAATTGTCTATGAAATACATCTAACTTTGAGGAACAGTAATTTGTAGTTTGTCCATTAAATATAGTTTTGAAAAAATAATCATAAAAAAGAACAAGTCCAACTGTATCTTACGTATGGTGAATTAATTGCAGGAAGAAGGGAAACAGCTATGGCATTGACATCGTTGAAACTGGGAAGAGGTACTACTTTCAATCCTCAAAAACTTTTTAAGTCTGATAATAGTAATATATATATATATATATATATATATATATATATATATATTCTCTATGATTTCTTGAAGTTGAATATATCCGTAGATTTTTGGTGGAAATTAAACAAAAGAAAATGAATAATAAAGGTAAAACATTAGCATGCTAATTTGTGTTGATATGCACTGATGATGGATATCTTATTACTGTGGTGCAGCTATGTTGAGACTATTGTGATGGAGGTCTCTGAGAACGATGGCAAGTGCAAGTGCGGTAGCAGCTGCGCCTGTACCGACTGCACCTGTGGCCATTAAACATGCATATATATGGAACTAATTGTGCGTGCATGCATGCATGCATAAGTTCTATATATATATGATCTATATACACAATAAAATCATGTAACTATCTGATTATCGTGAATAATTAAGTGTTTGTGTCTTGTGTTGATTGAAATGTAAGTGTCTGTCAGTCAGTTCTGTATTCTGTATTTTCTACTTAGTTGTGTTGTTGTGGTTACAACCGTGACCGTCCTGTTGTGTCAAGTTAAATTAATTAATGAATTGGTATTAGTAGTATATATACAAGTTTCTCCTCTGCTCTTTTTGTATTCCTGTCATTCCCACTTTCACAAAATCATCTAAACCCCACAATGAAATGATCTAATTAACTAGCTACCCTAAAATTGAATAAAGCAAAAGAGTACAACTTTGCAGAAAAATTATAGCACATCACAAGTTATAAAAAGTATTACCATTATCTCAATTTCGACCCTGTAGTAATAACAAAATAAAACACATTCATAAGTTTGTTTTTCCGACAAATCACACCCCCATCAGCTGCCGGAAGTTCAAAAAGCAGCCCAGAATTGGCGCGAAGAAGAACATGACCATCTCAAGCCTCACAATATTAACATTCCATGAACTAGATGAATTTGACAAGAAAAGCCCTAAATTAAGATACATAGTCAGTTTCGTAGAACATGACCAGTTCTGGACAGCCTTCCAAACTTCACTTCACGTAGCTGCTAATTAGTGATTGAATCTGATTTACTAAAAGAACTAAACTGTGAGATGTATTTTGTTATATTTCCTAGTTTGGGATTAAAACTGAGAGAGTTAAATTAATTAGAAGGTTATATTTTGTAATTTGCTCACTTAGGAATATACTTGTGCGTAATATTTTTGGAAACACAAACAATAAAAAAGTTTATTATATATCCAAAATGCCTAGACAATGAAGGGTTATTTGCAAACAGAAAACAGGATGTAAGCGATCGCAAACCATTTTTTGTTATTAAAAACATTGTGCATTTGAAGTTGCCTTGTTGGTATAAGATTTCTGGCAAAATATTGCCAACACTTACAGAAGTAACTATTTTATAATTTATTTATAACACTCATAAATTTTATAAAAACAAACAAATATTTCCATGAATAAAAGTACTTTTTAAAATTTTCAGTATACGTATCTTCCCAAATTAAGCAGAAAAGTTCTACCAAAAAAATTTTAAAAAAAAAAAACAGAGAAAAACCATTTCCATTTATATAGAATGTTGGTTAACAATCATGCAATCGGTTCAAAAGTTGGCACCAGCTGGTTTCTAAAGACCATTCATATACCGCAATCAACAGCAAGGCCATAGAACATATCACAGACCATAAAGTGACCTAAATGCTTGTACTTTCACATTTCCCAACTCCACATCTGAGCCAGAGCAGGTTACCTTAATAACAGCACAATGAAATCTGTGTAGGTGGAGTTAAGTAATCTGTGTAGGTGGAATTAAGTAAATGGGCAAAGGGGCAAAAAACCCCTGTGGTTTACCCCGAAGTCCCACTTTCACCCTAAACTTTTTTTTTTCCAAAAATGCCTCTAACGTTACAAATTTTAGGTCAACTCTGCCTCTCCTGTTAACAAACTTGCCAGCTAGACAAACGTGTCTGACACATGGACATATTTTGCTGACGAGACTGACAACTTGGACAAATTTTTGTTACCCAAAAAATTCAGATCTATTTTCTCTCTCTAAACCCAGATTCTCTTTCTTCTCCCTTTTTTCTCTCTCTCCCATCTCCTTCCTCTGTTCTCTCTCCTCCGTCTTCATCATTTCTTGATTCCACCAATTAGTTTCTGCTGTTTGATGGCCCTTCATCAAATTGGGAAGAAAAACCTGAAACCACACAATTCGATTTCGAAACCGAATTCGCCTTTGATTTCAGTGGACATTTGGACAATGACCAAATTTCTCTCTCCGACGACGAGCTGTTCGACTGTGGCAAAATCAAGCCATTAAAGCCACATCCAAGCTTGCAAAATACCGAAATTAGAGGTCGTGAATCTCCAAAATCAACACACGGTGAAGGAGAACGGGTTTATATTAAATTTTTTTTGAATTTTGCGTTTTACCTATTCTCCTTAATCGAATATTCCCCTATAAGGTTATCAGTTTGCTCGATATTCATACATAAAATTCATCAATTTCATCTGGGTATTGCTAATTTGTCTTGAATTAATCTGAGTATTGTTTATTTTTGGGTGAAGCTTAATTGTTCGATCTGATTCTTCGGGTTTTGATTAAAATATTACATAATTAGTTATAAACTTCAATTGGGTATTGGTTATTTGGTGTTATATTTGTTAGTGATTCATTTATTTGGATTATTGGACATTTATAGCTGGTTTCTGGTTGAAGAATCTCAGGAGGGATTGATGAATTTGGTGAGGATTGATGGGAAATTTGTTTGATTTGAAGGGGTTTTGATTATTTGAGTGGTTAACTCCTTTGTGCATCTATTTATGTATATGGTTATTACCAAAGAGGAGGCTTGGCTTGTGAACATATCCCGCTTATTTCTGGGTGTTCTCAGGCCATTGTTGTCTTTGCTTTTTGAGCAGAAAGATTTGTCATTTTGTATTCCAAGAGAGAGATAGGATAAAGAGTTCTTTAAATTACAGAGTGGGCATCTAGGATCGGAGGAGAGAGAGAATAGTTTCCTAGTTCCTTTATTATCATCATTTTATTCAATGGTTTTAAAAATCAAACACTTAAGTGATGTAGTGGTCTGGTGTAATGTTGGTGGTGTAATCTACGATCGGAAGAGAGAGAGAAACGAGGGAGAAAAATGAGAAAAGAATAAGTTTTTTTTATTAAATATTATTTTTGCCACATGTCAGTCGCCATTAAGCCTCATTTGTCTAGCTGACAAGTTTGTTAACGGGAGGGGCAGAGTTGACCTAAAATTTGTAACGTTAGGGGCACTTTTGGAAAAAAAAAAGTTTAGGGTGGAAGTGGGACTTCGGGGTAAACCACAGGGGCTTTTTTGCACCTTTGCCCATTAAGTAAATAGATGCTACATTCAAACAAATGGATAATAAGTATATGAGTTAAAATTTGACATTCTGATAGATAGATTATACATGAACGGTATTAAAAATCATGATACATCGTTAAAATAAGAATAATGATATCCAACATAAATACTTCATTAATGAAGTGTCATAATCCTAACACCGTTTACATGAAACTTTAATTCTAAGTATGTATGTATTATCATATCCATATATCAAGCTATCAAATGAATATGAAAGCACCAAGTATGTTATAAATAAGATTGCATCCCTCCATCATATATAAGAAGGCCACTAAGTACCAATGAATTTAAATATAAATAATTTAAGGCATTCGATCCAAACTCAGCATTATGTCTTAACAAATTGTGTTTATATAATAAAAGGGATCAACCTTGTAATTTATGAATAAATAAGTAAAAACATCTTTTGGATGTAAACAGTTTAGAGCAAGTTCTAAACATTATTTGTGAATTTTCAAAAATCCATCGTCTGTAAAAATTCCATATTTTCTAGTGTGTATCTTCCAAAATTAAGGAGGAGGTTCTACAAAAATGAGTCATCTTCCATATATCTATCATGTTGGGTACATTCACCATATCAAACGTTGAAGCCTTCTGCACGAAGGCATTTACGATGAGCTTCAATCCATTTTGAACAGGCAGCTTCACCATGCTCCACAACACATTCGTCCCTCAGCTTCTTAGTATCCGGGCAAGCACAGCATATTTTCTTCTTTGGCTTAGTATCAGGTGCAGTTCCTATAGCAGCTTGCCCTTGGCCTTCCTGCAACTTCGACAAAGTTATGGCAGAAGAAAGGTTCTGTGTAGCAAGCCCACCCATCCTGACAAGTCACTGCATTACACAGTTAATATTAGTTGAGACGGGCAAAAAAAAAAATTACAAAAAACTGTATCTCAAGTATTTATTTCTGTAAGGGGATGAAAGTAATCACAAAATTCAAAATTCAGATAAAACACATAACCAAACACACAACAGAAGAATCGAATACAACCGATCACATTATCCAACTAAAAGTGCTCCAGTTCTCAACATCAATCACTAGTTCAAATTCCAAATAGGTGGATCTGTGATATCTCTCTTCTTCTTGTACCAATCTTACTAAGACACCATAACTAAGATGATTCCAAATAAAAGCAGCAATCTAGAAGCTTTAATTTGTCTCTACGAGTAACATGAACAAAAACAAGAAAAGAAAGAGCTTCAGTTTTACTGATCAACAATTAGTGACTGTGCAGGTGGGAAAACAGTGGCAATTGGTTAATCCACTATTCTATGGTCGTCACTATTTGTCCCTGCCAATGAAGATCTCATCTGAAAAACTCCTTTCACTTGCATAGACTGTTTTATATGTACACACACACACACATACAAACATACATGCATACATATATACATACATACACACACACACACACATATATACATACATACATACATTCATTCATTCATACACACACACATCTGTAACAGCTATTCCAGGTTATCTATGCATTGAAAATTTGAAACAAGCTTTATGGATCATAGATGCATATAACATTCAATTAATATAATTTCATTAAGCAAATAATCAAAGACAACAGCTACACATTAGGTCCTGTTTCTATAAAAAGTAGGAGACAAAACTTCAAGGTGATGATGAGCACGGGCGAAACATCTCCACCCTTTATTATATATTTATGAAAGTTGAACTAAATAGTCTGATTATATTGTTAAGTACGTTATTCATATGGATAAATACAGAGACATTTGAGGTACTCTTATTCTATTTAAATCTATAACCTTCCTACTCTGACGCCTGAAATGAATGAATTATACTCCTTCCATTCAACAAAAGAGTCCCATTTGTAATTTTTACAAACACTAAGGATGTATAATGTAATTTTGTTCCATGTTTACTGCTAAAAATAATAAGTTACTAGTTAAGTAGTGGTGAAATAAAACCATTGTGTCCTTTTATACTATCGTCAATAAAAAGAGAACATTGTAAGTGGAACATTTTTTCTTTTTATGCAAATGGGACTCTTTTTGTAAAATTGACGAAGCATAAAACCTTCTGGTTCTGGGCTTCCACTATTATATGAAAAGGACACCAAAAAGAACATAAGAAATGCTGAAGTAAAAATCTCCAAAAAGGTACATCCTCGTGACCAAAACATGCATTACAAGATTTTCTACCAAGAGCACCTTAATGTTCTATCCATTCTTCCAATGCCACAAAAATGAAATTATCGAAGGATGAGAAAAAAGAGCAAACCATTAAGTAATCATGCCATCAATTCTATCTAAAGCTATGTGCTTTCTTCAATTTGTATGGCATAACATCCTATTATAATGTCCTAATGATACCACTACTTAACCTTCTGCTTTGCTTGTAGACCCAAAACAAATCAGTAGCTACAAAACCTGATAGGTCACCTCCTAAAGCTACTTAGTAATCACTTCAACCTTCTGCTTTCTTGTGGTACCAAAACAAATTGATAGGTATAGAATCTGATACCTGTCTCATATAGTTCCTAAAGAAGGGATGTAGAAAAATGTGTACGTTGTTTTCTTTAGAACACCGTTATTCTTTTCATCTTTCACCATAGTAACTGCCTAGATCAAACTTTGTACACAGAGTAAGTACTGTTTAATTAATTTTCTAAATCCAAGAGGAAGAATATGCGATCATGAAATCTTCTGCAAACCATTTGAAATTCTGCAACTGTAATAATGAATTAATGATATGTTTCCAAATTTTAAGAACAGTACAAAAATATGAACTCATATTTGATGATATTAACCTAAGTACATGTGTGCATGAGTTTGTATCTTTTCATCTCATTTTCCCATCATTTGAGTTTATTCGTCTTTACATAAATATATAATGTGCAATATTGTCAAAGGCGTGACAACGTGCACGCCTACCCTAGCACCTAAGACCCAGGGAGACCTTTGCACATTGGTGAGCCTTTTTCCTTCAACAACTATGATAATCTAAAAGATGGACCAGAAATGTACCAAAAAGCCAAAAGGTAACCTTTTTAATGTCAGGTGACGTTTCATTTATAATCCCAAATTAGAGACATGAATTTCTATATAGCAAATAAAAAATAAATCCCAAGAAAATGCAGCTCTTAATAAAAAGAAATGCCTATCATCATGAAACAGAATTATCATTTTGAACAATTGAGGAAGCTCAATGGAAACTCGGAAACATGGATTTCACTGGTTATACTGGTTATAACATATACAAGTCTATCAATCTTAATTTAGCTCCATGGAAACTTCAACCCAATTCAAAACTCTAGTCCAGTATACAGAAACATAAAAGAAATCAGAAATATATACATAAACCATAAAACAAAATGCAAAATCCTAGTTCCTATAACAAGAAATAAGGAATCAGTCGAACAAAATAGAGCCAAAAAGTAAAAGTCTTCTAGGGTTTAGAAGAAAAAGGATCAGTATTACTGAATTAACTATTAGTAAAATAAAATCATTTACGGAACATACCTCTCGATTTTAGCGGGTTAGGGTTTTGGAAGGGTTTTGATTGCGAAGAGGAAATGAAGAAGAAAAGGGTTACGCTGAAATGAATGGAGTATGCCTGTATAAACGTCTCGCGTTTGATTGCCGCACTTTTCCTAATAAAATAAAATTCACATTAAAAGGATTGACTTGCAACATGGCCCATGGGTGGTGAGGTACACTCTTGCTCGCCTTCCACGTACTTGCAATTTATAATTAGTGAACTTTTTATTTTTCTTACAAGTTTTTTTTTATGTATATTTTTATAAGCACTCTTATATGAATATATGACTCATTTATTAAAATATATTTGAGAACCATGAATTTATATCCTATGATACTATTTTAATTATTTGAATAATATTAGAGGTCTCAAATGACATAATATTTAATATTTTAATAATAATTTATGACATAGTCAATCAAATGAGATCTACCTAATCAATGTTATAATGACATATCATTTGAGATATTTTTTAAGATTAAAAATTTAAAACTCCTAATATTATCCCTAATTATTTTTGTATCTCAAAATAAAAATTTCTCGCTTTACTTTTGGATAGTAATACTTTTAAAAGAACATTGATATTTTAATTTTTTTGAAAGGTCATCTTTACACTAATAATAAATGAGCCAAGGACTTTGAGGAAATACTAAATCCTCTTCTAGAAACAAAACTTTTTTGTTTTTGCTTTTTATTACTTTTCTATCGCTCAAAATGGCAGCCTTTTTTTGAAAAAAGAAAAAGAAGAAGAAGAAAACTGAAAATGATATAATATTTTAAATTTAGCTTAATAAAAAGTGATTAATTTTAGCTTTAATATAGTGACAGTAATAGTTATTATTTAATTTGGGTTTTATAACCAAATAAAATACAATAAGAGTCTCTATTCATTTATATCAAGCTGTTTAAGAATACAATAATATAACTTTGAGGACGTCCACAAATTGAATTTTTATTAGGAGGTTCTGGTTTTCGTAGGACCTTCCTGTACATTTTCGACACGTGTAAGGTCATACATAATTAATACAAATTGGCCCCTACATGTTATGAGCTATTGGTTAAAAAAACAATTATTGTACACGTGTCAAAAATGTATAGAAAGGTCCTTTTCCTAGTTGGAAGACTTGGACCTCCTAATAAAAACTCCCACAAATTACACTTGTGGGCTTAGGCCCACCTTAGGAGTTGACAAAAATATTCTTAATCTTTGAAATTGTTAAATCTATAACATTTTTTGTTATTTCTATAAAAAAAAATATCGTTATAGATGTATAACGATTTAAAAATTATACCGTAAACGATAACATTATTGTAAATAATATTTTCTGCGTTATAATTTGACATTTGTGGACGGAATTTTTTTAGATTAAACATTTTTTTTAAACATAATTTAAACACATACGACCAATGGCCAATGCCAACATTTTGTTTTTTTCTTTTCCATCGTAGTTTATAGACCGCAATAAAAGTTTGTGAACTGCATTTCTTAAAAGATGGGTATTTATGTCATTTCATTTGATAAACCCAAAGTCTATAGTATAGCTTGTGGACGTCATCATAACTATACTCGAGAGTAATTTTGGGCCATTCAATAATTGCTGGAAAGCTTTTAATTTATAGCATTACTGGTAGAGTTATGATACTTTTAACAAGTAAAACTCAAAAGAAATAAGATAAGTTTACAAAATATCAAATAATTTATTAATCAAAATTCAACCCACAGCTAAAAGATAAGAAATATTTATCATGTACTCCCTCCGTCCCATAATATATAACATTTTAGATAATTTTATTTTTTTTAAATTATTTGACATTTTATATAATCCGGAAGAATTAATCACAATCTTTCTAAAATTACTTCTCATTGGAAAATGTTACAAAAGAGAGAGTATGAAATAAATATATGATAAAAAGTATTATAGACAATTAATACTATATTTAATACTATACAATCATTTTCTTAATTTTTATACGCAACTCTAAAACGCATATATTAATTTTTATACGCAACTCTAAAACGCATATATTATAGGACGGGATTACTAATTAGTTTACCTTTGATTTCAAACTAACTTTCAAGTTTCAAGCAGACAAACATCATGATTCAAGAATCTTTCACTCTGATTTTACATGGACTGAGAGTCCAAGACAACATAATTCTCTCAGTGTGATGATTACATTTGTGTTTAAGCTTCGTTCTTCAAGGGGATCTTGATGGTGATGTACAGATTCAATGGATCAAAATGAGATCAGATCATCTGATACTAGTAGCTTTCATTTACAGCCTGTAACATTAAAAAAAGCAAAATTAAAGATATATTTCAAAAACGCCTTTCAAGAAAAATTTGTTTTTCCGATAATATTAACTGGAAAGAAAAATGTATCAAATAAGGAAGAATATTGAACGAGGATACTTTTTCAGATCAATTCCCAGAAGATTTACAAAGAAATGGTAAATTGACACTAGTGTTCATCCGTCCTCCATTTTTGTTGGATTTTTGCTAATGCTAAACCAACGATTTATTTGGGCACCTAAATGCCATTGCTCCTATATTACAACAAAATATTCTTGCATTAATAGGTTTTTCAAAGTTTTAATTCCACCAGGGCCTGTTTACCATGTCTCAACAATTTGTTGAAATTGCTCGGCGTTAAAGTCTTGGAGATAGAATCAAGAAGCATGAAAATGCAGAATAACCTTGCCAAAGTTATAAGACCGGTGAGAAACATGTAAAGAAACACCAGAAACTTGGATTTCACCATTCTAAACAAAAAACACAGGATAAGAATGAAGATTGTAATAAACTACCATATTTTGAATGGGAATATAAGCATATGAATATAATGTTCGTTGATAGACAATGTCACAGAGGGCAAGCACAACGCAATTCCCTGTTGGTGATGAAACATTTCTGATTGCACAAGTCTAATTAATCAAATAATACCGACTATTAATCCATTCATATACTCCATCCTTGCATGGTTTTAAACTTTTAAGAATCTCCTTGGGAATAATCAGTGACAATATATTCTCTTCGACAGTGTAAAAGCATAGCCAGCACACAAGTTAGCAGAACTTGATAGAAAGAAAGAAAGAACAAGCAAGAGCTAACAGGAAAAGATCACATATTTCATTATTTTTCAAGAAAATTTTACATTGAAGATAACTATATGAAGGCAATGGGGATACCATTTCACCTAATAGGGAAAAAAACGAAAACAAAGTAAATCTTCATTGTCTAATTACAACAGAACGCATAAAACCCCGTTTCTTCTCCTTTACTCTTCACCTTACCACCAAGCGTATCCCCTGTTCTGCACACAATGCTCAAACAAACCAACTAGGTAATCAGCAGTATTCTCCAGTTTTTCATAATTCACCAAGAATCCTCAGAAATCTCATATTAAAGCACAAAAGTACTTCAAGAAATCCATGATTCAACATCAATTCTCTTCTTTGTTACAGTTGGATATGCAGTTCCCATATGAAACTAATCATACTTCTCTCTCCAAGTGTAAACAAGAAAGAAAACCCATGAAAGTGCCAACGCAATGTCCCCAACCACCAGCCTTAACCAATCCCCACCAAGATCCTCAAGTTTTCTATCAAAGTAAATCCTCCAAATGGCCATAGCAACATGGAGAAACACACACCCTCTTGCAAAGAATCCCTGAAAATCCCTGTCTTTGACAAAAGCCACCATGAACAAAAGAAACCCAATTGCAAACAAAAGCAAACCCGAAAATGAATCAGATGTTTGGATTAACAGCTGATCATGGGGTGTTGACCCCATAAGCTTACTAGCAGTTTCTCTTCCATGGCTAAATACAAATACCTCATTGGTATAAAACATCATTAGAGCTCCACAAGTTAAGGCTACCACAGAATGCAGAATACAGATTAGGAAAAAGGTATATGATCCCATTGATCAACAAACTATATTAAACACAATAAAACTTCAATTCATTCAGCATTTAAGCCCCAAAATAGTTAAATTGCATTCTATAACAAATAACAAAATGAACCCACTGATCAGAACATTTACTTAACTAGCATAAACTTGATTTCAACTCAAATTTCTAAGAAACCAGAGGAATATTTGGATCAAAACTACTTTAAAGCATATCCCATTCTCAATTGAATTGACTAATCAGAACCCAAATAGATCTTCCACCCAATCAACACTGTTTTGATTGAAATCAGCAGCCACAGGCTGAACAAAAACACCCTATTAAACCCCAAATGTCAATTAACATAAATCTTCAATAAAAGGGTTGGACTCCTCTCAGCTCCAGAGAGCTCATACACAATACCCAAAAACATTTTTGATCTTTAAAAAGGGGCGAGATCCAAAACCCTAACCCCAAAACTCAAAACCCGGAAGGATCCAATGAGAATATGGGAAAAATGGAAAGGGTTTTATAAAAGGGTGGCCTTTTTGGAATTTGAGGGAAGAGAGAAAAGTGTGGTTTGCCGTTAATGAAATGGTCTTCCTTCCAACAGCTCAGTTTTGGAGTTTACAGCTGCACAATTTTTTTAACCAGTGGATAGCTCTGGAAAAGCTTGGAATAAGAGATTCCGGAAAGATGATAATACTCCTCCATCCCAAATTAATTACTCAGTTTTGACTTTTTAAATTAAATTGACCATTTTTAAAATTAATTTTTTTACTATTTTTACTAAAATATAGGTGAATAAATTATAACAAAAAAAAGTATATACACTTTATTACTAACCCCAATTTTTATAATTTTAGAAATATATTTATATATGCTTAATTATTAATTTTAAAAATAATTAATTTAACTTAAAAAAATCAAAACTGATCAATTAATTTGAGACGGAGGGAGTATAAATTAGGGAGTTGTTACTTTGACCATGAAAAATTGATATTTTCATAAAACTACACTCAAAATAATGCCCGGTTTACGATTTATGTAAAAACAAATCATGTAAAAATATTTTAAAATATCAACTTCTATTTAAAAATAATAATTTTTGTTATGAAAATATCAATTCTCTATCATTAAAAGTGACATTGTATAACTAGATAAATTTTGTCTAATTTATGTAAACAAAATATTAATAGGCATTAATTCTTTCTTTAAGTAAACTTTATTTTTTGTCTAATAACCTAATTTTTTTTAAAAAATTACTCCTTGTAAGTACCGTAATTTTAGTTATATAATAATGATATCGATTTAACATATTTTTTGTAATAACTTCTCCCTCTAACACTTTGTTTAATATTTAGTATTAAGAAAATATACTTTTTATGTCTATTCTTCACAAATCTTAGCATACCTTAGGGAAAAAAAGGTTTAAATATCAAAAAGAACACTTATAGATAAAATTGAGTTTTTTTATATAAAAAAAATTTGGGTGTTCTTAATTTATATTCTTTCCTTTTGTGTCCCAAATATACTTGTCAATATTGTATACTAATAAGTTAAGGGAAATGATATTTTTATAAGTAAAAATGATATCCTTCTCACATGAGTATGAATAGTAAATTGACTCACACTCATGTGAGCGGGAACATGTGAAAATATCAAATATCACATGAGTATGAATAGTAAATTTCACAAATCTTAGCATACCTTAGGGAAAAAAAAGTTTAAATAGCAAAAAAGCACTTATTTCTAGATAAAATTGAGTTTTTTATATACAAATTTTTGGGTGTTTTTAAGTTATATTCTTTCTTTTTATGTCCCAAATATACTTGTCAATATTGTATACTAATAAATTAAAAGAATCGATATTTTCACAAATAAAAATGATAGTTCAACAAGATCTTTCTGCATGAATAATAAATTGACTCACACTCATGTGAGTGGGAGCACGTGAAAATATTAAATTTTACTTGTGAAAATATTAATTTCCTAAATTAATAATATATATTTGATACACAATTTAGACCCAATAATTTGTTATCCATGATTCCATGGCATTTCTCTTTCTAAAAGGGTGAAGATTTGTTATGCTTTCAACATTTTGAGATTGCTTAGCTTTAAAACCTAACAATTGCTATTTTCTTTGATTTTCTCGTCATTTTACCACTTTCCTTCGCTCCTCTTTTGGTAAAGGCTACTTGCAGACAGATATGTGAGGGAGGCGTTGGGAGATGAACTTAGTTATGCGTTCACACTTCACATAAATAAATAAATCAATCATTAAATAATCCAATTATTACTATTATGGATATGGTTGTTGGCCGTTGCGGTGCACGTCATGTAGGCCCATCCTGCCTAGGAAATTTATGAACTTGTAATAAAAGTCCTTATTATCCTAGTTTCCTCTTGAATTAGTGAATGACATCAGCAATCCAATTGTTTTCTTTTTTCTTTGCCATTTTGCTCAGCTGTATCCTTTTTTCAAAAAAAATTATAATTTTTTTTTTTGCTAACAAAAAAGTGTTTTCATGTCTTCTACAACTTTACCTTCATATGTTTTGATTCTAACCTTGTATTTTAAGTATACCTTTAATGTCACAAAATTAGCTTTAGTAAGGTTTGGTCTTTTCTTGTTTTTTTATAACTCCCTATTTATATATATATATATAGAGAGAATTGATTCATAACCAAAGTTAGATGAGAGTTTTATCCATTTAATTGTGATCCAGACGTCCATTCTAAGATTCAAAGGCGAATGAAATTATCATCCGCACAACAGTTGTATGGAGTTTAACAAATCATTCAAATCTAATCTTTCCAATTCGCACAATAGTTATGTGAATGGTCAAAATCATCCGCGCAACTATTATGCGGACGAGAGTATTAAGTGGGACAAGTTTCACACAATTATTTGTTAGGCTGCACACAATAATTGTGCAAATGGTAATTTTATCGATCTTTAGATCTTAGATGATTAGATCATAATTAGATAGATAGGGCTCACGTTCAAAGACCGATGACATTGTGATCCAAAAGTAAAATTTGAGAAAATGAGAAAAAATCATATTGAAGTTTTGTCTATAAGCAAAATTTGACTATAAGCATTGTAAGCAAATAGTTGTAAAAAGAAAATGAGAAAAAATCGTATTGAAGTTTTGTCTATAGCAAAATTTGACTGTTAACTAATTTTGACTATAAGCAACCCAATGAAAGCGGCAGAGATAACAAGCTACAATCCTTAAATATATGCATTAAAATGGCGAAGAATCAGATGGGACCATCTTTTCAGGACGAAGGAGTATATTAGGGTACAACTAATTAATTTGGCTTAAATACAACCAACAAGGAGGCAGAGATAACAAACAACAAGCCATTGATCAGCTATTGCTGTTTGGTCACAGGTGTGAGTTTCCAGCAATTGAAAACTTGCAATCTTTTCTTTTTCTTTTGTTCTTTATGGGAATTATTAAATCCCAATTCAATCTATGAATTGTGAATTTGTAACATTAAATATAGAGAGTAAAAATGTATGCCTTGTGATGGAATCAACAAAAATCATCTATACTGGGATTACGTTGAAAGCCAAATCAAACAACACATTCTCCAATTTTACTTGCTCCCTCGGTTGATGTTTTATGAAAAAAACACAAATATTAAGAAATACAATTACTATTTTGTCTGATTGATTAAAATGCGTATAAAATTTCAATATTACTATTCAAAATTCATTAAAAAAGATGAAAGATAAACAAATTAATATTTAATGTAGGAATAATATAATAAACTAAGTCATTAATGTTTGCTTGAAATCTACGAAGGATAAATAAAAGAGGACAAATTTCACTCTCTACAAAGACAAAGACAAATCAAAAGGAACGGAGAGAGTAATAAGTAGAAATTTTCAACCAAGACTAGAAAATAATTGGACAAGAAAACATTATTGACTAACCTTTAATACATCAAACCTAAGGTAAGGTTGATTGCAAAAGATACCTAGAATTATATCTCCACAGTCCACTTAACATGCCAAAGGTTGAGACCAATATATCATTGAAGATCAACAGTTGTACGATGGTTGTAATCTTGACATTTTCCATAATGTTTGAGATGATCCAATAAGTTAAACATGACATGGTATAAAATAGAAGGAAAGTCTCGGACAAAGAACAAGACATCATCGTTAAGTGAAAAATGAGATAACTTGTATCTATATGTTTTCAATATCGGTATTTACAAGAAAAATGAATAACTATTACCAAGTTTCGAACAAAGATTAAAGCCATTTTTCATCTTTCAAACATGCTACATGCATCTGCAAAAATTGTCCTAATTTTGTTGAATAACTTGGGGAGAGAAAAAGGGTAGGGGGGGGGGGGGCTATTTTTTGCGCATTGTAAAAAGAAAATGAGAAAAAATCATATTCAAGTTTTGTCTCTATTACCGACTTCAACTTTTCGGTGCCGCCTTGAACCACGTCTCTTGTCTCCTCTTCCACGTCTAACAGGATTTTTCTTCACTGGAGTCCTTCCAGCCGCTCTATCATGGACCACTGCCGGTGGAGGATGATTTATGAAACCAGCCGGTGGAGCCATGTGCTCCAGTAGATCTCGATGGTATGCCTATACCAAAAAACCTCCTGTAATCAGACTACAATAGTAACAATTTTAATCATAGTTTTCAATGGCAAATGCTTAAAAGTAAATCTCAATATTCTCCTTTACTGAACTTTTGGATATGGCATGATAAATCAATTAACTCGCTAAGTTTTACAAGTTAATGCGTGCCTTTTGAAAGCATGAAGATATGAGGCACACCTGAATGCTCTACTCTTAAATAATCAGAAAATCAGAAAACCAAAACATAGGGCACATTTCGTCTTCATCAATATTAAAACAATTAAAACCCACTTGTTCATGCAAGTGATGCAACTTTAAACTGCTATCAGGTTATAAACCAAAAGTCCAAAACCTATTTGGGTGTAACAGAAATTGGTAATAACTTTGTGAGACTAAAGATAAGTGATATATGGTCTCCAAAAAAATCATCCTTTCCATAAGTAAAACCAATTCGCTTATGTCAATATAACAAGTTACTACCTGTATCACAAAATTCCGCCTCTCACAATCCATAAACATATTGATGCCCCAGTTAACTTTAGCCATTAGTTTGTCCCTTACAGTGGAAAAGCTTAACTGATCCCTTGAAGTGAAACGATCGACTTCGTTAAACCATAGACAGGTAAACAGATTTGTGATTGGGATGTGTTCCCTTATAATGACGCACCCTTCGGGAACATCTGCAGAAATTTACTCATATAGTAATTATTGAATTTCAGATTGAAAATCTGGCCACAAAGGAACCAAAACTCAGGAACCTACCACTAGTTATTGGAAGCTTAGCCTCTGAATACGGCGTTAAACCCTCCTTTCTATAAAAATCAATCTGGTAATCAATGGAAGCATTCTCATATTTCCCTGCAGCTTTATTAGCTTCAGCTTCTTCAAACACATCAAAGCGTCTATAGTGTCTTGAAATAGCAAAGGTAGCACTTTGGCGCCACAAAAACCTGAGATAGTACATGCACACAAGTAACAGCAACCAATATCTCAATTAAAAACAGTTTTCTTCACCGCATATAGTTGACAAAGCCAACAATAAGGCATGACATTCACAGTGGAAACAAAGGGAAACAGAATAATCCAATAATTTTGTTTCAACAAATATGTCTCAACTGAAAACAGTTTCCTTCAAGAATTCTGCCTAATTCTTGAAGGTTCATTCTTTATTTTATTTATTTTTCTATTGAGAACTTGATTTTTATTTCTGACCCAATGGACCAAGCTGTGGCAGATGCTGTACACTCACGTACACTATTGCCTAGGATAGATGTCCAAAACCAAGAAGAAAAAAAAGTAGCCCTAGAAACATGAAAACTAGCACTAAAATCATATAGGGATAGTACCTCTCAAGAATTTGATAGGGATCTGCAACAAGCTGAAGCTTTGCATCAATCCATATAGAATATCGCACATTAGGAAAAAGCCGATGCAATAGAAGCTTTGGAACCTGTCACGAGTACATTCTGGTTCATTAAAGACAAATACGCTTATCTAGAATTGTTTTGACAAAACTTCTTTACATGTACAAAGATAATGGCTCATAACTTGGATAACATACTTACTATTTAATTTGCACAACCAGAAGAACAGCTGCAAATTTAGATGAATATAAATTACCTGGGACCTATGCAGATGGTATAGTCCCTCAGCACCCCCCCCCTCCTCTTTCCTTTCAGGAAAAAAGAAAATACTCCCTCTGTTCCAAATTATAATCATTATCGACTTTTGAAAGTCAATTTGATACATTTTCAAACTCAAAATTGAGATGATTCATTAAAAATTATGAAACAATAAATCTTATAATGAGTAATACTTTTTAGATAGTTTACAATATTCATCATTATACTGATTAAAATTAAAGGAATCTATGTTAATTTTGAGTTTGAAAATGTCTTAAGTTGAGTTCAAAAAGTCAATAATGATCTTATATTTTGGAACAGAACAAGTATATATGTATGTAAGGAAAAGAAGAAGAAAGAAACCACTAGGAGACGGCACACCAGTATGTCCTCTGAAGCTCCAAGAGAATATATGTGTGCAAATGTTTATATACATATATATAATATTCCATTTAAATACTGATGGAAACATGTAGTCTCTCTCTTACTCCATTCGTATATATCCAGCTCTCTTCCTTTGCTCTGTCCCTTTTACTTGTTTGCTTCACAGTCTATAAAAAAAATTGGCATTCTCTACAAAATTGACTAATCCTAGGGCTGCATCACTAAGATATACAAAAATGTACCATAAGGGATTAGACCACATTCATAGAGACGTGGTAGGCCAGGAAGGGTCTACACCCATGGTAGCCAAACTTTAAACTCAGTCTACATGAGGGTCTATTAACTCAAAAAGCTCAGTTTTGCAGTATTCAGCTCAGTTCAGATCAGAACAGATATTTTTTTATACTTCTACAGATAGTAATTTTCAAATAATATCCTCTGCACCAAATAATTGCAAGTAAAAAATATAATCCTACATAATCACATTCTGGGAAAGAAACAACAAGGAAAAGCAAATCGATGCAAGACAAAGAGAGCTGACCTTTCCATTGCGCCTTGCATCAGTGTAAGGAATGTTACGGACAATAATAATCCTCCATAATCCAACCCTCTTGTTTCTGTCTAGAACACTAGAATTTTTCATATAAGCTTCAGTCTCTTCATCAATAAACATATAGAAAGGAATATTTTCTTTTGCAGTTTCAGTAATGTCCTTGGGCTGCTGAATGATGTCATAATTTCCTAGAAATAATAAAATCATACGAATAATTCAAATAGCTATCAAACAAGATAAGATATTAGGACAACAACCAAAGCACTAATTAACAAGCTAACAGAGCCTCTAAATTGAGGGCTACAGTTTACAAGCACAACTCTTATCGCTGATCACAGAAGAAAAATTTGAATATAAAGGATTTCTTATGCCCAACAGTACCAAATACGGCTGATGCAACAATGACATCGTGAAACTGCTCCAACTCTCCAAGATCAGCTCCATCAATATCAAATCCAGTTTGGTGACCAGGCCTACATCCTTTCACAAATCTGGGGAAAAACAAAAGATGCACCAAAAATAACCCACAAGAAAAATACAAGGCATCTAGTAAAATGAAAAAATCGACAATAATATCATAAAAGTAAAGCAAATTTATATAATAAGAATAAACCTACCCACAGTGCACAGTCATTGATTCTCTTACAATAAAAGAGTCATTCCTCTGCTTTAGAGAAGGATAACCACCAAAAGCAGAGCCTCCATGTGGTTCAGTTCTGACAGGATATTCCTCGCGAAAATAACTTAATTGATGAAGGACGGGTGATGCTGATGGGGAGCTTGGCATACTAGCTCTAGCCTGCTCCACGGGAAGATAGCACACTGGACACGCTGAGGAAAATGAACAAGAACAATGTTAACAGCACTACAGCATTAGAATATTATATATTCATAATAGTTGCTCTAACTAAGATGAACCAACTAGATATCACTCACTTTATCAAGAACAATTAGATCGATATAATGTAGTTTTATACTTATAATCTTACTTTGATAACCTCGTTACATGAGGGGTCGACCATTGTATACTCTTACTCAGATACAAAACTTACGTCGTGGTCCAATGTGTTTTCTCTCTCCAGGAGGAGGAGGAGGGAATGCAAAATGTTCGCATGAATGGTCCTGAATAGTGGCAGATCCTGTAACAGCTGTAGCAACAGAAGAATGAAGAGGAGGAGGGCGGAGCCCAGTACTTTCACTGCATACTGTCAGACTGTTCAGTGTAGAAGAAATATTATCTATCAGACTGCTGTCTTTCCTGGAAAACGCTGACGTAACATTAAATGCAAAGAATTCCATGCTAGTGCTCACCAATGTGTCTTCTAAAAACAGTAAGGCATCAAAAATTAGATTAGCCCGTTAATCAAAAATCTGAAAAGAACTATTGAGATCTTAATTATAAATACCAATGAACATCTTAAACCAGAAGTAAATGGATATTGAGTCTCATTACACAATTCTGCTATAAACTTGCCAGTGTAACATGATAAAAAGGTCCAAACTAGAAAACTAACCATATAGTGTAACCGATAATACATGTATCAAAAACAAGTTAGGGGTTAATGATTCAATATGGTCAAGATGAGACATAACTTGAGAAAATACTAATACCTCGTATCTGTAGAGCTCAGCCTATCCCTCCCTTCCCCCCCCCCCCCTCCACTCAATTCCTCCCCTAATGAAAGAATTATAGTTAGTTTGTGGTTCTGACCCTATTGTCTTCTGCGTGAATTGTAATATCAAACAAAGTTAGCCACCAAGTATGTACAAGTTCCAACTCCGAACTTTCACTAACAAAAGTTGACTCAAGTCTCAAGATGAGTATCAAAAAGTAAAATCAAAAGAGTATTTTTCTTCCAGAACAGTTAGATATACTGTAGTGATTAACAACAAACATTTATATGTTGCATGCCCCTCACATAGAAATAAATGAATAACACAAGAGAAAAAAAATTGAAACAAACCTCTATTAACTGTAAAGAACCCTGACATACAGAATGCAAGAGCAGTGATAACCAAAATCACCATGGCAATACTCCTTCGAGCAAAATGTCTGAAAATATAGGGGAGAAACCTTTCCTTCTCTCTTGAACCAGAAAGTGACATCCTTGAAGGCTTGCGCACGACAATATAATTCTGAGCCCGCAACCCACCATTTGGGGTCTGTTGTTGTTGCAGAGATCCATAACTTCCGGTACGAAAACCCCATGAACCTCCCGTCATCGTACTTCCAATCCCACAATTTTGCCCTTCATCTCCTTGTTAACTTCATTCACAAGAACCACAAAGCAACTTGGAAAATTGATCCATAATTCAACAAACGGGCGTCAATGTAAGCTCACCAGTTGATTCTACTACTTGAATTCACCAAATATATACCACACAAGATTCATCAAAAGACTAGTACCATTTCCAGTAGATATGTAAATTATAATAGCAGATGCAGTTCTGCCTTCTACAGACTCTGGTTCAACAAACTTAGCACCAAAACCAAACCCAGTATTACAATTCACCAACTTCTTATTAACTAATTCGATCTCAAAGAACCAATGTGATTTGATTCCAAAATCAGCGCCATCTTTCTAACCAAATAAACCTTTGTTGCATTATACTACTACAATTCATTACAACAAGTTTAATTATATTTTAGTGGATGCATCCAGTTATCCAGTTTCCTTTCTGACTGAAAAAAATCAAAAACCCATAAATAATTAAACTTTAAAGTTCTAGAGAGCTCAAATATCCTAATCAACATTGAAATCCACAACGTTGAATCCGGGCCCAGGCGGATCAAATGCCCACATCAGAAGCTTATCAAGTTCAAGTCAAAATTAAAATCAATTCCGGTGGGCAAAAAAGCTAGCGTACCTTAAAAATAGTAGTGAAACAATCAATGTGCTTGCTTCCAATACTCAAAACGCAAATTTGAATTTTAGGGTTTTGCTCGTAGAAAGAAATCTAGTATTTGTCTGATGCCAAGTTCAACCTTTTTCGTCGCGCCTGTTGTAAAAACTGGATCGTCCAAAGTGTGTAGCGTTTGGGAGCTTGTTTGTCACTGCATCGGTTATATATCCCTTTTCCTTTCTTTACGAGTTTTAATTGACCCAAAAAAATACTTCAACTTGTCATTTTTTTCAGTTTAATTAACATAATTTATTTTTTTCACAAAAAGAATAAAATAAATTCAACTCTAATAATTAAATAAAAAGTGTGGTTGATAACCAATAATTTTATCATTGTTGGTTAATTGGTTCACTTTTAATTGTTTCAATTAGTTTTAAATATATATTTTATCTGATTATAATTAAAAAGTTGTTTGTGAAAAAAATAATAAATCGTGAATTAAATTAAAAAAAAAAGAAGTAACAAGTTCAAAAGTGTTTTGTATCATATGATCTCAAAATAACATGGGACAAGATCAGCTAGTGAGACGACAGAAAATAAATTTTATCGTCGAGAGAGAAACAACACAGATACTGTTTAGTAATAAATGATGTAGGGGTGCAGAAATAGTTAACAGATTTGCTTAAAAATTGTCACCCTTAAAAGTGCGTAATAACTCATTGATCAAACGTTCTTACGTCTTACAATGTTAGAACTTGAATGATACGGAATAAATATTAACAAGTTATACAGAAAATAACCCGTAAAATTGTGTTTAATATTATAGTTGTCAATGTTTGATTTTGTCCGCTCGTAAAATCACCAAACAATGATTAATAACTTTCATAAGGAATAAACAGTGACCACACCAAAAAATTTGACGACTTTGACCGTTAAGAGATAACTCTAGTGTAAAAATCAGTACAGATAAAAAATGTCAACAATTAAAGTATTAAAAGCTCGAATATTATAAAATAATTGTGTACGAACCTTAACACCATAATGTGACTGCATATTTATAGTAGCTCACACCACCTAATTATAGGACACCCCAAGTCAATTGGGAATAAAAATCCAACTAAAACTTCGATTATGGGCTCGAACTAGAACTTCGGTTATGAGTTTGAAAAATCTCGTCCCAGCAAAAATCATTTTATGTATTGTAATAGGTTTATGACTCACAATTGTGACTTATATAAATATAATTATAAAATTGGACCATCACATTATATATACTAGGGTTCATGACACACACATTTGCGTGTAATTTAAAAAATGAGAGTAAAAAAAATGAAAATTTAAATATAAAGAAAATAAAATAGTTATTGTGACACAGTTTCAACAAAATAACCACCAACCCTTTTGTTCTCTCTTTATAATATAGATAGATGATTAAAAATATTATCACTAATTATTTACGTAATTGACAAAAAATAAGTGAATACATAAAATCCTAATTTATCATTTAATATATCTTTTTTTATATTATTTAGTATTTAAGTTATTCAATAGCAACATGTCATAAATATAAAATTTTAAAAATAAGATATTTATATTATAATTATAAATTACGTAATTATTATTTTTCGCAATACAATTAATTGTTTAATTAATCATACATTTTGTGGAATCCTATTATCAGAATCTCAGTTAAAACTGGATAAGCCACGAACTCACTCTCGTTTAAGCGCGACTGGAGATGAACTTACAATGGGAAGAGGAATGACGTCGCTACTTGCAAATTGCAATATATGGATGGGGCTTCTCTCTTTAATTTAACAGACTCCCAAAAGCTACCCAGCCTAAAATTCATAAATACAACACAACAAATTGGATAGACATTTTTGTCACCTTCACAAATTAATCTGTATTTTTCTTTCTTCTCCAAACCCAAATTCGTGCCCTAGATCCATGCATTCCTTCTACTGAACTCCCGAACCCTTCCCAATAACATGTCTTCAAGGTACTCTGAAACCCATTTCAGTTCAGTATTGATAGTTGTAGTGTAAGTTTTTGGGTTATAAAATGTGTTGTTACATTTCTTCTATTTGATAATTTGGTGATGTATGACAGTGTGAGTAGTGAATTAAATACTGGTTGAAGTTGGGTTATCTATCTGGTTGAGTTGAATCCTGGGTTTCCATTTATTGACTGGTTTTATAGTTTGTTCAATGTTGTTTCAGTTTGTTTATACTAGTAATTGGTGATTATGTGTAGGGTTGTGATGATTGCTGGTTCAAGTTGTGTTTTTTTGATTGGATTATGATTGTGGTGGGAATTTTGGGATTTCAAGGTGTTATGATGGACATTGGAGAAGAATTTGTGAGATTACAATGTGTTAGGGGTGATACATTTTGAGCTTTGCGGTGGGTTTAAAATGGGTGGTAATTGTTGTAAGCCCTCTGCCAATGAAGATTGTAGGGGAAGCCCGAGGGAGAAATTATCAAGTAAGACCTCATCAAACCTTCGTGTGCCAAGGCTGACTTCGTCGAGGAGAGATGAAGGGTATAGAGTGAAAGATAAGTTGGATAGCAATGATGGGAGGGCAATGCTGATTGATAAACAAGTGAATGGTTCACTTCGGTTGCATCATCCCGGATTGGGAGGTGTTCCGAAAGCTACAGAAGGGGAGCAGGTTGCTGCTGGGTGGCCCCCGTGGTTGGCTGGAGTGGCCGGTGAAGCTATCAGGGGATGGGTACCAAGAAAGGCGGATTCTTTTGAGAAATTGGATAAAGTATGCTCTTTTCCTTACTTGCTTTGCTACTTTGCATTCTCTAACCACAGAAAGTTATCTTTAATTTTTTACTGATAATTTTTTCATTATTCGCTTGCTTTGAATTCAATTGATTATCCTCTGATACAAAAGTTCAATTAATATTAAATGAAAGTTAATACTACTCAGCTCCACAGTAAATGCATTTTGTTGGAACATATGCTCTCCCACCACCGTCCCCTTAAAAGAACTGTTTGGAAAGGGAAGTAAAGAAACTGAACAAAAAATGTGCTCACTGAATAAAAGAAAAATTTAAAGGGGACGAGCAATCCTCCAATTCACACATCCATGAAAAGAAACTATACGAAATTAGGTAATAGGATTCCCTTTGAATGCCCCCTGGCCGGAGACCATAGCCATCTGGAAAGGTGATCCTTTCCAATTGGATAATGCTTTTTTATGTGTCTTCATGTTGTGCAAACATTGTCATGCTGCTTGACATACCTTTGATAGTTCTTGATTTTCTATAGTAATTGACTTGACCTGTTGGCATGGCTGACCAAATTATTTTATTTTATTTTTAATTTTTCCAGATTGGCCAAGGTACATATAGTAGTGTTTATCGGGCTCGTGATCTGGATCAGGGGAAAATTGTTGCTTTGAAGAAAGTAAGGTTTGATAACCTGGAACCTGAAAGTGTTCGTTTTATGGCTAGAGAAATTCACATTCTGCGTAGACTTGATCATCCAAATATAATAAAACTGGAAGGTCTAGTTACTTCAAGGATGTCATGCAGTTTATACCTTGTTTTTGAGTACATGGAGCATGATCTGGCAGGGCTTGCTTCTCACCCTGGTCTGAAGTTTACAGAACCCCAGGTACTCATGCAAAGTTTTGTGTAATAGACTATAACTACATTTCATTTTAGCTATCAAATTGTCTGCTGTCTATACTGGAATATAATGTGACATTTCGATAAAGCAGTTATGTCAAGTTGTTAGACGTTATTCTATTAATTGTGGCATCTCTTTAAACTAAGTACCGTAATGAGATGGGTTTTATACAAGTTAGAGCTATTGAATATGGATAGACCACATGATCTAAAATGTCCATGTCTTATATTGCACTCCCTATCTCCTAGTTTAAGTTGTGTGGCGCATACTTAACACTCGCCCACTAAACATTTAGATATTATGTCATTATATGTTTCATATTTATCATTATAACTTACACTTTCAGATGGTAAAGAATATTCTAGGAAAAATATATATTACTAAATATTATCTTTTAATGTTTCATTTGAGATCCTTAAAATTATTCCACGGTTTACAAGTTGACACTCAATTTGAGACGGAGGGCGTTGTACTTAAGTAGAGGTGGATTCGTGGCAAGGAGTCAATGAGGTGTAACATGTAATATTGTTGTTAAAAATTTATAATGCTTTTGCAGGTCAAATGTTACATGCAGCAACTTTTACGTGGACTTCATCATTGTCACAGTCGTGGTATTCTGCATCGGGACATAAAAGGTTCAAACCTTTTAATCGACAATAATGGCATTTTGAAAATAGCAGACTTTGGTTTGGCAAGCTTTTATGATCCTCACCATACTCATCCTCTGACAAGCCGTGTTGTTACTCTTTGGTATCGACCACCTGAGCTTTTACTTGGTGCCACTTATTATGGTACTGCTGTGGATTTATGGAGTACTGGTTGCATTCTAGCTGAATTATACGCGGGCAAGCCTATTATGCCTGGAAGAACAGAGGTATCTTGTTTGTAAATGTTTTGCCCAGAAGAATATAATATCTAGTGGAAAAATAAAAGTGATAGAAATGAAAAAAATATGCTCTTTATTGCTTATTTTTCATTTCTTCGAACAAGTTATCATCCACCACAACCTATGTTACACAGACTCTCCACTGTGCCCTAAAGTACCCGTGTCTGACACTCGACACTCAAACAAGGGTATGGGTAGTGTAAAAAATTGGCAAAATTGAGGAGTATCCGTGTCAGACTCTTTAAAAATACCGTGTCTAACTGGACACTCCATCCAAGTCCACCTTAAGCCTCAGCTTTTTGTAGCTTCTTTGCACGAGTGTATTAATACTTTTCAATGTCAACTGTTTAATGGGATTTTGTTTTTATGCGGTTATCGGTGGTGGTGCTGGGTATTTTTACTAAGACCGGCTGTTATTCCCTCTTTATTAGCCTCCTATTTCATTGTGGAGTGGGAGATAGATAGACTATGGTATGGTGTTATTCATTTTAGGCAAGCCACTTTGGCCATATTCCATGTATGTTATCTAATATGACATTTCAGTCAAAGGATGTTATGTTATATGCATTTATTCTGTTTCCAGTGTAAACAGCATTTTATTTTTCAATTATTGTGATGAGGGCAACGTGGTGATTTCATAAAAGTCAAAATACTAACATATACCGTAATTAATTGTAGTTAACGGTAGGAATGGTCGTGCTTAGTTTCCAAACAATTTCTTTTATCAGTGAACTATATTATGAACATGAGGGGATGAGAGACATAAGCCACAGCCTACTTAAAGACTCCATCAGGTTGAGGCTAACTTAAAGACTTCATTGATTACTTTACTCTTCTTTTCTTGGGTAGAGGAGGATTTTCTGGAAACTTTTGGGTAAGACTTTTTCAGTTTTTAGCTACCCCCCCCCCCGGTGGCACTTGTGATAAATGGGTTGTGCCGTCCTTCTTGTCCCTGTATACTTGCTCAAATAGAATAGCAGCATATGCCAAAGTTTCCTTGTGTTAAATCTTGTATCTTCCTTTTCTCTTTAATGAACTTCCTCTACTTTTTTTATTTTTACTGGAAATTGGTAAGACAATCAACCCTATTCAAGGGAACACTAGTGTTGATGGTTCTAATGATCTAACTACTCAACATTGGATTTTTCTGTTTATTCTTTCTTATTTCTATCAGTGGATTAGCTTTATATGCTAGTAAGAACGAAAGATGTAAATATGCTTGTATCTTTCTGTTTTAGGTGGAGCAGTTGCATAAGATTTTCAAGCTTTGTGGCTCACCCTCGGAGGATTATTGGAGAAAATCAAAGCTGCCTCATGCAACCATTTTCAAGCCTCAACATCCTTATAGAAGATGTGTTGCAGAAACATTTAAGGACTTCCCTGCTTCAGCATTAGCACTTATGGAGACCCTGCTTTCCATAGATCCCGCTGATCGTCGATCTGCATCTCATGCTTTAAAAAGTGAGGTAGAAAGTTGTATAAAATCAGTTCCTTGTTATTATCTCTATGATTCATCTTGAAAATTGTTCTTGTGACTGTTATAGCTTCCACATCAAGACATTCAAAATATTGAAGTCTCAGTCTATCTTAAATTTCTCATCTCCTCCCCTACCATAATTTTCTGTAGCAATTACACCACTTCTATTTTTGATATGTAATTGGTTGTCATTGAACACTTCAAATGGTCTTGGCCAATCTTCTTTAAATTAGTCTCCAAATTTGCTGGTTATACCATTTCATGATCCTTGATTATATTCTTTGTTGTCACATATGAAAGAAAATTTATGTTCTTTAGTTCCTTACGACATATTAACATCTGAACACATTTTACTTGATGTTTCTAATGTTGCTCAAATCCCTGTTGTCCATGGGTAGTCTTATAGCTGTTTTTTTCCTTTTAGCTTAAAAGGTTTATTTCAATTGTTTAAATACTTTTGAAGCACTTTTTAACTCGATTAGTTTTCTATCCGAGCAACATCAACTGCAATTTCTCTTCCCCCCATATGAATAACTGAACTATGTATATAAGCTTGGTTCAGTTATCTTGAATCAGTTTTATTTGTGTGAAATTATATGAATATCTTCAGTAGTCAATGTCATTTTGGAGACTCAACATATTATCTTAAACTTCGACGTTACTTTGTGTCATAACGTGACTTGTTTACTGAAGTTTCTTAATTATTTTTTCTGACTTCGTGGAAATATATTGGGAAATGATATTTCCACGAGCGAAATTCAAAGGGCTCTCCGCACATGAATACTAAGTGGGAGAGAGGCCTTTTGAAATCAAATTTCCCTTGAGGAAATAACAATTCCCAATCTATATTGTGCTTAATATTCAAAGCACTATAAACTAGTACTAGAATATCATTTAATTAATCCTAAATGAGCCTTGCTTCGGAAATGCTCTACGTGTGAATTTTAGTTTCCAATTACTATGAAGTACATTGAAGTGTATTAACTTATTTAAATAAAAAGAAAAAAGGAAGAAGTAAATTTACCTTTGCCTAAGACAAGATATGTCTTACATATACAAAAAATAGAAACAAAGTTCGTAGCTCAACAAAAAACAGAAAGTCTTAAGGTTCATCATATACCCTAAGATTAATCACGTTTAAACTAATATGGAAGTCTGATGACCAGAATATTGTTTTGTTTCTTATATTAGCAATTTGTGGCTGTTGTTTACTTTGCCTAGTAATTTATTCATTATAAGAACCCTTTTGGATTTATTTATTTTTGCTTTAGTCTCTGACAATGTACATTTCGGTTTATTTCTTCCAGTTCTTTTTGTCAAAACCACTTCCATGTGAACCTTCAAGCTTGCCAAAGTATCCTCCCAGCAAAGAGTTTGATGCAAAAGTACGGGATGAAGAAGCTAGAAGGTGAATGATGTGAAAGTGAAATAGTCCTTCTTCACACACGCACACACACACACACATGTGCGCGTGCACACACACACACACACACTCTCTTACATCCCTCAACAATTACTGTTTTATTGGTCTATGAGTGAATGCGTAGAACTTGCCTATTTTTCGCATTTCATTGTAATTGAATTATGATGTGGCCTCTGGGGATGATTGCTTTTGTACTGATAGGATCTGTAATGGTAGTCCTTTTTTTTATTTTAATTCTGTTGTAATCACTATGAAGATGTGCATTGTGTCATTTTGTTTGAAGCTCATTCCTGTAATACACTCTCTCTCTCTCTCTGAGGAGTGCTTTATGTAGTTATACTGTTTCTCTTTGAACTTGTAGACAGGCAGCAGGGGGGAGCAAGGGTCAAAGATATGATGTTGTTGAAAGGAGAGGAACAAGGGAGTCTCGAGCCATTCCAGCACCTGATGCCAATGCTGAACTAGTCCTCTCAATGCAGGTACGTTTCGTAATTTAACAATAAATCTCTAGCATCTGTTCTCCATTGTGATCCATCTTCTCTATTTTTTGATCTATTTTTGCATCTATATTCATTAAGTGGGTACTTAAATACAGAAAAGAAAAGGTCAATTCAATTCTCGGAGTGAGAAATTCAACCCTCACCAGGAAGAAGCTGCTTCTGGCTTTCCCATCGATCCACCTAGACCATCCCAAGCTGTAGAACAAGAAATCAATGATCCCGAGCGGAATCATCACAAGAGAGCTTCCCATTCTGGGCCGTTGGTTCACCGAGCTGCCTGGTCAAAGGTTGGGAAAAACATGGAAGATGCTCCCAAGATTTCAACTGGAACCGACTTACCCACAATGTCCAGCTTAGTAGCAGCTAGGAGAAGTTTGATATCTGAAGATTGCAGGGAGAAATCTGGAACTTTACAACAGGAAGTTCCAAAAGTAGTAGGCAGATTTCCGGGTTCCTTCAAGGAGACTTCTGATTCCATGAGAAAGCAGGATCACCGCATGCATATGCAGAGTGTTTCTGGCCATCAGAACGAGGATCAGAGAAACAGCAACAAAGATACGATTCTTGTAAGTTTTTCAGATCATCGCGTCATGCATTTATCACTAAGTTTTCCAAGGTATGCGTTGCTTTCTTCATGCGTTTACAAGTACTTGTGTTCTTCGCCAGCTTGGTTATGGGTCAAAGGGCAACAACATTCACTACTCCGGGCCACTACTAGCTCCAGCAGGCAAAGTGGATCAGATGCTAAAAGACCATGATCGCCATATCCAAGAAGCCGCCAGGCGTGCACGTCTTGACAAGGCAAAGCTAAGAAGAGTTGAGGCTGAAGGAAACCAGTTATCAACCAATTCATTATTCATTTCTGGTCGTTGAAGTGTGAAGTAAGTCAACTCAATTAAGAAAAAGACCCAAGATATCACGGAAGAAAATTTGTAGGTGATTCTTTCAAAATTTGAGTCAATTTGTTCTTTTTTTGGTATACGGGTTGTTCCGCAGAGGCTGTTTATCAGCCAATTCTTAGGTTTTACCAGGAATCTCCTCCCACTGTCTCGATGTGCAATTTGTTTAATATATTCTAAATGTATTCAGCAACAGCAATTTCTAATAGGCAGGCATTCTTGTAGATTTTATATTCAGCCTCTGAATATATATTTCTTGGCTTAGCAAACACAGGTGCTTCATAAATCATGGACCAAATAGTGGATCAAAGTATTACAGTGGCTCAAGGTTCCTTCATATATGAAGCCACCACATTGGCCATAGATCAATATTTTTCTTGATTTTTCAGTTGGCCCTCCTGGATGAAATGTCACTGGGAATTTGTTTGAAAGCCATAAAATAGTTGTTTTAATTTATAAGATATAAAGAAGTAATGTTTTAAAAAGAACCATTATTACCATTTTTAAATAAAAGAAAAAAATATTTCTCCTTGCATTCCAAAATAAGATCAAGTTTGAAATTTTAAAGTTAATATGTGATTCATGACTTTGGAAAGCGATAAATCTTTTTTTTTTTTACATAATTTATGATTTTTATAATTGTATTGTCTGAAATTTAAAAAAAACATATCAGTTTTGTATTTGAAAATATTTCAAATTAATTTCAAAGAGCGGACATCAATCATATATTTTGAAAACGGAGGTTGTACAAAATAAATAAATAAAATTTCCATTTATAAAATATTTATGTTACAAAATAACTTGTTGAGCAGGATTAATTATTTATCTATTGAATAACCTACCAAAACTCCATCCATCTAATAACTTCACACATACTAAACTATCATATGAAGAGTATTATATTCTTTCTTTGATCCCTTCACTCTTCAAAAGCCTAACCCTTGCCGCAATTCAATCATTTATTTTTGTAAAGTGGGCCATGATCGCTGACCTCAGTTTCTACTTCCCTTGTCATAATAATTCTTTGGTCTAATAACAAAACTTTCCCCCAAGTTTGGATGAAAATCAATTTGATACTCAAAGTTTGAGAATTTACAATCAATACCTCTAGGTGTTTTAAAACAATAAAAGTGTCCCTTTTGGTCGGAAAACCCAATTATCCGTCGAAAAATGCCACGTGTCAGGGAGAGAGGAGAGAGAAAATAATTAAAAAAAGATTATTTTTTCTTTTTTCTTTATCAAATTTCTCTTTCTCTCTCATCTCTCTTCTTTTCTCCCTCCCTTCTCTCTTTCTCTCCTCCTCCTTTTCTTTTTCTCTCTCTTTCCCTCTTCTTCCATTTACTTAATCAATTGATATTTTAATATTTTATTTCAAATTGTAATAATTTTTTGGAGTGTATATATTTGTATAAAACCATAATACATGTATGCATATATTTAAAATGTATAATACATAAAAAAATTAATGATAAGAAGACAAAATTAAAAACAAGATCATAACTTACTTATAAAAAAAAGCAATTACAAAATAATAATAAAATCAAAAAATTAAATAGATTCTATTTGATAAAGAAAAAAAAATAAGAAAAAGAAAAAAAAGAAGAAAAAAATAGATTTTTTTTCTTTATCAAATAGAATCTATTTAATTTTTTGATTTTATTATTATTTTGTAATTATTTTTTTATAAGTAAGTTATGATCTTGTTTTTAATTTTGTCTTCTTATCATTGATTTTTTATGTATTATATATTTTAAATGTATCCATACATGTATCATAATTTTATACAAGTATATACACTCCAAAAAATTATTATAATTTAAAATAAAATAAAAAATACCAATTAATTAAGTAAATGGAGGAAGGGGGAAGAAAGAGAGAAAGAAAAGGAAGAGAGAAAGAGAGAAGGCGGGGAGAAGAGAGGAGAGAGAAAAGGAGAAGGAGAGAGGAGAGAGAAAGAGGAGGAAGAGAAAAATTTAATAAAGAAAAAAAATCTTTTTTGTTTGATTATTTTCTCTCTCCTCTCTCCGCGACACGTTTCTCTCTCCTCTCTCCGCGACACGTAGTATTTTTCGACGAATAATTGAGTTTCCCGACCAAAGGGGACACTTTTGTTGTTTTAAAATACTTAGAGATATTGATTGCAGATTTCCAAATTTTGAGTATCAAATTGATTTTCGTTTAAACTTGGAGAGACAGTTTTGTCATTAGCCCCAATTCTTTTTTCTCTTTTGTACCAACTAGTTTATTTGTACTTTTGTTTTGTCATTTTTAATTTAAAATTTTTATATGTTTTTATTTAGTCCTCCATAATTCATAAAAATTCTCACTTTATCCTATATTCCATCCGTCTCTTAATATAAGTCGTTTTAGAAAAGTATTTTTGTCTCTTAATATATGACGTTTGAGAATTTCAAGTAAGCATTAATTGTTTAGTTTCCAATATTATCCCAAGTATTAAATATAACTTTGGTTCTCTCACTATTTTTTGCCTAATAAATAATATTTTTTTTTCAATACAAGGACAATATGAATAATTGATATTATATTTAATGTTATACAATAATTTCCTTAATACTTGTACACAACTCTAAAACGACTTATATTAAGAGACGGGGGGAGTACTATTAACAGCCGCATAGCGCGTGACATCGATTCTAGTCTACTAAAATATATAAAATCACACTTAACTTTGATCCCTACCTATTTTGGTACTCCCTCCATCCCTTAATATAAATCGGTTTAGAGTTGTACACAAGTATTAAGAAAATGATTGTATAACATTAAATATACTATCAATTGCCAATATTGTCCTTGTATTGAAAAAATAGAGTGTTATTTAATGGGCAAAAAATAGTGAGAGAACCAAAATTATATTTAATACTTGGAGTAATATTAGAAACTAAGCAATTAATGTTTACTTAAAATTTTCAAAATGACTTATATTAATACTTCTCTAAAATGACTTATATTAAGGGACGGAGGGAGTACAAGTTTTTGTACTAATTATGCATTTAATGCTACATTTAATGCTTATATATATATATATATATATATATATATATTCAAAGTAATATGAGAATTGTTCATATTCATGCAAGTATTTAAAACAATAAATTTAACCACACTTAACTTTGGTTCCTACTTCCTACCTCTTTTGGTACAAGTTTTAGTACCAATTATGTATTTAATGTTACATTTAATGCTCATTTTTATATGTATACAAAGTAATAATGAGAATTGTTCATATTCATGTTGGTATTCAAAACAAGAAATCTACTAAAGTATCTATTAAAGAATATAAAACCTCACTAAATTTTAGTATATGCATGTTTTGGTACTCCCTCCGTCCCTTATTATTTCTTTTTAGAAGTGAACACACATATTAAGAAAAATAATTAATACCATATTTTTTAGCTAAAAATAACTTTAAATATCAATATTATCATTGCATTGGAATAAGAGAATGTTACTTATTAGATAGAACGTAGTGAGAGAAGCAAAATTATGTTTAATACTTGGGATAAATTTGGGAACTAAGCAATTAATGCTTAATTGAAATTCTCAAACGACAAATATTAATAAAAAAAATTACTTCTCTAAAACAACATTTAAAAAGGGACGGAGGGAATACCGTTCTCATCCCAAATGAGAACTCAATGCTATTAAATTAATTTTTATCCTAATTTATGTTATCTCAATTTATCATTTATTGTTATAAAACTATTCTAATTTAGCACTTATTTTAGTAATAATATCTTATGATCCGAAAGAAAGTTGAAAAGTTTAATCGTTACTCTCCACTTATATATATATATATATATATATATAATAATAATAATAATAATAATAATAATAATAATAGGACACACAGAAGCTTGCATGTGTCTAAGACACACATTCTCTTTTCCCATATATATATATATATATGTATAATTGTAATTTTTTTTATTGTTTTCCTTATATAATAAGTTAAGTTAATACTCTCACATTTTCTTTGAAAAAACCTAATATTTCACGTAATTTTTACTATGTTTGTGTTCATTTAGTTGTAATTTTCGACGATGTTAATATGGTTCATTATATTGTAAATTTATTGCTCGACTCAATGTCACAAAAAGAAACAAAATATATAAGATAGATTTTTTTTAGTATTTTCTGTTGTATCATTGTTGTTACTTGTATCATTGTTAAAATGATTTATAAAAAAATCTAACACCACTTTAGTAAAGCTTGATGTCATTTAAAATTTAACAAAAAAACAATTAGTATCATACTCAATGAATTTTTATAATATTTATCGCAACTTTAATTAACACATCGAATATCTATAAATATTAACTATATTAATTAAGACAAACCCATGTCTCGTACGGGTTAGAAAGCTAGTATACATAAACACCTAATCGTTTCCTCGAATGGTCCATACTTCGCGACTGTTGGAGGATCCAGGATTTAATCCCAATGTAGGCAAAATTATTTTTTATCAATAACTTTTTGCTTATAAAAAAAGTACTACATCTTGTAAGACCCCGAAAATTTTAATAAATAAAATTTAATTTTCTTCTTATTATTATTTTAAACAGAAAGGTGTTAAATCGATAATGATAAAGTTACTAGTGAAATGTGACAATTGAGATGTCTAGTAATAACGCTAAATCACTATTCACGCGATCACTATTCACACGATCACTATTCACGCTAAAAACGCTTTTACACCTTCTTCGATCTTTGAATTACGTCATAACGTTTATATGAGTTGGATACAAAAATTATACGGTATAAATACGAAAGTACTATTCATACGAATATACTATTCATTTATACAAAAAGTCAAACCTGTATGTCGGGGAATATTCTTTCTGTCGGATAATATTCGTTATGTCGGAGAATATTATATTCGGTAAAGTACGACGGCGCCGAAATATCAAAATATTAGTGGGCCCCATAATGGAAATATTGTCAACGATAGTGGGCCCCATTGTCGGATACTGAAAGCGATAGTATTTTGTCAACAGTATTATCACCGGCAACTGTTGAAATACCCGGTAATAAAAAAGAACAGTAAAACGCGTTATTCCACAGTAGTACGCGGTATTTCACAGGCACACGGTATTGCACAGTATTTTAAATTATTGATTCAATAATTGATAAAGTAGCAATTACACAGTATTTTGATTCAATAATTACAATAGCATCCGCATGATACTTTTTATTATTTATCATGGCACTGTAACTCATATTATTTGTTATGATATTTTAGCATTATTAACGGATTAAAAGTGGAGTCTAACTTAGGGGTACCTAATTGAAATTTTGAAATTCACATGATGTGAACTATTGGTTCACATGATGGAACTATTGATTCACATGTGGGAACTATTAGGGGATGTTATGCAAGATTGATAATACTTGAGGGATTATATTAAAAATAGAGGTAAAGATGGAGGTACTAAAGTGTAATAAGTCGAGCCCTTATTGTGCAATTAATGAAACTTGATTTTCTTATAAATAGGAGGGGTTATCTTAAGAAATCTTCACACCTTCCTTATACTCCCCCCCTCTCTCTCTAAATTTCTTGAGTTCTCTTAGTGTGCTAGGCTATTGTGAGTATTGGTGAGAATACTAGTATTGTCCAAGTTAGTAAACTTCATAGAAAGCAACATCCAATCACTTATTAACTAAGGTAGGGGATATCATTTCTTTCATACTCTTATGTAATATCATTTGCTTCCTTGTTCGTAAGTGATATTATACTTAGAAAGGTTGTTATTCATTCCGTATTAATTTGTGGGGATAACCTGTCCGTGCGGTATGACGCATGTCTGGTGAATACCCTTTTGTATTCATTCCTTATTATTCTGTGGGAATAACCTGTATGTACGAGTGTCGTACCTGGTGAATACCCTTTTGTATTCATTCCTTATTATTCTGTGGGAATAACCTGTATGTACGAGTGTCGTACCTAGTGAATACCCTTCTGTATTCATTCCTTATTACTCTGTGGGAATAACATGTATGTACGAGTGTCGTACCTGGTGAATACTCTTTTGTATTCATTCCTTATTACTCTGTGGGAATAACCTGTATGTACGAGTGTCGTACCTGGTGAATAACCCTTTGTATTAATTACTTATTAGCCTGTTGTGGAAATAATCTGTCTACGCGGATTATCGCATGACGGGTGAAAATCCATTTACAGTTTCATATATTCTGTTATACTCGTATAACGTATCATTTCTTTTGTACTCTTTAAGGAATATCTTTTCTTTCACATTTCTCCATTTATGATAAGAAATCTCTGTTTGTTTCCAAAACCTTATTTTAAATGGTGAAAATCCTTTAAAATTGTTGAATATCCTTAATAGTCTGTGCTTCATCTAATATCTTTTCACCTGAATCTTTCTATTTCGTTTGATACGATATAGTTGAATCGTAAATTTTATTTTCTTGAATATCATTCTTGAATTTGACTCCACAATTTGGTCATCATGTTGGCAATTTGGTCAACCTTCAACACTGGATAAATTAAACGTTTATTCTTATTCTTGATCTCACTGTATTCATTCTATATCATTGTCATCATCCTCATCCTTAAATTGTGGTGATAGTTCTCTTTAGCCGTAGTGCAAAGATGAACTGGCGTGACATGATTTTTGACCAAACTGTGTATTGGTATTATCATGACTTTTGGTGTTACAAACAAAGGCGTATGGTGAAAGTTCTCTTTGGCCCGTAGTGCAAAGATGAACTGGCGTTTGGCATGATCATGACCAGTGATGGTACAAATAAATATCTTTGGCATGTAGTACAAAGAGAGGCTGTTGAAACTGTTGATTGATGTTACAAATAAATATCTTTGGCACGTAGTGCAAAGAGAGGCTGTTGAAATTGTTGATTGGTGTTACAAATAAATATCTTTGGCACATATTGCAAAGAGAGGCTGTTGAATATAAACTGTTGATTTGGATGTTCATAAACAGGAATTGTTGATTGGTGTTACAGGGATAAAATATTGGTGGTGATCCTTTAATTTATAGAATATGGTAGATATTATAATCTACTTGACTCTTCTAATGGATTGTTTGTTCCGCTGCAATTGTTGTTATCTTTAAATCTCTGATTTAATTCTGTTGAAGACTAAAGATAATTTTTATTCTTCATTATCTTAGTTATGATATTTCCTACTGGGCTATTTGAGCTCACCCTTTTCAGTTTTGTCCCATTCTCAGGAAAAGAGAGTGTAGCGGGGACTAGCCGGGAAATGGAGTGATGGTCCGAGACAATAGAAGTGTCTCAATACCTTACTATTAGTGTGACAATAAGTGTATTGAGAATTTAAGATGTATTTGTATTGTGTTGTCGTATTTTGCACAACACTTATTAGTTGTAAATGGGATAATTCGTATTTGTATTTATATTTTGTGGAATGTTATTGGCGACTCAAAATGGGTTGTGTGGACCTATTTTGGGGGCGTCACACATCTGACCTCATAAGGATCTGTAAAGTACACTTTTTAGGTATATTACCAATACTAAAGTAAAAGAAGTAAAATTTGATGAGATCTTAGCCTAGTGGTTAAAATTTATGTAACCTGACCTTTCTCACGTAGGTGAGTTTATTTTTAAAGGTCACATGTTCGATTTATATATCAAATTAATACCGAGGCAATACCTAATCAATCATTCAAGACTTTTCATTTTTTTGATACAATATATAAACTTATAGGTTCGATGTATAAACTTACAGGTTCGATTTAGTTTGGTTGGTCATGAGTCAATATCAAGTTAAGACCGAGGCAATACCTAGTCAAACATTCAAGATTTTTCATTTTTTTGATACAATGTATAAAATTTTCGTATACAATGAAATATATACTTGAATATATATATACACACACAAAAAAAAAAAGTATATATAAATATACACACACATATGCATGCATGAGTTGTGGTTAATATATAAACTTTTTGTATACCGTGAAATATATACAATTATCTTCAACAAAATATATATATATATATATATATTATATCAATAAAAATAATAAATATATCAATAAAAAATTATCAAATATTTATGAAAAATATAATATAAATTAGTTCATACCTCGTACGGGCTATTAAATTTGTACCGATAGCAATCTACTTTTCAAAAATTCTGTAGGCAATTGCCTACATTGAGTGTATACTCACGATAGTTGCACCTTTTCTTTTTCTTTCAATCTTCTCCTAGGGCCTGGATTGTTTACCCAATACTATGCAGCACCAAACAATTGCAAATTTGTTATGAATTCATGCATTTGTGAATATCCAATGTACCATTCAAATAAATGTATTTCTTTGTAAGCCTGTGTACCATTCAAATAAATAGAGGCATATTGTTTGATAAATACTATACTTGAGAATGAAATGAAATAGTTCTCTTATTCTCACTTAATTGTTTGCTTTAGATTATATTTTACAACACATTATCAGCACGCATGGTCATTTTTGAGTACGGGCGGGAGGGTCGATCGCCCTAGGCCCTCGATTAGGGAGCCCCAAATATATGTGTGTGTGTGTGTGAAATTAGAAATATAAATATATAATGATATAGGTATACAAAAGTAATTTTCAAAGCGCAATAATTTTTTAAGGACTCAACTGGCCAACTCTAATATATTTTTTTGTAGTCGAACTTCTCATATATTTTGTTGTAGTCGAAGTTCTCATATATTTTGTTATAGTCAAAGTATTATGTTTTAAGTTCCGAAAATGCACTCTTTTGGATACAACTTGTACTTTTTATTTATTTATTTTTACATTTTTTTTTGATAAAGACAATGTTTCAAAAAAGGGTCTTATTTTTATTTTTCGCCATGGGCCTCTAAAATCTCAGGAACGGCCCTATCAGAACGATTCTCTAATCTTTCAAGTTGTGAATTGTGATACCATATTGATTTCATCTTCTCAAAACTCAAAGATTCAACTTTTAGGTAACTTCAAATGAATAAAGAAAAACTAAATTTCTGGACAAAAGGATATGGGAATCACGAGCTTAGTTGAATAAAACATTTGCATGTACAAGAAATGGCCAATACTCAAAGTGAAATCACATGTGAAGATTGTGGAGTATGCTTCCATAAAACACAATATCTGGATTAATGTTGTTCATTGCTTCAAATTAAGATAAGTCATTTAACTTTTTTCTTCCATTTAAGTATGTGCATATGTGAAACTCTCTTCATCTCAAATTTTGAGTGTTACATGAACCAGTTTGATGTCTGGGATTCTTATAATGGTATATGTGCTTTTGAGATATACACTTAGTAATAAATGTGTTGAAAGTTGAAATCTCAGTTCTTAGTATATTTGTAATCCTTGTAATAATTACAGAGATTGATAATTACATGAAATAAAAGTTTTGTTTATCATGTATGTTAAATTATGTCTGAAAAATCCAAACTAGTTTAAATAAAATATTTTAGAAGTGCTAATTTACTAAGTAATCTCTGATATAAGTCATTAGCCTATTTAAAAGTCTTTTTAATCAACCTATGTGGTACTTGAGTATGTCTGATAAATCATAAAGTGAATTAAGTCTTTCATGCTTATTAATGTTTCATTTGTGACCTACACTTACATGAAAAAAATTGAATTAATACTATGTATGATGTGATTACTTATATTTATTTTATTGAAGAAAATATGAAAATTCATCTGGCTAGTTCAAAGATAAATGATGCAGATATTGTCTAGTAGACAGTGCTATAACACACACTATATTTAAAGATAAGAAATATTTTTCTCACTTAACATTAGGAGAAACCAACGTCAATACAAGATCTAGTACAAAATTAATTGAGGGTTTCGGTAGAACCAATATTTTTTTACCTAGAGGAACAAAATTTATAATAGAGGATGCATTATTCTCTACAAAGTCTCAAAGAAATCTATTAAGTTTTAAAAATATACGTCTAAATGGATATCATATTGAGACAATGAATGAAAGAGATACTGAATATCCCTACATTACATCCATTATCTCGGGTAAGAAATATGTATTGAAAAAATTATCTGTTTTATCCTTTGGAGTATATTATACAAATATTAGAATGCTTGAATCTTATGCTACAGTAAACCAAAAGTTTACTAATACTTTTAATATTTGGCATAATTGGTTGGGTCATCCCAGATCAATAATGATGCAAGAAATTATTGAAAATTCATATGGTCATTTATTGAAAAACCAGAAGATTTTTCAAACTAATTTTCAAGTGTTGCTTGCTCCCAAGACAAATTAATTATAAAGCCATCACAAGCCAAAGTTGGGTATGAAACCCTTACATTTTTAGAATGTATTCAGGGCAATATATGTGAACCCATACATCCATCATGTGGACCATTTAGATATTTTATGGTTTTGATAGATGCATCAACTAGATGGTTACATGTATGTTTATTATCAACTCGCAATTTGGCATTTGCAAGATTACTTGCACAAATAATTCATTAGCGAGCACATTCGTCTTAATAATGCTGGTGAATTTACATCTCAGGCCTTTAATGATTATTGCATGTCTGTAAGAATAATATTGAACATCCTATTGCTCATGTTCATACACAAAATGGTCTAGTTGAATAATTTATTAAGCGCCTACAATTAATTGCAAGGTCATTGCTTATGAAATCTAAACTCTTTATTTCTTCTTGGGGACATGCTATTTTACATACAACAACATTGGTACGCATTAGGCCAACAAGTTATCATAAATTTTTCCCATGCAATTGGTTTATGGTCAGTAACTAAATATTTTCCATCTAAAATTTTTTGGATGTGCGGTATATATTCCAATTTCTCCACCACAACGCACAAAGATGGGTCCTCAAAGGAGGTTAGGAATATATGTTAGATATGAATCTCCATCTATAATTAAATATTTAGAATCGTTAATAGGAGATTTATTTACGACTAGGTTTGCTGATTATCATTTTGATGAATCAATTTTTTCGACATTAGGGGGAGAAAATAAACAGCTGGAAAAGGATATTTCTTAAAATGCATTATCATTATTTAGTTTTGATCCTTGCATAAAACAATGTGAACTTGAAGTTCAAAAGATAATTCATTTGTAACATATAGCAAATCAGTTGCCAGACGCATTCATTGACCTAGAGAGAGTAACTAAATCTCATATTGTTAGAGTTTATGCCCTAGAGGCCAATTATTTGATGTAATTGCTTAACATTTCTTTTGATATTTGATTGAATAAATGAATTATTTTATTATGATTTTATTTACTGTGTTATATAAATGTTAGCACAATAAAAGTTCTTAGAATAATGATACACATTATATAGCTTCAAGTATGTGACTTGAACATGAGATTATATAATTACAATTAGTATCATTAATCTTAAATGTCCCTAGTCGAGTATCATTGTTAATGGGACAACAATGATACATTGAGACTAGTATGTGGATTGACTGATGGCCAAATCTCATTGGTCATTAATATATGAGATATTGAGTCAATGCATATGTACATGTTAGAGAATAATATACTGGACAGACCCACCATGAGAATTCTACGTGGAGCATTATGCAAAGTGTCATAAGCAATTCTCATAGTGACAATGATGTAATGGTCTTCCGACCTGAAATCACTATATTACTATACGAGAATTTATGTACTTTGATATCATCAAAGGTCACCTTTAATAGAGTGGACAATAAAAGTGATTATTGGGTACATCATGAATCGTGTGAGGAATATGAGTGATCTAGATAGAATTTAACCCTCCTATATATTAGGGGTGATATCCATATGCCTCTTGATTGAGTAGGACTATGAAATGCATGGCCATGCTCAAATAGTGATTTGTTTCATATAGTCTACTCATTGATCAAGAAAACTCAGATTAAATTATGAAGAGTATGACACATTCCATGGCTCGAGTTTAATCTAGGATGTCAAGGTTAAAAGGATTAAATTACATTGAAACATTGGTCACGAAAAGGTTGCATCGAGTCACCGATCTTATTATTATTTGGGAAGCAGTGATGCATTATTAGATGCCACTCACTGTTTATAATTTTATAATATGATTTTAAAATTATTTCCAATATAATAATAACCTATAGGGTCACACACTTAGAACGTAATTAAAAGGGAATTAATTTAAATTGTAAGGATTTAAATATGTCAATATGATTAATAGTATTTAAATTACAAATTTAAATTAACAGGATAATTTGTATATATATATATATATATATGTATATTAATTAAGTAAGACTTAATTAAAATATAATATATATAAATTCGGATTTTACTTTTCTAATAGGATTGGGGTTTTGTTTAATTACTTTTTGGACACTATATATATATATATATATATATATATATATCTGATATATCAGCAGTCTGACGTACGTGAGATCAAAAGAAAACAAAACCCTAGCCGTTTTTTAAAGAGGGTGGAGAGAAAAATTTCAGTAAAATCTAGATCTTTGCAGCTAGTACCGAAATCTCTTTGCTGCGATCGTTTGACGGTTTGCGGGGCGTTCGTGTGGATACCGTAGAGACGCAGTTCCGTTGGATTGCGTTGGAGATTCGAAGCCGTTCCAGAATTTTATCGTTCCATTCAATTTCGGATAATCGGTAAAACAAATCTTAACCTATGAATTAATTTGTTTTCGCATGGATCCTGTTTTAGGGTTTCAGAATATCGTTTTTAAAATTTTTAAATTCCGTTGCGTTTATGTGCCAAAATCCTTACACATATACCAGTTGCAAATGCTCCAATTAGAATTGATGTCCCTGAAAAACAACGTGTTATTACTAATGAGTCTAATGCACACCAGAAACGTAGGAGACCAATCGGTTCCAAAGATAAAAATTCTCAAAAAAAAAGAATAAATATTCAAGATGGTTAGAACGAGAAAATAAAAGCTCTAGAAGAGACCTTTGACATAATTGATAAAAATTCATAAGACATTCAGGTATCTAAAACTAATGAAAATGAAGAGATATCAATAAATTATGTCATATCGGGAAAAAGATGGAACCAAGATGAAATAGACGTCGACGATATTTTTGCATATAATGTAGCGCTCAGTATTGTGGAAGAAAATGAGGATTTTGAACCTACATCCGTAGAAGAACGTAGACAAAGAAATAATTGGCCAAAGTGAAAAGACGCAATCAAGGTTGAATTGAATTTACTTGTAAAACGAGAAGTTTTTGGACCTGTAGTTCGTACACCAAATGATATAAAAACAGTGGGATATAAATGGGTATTTGTGAGAAAAATAAATGAGCAAAATGAGATTGTGAGATATAAAGCTCGGCTTGTCATACAAGGTTTTACCCATAGACCTGGTATTAATTATGAAGAGACATTCTCCTGTGGTGGATACAATTTTATTTCAATATTTAATTATTCTGGCAATACATGAAAAGCTTGAAATGCGTCTGATGGATGTTGTTACAGCCTATTTATATGGATCACTTAATAATGATATCTATATGAAAATCCCTGAAGGATTTAAGTTGCCTGAAACATATAATAAATATTCCTGGGAAATTTATTCGATCAAGTTAAATAAATCTTTATATGGATTGAAACAATCTTGTCGTATGTGGTATAATCGGTTAAGTGAATTCTTGTTAAAAGAAGGATATAAAAATGATCATATATGCTCATGTGTTTTCATAAAAAGATTTGAATCTGAATTGTCATAATTGCTGTTTATGTGGATGATTTGAATATTATTGGAACTCCTGAAGAGTTATAATAGGTCATGAGTTTATTAAAGAAATAATTTGAGATGAAAGACTTGGGAAAGACAAAATTTTGTTTGGGTCTTCAGATTAAGCACTACTTTTGTCAGCATCAAATAGGAGGAGATTGTTAGAGTCTGTGTGATAAATTTGATGATAATTTAATTAATGTATATTTTATCAGTAAATTTTGTAAAGTACTTAATGATGATATGATATACAAGGACTTAGAATAGAGAGATCAAAATTGTTAGGTTGATCTCATAAAGTGAATTGATGTATAGAAAATAAGATCATTTGATCGTAGAATCGAGTTGAACGATCGTATAGTTACTCTGTCAGTTCGTAGTGTTAGCAAGGATCGCAGAGTAAAATTGTATCTTTATAGAGCATTAAGTATTCAATCGCAGAGTTTGCATTCTCATCATAAAGTTCACTCCAGATCATATAGTGAAGATTGGATCACAGAGTAAAGATTAGATCGCAGAGCTAAGTCAAGATCGTATAATGAAGACAGAATGTAGAGTCTACTCTGAAGTCGTAAAGTTGAAGTATGAATCGTAGAGTGGCTCAATGATTGTCCAGTGAAGATAGGTCGTAGAGAGCATAGTCATAGAATGACTTTCTACTCGTATAGTAAACTTTCGTAGAACATAACGTAGAGTAAGCATAAGCTTTACGTTCCTTATCAAACTCTACGAATGATCAACTTCGTAGAGCAAGTCAGAACTGTCAGAAGATTGACAATAAGGAGCGTTGCAAATAGCTAATCCCAAAATAGATTGCCAAACATCCTTTATTGAAATCGAAGATCAGGTGTTAGGTGATGTTGTATCTTGATGTGATAGGTTTAAGCCGCAAAATAAGCTGATACAATAATTTAAAAAGTCAACATCAAGGATTTTAGAGTATCTGAGCATTAAATGCTCAACGAAAACTTTGTAACTGGAAAACTTTCAGGCAGACTATAAAAGAGTATCAGGATTCAAATCCAAGTAACGAATCATGAACTATAAAGCTGAAATTCTGCCAAAGTAAAATAAGCTTCACTTTACGAAACTGAACTTCTTGTTCAAGATACTAAGTACCTGAGAAGAAATCAAGCTTATTGAAAACTTAACAGCACCTCACAACAACTCTCATTCAACAGTGATTCTATTGTCTTAGTGACAATATTCCAAGTCTAAATGACTTGAAGAGATCTTAGTGATCTGGACTAAGTGTCCCTATTCCGAGACTTAGTGACCTAAAACCTAAGTGGTTTAGCTGTAAAAGATATAATTAATCTATATTCTTAGTGGATTTCTTGCTCATAGAGTGAAAGAGTGGACTAAGAGTTATTCAATTTTTGAACCACTTAAAATTTCTTTGTGTCATTTACTTTCTGCATTTACCTTTTGTCTAATATTTATCTTATCTATTTGTGAGTTAAAACCAAAATTAAATTTAGAACAGAGATTTTTTTTTATAATCTACAAGGGGATTTTTCAACTTATATCCGTTGTGCTTAACTAATACTGATTAACCAACTATTTTATAATACATTCTTTAATCAATCAAAAAGATTTAAAAGATCTATTAACTCTCCTTCTAGATCTCTTTTGTGCCTCTGAAAAATAACACGGAGCACTAATGTATCTTGCTAGCAATACACGACCTGATATATCATTTGCTATAAATTTATTAGTCGAAGACATTGTATGGAATTAAATATATTTTTCGACATCTTCGAGGGACAATGGATATGGGCTTATATTATTCAAATTTATCCAAATCAAATTTAATTAGATATGCAGATGTAAGATATTTATTTGATCCACACAAACCTCGATCCCAGACAGGTTATTTATTCACATATGGAGGTACTGCTATTTCATGGCGTTCTGTAAAGCAAACTTTAGTTGCTACCTCTTTTAACCATGCAGAAATTTTAGCAATTCATGAGGCAAGTCGTGAATGTGTCTAGTTAAGATTAATAACTCAACATATATGAGAAGCGTGTGGCTTGCCAATTAATAAGGAAATCCCAATAACATTATATGAAGATAATGCTACTTGTATAACTCAGTTAAAGGAAAGATACATTAAAGGCGATAGGACAAAACATATTTCGCCTAAATTCTTCTTCACTTATGATCTCTAAGAAAAAGACGACATTAGTGTTCAACAAATTTGTGCGAGTGACAATCTTGCAGATTTGTTCACCAAAGTCCTTCCTACTGCAACATTTGAAAAGCTTGTACAAGAGATTGGAATACGACATTTTAAAGATCTTAAAGGATGTTGTCATCAGGGGGAGTAAAATACGCACTGTACTCTTTTTTTCGCTAAGGTTTTTCTCACTGGATTTTTCTTGGTAAGGTTTTTAATGAGACCGTATTCAACGCGTATTATTGAAAAGAAGTATGTACTCTTTTTCCTTCACTAGGGTTTTTCCCAAGTGGCTTTTCTAGTAAGGTTTTAATAAGATATTCTTAGTACAATGGATGTTCAAGGGGGAGTGTTATGAATTAATGCATTTGTGAATATCCAATGTACCCTTCAAATATATGTATCTCTTTAATACATGTATATCTTAATCCAATGTACCATTCAAATACATGTATCTCTTTAATACATGTATATGTATTTATTTCTGGTTAATTCCCCCTCCATCTTTGTAAGTCTATAAATAGAGAGATATTGTTTGATGAAAAATATACTTAAGAATAAAATGAAATAGTTCTCTTATTCTCTCTTAATTGTTTGCTTAGATTATATTTTACAACAAAATTCACAAAAATAGTTGTTTGACCCAATATTCTTTTAGCCGAACTTAGATTAGAATGTGATTTGATTTTGGATATGTAGAGATTCCTTTGTTGTTTGATTTTGTGCACATACAAATCTCAATCACTTGACTTCCGTTTGATTCAATTATTAAATTTGCTTAGGAATTTTAATGCTATATTTACATTGAAGAAATGAAATAAAGAAATGAATAAAATAAAAAATAATGTATTTAATGATTATTAATGCTTGAATTTGTCCACACATTCAACCACCGACTTGGACGTGGACCTGCACATAAAGAATCACTAAAAAGTACTTGATGACTTGGGTCGTCGGGGATACCTCCAGTGTGAGAGTAAAAACATACTTGAAGATAGGTTAACAATGGACGAGTTAATATTTAGTACATTAAAATTGTGTATCGTTACCTCTATTGTTAACATGTATTTATTGTTTTGCTATACCATCTCAATAGGGTTACAATTCATAATTGAAATTGTATAGAGAGATCCTATTGGAAAAAGTAAGTATCATACAAGAGTTAATATTGGATATGGTAATTGCATGATGCCTTAGTTGGCACTTGGTAAGATAACGACACAAGCCTATTAGACTTAGGAGTTTGTTATAGGCGCTTAGGATATAATGGCCTAAAATCGAGCCCAATTTAGACAATCTATTATATGAAAATGCGTAGCCCAACAGTGATCATTTCTGTAGATAAATCATTTTGATGGAATGAAAATTTATTTCATTTCCTTAATATTTATTCCATGTGGGAGGCAATGGAATGAGGTTCATTCCGACAGAATGATTAGTGGCGGACTTAGAAATTTTCAAGCAATAATACTAACTAAAAAAATGGTTATAAATGATGTGTATGATTGTGGCTGGTTACAACTATTGGACCCACTCATTTATGCTGATCATATACTAATTACACTTTACCACATTATTTTGTAAATGTAACAATACTTATTTTCAAGTATGGGGGCGAGTTGAAAGTATAACTTGGGCTATTTATTCAGCTGTTTCAACAATCTAGAGCATCTTAATTTAATACTACTACAAAATACTTCTTCCGTTATACTAAAAAGAGTATTATTTTCAAACTTCACCAATATATGTTCCCTCCATGTTTATCTCTAAGTACTAAAAAGTGTTTAATTTAGTAGTGGTTATACAATATTGAAATTGTGTTGTTAAACTTAGTGACATTATGTTATTTTATACTACTACCAACTAGAAATTTTAAATAAATTTTTATAAATGAGACTTTTTGTATCGAACAGAAGGAGTATAAAATATTAACTATAAGCATCTCTCAAAATATTATTGTTAGAGTTTATGCCCTAGAGGCCAATTATTTAATGTAATTGCTTAACATTTCTTTTGATATTTGATTGAATAAATGAATTATTTTATTATGGTTTCATTTATTGTGTTATATAAATGTTAGTATAATAAAAGTCCTTAGAATAATGATACAAATTATATAGCTTCAAGTATGTGACTTGAACATGAGATTATATAATTACAATAAGTATCATTACTTTTAAATGTCCCTAGTCGAGTATCATTGAGAATGGGACAACAATGATACATTGAGACTAGTATGTGGATTGATTGATGGCCAAATCTCATTAGTCATTAATATATAAGATATGAAGTCAATGCATAGGTACATGTTAGAGAACAATGTATTGGACAGACCCATCATGAGAATTCTACGTGGAACATTATGCAAAGTGTCATAAACAATTATCATAGTGACAATGATGTAATGGTCCTCCGACCTGAAATCACTATATTACTATACGAGAATTTATGTACTTTGATATCATCAAAGGCCACCTTTAATAGGGTGGACAATAAAGGTGATTATTGGGTAAATCATGAATCATGTGAGGAATATGAGTGATCTAGATGGAATTTAACCCTCCTATATATTAGTGGTGATATCCATAGGCCTCTTGATTGAGTAGGACTATGAAATGCATGGTCATGCTCAAATAGTGATTTGTTTCATATAGTATACTCATTGATCAAGAAAACTCAGATTAAATTATGAAGAGTATAACACATTCCATGGCTCGAGTTTAATCTAGGATGTCAAGGTTAAAAGGATTAAATTACATTGAAACATTGGTCACGAAAAGGTTGCATCGAGTCACCGATCTTATTATTATTTGGGTAGCAGTGATGCATTACTAAATGCCACTCACTTTTTATAATTTTATAATATGATTTTAAAATTATTGCCAATATAATAATAACCTATAGGGTTACATACTTAGAACGTAATTAAAAGAGAATTAATTTAAATTGTAAGGATTTAAATTAACAGGATAATTTGTATATATGTATATTAATTAAGTAAGACTTAATTAAAAAATAATATATATAAATTCGGATTTTACTTTTCTAATAGGATTAGGGTTTTGTTTAATTACTTTTTGGACGCTATATATATCTGATATATCAGCAGTCTGAGGTGCGTGAAACCAAAAAGAAAATAAAACCCTAGCCGTTTTAGAAAAGAGAGTTGAGAGCAAAACTTGAGAAAATCCAGATCTTGGCGGCTAGTACCGAAGTTCTCTTTGCTGCAGATCGTGTGACGATTTGTGGGACGTTCGTGTGGATACCGTAGAGACGCAGTTCCGTTGGATTGCGTTGGAGATTCGAAGCCGTTCAGAATTTCATCGTTCCATTCAAGCTCAGATAATCGGTAAAACAAATCTAAACCTCTGAATTATTTTGTTCTTTTCGCATGGATCCTGTTTTAGGGTTTCGGAAAATTGTTTTAAAATTTTAAATTCCGCTGCGTTTATGTGTCTAAAACCCTACAATTATGTACCTTTTATTTTCTAAATTTTCAATTAACACCCATATATATATAAACTTTCTAAAAATCTCCCTGGGGCTGAGGACCCCACTGCCCCCGGTGAGAATGATGCATATCAAAATCATGTTATCATATCACATCATTCATCATTATCAACAATTAAACATGCACTTGAGATACTAAAACTTATTTTTTTATATTTTATTTTTTCAATTTAAACGTAACATTAGTTCAATAGCAGCCTATGCAAGATGTCTGAAGAAACAAATTTGGAGTTTTTTTTTCTTCTTTTAATAGTTTTTAGGTTATTTAAGGCTGTGTGAGGTTTGGAATTTGAATGATACTCCAATAGTTATTTAAGGCTGTGTTAGGTTTGAATGATACTCCAATAGTTATTTAAGGCTGTGTTAGGTTTGGAATTTGGATGATACTCGAATAGAGTTATAGAGTTATTAATGAATGAGGGGTATATATTGTTAAAATTGATAAGTTGTTTAGACATTTATTGACACTCTTAGAGTCAATTTACTCACTTTTTTACGAGTGTAAAATAGATGAAAATGATGTAATTTACAACAAAATGGTACAATTACAATTGTTTTTGAGTTCGGTTATATATTGTAATTTTTTTACTAAATTGTGAGATTATGACATATATTAATACATGAAATTGAATAAAATTATAAAAGTGACCTATATTATCAAATATATTGTTAAAATATTATCATCTATAATTATCCACATAATTCACAATAACAAATTCGAAAGATATATCATTTTTCATGTCTTTTTAAAACTACATGCGATTAATAAACCACAATTTTAAAAAAAAAATTTACTCAAATCATAAACGTATGAGTTTAACTAAAAAAATTAAATTATTATTTTTAAGTGAACTTTGGCTTATAATTAACGTCATCTTAGTTGACCAACTTTATTTAGTACTAAGACTAATTTCACCTAGAATTCATGACAATTATCATCACCTCCTACAACCCCTTCAATACCATTTCTTAAGAATCGCTTAATTAAACAAATCAAAAGAGAAAGAATGACTAATTAAGTATTAGATTTATGGGAAAAATACATTCCAATCTTCAACTTATAGAAAAATGCAACAAAACCAAAAGAAAGTATATACAATTTATTACTAATTTTAATTTTTATAATTTTAGAAATATATTTATATATGCTTAATTATTAATTTTAAAAATAGTCAATTTGACTTAAAAAAAATCCTAGAAAAACAATTAATTTGGGACAGAGGGAGTAGTTTTTTTCCCCCTTTTTTTTTGTTCTTTTCCAATTGCTTTTCACTTAGTATTATAACATCATGATGAAGTCAAGAAACTTTTATGTCACTTTATGCTTTAAAAATAAAAGGAGAAAAATGATATTTTTACAAAAAAATTTATATATTTGTAAGACATATTTTACTGAACAAATTCCAAATTTATTTGAGTGAAATCTTATAAAATATTAATTTTTTTTTCTTGTGATAATCGTAATTTAATTATCACTCCATTTTTTCCCTATGAGCGAATAATAGAGAGTTTACTTGTACCGTTGTACACTACATGCGTCCAGTTCTGTCCACTTTGTCTTCTCACTGCTGCCGCAGCTGCACCTTCTCTTTCCTTTTTCATCGGTTTCTGCCGCTAATTCTCTCTCCTCCTCTTTCTCTCTCCTCTTTCTCTCACTATAATTATCTTCTTTTCCCTTCATATTGTACACTGAATGTAGGGTTTCAATCTGACATACATTGCAGATAGCACCGAGCAGATCATCCTCCTCTTGATCAACGTCAATTTCAATATAGTAATCAATAACTATCACTTCCGAATTTTCTTTTAGTTATACTTGTATATGCATGTTTGTCAAATGTGCCATTTGTTCTTTAAAATTCTTAAATTATACTATTTTTTAAAAAGTGACTTGCAGAATTTGAAAACTGTTATATAATCTGCAGATTTGATTGAAATTTAAGTGATCAACAAGTTCAAATGTCGATAAATCGTTAATTTGATTGTATATTTCATACTTTGAGCTCTGTAAACTAGGTTTTACTTCTGTTAAAAATTTGTTACGGTAATAAAAAAAATCTGATGGACGTTGTTTGCTGTTTATTTATGCATTTTAGGGTTTGTACCACCGATAAAGAAGCCAAAAGATCTATTTTGAGGAAGACAATTGAGGTGAGAGCATCATCGTTTGTGTAAAGTATTATTTTTAATCACAAATTTCAACATTTTATATTAATAAAAGGTTGTTTTGTTGGTGATTAGATAAATGTTAACTAATTTAATATTAATGGGCTAATCATGAATCATTAAGATCCTTTGCGCCTTCGGTTGAGAACTGAAGCTCCTCCCTGTAGATAATCTTCTTTATTATATTCTTTAAAGTTTATTTAAAATTCAGTAGGTCCACAAATTGGACCAATTTACAGTTGTGCCTCTTTGCTTTCAGAGAGAGTTTAGAGGATGGAATTGTGCCACGTATGTCACCTGGAATAAAAGCGGGAACGAGTGGGTTGTAGATAACTTGGGGGACCTAGGGCTTCCAAAACAAGCAATAAATTATTTTAGATTCAAAATACATAAATATTAATACAAAGGGTCTGCGTTTCTTGTGGAGATAGAGATTTTGTCTGGCTTTTTTTATTTCTTTTTCTATTTCTTTCTCTCTCCACTGTCGTGAGGAAAATAGAGGTTGGAACTTTATGAGGCTTAGCTTCTTCGGGAGGAACTAATGCCCACTTTTTTGATATAGTAGCTCCTGAGTCCTGACATACAGTTCTTGATCTTTTTGATGGTGCAGCTAAGACAGAAGCTTCCCCTCTTATGTTTCTAACTGGTACCATTACTATCTCTCCCATCTCTCCCAGCAACTGATTATGTTTTTATAAGTTTAGAATTATGGATAATTGTTTATATTTTTATATTTATGCATATGGTTTATCCTTGGTGCTTCATATGGGTACTTTGTATTTCTTGTTTACTATACTTGTACTGATTGTTTAATGTAATTTTGGAGGTATTGTGTTTGAAATGAATTTTAAATTTATATGCTTAAAACTTACTACTCAATTATGTGTCTATACATGCTTTTTGCCAACAGGGAATTGTTTTATTAAGGAGAAGTGAAGTATTGGGCACTTTAAGTTACTCCTGTTTTGGTTGTTTTGGGGGCTACCATGAGTTTCTGATTTGAGATGGCGGTGGTGGAATTAACAGAATTTGGTAGAAGTTGGAGATTTGCTCCATTTGTTGGTTGTGAGCGTTCTGATCTTCTTGGTGTTATAGGTGGATGAGAATGGACGGTTCATCTGAGTCTGGTTGGCAGAGATCTGATAGTTCTAGGGGGTTAAAATCTTCTGGGGTATCCGATAGAAACCCTATATTGATTCGTGCCGGGTCTTTCAGGTCCTCGGGTTATACGTCAAATGATTCTGGGTTTATACTGGGGAGAAAGGGGAGAGAACTTGGTTTATCCACGGGTTGTGTGGATGGGGAAGCAAGTGTTCATGCTAAAGAATGCAATGATGTTAGCTTGAGACAATGGTTGGACAACCCAGAACGAGTAGTTGTTGCCCTTGAATGCTTGCACATATTTAGGCAGATAGTAGAGGTTGTCAATATGGCACATTCACAGGGAATTGTTGTTCATAATGTGCGACCCTCTTGCTTTGTTATGACCTCATTCAACCGTGTGTCTTTTATTGAGTCTGCTTCTTGCTCAGATTCAGATTCATATGAGGATGCATCAAATAGCCAAGCAGCGGACGAGGGTTCATGTTCCCCTTTCCCCCATGAGCTACATCAACAGGGAAGTCAGTTAGGAACAGAAAGTCCTCCGCATGATATAAATCAAAGAAATGCCTCACAGATGATATCAGGAACCAGCTGCTTGCAGTCAGGTTCAGATAATGTGATGTTAGACGCCAATAATGATGAACCAACCGAGGAAAAGAAGCATCCCTTCCCGATGAAACAGATTTTGCGCATGGAAACAAGTTGGTACACTAGTCCAGAAGAGGTTGCTGGTGCTCCCAGTTCTTGTACTTCTGATATATATCGACTAGGAGTCCTTCTTTTTGAGGTCCGTATCTATGTTTCACTTAGGGATGAATGTTCAAATCTGTTATTGATCACTCTCCTTCCATATATATTCATTGAGAAAATAAACCACGGGAAGGGCTGATTTGCAGATGAGGTATTAGCACACCGACTCGCTTTCATCCTTCCCGTTCGTTATATCCATTGTGTACTAAAATTATCTTGAATTGTAGCTTTTTTTGTTGTTTTGTTTTAGTTCTTTCCATTCTAACTTGTGTAGATGTTTTGCTTGTAACCAGTTATATTGCACATTTAGCTCGGCAGAAGAAAAAAGTTCAATTATGTGTAGTCTGAGACATCGTGTCCTTCCTCCTCAGTTGCTATTGAAGTGGCCGAAAGAAGCTTCATTTTGCTTATGGTTGCTGCATCCTGAGCCTACAAGTAGGCCAAAAATGGGGTGAGTTTTCCTTTCATCTTATCCCTTTTTTCTCATGCTTGTGTACCTGAGCCTTTATCATTGTAGTAGGCAGTGACTCCATGTAAGTATATGCAATTAATGAGGTAAAGTGAGCATATTCTAGGAAGTACAATGCTATGATATAATGTTTCTTTGTTTTGTTTTGTTTATTCGTTTTATCTTTTTCCGTATTTAAGTTAATCACTGTCTTGCATTGAAACTCGAAAGGGCTCAGTTCCTGTTGTTCGGATCTGCCACTCTTAACCTGTGGAGAATTTTCCAATAATATTTATTATCATCTGGGTAGTGCTAATTATAAGTTTTTAATAAGGGCAGAGGGAAGACAGGCTGCCCCATGCAGTGGTCACTAGCATCCTGCAGTGAGTAGACTTATTTCATCCTCTCAGTGTAACCAAAACTGGAGTAGCACTACAGCAGTGCTCCAGTAGGAAGTAGGAACCCAGGAAGAGGTGAAGAAATATGCCAGGGGGCATTTTTCTTCTGGCCTTGAACCCAGGGACGGAAACAGGAATTCTTTCGAGCAGGGACGGATCCAGAAATTTTTTTCAGCCGGGGCAAAGCTTTAGGAAAGTATTTCTCCATATCATATGAATTAACCAATGAACCTACAAACCCCTATCAATTAATAAATAAATTCAAGTTAATAAATAATAATCAATCTTATTCCCCAAACATTACAATTTTACAAAACTTTAATTTGAGGAGGCGAATACTATTTATTCAATAGGAGTATATCATTAAAGATGTATATATTATTATATATATTTGCTTAAATATTTTTTTTTGTGTGACTTTCATAACTTTTTACTGTTCTATCTTGCCCTCACACTTTCAATACTTTTACTGAAATTAAGTATTCATATTTCATCTACTCATCACGGCTCAAGCACACAACGAAATTAAACTATGTGCAATTCAACCAATCAGATCTGATAACTAATTGCAAACTCTAAAAAAAAAAAACACGCATCATCATTCATCGAAAATCAGAAAGCGCATTCTCATAAAGTGTAATACCTTAGAAGGAATACAACCGACGTTGAGGCAAGTCTTGAGGCCGAGCTGAGCGGCCTTGATGGCGGCAACGTAAACCGCCGGGACCGTAGAGGCCAAGTTGAGGAGGCGAGGATGGGAGCTGCGGTGGCACTTGGAACTTGGAAGAGGCTGAGGTTTTGAATTTTTTGATTGCTGTTGTGGCCACTGGCCTGTGCGAAAGAACAAAGAAGAATGGGTTTTGATTTTTTATTTTTAAAAACTTACTAAATGAAACGACGTCGTTTCATTTAGTAAGTTTTAAAAAATAAAAAATCAAAACCCACTTAACTCTGCATCTTCCGTCGCCGACTCGCCGATGGTCTCAACTCAACTCTCATGGTCCATGCCGATGGATGAGTTCCGCTCCGCCTCTGTTGTCGCCTGCCGGGGCATTTTGGGCCTCTCCTTGAAGGTTTTCTGTCGGCTGCCGGGGCACTTGCCCAGGTATGCCAAAACGTGGATCCGCCCCTGCTTTCGAGGATGGACCTTGAAGGATAATAATAAATTTGAGAAAATATAATAAACATGCCAAGGAAAGTATTAAAGAGGCACAGTGTTACTCAATTTTTTGTCGTCATCATAATCCTATAGTGTTTTACAAATTAAATTTGATTTTTAAATAGAGCATGCTAAAAATATAATTGTATTCACATACCAAAATTTGTTTAATAAAATTAAGATAATAACATTTAGAAGAATCATCAGTAAAAAAAATGTTACAATCTTGTACTCAATTATTTTGTTTTTTACATTATGTCTGAAATTCATATTGATGCTAAGCAAAAAGAATTTGCTTTTATACTTTAAAGATAATATGTTATTTATGTTTAATATATATTAAATTATAAATACTTTTTGTATAGCTTGTGATTTGTGATTAGAAAATATGAGAAGAAATAATTTAAAAAAAAATGGAACAAAAATAGAGGGAAAAGAAGCAAAGTAGAAGAACATGAATGAAAAGGCCGGGGAGTAATTGGAAGATAGAGAGTGGGCAGTAGAGTGTAACGCAGGTGAAAGAGGACTGCAAGTAATAGAATTTTAATGAATAAGAAATCTTTTGGGTTAATCGTTACAGTGCTATGTTGCATTGACTCTTTACCGTTGAGATACCCGTATCCGACACTACCTGTGTCCTACATGACCCTTGTCCTACACTTGAATCTCGAACAAGGGTATGAGAGCTGAACACTAAATTTTACTGTAAGAAATTGACAAAATTGAGGAGTACTCTTGACAGACTCTTTTTCAAAGTACCTGTGTCTGACTGGACACTCCATTTGAGTCCATATAACTTAGTACATGTGCTATGTTTATATAATTATAACCTATATGAAAGTTGCCTATTATAGATAAAGTTATGTATACAATTGTTTCATTTTGTTTACTCATTTCTGCTTTATACAGTGTTCCAACAATTCTTCCCTAGTACTGGTTTGTGACTTATGTCCAATGTGGATTACTACATTGTTGCGGTGTAGGAACCCTACCTAAAAAGGTGGTTTATTGACTTCTCTCTCTCTAGATGCTGGCTAGAATGGTTTATTTGTTCTCACTCATTTTTTTGTTTACACCCTCTGTATTAGTTCTTTCAATTTTGCCTAATTATAATTGTTTGTGTTATGATAACTAAATTACTAATTATGATGCGATGGGAGGCATATGTAATTAAGTTTTCCGAGGACACAGGTGCATTAGAGCTGTTTTCCATGTGAGATAAAGAGTAGCATAGATTTACACAAAAAAAATTGAAAACATTAATAGTTTCCGCTGCTGTAATTTTACTTGGGCAAGTTTTCATATTAATTTTCTCTTACCTTCTGACAGTGAATTGCTGCAAAGTGAGTTTCTTAATGAACCAAGAGACAACTTAGAAGAACGTGAAGTGGCAACAGAGCTTAAAGAAAGGATAGAGGAGCAAGAGTTATTGTTGGAGTTCCTTTTGCTGATACAACAAAGAAAACAAGAAGCTGCTGATAACATGCATGAGACAGTTTCCTTTATTTCTTCTGATATAGAAGAAGTCACAAAACTGCAAACCGTCCTTCAGAGAAAAGGAGGATCTAGTCCTGAGCTTAGGGATCCTGCTTTAGGCCCCCTTTTAATTGACAATGATGATTCTGGCTGCTCAAAATCCAGAAAACGATTCAGGCCAGGGTTTGAGAATCATAGTGCAGAAGAATCTGATGGTCATCAAGATGAGTATCAGAAGTCAGAGGCTCCCACTGGAAATCAAGAAAAAATTACGTCCAGAAGTTCTCGATTGATGAGAAATTTTAAGAAACTAGAGTCGGCTTACTTTTTGACAAGACGCAGGGCTGTCAAACCAACAGGGAGACCAATTACAAGACATGCTCCAATAAGTAGTGATGGTAGAGGATCTATTGTCGTAAATGAAAGAAGTTCCAACAATAGTTTGTCATCAAAAGAGCAGTATGGTGAGGGCAGACAAAATGGATGGATAAATTCATTCCTGGAAGGTCTGTGCAAGTATTTATCTTTCACAAAGTTAAATGTTAAGGCAGACCTGAAGCAAGGGGATCTGTTGAATTTTTCCAACCTTGTATGCTCTTTAAGTTTCGATCGTGATGGCGATTTTTTTGCGACAGCTGGAGTAAATAAGAAGATAAAAGTATTTGAATATGAGACAATATTAAATGAAGATCGTGATATCCATTACCCTGTTGTTGAAATGTCTAGTTTATCGAAGCTAAGCAGTATATGTTGGAATGGCTATATCAAAAGTCAGATTGCTTCTAGTAATTTTGAAGGCGTAGTGCAGGTAGGTCAGCCCTATATATTATTTTTCTTAAGCTTGAAATTACTTTTGTGGTGGGAATCAACTGGATTATTTGGGACTTTTTCAGGTATGGGATGTTACGAGAAGTCAAGTTTTTATGGAAATGAAAGAGCATGAGAGGCGTGTGTGGTCTGTCGACTTTTCAGTAGCAGATCCAACAATGTTGGCCAGCGGGAGCGATGATGGTTCCGTTAAGCTCTGGAATATCAATCAGGCAATTCTACTTTTGCACTTGGTGGATGTCAGCTTTGAAACTAAACGTACTGCAGTCATCTAATTACTATTGCTGTAGATTAATTTCTGGATGTGTAATAAGTTGTTTGTCTTACATGGGTTGCTACTGCAGGGAGTAAGTGTTGGTACCATCAAAACTAAAGCAAATGTCTGCTGTGTTCAATTCCCCTCAGATTCTGGCAATTCCCTTGCATTTGGTTCAGCAGATCATAAAATTTATTATTATGATCTCCGCAACTTGAAAATGCCTCTATTCACATTGACTGGTCACAACAAAACTGTGAGCTACATCAAGTTTATAGATTCAATGAATCTTGTGTCTGCATCCACGGATAACACATTGAAGCTTTGGGATCTTTCAATGTGCACGTCCCGAGTTCTCGACTGTCCTCTTCAGTCGTTTACAGGCCACTTGAATGTGAAGGTAATTTTTCCCTTTTTCTATTAACTCATGAATCTATCATTTTTATCCTTTTCTTGTCACCATTCATTGGTTGCTCAGTGCATTTGAATAAGCAATCTGCAAACATTTCTGGCTGGCACAAAACACAATCACCGACAAGAATAACTAAATGGTTGAATTGGTTTATAATGATTCTTAATGTTATTAATTGTTAAGATTTTACCTATCAAAAGATAAATACTCCCTCCATCCCCAAAAGATGAGCAAAGTACAATTTGTACACATTAAGAAAAGTAAAACTAGAGGAAAGAGAGTAAAAAAGTTCCACATTTATCCGTAGTGGCCCCACAAGATTATATAGTGATGAGTATTTTTCTTTTTTTATACTAATGGGACTTAGTTACCCTTCACTTCATGTATTTTATCTCATCCTTTTGGGGATAAAAAATTGTGCCTTTAGTCATCCTTTTGGGACAAAGGGAGTAACTAAATGGTTGATATTTTTCATAGCTAACAAAAGTAGTGTATTGGCAATTATATAGCACATTTAATATTTATCTACTTCCAGTAATGGTCGGTCTAACTAGTGGTCTATCATTCTTTAATTTATCAATATTGCTGTCCCTGTTATGAGTGCTGTTTTACAACTATCAGTTAGTTGTACATGGAAGTTAATGCTTGAAATATACTTCACTCACCGATGCATGTTCCTCTTCTCCAGAACTTTGTAGGTTTATCCGTATCTGATGGTTACATTGCTACAGGCTCAGAAACAAATGAGGTACTTCACGTCACTTCACTTTGCTCTTGATAATTAAAGCTTGCGATTTATTAATAAAATTTCTTTTCCTTTTTGAATTGTTTCTTACTTGAGACAAAAATGGTTTAGTGAGATTTTTCATACATAGAAATAAGGATGTGAGGCTGCTAGAAGGCTAGAATAACCTATTTGGCATAAGTTCAATATTGGTCATGGAATAAACTATGGTTAGATATGTTCAAGCTCATTCGAGATGAGATGGACTTGATTGAGCTTGGGTTTATCTTCATTGTTTCTTATATTCTTCCCTTTTAGATTGCTTCCAGATCCACACATTTTATTTACTAAATAATTTATCCTTCCTGTTTGATCTTTTTAACATTTTTTATAATATTTGAAACATGTTATAATCCCGTCATATTTTTCGTTAACTGTTATTTAATTTGGTTTTTCTGTTATCTTTTGTGAAAATTTTCTTTTGGTTTTAAGTATCTAGTAGCTAGGGATCTTATTAGTACTTTGAGTTTCAGTGATTGGTATAACATTTCTTGTATCCAGTTTTAGTTTTTATCATCTTCTTCCCATCTATGTACAGAGAAAGATTTATATTTCCAATTGTGTCCTAGAAGTTAAACTTTTTACTCATTAATTATGTGAAGATTAGAAAAAGTAAATTAGTTAGTAGCTAATTTATGTACAGGGTAAACCTTCCTGCTACAGCTCTTTCTTATTCTTTTTTATTTTCTACCTTGTTCTAACGGGCATATTGTTTGATACTTGTTAGTGAATTTTTTCTGCCTGTTAATTGTTGTTGACGTTACACGCATTCATTGACCAGGCACTGATGATTTTCTTTATTGTTTAGGTCTTCATCTACCACAAAGCTTTCCCAATGCCTGCTTTGTCGTTTAAATTCAACAGTACAGACCCACTTTCTGGTGCCGAAGTTGATGACAGTGCACAATTCATCTCATCCGTATGTTGGCGTGGTCAGTCCTCCACCTTGGTTGCTGCAAATTCTATGGGAAATATAAAGCTTTTGGAGATGGTTTAGGTTGGTTAATTGCTCCAGAAGTATTCGTCCTCCCGTCAAAAGAAGAAATAATATTACCGTTGACAGAAAAAGATGATGAAAGAAAAGGTAGTCTTGCAGCCCAGGATTTTGAGTGGCTGAGATCTGCTTCTTTAAGATACAAGATAAAATTTGGATCAACCGAACAAATTTTGCCATTAGCTCATAGTGGGGTGTTGTTAAAGTGAGAGTATGAATGATCCCTTGATCACATGTATTTGTAGAGAGGAAAAAGAAAAGATTAATAGTTTACTTTCTTGTATATGATGTATTTCTTACGGTTCAGATTCATTACATACAAAAATGTAACTGTAGAATCATTGTTGGTAATGTTTTGCCTGGACGAAACAATTTCTATAAAATATACAATAAGAGATTTAGAACACCGTATTCCATTCGTTTACGGTCATGTTCAGCATATAAGGTAAGAAAAGGGTGAGATTTGTTTTGCTAGACTGCTAGTGCTTGAATTTGAAATTTTTTTATGAAAATGATAACTTGAAGGTTTGTACTTTTAACAAGGTCAGGCAGGAATTATTTAGAACTTAGAGGAAATAGTACCTAACCAGGGATTATTTTTGCAAATGGCAGTTGATATTGTTTGAGCAAAAATTATTATGTTGTCAAAGCTATAATTATTCTAATGATACTCGTACTTTAAATAACACTTACTGTTATTTAAAGTATATATAGAAGAAGAGTACCTGAGTCAAAAATCCAAATTTCAAGAAGATAGATCAGGCATAAATAAATATCCCCGTTCAAAAATTAAAGATACATTTCTCAAACGATTTTTAAGGTAAATTTTACTTCTCCAATCATATCCATAACATTTGCGTCTTATGCTAGAAATGTAATATTTGCGACATAATAATTTTTAATTTACATAAAATATAAGTAATAACATGTTAGACCTTCATGTCATTTTTTAGTCTGAACTCCAAATTTATCTATACTTTTGGGATGGAATAATAAGAAAATGAGGGACTAATTGCTAACTTGTGAAGAAAAGCCAAAAACTACTCTAAAGTAAATGTGTTGCACAAACAGAACCTGCAAAAGCAGAGGTATAATCGAGCTTTGCCTTTGATACAAACATCCCAACTCTTATTGTTGGGCTTGCGGATTGAAATAGGTAAATTTATGCTGTATACTTTCCATCCACAAGCAAAAATGCTACAACTTAATATCGTTGTTTTTCCCTTCTTTCACTTTTGTTTTTCCCTTTTTTTTTTGTTTAATCTAAACAAGAAGAAATCTACTGACACTGGCTTTGGTCAGACTTAGCTGCTAAAATTAATCTATCTACAAGGCCGCGAAGCCTATGAGCTCCAGGACCTGGTTTAAGCTTGTTAGGATTCCCAACCTTGGAACAACGAGGATTGCCGGAACACCAACCACCAGGCGTGAAGCTCCCATTTTTTCGGCCAAGTAGCTCCTTGTCAATATTGTCCAAAACAGGATCATCTCCCCTGAATTTACGTGCAAAGGCAGCACCACTTTCAATCATTTTGCTTGAGTCATTAAGGGACAGGATATGAGGATGTTGTTTTGGAGGTAAGTCCCAAGCAATGTAGTGCATGTCATGGTTAAGTACAGTAGGAACATATTCGGGCGCATTGCATATGACAGTTTGAAAGTAGCCTTCAGGAGAGGAGACAAAATTTGTGTAGTACATGAGTAGTGTTCTTGGAAGATTATCCCAACCCCATATGAGGTACTCTACAAACGAACGTGAGAGGATCATCCAAGCCGAACCTGAAAACATTGGATCTATGTAATGGAATGCCAAGGTTTTCAGAAAATAACTAAATTTCAAAAATTGGAAGGCAAAATAAGTGGTACAGCGTGTATAGACTATAGAGATGCAGATTATAATGGCCATTAATTCTCTGATTTGATTCCACTTTAGACCCCTGTTAATCTTTAAGTAATATCGTTCTTTGTACTTGCAACATGATAATTTTTGCACTTCATGATGATTAAAGTCAGGAGTGTGCTTCTGAGCTCACGCATAAAGGGAATGGTTTCACAATTACTGGCAGATAGGAGGTGAAGAAAATGTGATATATAGCAGTCCTCTTGGTCTAATTAACCAAAATCAGCATGCAGCAACTTTGTTTGAAAGTACTAGTTCCACCAAAAACATAATAGAACTCGCAGATTTTAATATCTCACAGATTGAATTTACGTAAAGCAGTTCACGGACATGTCAGATTGGTCACATAGACATTATGCATACAAGTGTATCAATTAATTCAGCAGGTTTAACTAACTGCAAATTGATTTCAGAGGGTGAGACTTCCAAGTACATCTCTATTTCATGTTATTTTCTAGCTTAGAATAATTCAATTGCACTGATCTCAGAAGGATCAGTTTTTGCAAGGGAAAGAAAAGATCGTGGAGAACTAAATAAGATTATTGTAATTTCACTTTCACGTTGTTTTTCTTCCTAAAAAAAGAACTGCAAATAAGCAGGCAGCAAGAAGAAACTGTTATTGGGCATATTAAATAAAGATACCTCATAGTCCCCCAAACAATAGCTGAACTAACCAGATAAGAGAGATCGACTGATTAAAACATAAAATATTAACATCAACTAGCTGTAACTTCAATCCAAGCTAGATACTTAAAATGCACAATTGCACATGGGTTCAAACCAATTCAAAATGGCGACTTTGAGATTTGCATGGAAAAACATATCCATCAACTTTTTAGTAATCACAACAAGGTATAAAATAATTAAACGGGGAAACTAACCAGTAAACAACTTAAAGGCTGTAGGCAAAGTTCTCCGAGGAGTGACCCAAAATATATCTGACTTTGTCGATTGGTAAAGCCCTGGATCTATGATCAATGGCATTGCCCTTTGACCCCTGCATATAAATCAGACATAGTACTATTAATTTTAGCCGTTCTTTTTTCTAAATATGGTTACACAACAGGGAAAGGGGGGGGCAGTTATATAGCTTACTCCTTCCATCCCAATCGGCTTGTGTATTCAATAAAATTCAGGTCTCGTTTCAAATCACGAAATGTGGAGAGAAGATCTGTTTGCAAGAAGCTAAATAAATCAAACATTTTGGTAATAGAAACTCAACTGAACTTTTTTCATAAAAAAGTAACATGCAAGAAAAGATATGGACAAACCATCTTGAGTCACCAGAGGATAATCAGAAGCACTGAGGTTAATAAACCAATCCCAATCTTTAGTTCTCTTGAGAAGGATGGCACATGCATGAAGAGTATTAGCAACCATGGTGGGTCCTCTATAGGTAACCATATTAGCTTTGGTAATCATGAATACATTCCCAACCTTGGAGAAAAGTGGTTGCTTTTCCACTCGGGAAGCCAGCTCCAATCTCTCCTCTGTAGGCGATTCTAGGTCCAGATGAACTACATAATGGTTCAATGGATGATATAGCGTATGAAGAGTTCTCCAAAGCTTTTCTAAATCACCCTTTGACCCAGAAATCAAGTAGGCAAAACGAGGAACAGCAGGAATAGCAGGAGGAGGTGGAGACTGTATAATTTTTCCTTCAGAAAAGGCTGTCCTTGTTTGATTTGCCATTACACGCGAAGGGAAAATTGAGAAGATCGAATTGAAGGTGTGAAGAGAAGAAACTAGACCCATGTTGAAGGAGGTTGCAATAAGGAAAACACATACTAGTGAACTTATAACAAGAGGAAATACCCATTTCTTCTCCATGTTTAAGGACCCCATTTCAAGAACTTTTCCCGAGTTCCACCCAAAATTTCTCATATCCCAATTCTCCTCAATCCTTGAACAATTTGTATCAGTTATGAAAGGTTGTTGCAAATAATTAGCAATCACAAAAGGTCTAAATTCAGATCAAACCCTTCTTCAAATAAATTCCATAATATGTACTCTGACTAAAGCTGTCAGATAAACAACCAAGGACAATAACTCAGTCTTCCCACATGTTAAATTAATACCTTCTATAAAAAATAGATAAAATTTAAACAGGATTCCTTATGAACTAGCTTAACTATTGAGCTGCAGACAAATAAACTAATCTTATGTGAATGTACACATATACACAATCAACCAAATATTACATCAAGAAAACCCAAAAGAGCATACAAATGGGATCAAGCAAACAATATAAATTAAGCAAAAAATCTCATCGGCGGCTGAGCTGTTAATAATAATATGTTATTTATTATAAATCGCATTTCAAGAAAACGACACAGTTCTAGCCAAAACAATTCCAAATCTCGGGACAACCTATGAACATTACTTTGTCAACACTTCAGCAGAATCCCCAATATACTAAAATCAATGTCTCAAAAAGCAAATTACCGGGGAACACATATATTTAACTACCAATAAACTTATAATAATTAACAACCCAAAATCCTACCCAACTGACAACTGGGTGTGTATATATTATAGAATTATAAAATTCAAAGATTTGAATCACTGAATGAATAATATTATATTGAAATAAGCTACAAAAAATGAAATCAAAAGGGTAAAAGTTTACCTGAATGGAAGGAAATATATACATACATGTGCAGTGTATGTATAAATTTAAGCAGAGAGAATTAAATCACAACATTATTGCAAATCAGTGAGATGGGGAGAAGAAGAAGGAGAAGGGGGTGGAGCAGTGTTTGAACACGATCCAGAGGAGAGAGAAAAAAAGATTGTGATGTGAAAAACAAAAAGAAAAAAGAAAAAGGGGTAGACGTGACTCGTGAGCAAATATACTAGACCATGTGTTCTCTTCTCACTCTATGGATCTCTTATTGCTCATCTCGGTATTGTAAATTTCTGTTACTTTTTTTCCGAGAAAAACGAAAACACGCGAATATATATATATATAGAGAGAGATTTCTATATAAGAACTATATTCTAAGGAAATTTTTCCTAAATTGATAGGCACCTGAATATTCATGAGTGACACTTTAACTACATTGGGAAGGACTTTTATTTTAGTTACTTTTTTTTTCAGGGCATTATATATATATATATACACACACATAGATGTAAATAAAGATTTCTATAATCAAAATTATAGTTTTAAAAAAAAAAAATTAAGAGAATTGTTATTTTCACTATATATATATATATATATATATAGGGGAATGATCCACAGAAAACGTTAGCTATGAGCACTCTTTCATCTAACTGTGATCAAGCCATCCAAAATAAGATCCAAAGGTTGGGCGTGGGCACGACCGCTACTCCCTCTAGCGGCCAGCCAAATTTTTCATGTTGGTCATTACTCCCTCTAGCGGCCAGTCAAAACGTAGAAATATTTGGCCTTCTGTTCAGGACAAAAGTCTAAAATACCCTCACCTTAGTTAGATTTAAATAGTTTTAATATATAAAATATTTAGAGTTTAAATTTTAAACAATCAAATTATCACAATAATTCACAATGTTAAATTATATTACATAAAAAATTATATTACAAATATTTTATACAAATAAATACATTGATATTTGTATATCAATGTATTTATTTGTACATTGATATTACTAAGGTGAGGGTATTTTAGACTTTTATCCTGAACAGAAGGCCAAATATTTCTACGTTTTGACTGATCGCTAGAGGAAGTAGCGACCAACATGAAAAATTTGGCTGGCCGCTACAGATATGAATGACACATAATTTATACTCCCAAAGTTTCATTTATGTTTCATAAAATTAGTTTCATTTATAGAATAAATAAATATTAAGCGAATATAATATATAGTGATCAAATGATGTTTAATTTACGAGTGGTATATTAGTAAATATGATGACATTCAATAAATATAAATCATATATATATATATATATATATTTTACAAATATGTATGTCTCTCATTAATTTAAACTATTTAAGCTGATCTTCCAAATAAATCTAGTACATGTGTCATATTAAAAAAAGAAAATTTGTTAAAAGACATTATGATAGTAAACTTGAGATATTTGATTATTTTTGTAAAACACCATAAATTTACAAATGAAAGCTCTTTTTGTAACACAAATAAAATATAATATTTACTCCCACATAAAATAAAGTAAAAAACAATAATTAAATACTACTAAATACTCCAAAGTGTAATCCTTTTTTAAAAAATAGTACAAAGGCTGAAGTATATTGAAACCGTAGTCGGCTACATTGATAAAAAGATTACAGTGGTAGAAAGGTCACATATGAAGTCTTTTCAAATAAATAACAGACAGGAAAAGTGATAATAATAGCAACAATTATTGAACAACAAAAATATCTGAAATATAGTTAAACTCTAATTTTTCAACACAAGCAATTTAATAATAAACTATTCTGACTATCCCACACTCAAATATGAAAATTTTATCAATAATCAATACGAGTTATTCCAACTAAAAAAAGAATGTCTATAATAAAGAAAACAAGATCTCGCAAGAGAATATAATGAAACTCTATCGCAAAGAGAAATAATCAATTATCACATAAAAAAAATTCAATACAAAGCTGAATAAAATACTAGCAATAAAAAATAAACACGAAAAAAAGATATATAAAAGAGTCTTTCCCAAAAATAAAAAAAATAAAAATAATCCAACCCAAATCTAAAAAAGATTTTTTAATTAAACAGAGAAGAGAACAGAAAACAAAGAGTTAAGAGTGAGAAAGAGTCAACGAGAGGGAGCATTTGTGTAGGGTGAAGTTCCCATATGTAATCAATTTTTTTTTGTCATATGAACATTCCTTCACTGCTAGTGGTCCCGCTTTATAATACTGATAAATATGAGAGAGAATTTGATACATTTAAATAGGAGTAATAAATAATCTCAAAGTCATTAATGAAATCACTCACATTAGAGCCCAATATAAACTACTAATTACTCTCAAGGTAATGCTAGAATTTTAAACTTTTTATCTCAAATGTGACCTAAGTATATTTTAAACGATATGACGTTAAATATAATAAATCATAATTTAGGACTAATCACACACTATAAAAAGGACCCAATAGAGACACTGTTATTTAGGACGGGATATAAAATTGTCTCAAAAAATTAAATTTGTGACGATTTTTACGTGTGCCTTAAATGACTACTAGGTATTGGAAACGGATATAACCGAACCGTCCTAATTATCAGTGCTTTTAAATTGAAATTCTAATTTAGAGTTAGGCTAGCTTTAATATTTCTCAAAAAAAATTCCTTTCATCTCTTTATTTCACTCCTATTATGTACACTCTAAAACTAAATTTCGTCTATCTCCTTTACCCTGGTCTCAACAGTTAATCCTACTTTATTATTTCAGCCCTAATTTACCCACACTCCATGCTCGCATCCCTAATCAAATATCGTATATATTGGTTTATGCAATTCGTCTCACCTTCTTAACTTTTCATCCCCTTCTCCTAAATTTAGGACTTTTCGCATACTGATAAAGCAAAGAGGTTGTTGGCGCAAAATTCTAATCAAATCCTTAATCCCTCAAACTTATGTACATTGTTAGTACTCTAGCTTATGCATATGTTTGATTTGATGAGGAAATGAGAACTTAATGTATATTTGTAAAACTAATAACTTTTATAAAGTCCTTAGAAAGACAATTTATGTAAAAGGACTTAGTGTAAGGATCAAATTTGTTAAGTTGATCCATTTCTTAATGTAAATGTATTGTTCAAAAGCTAAGTCTAAAGACTGATCGTAGAGTTAAAGATCAGGAAGTATTCTAAGATCATAGAACATTCAGATCGTAGAGCGTGGAGACCGATTGTGGAGTTAACCCTTTAGGACAAATCACTCTATTATTGAATATATAACTTTGCGATTAAGCATAATCGTAGAGTTCATCTCTTCTGACAAGTTATAATAATATCGTACACCTAGAACTGAAAATCCCAAGAATGATCCTCCAAAAAGTTGTCGCTAAGGATAAGGCATTCCTGAAGTTGTATCTAACAACTATATCTGCTAAGGACAAAAACACACGGCTATATCTGCACCTGACAGAGTACGATAAAAGCGATCTAAAGTAGTTCTAGCCGACAACATTTCAAAGTCAAATAATTGAAAATCGACATGTGTCCAAGTCAGAATAGAATAACAGTCAAATCTCAACGGGAAGATCCTAAGGTGAATTTATAAAAGGCGAACAACATCAAATAATCCAAGCATATATAGAGATAAATTGATCAAGTTGAAGTGTTGCATGTCTAAGCTCATAGTTTACTTACTCTACGATTTAGAAATCTCATCTACTGCTAAGTCCTGTGATCAAGAAGCTTAATGTTACTTAGTAGTGCCTCAAATCATTCAATTCCTTTGTAATTGTGAACTTAGTGATCAGTGTAATTCAAGTCTGTGTGACATGAGGGATTATTAGTGAATCAGTTGTAACAGTTTTTTGTGAACTGTAATTTGAGTGATTACCCTTCCTTAGTAAAATATCTCTACTCGTGGAGTAAAAGAGAGGACTATGAGACTTTTGTGCTCTGAACCTCTTAAAAAATTTTATGGCATTTATTTTACTGCACTTACTTTTTGCACTTTACATTTTATCCTTGTGACTTGTCTACACTTTCTTACACCAAATTTAGAAGTATGATTTCTTAGTAATCTTTGAAAGGGTTTTTCAAAACATCATTCCGCTGTGCATAATCAATAAATTAACTTGTTTAATTTAACATTGATAATAATTCTCTAAATTAAAAGTTTTAAAGGATATATTCAACCCCTTCTAAATCTTTGTGCCTTTGAGAATAACATACACATCTTTGCCAACCAACTTGAAATACTTATGAAGTGTGGTTCTAGAATCCACTTAATCTAGTTTCATGGTCTAAGATGCCAAGTTCAAACCGTGAAATGCTTTGACATGAGATCAAGGTATAACTAATATTCATCATATTACATGTTTTTTTATTACTGTTTTATCTTGTGTGTAAAGGTCAAGAAAATGACATCTTAGAGTTATTTGTTTTTTATAGGAAAATACCAATGCTCCCGATGAGTATAAATACATTTGTCTAATGAAAGTCGGTGACATTTGGAAAAAATGGAAGGCCGAAGTGAAAAAAAGACATATACTTCACTCCACATCAAGATGATTCAGAAAAATTAGCAGAGTTCCCAGGTAATAATAATAGGTTGCGACCAGACCAATGGAAGGAGCTAGTGGAATATTGGCAATTGGAGTAAGTTAAATGTTTCAATATTTCTATTACTAATATTAGACATATCTTGTAGACTCGATCACAAGAAGATAATTAAAGAACATCGAGAGGAGTTGGAGTACATCCATAGAACCGGACGAACATCATTTGCTAACATTTGATATGGGGTTTGTCAAATACATGCATTTTGATTATTTGATTGATTGTCAAATCTAACATAAATTGAATTAATAGATGGAACAAATGAATTAAGACGCGTCTCGAGTAAGCGTGTTTTGCAAAACACGCGAATGCCCAAAAGACAAGAAACGACACGAGGACACCAAAGAAAGTCACGGTATACATAAAAGATGATTTTTCATTGTTCTTATGATATAGTGTGTTTGTTATTTCTTTTAAAACTGCGATCCTTTCCTTAAAACTTATGTTGTAGGAACAACTGAAGAGAAAACTAGAAGAAGTACCACAATCTGAGCGGACCAGGAAATCACAGAGGCTATATTTATTAGTACCCTGGGGCGTGAGAAGGGGCATGGACGTGTACAAACGTAGGGCCTCGGTCCATCACCTACTGATATTTTTGGATCCAAATCATCATTGACGCCTTGTTCAAATCAAATTCAAAGGAAAATAGATGAACAAGTTCGAATCATGATGAGTGAATATGAGAAACAACATAAGGAGAAATTGGATGATTTAGAGAAACAACAAAAGGGAAAATTAGATGATTTGAATTTGATTATTCAGAGTTGTAGGACTGAAATGGAAAGGCATGGCATTCCAGATCCTAGAGACACCATATTAGTTGATTCAAGTGATAGACAGGTACCATTATTAGTCCATAAATTTCTATTGTTTTATACTCCTAAATATTTTGAAATTAATCCACATTTCATTTCCCTATCAGGTTCATGCCAATAGTAGTGTTGTCGGATTGGACATTAATCTATCACCTACCACTCCACATTCACAAACTGGTGCATATAGGGTTAGTGCTCTTAATATTATGGATGATCATTGTATACATAAAAGTTATAAAACAATATTATGTATGTATATTTCAATCTGTCCACTTTTTTTGCATGCTTGACCCTTATAAGAAAGATGATATATACATGCACATACACTAAAGATGGAACTTTTATCATCTTACAAATATTAGTAAAGGATTTCTTTCAGAAATCAGGCCTTCACAGATACACTAAGATAAATACAAGCATATTACTGTATGAAATAATAACACAAGAATTTTACGTGGAAACCCAACTGGAAAAAACTACGGGGAGAGATCTCAGAAATCCACTATGAAAATAAAATGGAGAATACAAACTCTCAACTGAGAAATAAACTAACTGTTTATTTCTCTCTACCTCTATAGCTCTCAAATGCTCAAACTTGAGCTTTCTCTCTCTAACTCTATTTGCTTCTCTAAGCTTGGTGTGTTTTAGTTGTGAGGGTGGGTGCCCTTTTATAGTGCAACAAAGGAGACAAGCTCCTCATTTTATGGTTGCCCAATTTCAAACAAGTTGTGCTACCTAAACAAGGTGTGCTACCTACCGTGCCTTTTATTTGACAATGTGGTGTGTATTCCCACTAACCAACCAAAATGTGAGCCAAAAAACAACAATCTCCACCTTGGCTCATATTCTCCAAATACAACATATTATGAACTTCTTCATGTCTGTGAATGTATTCCTCTCCCTGAATACTCCACCACGAACTCAACATTCGACGAATTGAATTAAGTCCAAGCAATGCTTGAACTTTTCTGCTGCCACTAACTTTGTGAGCATATCTGCAGCGTTCTCCTTTGTGTGAACTTTGCGAACTGCAATGTCACCATTGTTCAGCCATTCACGAATCTTGTGATACCGAACATCTATATGTTTTGTCCTGGCGTGGAACACCTGGTTCTTCACTAAATGAATAGCACTTTGACTATCACACTGTATCTGGATACTGCCCTGCTTGAAACCTAGTTCCTCAACTAGTCCCTTTAGCCACAAAGCCTCTTTACTTGCCTTTGTCAATGTCATATACTCAGCCTCTGTTGTTGATAATGCTGTTGTAGACTGCAACCCTGATCTCCAACATATACATCCTCCACAAAAGGTGTATACTAACCCTATCGTAGATCTTCTTGAATCTAGGTCTCCAGCATAATCCGAATCAACAAACACTGTAACCTCACTCTTTGCGGTATCACGATCAAACATAGGACCGTAATTGATTGTACCTGCAAGATAACGAAAAATCCATTTGACAGCATTCCAATGATCTTTTCCTGGACTTGCCATATACCTACTAACAGGGACGGATCCAACCTTTAGCATACCTGGGCAACTACCCAGGCAGCCGCCGGAAAAATCCTAAAGAGAGTCTCAGTTATGCCCCGGCAGCAGCCGGAAAATGCAAAGGGGCAGGGCAGCTGCGGGGAAGCAGAGGAAATCTCGTCATTGATGCCAAATAGGTGTCGTTATCTTCCAACATGTAGCGAGTATTCAATGATTGCTTACAAGAAATATGGAGTTGTTAAGGGGACTATCTTGACTGCTTGGCGTCTCTGCCGCTGCAATCCCCTGGGTATACTACTGCTTCCTTGTTAGCTTAATTTGATGCTTATTGCATTTATGTTTCTGGCTTTTTTAATCCTCTTTCATTTGGAATATATGTCATTTTTTCTCTCTTTGGTTATAGTCAGAAATTTTACTTATTATTTTAACAACTGTACAAATGAAACCATCAAAGGATATGACAAACAAAACTCCAATACTATATAAACTAATAGTCCTGTAATTACAGTAGAGAACCTAAAACTTGAGAGATTAGCCTGGGTCCCTTCCCCCATACAGCTCAAATGGCTATGGCTTGAAAAATCCCAAAGAGAGTCTCAGTATGGACTGTTTTGGCTGGAAATAAAGTAGAGGAGATAGGTTGGTTGCGTGGTATTATAAGGAGGCTGAAATGAGAGGTTAACACAACCAAATGGCTATGGCTTGAGAGTCTCAAAACAGTGCACACCAAGTGCTTGATAAAAGTCTTCTATGAACTGTTTTGATTGAAAACTAAATATTAGACAAAACTAAAGTTTGGGTTGGACATATATATCATATATGATGTTAAACAAAAACTTTTGACATATCAAATGGAAATGAAAAGCAATTTCAAGCTAAAACAAAAAGTTTAGTATGTCAACCTAATTTTGCACACTGTTTTGGGCAGCTGGAAAATCCAAAGAAAAGGCCTAATATTTTTCTTAAATAGGTTGCTATAATATCTAAATCATATTGAAAATTTGGTACAAATGAAATGGTGGATCAAAAGTTATAAAATTTTCAAGTTAGGAGCTGGGAAGGGGAGAGGGCTGGCCTGGCTGGGCTGCTGGAGACAGCACCCAATAATACTAGTCTCGTTAAAGCTTTGCCCCGGCCGAAAAAAATTTCTGGATCCGTCCCTGCCTACTAACCACACTAACTGCATGTGAGATATCTGGCCTTGTACATACTATAGCGTACATGAGACAACCCACCGCATTTGCATACAGTACTTTGGACATATACTCCACCTCATTCTCTGTCTGTGGGCTTAACTGTGAAGATAACCTGAAATGTGTCGCCAACAGAGTGCTAACTGGTTTAGCATTATGCATGTTAAATCTCTCCAAGACCTTCTGCACATATCCTTTCTGAGTTAACCACAATTTTCCTGCCTGACGATCCCTGTGAATTTCCATACCTAGGATCTTCTTTGCTGATCCAAGATCCTTCATGTCAAATTCACTGCTCAACAATTTCTTCAACTGAAGAATATCTGACTTCCTCTTTGCTGTTATCAACATGTCATCGACATATAACGTTAGTAATACTAGAGAACCATCATTAAGTGATCTGAAATACACACATGGATCATATTCAGAACGAGAGTATCCATGACTTAACATAAAGCTGTCAAATCGCATGTACCACTATCTCGAAGACTGCTTCAAACCATAGAGAGACTTTTTCAAGCTACAAACTAAGCCCTCTTTCCCTGGTTCAATAAACCCCTCTGGTTGCTTCATGTAGATCTTTTCTTCTAAATCACCATGGAGGAAAGCTGTTTTCATATCAAGCTGTTCTAACTCCATATCCTGTGATGTTACAATAGATAAGATCAGCCGAATCGACGTGTGTTTCACAACTGGTGAGAAGATCTCATTGTAGTCGATTCCCTCTCTCTGATAGAATCCCTTTGCCACTAACCTGACCTTAAATCTTTCACCTTCTTTTTTAGACTGAGCTTCCTTTTTCCTGAACATCCACTTACATCCTATAGCTTTCGATCTTTTTGGAAGTTGAACTAATTCCCAAGTTTGGTTCTTCTGTAAAGACTCCATCTCTTCTGTCATCGCTATTGCCCATTTATCATTTTCCTCGGACCGAATAACATCCTGATAGCTAGTTGAATCTCCACTACTAGTAATCAAAGCAAAGGCAACCATGTCTTCAAACCCATATCTCTGCACTGGTTTGCTGACTCGCCTTTCCCGATCTCTAACAAGATTATAGGACCTCTCCTGGATATTTGAAAGATGATTATCTTCAATCTCTTCAGATTCTTTTATCTCTTCAGGAAGCTCCACCTCAACTGGGTATGTCTGTAACTCACTTGCTGCAGATTCTTCATTCTCAGATTTGTTCAACATGTGTTTCTCATTGAACACCACATCTCTGCTCACAACCTTCTTCTTGGATACTGGATCCCATAACCTGTATCCCTTGACTCCATATTCATATCCAAGGAAAATACACTCCCTTGACCTTGGATCAAGTTTGGACTGTCGCTTTTCGACCGACAGATGAACATAAGCTGGACAACCAAAGATTTTCATCACAGAAAAATCAACTGGTTTCCCTCTCCATACCTCCTCAGGGATTTTGTGATCAATTCCAGCTGAAGTAGATCGATTTATCAGATAACAGGCTGTGTTAAGTGCCTCAGCCCAGAAACTCTTGGGCAAACCTGCATTCAACCTCATACATCTGGCTCGTTCCAATAGAGTTCTATTCATCCTCTCTGCAATCCCATTTTGCTCTGGAGTTCTTTTAACTAAGAAGTGCCTGGTGATACCTTCATCCTGGCAGAACTGTAGGAATGACCTGTCTCTTTATTCCGTGCCATTATATGATATGAAATACTTCAACTTCTTTCCGGTCTGGTTTTCTACATTAGTTTTCCACTGCTTAAAGATTCTGAAAACCTCAGATTTCTGCTTCATAAAATAAACTCACACCTTTCTGGAGTAGTCATCTATAAAGCTAACAAAATAATGGGCTCCACCCATTGAAGTATGCTTGAGCGACACCCACACATCCGAATGTACATAGTCAAGTACATTCATACTGGTGTGTGCTCCTTATTTGAAGCTTACCCTTCGTTGTTTGTCCTGCACGCAAAACTTGTAAAATTCCAAACTGCACGTTTTGACACCTTTCAACAACTGCCTTTTGTAAAGTTCTTTCATTCCACCTTCACTCAAATGACCAAGTCGCATGTGCCATAATTCTGTGCTATCACTGTTGAAATTTTCCTGCACAAAAATTACTGATCCACCAGTAATTGTGTCCCCTATCAACCTGTAGAGGGTGCCCTTCTTTTAGCCCTTCATAATTACCATCGAGCCCTTGGTAATTTTGATGACACCATCTCTGACTGAGATACTACAACCCATAGAGTCAAGTACTCTAACCAATAGTAAATTCTTCTTCAATTCTGGAATATACCTTACATCGCCCAATGTTCTGACAACCCCGTCAAACATTTTAACTTTGATGGTGCCTATTCCAGTAATTTTGCAGACTGCATTGTTACCCAATAAAATTGTACCACCATTGCAGGATGTAAAAGTATCAAACCAATCCCTGTGAGGGGACATATGAAAAGAACAACCGGAATCCATGTACCAATCTATAAGGTTGTTACTGTCTCTAACAGATAAGAGATCACCTTGTGAAGCTTCATTTTCTGTCACTGTGTACAACTATCCGTCGCTGCACACATCCGCTTGCTCAACAACATTAGCAGAAGTTTCAATCTGCTTACCTTTCTTCTTGTTTTCTTTCTTCGACAATGGACACTGATTTTTATAGTGGCCTTTCTCGTGGCAATGATAACACTCAACTTGAGATTTATCCTTCTTGCCTGGTCTCGACTGAGACCTTCCTCGTTCCTTGCCGGAATTCTTCCGATTAGGACCTCTGCCACGCCCATCTGAAAATACAAGAAGACTATATCCTTGATCTCTGGAAGTAGTACCCCTGAACTTATCTTGGTCCAAGACTGTTGACATCACATCGTCAACTGCAAGTTTTTCCTTCCCTACAAGGAGAGTAATCTGGAGAGTTGAGTATAAGTATGGTAGAGAGACAAGAAGAAATAAGGCTTTATCTTCTTCGTCCAACTTTACATCGATACTGGTAAGTTGGGTCACCAATCTATTAAACTCATTAATATGATTGGTCAAATCTGACCCTTCGTCCATCCGAAGCCGATACAATTCCTTCTTAAAATATAATCGATTTGACAGAGACTTCGACTTGTAAACTTTCTCAAGTTTCTCCCATAAGTCCTTCGGAGAGGTGTTTGTCAAAACCTGATATTTGATCTATGGCGCCAAACTCAATCTGATTGTTGCCACAGCCTTTGCTTTAAGTTCCGTCCATTTTTCATCTATCATATTCGTTGGTTTCTTCTCTTTCCCTTCTAGTGCAATTGTCAATCCATGTTGAGCCAATACATCTCTGACTGTGCACTGCCAAATACTAAAATTTAACTTTCCGTCAAATGGTTCAACTTCGTACCTCGTACTCATGTTTGTCATCTTCGTATTTGTGACCTGCAAGATTTCTCTAAACGGATCGTACCAGTTGGCCAGGTAAGTGTAAGTCGGGCGGGAGTCTCTCCGTGCTTTTGCAATGGTGACTAATTAAGTAACCACCTTTCTTAAAGGCACTATCTTTGGAACCACTTTCCTAGACACCAATGGTATGAACCAAAAGCTCTTGATACCAATTGTTGAGAAATCAGACCTTTATAAATACACTAAGATAAATACAAGCACACTACTGTATGAAATAATAACACAAGAATTTTACGTGAAAACTCAACTAGAAAAAACCATGGGGAGAGATCTCAGAAATCCACTATGAAAATAAAATGGAGAATACAAACTCTCAATTGAGAAATAAACTAACTGTTTATTTCTCTCTACCTCTATAGCTCTCAAATGCTCAAACTTGAGCTTTCTCTCTCTAACTCTATTTGTTTCTCTAAGCTTAGTGTGTTTTAGTTGTGAGGGTGGGTGCCCTTTTATAGTGCAACAAAGGAGACAAGCTCCTCATTTTATGGCTGCCCAATTTCAAATAAGTTGTGCTACCTAAACAAGGTGTGCTACCTAAACAAGGTGTGCTACCTACCGTGCCCTTTATTTGACAATGTGGTGTGCATTCCCACTAACCAACCAAAATGTGAGCCAAAAAACAACAGTATTTGAGAGAATGAGAATTGTGCAGGTGTTAGTGATATGTATATATGGTGTAATAGTTTCTAAATTGAAGTTTCTGATTTGATTTTGCTATATAATGAGCTCATATTCTATATCTCTCTCATAATATTGTTTTGACCAAATTTTCCTCTGATTTGATATTTCTTAATTATTATATTTTGCAGGATGTTGAGAATGTATAACTTTTTGGAAGTTTGCACTTTCACTTGTGAAATATATGACTTTTGGGGAATTCAAGCCTTGTGTTCACGAGTTTATGAAGATTAAAGGCTTCTGGATCTTTTGTGTCTTTCCGAAGACAAGACTTTTGAGAATTTTTTTTTTGATGAAATTGTAATACAAATACTACAATAGGTATTGCAGAAAACAATATTGTTGTCTTTGGTGGAGTTATATAAGATTACATATTTTTTTGGTTGATTAAATTAATAATGCAAGATTACTTATGTTTATTATAAGTTTTATTATTATTGAAGTTATTTTGTGTGAACAGGTAATTGTATTTATAGTACATATTAACAATTTTTGACGATTTTACGTGTATCAAAAAAGTAAACATAATGGAGGGAAAGAGCACAAAACGCGCCAGAAGACATTGGTGACGGTTGTAACCGTCGCTAAAAAGCTTAAAACTCCCGCAAGAAAACATGCGACGGTAAAAATAGTTATTCGAGACAGTTGTCATCCGTTGCTAATAAGACCAAGATACGTTGGTGACAGTTTGATTAAAATGGTCTCAAATGCTATTAGCGACGGTTTAAAATTGTCGCAAATAACAAAACAATGCCCTCATGTGACGGTTTTTGAGCCATTAGGGACCCTTTTTGTTTGTCTCAAAAAACCCTTTTTTTGTAGTGACAGAAGTTTCAATGTTAGGTCATTTGAGATACTACTGTGTATAAAAATTTAAAATCTCAGACATTATTTTCTTTGGATAAACATCTAGTTATAACCGAACTTGAAAGAAATTTTAGAAAAGAAAAAATTAGGAAAAGAAAGGGTGATTTAAGAATAAAACTAAAGGGTCCTCTTGATACATTTTCCTGCTAAGAAAGAAAAAGTGTGGAAATGTAATGGTGGAAATTGACTTTGACTTCATAAATCTATATACTCCCTCTCTCCCAGGATAAAAGTTCTGATTGACTTTTTGTGCATATTAAGAAAGAGAATAAAATGACAAAATTGTCCATATTAAAATTCTCATTTAATTGCATAGTTTTTTGCACATGACTAGTGATCCTCCATAAATATGCATAGAGAATAGAAATATGACAATTAATACTAAGGGTATTATGGATAAATTATTGTAAAAAATAGATTATTTAAGGTAAGTAGACATTTAACTTAGGACTACTTAAAATAGTAATAAGGATTTTTATCCTGAGACGGATGGAGTATAAAACTAAGTTTTTTGTCATTAGTTTTTTGTGTAGGACTAGAATTTAACTGTTACTAAAACACTTTTTAAAATCTCCTGATTTTATTTTATTAACTACTGTTAACGTCAAATTCTGACCGCTCGCCAAATCACCAAATAACGAGCCGAAAAGACGGTTAACGGTGGAGGATATGTAGCTGTTTAGTGCTTGTTAATATGAAATAAAATAATTATACGTGGAAATATAATAATAACACCAAAAATTTTACGTGAAAACTCAATTGGAAAAAAACCACGGGAGAGATCTCAGAAATTCACTATGAAAATATTATACAAATAGGAGAAAATAATATTAATAATTATTTTCTCTCTTCCTCACTTTTTTCTATAACTCAAATGAGCTATTTTTCTCTCCACTCTTGGAATTCTTGGATTAATTCCTTCTTACTTATCTGAAGTTTTGTGCTTGCTTTATATGCTTTGCACTATCTCCGATTGTTGTGTATTACCCTTTGCATGCATGCCTATTTATAGTTGAGCTTGGTTGGTGAAAGAAATAAAATAAGGTAAAAGTTTGGCCACCTACCATTAGGTGGTGGGTGGGTGGCGGCTAATTGGTGCAAAACATATGGACTGCTACTTTTAGTCCTAACATTAAGAATTTACAATAGGAGAGTAATAAATCAAGATCAACTAGGTAAATAACATTCGATACAAATTTATTTGGGTCAAAGACATTTCTGATATATGGAGAACTCGTATTCAGTAAAGTAAAAGAGACTATTGGTGTGAATTATATGGGAATGGATATGACAGATCAGGTTAGAAAAAGAGAGAACCCAAATTATTGATAGTATTTTCTAAGCCGACCTGCATGCCAAGTATTTTTTATCTCCGATCCATCCATTGCTCGAAGCCGGTAAGTACCTGGCTTTGGCACTCCAATAACTTCATAAGGACTCTCCCAGTTCGGCATAAGCTTACCTGAATTCTAGGGGACAGAAGCTTCAACCTCTCGAAGTACAAGATCACCAACTTCGAACCTCCGTACTTTCACCCCCTTATTGTAATGTCCGGTCGTTCTCTGCTGGTAGACTGCTAGCCTTATTAAAGCCGATTCTCGAACCTCCTCTAACAAATCCAGATTAAGCCGAAGGTCTTCATCGTTATAAAGTTCTTTATATTGACTAACCATTAACGAAGGAGACCCGATCTCGACTGGGACAAGAGTGTCGGTCCCGTAAGCTAACCTAAACGGCGAGTCACCTGTAGTGGTCCGAGGAGTAGTCCGATATGCCCACAAAATGCTAAGCAACTCTTCAGGCCACCTCCCTTTGGCAACTCGTCATTGGCAATGATTAGTGCATAGACGAACTTCCTACTGGTAATGATTAGTGCATAGACGAACTTCTCCAGGTTCGGGTACCTCGTCTCAGCATCCCGAAGGGCATGACTAACAAATAAACGGGGAACTGTTTTCCCCCAGATTCCCGAACTAAGACCGTCCTGACCGCTAATGAGCTGGCAGCCAAGTATAGATACAATGGTTCCGAAGGAATCGGCTTCATCAGCAACGGTGCAGAGGACAAGTACTTTTTGATCCCTTGGAACGCATCCTCACATTCAGAATTCTACTGAAAAGTCTTCTCGTTCTTCGGACCCTTCAGAGTATCAAAGAATGAGAGACATCTTTCTGCAGATTTTGACATGAACCTCCGAAGTGCTGTGATCCGACCCGTTAGCCTTTGTACGTCTTTAAATGACTTCAGCGACTTCATATCCATAACAGCTTTGATCTTTTTAGGGTTCGCTTCAATACCCCTCTTGCTTACCATATAGCCGGAGAACTTTCCCGACCCAAGACCGAAGGTACATTTGGTAGGGTTCAGCCGAATGTTGTGCTCCCTGATAGTCTGAAAACAATCCTCCAAATCATCCAAGTGGCCTCGCACGGAAGAGCTTTTAACGATCATGTCGTCCACATAGACCTCCATACTCCTTCCCAGTTGCCTCCTAAAGATGTAATTCATCATCCGTTGATACGTCGCACCGGCATTAAGGAGCCCGATCGTCATTTTCTTATAAGCATAAATGGCTCGATGGGTGATGAAAGTTGTCTTCGGAATATCCTTCTTGTACATTGATATCTGATGATAACCCAAAAAAGCATCCATATAACTCAACATAGCGAAGCCCGAAGTTGCATCTATCAATTGATCAATATGCGGCAAAGGGTAAAAGTCCTTCGGGCATGCCTTATTCAAATCCGTGTAGTCAATGCATACCCTCCACTTGCCATTCAGCTTCTAGACGAGGACTACGTTCGCGAGCCATTCCGAGTAATCAATCTCATAGATAAAATCCGCTTCCAAAAGTTTCGCTATTTCTTCATCAATAATTCTTTGTCACTCTGGGGCGAAAATCCTTCTCTTTTGCCGAACAGGCTTCTTAGTCGGATCTACACACAACTTGTGAACAGCGACCGACTCGTCTATCCCTGGTATATCACTGGGCTCCCAAGCAAAGATGTCGGCATAAACCTAAAGTAAATTGATCAGCCCTGTCCTGAACGGCTCCTGTATGCCCGAGCCAATTTTTATTGTTTTCTCCTTTTTGCACGAAACTAATTCAATATCCTCCGTTTCTTCGGCTGGCAGGGCGAGTGGTTTAGTGCTTCCTTCGGTGAAGGGTTCAACCTCAATTGTCATGGTCTGTTTCTGTTTACATCTACCCACAGCCGAAGAAATCAGTGAAGTTCTATAACACCTTCGGGCTAAGTCCAGGTCGGCCTTCACCTCGCCGACCCCGTTCGCCGTAGGGAATTTTATCTTGAAATGAGGGATGGAAGTTACCGCCTGCAATGCCATTAATGTCGGCCTTCCCAAAATAGCATTATAAGTCGAATCCACATGTACCACGTAGAACCTGATGCTGACCTCCACCTGCCGAGGAGCCGTCCCGAAGATAACCGGCAGCTCGATAGTCCCTGCCACCCGAACTGGATCATTGCCGAACCCATACAGCGGTGGCTCATGTCCGACTTCCATCTTCCTTCCTCCCAAATCTAACATTTGATAAGAGTGAGCATAGAGAATATCGACCGAAGAACCATTATCGATCATAATACGCCTCATATCCATGGTCCCAACTTAGGCGGTAATAGTCAGAGCCCCCTCGTGCGGCTCGATCGGTTCTGACGGGTAATCCTCATCAAAAAATGAAATGATAGTACCCTGATATGGGCGATCTTTCCTAGCAGATTGTTCAAACACTGACATGACCAAATCCAGCGTACCCCGCCTTTTCTTCCCGAGTAGTTTCCCTGACGATCTGCCTGTTATCACGTCCATAACTCCCTGAACCACCGGAACTGGTTCGGTCTGGGTTGTCGGGTTCTACTGGGTATTGTTAGTAGTGGGTACCCTTTCCAAAGTTCCTCGCCCGTGAATTAACTCTCCAGATTATACCTTCTTCTCGATCATGTCCTTCAAATTATAACACTGCTCCGTAGAGTGCCCCGAAGACTGATGATAACTACAATATCGGTTATGATTCCCCTTGTAAGACTTCGTGTAAGTTTGGCATGGTTCAAAGCCAGGTTTGTTCCGAATTGCTTCCAATATTTTAGCCCGATTCGTGTTCAGCGGGGTGTAGATTTTATTAACATTTTTATTTGAAAAGGGGGGTCTACTCCCTCCCGAACCTCCTCCATTGAAACCACGCTTCGGCTGATTATCCTGCTTGGGGGTGCTATACCGATCTCGATCTCTAGGCATATCCTTCGAACTTGCCTACGACTTTCAACTCCCAATAGCCTCCTCGAGAGTGATAAATCCATTGGCCTTACTATAAGCCTCTGACAAGTCTTCGGGTGGATTAAGAATAAGATCTTTGACCAACTTTTTGGATATTGTAATATCCAATCCAATGGTAAAAAACCCTACAGCCTGCTGCACATTTAGGTCAGTCACCGTGCCGACTGCTTCCCTGAACCTCTTCACATATTGGCCTAGGCTTTCTTCAGAACGTTGTTTGATTTGCATCAATGACGTCGTTAGCTTTCCCCTTCGCTTATTGCTTCCAAACCGTGCATGAAATTTATCACACAACTGTTCCCACGAACTGATCGAGTTCGGACTAAGAAACGCCATCCATTCTCGAGCCCTATGCTTCAGTGTAGTAACGAACGTATGACATTTGGCGACTTCGGGGTGATCATAATAGTCCATAATCTGATTATAAGCGTGCGTGTGATCATAAGGATCGCCAGTGCCATCATACGTCTCCAACGGTGGCATTTTTTTGGACATATCAGCCTTCACCCGCTTAATCTCCGGGGTAAAAGGCGATCTGGTGTTGTTCGGCAACTCAACTGACTGATCGGCCGCCGCTAACCTTTGTTCCACTTCTTCCAATCTTCTGGCTAGGACATCGGTCTCACTTTCTCGAAGAATCGGCTCGGGCCTGATTGTTAAATTATCCCTAGAGCGGCTCTGACGCCTCTTTCGGTCTGATGTGCGGCTCATTGGCCTGCTATTGTCCTGTGAGCGGCTGTTGTGCCTCCTACGGATCGGAGAGCGACTTCTTGACCTGCTCAAGTCCTGCGAGGGGCTTTGGTGCTTGTTGCAGATCGTAGAGCGGTTATTCGGCCTGCTCCGGTCCTGCGAACGGCTTCGGTGCCTGCCACGGACTAGGGTGCGGCTCTTTGGCCTACTGATGTCCTGCGAGCGGCTTCGGTGCCTGCCACGGACTGGGGTGCGGCTCTTTGGCCTGTTAGCGTCGTGCGAGCGACTTCGGTGCCTGCCGCGGACTGGGGTGCGGCTCTTCGGCCTGCTTCTTTCCCGTCGAGAAACGTCCGGACATTGTGTCCTGGATCAGTCCTATGACGGATCTCTTTGACTCCGTTGAAGACTGGAGGAAACCTCTTCGCCATGTAACAGAGAAGCCAACTGTTTATCCAGCTTCACTTGCTGGAGGCGTATGGCCTCCATAGCTTCCTAGTTTTGCTGAATCTTCCTGGTTAAGATTAATTCTCTCTTATCTTGATCTTGATTCGGTCTAGAATTTCGGTCATCGGCGCCATCATCGTGTCCACCCGTCCTTCGTGTGGTCGAGAATAATTGTCTTCTCACAATTACTGTTCGAGGATCGGTTGGGCCCACTGACTGGCTTTGGAGGCCTAGCCTGTCCGAGATGCTCTTAGATGGTCTGAGCCTATCCTTGACCGAGCCTCTAAGTTGAGAAAGGCTGGCCGTTAATTTGTCTCGTGTCGACGTCGTCTTTGTCTTGCCCCATTATTTTTGATCATCAAAGTATTGTGTGATTGAAAATTATCAAGCACTAAAGGCCCTCCTTCTAGCGCTAATGTTAACGCCAAATTCTGACCGCTCGCCAAATCACCAAATAACGAGCCGAAAAGACGTTTAACGGTAGAGGATATGTAGCTGTTTAGTGCTTGTTAATATGAAATAAAATAATTATACGTGGAAATATAATAATAACACCAAAAATTTTACGTGAAAACTCAATTGGAAAAAAACCACGGGAGAGATCTCAGAAATTCACTATGAAAATATTATATAAATAGGAGAAAATAATATTAGTAATTATTTTCTCTCTTCCTCACTTTTTTCTATAACTCAAATGAGCTATTTTTCTCTCCACTCTTGGAATTCTTGGATTAATTCCTTCTCACTTATCTGAAGTTTTGTGCTTGCTTTATATGCTTTGCACTATCTCCGATTGTTGTGTATTACCCTTTGCATGCATGTCTATTTATAGTTGAGCTTGGTTGGTGAAAAAAATAAAATAAGGTAAAAGTTTGGCCACCTGCCATTAGGTGGTGGGTGGCTGACGGCTAATTGGTGCAAAACATATGGGCTACTACTTTTAGTCCTAATAACTATTATTAAAATAGTTTTTAAATTTAGAATTTAACTAGAATCAATACATTTTTTATGATCCAAAAAATTTTAGACTAACTTATTATTTTATAGAAATTTTATTTCTTATAGAAGTCCTAAACTAAACTAAATTATAAGCAATTAGTAAGTTAAGTTGTGAAATTATTAACTATTAAAAATAATTACTAGTTAATATTAGAAAACCAAAATTCTTTTTATGGTCCTATAAACTTTAATATTAATTTATTATTCTACAATAATTTTATTCTATAGTTCTTTAATTATTTAGTCATACAATAAATTTTAACTTTAAAAACATGTTTAGAATTTTATTTTACTCAACTTTAAACCGTAAATAACTAGATATTAACAATATAGGAAAAATATATGAATTACATAACAATTAATATAGGAGACATTTAGTTAATTAATGTTAAAAATAATTATGACTTATATATTGTGATTAAAATTTAGTTAATTTTTAAAAGTAAAATCATAATGGTAACTTATTATTCTACAACAACTTTATTCCTAAATAACTATATATTAAAAATATAAAAAAAATATTATGAGAAAATAATAATTAATATTAAAAAGTGTAATATATATTACAAAATATATTAATGATTAAACTTTAATTACTAATTTTGTTTCAGTGCTCGAGAGCCAAAACAAACATGTATGTTACCTACTATACTGGACCCTCGACCAGACATTCTACCTTTGTCGAATCGAAACTAATACTACTACTCTAGGTAGGAGATCTCTAGTTAATCAATGCTAGAAAAAAATCTCACTTACGTATAGTTATTAAAATTTAAGTTTCCATTAAAAACCAAAAAAAAAAACTATGATGGTTACTTATTAATTTATAACAATTTTATGTCATATGGAATTCCTTAATTAAACACCAAGTTTAGGCTTTTAGATTTCACTCATTTTTTAACTCTAAATAACTATGTATAAATTCGAAAGATTGAAAATAAAAACTAAATATTAAATTTAAAAATTATATAAACTGAATATTAAATTAAAAATAACAAAAAAATAAATATATTACTAATATTCAATTGCAAGTCTTTGATAATTGTTTATTTGTGCAAAGTTTATAGTCATTCTATAATAAGTTAAATTAAAATTCAAAAAAATATTTTATAATCATTATATATATAAAATAAATAAAGAATTAAAAATAAACCCGTTTTGCACGTGGTTAGCTAGTGTCAAATAAATACAATGCCATAGTTTTCGTTATTTCATACTCCCATTCCACTGCTTAACTAGTATTGCTTGTCCGTGGTTGACCTGAGTCTTGTTATCATATTCCATGTCTTTATTACGATTATTGACTCTAAAATATTATTATAAGTGGCTTGATATTATTATTGTTGCTCTTTTTTCCTGTGAGCATTGGGTCAGTTTGAATGCGGAAAAGTATTATTATTATTACTATTATTATTACACACACACACATATATATATATATATATATACACACATGTATATTCTCATGTAGTCAATTTATATATACTCCCTTTATTTTTATAAAAAGAATCATGTTATAAAATTTATAAATTTTAAAGATATTCTTTTGTTTCAGGTTTATCATTAATTTAATTGAGTATCTAGTATGATAGTGAAGATATAATAAATAAAATTATGATAGTTAACTCAAGAGTACTTTGTTATTTTATATTACCACTAAAATAAAATAGATAAAAAATATGAGAAAACTAAGTCATTAATATTTTTAGAAATTTATAAACAAGGGATAAAAAAGATTTAATTTTATTATTTAAACAAATAAATAAAAAATAACGGAGGGAGTACGTTAGTACATAAAATTCTTTAAAAAGATGTTAGACATATAAAACTATTTTTAGTACTTAAAATAATATAAAATATTACGTAATTAATGCATCTTTAAAACTTACAAGACGTATAATAAGTAACAAATTCTTTTATATAAAAAATAATTAAAAAGAAACGAAAGGAGTATATATTGGAAAGATAGTTATTAAATTCGGATTAGCCGTCGATTTAATTAGTAAAAATTGAAATCGATTGCCACTTCGATCCGATTTAGACCATTAATTCATTTTTCGTTAAAATTCGATAGAAACAGTTGATCAACGGTTGAACCGGTAATTCAACCGGTAAAACCGATTAAGTAGACAGTAAATTAGTTTTAATTATTTTTTAATATTTTTTTGTACCAAAAATTTTTTAATATTAAAATTAATTACTTTTAATAATATTGTAACTTAACTTTATTATGTGTTAATTCATAAAAAAATAAAAAATTTAAAAATTTTATTAATTACTAATAATATATATATTTATAACGTTACCCGGTCAATAACATTCTACCGCTGATTAAATTATCAATCCATTTATTTGATATTTTTTTTAATTTAATGACCGACCCAAACCTGAAAACTTTGATTAGAAACGTATGACACTGAGATGTCTAATCAGAGAGTAGGTAGGTGAGTAAATTAATGGTGGCTCCCCGCTATGTAATGGATATCAAGTTACAAGTTTGCATGCCGACAAGATCTTAAAATGCTAACATGTTTTTGTTGTTCATTTTATTTTTAAAATGTTATGGCAGAGTGGGAAAAAATGCTCTAACACACTAATATTTGTTATATTTTTTATAGTAATAATAATAAATAAAAAAAAGAGCAACCCTATCTTTGATTATAACTACTAGTCTATGTGACTATGTGTGTAATTAAAAAAATTTAAATATTTAAATAAAATTTTAAAAAATATGGATGAGAAAAGATAGAAGAGAAAATAGACCGAGTAAATAAGACAGAAAAAATTAGTTATTGACCTATTATGACGGAGCCTAAAAAAATAACCACCACCTCTCTCCCTCTCTATTTATAATATAAATAATTAAATTTTTATTTAAAATAAATAATATTATCTCCGTTTTAAATTATAAGATTATTGTTAACTTTTGAAAGTCAATTTATATATTTTCAAATTCAAAATTGAAATGATTCATTAAGTCTAAAATAATAAATCATACAATAATTAATATTATTTAGATAATTTATAATAGTTATCATTATATTAATTAAAAAATATTATATCAATTTTGAATTTGAAAACATTTTAAGTTGATTTTAAAAAGTCAACAGTAATCTTATATTTTAGAACGGAGGAATTACTCTCTCTGTTCCTTTTTATTTGTCTTTTTAGAAAGTCAAATTCGTTCCTTTTTATATTTGTCATTGTAGATTTTAAGAAAGTATTAATGACCTAATTTTTCAAATTATCCATGCATTAAATACTTACTTATTTCTCTTTCATCTTTTTCAAAGTAATATTAAGATTTTATAATTATTTTGGTTAATCAGACAAAGCATTAATAACATATATTAATCTTTGTGTTTTCTCCTAAAACATCAATTAAAAAGAAACAAAAGGAGTATACAAGATGATGAAGGACGACCAATTCTAAAAAGTCCAGGTGACTGAAATATATTCCTTCTGTTCCAGAATAAAAAATTTAGTTGACTTTTTTGCGCATATTAAGAAAAAAGATAAAATGACAAAATTATGCGTATTTAAATTCTCATTTAATTGTATAGTTTTATTCACATAACTAGTGATACTCCATAAATATGCATAGATAATATAAATATGATAATTAATACTAAGAGAATTATAGGCAAATTATTGTAAAAAATTAGATTATTTAAGATAAGTAGATATTTAACTTGAGATTACCTAAAATAGTAATAAGGATTTTTATCTTTAGACGGAGGGAGTATTAAAATTGTAAATATGTTACAATGATGAAAAGATTACAATAGTAAAAAAGACTATAAATGAAAATTATTTCAAATAAAAAACAAAGAGTAATACTAAGAGTTTCAAATGACACGACGTTGAATATTTTAATGATAAATTATGTCATAGTCAATCATATGAGATCTACCCAACTAATATTATGGTAACATATTATTTAAAACACTTTTTAAGATCAAAAATTTAAGACCCCTAACAAATATCAAATAAAAAGAAGTTCAATCGTTATAATATTCATTAGTTTTAAATATTCATTAGTTTTTTAAACTTTCAAAATTATATTCTCAGAATAATTTTATACATTTATAATTAATTTTAACATCATAACTTACTTGTGAGCATTATTAAAGAAAAAATGCAAATCATAGAATAATGATATATTTTGAGACTTTATATACTAACTTTTAATTGTGAGTTATGTGAATAATTATAGTTGATAATATTTTGATGATATATTTAATATACTAGACTAATTTTATAATTTTATATAATTTCATATATTAATATACGTTATAATTATAATTAGGCAGAAAATTCGGGCAATACAATCAAATACACACACATTTAAAATAGTATCGGTTACTAAAGCAAATTGAGACTTGGAAGCATAGAAGAAGGCCATAAGACAAGTTTGAAACGTCTCAGTTGGATTGAAGCCCAGAGTATACGAAATCATGACATAACAACTGCATGTATAAAATGAATATAGTGCGGTTACGTACAGGTTACGGATATTATTTGATTTAATACGTAATGTCTTTAATAAATTTGTAACCAAATTATATCGTGTGGATTTGGATTCAAAAAAATATTGGTAAAATACCGTATCTCTGTGAATCAAATATAGTTTAAAATATAACACAAATGAAATGAAATATTATCAATAAAAAAATAAAACAAATGAAGTAATGTCTAAATAATTTTGATTTTAAATCAAAAAAGATTACCATATATAGCGAACCTCAGTTTATAATCTTTCAAGTCTAATCCATTTGCTCATTTCAAGATGCAATTTTTCAAACATTATATATATATATATATATATATATATATATATATATATATATAGTGATTCAGGTTTTAATGCGTTGCAGTACACCGTAAATTTAGTATTACTATTTATATCACATTGCACTAATTTCAGATAATTTTTTTTTCCGTCAAAATCGTACCGATTAAGCCAACAATTTAGATAAAACTTGACTATACTATTTAGCCGATTTTAATATGGTTACAGATCAAATTATCATCCCTATGAATTAAGGAATGTTTATCATTATATCATTATACTACTATAATAAATTTATCATTATATCATTATACTACTATAATAAAAAAATAATTTTCTCTAATGTCAAGTGTTTGGGCTGCTCATACGTACAAGTTATCCAATAATTTATTTTTATAGTAAATCTTAGAACACCAAAAAGTTTTACAACCTATTTTTTCATAAAGAAAATTTTATTTAGTATAAAAAAGAAAAAAAAAATGACTCTATAAAGTTTAACTTGCTTACACTCCTAGTAGTATAATAAACAAGGCCCAAAATCAAGAACAAAATATGGCTTGTTATAAATACCGAACAAACTAGTATTTTAGAATAGCCCACCTCCACTTATCATCCTTTACAGTCAATAAAAACTCATACTCATAAACAGTCTTTTAATATCTTCTTTTAAATTAATATGGATAACAAGGCCCAAAATGATGGGCCCATGTTTAACAAAAAATTTATAGCATGGTCCCGATCCGGATCATAAGATCGCATAGAATCCCGATCTCACGGGAGGAAAACGATTTGAATCAAAGTAATATCGCAAATATACATAGGATCGCATAAAATCACATAGGATCGCATAGGATCGTAAGATCAGTGTGAGTTCATACGATCATACCAAAGTGAACTAAAAGTATGTATTTGGCTTTTTTGACTTACACATGTAGCTCAACTAAATTAAAAACTTTTAAACTCCTAATGTCTAAACCTTTAAAGCCCAAATACAACTCTAAACTTTTAATTTAATTTGTATAAGCTATGAATGAAATGCATTTGATCTTTGAATATTACTACTAATTACTTCTCATTAGTTCAATAAATTTATAATACATAATTAGTGTTCAAGTTGATTGATTGATACTTATCACTTAATATATGTGAAATAAGTATTTAATTTTTACAAGTATTGAGTTAATTGGTGATATATGTTTGTAAATAAAATAAAAACTCTATTTTATGTGAAGGTTATCTAGAATTATATTAAAAATCTAGCAAACAATGTGAGAATTTATATTTAAATTTTTTTTAACAATTTAAAAATAAAATGATATAGATACAAAATATCATTATAGTAAACATTGCATATTAAAATTATATTTTAATATTAAAATAAATTATATAAATTTTTTTTATAAAATTTTACGATTCTACGATCTAATTTTACGATCCAATTATATACATCTCAAAACAATTCAGCATGGGATACCGATTTTAACAACCTTGACTTGTAGTTAGCTACTAGACCCAAAAAGCCAAGAAGGCCTTGAAGGGCGGCCGCCTCTACCAATTGGACTCTGCATTGTGGGACCTGATGTGCTGCTCGCCACCACTTTAATGTAAAATTCTTTTTAAAAAATAATATATCTAGTTTAATACAGAAGCAGAAATTGCATTCCAGTCATTGAATGTTATCACTAATCCTACTATAAATAGATAATTTCCCTTTAAATATATCTTATTTTTTGAATTATATACTTCATTATAAAATATTAATGGTGTAGATGATGTTATTCAGGTCTTAGCTAGATGATTATCATCCATTTAGTATCAGTATAAGGTTTATTGATATTGTAATTGAGTTAATTATAAAATTTATTTATATTTATAGAAATTCGTTATTAAATTTAAGATGTTGAATGATTAATATAATGGTGAAGTGATACATAATTCACAAACTTTAAATTTAGAATTTTTTTGGACCCAGTTTTTTAATGATAGTAGTAATTGCGATACTGAGTTACTTAAATTTAAAATTAAAGAATTAGTAATTTCTAATAATTAAGATTGAGTCTTTATAATATTTATGTTATAAATTCAATTCTCACGAATGCATCACTTATGTGAGATTTTTTAATATTGATGTTAGTGATTATTATTATAATAATTGAATAGGATTGTTGATTATGAAATTTTACGTATATATAATTTTTCATAATAGTGTCAACTCCAAAATAAAAAAAAAAATAGAGTAATAGGTTTAGCTCTATTTATTGACGTCAATTTATTATATTTATGAATTCAAAATTAATATGAATTTATTTGATTTTAGTTAATATAAATGTGCATATCATAATATAAAAATTACAATAATTATAAAATTATTGTTTCTAAAAGATAAAAATTGTAATAATTATAAAATTATTGTTTCTAAAAGATAAACAATTTTTCCCATCAATTCAAAATTTTAAATTTCTTAATTGACATAAAAAGCCAAAAAAGATCTTCAAATGCAGGAAGAGTATAACTTCTTAACTATTTTTTTTTAAAAAAATTCTATGTAATCAGATTTGGGCATTTGGTCAAGATATTTATTACTAGATCAGTCAAGATCTGATATTTCCACCTATAAAAAATTAATTAAAAATAGATAAATATAGAGGTTCAAACCCCCTCTTCCCAAATAGTAACAAGAAAGAAAAAAAATCTAAATCTGAGGACCAAAATGAAAATGAAAAGTTAATCTAGGGCTAGTTTAGTAAATTGGGTCAACTTTCTTGTAAACATCGAGGTGACGTGCAGGATACAAAGAAGTCAATGGGTTCATCTCAAACACGTGTTGCCAAACCCAAACAGAAACCAAAACCCACCATCACCCTCTTTTTGTCCCCATTTTACTCTTCTCAAACCACGTTCACATTTATCATATTCCCACCCATTTTACATTTATCTCTTATTGCAATTATCTTAGATCGGTGGATACATCGCAGCAAATATTATATTTTCACGGTAAATATATATTTAATAATAATATTATAATTATTTTAAAAATATTTAAAATTTTAAACGATACTTATTATTTGAGTAATATTAAGAGTTTTGAATAACGTGATATTAAATATTTTAATGACATAATCAATCACATGATATTTACACAATTAATATTACGGTGACACATCATTTGAGTTACTTTTTGAAATCAAAAATTTGAGACCTAGAATCACTCTTATCACTTTGACAATATTATTTTTGTTTTGCCAATATCAATTATTCTTTTTTTTAATCTTATTGAATAAACAATAGAAATATCCGTAAATAATATAAAAAAAAACAATACACAAAAATAAAAAAATAAAAAAGTAGACTCGTATATACATTAGATAAAAGCAATTCATATTAACTATTTGTTTTGAATTTTAAAAACAATACAAAAATAAATAGTCCGTAGCCTGTATTTTAGACTAAAAAATATAATTATACACGTATAAAAGATAGTAACTTACAATACAAAACTATTGAATTATAAAAAGTCAATAAAGTTACTATAAAACTATTAATTGAATGAAGGAATGAACCCTCTTTTAGAAAATTCCTTTAATAATACAAAATTGATATTTTTCTCTTAATGGATGATGAGGTATTGGGGTGACAAATAACAAAATCTAGACGTATATCCCTGACTTTAAGAAAATTAATAAATAGGGGTATATCCTCATATTTCCTTACTTTATAAACCTTCCCCAATTTATAACCACGGACAAAAATATCGATAGGCCCTCATTTTTACTGTTTGAGGGAGAAAAAAAAAGGCAAAATTTTATGGAAACATAAAAATTAAATATTAATATATTTGAATTTTATTTATTTGTATTTTGATTTTAATAATAAATAAAATTATAAATAAATAAAATTTAAATATATTAATATTTAATTTTTATGTTCAATTTTCACGTAAAAACAAAAGAAAAGCGATTTTTCTGTTAAACGGCATCTCTATTTAATCTTTTCTCTCTCTTCGGTACTACATTACATTACATTACATCACATCTCATCTATACAGCAGCAGCAGGTAAACTCCCTGTTCTCTCTTTCTCTCTCTAAAAAAAAGTGGAGAGATCTATAGGACTCAGACCAATTTGGTCTTGGCCGGCCCAGTCAAAAGGGTCTTCTCCTAAAAATCTCTGCCTCAGTTTAATTTTCATTTCTGGTAATTCTCCCCCATTTTTGCCTCATTTTGATACAGTTGTCCCCCCCCTTTTTTGACACTTGAACTGATTGTTAATTTCATTTCCTTGATCTTGATCCTTTTGGGTAGTATTGATTGTTTTTCAATTGAATCGTGTGGGTTTTTTTCTGGGTATCTTGAATTTTGGTTTGTTTTGTAGAAGGATTGGATCTTTTCGATGGGTGTGATCTGATTTTTTTAATATAGTTACAGCAAAGTTTTAGATTTGGTTTCTGTTTTGTTGATTTGTGTATAGGGTTTTAAATTTGTTAATTTTTATGTTTTAGATTTGTATACCCAATGCAGATATGTAATGTATATGTGTTTCTTGATTTATCCTTGCAATTATGTGAATGGTTTCTGGATTAGTTGCACTATCTGATTGATAAACTAGTTTCATTGTTCATTTTGTTTTCTGGAATTAAATTTGAAGCTTATTGTATCCTTAGAAAACGATCTTATTGTGTGTTATAACTTATAGCCAAAGATCGCACCTTTTATCTTTTATTATTTTTGTTCCTTATTAGTTGGTGATACAGGAGTGATCTACATGATGAAGATCTTAAGTTGTTATTATTGATAATTCAGGTTGAAACCTACTGCCACTTATTCTTCTTTCAATCCGGAAAAAGATAAAAAGGAATTAATTACACTGGGTTTGAGTTGTTTTCGATCATTTTTGCATTGATGTTTTCTAAGATTTGTTTAACATGCATTTGGTAGAGGCTTCTTAATTGAAATTCCAGAAATAATTTGGGTCTAAAATGTTTTTTTTGGTGGGGGTGGGCCCTGTTGGATTCTTGTATAAAATAGTTTTTCATTTTTATTTTTTTATCATAATAACTAATGTTAGCTTTCTTATTGTTTACTTGATGCAGGAATCGGGATCTTCAAAGGTTATTTTTGAGTTAACTTTTGATGAATATGGGTGTGGAGACTTTGGAATCTGAGTTGGGCCATGTTTCTGTGGAAACTGGAACTGAAAGCAACAATTCTTTGTTGCATAAGGAAAATGGGAAATCAAATCAAGAATTGGGTATAAAATTTGGTTCACATGGAACAGATGAGCCAAGTAAAAAAGAAGTGAATAATTTGCCTGAAAACAACTTTCCCAAGGATGCTGCTGATGAATGGCCTGCACCTAAGCAGGTACACACGGTATATATGGTCAAGTATCGAGTATATGAAGACCAGAAAGTGAAAGCCAAGGTGGATCTTGCTGAAAAAGAGCTTAAAAGGCTGAACCAAGCTCGATTCCAGATTATAGAAAAATTAAAGGCACAAAGGGTGAGTGATGTTTTTCTTAAAACCTTTCTGTTCCCCCCTAGATGTGGTTTTTATCCCGATGAAACTAGTAAGGAGGGAAACTAGTAAATGGTTACTATGTTAAATCTTTAACTGAATTTAGTTTATCGTATACTTTCTTTCTGCTGAGGAGGACGTTGTTTCCGTGAATGCTACGGTGTCCCTTGAGAAAATATTAGTAGATGACTGCTTCATATTCTTAAAGTGTCACATTATACATATCTGCACAAATTAAATACCTTGTTAAGCTTTTATTTAAAACACAAGAAAGTGTGAAAACCTTTTTGAGCGTTTATAAAACTGAAAAAACCTCAATTAGCTTATTATAATCCCCTGGGATGGCCGAAATATAATTTTCTTTTGAAAGTTGACTACAATTAAGCACATAGTGTTTTAAGACATAATTGAAAAAAAAAATTAACAATAAAATGGTTTAATGAAACATTGAAGTTTAAATATTAGCTGATAGACTGAGTTCCTTCTTACTATTAAACATATATTGTGGGCATAACCAACATAAGATATTGCAGGAGAGCATGTACATGGTTGGGTGGGTTTATGAAGCAAAGGAAGTGCACTTTACTAAACTCAACAAGTTACAATGGTTATAGAGACACCTAGATATGAGTAAAGGGTGAAATAGGTAATAATCATGATAACATAAGAAGTCTTTTTTTTTAGTGTTTTTTGTTCTATTTGATGTAGTCGAATCAACAGTATTGCATTTACTATCAGGGTTAGGTTTACTTATTTGATATTTACAAGTATTATTTATATGCAGTTTACATAGAAATGCTACTCTTTTTTAATGTCATAGGGAGTATAAACAGTAACTTCTTCCATCCATTGTGTAACTAGCGAATAGAAAATGTAGGGCAACATATATCATTTCAAACCAAAGGATAATAATTATTGTAGTTCAACTTCTAGAGTCTTTTTGTGATGTACTAAAACGCGCTAACCAATTGACTATTGAGTTTAATTTCTTTGTCTCTTTTCATTCATATAATTGCATTTTAATATTTACTAGTTTAGTATTTATGACAGTCATTATTTATTAATGTACTTTATTGAATCAATTCAATGGAATGTTTATCAAAAATAGTAATTGCTGAATATATGTTTTGCAGGCGGATCGATTCCAAGTGATTGGTCAATTGAAGTCTATAGGTGAGGAGACTAAGCAGTTCAGGTTGATCATGGATGAGAAGAGGAAAGAAATGGAACCTCTGCAACAGGCTTTGGGCAAATTGCGTAGTTCAAACACTGGGGGCAGAGAAAGGAGTTTCATATGCTCTTCTGAGGAAGAGCTCAATGATGTTGTAAGCTATAGTTTTAACCTTTTCTATGTTTTGGAAATTCGCCTCTTGTTTAATGTAGTGAGTCTCTGCATCATGTTTCCTGACGTCTAAGTGCCCCAAATTTTATGCTTTAGTTAGTCATTTCCGTTCCTAACTTTTTTTCATTCTCTCCACTATTCTCTTAATTCAGATCAAGAGCCTGCAATACCGCATTCAACATGAAAGCATTCCCCTTTCTGAGGAGAAGCAAATCATTAGAGAAATTAAACAGCTTGAAGGGACACGAGATAAAGTTATTGCCAATGCTGCTGTGAGGGCTAAGATTGAGGATTCATTGGGTGAGAAGGAAGCCATTCAAGACCAGGTCAAGGTAAGGGATTCTTTGTAAATACACTTGCCTCTATCATTGTTAGTATCCGTTTCCTTTCCTTTAGTATCACGATTGTCTTAATTTTGTAGTGATTTCTGTGTCATTTTAGCTCATAGGTGTTGGTCTGGATGGAGTCCGAAAAGAGCAGCAAGTAGTTAAGGCTAAGCTTAAGCAACTTGATGATGTAAAGGGCGGCATAGAGAAGGTGATCGATGGTTTAAACAAAGAATTGGAGATTGTGGAGGATAAACAAGACAAAGCTCTCGAAAAGATTAAGGAGTTGAGGAAACAACTTAACGAGGGGGTATGTTGACTACTTTTCAATATGTAGTTATAATATTCCTTCTTCCTTTATCTGATTTAGAATAGTCATGACATATTTTTAATCCTGCGGCGGTGTACTACTTAAGTTTACCATATATATTTACAGGGTACATTTTATGAAAATAGTTAATTAGAAAATAAATGGCGAAAGTGAACCAGACAAAAGAAAACTGAATTTTCATACTTAACTACTCCAGCCATAATCCTGTAAAATACTTTGTTTCCCTTCTTTTGAAGGAAAGATTTTTTTGGAATACGTCTTTAGAAAAATGACTTTTACCTAGTTGACAAGAGTAAAAGTCATTTTTCCTGGTAATTATGGTTATATGTTAACCCATACATGATTTTCATTGATCATTTTTTCATTGCCATGCCAGACATTGTATAATGTTGAAAATGTTTGAATCACACACAGCTTAATATTTTTTATTCATGTTTATGTCATAAAAATTGCTACAATATATGTCCCGTTCTGCATGGTTAAATGCAGAACTGTAAGACAAACTGCTGAGTTAAAGTTAAATTTGGGAATTTGTAGAAGTTAAAGAGGCTTTGAGAATTTAATAAGAAAGAAAAGCAGAATGATATAATTAAAAGAACTTAGTTGTGCCAAAATCATATTCCAGTAGATAAGCATTGATGATGCAATTCTTCATAGATGTGACTTAAGTTTGTCGTCAAGTCAAAATCCTTTTATCAAACTTATTCCACTATTTGCCTTCACGAATTGATTGTAAATTTTGGATGCGATATGAAAATTTTATAACTAACATCTATACATCTTTTCAGAATGCTTCCTTTCATCAAAATCGGTCAAGCTTGAACGAGGCCAAAGCTCTTGCGATTAAGAAAGATGTTGAAGGCCTTAAAGAACTTGTTGATACCGAGGTTTGTTGGACCTGTTACCTGTCCTTTGTAACAAATAAATAGCAATTCTACCATTCTCAATAATTTAATTAATTACCCAGTCTCCTTACGTTCTTGATTAGGTGGATAAATTTATTTCCCTCTGGAGTAGTTCCAAGGCTTTTAGGGATGATTACGAGAGGAGAATTTTGCCATCACTGGACATGCGACAGTTGAGTAGGGATGGGCGGATGAGGAACCCAGACGAGAAGCCCCTGGTGGTACAGGAGCCACCAACTCCCTCTGAAACTGAGATAGTGGCAAAACCTAATCCGAAACAAGTGAAGGAAGATTCCAGTACTTCTACTGTCCAGAAAGTCCTGAAAGAAAAAAGTACCAAACAACAAAAAGAAGCTAGTAATAAAGTAACAGGTCCTGAAAGTACTGTAGAGGAAAGTCTTGTGAAAGATAGAGAGGCAATAGTTGGGTTGGAAAAGCCGGAAGAAATTCCTCTTCCGAAGAAAAATGAAGTTGATGAGGTGAAGTTGAAGGAATTGAAGCGAGAGGAGGAGATGGCTAAAGCTAAGCAGGCGTTGGAGAGGAAGAAAAAGTTGGCAGAGAAAGCGGCCGCAAAAGCAGCCATAAAAGCTCAGAAGGAAGCTGAAAAGAAACTCAAGGAAATTACTTTTGTATCCATACATTTTAAGATTATGTAAACAAGAAACTTGGTGTCGGACTTGCAACTGATAAAATTTGTGATTTTTTTTATTTACTGCAGGATCGTGAGAAGAAAGCAAAGAAGAAGGCTGCAGCTTCTGTATCTGTTGCTCCCGAGGAACCAACTGAATCAGCTGATGAGGTTGCTGAACCGGAAAAGTCTGATGAGATTGTTGAGGCAGCAGTGCCGTCAAAGACCAAGGAACGGAAGGAGAAAACAGTCAGGCAGAGAGGTAAAGCAAAGGGACCGGATTCACTTCCAAAAATCATACTCAAGAGGAAGAAGTCGACAAACTATTGGGTATGGGCTGCTCCCGCTGCTTTGTTAGTCGTGCTGCTTTTAGCGATCGGATACTACTATCTTATCTGAAGATTCTGAAACGAGAGTCGAGTGATGGAGGCGATGGACCAAATTTTCGTGTTTGGTGATCATGTGAGTTGCTTAACTATGCGTTAGTGAACGCTAAGTAGTTCCCCCCTTTTACTACATCTTTAAAGAATGATGATGGCCATGAAACTCGTATATGTTGGTTTTGATTGTAGATCAGGCAGTTTGAATCATTTAGCCGAGGGAGATGTAACCGTATACATGTTTCGGTTTGGTTGATGTAATTTAAAATTTTGACTTTTTATGAAAAATGACTTTATGAACTGATGCCTATGTAGCCAAATTAGTTGAATTTGGATGAATTTTGTTTGATTTGGGTAAACAGTATAGTGGGTGATGAGAAAAATAATATGTTGTGGTATGTGGAGAAATGTTGCTGTTTTGTTGAGTGTTGCATTAGCCTATTGAGAAATTGGTACTCATTTTAGTAGTGTCAGCATTATGGTATTATAGAAAGATCAGGTAGAACAGGAACCAGAAGAAATATGAGTGAAGCTAAATATGCTAATCATTACATTTATTGAGGAACTGAACTTGAGAGATGTTTAAATAGATATTGATCTTGCTCGTTTTCTTTGTAGAAGTTTGTTCATTACATCAAAGTTAAAAACTTTTTAATTTTTCAATGTTTCAACTTTCGGGTGTATTGGTTGTTTTTTTCAAGTAAAAAAGAAAAAGAAGAAAAACTCTCTTTGGGGATGTAGTTGAGTATTTGATAGCTTTATGAGCCTCTTAACAGTGTGTGATAAACTAGGAGAATTTTGGAATAGGTGGTCTGGATCTACTAGTAGTATTTTAATTATGGATGAGTCGGGTAAAAAAACACACGGTATTGATATTTTTGCGAGTCGGGTAGAAAAACACAAGGCATTGATAAACAAGGAAATAAAAATGTTTGATTCTCACTATCCCTGGACATCTCATTGCCATGCATGTGGTTCCCATTCCCATTATCACATTCTCATGTGCCAAACACGGCCTTAAGTGTACTTGTTGGAATAACAATTTCGTTCGGATTTATTTGGTTATTTCTTGCAACATATGTTTTTGTTTCATTTATTTGACATGTAATTTTTTCTCATACAATTAAATAGAAGTGGTAAACAATAATAATAATAATGATAATAATAATAATAATAATTATACTCCTTTATAGTGCACCGCAGACATGCACAAATGGCCTGGGATCCGCGACCTGACTTGGACTCGGCCTGGGTCTGACCTGGTTAAAGCTCGACCTGATCAGGCCTGACTCGGTCAGTAGACTTTAAAAAGATCAAAGTTTTGCACATAATATCTGGCTTGGCCTGGCCTGGCCTGACTTTAAAAATTAATCCGACCTGACCTAGCCTTAAGAACTAATCCGGCCTGGCCTGGGCGAACCAGAAGCCTGGACCGGCATGAGGTCTGGCCTGGTTTACTTAGACACTTAAACAAGCTTGTTGCTGTGAAGTCCTCCCACAATAAATAGTCCAAAGCAAAGAAAAATCCCAACTGCATGCAAAGGTTTTAAAAAAAAAATTAATGCCCCAGATTCAATCGGCCAATCCACTTCTGTCTCCTTAGTCCTTGCTGATTCCTTCAGTCTTTCCCAAGTTGGCAAACAGGCCAATATTATAAGGCAATAAGGTGATATTTGATTGTATCTTAATGTATCTTAATAATCTATCTCTTAATGCATCTTAAAAGTCTATATCTTTGTATTAAAAGATCCTATGAATAGTTTAAATTCATATTTGTATCTCAACTCTTCAGAAATTTTTTTAATACAAAAATATGAATTGTTAAAATATATTAAGAAGTGAATCGTCAAGACGTATTAAGATGTAATAAAGTAACCTAAACTATTAACTCAGCAAGACAGCAAGTCAGCAACTAGCAAGAAAGACAGCAAGTCAGCAACTAGCAAGAAAGCAACAGTCAAAAACTTATAAAATAAAATTTTAAATTCAAACCAAATGCCCAATACCCATTTAAAGCTGTCGGCATTATAAAGTTCTGTATATACTTTGAATCTTTGATGCCTTGATGAGTTGATGGGTTACAAACTAACAACATTTTAAAGGAAAGTACAAAGTTTTTCCTATTCATCTTGATAGTCACATCAAGGACCCTCTAGATTATAAAACTCAATAGTTTGGTGTTCTATTATTATTATTATTGACAATAATTAAGGCATGATGTTAATTAAAATATATACGTGTCAAAATGCCACAAGCAAAAAAAAAAAAAGAAGAAAAAAGTAGTTGAGTTACATATCTATCTCACGTTTTATTAAAACAATAAGAGATAAATTTTATTTCTTTCAACAACAACAAAAAAAAATTTTATTTAAACCTTTTGAACCTAATTTACTAAATTATAAAATTAAATATTAATTTATTAGATTTTAATTATACATGTGAATATTATAACCGTATAAAAGTTTAAATTTCAAACCGCACAATTATGAATATTATAAAGTATAGTTAAATGAGTTATTACAAATTTTTTGTCTTTAAAATTTAAACGAGTTCACATCATTCATAATTTTTAGGATGTGAACTGGGACTTATTTTATGAAACAGAGCATGTACTTTTTAAGTCAATCGTAAAATATGACATAAGAAATTAATATAAACTTCATTTAAACTTTGAAAATAACAAATATGATGTTTTGAGTACGTTTGATTTAATTTATAACTATAATGATTATCTATACTTAAATAAGATATATTCATATTGCTTTTAAATTTTTGTTAATAAATTAACTTAAGAAATCAAAAAATATATACACAATAATAACAAAGGGAGCAAAAAATTCACTTTTGATGTGTTAATATAATTTATAATAGCACAATAAAGAAATAAAAAGGGTAAAGTGAATTGTAACATATTCTAGCTGTGCACATTTACTGACTTGGAGTATTGGACAATCTAATTTCGTAGTTACATGAATAAATGTACTATCACGTGGAATTAATAATGCCCAATTGCTCATATCCAGCCAAAAAAAAAAAAATGGCTAAGGGACAAAGTTTTGAGTTGTCTAGTCTAAAGTCACACCACTGAGTGACATATGACAAGCTGATAGAGGAAAATGAAAGGCTGCTGCTTGCAGCCTGACTATAAACAAGCAGTGAATGTACTTTTTTTTTAAACAAGAGAATATATTTTATTTCTATAAAAATCATTCAATTAACTACAATACATTCACAAATCTCTTTATATTCAATATTTTCTCCATAACTTCAGTCTCCACTCAATATTCTCTTTATTCACAATTCTCACATATCTCTCTATTCAATATTCTGATATTTTCTAATACTTGCAATTTGCAAAGCTTCAATTGTTATTATTATAATTCTCAATTTGTATTATTATTACATTTTTATTATTACAATGGATTCCTTCGACACTCCACAAATACCACAATTTATTCAAAATGATCCGAATATCATTATGCTTGAGTGTCGTTTCGAGTTCGAGTACGGTATTTTCACATCCTATCGGAGAGCAAACCAAATGTACAACGACTGTTTGGGATCATTTCATCAAGGTGTAAGCATCCGAAGGTACTAAAAAGTTTAATGCAAAATATGTAATGCCTTGTTTGGTGTTAAAGGCAATAAACACATTATCCCGACACTACGAATCATGTTTGAAGAAGCATCAATTAACCGCTGAAAGCTCTCAATCACAAATTGATTGTTCCAGGCACGATTGGAGTTGTGATCAAATATTACAAAAGGAATGACAAACCAAGTTAGTGATTGAGAAGGAGCTCTCATTCAATTTTTTTGACGATGTGTGTTGTACCGATTACATTCAGGGCGCATTGCAACCGAAATACAAACAAGTAAATAGAATGATTACTAAACATTATTCAATTTAATTGTATAATAAAGTTAAAAAGAAACTAATTGAATATTTTGACTAATGATGTTTGGTCTGCTGCTCATCAACCTAGAATTAGTTATATTTGTATTATTGCTCACCGGATAGATTCTAAAATGCTTATGCAAAAAAGAATTATAGCATTTGAATTTTTTAAATGACCCAATAATGGTCACACAATATATACTAAAATTATGTCTGCAATTCATACTTTTAAAATTAAAGTTAAAATAATGAGTATTAGTTTAGATAATGCAAGCAATAACACTAGTGTTGTTAACATGTTAAAAAATGATTTGAATCTTGTAATAAATGGTGTATTTTTTCATGTTAGATGTGTATGTCATATAATGAATTTAATTGTTCAATCCGGATTTAATTGCTTACAAGGGACAATACATAATATTTGTGTTATGATTAGTTATGTTTATGGTTCAAATAGAAGAATTCTAAGATTTTAGAAAAATTTGTCATGCAAGAGGTGAAAAATTTAAAAGGGCAAAATTTGATAATAACACTAGATGAAATAGTATATATGATTTGTTTAAAGATGTCTATAATCGTAGAGTTATACTTATGGAGTTTTACAATATACAAATTGATCATGAATTAGCAAACCAAGATTGAGATATACTTGGTCAACTTTTAAAAAATCTTAAAGTTTTTAAAAAATACAAATATTAAGTGGTGTTTATTCTCCTACAATTTATCATGTTTTGTTTTCATGTTTGGAAATAACAAATATGTTTCAAGATTATAAATATGATCTTTTTTGGGCTAACCTTATTTTTTTAATGGAAGAAAAATTTTAAAGACATGCCAATTGTTATTACTTGTGCAGTTACATTAAATCCCATTATAAAATTAGAACGTGTGAAAAGTATTTTAGAAGGTATAGTAGAAAATATAGGTAGTTTAAATATTAATTATATTAATTTAAATTTTAATTTTAATAATACATTTACTGAATTTTATAAATAATATTAATTTGTATATTCTACATCTATACGTGCACCGCCATCTGTCCCTTCATCTTCTAAGTATGCATCAATATTAAAATCACTATATAAGAAACCAAAAACTTCAACACACACAAGTAGTTTAAATGAACTTGATTTATACTGTAGTATTGATTTTAGAAATTTTATGACTGACCAAGAATTTAAAAATTTTAATATACTCGCATTTTGGAAAAAACACAAACACCAATTTTCTACTTTAGCCGTGATGGCCTGTGATATACTAACTATCCAAGTTAGTACCGTAGTTTCAGAATATTTTTTTCTTTATTTGGTAGGGTATTGAATGAAAAAAGAGACAGACATTCAAGATAAATCAGAAGATCTTGAAGTTGGAGCAGGAATTGTCGAAAGTGCACATCCATGAAAATTGAAGATATATTTTTTTGAAGATTGAAGATATATTTTTTTGAAGATTTGAAGATATATTTTTTGAAGATTGAAACTATATTTTTTGAAGATTTAAAGATAAATTTTTTGATGTTTTAAAGACAAATATTTTTTGAAGATTTGAAGACATACTTTAAAAATTTTTGAAGACAAATATTTGTAATCGACTCATTTGTAACCAACTCATTCTTAATTAATGTTTACGTTATACTTTAAAGTTATAATAATTCATCAATGATTCAATAAAGTTAAATTTTATTTATTCATTATTGTAATTTGTAAGTTATAATAAATTAGTTTTAATGAATACATCAATAAATTTAATTACTCATTTTTAATTTCTTGTAAATACATTTAATTAATATATTAGTTAGTTTATTTAATATTTCACATTAAAAATTAGTTGATTAAATTTTAATATTAATATACTAGTTAGTATATTTAAAATTACTAAGTTAGTATTAATTGATTAAATTTTTATTAATATTTTAATATTTTCATAACATAAACATAATTAGATTATTTTATTGCCAAGTAGTACAATATATATATAACTATATTATAATAGGCCATGATTTAATCCAAACTACAAATGACAAATCTTTGTTACATTAATAACGTAATAAGACTAATAAGTAATAAGTACTCCCTCCGTCCCAAATTAATTGCACAATTTTGACCATTTTAAGTTAAATTGACTATTTTTAAAATTAATAATTAAGCATATATAAATATATTTCTAAAATTATAAAAATTGGAATTAGTAATAAATTGTATATATTTTTTTTTGGTTATAATCTTTTCATCTATATTTTTGCAAAAATAGTAAAAAAATTAATTTTAAAAATAGTCAATTTGACTTAAAATGGTCAAAATCGTGCAATTAATTTGGGACGGAGTGATAACAAGTATTCAAGTAATAGCCAAACTGCTTGAGTCCTTTCAATTGGGCGTTGACTAACGTCTAACGCTCTAACATAGTAATATGACAGACTTGGCAGTAGGCAGATGGCCTGACGGCCACATGGGCCACGTCCACATGATGGACCATGAGACTGGGCCTAGGGAGTGGGGGGTTTAGTCCACAAACACGAGCCACGACACACATGCCCAAGTTGGCAAGTCCCAAGCCGAACGGTCTTTAAAAAAACGGACTGGACATGCAGATTATATGGATGAATGATGATGGACCGGACAACATGTACAATTTAAAAAAAAAAAAAAAAAAAAGAGTGTTGGAGAGGACCAAATCAGTCTGACTTGGTCGGCCTGACAGACCCAAGTCGGACCAGACTAGCCTATTGTACAACTCTAGTGCACCGTGCTTAAGTTTGTTGCGAGTATTTTACGTATTTTCACTTTAAATACAATGGAAACACCTCTATGGTGTTTATTTAATTGTGGCATATTTAAATATTTTTCAACATTAATAATACGCTAGTAAAAACTTTTATTTACTTTCTCAAGAATGACAATTGAGTGGTGACTAGAGAATACTATCCAAATAAACTACGCCCATAGTTTTTCACAAGTCAAATTGTTGATAATTATAATTTTTGATTAATTATTATTTCAGTATTAATAAATACATTTAGGGATAACTATTTGAATCGAAACTGAATTAAAACCGGTCAAATCGAATCGAATCGACCGATTTTTAACCGAATCAAAGATTTAATCGATGCGGTTTTAGTGAAAAATAAATAAACCAAAGACAGTTGTGCGATTAATATTTATTATTAAACCAGTGATATATCACACTGCACTGCACTAGAGGCATGAAATAATAGTGCACCGCTTTTGAATTACGCCTTCTTCATCTAAGAAAAAAGAATCATATTTCTTTGTTAATATATTATTTTTATGGAAATCAAGATTTTCAAATGATACATATTAGGATATTAATTCATCTAATGCTAAATTTTAGCAAACAATTTTTTTGTTAAAAAATAATTTGAAAAGTTATATTTAAATATGTGCTATGCAAATCTAGTGTTGGTAAAAAAAGCCAATAATGGACTCTTATATTTTTGGACAAGGTAGTATGAGTGGTATTTTTATTTTTTCATTTTTCTGCTAAAATATAAAATTACCAATAAAAAGATTAGATGGTTTACATATTTGGAGCATTTGAGTTCGACCCGAGCTAGATAGCAGATGTGCGCAATACGTATACCGACCATGGCTGCCGGCAGCTTGGCCTCACCGCCATTTATAAGACGAGCAATTCTGTCATTTGTAGCCATTCGTCCCGTGGACATCATCAAGCAGAAGCTCTCTTACCACAGAACCCTTCCTCATCGTCCGTTCCAAATTCCACTCACTTCTTCAGGTTTGTGTTTACTTTATTCTCTTTCCACTGTAAATAATTACAATGGATTACTTCATGGACTCGACTAATCATTCAAAATTGTTTTTTATTTGAGCTCCTTCTAATTAGAAATTCATTTAAGCAGCGTTTATTTGAATTAATTTGTTGAATTTGAGCTTAAATCGTGAATTCGGGATGTGGAGCTGTAGAATGTGATAGTACTTGTTGCAATATGCTTTAGTATGATTCAATGTGATAATGGCATATACAAGGTACTGTTTCTACTTAGGAAATGACCTAGAACATAAAATTCCTAGAAGTTTCAAGTTTAGTTCTAAATTAGCCGAATCTTGGACCTAATTCTCCTCGATAAATATTGGAAAGTAAAGCACAGCCCACAGTAGGAAATTCGTTATATATAACTAAGGGAGTAATTACCTGTCCTTGAGCAGGGTAAATAAATTATGTATGCCCACAAACCATCTATCACCTTAGAGATTGAGTTATTGAGGAATGAAAGCTTATCTGGTACTGGCGTCTCACTTTATGACTTTACTTAGACTTCATCTAGACCATGGTACTGGCCATTCCTTAAGGAAATCAAAAAATCCCTATGCCATATGTCAATGTGCACAACTATCATGGTTAATGACTTATTATAGTTTCTGATACTCTATGCAACAAGTCTTCAGGTATATGTCACTTGGCACAAGCTACAAGAGGGAATACTGATGTTTTACTCAGAGTAGTGGGAGACAAGGGTGTTATTGAAGATGTGAAACATGTTGTTGAAATGGTAATCAGAGTACTTATGTCCAGATTATCTATACGTTTGTGGTATTTGAGTAAACTGAAAATCATGCCTTTCTTTTTTCCATAGAAAGAAAGAGAAGTCCTGATGACTGATCAAAGTGATTATAAAGCTCTTCTCCAGTTTTTAGTGAGAAGATAGTTCTAACTTATCATTAATCATGGGCACTCTCCAGGCAAAGCGTGCATCTTTAAGGCGAGAAGTTCTCCATACAGATTTTCTGACACCACCTGTATTGAAGGAGTCCATACTAGTATTAGAAAAGTTAGCTGACGTCAAAACAGTTGCTCAGGGAGGATACCCGCAGGTAAAAATAAATAGTTCCTGGTAATTTTGTCTCAAGAATGAGTACTCCATATTTATTTTGATACATCTTTCAAATTCTCTAGGCTGAACGTTGTCGGCTTTCAGTAGGACATCCAGAAGCCTTAACATTTGATCCAGATATTGTCGAAGCATTGAGGTCATTCAAAATTTATGTATGCTATTCTATGCAATGAAGTAGCACTATTTAAATTTAATTTCTGTTTGTTTTTTATTAAATGTTCTTTGTTCTCCAGTATTTCAGGGAATTTTGGGTTTCAGCCTTGCTCTCATGGTGACTTCCTCGGTTCTATTCTTGGCGCGGGAATTTCTAGGGATAAGCTGGGTGATATTATATTACAGGTGTCGATTTATTTCACGTTTGTGTTTCATTGTTCCCCTTAACATAGTAACATGGGAGGAAAGTTTGAGTAAGAATTACAAGTGCTTCAAATCTAGTTTTGAGGAAAAGGCTGAGATTAGTGCCTTTCAATGAATAGACTGAAAAGAAACTTCTTTCAGAATATAATTACCTGATCAGACGTTACTTATCAAAAAGAAAAGAAAGAAAAGAAAAGAAAGAAAGTAAAGAAAACCTGAATAGACTCAACAACTGTATATATAATATATGCACCATATGAGTACGCCTATGAGTATTATATATAGTATATTCTCTTATAATTGAAACCTCTGTCAAGCACATTAAACGTTGGCATGGCCCGACTGCAATGCAACCCTTTTTTGGGATAAACTTGATAGACTCGATTCTCATAGTTTCAGAGAATATTACTTATTTAAATAAGGTCACTCAGATGTCATTTCACTATGGCTTCTGTTGAATTCTCCGATATTCAATTTCATTCAGTACAAAGGTTGGTGATATCCTTATCTGATGTCCAGGGAGAAAAGGGGGCTCATGTTCTTGTTGTTCCAGAATTAGTTGACTTCCTCACATCAGCATTGGACAAGGTAATGATACTTTATTCTAGACATATTACTTTTTGTCTATAAATTACTGTATGGTGAATGCTGTTACTGAAGAACCAACCTTTCTTTTTCCTTCTTACAAGTCATTACTAAAGAATCATCTTTGTTTCTCAGTATTGAATTTAACGGATCTGTATCCTTCCTTTAAGAAACTGAGTTAAAACCTGAACTTATTTTTTTTTTTAAAATGTTCTTCATTAACTTGCACACACCGAACCTGTTGAATCTTATTTCACCTGTCCATATTAATTTCATAATAATAAGGAAGATGATTTAATAATTTACTCTTGTCAAATGATGTTTACTTTTATGATTTAGAAAAATTGGCAGAAAGAGCAGGTCTATTTAACTTGCTTGGTGTTATTTTTCTCAGTGGAAAAGTATCTTAATTAAGAGCTCTTGTAGGAAGCATCAATAGTATACGTATCACAGCTGTTGTGCATAAGAAATATAATATTTTTGGTATACATTTTTTTTGCAGGTTGGGAATGTTCCGGTCACATGTAAAAGGATACCATTGCTTGCTCTTGAATATGAACCACCAAGGTAAGAAGTCATAGCATATAAAACCTTTCATTTTTTTATTGCAATGCATCTTTCAATTTGGTATCAGTGGTAGGCCTCATGTACCTTTATTCTCTTGCAGGACTAAATCCTTCAAAACTGTAGAAGCATCACTAAGGCTCGATGCCATAGCTAGTGCAGGATACAAAATTTCACGATCAAAGCTAGTTGATTTGATCAGGTAGACCTTGTTATGTTTGAGTTTGTTTTCAGTTCATGATTTTTCTATGTTCTATTTGTTTCCTTAATTTTCCTGAGTCGGTATGTATTCTGTCTCTTTGGTTGTTCCTTCAACAATGTCAATTATATCTATTATTCTATTCTGTGATCGGACAATAGATGTAGAAGACATACTTCTAACAAGAGTCCTTGTGGGAAATGTGCTTGGCATTTTATATGAGGTTTGATTTAAACTTTAAGGTTTTGTATCTTAGACTTAGTTGACCCTTTTTGGGACAGTCGCCAAAATGTGGCCCATAAACATTTGAGATTACAAAACTACTTTTAGTCTATGTAGTTGCACCAACTCTATATACAAGTAGTACCAAAAAAAGAAAAGAAGAAAAACTCTATATACGAGTGATAAATACAACACTCGTATACCCAAATCGGTGTAATTACTATATTCACTTATGAATTATCATAAAGTAATATCTGATATATAAATATATTTATGTATATTCTTGTATTTCCTTGGCATGACAGAGTCCCATTTCCATGTTATTACTGCATTCATGTCCTGTTGTTCCTATGCCCACTTCCATGTCCATGCCTCATTGTTTTGTTTTCACTTGTGTATTGAAAGTGTTTTGTGGACACTATATTGAAATTAAGATCATATCTCATTAAAACCTCATTTGAACTACCTGGGGTTGTTTGTATTAGTTTTTCAACATGCTTGTTTTCCTACGGTACACTTATTGTAAATCATGGTTTCTCACAGCAACACTCATACCCTTCCTGCCTTTGCCCTTTTCCTGGGGATTCCCTTTATCCTTGTAGCACTTTCAAGTTGCAGTTTATCATCCTGCAATGTATACTTTGGTCTTTGTTGCTTATGCCAAAATATTTAATTCCTAATTGGTTCAGTCCCTTCCACTGTATTGATAAACAGTGGTGGCGCTGGGGATGAAACATGCCTCTACTCCACTGGATTATAGTTTTGGCTCTTTGCAAATATTACTGCTTGCTTAATAGCATAAATTGTCTTGTATAATTAAACCTTCGTGTCACCTACACCTTTTTTCTTCTTTTTTTCCACATGGTATTCGGATACAGGCCAGTGGATCTTATTCTGCAAGCTTTGGATACAGTTTAATCATCAATCTACTAAATATTAAGTTGATTTTGGTATTAACTAATTTTTTTGTTATTTATATAGGGTATAGTAGTGAATCATTTGCATGTTTTGTTATTTTCTATTAATTCTATTGATCTGATGGAACAAATGGATTTCTTTGTCTCTTTCGTAATAGATTCTTATTTACCATCTCTCTTTCTCCTTAATAGTAACGGGGATGTGCGAGTCAATTGGGCCACTGTGACAAAAAATAACACCACAATCAAGACTGGAGACATGATCTCAGTTAGTGGCAAAGGAAGGCTGAAGGTGAGTTATGAAGCCAATAAAAAATTGTTCTCTTGTACAACTCTTTGACAAACATGCCTTTGCTTACCTCAATCTGCATGAATTCACCTTAACAATCCCAAACACTCGATTTTCCTTGTGTTCAGATAGGAGAAATAAACTCAACGAAGAAGGGAAAGTTTGCAGTTGAGCTAATTCGGTATCTGTAAAGCTTTAGCACAAGGTGACAATATATGACACTATATATATATATATATATATATATATATATATATATATATATATTATATATATATATATATATATGAGCCTCAGCACAAGATGACACTATATATATTTATTTTCTCGGTCGTAAAATCTGTTTCTTCGAGATTTACTGAAATGCCCCTTTAAAGTGGAAGTTCTTTTATTTATTTATATTGTTGTATTTTTACCATTCATGTGAATTTGTTTGTCAATTCTTTTTACATTTTCCCATATCTTGGTATATCTGGTCTTATAAGCACAAGTCTGGAATTGTTGTTCTGGAGATTAGCACATAAAAAAAAATTCATTCTTTGTTCCTTTTTTAGACAATTTTATTAGTTCTTTAACTTCAGTAAATTTAGTGACTTTTCTTTTTTGGAAGATATTTCACCTCCCCCCCCCCCCCTGTTGTATCAATCAACTCAAGCAGTTCATAATCCCAGGTACAATGATACGTGTTAGTTGTTGCACATCTAATTTTGAATAAAGACTTTCTTTTTGTTCCAAAATATATATTATAAATACTTCATATATTCCTTTCAAAATAGGATCAATTTTGACATTTTTATATTAATTTTAGATATTTAAAATTCTAAATTGATATGAATTTATTTAATTTTAGACAATACAATATGAAAGTTATAAACTATCTAAAAGATGCTACTAATTACAAATATTATTATTTTTAAAAGTTAAATAAATCACTTCAATTTTGAAAATTTAAAATAAAAATATCACATTGATATTTTTACAGGTTTGGGCTGCAGTTGGTAGTCGCATGTAATCTTATGTTATTAGTTTACTAGCGAAACTAACACACAATAGCAACTCCATTCTTTCAACCACTTAAAAGGCATTCCCTCTGTCCCAAATTAATTGTTTAATTTTGACTTTTTAAAGTTAAATTGACCATTTTTAAAACTAATCTTTTTACTATTTTTGTTAAAATATAGGTGAAGAGATTATAACCAAAAGAAAGTATATACAATTTATTACTAACTCCAATTTTTATAATTTTAGAAATATATTTATATATGCTTAATTATTAATTTTAAAAATAGTCAATTTGACTTAAAAAAGTCAAAACTGAGCAATTAATTTGGAACGGAGAGAGTAATAATGATTTAAAAGTTTGATAGCCTCGGCGAGGCATCGGCTAATCTATCTATCTATCTCTCTCTATATATATTTGAAGATAATTTGGATTAACATATTTTATCACAATTGAAGAGAATTTAATTATTTTATTACTTAGTGATTAGAAATTATAAATTAATTTTCAAGAAGGAACTTTCCATATTTCTACCTCCACAATTTGAGAGAAATTAATTACATTTATTCGGTTAAAATTACATATAACTTAAGTTATTTCAAGAAGAAACTTTTTACATTCTTCCTCTATGATTCAAGAGAAACTAATTGTAATTATTAGTTACCGTATTATAATACCGTTTGAGTTAACTCATGACCACCCGAGTTAACTCATTCTAATTGATGAGTTAACTTGGTTGGTCATGTATGATTGTTGGTCGAATTTTTATATATATGTATAGATGATAACATTTATCTTGACATAATATAATATGAAAAAAATGTTATATAAGTAATATCTTAGTCAAACTTAACTAATGTTATTTAATACAATGATGCAATTCTACCCTTAGGTTTAAGTTTTTCATTTTAGGATTTTATAAATAAAAAACCATTAATTATAAATTTTATATAGAACTACCTTGTTTTATTAAGTTGCAGTTTGGCTAAGACATACCTTAAATTATCTTTCCTCATATAATATCATTATAAATTACATCTAAATAATAAGTTTAAGCTATTTCTAATGTCTACGATACAATGTAACGTACAAAAAATATAATAAAAATAATACATAGGAGTATAATACATAGGAGTAAACAATTGGAGTGCTAGTTTTGAAAGCAAAAGTTGTTTGAAAATTGGACGTTTTCAGATTGAATAAATAATTGCCATTTTGGAAAAATAATCACCGGATAAACGGTGACCATTTTGAAAAATGATGATGGATAAACCGTTCCCATTTTGGAAAGGGACAAGTGTGATTATAGTTATAATGACACATAAGTATATTTTCATTCCTAAACATGTGTGGTTTTGTTATTCTAATGTGTAATTCAGGTGGTAGAGAACACAAAATTAATATTCTAATTTTTAACACTGTTTTTCTCCTCACTCGTATCAATATTTTTCTTATACTTATCTCTCACTGAATTAAAATATTGTGAATCTATTCGGGAGTTTATGACAAATTCTATGAATACGAAAGGACAAATTATACAAAAAATTGAATGGGAATGAATGTTTGCATAGTACAACTGTCTGATGATTTATGCTTGGTGTGGAGTTTTTTCCAAATGTTTGCCTATAGTAACTTTAGTTCCCCTTATATCCAAATAGCTAAGCCAAAAAAACTCAATCTCGTAATAAATTACTTGGGTAAAAATTATATTTTACCAGCTCAAATTTAAACACAATCAGAATCATGTCTAAAATTCATGTTTTGAGCACTCATTCGAAATGCCATACAAGTACGAAAAATATGACCCTATAAAAAGTGTGTGAAAGTGTTGCAGAGTTTTTGTATACCAAAAGAGAAGACTTAAAATTTTTATTTTTAATTTTCAACTTTATTTTTAATTTTTTTTATAACAAACTCCACATATTGGATCTTTATTTTACCAAATTCCTTACAAAATTTTAAGAGCCTTATATTCTTTTATTAGCAGGGCCGTTCCTGAGTACGGGCGGGAGAGTCGACCACCCTGAGCCCCCGATCAGGAGGGCCCCAAATTATATATATATATATATATATATATATATATATATGAAATTAAAAATATAAATATATAATGATATAGGTATACAAAAGTAATTTTTAAAGCCCAAATTTTTTTTAAGGACTCAACTAGGCCAACTCTAATATAGTGTTGAAGCCCAAACTAAACCAATTAAAAAAAATATGTTAACTTACGCGGTCATGCCTATTACTTTCCTCCCTTTTGGCTTTCCCAAACCCTTGCAGACATATATGAACTTTCAAATTTTTAGTTCTTGTTAGGTATGACGATTTGGCATGACATCTTGGACAAGATTAACTCGGTCAGTAAAGATTTGCAGTCTAAAACCATACGTATTGATGTTGCCATATTAAAATTGAAGGCGCTGGTTTCTTTCTTTGAAATATACAGAGAAAAGGGGTTTACATGTCATGCCCCGAAATCCACTCGCTTGCTTGATCGGACTTCGTGCTGACTTGTACAACCTTATTCATGACATTCATTAACTTAAAGGTAATGTACACAATAAGTTTCTATAAAAACTCGCAATATAATTGATTTAAATCGTATTACAATGCTCAGGTTCTCACTTTCCATTACAAAAGTCATTTCGACTTAATTCTATTACACAGAATGAAGACAATAATAAAATATCTCTTCAACTTTCTCTTTACCCCCAGAATCGTCTGGTAATTCTTCCTTAGCTGAAATTTTTAAAAGATAATTGCAAGAATGCGCATAAGAATGCCCAACAAGTCTAACAGATATATATGAGAAGAGAATCACCTTTTCAAGATATATATACAAAATAAGTTGATACAAGATTTCAACGATTATCAATATAGTAGACTGAGTGGTTCCTAACCCGTGAACTAATGAATTAGTTCCCCGTCTCATCAATACTTCTACCAATGTCTCAATAAATGTGCCTCGATCTATTCGACAATCACACTAAATTGTCCACATTGGTACCTACAATATAGTAAGATCGGTTTCCTAACACATCTTAAACTCCTGCCCATACAAGAGAGTTGTTCAACTCAGATACTAACATAGTTTTCAATTGAAATTCAACAATCACTATCACGTTGCACATAACAGATAACAAACATGTTAATGCACGGGGTGCAAAAGAAACAATACTTGCATAACAATAAACTTGATAAATAAGACACGTTATTGCACGGAGTGCATTTCAACAAATAAGTAGACTTGCCTGAATATGGATAATACGTTTACGCTAATTTTTCGTTCCTCACTCAATCTCCTGAAGTGTAAGCTCTAGAACTTTGATCCTCCAAACTTTTCCTTTCCTTCTCTCAAAATATATGTATAGAGTACTTTTGCTCTTGAATTGCTTGAAAACTAATGCAAATAATGAAAGATGGAGGTTGCTATTTATAGGCCTTGCAAGGTCGGGGTAAAATAGTCTTTTAGGCCTTAAAAATATCTAAAGCATATTCTTGGAATATTCTTGGCATATTCCCTCAAAATATCTTCCAAGCTCGTCAATAAAAATATCTTTCAAGCTCATCAATGAAAATATATACCAAGCTCGACAATGCAGCTTGTAACTGAAAATATCTTCTAAGCTCGACAATGCAGCTTGTAACCGTAAGCACGACAAACCAACTTGTCATCGTAAGTACGACAAAACAGCTTGTCATTACGGATATATCCCTAAGCTCGTCGGTGAAAAAATATTTTAAGCTTGACGTTTTTATTTTTAAGTTCGACGTTTTTCCCGAAAAATATTTTTAGATATAATTTATCGTTATATCATGAAATCACATAATACACAGTTTTGGGTCACTAAATTAACCTCTAACTATATATGATCGTATTTATAAGCCTCATAAATATTCGGGGTATTACATTACATCTACCATGCTTTCTACCACAGCTATTGCACATAGTATGTGAATTGATCCTGTATTTCCTAAGAAACGCCAAATTCGTAGAAAAAAGCAATTTGATGAGAATTCCAGTGATGAGACAACACAATCTGCTGAAGAATGTTTTAGAGTTAATTATTTTCTTGTTCTAGTTGATATGGCTATTACTCAACTGAAGAATAAGTTTTTACAATTGCAAACATTTGAAGATGTTTTTGGATTCTTATATGATCCAAAACATTAAGAATACTGGATGATATCAGATTGAAAGAACGTTGTGTTAATCTTGAAAAGGTTCTGAAACATGACAAATTTTTTGATATTGATTTAAGTGATTTGTTTTCAGAATTGCAAGTGTTACAAGTGACTTTGCCAAGAGAAATAGAGTCAGCCATTGAAATTCTGGAGTTTGTAAAAGATTTGGATTGTTTTCCTAATGTTTCAATTGCTTACAAGGTATTACTAACTATTCCTATGACAGTGGCATCTGCTGAAAGAAGTTTTTCGAAGTTGAAATTGTTGAAAAATTACTTGCGGTCGACTATAACACAAGAAAGGTTAAATGGATTGGCAATCATGTGCATCAAGAAGGATATGTTGGACAAATTTGATTTTGAACATTTGATTGAAGATTTTACCTCTAGGAATACTAAAAGAAAAATCTTTCAATGAATGAATGTATTCTCATATATTTTGTTCTAGTCGAACTATTTTAAGCACCGGAAATGCACTTTTTTGAATATAGCTTGTACATTTTATTTATTTATTTATTTTGTGAAGACAATGTTTAGAAAAAGGTCTCGTTTTCATTTTTCGCCTTGGACCACCAAAATCTAAGGAACGACCCTGTCTATCAGTACAAAAGTAGATGGAGAGAAAAAGGTGCAAGAGGGGAGAGTAATCTGTAATTCTCATACACGCAATTATTTATACATCTTCGAATGTTGATATTATGACTATATTTTAATTTATATTCTAAAAATATAGATGAGTGTTGAAACTTGTGGCTCATAACTGAGAAGTTCACGGAAAAGGCCGAGTGCGGAGCGCAGCTTTGCGACGCACTGGTCCATCAGAACTGAACAGAAGGATTTGGGGGGTGCGGGGGGCTTACAGAGTTACTGTAGGTACGGCGTGGGGCGCGCCATTGCACAGCATCAGAGTGGCGTGCGAAGGCTTTTGAGGTACTCTGCATGGGTAGCGCGGGGCGCGCCGTTGCTGGGCTTGAAACGGCGCGGGGCGCGCCACAGGCGGGTTTCAGGTTCTGAAGGACTAGCGCGAGGCGCGCCAGTGGAAGCCAAGGAACGGCGCGGGGCGCGCCATTCGACGAACTCAGTTTTTTCTATTTGATTTCTGATAGGACGTTATGGGTATTTGAGACATAATGTGAAGTACAGTTAGAATAAGATTAGTAGCTATAAATACTATCTATTGTAACACTCTATGTAACCTAATCAAAGAAAATCAATAAACAACTAGCCGCCCGTGGACGTACCCAAGTTTTAGGGAACCACGTAAATCTCTTTGTTAATTCTATACTGTCGTGTGCTTGTGTGTGATCCTTCTAACTGTAACAATGAGATAAGACTATTTATACTAATTTAATATTATGATGACATTTTAATTTATTGAACTATTTGGTTATTTAATACAATAATAGGAAATTATATAATACTACATTCTTAAGATTATAATTTATCACTAAATAGTCTTAGAAGTGACAAAAACATAATACATGTGTTTAGATTTAGCATGAGATAAAATAGACAGTTGTGGAATTAAATTAATTCAATAATCCTATTTCATATCATTTTTGCAAATAAATATAATCTAATAATATTATATTAGTAGAAATAATCTTAATATATTCATTATTTTTACGAACAAACGTAGACCATCAAATAACTTAAAACTAATCGTCATTGTTTCCTTCTTTTTGTTTCCCATTCCTTTATTCCTCCGATGAGGTGTGATGACCAGAACTTTGGGATTCTGGTTTAGACAATGAAGCTATAAAGTATAAACTAATAGTACTCCCTTCGAAATACAATATTGAATTTGACTTTTTAATATCAATTTGAGATATATTAATTTAACATAAAAATTGTGAGATGTATTTAATTTAAAATTTGAAAATAACAAATCTTACAATTAATAATATTTTTAGGTAGTTTATAGTATATATTAGTTAGTTGTATTGATTAAAATTGAATGAACTAATATAAATTTTGAATTTGAAAGTATTTTAACTTAATTTCAAAAGTCAAAATAACTTTTATAATTTTTTAAGAAGCGAGTATGATTTTGTACAAGTACATAATTCTCAATAACATTTAGAAATTAGTCCATTCTTAAGTTTAATATGAATTGAACCACTAGCATGATTATCTCATAATTTATGCCATCATTTGCTAAAGGGTAAGACTTAGATTATATGCAACTATGACAAGAGAATAAGGTTTTATCACAATCTATTTTTCTTGTTACAAAATTAGGTACTATGGTGGTGTCATGATTTTTCGAAGTTTGTTTGGAATTTGGGTATATACTATATCAGGTCTTCACTAACTATTGCAATAATTTTGATTTAAAACTTATTATTTGTTTGAAAGAATTATTATTTGGACTCTTTCTATCATTATAACTTTTTTTATCATTTGAAATTGATTAAGTTTTAATATATTTTAACTTTTTAGACTCTTTTTTTTAAAAAAAAAATTCTATGAAAAGTAAGCTGTTGATTAACGATAAAAACTTCTAGTAAACTCTATGTCAAATAAGTTTCAGGCAAGTTTTATTCGGAGAAAACTGTTATTTATGAAATTTTTGTATCATTCAAGAAATAAAGGAGATTATTAAATAATATCCCATTGACTTTTTGTATAAAGTATACAAGCACCAACATTCATTACTAAAAGAATTTCAGGAAGTAATTGGAATTCATATACACAAATTTATATAATGCAATTAATCTCGGTATTTTAGTAGTATGTCCACCATGCAAAAATTGTGATTGAGTTGTTGAACTTTCATTCTAAGCATTTTGCATTGCATTAATAGATTTTCTTCCACCGTGACTCAGTTTTAATTTCTTGAAATTAGTATTTAACACTAATCCCCGGTCGTATATAGAAAATTTTCAATTGCCTTGGAATTTGACTAAAACTGTTAAATTCATGAGAGGAAAACTTAATCAATCAATTGATTATATATCATCGAAGAGACAAATTAACTTGATTGGTTTTTCATATAATTAGAAACTTTATATTAAAATCTTTGACTTGGTTGGTCATCCCCATATAATTATAAACTTTATTACTATAGTTAAAAGATTAATTTGGTTGTTACAACTATTTGTATTTGTATTTCAAACAAATTTTTAATTTAAATTATCAAGATTTATATATATTTTGTTACTTACTTCAACAAAAATTTAATAATATCATAACTATTCTCTTAGAGTCCTAACCGAATAAACTAATATATATTTTTAATATGTTTCGAAAAAAAGGTTCATTTTTAATTAGAATTATAAAGTAGGGATACAAGTTACTAATTACAAGTTTTGTTGTTTTTAAAAGTTAAATGAATTACTTTAATTTTGAAATTTTCTTACATTGATATTTTTGGAGGTTGCTTGCAAGTTTAAAGCCTTTGATTTAGTTAAAGTGTTAGGCCTGCAGTTGGAACTCGCATATAATAACAACTCCATTGTTTCAACAACTTAATGGGTAAAAATGGTTTATGATAACATTTATCTGGACATAACATTCTGTGTATAAGAGTAACATCAGTATTTGTATGTATATTTTCTTTTCTCCTAAATAATAATGAAAATATAAAATAGGATTCAGTTAATATTTTATCTAATTTAAGTGTTGTGGGTATGAGTAATCCTCTTAATATTATTTGATGAGAGGTTTTATATGATAAAAGTATTAGTGGGTTTGGCCAATTTAATTAATTCAATTTAAGTTAGAAGGTGTATATAGTTTTAATCAGGAAAAAAAATATTACGGTTGTTTTATTTTTCCTTAACTGAGAGGGAGAAGGAGAAGGAGAAAGTTAAAAACACGGTGGATGATTGATATGGAAGACTAATTAAGATAGAGTTCTTGAGTTAAGGTAAGAATATTTATTGTTCATGTCTTTGTTTATTCGTTTCATTTATTCAATCCTAAAATTCTATTCATTTATACTTCTAAATTATGATTTTATGAATCATCAATTGGGGTTCTTGAGAAATATGATTTGGAGATGAATTTGGGATATTTCGACTAACTAAGGTACATATATTCGCTTCCTTAAATTTTAAAATAGTATGAAAAATTAGATTTCAAGAACTCTAATTTAGTCTCAAGAAACACTTAAATAAGATTTAAAATCATCAAGTTATTAATATTTAAAAATACGAATTTGTTACAAAAAATCTGCTACGCTAATTTCAGATCAATTTTGAAAACATTCAATTTTGATGTACTAAACAATAAAATTAGCGAAACTTTAAAGAATAAACGTTCTAGAGGATTTCAAGAGTTTTCCATATTATTAAGCATCAAAATGAATTTTATACGAATTTAATAAGATCCTGGTCAGATTTTCGTCGGCGAAGATCTGTACCTTAATTAGTCAAAATATCCCAAATTTATTTAATAAATATTTTTACCTTAACTCAAGAACTCTATCTTAATTAGTCTTCTATATCAATTAAAAGAAAATGTACATAAAAATACGGGATGTTACAATAAGTGTGGCATCCTTATGATAGCCAACAGGTTGAGTTGTACTCCCTCCATTTTAATATGAGAATGCATTTTATTTTTTGATTTTTTTATGGTGCTTAAAATGGAGAGTCCTCCCTCTTAAAGTAAATACAATGAAATAAATTAGAAAATTTTATAGAAGTGGATATCGACGACAATAAAATATACTCTATCCGTTTCATATTATTTAATTATTATTAACTTTTTAAAATGAACTTAAGAGATTTTAAAACTCAAAATTAATATAGATACTTTTAATTTTAATTAATATAATAATGAATATTGTAAACTTTCTAAAAAGTAATACTCATTGTAAGTTTTATTGTCTCGTAATTTTTAATAAGTCATCTTAATTTTGAAAATGTCTTAAATTAACTTTCAAAAGTCAATAGTTGTCATATAATTTAGAACGGAGGAAGTATTATATTATTGTCTTGGTATTTTTGTATAATCTAATATATCATTTTAAAATACACAAAATATAATAAAAATAATATATATGAATTGGAAGACTAATTGTGATTGTAGAAGTTGATAATTAGATTTTGGAATTAGAAAATTGGACGTTTTGTTTAATAATCTATTTCAAGCTTGTTCTAATTTTTTGTACAACTCTTTTTGCTACCCATGTCAATATTTTCGTTCTCCTTCTCTCTGTCATTGAATTAAAATCATGACAATATGAATTAATGAATAAAGGTATAAATGATAAGTATAAAAAATTAGAGTTGGATAAATCTTTATATCTTACAAACATAGTGTTGTTTTTTGGCTCACATTTTGGTTGGTTAATGGGAATGCACACCACATTGTCAAATAAAGGGCACGGTAGGTAGCACACATCTTGGTTAGGTAGCACAACTTATTTGAACTTGGGCAGCCATAAAATGAGGAGCTTGTCTCCTTTGTTGCACTATAAAAGGGCACCCACCCTCACAACTAAAACACACCATTAGTTGCTAAGCTTTAGAGAGAGAAAGCTCAAGAAGAACATTAGAGAGAGATAGTGAGGTAGAGAGAAAATAAACAGTTAGTTTATTTCTCAGTTGAGAGTTTGTATTCTCCATTTTATTTTCATAGTGGATTTCTGAGATCTCTCCCCGTGGTTTTTCCCAGTTGGGTTTCCACGTAAAATTCTTGTGTTATTATTTTATATTTCATACAGTAGTGTGCTTGTATTTATCTTAGTGTATTTGTGAAGGCCTGATTTCTCAACAATTGGTATCAGAGCTTTTGGTTCACACCGTTGGTGTCTAGGAAAGTGGTTCCAAAGGCAGTGCCTTTAAGAAAGGTGGTTACTTAATTAGTCACCGTTGCAAAAGCACGGAGAGACTCCCGCCGGACTTACACTTACTTGGCCAACTGGTACGATCCGTTTAGAGAAATCTCGTAGGTCACAAATACGAAGATGACAAGCATGAGTATGAGGTACGAGGTTGAACCATTTGACGGAAAGTCAAATTTCAGTATTTGGCAGTGTACAGTCAGAGATGTATTGGCTCAACAGGGATTGACAATTGCACTAGAAGGAAAAGAGAAGAAACCAGCGGATATGACAGATGAAAAATGGACGGAACTTGAAGCAAAGGCTGTGGCAATAATCAGATTGAGTTTGGCACCACAGATCAAATATCAGGTTTTGACAGACACCTCTCCGAAGGACTTGTGGGAGAAACTTGAGAAAGTTTACAAGTCGAAGTCTCTGTCAAATCGATTATATTTGAAGAAGGAATTGTACCGGCTTCGGATGGACGAAGGGTCAGATTTGACCAATCATATTAATGAGTTTAATAGATTGGTGACCCAACTTACCAGTATCGATGTAAAGCTGGACGAAGAAGATAAAGCCTTATTGCTTCTTGTCTCTCTACCAGACTCATACTCAACTCTCCAAACTACTCTCCTTGTAGGGAAGGAAAAGCTTGCAGTTGACGATGTGATGTCAGCAGTGTTGGACCAAGATAAGTTCAGGGGCACTACTTCCAGAGATCAAGGAGATAGTCTTCTTGTATTTTCAGATGGGCGTGGCAGGGGTCCTAATCGGAAGAATTCCGGCAAGGAACGAGGAAGGTCTCAGTCGAGACCAGGCAAGAAGGATAAATCTCAAGTTGAGTGTTATCATTGCCACGAGAAAGGCCACTATAAAAATCAGTGTCCATTGTCGAAGAAAGAAAACAAGAAGAAAGGTAAGCAGATTGAAAATTCTGCTAATGTTGTTGAGCAAGCGGATGTGTGCAGCGACGGAGAGTTGTACACAGTGACAGAAAATGAAGCTTCACAAGATGATCTCTTATCTGTTAGAGACAGTAACAACCTTATAGATTGGTACATGGATTCCGGTTGTTCTTTTCATATGTCCCCTCACAGGGATTGGTTTGATACTTTTACATCCTGCAATGGTGGTACAATTTTATTGGGTAACAATGCAGTCTGCAAAATTACTGGAATAGGCACCATCAAAGTTAAAATGTTTGACGGGGTTGTCAGAACATTGGGCGATGTAAGGTATATTCCAGAATTGAAGAAGAATTTACTATCAGTTGGAGTACTTGACTCTATGGGTTGTAATATCTCAGTCAGAGATGGTGTCATCAAAATTACCAAGGGTTCGATGGTAATTATGAAGGGCCAAAAGAAGGGCACCCTCTACAGGTTGATAGGGGACACAGTTACTGGTGGAGCAGCAATTTCTGTGCAGGATAATTCTAGCAGTGATAGCACAGAATTATGGCACATGCGACTTGGTCATTTGAGTGAAGGTGGAATGAAAGAACTTCACAAAAGGCAGTTGCTGAAAGGTGTCAAAACGTGCAGTTTGGAATTTTGCAAGTTTTGCGTGTACGGCAAACAACGAAGGGTAAGCTTCAAGGCAGGAGCGCACACCAGTAAGAATGTACTTGATTATGTACATTCAGATATGTGGGGGCCGATCAAGCATACTTCAATGGGTGGAGCTCATTATTTTGTCAGCTTTATAGATGACTACTCCAGAAAGGTGTGGGTTTATTTTATGAAGCAGAAATCTGAGGTTTTCAAAATATTTAAGCAATGGAAAGCTAAAGTAGAAAACCAAACCGGAAAGAAGTTGAAGTATTTCAGATAAGATAATGGCACGGAATACAGGGACAGGTCATTCCTACAGTTCTGCCAGGATGAAGGTATCACCAGGCACTTCTCAGTTAAAAGAACTCCAGAGCAAAATGGGATTGCAGAGAGGATGAACAGAACTCTGTTGGAACGCGCCAGATGTATGAGGTTGAATGCGGGTTTGCCCAAAAGTTTCTGGGCTGAGGCACTCAACACAGCCTGTTATCTGATAAATCGATCTCCTTCAGCTGGAATTGATCACAAAATTCCCGAGGAGGTATGGAGAGGGAAACCAGTTGATTTTTCTGTGATGAAAATTTTTGGTTGTCCAGCTTATGTTCATCTACCGGTCGAAGAGCGACAGTCCAAACTTGATCCAAGGTCAAAGTAGTGTATTTTCCTTGGATATGAAGATGGAGTCAAGGGATACCGGTTATGGGATCCAGTTTCCAAGAAGAAGGTTGTCAGCAGAGATGTGGTGTTCAATGAGAAACACATGTTGAACAAATCCGAGAATGAAGAATCTGCAGCAAGTGAGTTACAGACACACCCAGTTGAGGTGGAGCTTCCCGAAAAGACAAAAGAATCTGAAGAGATTGAAGATAATCATCCCTTAGATCCCCAAGAGAGGTCCTATAATCTTGTTAGAGATCGGGAAAGGTGAGTCAGCAAACCAGTGCAGAGATATGGGTTTGAAGACATGGTTGCCTTTGCCTTAATTGTTGGTAGTGGAGATCCAACTAGCTATCAGGATGCTATTCAGTTTGAGGAAAATGATAAATGGGCGATAGCAATGTCAGAAGAGATGGAGTCTTTACAGAAGAACCAGACTTGGGAGTTAGTTCAACTTCCAAAAGGATCAAAGGCTATAGGATGCAAGTGGGTGTTCAGGAAAAAGGAAGCTCAGTCTGATAAAGAAGGTGAAAGATTCAAGGCCAGGTTGGTGGCAAAGGGATTTTCTCAGAGAGAGGGAATCGACTACAATGAGATCTTCTCACCAGTTGTGAAACACACATCGATTCGGTTGATCTTATCTATTGTAGCATCACAGGATATGGAGTTAGAGCAGCTTGATGTGAAAACAGCTTTCCTTCATGGTGATTTAGAAGAAAAGATCTACATGAAGCAACCAGAGGGGTTTATTGAACCAGGAAAAGAGAGCTTAGTTTGTAGCTTGAAAAAGTCTCTCTATGGTTTGAAGCAGTCCCCGAGACAGTGGTACATGCAGTTTGACAGCTTTATGGTAGCTCATGGTTACTCTCGTTCGGAGTATGATCCATGTGTGTATTTCAGATCGCTTGATGATGGCTCTCTAGTATTGCTGACGCTATATGTTGATGACATGTTGATAGCAGCAAAGAGGATGTCAGATGTTCTTCAGTTGAAGAAATTGTTAAGTAGTGAATTTGACATGAAGGATCTTGGATCAGCAAAGAAGATCCTAGGTATGGAAATTCACAGGGATCGTCAGGCAGGAAAACTGTGGTTAACTCAGAAAGGATATGTGCAGAAGGTCTTGGAGAGGTTTAACATGCATAATGCTAAACCAGTTAGCACTCCGTTGGCAGCACATTTCAGATTATCTTCACAGTTAAGCCCACAGACAGAGGATGAGGTGAAGTATATGTCCAAAGTACCGTATGCAAATGCGGTGGGTTGTCTCATATACGCCATGGTATGTACAAGGCCAGATATCTCACATGCAGTCAGTGTGGTTAGCAGGTATATGGCAAATCCAGGAAAAGAGCATTGGAATGCTGTCAAATGGATTTTCCGTTATCTTGCAGGTACAACCAATTACGGTCTTATGTTTGATCGTAATATCGCACAGAGTGAGGTTACAGGGTTTGTTGATTCGGATTATGCTGGAAACCTAGATTCAAGAAGATCTACGACAGGGTTAGTATACACCTTTTGTGGAGGATGTATATGTTGGAGGTCAGTGTTGCAGTCTACGACAGCATTATCAACAACAAAGGCTGAGTATATGGCGTTGACAGAGGCAAGTAAAGAGGCTTTGTGGCTAAAGGGACTAGTTCAAGAACTAGGTTTCAAGCAGGGCAGTATCCAGATACAGTGTGATAGTCAAAGTGCTATTCATTTAGCGAAGAACCAGGTGTTCCATGCCAGGACCAAACATATAGATGTTCGGTATCACAAGATTCGTGAATGGCTGAACAGTGGTGACATTGCAGTTCGTAAAGTTCACACAAAGGAGAATGCCGCAGATATGCTTACAAAGTCGGTGACATCAGAAAAGTTCAAGCATTGCTTAGACTTAATTCACTTCGTCGAATGCTGAGTTCGTGGTGGAGTATCCAGGGAGAGGGATACATTCATAGACACGAAGAAGTTCATAATATGTTGTATTTGGAGAATATGAGCCAAGGTGGAGATTGTTGTTTTTTGGCTCACATTTTGGTTGGTTAGTGGGAATGCACACCACATTGTCAAATAAAGGGCACGGTAGGTAGCACACATCTTGGTTAGGTAGCACAACTTATTTGAACTTGGGCAGCCATAAAATGAGGAGCTTGTCTCCTTTGTTGCACTATAAAAGGGCACCCACCCTCACAACTAAAACACACCATTAGTTGCTAAGCTTTAGAGAGAGAAAGCTCAAGAAGAGCATTAGAGAGAGATAGTGAGGTAGAGAGAAAATAAACAGTTATTTTATTTCTCAGTTGAGAGTTTGTATTCTCCATTTTATTTTCATAGTGGATTTCTGAGATCTCTCCCCGTGGTTTTTCCCAGTTGGGTTTCCACGTAAAATTCTTGTGTTATTATTTTATATTTCATACAGTAGTGTGCTTGTATTTATCTTAGTGTATTTGTGAAGGCCTGATTTCTCAACACATAGGGATGGTTTACTGCTTGATTTGTGGAGTTCTTCAGAATCTTTGCCTATACTAATTTTAGTTCCCTCCTATATCCAAATAGCTAAACCAAAAAAACTCAAAACTCATAATAAATTTCATATCCTTTAATATTATTTGTTGAAAAGAGTATACTCAAATTTAAACCTAATAAGATTCACATGCATGTCTAAAATTCATGTTTTGAGCCTCATTTGAAATCCTATACGAGTATGAAAAATATGGTCACATAAAAAGTGTATGAAAGTGTTGCAGAGCTTTTGTACGACTAATTTTTTGTGTACCAAAAGGGAATTCTTAGAAGTTTTTTTTTCGATAACAAAATCTAGAGGGTTGGATCTTTATTTTACTAAAATTCCTTTATTTTTTTTAAGAGTGTTATATTCTTTGCCCTATTAGTACAAAAATAGATGGAAGAGAAAGGGTTCAAGAGAGGAGAGTAATCTGTAGTTTTTATACACACTGTTTATACAACCGAGAATGTTGGATAATCTCTCCCTTCCCTATAGAAAATCAAGGAAGAAATTGCATTTCTCTCCTTTTCTTCCCTTTTTGAGTTGACACTTGTAATAATCATACAACATATTGCACTAAATTTAACACCATCACTATGCTTGTTTGTAAAAATATGAATGAGATGAGATTGTTAGTACTAATTTAATATTATGTCGGACTGTTTTATTTTATGATTATGTTTTTAAATTTAATTTATTGGACTATTTGATTTCATTTATGATGTTATTTAATATGTTTAAAGGAAATTATTTCCCACTTGAAATTATAATTTATTATCAAATGGTCTTAAAAAAAACAAACATAATCTATGGAATTAAATAAAAGATTAATCATGAGATAAAATAGACCGTTGTGGTACTATTAAATTATTACAGTCAGGGATGGAGGGAGTATAGGGCCTCGGGGCGTGGCTACCCTGAAATTTTGAATTTTTTTTAAGCCTATAAAATTTTGGAAAAACTATAAGCTTATAATTTTTTGACATTTTTACTTTAGGTCTCTCAAGATTTTTAAGAAAATAGAATATATATTGATACGTTTCCCAATAATTATAAGAACGAACTTTTATTCTAACTATAAAAGTTATTTATATTGATTTAAGTTAATTTGAAATATAGACAAATTTATAAATTTATCGCTCCTCATTTTTTGGTTCTCATTATACGAACAAATTTTACAATTTCTCTTCACTCTATTTTGTGTACTATAAAAGGTGCATATGTACAACATACAAAAAAAAAAAAAAATAAAATAAAATCTTATCTCAACCAGTGAGTATAAAAGTATCAATAAAATTTGGACCAAGGACGATGCTCTCAAACTTCACTAAATTATTCATAACCTTACAGTATTATGTCTCGGCTCCCCCTCAAAAAAAAATTCTAGTTTCGTTCTTGAGTACAATAATCCTATTCCACATCATTTTTTTTTGGTAAATAAATATAATTTAATAATATTAAATTAATACAAATAATCTCATTACATCAATCATTTTTACAAGCAAAATAGACCATGTACAAATAACTCAAAGTCAAGACTAATTGTCGTTGTTTCCTTCTTCTTGTTTCCACGTTCCTTTATTTCCCCCCGATTAAGTGTGATGCACTGATAACCATAACTTTGGAATTTTAGTTTAGACGATTTCGAAATAAAATATTGTTGGAATTAAATCTAAAATATATAATAATGAGATTTTACAAATTTTTTACATAAAATTGAATTAGAATAAGAAAAGATATTACTATCATATTTATCCACCAAATAATTGATTATCTTAATATATTTGTCACGAAAATATTATTCAATATTAAATAATAAAATATTAATTAATGCTTGGGTTGAGACATAAATTAAGTCACTCTCCTTAAGACGATTTGTATCTCCTCTTAGATTATAATCGATGCAGAAAGATATTGACACACAGTGCCTCCAACATATAACAGCCCAACCAACACACCAACACCGTAGATTCTCTCTAATCCGCACAACACTATTCTTAGCTCACTTGTAAGTATAGAAAAAGAATATAAACATAAAGAAAATCATTAGTCTTTTATCATTTTTTAACTTCTTGTATTTTTCATTCTTTTTTCCACCATACTAGATTACATGTAAAGGGCATCTATTTATATGTGTATGAAATTAAAATTACCATTATGAAAACTTTTGTAACTCATGTTCCATAATAATACACCTGATAAAGTACTGTAATAATTTACACTTGAGAAGAGTTATGGACGAATAAAAAGATTTATAAACATGACTTATAACGGTCCAACAAAGAGAAAAAATAGTTATAAAGTAATAAGAATGAATATAAAAATTATTAATTTTATTAAAATATCCAACAAATATTGAATTGACTTTTTAATGTCAATTTGAGATATAATTAAAATTTTGTGATTTATTTAAATTTTAAAAATAATAAATTTTATAATTAGTAATATCTTTAGGTATTTTATAGTATATATAACTGTATTGATTAAAACTGAATGAACTTATACAAATTTTGAATTTGAAAGCATTCTAACTTAATTTCAAAAGTCAAAATAACTCTTATATTTTTAAAGCGAGTATGATTTTGTACAAGTACACAATTCCCAATAATATTTAGAAATTAGTCCATTCTTAAGTTTAATCATGAATTGAACCAGTAGCATGATTATCTCATAACTTATGCCATCGTTTGCTATCTTTAATAGGGTAAGACTTATATGGTGCTATGACAAGAGAAAAAGGTTTTATCACAATCTATTTTTCTTGTTGCAAAATTGAGTACTATGTTTTCAAGGTGTTTGTATGGAATTAAATTAGATAAATAATATGTCATAGTGGTGGCATATTTTTGCGAGGTTTGATTGTATTTTATGTATTTATAACGTTCACTAACTATTTCAACAGATATAAAATTTGTTATTTGTTTGAAATAATTATCATTTCAATTTTTTCTACTATTATAATTTTTTCATCATTCGATATGTATTAAAATAGTATGCAAAAACAATTTAAAGTCTGGCCAGGAGATCTTGGCTAATGTACTCCATATACTTAATGACGCCAACCTTTTTTTTTTTTTTGGACAATATAGTCTACATATGTATTAAAATAGTATGCAAAAACAATTTAATACTCCTTCCGTTTCAAAATTAGAAATACATTTTGATTTTTTAAAGTCAATTTGTGAAATCTTAAAATTCAAAATTAATATGAAGTTATTTAGTTTTAATACAAATTAACAAATATAACAATTATAAACTAACTATAACCTAATTATCATCTTTGTTGTTTTCAAAACTTAAGCAAAATTATATCAATTTTGAATTTTAGAATCTTACAAATTAATTTAAAAAGTTAATGTATCTCTAATTTTGAAACGGAAGTAGTATAGTTCAATGCATTGAACTTTTTTGCATGAATAGATTTTCTTTCACCATGACTCCAAGGGCCTGACTCCTTAGAGGTTAACTGGTACCAAAATTATGAATTTTTTTTTCTTGAAAGTTATTCCACGAGTGTTTTGGGACGGAAACCTACCTAGTGAGAGCTTTTGGACATATGTTCCTATTGCTTTGGAATCTAAACCTACAAGGGTGGACAAAGTTGGGTAATAAGGGAAGAGAAGGTTCTCATTCGGGTAGATATTAATGCCTCCATTTTTATAACAATAATGTTTTAATAACCAAAGAATAGTTACAAAAATAAGATATAACATAATTTGTCTAATTGTGATTGGTTATAATCATTGGACATACTCTTGTACGATAGAACATTAATTAATTACAATTTAACATATTATTTTATATTTATCTTTCTATAACCACATTTTGTCACTTCCTTGACATTATCACCAGTTTTGTTTTGTGTTCTTCGGATCTTGCATGCCCCCGAAAGAAATAAGTGCAAAACCAATTCCCGGCCGTACAGAAAATTTTCAATTGCCTAAAATTTGAATATTTTATGTATGGCCGAACACTGTAAAATTTAGGAGATTACAGTAAAAAAATTTAAAACGGTACAAGGGAAACTTAATCAATCAATTGATTATATATATATATTTTGGTTGTTGCAACTGTTTGTATTGGTATTTCAATTTTTTTTTAAATTTAAATTATCAATAGAACATAAATCTTATTTTATATATATATATATATATATAATATATATATAAAATTTGTTTACTTAATTCAACAAAAATTTAATAATATCATTATTATTATCTTAGAGTCCTAACTGAATAAATTACTAATATATGAAAAAATTTACGTATACCATCAACAATAAAAATGATGCAACTGTTCACTCAATGGATATCTTTCTTCGATCCCCATTTATATACTTATGTACTTGGAACAAAATCTGTTTTATGGGGGAACAATGAACAAGACAGAAAGCAATACATAAATGTCATTCCGTTATGTTAACATAAAATAAAAATTCTAACAATAGAGTAATTGTCTTAAAACCTCCATTGATACTGAACTAACATTCAAAATTTATCCGGTGATGTATTTAGTTTACTCAGTATTCAAATAAATTTAATAAAAAATTTTGGAAAATATAAAATCATATTTATTAATTATTTAAGTCGAGAACTACCTCTAGAAATTGCATTTCATGCATACAAATTTATACTCGACCAAATTGCATGTATTGATTGCAATCTTGGTGTTAGCAGTAGAGTTTTCATTCAAGAATGGTGAAAAATGTTGGAATGTGAAAAGTATGAGTTTATATTAGATGTGCATTAAGAAACAGTAAAGTGATTTGAAGAAAGCTCAAAGTACAACTTAGAAACTAATTAGGTGTCAAAGGATGCAATTAATTAATAACGAGAACGTTACATTAGCACAATATTGTCTACATTGTATTAAGAACAAAAATGTATGCGAAAACAATTGAATATACCTGCATAGAAATCAAGCAGCTAAAATTATATCACTCCGTCCCAAATTAATTACATTTCTAGGACTTTTTAAAGTCAAATTGACTATTTTTAAACTATTTTTTTTTACTATTTTTGCTAACATATAGGTGAAGATATTATAACCAAAAGAAAGTATATACAATTTATTACTAATTTTAATTTTTATAATTTTAGAAATATATTTATATATGCTTAATTATTAATTTTAAAAATAGTCAATTTGACTTAAAAAAGTCCTAGAAAAGCAATTAATTTGGGACGGAGGGAGTATATTATTTCTATCCCGACAAATATTGCAAACAACAACGGCCATCAAAGGCAACCTAATACAATATTCCATCCGTTCCAAAATTAGAGATATAATTTGATTTTTGAGATTAAACGATAACATATTAAACTTTAAAATTGGTATAACTCATCAAAGTTTAGAATAAAATAATTTTTTTGATTTACAGTTTTTGTTATATACTATACAATTATAATAATTATATCAATTAAAATTAAATACATTCAAATCAATTTGAAGTTTAATATGTTATCGTTTGACCTCAAAAGTCAAATTTTATTTTTAATTAATTTTAGAACGGAGGGAGGGATTGACATATGATAAGTTGAAAGACAATTTCCTGGATTTTAAGCAACGCGTATATTAATCCAATCTTTAGTTTGAGGTGGCAGTTTGAGATTTGGGGATTGACATTATTTTGTTACATATACATTATCCTGTCAGCATATTTGTGAATTTACTCTCGACTGGTTAATGTTCCATCTTTTAATCGTTATTTTGCTTTTGTTTTATGTATGTATAATTATGCTTTTCACTTATGGAATGAAGGTTTTAGTAATTATCAAAAAAAAAAAAATCATTTTTACTGAACTATGGTCGTCTATATGGACCTTCCAGGCAATTCAAGGTTCTATTTACTCCCTCTCGTTTCATAAACTAGTTATATTTATAGAAATTTAAAATTTAAAAATATATTTTTCTTTTATATTTATTCTTAAATGTAATGATTATTTAATTTAATATTAGTGACATAATAGCGAAATAGTATTGTTAAAGTTGAGGATATTATTCTATTTTATACTAGCACTAATAAAAAAAAGAGACTATTTTTGTGGAACAAAATTTACTTACAAATCAAAAAGTATTGTGATTTTTGTTACTTGACACACTACCTATTTTATTAAAAGTGATAATTACCTTGTTTGAGCTATGTCACCTTTAATTGCTTTTCTCTTTCCAACCTTTTATCCAAATAACAACTCCATTGTTCCAAAATGGCTTATGATAACACCAATCTGGACATAATATAATATCATTATTAATTAAGATCTTTCCAATGTATATAAATTTGAAAATTGGACGTTTTGATAGCAAAAGTTGTTAATTAGATTTTTGGAATTTCAAAAGAATGATTTCAGATCGAGCTCTTTTATGCGGACATGATAATTGGACATGAACTGTTTACAATTTTAGTTATTTGTATTTTGATCTCTCATTTTTTATAATGAAAATCAAAATACAAATAGGTGAAAATGCAAAGAACTCATATCTAATTATCAGGTCCGCGTATAATTTTTGTTTCAGATCGAATAAAGGAGGCCCATTGTTGTGCCATTTTGGAAAAATAATCACGGAATAAATAGTGTATAGTGATAAATAACTATATTTTCATTCATATACATGTGGCATTTTGTTATTCTAATGTGTAATTCAGGTAGTGGAGAACAAAAAATCAATGTTTTAATTGGTAAAATACAATTCTTTCTTCATTCATATCATTTTCCTTATCCTCGTCTCTCACTAAATTAAAATATAATAAATCTATCCTTGAGTTCATGACAAAATGAGACAAATTATATAAAAGAATTAGAGAGGAATGGAAGTGTGTGTAATAGTTTAGTGCTTGGTACGGGATTGTTGTGAAATGTTGGTATATAGTAAATTTAGTTCCCTCCCATATCCAAATAGCTAAGCCAAAAAACACTCAAACTCGTAATAAATTTCATATCCTTATACTTCTTTAAATGATTATAATTTACCTGTTATCAGTTCAAATTTAAACACAACATTCATGTTTTGAGCACTCATTCGAAATGCTATACAAGTATGAAAAATATGACCCCGTAAAAAGTGTGTGAAAAGTGTTGCAGAGTTTTTGTATGACTAATTTCTTGTGTAGCAAAAGGGAGACTTAGGAGTTATTTATTTATTTTTTTTCTTTTTTCTTTTTTATTATAACAAACTCCACATGTTGGATCTTTATTTTACTAAATTCCTTAATTTTTTCTAAGAGCCTTATATTTTTCTTTGCCCCTACTGGTACAAAATTAGATGGAAATGGAAATTGGATGAACACCCATAACAAACACAACCTGGAAAACTGCTACATAGTGAAAAATCTCCTTCTGAACAACTTCCATTCCTACTCATTTCTGCACAATAAGAAATATGAAAAACAAGTCTATTGCTTAGAAATACAACTCGATTATCTATACCTGCAGCAGCCCACCATTCACTTGCACTTATAATTGCTTTATTAGCAATCACCCTCCAACACACATACTCACCTTTACACACTGTCTTGTTCCTTTGTAGCCATATATTCCATACGATTGCAGCACATAACACATTAAGCTTTTTGTAAATATTTTTATTGCAGCACCTCCATTGCCCAAGTGCTGAATTCATTGAATTATAGTATACCCATGTAATTCCCACTCATTTAAGTACATAACACCAAACTAACCAAACCCATTTGCATTGTAGTAGTACATGACCCATGATTTCTCCCCTATAATGATACCAACAACATACATTTGTCTGCCCCTCCTCTAATATTGCTCGATTGAACATGACATCATTCACTGGCAATGCATCATAACAAACTAACCATAAGAACACCTGCACTTTAGATGGTCTCCCTTTAATCCATGCTTTGTGTCCTTTCCCTGCACTTAATTCATCATCTCCTTGGTCTATAATTTTGTAGACACTTTTTCACTAGAAAAAAAACCCTTTTTCATCTCCTTTCCACAATAATTTGTCATCTATCTCTCTGTGTAAAGTAACATGCCCAATAAATTATTTTAGATCTTCTAGTTGCTCCACTTCCCATTGTCTTAGTTTTCTCTTAACAAGTATATTCCACTCCACTTCCTCATCGTTAATTTCCTTCCAGAAATTAGTCACATAAGCTTCTTTGTTACATGCTAAAAAGAAAATCTTTTAAATTTGGTGCTTAATATTTTATTTTTGCACCATTTATCCCATTTATCCAACCAAAATCTGACTTGTTTCCATACCATGAGAAAGATTTGTCACTCTATGTTGGTTCAATTAACTCTACCTTAGAAATGAAAGAATTAAATCCTTTCATAGTTTTCCTTTTCACCTTATAGCTCTTCCTTTCTTCATCTATTCTGACAGCATTGAAGTCTCCTATCACCACTGTTGATTTCTCTAACCACTTATTATTTCATTCATTCATTTGCCTCCACATTCCTTTCTTTAATTCATGTGCTTAAGGCCCATATACACGTTAATGATCATCATTTCCTTTTTCCCAAATTTCCCATATTACCACCGAAATTTCTACGAGCCACACCTCTATACATATTAAAAAGATTGTTATCCCATAAAGTGATAATTCCCCGGACTTACCTTTCACAGCACACTGAAAGCTTTTAATTCCATTCACATCCCAAATCTTCTTTATCATTTAATTTGTTTTTCACATGTCTCCATCTTTGTTTCCTGCAATAAAATAAAATTAGCTTTCTCTTCTCTTATCACTTTATTCATCATTTTACTCCACTGTTAACCCTCCTGACAATCCAACCTATGATAATCATTTCTAAGCAGATTCTTCGGAGTGCTCGCACACACTTATTTGATTGTTTTTCTTGAATTGATCGACCCATTTGAACAATTTTTGGAATACCTCCCTGATTGCTACTTCCTCTTCAGAGTTGTTTATTTTCAAGCCAAATTGTTTGCATAAAGTCAATGCATCATCTTCATTTATATTTGCAGTGTTCTTTTTCTTGTGTAAACTAAGTCTTTCTTTTCCTTTTGCCTTTCTCTTCTTGTGTTTTTTATTTTTCCTAGTTTCAAAATTTTTACCCAATTTCCAATCTTCCGCATGTTCTTGATCATCTTTTTCTTTTATTATATCCCCACAAATCTCCACATTCTCTCTAAATTCCATACATTCCACACATAAGCGATTAGTGTTTTGGCAATTCCCAATGTACTCATTTTCAATATGATTCTCATTATAATTCTCCAACTGTTGTCCCCCAAATTCTCAATTCGCTTCATATTGAGATGGTCATCCTTATTATTCTGCTTTTCCTCATTAAATGTTTCACATCTGTTATGTACTTCATTATTATTTGAATTTGAAAATTTTGTCTCTTCGACTTTCCTGTCATTGAAGCGATCACCTTCCTTGTCCACGTTAGCTATCTTTTTTCCTACTAACTCTCACATTCCACCATCTTTTTCGGTGATTGCATCTCTGTATTGTGCCATCGTTCATCCGCCATGTCTGATTCATTACTCCACTCCTCAACTTTTACTCCTTCAATTACTTCGATTACCCACATTTTCTCTCCAAATTTTAGTAGCCTTGTATCTTCAATATTATCCATGAGATTAGTCATGATCAAAATTTTTGCTTCCTCCACGTACTTGCTTATTTTTTGAAGTTTCTTCAGCTAAGCAAACAAACTTCCCCCCAGTTGTTTTCTATATTCTTCATTGTTGTAGCTGACAATAAAGATAATGGTATCCTCTTAATTTTAATCCATAATAACCTTTTCCACTCCTTCTCAAACTCCTCCAGACTTTTTATTTTCATTACAAATTCCTCCAGTCTTGCTTCAATATTTTCATTGTGATTCCATCAGCCTCCTCTTTGGTCACCATGATTTATGCATTTTCTCCGGAGAAACTCTCCACCTCTATTCTAAGATCCTCCATTTCGCAAGCCATTTCCTTACAACTAATGAAAATTTTTGAATTATAACCCAACATCTTCTCATGCGAATTTTGACATCTGTATTCTCTGCCCCATTAATCTCTTTTAATTTCACCTCCTGTTTGGTTTGTTGATCTTTCTGTTGCCAAAAGTTCTTCCCATTTCCTTCCCTCCTTTTTATGATTAGCTCTCTTCTAACGAACTCGACCCCGTACTTGTTATGATCGATCCATTTTCCATCCACCTCTAATTTAGCCTTCTTTGCTTGTTCATGAGACAAACCTTATGAACTCAAATCCGTAGAACCTCCCAAATTTCCTTCTCCTATGTACCAGAATCTCCATTATTTTCCCAAATCTTCTAAATACGTTCTTAACCTGCTCCTTGCTCGTGTTAATCGGTAAGTTTGAAACAAAAAGTGTTTTCCCATTTTTGTTTATCTCCTCAGCTTCCTCCTTTCTTACCCATTTTGTTTGTAATTCCCATTCCTGTAGATTGGAAATGGAAATCCTGGGGGTACACCGATTGATGCTGAGCTATCTTCAGCCTGTTTCCTCTGTTCGATTCTTCCATGTCCGTTTCCACATTCCTTTATTTCCTCCGATGAGGTGCGATAACCTGAACTTTGGGATTCTGGTTTAGACAATGAAGCTATTTTATAAAGAATATATTGAATTTGACCTTTTAATGTTAATTTGAAATATATTTAAAATTAAATTATGCGATGTATTTAAATTTTAAAAAAAATAAAATTCGTAAGTAGTAATATTTTTAGGTAGTTTATAGTATACGTAACTTAGTTGTATTGATTAAAATTGAATAAACTCATATAAATTTTGATTTTAAAAGTATTTTAACATAATTTCAAAAGTCAAAATAACTCATATACTTTTCAAAAAAGTGAGTATGATTTTGTATAAATATACAATTCCCAATAATATTTAGAAATGAGTCCATTCTTAAGCTTAATCATAAATTGAACCACTAGCATGATTATCTCATTACTTGTGCCATCATCTGCTACCATTAATAGGATAAGACTTGGATTATATGGTGCTGTGACAAGAGAATAAGGTTTTATCACAATCTGTTTTTCTTGTTGTAAAATTAGGTACTATGTTTGTATGGAAATTAGGTGCTATATCAGAGTGGTGGCACATTTTTTTGAAGTTTATTTGTATTTTAGTTAGGTGTTTGTAGTGTGCAGTGTTTACTACCTATTGCAACAATTCTGTCTGAAAACTTGTTATTTGTTTGAAAGAATTATCGCTTGAATTTTTCTATCATCATAATCTTTTTATCATTTATAACTAATTAGGGTTCTATATATATATGAACTGTTTTAAAAAAAAGTGATTCTATGAAAGTAAAGTATTGAATAACGATAGTCGATAAAAATCTCTAGTAAACTTTATGTCAAATTATAACATGTAAATTTTATTCGAAAATAATATGTTATGCAGATATTACAATAAGAAAAGTGGTATGAAATTTTTATATCATGCTAGAAGTAAAGGTGACTTTGGTGAATAATACGTGCAATCATTCTTTGAGATTGATTTTTTGTTTTAAAAAAGTACATAAATGAGAGTTTTTCTATTAGGAGGATATCTCATAAACTTAAAAAAGAGTTACGAGACTATTAGACGGTTTAAAAAAGTGATTTTATGGAAAGTAAACGGTTGATTAACAATAAAAACTTTCAGTAAACTATATATCTCAAATAAAAAAATGTTATTCTTAACAATATATGGCTGATATTACAATAAGAAAAATCATATGGAATTTTATATCATTCAAGAAGTAAGGGAGAGTTTAGCGAATAACATGTTCATTTATATATATATTCAAGATTTATTTTGTTTAAAGATACATAAATAAGAGTTTTAATATTGAGAAGAAACCCTTGTAGTGTTATAAGATGATTATAGACAAATGTTGTGATAACCGATTAAATAAACTTAGTTTGATAATATTTAAAATACACAAATTTTTTTTGATTTAGTGGTTCTTTTATTTTAATTGCAACAAAGGAGAAAAGAAATTAGAAATATAAGGGAGGTAAAACAAATTTTGGAATCAAAGATGATATTATTTGTGGTTTTCCTTGTTTTACTACTAATTTTGCCCTTGCCAAATAGCCTAACAACTATGTATATATTGAGCTGTTCAGTCAATTAAAATTGTCCATTAAATGATTTTTATTTTTATTATTAAACGACTGCTCTCTAGACAACTTAAATTTTCTATTCTATCATTTCTGTTTTTATTATGCAATGAATCGTACGTTGACAATAACATTTTGGTAAATCATATCGTTAAAATAGGGGTACAAGTGTTACAATTATAATACTATGTCGTAATTTAGTTCCCTCCAATATACCAGCCATTTTTTTATATAACTTATGCGAAAACTAACAAAAAAAAAACAAATTATTACAAGAATTTCTATAAGTTTTTGGAATTCATGTACACAAATTTATATAATGCAATCACGGTGTTCGAGTGGCATGTCCTCCAGTTTTGTTTTGTGTTCTTAGGATCATGTCCCTCTCCTATATTCGGAGGCAAAAAATAAGTGCAACACCAAAAATTCCTGGCCGTGTAGGAAATTTTCAATTGCCTTGGAATTTGTATTTTTTATTTTATTTTATAGTAGATCACTGTTAAATTCAGGAGATTCTACTATTAAAAAAAAACAATATGAGGGAAACCTAATCAATCAATTAATTTTATATCATTGAAGATACAAACTTGATTGTTTTTTTTATATAACCAGAAACTTTATATATTAAATTCTTTGACTTGGTTGGTCCTCCCTATATAATTATAAACTTTATTATTATAGTTTTCCATTCATGTTCATTAGGTATAAGAATGGATGACATTTGAGTGAAAAAGTTTTCAGTTAATTGCATATCAAATACAATTTTGGGTCATGTTTGGCTTTGAAGTTTGTAGAAAGGGAGTTTTATCTGATTCATGTAATTTCTTATTACGTAGGATTGTTTCAGCAAGTTTTTTTTTATCCTTTGTAATTAAAGACTTTAATCCAAATCTTTTGGATTAATAGTCTTTTTTTTAAATTAATAATTTTTTTGTTTTTTTTACTATACTTAAAACTCTCTATGGACTATGATTAAAAGTTTTTATTTGGTTGGTACAAGTATTTGTATTTGTATGTCAAACAAAATTTTAATTTAAATTATCAATTAAATATAAATCTAAATATATAATTTTGTTACTTATTTAAACAAAAATATAATAATATCATAATTATTTTCTTAGAATATTCCTAACCAAATAAACTAATATAACAACCTTTTGTATATTCAGTTAGTATTCTAAGAAAATAATATCATAATATTATTACTATTATACTGGGAAGCTAACAAATATTTGAGTAAACCAATTTTTAAAGTGGAGGAGGGTGTAGCGACATGGTAACACTATATTCATTTAATTTAAAAAAAAAACCAATTTTTAAACTAAAAAATTCCGAACATTGTTTTGTCCAATTTTTGATTTGGGTGGTTTCCGTCTATCCATAATAAAAATCTAAATCTCCCCTCCTACGAATCTCAAATATTTCATTTTTTGTTATTCCTCGTATTTATTGGCTCTCAGATTGAACCTAATTTTCTATATTTCACTTACATTAAACTAACATTCAAAACCTACTTTGGAATATATTTAGTTTACCCCAATATCTTAATAAATTTAATAAAAAAATTAGAAAATATAAAATCATACTTATTATTTAAGTCGAGAATTAACTATTTCTAGAAATAGCAGCTCATGTATACAAATTTATACTCGATCAAAGTGCATGCATGAATTGATGGCAATACATGCAATATTGGTGTTAGTAGTTGAGTTTCATTCAAGAATGGTGAAAAATGGTGAAATGTGAAAATTAGGAGTTCAATTTCGATGGGCATTAAGAAAAAGTAGGGCCGTAGGGGGCATATGCAAGACGGGTGTTTTTATTCTATCAGCATGATTCAATTATTTGTTACTTGTTACTCGTTAGGCCCTTGCTAATCCATTTAAGGGAAATGGAGAGATAAAATGATGAGTAGAAGAAAGCAAAAACATTTGAAGATATTTAGCCCCTTTCCCCAATAGAAAGTAATTACAAGGTCACAAAAGGATGCAATTAATTAATGACGAGAACATTTTATTTTATTTTATTTTATTTGCACAATATACTCTACATATGTATTTAAATATTATGCAAAACAATTTAATACTTTCTCCGTCTCATAATAAACATCTTAGTTTGACTTTTACGATCAAATTAATTATTTTTAAAATTAATAATTTTAAAAAAAAATCAAGATAAACGTCCTACTTTGACTTTTATGATCGAATGGATTACTAATGTCAAGTTTCGTGATTTAAAAAATTTATATAATTTTTTTTAATTATTTATTTTAAAAATAATCGATTTGACCACTAAAATTAAATTAAGACGTTTATTATGGGAGGGAGAGAGTACACTTCAATGAATGAATAGAAATCAATTGAATATACTTTTGCTTCAAAAAAAAAGAAAAGAATATACTTCAATGCATAGAACTTTTTTTTTTGCATGAATATATTTTCTTGTAGCATGACTCAGTTTTTCTTGTAATTCTTTAACATTTTGAGTATTTTCTTATAGATGAATAGTGATCCACGTGTCCAAATTGCAAGAGCCTGATTTCTTAGAGGTTCACTCCAATTTTTATAATAATAATACTTTAATGATCAAAGAATAATTACAAAAATGAGATATAACATAATGTGTTTGATTGTAATTAGTTATAATCATCATGTACGATGGAGTATTAACCGGTTACAATTTGACACTGATGACGACCTAGACCTCGAGAGGAGCCTGCAGTAGTGGGTCCCTGTTCGTCTATACCTACACCAACACCTCCACCGTGTATAACGATATAGATCGTCGTGAAAACGTCTTGGGTGGGAGTATTAGTGAACAAGATCGATAAGCAATCAATTTAATTTAACTTTTAACTGTAAAAAGTATCTAACTTCTTTTTAATATCCCTTTGATCTATTTATAGTCTCACTCATTTTGTCCTATTTAAGGAGTCTCATCTGGTGTCAAAGTATGGGTATCGTAGTACACGACACGCAACGTCTCATCACTTGACTTTCATACCGTTCGAAATACGATTATGTGGAGTCCTTCGGATTGAACATGCGTTTCAGACTTTCCAGATACGCTTCGTCCGAACTATTTGAACAGATCGGGTGATACAGTTATTGGACTTGGACTAACAAAATATGAGTTGAGCCTCTCGGACCTATATCCTAACGTACACATTATTTTATATTTATTTTCTTGTAACCACATTTCATCGGTGTGCTTTGTTCACATTATCATCACTAGTTTTGTTTTGTGTTCTTCGGATCTTGCTCCGAGAAAAATAAGTGCAACACCAATTCCCGGCCGTATAGGAAATTTTCAATTGCCTAAAATTTGACTATTTTATTTATGGTCTGTTAAATTTAGGAGATTCCAGTAAAAAAATTAAAACAGTATGAGGGAAACTTAATCAGTCAGTTGATTATATATATATATATATATATATATATATATATATATATATATATATTTGGAGAGACAAATTAACTTGATTGGTTTTTTAATTCATATAATTAGAAATTTTATATATTAAAATCTTTGATTTGTTTGGTCATCCCCATATAATAATAAACTTTATTACTATAGTTAAAAACTCTATATAATTAAAAGATTTAATTTGGTTGTTACAACGGTTTGTATTCATATTTCAATTTTTTTTTAATTTAAATTATCAATAGAACATAAATCTTAAAACACACACACACACACACACATATATACATATATATATATATATATATATATATATATATCAAAACGGATCTTAAGCATACCCCCTTAAATGACATACCAAGCATACCCCCTTTAGCGACGGACCGGGCGACGATTTGGTCCGTCACCATAAGTCCGGTCCATCGCTAAAGCCTTTAGCGATGGACAACTTTTAGCGACGGACCCGTCGCTAAAGCCTTTAGCGACGGACCAGACCTATGACGACGGACCAAACCGTCGCCTGTTCCGTCGCTAAAGAGTGTATGCTTGGTATGCCATTTAGGAGGGTATGCTTAAGATCCGGACTCTGTCTATCTATATATATATATAATTTGTTTACTTACTTCAACAAAAATTTATAATATCATTATTATCATCTTAGAGTTCTAACTGAATAAACTAATATATATATTTTTAATATGTTCCAAGAAAAAGGGTCATTTTAATTAGAATTATAAAGTAGGGATACATATGAAAACAATATCATTTTACATTATTATTATTATTATTATTATTATTATTATTATTAACTACACCTTTGACACTATACTAATTAACACCTTGCTGAGGAACCTTGCCTTAATTGGCATTTTCAATCCATTAATCAGCCTAATTAATTTATAAGCCAAGAAATCAGTCGAAAAGTTGTGAAATATCTTGAATTGAAAGATTGCAAATAGTGTTTTCATTGTAACTAAGGACTCTTTTACGTGTCGATGAGGTCTTATTCTAATAGTTAAGATTGAAGTATTATAATATTTAAGTTTTAGATTTAATTCTCATTTAAGTAAGTTTATTATTTATTTCTTTCATTATGAGAAGCTTATTTTTATTCTTAAAAAATAGAATATTTTAGACGAATGGACACCATCACAAATCAAAACTTGAAAGAGTAGTAAGCTTACGAATGGACATCATCACAAATCAAAAATCAAAACTTGAAATAGTAGTAAGCTTACGAATGGACACCAAAACTTGAAAGAGTAGTAAGCTTACTAATGGACACCATCATAAATCATGGACACCATCACAAATCAAAACTTGAAAGTTCCTCTTCTTTATTTTAGACGAATGGACACCATCACAAATCAAAACTTGAAAGTTCATCTTCTATATTTCCATCACAAATCAAAACTTGAAAGTTCCTCTTCTTTATTTTAGACGAATGGACACCATCACAAATAAAAACTTGAAAGTTAGATGTATGGACACCGTCACAAATCAAAACTTGAAAGACTAGTATCAAGTATTGGATAATAACTAAAGGCCGAATTTGTTGAATTAAATAAAAAAAATAATATCCAATTGTAACATATCAAATCAAAGAAAACAATATAATAATATCTCACTTGACAATTGTAGCATATAAAACATAACATTTAAATTGTATTGTAAGTTGTAGCATTGACAAGAGAGTGACATTTTAATCATTCTAACTTATAATTATTACTCTGTTTTTATGATTTTTTTTACATATATTGTTAATAAAAAAATAATGCAATTGTTCACACATCTGTTGTTGCAACAAAATATGTTTTATTTCGGAAAAACAATGACATTTGTTGCAACTGAACAACTTTGAGGCAGAGAGCAATCCAGGAATGTTACTCCACCCATGTTAAGAATTCCTGACAATGGAATATCAGGAATAATTGTTTAAAAACCTAGATCGAGATTAAACTAACTTTCAAAATCTATCCCGTAATATATTTAGTTTACCCAATATCCAAATAAATTTAATAGAAAATTTTGGAAAATATAAAATCATATTTATTCTTTTTAAGTCAAGAACTACCTCTAGAAATTACATTTCATGTATACAAATTTATACTCGATCAAATCGCATGTATTGATTGCAAATCATGCAATCTTGGTGTTAGTAGTTGAGGTTTCATTCAAGAATGGTGAGAAATGTTGGAATGTGAAAAGTATGAGTTTAACTACTGTATGTAGCATATGCAAGTGTTTTTTTTTAAAGTTTTTTTTAAGCAGCATGATAAACTGTTTGTTTTTTGTTTTTTTGCAAAAGGCAAAAATATATTTTATTACTGAAATAAATCCCATAATCTAAAAGATTTAGATAATGGAATTTAAAATTACATATCGTCTACTGCACTAATAAAAACTGATTTCAAATATCAATTACAAATTTTCAACTTAAAATCGCAATCAAAAATATAAACTAATCAGGAAGAGGAGACTCAGATTTTCAAACTTGGCATCCTTGTTGCAAATTTTTGTTTTAGTGCTCATTCATCATCTGTTGCAGTTTTTTATTTTTTTTTTGTGCTTTTCAACATCTGCTGCGTTGCATCCTTACTGCTACGTTGCAAGCTGCGTTGCATCCTTGCTGCTACGTTGCTGCTATTTTGTATTACATCTCCTATTTATCAATGCTAGCTGCTCTTAATACTTTCTATATTGCTGCCAGCTGCATATTTCAAGCTATATTCAATACTACAAAATGAAGACAAACTCAAGTATCTTGAAATTCTTCACCAAAATTCATTCTTTGATGAAAAGACCCAACAACAATTTAGTAACACATGTTCCGGTGTTTCCATAAGAATCTTACTTAGGCCCTTCCTAATCCATCTAAGATAGATGGAGAGATATAAAATGAGTTGAAGAAACCAAAAACATTTGAAGATATATTATGTCCCTTGCCCCACTCCCCCCGGGTTCCCCTCCCCTACTAACTATCAAAGTACATATTGATATTAGGAACTAAATACAAGGGGACAAAGCATGCAATTAATTAATAACGAGAACTTTTTATTTGCTCAATATAGTCTACATTGTATTAAAAAAAAAAAGTACCCAAAAACAATTGAATATACCTGCATAGAAATCAAACAGCTAAAATCATATCAAAGCTCACCTAATATGTACTCGTATCCGCACAACTATATATTATTTCTATTCCGACAAATTAATAGTTATACATAAATAACAAGGCGTGAAGAGATTTTATCACAATAATTTTATAATATTATCTAGTCATTTTGATTGGTCACAAGTTAATATTGAGTCAATTATTCAAAACTATCCATTTTTTAATACAATATATAAACTCTTCGTATCTTGTAAAATATATACAATAATTGGATATATATATATATATGTGTATATAGTTGAAAATCATTTGTGGGAATTAATAAACCTTTTCAATGTTCTCTACTATTTTAAAATTTATCTATGCATAAATAAGTATTTTCATATAATATATAAATTTAAAAAATACAAATTTTATAAATAAATAAAAAACTCGTGCCTTGCAATGAGTTACTAATCTCATACTGTAAACAACAAAAGTCATCGAACTATCGAAGGCAACCTAATACAATGGTATATAAATGGATTGACATACGATAAGTTGGAAGACAGTTTCACTAAATTCTTAAATAATTTTAAGCCATGTGTATATTCGATTTTTGATTTGAGGTGGCAGTTTGAGATTTGGGGATTGACATTATAATGTTACATTATTCTTATTTTTTTGACAAGAATAGTTCAAAGTGAGAATTTTGTTCATTAGAAGCATCTCGATTTATAAAGAAAGGAACAAAATAATGAATATCCTATAATCAATAAATAGGAAAAGAAAGCATGGGTCATTCAGGATTACAATGAAAAAGTTTTTGGTGCTAGTGTAGAAGTTGATATAGACAATTATGCTGTGAAATGTGTTGAAATCCTTACCATTAGGAGGAGTTTAATTTAATTAGGCTAATCCTGCCAAATATAAGTCATAGAATTTCCATTGCCACAGACAAAACTATAATACTATGTTTGGTTCTCATTCCTTAGCATGTATAGAATGGAATGACTTAAGGAATGAAATGGCTTAAGGAATGGAATGGGAATGGGAATGGAATGGTCATTCTCATTTTTATGTTTGGTTTGTTCATTCATTCCGTAGGAATAGAATCACCATTATATTTTAGGTATTTGGTTTACATGAATTACATTATGAATGGAATGAGAAATAATTTATTTCGTTTTTTATATACTACTAACTTATAAAAATGAATGAAAAAATAGATTAAATAAAACTAAAAGAATATCTTCACTGGAATTTTAATAATAATAAGTTGTTTACTATTAATAAGCTGTTTACCAATAATAAGATGTTTAAATAATAAGTTGTTTACCAATAATAAGATATTTACCAATAAGTTGTTTAAATAATAAGTTGTTTACTATTAATAAGTTGTTTACCAATAATAAGCTGTTTAAATAATAAGTTGTTTACCAATAATAAGCTATTTACCAATAAGTTGTTTAAATAATAAGTTGGTTACTATTAATAAGCTGTTTACCAATAATAAGTTGGTTACTAATAAACTGTTTAAATAATAAGTTGTTTACCAATAAGTTGTTTACTATTAATAAGTTGTTTACCAATAATAAGCTATTTAAATAATAAGTTCTTTACCAATAAGCTGTTTAAATAAGTTGTTTACCAATAAGCTATTTACCAATAATAAGCTGTTTAAATAAGAAGTTCTTTACCAATAATAAGTTATTTACCAATAAGTTGTTTAAATAATAAGTTGTTTACTATTAATAAGTTGTTTACCAATAATAAGTTATTTACTAATAAACTGTTTAAATAATAAGTTCTTTACCAATAAGTTGCTTAAATAATAAGTTGTTTACTAATAATAAGCTGTTTAAATAATAAGTTGTTTACCAATAAGCTGTTTAAATAATAAGTTATTTACTAATAAACTGTTTAAATAATAAGTTGTTTACCAATAAGCTATTTAAATAAGTTTTTTTTTTTACCAATAATAAGCTTTTTAAATAAGTTGTTTACCAATAATAAGTTATTTACCAATAAGCTGTTTGAATAATAACTTAACTTATATTTTAACTTATAAGTCATTTTAAAATAAGTCATTCCCGAACAGGGCCAAAGGCGGGCAAAAAATGAATGAAGCGGAAGGGAATGAAATAAACCTACCTATTTAGAAAAGAATGAAAAATAATATTTTAGATAGGGATGGAATAATTAAAGGAATGGAATGCTCATTCCAACTGACTAACCAAACATGTTTTTAGTCATTCCAGAAGGAATGGTCATTCCATTCCTAACTCATTCCATTCCATTCCCACCAACCAAACACATAAATTGACTCAAAACAACTTGCCAAATTGAAGACATTCCCCGTACATCAGCCTTTGATACTAGCTGTTAAGAGATGGAGAAGAAAGATATTTATTATTGTTTGACTATCACTCTCGACTATTATCCTCAAAAATCTAGCATTTTTTGTAAACTGTAAACTTCTCTTAATGATAAAGATTTCAGCACATTCCATCACATAACCGCCTATATCAACATCTACACAAGCACCCACAACTTTTTCGTTGTAATCCTGAATAACAAAATCAATATCAATCAGCCCTTTACCTTTAATACTAGCATCACAATTCAACTTAAAAACTGATCATGGAGTTTTTTCTATTTAAAGAGGTCTGACGGATAATCAAGAATACCAACATTATGAACCAAAGCTAGAGCGAGCCTCCATAAAATCATGAAAAAAAAAACGTAATGAATGCACCACCGTTTCAAGCGGTGAAAACACTTGTTTTTTCGTGGATAGTGAGTGTCACTTCTCTGACTCCAAATACTCCATGCAATCATGCCCTAAACTCAGCTAATCTAAATCCATAACTTTAGCTGACGATTCCACCCAATCGAAGAAAAGTTCCATTCTCCACCTCGATCGGCACACCTTCAAAACATTCATCTCTTTTTTTGTTGAGCTCTTTTATGCGAATATGAAAATTGGACATGATAATTAGATATGAACTATTTACAATTTTACTTATTTATATTTTGACCCCCCTATTTTTTATAATGAGGAATCAAAATACAAATAGATGAAATTATAAAAAACTCATGTCCAATTATCATGTCCACATAGAGTTTTTATTTTTTGCTAAGTTGGCTCGAACATGAATTTTGCCTTTACATATATGCCCTCCAAAAAAAGATTTGAATCTTAGACCCAAAATTTATTTGATCAAAGCAATATGATAGCTAGCCTTATGTTACATTATCTTGTCAGCATATTTGTGAATTTATTGTCGACTGGTTGGTTAATGTTCCATCTTTTTATTTTTATTTTTGCTTTTGCTTTACGTATTATTATGCTTTTCACTTGTGGAATGAAGGTTATAGTAATTATGGCAAAAATTAAAAAAATTCTTTGTACTGAACTATGAACCTTCCATGCAATTCAAGGTTCGATCTATTTACTCCCTCTCGTTTCATAAAAAGAGTTATATTTATAAAATTTATAAATTTTAAGAATATATTTTTTTTATATTTATTTTAAATGTAATGAGTATACTGATAACAATTAACATGATAGTGAAATTATGTTATTTAAATTGAGAATATTATATTATTTTATACTATTACTAATTAAAAAAATAGACTATTTTTGTGGAACAAATTTTTTGTACAAATCAAAAAACATTGTAGTTTTTGTTATAAATAAATATAAATAGAGTAATATTAGGGACACCAACTATACACAAAAAGTTGTATACACACAATATATTAAAAGAGAAAAAATAGGAAGTCGAACCTACAATTCAATGTTTTACACATTTTGATTGGAATAATATCAGGGACACCAACTATACACAAAAAGTTATGTACACACAGTATAAAAAAAGAGAAAAATCCAATTGAGTGTTTTATATATTTTCATTAATGAACAATACATGAGTCTTACTCTTGGTGTACTTTTTGTGTATAATTGGTGCGCATAGTATTATTATTTTGATTGATAAACAATATATGGATCCTACTCTTGGTACACAAAATTTTATATATATTTGGTGAATATAATATTATCCATATAAATAATATATATTTGATGAATATAATATTATCCATATAAATAATATATTTATCTGTCCACACATAACAAAAATGGCAATATCGCAATATTTTACAAGCAAAATATAAATCCAAGTTGGCCCAACGTTTATTCGGGGCAGCCCGGCCCAAATTATTAATTTCAAATTCAAATAAAGTAACAGTTTTCCCCTTCCCTCTCTCAGTCTTTCTCTCTCCTCTGCACTCTGCTCTCTCCAATGGCGAGCACAAACAATTATGGAACAACACCCAACAAAACTCCAAACACCGCCACCAGAAAACACCATCAATCTGCAACTGAGCCATCATCATCTTCATCATTTTCAAATCGTTTAGCTTCCGAATTCAAAAACAGATTTGAAGCCTATAATCGCCTGCAGGCTGCGGCTGTTGCGTTCGGAGAGAAGCTTCCGATTCCAGAGATCGTTGCTCTCGGAGGCCAGTCTGATGGAAAAAGCTCACTCCTTGAAGCCCTTCTAGGGTTTCGGTTCAATGTTCGAGAAGTAGAAATGGGTACCAGACGGCCGCTCATCCTTCAAATGGTCCATGATCCGACTGCATTGGATCCCCGATGCCAGTTTCAGGTTATCTCATATTGACCCTACTAAATATGAATAATTTTTGGGAATTTTAGAGTAGCTGATTACATAATTTGACCTAGGATTCCAATTTCTCAGAAGCTACGCTCTAAGCTCTATATGTTAATAATCTTCATTAGTTAACAAGTCTTGAGGTGCCAACTTTGTTCCACATTATTCAATAGTTTCTAATTCTATTAATTAACAACAAAAAATAATTTTCTGAAAACATACTTGTAGAATCAATAGATACATCTAAATGGTAAGAGTCCATTTGCAAATTTTTTGTTTCAAAATAAGTCCCATTTCTATTATATTGTAATAGTATATACTGACAGAATATGTTCTCAAGTTTATAGTGACTTTTATAGCACCTCAGTTCCACATCGAAAGAAATGAAAAAAATTTGTTTGTATATAAGAATTAAGTTACTAACAATAATACTTTTAATCATGACCTTTTGGGTGATCCTGTGATGGACTAAGATGACCTAAGAAAATACTATTGGGCTAGTGTTTAAGGCCTTATTTGGATGGATTTGATTCGATTCAAGAGATTTGACTTGAGATTTGTTCTGGACTCAGAATTTGGCCCGAGATTTTTTCTGAACTCGGAATTTGACCCGAAGAAGGCTGGCGGTATTATCCCACAATGGCTAGAGAGGTAAAGATCTATAGACCGAGGATGACCGTGTGTGTGATTGGTTCTGACGGGAACGTCAGAAATTTAAGTTACTTGGCTAAGATACTATTGAGCTAGTGATTTAAGGTCTTGTTTGGATGGATTTGATTCGAGTCGAATTTGGGATTTGACCTAAGATTTATTTCGAACTCGGTTGCCGGAAGTGGGGACACGAAGGCTGGTGGTATTATCCCATAATAGAGAGAGGTCCAGACACGAAGCCAGCCGGTATTATTCCACAATGACTAGAAAGACAAAAATTTGTGGACCGTGTGTGTGATTTAAGTGAGGGAGTTTGTAACACCACAGTCTCACATCGAAAGATATGGAAAAAAATTGTCTGTATATAAGGAATTAAGTTACTAATAATTATACCTTCAGTCATGAACTTTTGGGTGAGTCTGTGGTCTTTGGGTGAGTCTGTAGTGGGCTAAAATGACCCAAGAAGATACTATTGGACTAGTATTTAAGGTCTTATTTGGATGAATTTGATTCGATTTGATCCGAGATTTGTTCTGGCCTTGGAATTTGATTCGATGATTCGATTTGATCTGAGATTTGTTCCGGACTTGGAATTTGACCTGTGTTGTTTCGATTTCATCACCTTTTGTATTGATGAAAGTTTTTGTCAATTTGAGACGATTATAAGAAATTGTAAGACATAAAGTGAAAGAAGTTATGCTGAGTCTCCCTGTTTTAGAAGGATATCAAGATTATCTGCGTCTTAATTTATACTTTGTCTCTTTTCATAGATGACCGAGACTCTTGTTCAAGTATTATGGCTGTGTTTGTTTACAATTATGTTGCAAGCACTTCTTTTTTTTAATCCTTTTTGATTAGTCTGAAGATGGCATACTCATGGATTATTTTTTTGTCTGAGGTCATTTATGAGAGATTATATAATTCAAAGTAGGAAGGTGGGATTAAATAGTAACCCCCTTTGAGATATCAAATGGCCTTAGAAGTAGAAAAATAATCCATGAGATTGTCAATCATAGGACCAACTCAAGGATAAAAAAGTTCTTATAGGTAGTACTTGTCTTGTTTATAGTCGATGAGACTGTCTCGTTTATAGTCGATGAGATTGTCTTGTTTTGTATAGAAGTACTTGTGCGCATAGAAAAACCTTTTGATCATGATTCCACGAAAGCATGAATAAATTTTCATAAACTGATCATGATTCCGTGAAAGCACGAATAAACTTTCATAAACTGAAACTTCTAATAATTTTTCAGTCTCCCACTATTATTAATTCTTAAATAGCTGAATGTGTGTGTATAAATATATATACAGATATGCGTTTAGGCCTGCACATGAACAAATAGAAACACATTTTTATGAAGTTGGTACCATTAAATACTAAACTTTGACATTTTAAACAGGATGAGGATTCTGAAGAATATGGCAACCCAGTTGTTTTAGCATCAGCTATTGCAGACATCATAAAATCAAGAACCGAGGTACTTTTGAAGAAGACTAAAACGGCAGTTTCTTCTAAGCCAATTGTGATGAGAGCTGAATATGCCCATTGTCCTAATCTCACTATCATTGATACTCCAGGTTTTGTTCTCAAGGTAATTTTCTGTAACTGTAGAATGTAGATATTACTTATTTTTCTGCAACTCTTTGATTTTCGCCCTTCATGTATTTTTTGGTTTGAAACTGCATTGGCAGGCAAAGAAGGGTGAACCAGAGAGAACTCCTGAGGAAATTCTCTCAATGGTGAAGTCATTGGCCAGCCCGCCCCATCGCATTCTTTTGTTTCTTCAACAAAGTAGTGTGGAGTGGTGCTCATCTTTGTGGTTGGACTCCATTCGTGAAATTGATCCAATATTTAGACGAACAATAATTGTGGTGTCCAAATTTGATAACCGACTCAAGGTACTAGTACATAAGCATAACTTATTGATGGAATCTTGAACATATGAAATGAATAAAATGAGATGGAAGCTTTGAAAGTCGATCATCATATGGCCACTCCAAGGGTATCCTTAGTTACGCTACAGAGGGTGTCATGGTGCTGATGAGTGCTGCAGCTTTCTTTATATATATATATATATATATATATATATATATATATATTTTGGTAAAAGGAAATTTCTCCAACTGGATAAATATAATTTCAACTGTTCCTTATGAATGGCATGGAGCGTTAAATATAAATGAAGAATGTTTTATAAAATCTCCAACTTTAACAAATCAATCTGTGATATGCCTACTTTTTTCTTTTCAGGGTTTGCCTTTAGCAATTAATGTGTAAAAGTGAGATCATTTTGCAGTTACTAGAATGATGATGGAAACCTTGTTTGATGGTTTAGCATGAATTGCTTGGTCCCTCTAAATTACATTCGTTCTCTTTGTTGTTTGCATGCTTTGTGGTTTAAGCTTTTCTAGTTTTGATTGTAAGGAATTGATTCATTCAGGAGTTTAGTGATCGGTTGGAAGTGGACCGTTATTTGAGTGCAAGTGGATACCTGGGAGAAAACACTCGACCATTTTTTGTGGCCTTGCCTAAGGAGAGGGGCACCGTTTCAAATGATGAATTCCGCAGGCAAATATCGCATGTGGATGCAGAAGTATTACGTCATTTGCGTGATGGTGTCAAAGGAGGGTTTGATGAAGAGAAGTTCAGGTCCCATATTGGTTTTGGATGTCTCAGAGATTATTTGGAATTTGAGCTTCAAAAACGATACAAAGAAGCTGCTCCAGCAACATTAGCTTTACTAGAGCAGCGGTGTGGTGAAGTCACAGATGAATTAGCGAGGATGGACTCTAAAATACAGGCTACTTCTGATGTTGCACATCTTCGGCGATCTGCAATGTTGCATGCTGCTGCAATATGCAATCACGTGGTGTGTTATTTTGGGCCAATTATAATGTTATCTTTGAGTCTCAGTCTAATTCCTAAATCCTAATACGTTTGTTGCATTGACTTTTTAGTACTGAGTTGCTATAATAAGTGTCGAGCATTTAAATTTAAAAGTTCAAACTTATTCAACACACGATTCTTTTTTTCATATACGTGAAGAGAGCACTAATTGATGGAGCAGCAGATCCTTCCCCAGAGCAATGGGGGAAAACTACAGAGGAAGAACAATCAGAGAGTGGTATTGGGAGCTGGCCAGGAGTTACAGAAAATATAAAACCTGCTAATGCGACCCTTCGTCTGTATGGAGGAGCTGCTTTCGAAAGGGTGATGCATGAATTTCGCTGTGCTACATATTCTATCGAATGTCCTCCTGTATCAAGGGAGAAGGTAACTTTCACATGTTAGAGCAATTGATCCTGAGAATTGAAAGTAGAGTATTTGATGTTGATAATTTGTTTGAGCCTGTGACAGGTGGCAAATATATTACTTGCCCATGCTGGCCGAAGTGGGGGTAGGGGAATTACAGAGGCAGCTGCTGAGATTGCCCGTGCTGCTGCTCGGTCATGGCTGGCTCCTCTTCTTGATGCAGCATGTGATCGGCTTGCTTTTGTTTTGGGGAATCTATTTGATCTTGCTGTAGAGAGAAACCAGAAACGTCATTCGGACCGTAAGATGTTACATAGATTCCTTAGTAAAATTATCACTAACTTGATAGTTTTCTTTGCTTATGTTAGCGAAACTGAACTATCAGTTTAATATATTCATTTTGCTCTTTCCACATTGTTGTATTTGCTGCCATACAGTACAAATAGTTATACTGATATTCTTATATGCGAGACTTAGAAGCATAAATCTCTATTTCCTGGCCTTATCTTCTTTTTTATTATTTGTTTTCTTTTAACTAGTTGGCAGTTCGTCTCTTTTTCATCTCAACTTGCTAAAAAACTTAGCTGGTCTTGTGTCCTGCAGATGGGAGTAAAACTGGAGATATGGATGGGTATGTAGGTTTTCATGCTGCTTTAAGGCACACTTATAATAGATTTATAAAGGATCTTGCAAAACAGTGCAAGCAACTGGTTAGGCACCATCTTGATTCAGTTACAAGCCCATATTCTCAGGTCTGTTACGAGAATGACTTTCTGGGTAGTTTTGGTTCAGGTGCAAACTCCATTCCCAGATACAACCATGCTGCAGCTGGCTCATATGGTCTTGAGTTATCTGATGGGGCTGTAGTTGTACGCACTGAAATAATGAAGGACCAAGAAAACATTCCTCCAGAAAACAATGCACAGGAGACCACACCAGGAAAAGTTTCAGAAAGCAGAGAAGCCCTTCGCGAAAGCCTAATTACTGTGCCAGAGACTCCATCCCCTGATCAACCATCTGATGGAAATTTTGCAGTTAAGAAGGAACTTGGACACTGCATTGATATTGGAGCAAGAAAACGGCACTCTAGAATAATGGGCAATAACAGAAATCCACACCAATTAAGAGGCCAAAATGCTGGTGGCATTTTATTTGGGAATGGGGATACTGGTTCAAGGTCAGGCTCAGCTTACTCAGAGATTTGTTCCTCAGCTGCACAGCATTTTGCACGGATACGTGAAGTTCTGGTTGAGCGTAGCGTGACTTCAACATTGAACTCTGGCTTCTTAACCCCCTGGTAGGCTACTACTAAACTTCAGAAAACTATTTGTCTGCACAATGCACATGCATATTTATATAAAAATCAGGATTCAGATAACTGTCAGGAAACCCTCAAGGCCTTAACTAGTGAATTAGCTCATTTTCGTGATGGTTCAACCATAGTTACTAGTTCAGGTTCAGGACTGTTATATGCATTGAGACATGATCACACCAGTACCATTTCAATAATCTACGCACATACTAAATACCAATGCAAGCTTTAGTCTTGCTTATACATTCTTACCAACGTTTTAGTTTGGATTTATGTGCAAACCAAAAGTTCAGGGATGTCTTGGGCAATTAAGCCTGTTGTTTGTTTGCATGATTCTTGTAATGTATAATACATTTTCTTTTAAATGTTGTTACCACCTAAGAGATGATCATAATAGACTTTGTTTATTCTATTCTGTGCTTTTTATTCGAACAGCCAGGACCGGCTTGTGGTCGCACTTGGAGTGGATTTGTTTGCTGTGAATGACGAGAAATTCATGGACATGTTTGTTGCACCTGGTGCCATCGATATTCTGCAAGACGAAAAGCAGTCCCTTCAGAAGCGTCAGAAAATACTGCATTCTTGCTTGAACGAGTTCAAGAGCGTGGCTCGAGCACTTTGATGAAAACTCTTCATCACTATAACTGTATAACTCCATGCCATTAGAGGGGGAGGGTTTTACAAGAGTAAGTGAGCATATGTAAAACAGTAAAACAGTAAAACAGTAAAACATTGAGGGCTTGAGATACAAGGGTAATCCCCCACCTTGACTTTTCACGGGAAAAAAATATCTACTAAAATTTAATCTTCTTTTTCAAAGTAATGATATAATGTGTTTAATAGAATTGTGACCCTTCAGAATTTAAAAGAAATTGCATGGTGGCTTTAACACGACCATGGTGTATCTGTTTAGGCCATGAATAATGGTTACAAAACATGTTTATAAGAAAATGGATACAAAATTATGTGTTAATTGATAATTTACCATATATGGTATGACAAATAATTGTAACTAATCATAAATATACACGTCATTTTAATTGTGTTCTAGTAAATTTTCGGCCTACAAATTTTGACAAAAAGTATTTGCGCCCACAGCATTTAATTTTAAAACAAGTAGTCTATAGCATTGATAATTATTTGTTGGCTCACTGCCCACTTGATAATACTTCATCCATTTTATAATAATAGTCGTTTTAATTGCACATAAATTAAGAAAGTCATTTAATACTATCATTTGATAATTAAAATTTTATCACCCCTTTATGGGAAGTTGAAATTACTAACACAATGAAAAAATTTCTTGGGACAATGAGAGAAGTTAGGGGTGATGTAAGGATGTAAATAAATTATTCTATTAGAAAGTTGTAAGCGATAAATAAATTGAAATAAAATTTTTATTTTAAAAAATTTATTATTATGAAATGGAGGGAGTACCAAACTACCGGTTATCAAAACATCCCAAGAAACTTAATAGACTTTGGCTTCAAAAAAAAAATTAGATTTTGAATTTTTTGATTTTTTTTTTGTGTGCGCGTGTTCCCTTCGTCCTATTTTGACTATCATCCTATTCACATTTTGGGGTGCATAAAAATATTTGTCACATTTAAAATGTTAGTCCGTACTGTCCCCAAACAAAATTACTCTTTGAAAAATAGAGAAAATGTGCTTTGTCATTGGAGAACCTCACCATCTAAAACGATCAAGAATAAAATTTTAAATCTAGATTTTGCCTTTATCTTATGAATGACAACAAATATGTTTGTCCAAATAGTGGTATAGTAAATATTTGTAAATCTAGATTTTATTTGTTACACCGTGATGCTCAATTGACCATCATACCCAATATAGGACCGTGGATTATTAACAAATCCTTAGACCAAATAAAAAGGGATTATTAGCAAATCATCAAGTAGGTGAAATTCACACACTAATAAAGTCTTGTGCCAAACTCCCTTTTATTTTAGTCTTAATCTCTCTCTCTCTCTCTCTTATATTGTTAAATGTGGTCAGAATCTGAGACACAGAGAAAAACTAAATACATACAATTATTTAAATATTATGCTTTCAACTATTTTATGATTCATTCTCTGTGAGGGAACTAATTTAATGTATAATAATTAAATGTATAATTTTTTTTTATGGATTAGAGACCGACCTTCTATTTTCATGTAGTTAATTAGCTTAAGGTCACCTAGGTAAAACAAGGAAACGAGTTATAAACTCCCCCAGATGTTATTGATAATATTAGTACTTTAGACCGTAAAGAACACAGAGCGCGCGCGCATATACATATACATATATATATATATATATATATATAATACAGAAAACCAGCTATATGTGAGGAGTCCCTGTCCCCTATATTTATGAGCAGTGTAACATGGAAGCTTATGGTCCCTTGTATCTGTACTTCTCTAGTGCCCCCAACACCAGGGACCTTCCACAACCACAATGGTAACAAGAGTTAAAAGTTCCAAGTGGAAAACACCAAAAACAAAACTTTAAATATCTAACTTTGACCCTATATTAATTTTAGGGCTTGTGGGAGCTTAATAATATTGACTAGAAAATAATTACTCCCTCCGTACCAAGATAAAAGTCATCTATTGACTTTTATGGTCAAATTAGTCATTTTATAAAATCAATATATCTTATTATACTTTTATATATGTGTAAAAAGCCTATAAATATTATAAACTATATACAATTTAGTACTAATCTCAATGTTTGCTTTTTAAAAAATCTAAATATATATGTTTAATTATTAATTTTAAAAATGGTCAATTTGACCATAAAAGTTAATGAAGGACTTTTATCTTAGAACGGAGGAAGTATTAGTCTTGCGTAGTAGTATGTTGTATTTTGTGCATATATCGTTATAATTTTTTTAATATATATTTTGTACTATTATATGTGCACAAAGTATAAAATTATTGACAACTTTATTTAGTAAAAAATAAAATAAAATAAAAGAGATAAAATCCAACCAAAATTCATAGCCAACCAGGAAACTCTCTTGTTGTGTTCTATTCGATGAATTTATCTCCCATTCATGAACAATGAACAAAGACAATCCTCTTGATTCCCATTGCAGATCAAAATCTACAATCAATCTTTTGAATGGACAAATTTTAATAAAATATCAGTTCCAAACATCAGTTTGGCTCTTGTCAATGTAGATGTGAGTAATCTAATTCCAAATTCCGGGCTATTAACAAATCTATACTTTGTCAAATCATTGCTCACTAGACACTGATTAGTGCACTTTGTGCCCCCCCACACCAACCTCTCCTTTCTCTCTTCCCCATACTTGTGTTCCATTCACACACAAGTAGGAACCGATCCAATCAATTGATTTTCAATCACCTGTTATATTAAACTCGAAATTGCATAATAAAATTTGTATCCGTCTCTTTATTGAAATCTCATTAATTAATAAAAACTCTGTTAGAAATACATTTGTGCAAATAGAATAACAATTTATAACACCAATGGTCCTCTCCTACTCATAAACTTCCCAAATTTTGTCTCAATATAGTTGGCCGATTCGGCTTCATAATATCTAAATAACGAGTTATAATTTCATAGCAAGGGTGGGAAGATTATCCAAGTTTATAGGGGAAAAAGGTGACAAGATTTTTTTAAAAAAATTGCTAGCTTAGCCAGCTCTTGTATCTAATGGGGATAGAATGGTTCAAATAAACAAAAGTTGGTAGTGTATTTTGACCTCTTCATAAGATGGACCAACCACTTTGGACAAGTTCTCAAGCTCCCACATGGGAAGTGTTCCATCCAATTGTCAAACCTAATTTTACTTGGAAAATTTTCTTGGAATTTAGTGGGCGGTTTGAGCTGACAAGTCTCACACAGCCCAACTAGACCGGTCCAATAAACTTGTCCCCAGCATATCACATTGACCGGGAGTGGCCATATGACTTTTAGAGCACAGGAAAGTGGGGCCTATTAAGTTAGGAAAAATTCATAACATGTAGTTGTTATGGACTAAAATCAAGCATACACCATCTCTATTATACAATACTAGTCGAAAGAGCAGGATTAAAAAGACAAAATCGACGTCCGCTTCTAATACTAGCGGACAGATTAATCATAAGATTTGGATTAATTTACCTCCCAATCAGTTATAGGCAATAGAATGATTAACTAGGATTTAAGGTTTATTAATTAGAATTTAAGGTTTATTAACTAAGATTTATGATTTATTAGCTAGTGTTTAGAGTTTAGGGTTTATTAACTAGGGTTTAGAGTTTACTATTTAGGGTTTATTAACTAAAATTTATGGTTTATTAACTAGGGTTTAGAATTTATTATTTAGGATTTAGGGTTTATTAACTCATAATATGTAATTACTTGCTTTAATGAATCCTTGGGTTAGAACTTCAACATGAATGTGGGCATGTGGGTTTATGGAATCTAATCACTATCCACCAGTAATACTAGCGGATGGTTCAATCTAATTTTTACATCTATTACTAGTAGTAGCGGATGATGGGAACTATTTTTTAATCTATGTCGTTCGAGTTTGAAATGAACAGTATTGGATCTATTTGTCTAAAATAGACTATAACAAATACTTGCTATGGATCATGCCACATTAAGTTAATAAAAATTAAAATTTCATACATTGTTAGTGTATATACTGAATAGTGTCAGGATTATGATATCTCATTTATAAATTTTTTTGTGGGGGTATCAGTATTCTTATTTTAATGACATATTATGATCCTAACAGTACTCGTATATACACTGTCAGTCTATTAAATTTTAACTCATGTTTCAAAATCAGAAATATATTTTAACTTTTTGATCTTAACTTGTAAGTATTAAAAGCAATAAAAATAATCTTATATTGATTTTGAATTTTAGAACTTTACATATATATATATATATATATATATATATATCAAAAAGAAAGTTAAAATCTATCTATATTTTCGGACGAAGAGAGTAGTAGTTATTAAAAATAGATAGTCTCAATTTTCTCACTCTATATCATCATAAAATAAAAGAATTAAATATTAAATATTTGTTTACATATGCTGCATTGTCTCTGTTCAAAGCATAAGAAGTACCAAAAGCATTGTTACCTAATGCCAAAACATTGTTCAACACTTAAGAGTCAAGCCGGCCTAGCTAACAGCCTAACAGTATTATACTACTAATTTTGAATCTTTATTTTCTTCTTTTATTATTCAATTAGCTAGTCACTTTATGAGTTAAAATCAATACCAACTTGGCACATAGATGACTAGGAAAGCTAAGTACTCCTTTGTTTTAAAATGCGAGTCTCATTTAATTTTTTAATATTTTTAAAAATATATTAAATTTTTACTTGGGTTAAACTTGAGCATAATAATAAACTATTTGTGAATGTATGCTACACAATTAAACTTTAATATGCTTGAAAAAGTCGGGAAAAAAAAGTAAACTAAAAATGAAACTCTTAGCTTAGGACAAAGATCTTTCTTGAATAATCAATTTGGTATTGATTCAGCTAATTATTTAATTTTACTTAATTATACAAATATTAAAAAATGATTGTGAAATAGGAACCTCCATAATCCCACATAATAATGATGTTGAGGTAGTGATAGTAGTAGTGCATTGAGGGCATTTGGTCCCCCACTTTTCCCCATTGTCTTTTAAGTAATTCTATTCCAATATACATGGGAATTTGATTCTCTTTTATCTTTTATCATTTCTTATAAATATTATTACAAGAATCAAAAGAATTAGTGGATTCCGAACACCATTGTGTATATTAAATTGCAATGGCAAATTGGACGATGAATTTGATGAGGGAATTCTCAACTTAAAGTTGCTTTTACTACACGTACATGTTTGTTCTTATTCCCATAGTTATATTAAATATGGAACATGATCAAATTATCTACAACATTATTTGATTTCTCATCTGAAAAACATATTAAGTTTCGATTTTCAAATTTAAAATTTTATAAGCAAAATACTCATGTGATACTAGGTTTTTAGAGCTAAATTTACTACAACTGATAATATACAAAAAAATATTATTATATAAGAAAGTATATTACCCTACTCGCTGCTCTTTTTTTCTTTTCTCCATTTATTAGAAAATGACATAAATTTGTGTCGCGCATGTAACAGACAATTATAACTACATTTTTATTTGCGAATAAATCATGCCTAACATTGGTCTTGTACATTAAATTTTTAATTAAAAATTGACTAAAGACTTCAAAAATGAATTGATGACCATGACCATTGATCTATCTTTATGAATCATGAGTTGGCCATGAGTGTAGTCAACATTTTACCGTAAAAAAAATTCAACCTTATTAGACTAACTAGAGTGGAGTGAAAGTAACATCTTGCAAGAATATTAGAGAAATAATGTTCATGGAGTTGGAGAAAAATAAAACACCACCAAATAATAGAAGCATTTCTTACACACGCCTTTGAAGCGTAGCACAAATTAAGGGTGGTGTCTGTGTGAATGTAATGTATGAAGAAATCAATGTTAATTTCTCCAATCCAATTATACCAGTCACCAGACCAAGAAATACCAGCCACAGTCTCTATGTAGTCAGGGCTCTGAAGTCAATGCTTCCCTTTTTTTTCTTTTGAAAAGTTTTTATGCTACCTTTAGATTGAAAAAATGGAATGAAGAGCGGAATGATTCATTCCATTATAGTTGGAATGAGTTATTTCATATATTCTCCATCTCTCAAGGAACCAAACACAATTTTTTTCATTATAATCGCAACTAAACACAATTTTTTTTATTATAATCGCAACCAAACACAATTTTTTCATTTCATAAGAATGAGTCATTCCATTCTCACTTTTATTATTTCAATTCAAACCTAGCATTAATGCTACTTGGTTATATATTTCACCTTGGCCTAGCAGGGAGTTTGGGAGTACGGGGAAAGGGTCAGAACAGATATTAAAGGGAGGGTCCGGAGATAAATTAGGAGAAATTTTAAGGAAAATTTACTTTGTCTTTTTGTTAAAATTTTGTTGAGTAAATTTGTGATTTTGCATTGTAAAAAAAAAGATTTTATTTAACATATGTATGTAGTAGGCAATAATAAGTAAACGAAAAATGATATACATGTCGATAGATATTTGATGAAATTGAATTGTTACCAACGTGGGAATGTATGCAATAAGACATAATAAATTAAAGTTTGACCCTTCTTAATGTCTATCTATCATATGTATGTGCATACGTCGTAATTATAATTCGACTAAAAATTTTCACAATGTATAACGGGATTTATAAATAAACTACATATAAATACGTGAATCATGAAATATTTTCCTAAAGTAAAAAAAAAAAGAAAGAATTATTTGGTTTAAAAATAATAGGAGTATGAAAAACTAATAGTAAAATGGTATGAAGATATAATAGTTATAAAAAACCAATGAAGGTTGGCAAAGACCTTTTTAATATTTTTTTATTCTTTTCTTATACTACTTTTGTTCCTTTTAATTGATGCTTAATAAAATAACATATGGAATAAAGAACATAACTAATATTTTGTCTACTTAATTAAAATTGAATATAAAATCTCAACATTACTCTTTTAAAATTCATCAAAAAGATAAAAAGATAGTAAAATTAGTATTTAATATTTAAAAATAATATGCAAAACTAAATTATTAATTTTTCTTTAAAATTTTCAAATTACATCAAAAAATAATTACCTAAAAAGTCGGGTAAAAAAGAGCAGAGGCTAGAGGGAGTGTAAATATATGTTTTGAACTTTATAATTGTCCAACTCCATTGCCCGCCATTTTAGAAGCTCATATACCCTCAAAATTCCAATTCCATCCAATCACCATTTTTTTATACTACACTAATGAGATACCATTGAGAGTGAAGCATTTTCTAAGTAGCCAATCAATCTGCTCAAATCAACCCATCCATCCCAATAAACAAAACAAAAAAAATGCAAAAACTAAGGGCTTGATTGTTTATATCTGAATGAGTCTAAATTTGATCGAATAAGTTATTCAGACTGTTTATTTTATAATTTTTAAACTCTGAATGAGTCGGAATGTGTCTGAACGATTCATTTAAAAAATTGTGGTTGAATCAATAAGAAATAGTGCTAAATGATATTTGATCTACCTACCTACCCTCATAGACAATTAAAAATTACATTTAATATCCATCTTTTTTTACTATTGCAAACAAATTTTGTTATGTACACATTATTTTTTGATTTTTTTTCTTTAACAAATTGATCAATAACCAATTTAATGAATGTTGTTGTAGTCTTTTGTTTTGATTTTATGGACTGATAGAATGTTATTAAAAAAATTTAATATTTATTCCTAAAATTATATTATTAATAGTATACATAGTATACTCCATCAAAAATTATTCACAAGTTTATATTTAATTTTTCTTAAATAACATTATTTATTTATAATTACATAATAAATTTGTTCATAATAGTCTAGAAGGTTAAAATATATATATATATATATATATATATTCAAATATTTTAAACAAATAATTGTTAAATATATTATTTTATTTTTTATTTAAAATTTTTATTTCATTCTGTTCATTCAAATTCAAATTCTTTTATAGATTCAAAATTTTTCATTTAATTTTATGAAATAGCTCATAGAGTGTAGACAGGACATATAGCAAAAATAAGTCTAGAGAGAGAAAAAAGCCTAGAGAGAGAAACAGTGAATTGTGTGTTTTGTGTGAGTATAGGTAGAGCTCAAGTCCACAACAAAACAAAAGCAAATTAGCAAGTACCCTTTTTCAATTCCCATCAAATCCTTGTTTTTCACTCATCCATCTCTTCCCCTTCACCTTAAAGGCTTAAACCAACCAAAACCCTCCATTTTCTCTCTTGAAAGGTGGAGCTCCACCTGCAACAAAACAGACCCATCAATGGAAACCACCTCAAAACCTCAAGAGAGAGAGAACCCATCTCCCTCAAACTCCCCAAACAGCAATGGAAGCAGTACGAACAGCAGCCACAATGGAATTGGATCCGCCCAAATTCAAACCCCCCCGCTTACCCCAAAACCCATTTCCAGATCCGAATCCAATCCATACCCAACAACTTTTGTTCAAGCTGATTCCACTACCTTCAAACAAGTAGTCCAAATGCTCACCGGATCATCGGAAACTGCTAAACAAGCCTCCAATTCAGATCCACCCTCCGCCGGAAAAAGCTGCAGTATACCGCCGATCAGAACTGCGCAGAAAAAACAGAGCTTTAAGCTTTATGAAAGAAGAAATAGCCTAAAGAATGGCCTAATGATTAACCCCTCGATGCATAATTTTACTCATCATAATAATAATTGTGGGTTTTCGCCACGTGGCAAGCCAGAGATCTTGTCGCCAAGTATTCTTGATTTTCCGTCGCTGGTTCTGAGTCCGGTGACTCCGCTGAGGGAAGATCAGTTTAATAAGTCGTCGGGAAATTCGTCGGAGGAAGATAAAGCAATTGCCGAGAAGGGATTTTATTTGCACCCGTCCCCGATGAGTACGCCGAGAGGCGGACCGGAGCCGCAGCTGCTGCCTCTGTTTCCGGTGACCTCGCCGCGAGTTTCTGATTCTTCTTCCTGAGGGGAGTGAAAGGGGTAAACGGTGTCGTGTGAAGGGGTGGTTGTTCAACTGTGAGTTGTTGAAAGAAGGTACTAATGCATGATTTGGAGAGAAACAGGTAGAGATTTTAATTTGGTTCAATTGTACAATTTGATCATCTCTCTGTTTTCACTGTTTCAAAAACAGAAAAGCACTTCGCTTTGTTTTCTTTGTTGTGTTTTTTCTTTCTTTTTTGCTATTTTTTTGTTTTGCCTTTATTATTATTTTTTTCTTCCATTTTGTACTTTTTTTAACTGAGAACAATCAACAAGAAATGACACTATTGTGGTGACTTTGAACCCTTCTATCCATATTACATTGGTGCATCATCTTGTGATATGTTTATATTTTTAGATAGTGTATGGGAGTTTTTTAAAAAGTTAAAAAAGAAAAGAGAAAGTTTTTTTTTTTTTTTTTTCTACCCAAGAGAAAAGAGAAAATTTTTGACTCAAAATGCACCATTTTCTTTCCTTTCTTTTCTTTGATAACTAAAAGTTCAAGACACCATTTTCATCCAATTTTTTTTTTCTTCTATAAAAAAACTCCAAGACACCACTTTCAGTTACTCAAAGAAAGAATTTTATATTTTATATAAAAAAGTCGTTTTAGTGTTTTAACCAAGGCATAATAAACTTCATTTTAGTCATTTTAGTGTTTTTTGTCCCTCTAGTACATTTTGATGCACAGGCTCAATAAACTGGTTTTTTTTTTTTTGAAAAAAAAAAAATAAACCAAATGCATAAGCGCTAGTGTTGATACAAATACTAGTTTAAGGAGTAGATAATATTGGAAAAGAACCTGTTGATGGGTTATGGCTTTGGAAACCTCCGATGCCCAAGTTAGTTTATGAATCCATCCTATCAACTGTTAAGTATATATAATGTTTTTATCTAATACCATGTTTATTTTTTTTCTGAAAATTTTATGGTGCCCGAATATTTGTCGATATTCTTAGTGTTATATCCGGGCACCATAGAGTGTAGTTTTTCTTTTTATAGTATGAGTTGTTAGGCTCGTAATTAATAGGAAATAATGTCATAATTACGCCCGCCCCTCAAGGGTTTATTATCTCTGAGGCTAATTTCTAGGGATCTGGTCTAATTTGTAAACGGTCTGGTACTTTCGTGGAATAAATTCTCCTGCACATATATATATATATATATATATATATATATATAAATTCCATTTGTGCACAAACACATTTTAATGCGTAGGATCACATTAGAAACACTGCTTATATATGAAAGCTATGGTCAAATATTTAAATGCGGGGGACCAAAGTATGCAACTGATGAAAGCAATTGGTAATGGGCTGGATACTTCATACTTGTGCCTTAAAATCCCATACATAGTATAGTGGTCGTCTTTATATTCTTAAAATTACTTTTATAATTGTATAATCAAACACCAATTTAATTTTGTTATAAAAATACAATTTTAAATATTTTATTTTATTGCACCTCATCGCACTTGTCCGCCAATGAACAATTAACAATTTTGTCGGAAGAAAAACTTTTAAAAAATAAAAATAAAAAATAAAAAATTCCCTTTCCTAGCTAAGGACTAAGGAGGAGGAGGAGATGATGAAAATAGGAGAAGATTGATTTTGGATTAGGGATGAATGATTGGATGTACGATCCAACATAAGGTGTGTTTTTTTTGGACTTAGTTCCCAAGGGCAAGGATTGTTATTGGTCTGTACTTTCTTTGTTTGTTTGTGTTCCGAGTTGAAAATGAGTGAATGACCTATTCCACATATTACCGCGGATTTTGCTGACCTTTTTTTTTTTTGTCCCTCAAAGTTTCTTTATTAGTTATTACTCCTACTTGTAAGCTAGCTTACTACCAACCATAGACCATGACATTTGTTTTGTTTTGTTTTCTTTAAAATAAATTTATCAAAATAAAATTTGAAAAGAGTATGTGTTGGAAAAAAATTGTTAGTGTTTTAGCCTAAACACTCCCTTAGCCTAAGATTAAAAAGAGCACGAATTTTGTAAATTAATTTATTATATTATATTATGTATGTTATATTATTTTTATAAATATAGAAGTAATTTCATGAATACAAAGAAAAAATTTCATTTATCTCTAATTCCCTAAGCGCTATTGCCAGTGATGTCCAGAAATGGAAATATAAAAAAAAGCCCAAAGCATCCTCTCTCTTAATGTTTAGGTTAACACTTACGTAGAAGAAGAGTTTCTCGTCATGCCATCATCAATGATTCAGTTGAGTGATTCAGTCAGAATCACTTCTTAATCTGACGTGTAACGGGAATGAATGCATCGCATAAGCAGACAAGTTGCATGCATATGTAATCCATTTATTAATGACTTACGACTCAAGAGTATAGAAGATATTTTAAATTTTAATTTTTTTATCAAGATAATTATATATTTTGAGATGAAGAGAATATTTTATAGTGGAGCACATATTCTCATTGACAATCTTCGAATAATCATATTTATAACAGGGAACACATATTCTCATTGACATTTTACATGTATTTTTCATTGTAGTATAAACCATTTATTTAATGTTATTTGAAAAATAATTTATGTGTTGATTAATTTCACATCAAACGTGAAATTGTGAAAATGATAAAATAGAACTATAGTGTATGAGTTTATTTTTTACAATCTCATGTTTCCATATATGTCAATATCTATTATCGGCATAAATTTTTCGTCAGATGTAATAACATTCATATTATTTTAAATACCATATTTTTTATTTCTAAATTTTTTTCTTATTTCCAACGCTTCATTTTTAATTTATTAATGTCATTTTCACTCCACATTACAACAATCTCCTCAAACCTATCCTCACTAACCATGATAGTTCATTTAACCCTCCTACCGCATTTTATGAATCGGTCTAAATTCTAATTATTACAAATCCGATGCTTTTTGCAGTAGCAAGTTTATCTATTGGGTCCACAAGTGGGATGGGCCAAGTAAACAGTTGAGGCCACCCACCATAGATGATTTAAGTGAAAAAAGAAGAAGAAAAGATGTCACTTTAAATCTTAATATGTTCATGGACAAAATACAATCATTTTTACAATTTTTTTTTTTAAAAAAAAAAAATCATAAGTAACTTTCTTATGCAGAACTGTTGGATTGACCTAAACTTTATATCTATCATTTTTTCCTTTCAATTATTTGATTAGACTTAAATTTTGTGTTTTCATCATTTCTGTTTTTATTATTTCTTTTGTTTTAAAATTAGAAATGCATTTTGATTTCTTGAAATAAATTTACGATATTTTATATTTAAAATTAATATGATTTTGTTTAAATTATGAGAACGATAAATATAATAACTAATTTACATCTGCTATCGTTGTTTTGACAACAAAATAAATAATTTTGTATCAAGATTAAATTTTAAAACAGCCTGAATTAATTCTCAAAAATTAAAATATATTTTAAATTTTGAAACGGAGAAAATATTTAATTATTTTACCGGAGTAGTGTAATTATTGAAATTAAAGATACAGTGACATGCATAGCACTAGCAGAAATCCCCCAGATGCCATCGTTTGACTTAGACAAGACTGTCAATAAAATTAAAGGGAAAATGGATGAGAGATAAAGTGTATGTTACCTTACCATAATGATGACTGAAAAAGAAATTAAATAGGGACAGGCCAAGGGCATGTGATATCAAAATTAACAAAAAGCAGACAAAATCTGATTTTCCTCTTCCTTTTCATTTTCCTCATCCCTTTTTCCTTTTACTTTTCCCTTTCCCTCTTCTTTTTCCTTAATTTTTTGTTTCTTTGTTTGTTTGTTTGTTTATGTAGTGCGATGAACAGAAACTGTCCAAAAGCTAAGATATTTTAGGTATTTTTACGTCTGCCCAATAATTAAAAAACAAAAAAAAAACGACGCACATAAATACTCTATTCAGTTGAATGTTATATATATATATATATACACACATATATATATATATATATATATTATTTTATTTTTATTTTTTTTTCTGTTGGCCCAATAATCCAAAACCCAGTAACATAACTTATCCAGGTGACGTTATAAAATGTCAACATTCAAACTCATTTCTACCAAAGCTTTGAGGTTCAAGCCATGGTGCCTTCCTCTTTTTTAAACCATTAGCAAAATGAATATATTCCAAATCTCGTTATATTTTTAGTGAATCAAAACTTATTCTTAAAAGTAAACTCTTATAATCATAATCACATTAGAAACAAAGCAAGTGCAATTCAGACGTAATTATCAGAATGTATCAAAAGGACCTCGGGATGTGTGAAGCGAAGAGCATATAGATCCTTTTAGTATCTTTCGGTGTTTATTATGTATTCCACTTAGACAAACATAACATTATTGTCTATTAAGACCAGACAACTCCCCAACTCCTGCCCCCCACAATAAAAAAAAAAAAAGTGAAGTAGACGTAACTATCAAAAGGTATCGAAAGGACCTTAGACCCTTCACATCACACATCGGGGATGTGTAAAGCGAAGAGCATATATAGGTCCTTTTAGTATCTTTCAGTGTTTATTATGTATTCCACTTAGACAGACACAACATTATTGTCTATTAAGACCAAACACCTTCCCAGCTCCCGCCCCACACAATTTAAAAAAAAAAAGAAAAAAAAAGGTGAATCAGACGTAACTATCAAAAGATATCGAAAGGACCTTAGACCTTTCACATCACACATCGGGATGTGTAAAACGAAGAGCATATATAGGTCCTTTTAGTATTTTTCGGTGTTTATTCTGTATACCACTTAGACAGACACAACATTATTGTCTATTAAGACCAGACAACTCCCCAACTCCCGCCCCCCACAATTAAAAAAAAAAAAAAGGTGAAGCAAAGATCGAACAACAACGCAAGATAACTTCTATTGGAAATGCTGAGCGTTTTTCGGACAAAGAGAATCAATTATAAGCAAAGAATTACAATTTCTGGAAATGTATAGAAAGTATGATGGCCATGCTTGAATATCTCATGGAAGCTTGAATATCTCATGGAAGTTGAATAATAATGACTAATGCGTTTCACATTTATTTATTCAAATATAAGCTGTAATTTTATATATCATGTATTAAGTAAATAAGCAAAAACCCGATACAAATACATTCCAAGAAGAGTCACGAACTCCCTCTTTTTTTATATATATATTTTTTTGTGTCCATTTATTCATTACAACATTCTTAGTTTATGTAAAGAACACACCCAATCCTAGATTTCTGAAAAAGATGTTACCGTCTTAAATCCATGATTCTCTGGAAGAGGTCCATTTCCTGGCCGGACAGATATGATCACCTCCAAACCTGAAACATATATTAAAATTCAAATGTCAGTGCTGAAGGAAAATCCTATACACACCAAAAGCTATCTGCGTGTGCCTGTGTGCACTCTCTCAGAAACCAAGCCATAAGAATATACTAGTCCTATAGGCAAAACCTTCATAGTAATTGGATCCTACAGTCTTAAAAAATGTGTTTTCGAATTCATTTTTTTTCTTTATTTTTTTGTTTTTTTGGGAAACAGTACATTGGATAACCTATCAAAAGTGAGCTGTGGTTTACCTGCTGCCTTTGCAGCTACACCTTCTTGATAGACGTCAGTAACAAACAAAATCTCTGATGGCTTATGCACTCCAAGAGTCTCTGAAATTTCAATATAACTTCTTGTTTCTTTCTTGTTCCTAAGCAAAAATAGAAGAATAGGATGGTTTTAGAGAAAAAACCGAGTCATATTTAGAAAGCATCTTTAGCAGAAAGAATTTATTTCAATTATTATGGAAATTCAAAATATTACCCCACTGTGGTATCAAAATATCCAGACAAGTACTTTCTCAAGTCGCCATAATTTGTGTAGCCAAACAAAAGCCTCTGCGCCAATCTGCTACCGCTGGAATATATGTATACCTGAGGAAGAGAGAAAATATAAAGTTACACAACACCTTACAATTCTATTTCAGAGACAATGAACTGCGACTAATACAAGCCTATATATACTCAAAAATAAATATCCGAAAAATGCTAAACATATGCCCCAGGTACACAAAATGAATATACACAGTATCCCTTGGGCATTGCGCTTGCGCCAACCCAAAATGTAGTAACTGGGGAAGCAAGTATCTTGGCCCGTGGTCAGGGTACTATGTTACGTATGATGACCAAAAATGATATATATAACCAATTGGATTCAAAATGTATGACAATCCAACCAAATTAAACATGCGGTGTCCAATTTTAGTTTTTGGGGAATGGAAACATCTGAAGTTCTGAACAATAATAATTTTCTATTGTTGATAAGTTAAAAAGGAAATTTCATATCATGTGAACAACAGTAGTTTGGCTAAAAGTGGTAACCGAAGTAGGGAGAGGGAGGACAAAATTAACCTGAAATAGAAGATTAAAACGAAAAGTGGGTATTCTGAGGGACAGGTTCTACTTACTTTGCCAAGAAAAAGTCAATCCATAATCCATGTACCTTTTCTTTCAATATATAAGTCTGAGCTAATTACAAAATAAAAAACAAAAGCCAATTAAAATGTGAAACTAACCTTGATGCCCAAAGCATGCCACTTCTCAAGAGCTTCAGGTACATCATCAAAAACTACGCCTTGGATTTCACTTTGCTGAAATCCAGTTCGCCATATATGACCCTGTGTGCTTAGATGTTAGTCAGATTCTAAGGATTCCAAGGGAAAGAATAATGTGTGTATAACATGCATTTTGCTTACTTGTAATTGTTTCAAGGCAGTAATTTTCCTGTCAGCTTTTATCATTGCTTCCACATTAGCAACCAAAGCTGCAATCACCTCCTCTTTCCCTGCATCATCAGAGGGAATAGGCACAACACCTATAATTCCTTGCTTCAGATCATCCTCTACCTGAAAGTAGAACATTAAAATATTATTGCGTTCCATATGCTAGTTTGAAAGAGAAAGCAAGGACTTCGGACAACACATAAAATTGGAACCTATACTGCACTACGAACCATTAACTCAACTCAACAATGCCTTTATCCCGAACAAGTTGGGGTAGGCTGAAAACGAATCACAGGTGTAAATGTAAAGCAAAAAGGCAAGAGAAAAGGAAAAATATAAACAAAAAAAAAAGACAAAAAAAAAGAAGAGAAGATAGTATAAAATAATGTAACTAAAAGAATATAAGTGAAAGATTGTCAGTAGAATAAAAACACAACCGCAAATAAAAATTTAAAAAACACACATAGAGAGATGAAATAATGCTAAAAAGAAACAAAGAAGAAAAGTTGGGAGAAAAGAGAGAGGGATTAAAAAAAAGAGAGCACAAAAGTAAAACTAAAATAATGAAGAAGAAAATAATAATAATTAAGAAAATAATACTCAACTCAACATCACCTTTTATCCAAAACTAGACAATGCACATGCTATACTCATAAATGGCTTTCAAATCCCATCTTATGCATATGACACTCAGCTCCATATAGCATTGCTAACCACATCAGTATAAAACTTCCCTTCAACTTGGATGGGATTTTACAATTAACAACCCTGATGCACCATGCTACTTCAATGTTCAACCATCCATCTCTAATCTTGTGGCTTGCATCTCCCCCAATTCACAACGAACCATTAGTGTTGTGTATTTTTGTTTACATTCTCAACTATTGCTTGTGAGATGAACAGCCATATCAATTCCAGTAATGAAAAATCATAAGATGATGACAAAAATTTAAATAAACTAGTCAATACATGAGAGAGAGAGAGAGGGATGGGGAGGAAGAGAGATGATACTTTGAAGATGTACCACCGTAAAGTGCACGTATTGGATGTAAAGTTCAAAGATATTATATGTCTAATGCAATTTTCAATTGTACAAAGATGATGCACCATGCATTTCAAAATAAACCAAGAAGATTAGAATGTAAAGTTATCCAGTTTTTGTTCACCGTTATAAAGGAACGTCTGGAAGATCTGAATTAATGTAACTAGTTATTCAAAAGAGATGTCATGTGAACTGCATAACATGCTCTCACCTATGGACAGAGACACTCCCTGCTAATATTTGCTTGCTGAATTATAGACATTAGGACAAATTGAGGAAGAAACAGATGTAGAAAAACAAAACACCTTCTGAAACGAAGGGGAGAAAATAGGAGCAAGGGCAAAGCAGCCTATAGTAGTCTGTTCTAGCCTATTGACAGATAGAAGTTTGCTTCGAAGTTCAAAAAATAAACTACAATCTAGGGTAAAATACATAAATAACAAAGAAAACAATCACTCATCACTTTTACTAAATGGTGGAATTATATGAAGAAATACTCTTTAGATCCAGTGATATAATTCAAAAATTGTAAGAAGAAAAAGACTCACTTGAGAGCGTAACAACTTGATATCATCTTGAGTTTCTGCAGTATCATATGTTGCATCTAAATGCCTTCCCACATTTTCACGGGCATATGGAAAGAGAATATCAGTAACAAATGATATAGGAGTAGTAGTCCCTTCAATGTCAAGAACAATGCATCGCTGCCACACATTATAATAAATAACTAGATGAATCAAAATCGCTAAAGTTAAGCTCACATAGGATTTATAGCAGAATGGGAGAATACTTCAAGAACTTACATGCGTAGGCTCAAATTCAGTATTTGAGATAACAGTCCCAGCCATGACAGACATACTTGCATTATAGTCACCTTTTAACACTCCTTTGAAACTATGGATTGGGCCATGATTAGGAGTTGAGCAGTCCAGACCCAACTGATGAAGTTTGATAGCAGCATCAAAGAGATAATGATAACATTCAGCCTGAAAAACAGTGTACTGTCAGCCGGAGCACATCAAGATAAACTTAATTCCTTAAAGTTGCATCAGTATAAAGAAAACAGATGAGTAAAAGAAAATACCTGCAGATTATGCATCCATAATTTATATACACTTGTACAACATAAATAATTATTGTAACCATGATACACATTGTTAGAAACCTATATTCATCAGGTTAAGTTTTTACTTTATAGAGAAATTGTTAAGGTTTAGGAAAAATCATCTACTTTGTACTTTTTTTGGTAAGTTTCCAGTTTGTACTTAGTTCTTTGTTGGTGGAGTATGCACTGTGTTTACTTTGTGCATAATGAAGCTTCTTATTGTATCTCCACACATGCAACCGGTAATTGAATGTGACAGAAACTGTTAAAGCATGATAAACATATTAGGTCCCTTCTATAGCAACTTAAACTCTTAAAGCGCTTGGTAATTTAAAATTATATTATAAGGGATTTGCACATTTTCACTAGGCTATGTCAAAATTGTCCACAACAGACAGTAGTAGAGTATGAGAACCAACTCAGAGTCAATTAATCAAGCTCCTCAAGACCATGATCCTTATTGGTAAGGGAAAATACAAGAAGGGTCTAATGGGGTTTGTAGACCCCACCAGTTTTTTCAAAATAATTTAGTATAGGGTTGCAAGTGAAACTCTTTTAAACTAGAAGTGTCAAAGTGAACAAATTTTAGTTAAAATAGTTAAATTTCAATATTTTTCAGTTCAAATGACCCCTATGATTTTGAAAATTATGCTCAAGTTCTTCAATTTGATTTTTAGACACATGCTACCCTCTTTAGTAGTTGCAAAAAGGTCAAAACAAAACAAAAACGGAGACAAGATAACAAAATTGAGCTTCTAGATTATTATTTTTCTTGTTTACCTTTTCTCTCGTGTGTGAAGTATCATTTAAGTAGGCCTTTACTTTCCTGGTAGGACTCCTTTGTGATAAGTCAAGATGACTTCAAGACATCAAAGACTATGCCCCTCGCGCAGGCGACTATGCAATCTGTGAGCTCAGAAACCCAATTCACCTTTATCATTCTGGTGTTTGTTATTTCTTAAGCTGTGTCACACTTGTTGAACAAAAAACCCTTCACTAGCTCCTAATTTCCAAAATAGTAAATACACTGGAATTATTTCATGGAAGTGTTTTATCTACATTGTCTGCAGCTATACTTTGTATGTGCTTTTTGAAATAGAAAAGATGAAAATCAGCATATCGTAGTCTTTTTGTTGCCGAATTTATTTACATTCAACCAACTTAAATTAATTGTGGCTAGATCAAATCAACATATCTACATCTAGCTCTTTCTCAAAAACGCAGCCACAGTAAAGGAGAAATTGAATTGAGGCCTTACTAAATTTCAGAAGTTTGCAAGAACAGAATATTTAACAAAAATCAATCCTTCCTTCAGAATTATTACATCATATTCCCTGGAGTTTCCAAAAAAGAAGTCCAATTTTGACTTTTTGAAGCCAATTTGCGACATTTTAAAATTTAAAAATTGAAATGAATTCATTTAATTTTAGTCAATACAATCTTGATTATTGTAAACTAATTTAAAAAGTACTGCTAATAAAAACTTTTGTTGTTTACAAAAGTTAAGTGAATTCACATCAGTATTAAATTTTAGGATTTCGTGAATTATTTTAAAGTCAAGTGATACTCTTTCTTTGGAATGGAGGTAGTATTTGAAATTTAAGATCTCAACCTAGTTATTCCTTGCAAACAAAGGAATGATCAGCAAACATGTTAAACTGATTAAATATAAGAAAATCTTTCTGTAGCAACACAAACCTGAGTTTTGGCACTGATCCAAGAATCCCCCCATATATATATGCCATGGTTCCGGACCAGCACAGCTGTTGTTTTTGGGTAAGCTTCAATCTATAAGAGGGAAAGTTCAATCAGTCTGAAGTTATGCTTTATACTTAAAATATACGATCAAACGAACCGAAGAACAGGCATATTGGTTTTAAGTTCACGTGAAACAAACGCACAATGCTGAAGTTCCAAACCCAATGATGACAATTGGATGCATTTTATAAAAGTACCATTATAGATATATTAATCCTCACTAATTAATTAGCTTCTCTGCGTATATGCTTTAACCATGATCATTTAATTTCAAGTTTCAACGCAATTTTGTGCTTCCTATAATCTCTTCAAGAAATAGGTATAATAGCATCTTATGCACCAAAATTAGTAATGCACATAATTCTCCTGGCAATCTACTTCAACATAACAGCAAAAAGAATTATCCTCTATCAGCATGCATATCACTGAAACCAAAATTTGAAAAGATGTATAAAAGAACATACAGCTGCAGCAAGAGAATCTGTAAGCTCCCGCTCCTGAGCAGTGTTTTCAATTATTGGAACCACAAGCTCATCATAGTAACCATGCCCTTGAATGCCTTTTATCATTTCCATATGAGTGATCTGCAAAAAATGACAATAATTGAGATGAAGAAAAACTAGAAATTCTGGGGAAAAAGAAAAGAAAAGGAGGCAGAGACATTTTCAACAACTTGATAGACCTATCTGTTGATAATTTCTTCAGAGTTGTTAAGGTACTCCCAGATCACCTTTTCAGAAACTCTTGCTCAAACAAGGATATCGATATCTCAAGAGCTCAATATCAAGCTAATAAAAGTGTAGACTACAAAAAACATAATAGTTATCAAAAAAGTTCAATGACCTAAATGCAAAACATTATCAACATAATTTCATGAGGATCAAATCTGATGTCTTTCTAGTCAACAGAAACTCATGAAAATTAATTTATCACCGACTGTTCATCTTTGGTTAGATTTCTATAATTACATGTTAATGTTTCACCGATCATTCATCTTTGGTTAGATTTCTATCATTACATGTTAATGTTTCTTTTTATTTTCCTTTCTTGGCTATAACTTTGTTTAAATTATTCCCTACCTTATAAGTCTTATTTAGTATTGCTTAACTAATTTTGAGATTGAGAAAATTATTTTTCTTTAAATTTAAAGTATAAGAAAAATGTCAAATACAGTTGCTTTTGTCCATTCAATTTTATATTCACCCTGGCGCCTCAAAATTTGATTACTAGATTGGGACATGGTAAAGTTAGATGTCCCAAATTAAAACAGAGAAGGCATAATGATTGCCCAGAAAACATAACATGGTAATAAATTGTGTTTTGGTACGAACATTCCAAACCATGAGGTGCACTTTCATTCCGAACTCATTTAACCCTTGTACTCTTACTCTAGTGTAATACTCCTTATACAATTTTTATTTCATATATGTCCTTGTACAATTTTTTTATGTTACCAATGTAGTCTTTAGTTTGTGTGAGAGGTAATGACGTGGATTAAAAAAACAAAAACAAAATCCAGGTTGCACTTTTTAGCTGATCAACGTGGAAAATGAAGGGTATTAGGTCTTTTAACTCGTTCCTTCTTAGACCTTTCTTCTTCCTAATGTTTATAAGTCGACAAAATCTATTGGGTTAATTTAAGTCATGAGATGAAACTGTCTATCAAGAAAAATGGGACTTGATTCTGCTGGGGAATGAAATTGCTGAACCAATCAAGATCTATGTTACACGAACTCGGATGGAGTGTCCGGTTGAACACAGCATTTTGAAGAGTTTGACATGGGTGCTCCTCAATTTTGCCAATTTTTTACACAAAAATGAAGTGTCTCATAACAATATCCTTGTCCGAGTGTGGTCGTATCGTACACGGGTACTTAAGGGCAAAGTGAAGAGTCCATGTAACATAGATCAAGATTGATTCATTTTCTAAAAGATTTTTTGAAAATGATTTGGGAAAAGTTCCGAAAAATATTATGTTTGTCAGTTTGTGTTCTTGTTTTGTTTCATTAGTTTCTTCATATTGTCATTGAAAACATATGAGTATTAGATCCACACCTAATTATATTATAGTATGTTGCTTTGCAAGAAAGTCATTTTTTTTGTGGCAGGAAACCTTTTCTTTAGAAATATCTTTGTATTTGCTTATTGCATTTGCAAAGGTTTGGGTGCTTTAGATATGAAAGAATCTAAATTGACTGTTTTTTGAAAATACTTACCAAAATTCGCTATTAATTGACGTTAGTCTTTATGACTATGGAGGGGAAAAGTTAAGCGTGAAAGTATATAAAAACAAGCTTACTGGAGTGGAAATTATGTGCCAAACAGAGGGTGAAAGGGATATTATATGCATTTGGGTCTTCCAAGAAAGAAATACCCGAAAATGTGGTATGGCAATTATCCCTACAAGATTGCAATCCAAGACCAGGATGGGATGACAAACTCATTTTCAATAAAGAAGGTTTGGGTTTGAACGCCAATGGTTTTTCATGAAGGAAAAGAAGGTTTAGATTTGAATGAAGAAGATGTTACGAATGAATGAAGAAGAGACTTTGGTTTAGTTCTTGCACTACAAGAAGGGCTCACCGGAAAATCCGACACTCATAAAAATGTGACACGAGTTCAGGATCCTTGAATTTGGAACAACGCATTGGGGCAAGAAATATCTCTGTAGTCTGGTTCTTGCACCACCGGGGCTCACCAGAAAATTAAAGTCTGGTTCTTGCACTACCAGGGCTCACCAGAAAATTACTTGAATTTGGAACAACGCATTGGGGCAAGAAATATCTCTGAAGTCAGGTTCTTGCACCACCGGGGCTCACCAGAAAATTAGGTGATAGGAAAGATGCGACGGTGGTAGCCGATTAAACTAGGTTCTAAATTAGCTAAATTGATTTTGTCAACTTATACTCGTTGGGAAGGAGAAAGGGCTAAGAAGGAGAGTGTTAAAAGACCTAAATACCCTACATTTTCCACGTTGATTAGCTGAAAAAACCCACATGGATTTTGTTTTTGTTTTTTAACCCACATCATTAACTCTCACACTAACTAAGGACTAAATTATTCACATAGAAAAATTGTACAAGGACAATTATTAAAATTTGTGTAAGGACTAAAATGAAACTAGAGTACGAGTACAAGGACTAAATGGGTTGTATTACCCATTCTGAAACATCAAAAGTGGCTATCTAAAACTTTTTTCTCCTATTTACTTAAAACTTATATTAATTACAACTTCACTTCATGACTTAAAAATTAGGAACATCCTCTTACCTAGCCCTTGGGTCATACAACCAATGGCTAAGATCAAATCATGATTCACTATCTAGAATCATACTCTGAAATATGTAGGATATTATAAAGTATATTAATTGCATGAGTACTCTATTAGAAACCCTACTATGTAACAGAATATTCTAGGATATCACCTAATGTAGCCAAATGAGCCCTTTTGAGTGTCAAATAAGCAATGACATGGCTTAATTTCACTAAAAATGCATTTGCTGTGACACTATGCGTAGAACTAGCTCATCGAATTTTTAACTATATTTTATATAACTTTTTTTAGAAACCTATTTTCAGCATATCATGTTCCGAATAAACGTTTTTCATACCATCTAAGCAATTCAAAAAAACCTACTCCTACCATATTTTGTATCACGAAAAAAGACGTTTTTGTTTTCAATTTCGTTCCACGAAATGAATCTAACCACGATCTAAGTAGCATTGGGCTGAAGAAGAAACTGGGTAACGTTCAAGTTTTACACTTTCAACGCATTGGTCATATGGAGGGCGAGGCCACTCCATGTTCTGTGCCCCACAAATAATAGTAATAATAAACAGTGATTGTAATAATAAATTTTCCTAGGTGTAAATTGAGAAATACAAGAACTAGTGATTGTAAGGAAAATGGATTAATGAGACTGAGCTCAACCTTTTCACTACAACTAGAGAAGCCATAGTTCAAAAAACTTACACGAAACTCTTTTGCTAAAGGATTGATCATTGTCACGATACAGGATTCCATTCCATGACTGTGGATAACAGCACCAGCATTACGCATCTCATATGCCTGGAAAATAAGGGTAAACAAGATTATTGTTAACTTTAAAAAAAGCTACAAATTTTGAAAGAAAAATAAATCACTTGTCCAAAATATACATTTATTCAGAATATCTGAAATAATAGAGCACAGCAGTTCACTAAAGGTTCTAAGTTCCAACCATTACCACATGAGGTTAGAACAATGTCCTCAACATATCAAGCCTACTATAAAATTGAGACAGAAGGGATATAGACAAGCTAACAAATTATTCAAGGTTATCATATCAAGGACTGTCTTGCAGAGGCAGCAAAGTGCACTCAGATGCATTGGATACAGTTATTTGAACATACTTGAAGTGGCTTTGTGATGTAGGACAGATTTAGGATGAAGAATTAATGGAAAACAAACTAAGATTTAAACTCCACGTTTAAACCACTAGGATCTCTCAAGTGTATCAACTCCACGTATCAACACTAAGATGGATAAAATACCTCTACGGTAGGATACATCTACGATTCTACGGTATGAATAAAATAATCAACTTCAATATCAATAGTATGTAGTCTAAAAGACTTGTGGGGATTACGTCACTATTTAAAGAAACACAAAACCCTAATATTACTTGAGGAATAATAAAAGTACTAAACGACTAAAATACTCTTATTAATAATTCATAATCACTAATTAATGTCCTAAATCTCCACTAATAAATAAAATACATAAATCAGATCAACTACTTTTATATTAAACATAATAAAAACTCCAAATAATAAATATGAAAAATCTCTTCTTTGTTCTTGACTTGGGAGTCCCCATCATTCTCCTCTTGTTAGAGAAAACTCGACCTCGAGTTTTATAATATGATAGAATAAGCCACAAACTCCTCTGCAACGGAAGAACATTTTGAAACACCTTTGACAACATCATCATGCAGTAAAGCTCGAAAATTTATGTAAAGAGAATTGATGAGAGCATCGCTTTTGTATTCAAATGTGCTGAAAATAAGCTTTCTGGAACAACAAAGTCAACTTGGATTGGATCAACTTCTCGAAAATTCCTTTCTTCGGTAACGAACAACTCAAAAGCAACTTTAGAGTTTATTTCAATTTGTTACACATATACAATCTCTAGTTCAATTTTTGGAACTTCAAAAATTTCCATAGACACGTCACAACTATTTGTAGCCCCAAAATTTGGAACATCCTCTTTTTCTTTCTCTTGCTCTGCTTGAAGATGTGCCCGCAAGTCAATAAGGCCTTCTTTTATAGAAGATATGTCATTTTTTAATAAAGAGATGTTACCTTTTATGAAAAAACATATAGAAACCATATCATGCGTAGTCTTTCGAAGTTCTTTTGCTTTAACTTGTTGACGTTTCCTTGCTTCAGCTTTTCTTTGTTCATCTTGATATCGACGTTGCAATTTTCCAAGGTAATCTTGTGCATCAACCATATCCCATCTAAGCTCTTCCTGCTTGGATTTCAAATATTTATGGCCACATGTATTAATAAGGTAGTGTGTTCGATCACTTTCACCGTCGAGAAACCAAATATACTCATTTACTTCCGCAAGCAATTTTTTAGTGGCTTGAGACATTGGATGTTTGGGACAATGGGTTATAAAATAAATAAAATAAAACTTCTTTTTTTTGATAACTTAAGGGTCTAATTGAAAAGAAAATAGAAAACAGGGCTAAAGTATGAATTCAGAAAGTGTAGGGGTTGATTTAGAACGGATGAAAGGGTATAAGTGAAAAGTGTATAAACTACGGGGCTAAAATTTAAAAGGCAAGAAAACCATGAGATATAAACTGCAATTTTAGAAATATATTTATAAGATTAGGGTTACCACTCCATCATACTAACAGCCAACACGAAAGAAAAAGGAAGGGCCAAAGGGAGCAGAAATAGATGAAGACGATGGTGGCAAGGAGGAGGCTGGCCTGGCAACAACGGCGGCAAAACACAGCAACAATTTCTCTCTCTTTTACCTTTCTTCTTTTCCTTCTTCTTTTTTCTTCCTTTTCTTTTCTTGTTTTCCTCCGATTCTGGGCTGATTTTTGCAGTGTTACAGGGACTTTTTCCCCGATGAACAATGTCGGTACAACAGGTTGTGCACAGTAGATTCGCGATACAGTAATTCTGTGTGAACAATACCGATGAACATTAACTCCGGCGATGAACAATAACTCTAGTCGGCGATGAACAACTTTTTTTTTTTTTGAAAACCCAAGATATCCCAAAAATAAGAAATTGATGGAGAAACCTTAAGCTTTGATACCAAAAATGATGTGAGACAGATTTGGGTTAAAGAATTAATAGAAAACAAACTAGGATTTAAACTTTACGTTTAAACCACTAGGATCTCTCAAGTGTATCAACTCTACGTATCAACACCAAGATAGATAAAATACCTCAATATCAATAAAATAATCACTTCAATATCAATAGTATATAGTCTAAAAGACTTGTGCGAATTACATCACTATGTAAAGAAACACAAAACCCTAATATTACTTGAGGAATAATAAAAGTACTAAACGACTAAAATACCCTTATAAATAATTCTTAATCACTAATTAATGTCCTAAATCCCCACTAATAAATAGTGCATAAATCACATCAACTACTTTTATATTAAACATAATAAAAACTCTAAATAATAATATAAAAAATCTCGTATTTGTTCTTGACTTGGAGTCCCATCACTTTGCTATTTTGTCAACTATATCTGGAAAGAAAAAAAAGAAGAAGGAACTTGAGAGAGCAGATAACCCTTAGAATACTCTTCCAGATCAAACAAGGAAAGAAAATTCAGAAGCTAACAAAAAGAACAGATTTTGATAACTATGCTGCTTTCATTAAGCTTTTATCTTTCTACACACCCCCAACGCTTTCCCTTCTTGCACTCTAATGGATGATGCACCTACAAGCTTATTGTACATATAGCTCTAACCCTTTACTCTTTAAAATCAGTGTATGATTGAACTTGCTAACAAATCATCTTTTGCGCTTTCTAGTATATTTGAAAGCAGCCAAACACTGCAGAATGAGCCCAACTTCCCATTAAGATTAAGTAGCATTCAGAAAACTTGGATTAGACAAAAAAGAAACAAATGAATAGAGAATAACTGGATTGTTTACACAATCAAAAACTCAACTTAGCAACACTTTCTGTCCCGAATTAGTTGGGTGTCTAGACAATCAACAGAATACCGAAATTTAAGCTGATTAATTTCAAATTAGCAGAATTTATACAGGATTAAATAACAGGGGTGGAAGTGTTGAACTTGACCACGTATTACATTGGACAAATTCACAACAATTTAAATCTTAAGAAACAGTTACAACTAACAATTTTCTTAACGAATAATACTAGTAAAACAAACTATACCTTCATGAATAGAGGAGCACAATCAGAACATTTAGGAGGCTTATGGGGGTATGGCTTGGGCAAAGGCGAAAATAGAACTGAACCACTTGGAGATAGCACATACATATCCTCTGGAACCATTCTTTCCTTTTGCACACCTACCCAAATACCCAAAATCCATCACTTCACTACACTACATGTATGTATAGAGATATATAGATATGTAGAGAGAGAAGAGAAAGGGAAAATAGAAATACCAGATGGGGACATGAGGATGAGTTGTTGAGGTTTGGGGATCGAGCCATCATGGACTTTAATGGTGATACTTCCACCGGTACCAGATACCCATCCGAGAGTATAAAATTGACGGCACAGCTCCGTTATCAAGTTCTTAGTTTCCCTCACTTGATGGCTCTCCAAATATGCTTGTGATGTTGCAGCCATTTTTACGCCGTTTATGGAAGCTGCTGCAACTGCCGAAGCTGCCGCCATTGCTGTAGCAGCTCAGAGAGAAATTGAGGCCGCGGTTAGGCAGGGACAGTCCACGGAGGATGATGATACTTTTTTATTCTTCATTTTTTTCGGGGGTTAAATGAGGATAATGTTTTGGTCTTAGTATGACTTTTGGAGCATTGATTATATTTCCTGACGGTGACTGAAAAACGAAGTTGATTTGCACACGTGGCGATAGCTATCCTCCCTTGTTTTAATGTTTATCGAGTCAACCTTTTCGTAATTATTACTACTCCTATTTTTCTTTTCGTAATTATTACTACTCCTATTTTTGTTAAAATTGATTAGTGCAAATTAGCCCCGGAATCGGAGTCTTGGAACTGGCCCGGCCGGCCGTAAGCCTTTTGGCAGTGTAGTGCAACACTCTGGTTATATCAAAACATATGAACAAATTTGATATGTATATAATGAAATTAATCTACTATTAGTAGTTTGAGTTTCGATCTTTTGAATTTTGGATGATAATATGATGGACTAAGATGGTCCAACAAAATATAGTTGAGATAGTGATTGAACTTTTGATATATTATAATTTGATTCGAATTTAAAATTTGACCTCACTAGTATTATTCACAATTGCTAACATGAATAACAAAAAATACTATTGAAACAATAAATTAGACTTTAATACGTTATGACTGATTTGGACTCAAAATTTAATTTAATATGTTATATGTAGGGTGAATATTATTTAAATTTGAATTCGACAACACAAGTATTTTAACTATTTATCGAATTTAGGAACCGATAACAGGGCCGGCCCTGAGTTTTTAAGGGTTTAAAGCCACAACGAAAAAAATGGGCCATTTTCGAGTCAGTGGCGGAACCAGGACAAAATTTGAAGGGGGTCAAAATTTGAGGGCGGTTAAACTCAATTTGATTCACCCAATCCACTTGGGTCATATCCTAATACATGTATAAATATTTCTTAGCTCACCACATTAGCTATTTATGAGTTTTTAGCAAAATCTTCCCATTCAAGCATTTTATCAAACAACTTTGTCTACAATGTGAAAATTTCGATATTTTACAAAAGTTTAGGCATGGTTTAGCCCAGATTTCTTCATAAAAATCCTTCCTTATACTTTCGTATAGTACATATTCTCATTACTCAATCAATTCCACAACTAATTCACATAAATATATACCAATTTTACATATGGATTTACCCAATTTATAAAAATATAGCAAAAGTAGATGGATTACCTCTTGAAGCTTCGCAGAATTGAGGGCCCTAAAAATAACATTTTTTTTTGTGGGCCTAAAGCTCCCGCACCTCTGGCTTTAGGCCAGGGCCGGTGCTGACCGATAAAACTAATAAACTACCTGTCTGGCAACCGCCCTATATGTATTTGATAATTATTAAATGATTATATATATATAATCATAGTTATTATTATACATGTTTATAAATGTTTTATATACTTATATATACATTAATTTCTTTTTAATTATATAATTATATTACAGTGATAATTAAGTATATAAAATAAAGGAACGATGGGTTATGAAAAACTCCGATGAGTATTAGCTGAACCCGATAAAATTGGGTAGGGGGTGAGAAGTGTAGAACTTGACTTGAACTCACTCTGTTGTCATCCTATATAAAGTTTATAGAGTAAGGGGTTGGACCATGATGTTTTGAACTTTTGAACCGACTTGGCTCGAAATTAAGACCTGAGTCTGCCCGACTTGAAATTGAACTAAATTAGTTCTCTACCAATTCGATCAAAATTGTCTTGGAACTGACTCTTGAGTCAAGGATCTAGGTTAAGACCGAGTTATGTATAAGTTAATCGTGTAGTAAATGTTATGGCTAAAAATGCTTATAACCAAGATCCTATGTTGCACTATTTTATTTTTACCATGATGTTTTGAACTTTTGAACAAACTTGGCTCAAAAGTAGGAATTGATTCTGCCTGACTTGAAATTGAATCGAACTAATTCTCTGCAGGTTCAACCGAATTTAACTCAGAAATGTCTCTTGAGTCAAGAATCTAGGTTAAGACTGAGTTATGTATAAGTTAACCTTTTAACAAATGTTATAGCTAAAAATGCTTGTAACCAAGATCTTATGTTGGTACTATTTTATCTTTCCTCCTTTTATTAATCTCACGGTATGCAGCTCTTTATTACTTTCAAGTAATGCTTGTTTTGTTAAAAAAATGTAATATATTTTAATATTTAGTATCCATTATTGGAATAGTGACCCTGCCCACTTTTTCTTTAAACTCTTTTGAACTCGAGTCTAATCAAAGTGGTCAAGCCAAGCCCAGCCCAGTAACATTCTTATTAATTATGTTATTCGACTATATATATTCGGGGTAAGCTAGGCCGATCCCAGCGTAACCAGCGTAACCAATGCAATGACAAGAGTAGGCCCAAACGGCTTTCTAGCCCAATTATAGGTTTCTGTTTCATTATTTTCCCTTCTTATTAGTTCTTGTTAATGCCCATCTTATTTTTCGTTTTTTAAGAAATAGGAGTACTTCACACGCATCAAAGTCGATCAATTTTCATAAAATACAGTTGTAATCTAACTCCTAATTTTATATGATCATTTACTTTTAATTTTATACTTATTCTTTCACTTAAATCTTAACTGCCTTATTAGCAAAGTGATTGAAATGGAAGAGAAATGGGCATAACTGGAATGGAGATTCCTCAGATCTCCTTGCTATTCGTATTAGCAAAGGGTTGTTTATTTCATTGAATGATGATAAATTAAGGGCGTTGATATATGCACACCTTGCAGTAATAGTTGCACACCCAAATATGTTAACGAGACTATATTACCCTTAATATACCTAAAATAAATTTTAACTATTTACTCTTAATCTATTTTGCCTTAATTTTGTTATACATCATATTTATTAAATATGATAGAATGTGTATACACTTATTTAGCCAAAACTTAATTTTCAACCATATTTAGAATTGACATTCACAACAAAAAAGAAGAAGCCATATATAGAATTGAACTAATATATTAAATCTGTTATTATTTTTTTTCTTACAATTTTACTTAATAGCATTCTTTTTTTATTTGAGATATTTTATAATACAATTTTAAAAAGTTTTGAATTAAAGATTAGAACACATAAAATATTAGAAAAAATAAAAAAGATTTATAAGAGTAAACCTTCGTGTTTTTAAGACATGATATATAATTTAGTTTGCTATTTTATTAAATTACCCATAATATAGTTTATTGGTCCATCTAATTCAAAAGATTTCACATTGATTTGAAATAAATTTATGAAAATTTAAAATTCAAAGAAAATAAAAAATTATTTAGACTTGTTTTAGAAAATTTTCAATTAAAATAAACAAGTGATAAATATATTAATTCACTTCTCATTAATTATAAGGGTAATATAGTTCTTTTAATATATAAAGGTGTATGTGCAACAATAACTTAGGGTGTACATATATCACCGCCCTAAATTAAAGCACCTTAGGTTTTTCAAAGGAAGAATTTCCCTTTGGATGAAACAAATTAAAATTCCTTTAAAATAGCTCATACACACTTTGCTGGAAAGATCTTATAAAAAAAATGTTCAAATGTTTGAAAAGGGAAAGCAGACAACATGGTTTCTAAGTATAATTAACTATATTTAACTTAAGCTCAGAACGTAAACTATTGATCTTACTACAATTTTAATTCCAAATATAAGATTAATTTTTATTTTTTAAAGGTACTTTGAGATATCTTTTAAATTCAAAATTGAAATAATTTATTAAAATTCTGAGAACAAAAATCTTTTATTTAGTACTCCCTTCAAATGACTTAATTAGATCCTAATTAATTTATCTATTTGCTCCCCCAACCCAAGACGAAAAGGAAGCGTTCCTCTTCACTTTGTGTTGATAATTAACCATTCTTCACATTAGAATCTTGATTAATTTTATAGCTTTGTCATTAGCACACTCTTCACATTATTTTATTCTCATTCTTATCATCACGAAAAGGACTATGAATTACAATAACAGTTAATAAAAAGAGCAATAATTATAATAATAAATATTGATGATTCTTCATATCATTTTATTCTCATTATTATCATTATTAAAAGGACCATAAATTACCATAATAGTAATAGTAATCATAATAATAGTTGTTGCTGATTGTTTTATTAGTTGCAGTTTTATATATCATGATAAAACATGCAAGATAGACATTAAGGGATCGAGAGCGTTTAGATTTAGTGACAAATAGTGCATGCATGGCGGCCGATGAAAATGAATGATTCTGTGTCTAGCTATAGTTGAGGCGGACTGTTCTCCTGGCGCACATGGTTGCAGAATTGCAACCACGAGTGTAAGGATTAGCCCTGCCACTTGTTCGGCAGTTCTTGTTGTAAGAGCCATCGCGTTTGTTGCAGTCTATCCTGTTCTTTCCAAGTGCGTCGTAGGTGATATAATTAGCCCTTTGAGCACGCCTCCTAAGAGGCACGGATTCCGATACCGATTCCACCATCATCATTTTCTCCTTACCATTTGATTGGATTAATTCGAGTTGATATCTGTAGGCTATGACAGAGTGCTTGAAATAATTTACTAAATCTTTTGTAAAATTTTAAGGTACTAATATCAATTTCAAGCACTCTGTCATAGCCTACAGTCTACAGATATCATTCAAATTTAAACAGTGAATCTAACTTGATCATTTAAGGTCATAATTTTTGAATTCTGATCATGTGATGTCTGCATATTGCTCTATAGATTATAATTTGTACTTGAAATTGATGAATTAGTAAATTGAGGTTTCACATTTCTTTCAATTGTAAAAGAATGAAGGCTTTTTGTTAATATACTCCTCCATCAGATGGAATATATAGTACATGATTGATAAGGATCTACTTGTTAATATTTAGACAATCTTGATTGATTCGGTGATTCAGTTAGCACTTTGACAATCAGATTCTTTAAAAGCTTAAAGTGATTTACAGTTGAAGAATTTAGGGAATATAGCATTGATTTGTCCTCCATTGAAGCTTCTGTTAGTGTTAATAGATGCAAGGTTAATTCTTTATACTTCACTGACAACTCTCCTGAAAGTTAACCCAAAAATATGGGTATTTGTAATTTGTTTTACAGAAGCATTCAAACTGAAAGAATAAATTCATATTAATTTTGTATTTAAAATTTACAAATTAATTGGAAAAAAATAATAAAGGGAAGATTTACTTTTTGAAGAACATTCATCTTATGTAGTAGGAAAAACAAACTGATTGCAGTAAAGTGTAATGTATGACGGCCAATCTATGTTACAAAATTGAGTATTTAGTAACATAGATTGGGTTTTGTGATTATGCGTTGTGCTATTTTCAAGAACCTTTATCATCTCTGTTAATGTCATCTGCCTTTGCCATGTAGATATCTGAAGAATACAACAAAAGCACTTTGCTGGGCTGCTGTTGCTGCTGCTGTCATATGAATGTTAATTTGCTAGTTTTGTTTGTTGGATAATTGGATTGTAATAGGCTAATAGCTACTTGTAATTTGCTAGTTTTGTTGTTTTGTTGTTTATCTAATGTTTGATTACAACTTGGGTGATGTTGTAATGGAATTATATAACACTAGTACACTACCATCTCATCTTGCTGAAAATTTATGCAGTATTCGAAATTTAATTTAGTGAGTTAAAATAAAGGGCAAATATATGTAGTACAAAAACCGGTACATAAGTAGATAAAAACCGGTACCGATCTGATACCGGTCCAGTATACCGGTCCAACCAATATCGGTACTGATACCCAATTTTGAGTAGATTCAATAACCGGTCCGATTCAGACCAGTTTAGTACGATAAATTATCGATGAACACCCCTACTTTGTTCCATCATTTTCCCTTCTTATTTTTTGTCAATGCCCATCTTATTTTCTTTCCTAAGAAAATAGTTCATATGTATCAAACTCATTTTTCGCAAATATTTAAGGTGTGGTGGTTATAAAATAATAATTTGATTTCTTATCATATAAATTTTTTTATTTTTTTATTTTTTGAAAATCAGACCCGATGAGGCACATATAATATTATTAACAAGGGTGATACTAGGAGTCTCAAAATTTTTATCTCAAAAAGTATCTCAAATAATGTGTCACTATAACATTTGATTGGATAAATCTCACGTGATTGATTATGCCATAAATTATTATTAAAAGATTCAACATCATGTCATTTGAAACTCATTAATTTGAGACCAAAACTCATTATTAGCATCACGTTACTATAATTGGAAGAATAATATAATAAAGTAACAAGGACATTATTTAACTATGAGATCTCTATAATACTTTTGCATGAGAATAAATTTTATACGAATTAAATATAAAATTATTGATTTGCACTATTTAATAACAATATATATGTCATGTGATGAGGAGTCTAGTGATTAAGATTGAAGATTTGAGGTCATATCACCTTTAGATTTCAGTTAGATTCTCATACATGTGACGTGTGACTTGATTTCTTTTCTTACGTGAAACTTGATTTCAATTATTAATATTGTAATGATAATTGTGAAATTAATTAGGTGAATTTATTTTTGCCTTTATGCATGTGAAGTGTGTTTTTCTCTATTTGAGGCTTAATTTTAATTATGAATAATGTTGGAATGGTAATTATGAACTTGATTATATACGGGAATTCACTCTTGATCAAAATGAGGCTTCAAAAAAAGAAATAGCAATAAGCTATATATGTAGGTATTTTAAGAAAAAACAAAGGATATAGATTGAGATGATAAAACTATTTAACTAATTAATCAAACTGAACTTGTTGATATAGTTTAAATTCTTTAACAATTCTCTTAAATATTGATATTGATATTGCCATATTGGACAGTACTGTAAAAGAGGAATTTCACATGCGATACCTAGAAATATATAATTTTATTCTCATTAATACATATATATATATATATATATATATATATGTGTATGTATAACCGGCCTGTATATATATGTATGTATATATATATATATGGATAAAACATGCAAGAAAGACATTATTAGAGATTTAGCTAGCGTATTTTGCGAACATATAAATAATAGTTGTATGATGGTCTGATATCTAGCCTATTGGCCTGGCGCACCGGGTTGCAACAGTGCAAGGGCGCGTGTAATTTTTAGGAGTATATATGCGATTTTCGGCACAGCTTGTAGTAAGAGCTACCGCTGTTAGCTCTGCTGCATGGGAGGCTCTTTTCAGGAATAGTGATGTAGCTCTGGCCAAGCTTCCTAGTTGCCACCGCTTCCGATTTCGATTTCGATTTCGATTTCGATTCCATTACATTCGGCTGGATTTGGGTTGACTCAGCAACCATGGCCGATTTCGATTCCATTACATTCGGCTGGATTTGGGTTGATTCAGCAACCATGGCCATGGCTATGGCCAGGAGGAGGAGAAGCATCAGCCCCATGCGAATTATAGCCATTATCTGATCAAAGCTAGGACTCGTTTCTTAAACTTAATTACTTTTTCTATGGATAGTTATATGTAGTGAGAGAGAGTTTTACATATGACTCCATGTATTTATACTACTGGGCACATGCATCTGTGAAACACATGCAGAAGTTTTATATGTTTTTTTTTTTCAAAAAAAGAATTATATGTATCTTTCTAATATTAAAACTTTTTTTTTTCACACATGACTATGAATCTTAGGAATGCAAATAATTTCAATTTTTGTGAAGACGAGAGAGAAAATTTAATTAATCATCAAAGTCTGAATAGAAGAATTATATATATATATATATATATATATATATTGCTAATAAACTAGGAGAGAGTATAAATTTTCTTCTCAAGGTTTTGGGTTCGAGGAAAAAGGTTTTGGGTTCGAGGAAAGATAGAACTAACTTGAATTACTCATTTGTCATGTGACTTATGTATGTATAATCAAGGGTAAATTAGTACTATATGCAAATATTTATGTAGTTGACTTATTTATTTTGTTCAATTTTTTGAGGACAAAATCTTTTATCACTTTAGTTAGCCTTTTGAAGATGGTGGGAGTATCAAAAAATTTTATTGTCAATTACGTGGATAAGTATTAATGATAACTTTTTTAAAGATATTATATAATATGGTGGATCAATATTATAACTTTATCTAATCTTATATATTGATATATTTTATAACTGTAATTTGACAGAAAACTTTCACCAGTAGGACTTATAACAAAATATGCTTAGAACATAAATACAATCATTATTTTTTTTAAAAAAAAAGCTTGGTTTGGATAAGTTTCATTATATTTGGATCACCCTGCTATGAAAATGCGATTTCTACATACCTAATAATTAACCTACTTCTTCATTTAACTGGCATGCAAATCGACAAAACATGTGGCCAAGGTATGACAGCCAACATGGTAGTAAACACCTACATAACCCTACTACTACTCAGATCGAACTGTATCATTTACTTATTTTGTTAATTGTACAATATTTCTCCCCCGGTAGCTTAATTTTACGCTACACCATTAAACTTATATCTAGACCCTACACCAGCAGTTCTCCATAGATGCGATTTGGAGTCCGGAAACTTTCAATGCACGCCATATCAGGGCAATGACTGAGGATTCTTTTGTCCAATAAAAAAAAAGAAAAAATAAGAGATATTTGCAAAATTTAACTTATATATATCACTATTATATATGTAATGGGTCCTCATTCATAGCAATCGATTGTTACGAACATTATTCCAACAACTATATCTTATAATGATATTCAAAGACTGAGATTAAATTGGACTTGGACCCTGTCACTAGAAAGAGTAGCGGCATACATACTCTTTCTAGCAACCCAAAAAATTACCTTAATACCTTCCCCTTAATCTGATCCCTGCCGTTAGAAGGAATAGGAGCAGGTTGATTAATTACATCATTACAATATTTGCAATCATAGAAGCTTGAATCTCTTATAATATATACTGAAAGCCATTACTTGTGCTACCTCACAAAGTTAATTTGGGTAATAACAAAAAGATATTCCTTACTTGCAATACTAGTAAAAAATACTTTGGTCCATCATCAAACTTTCAAATGCACTAGTAGAATATTAGCTCGACAGTAACACCAAGGATCAAAGCTAAGGAAAACTCTGGTGCTGCTATTTCATGAACATGTGGAATGCGGACAGTCATCAATAGAACAAAACAGGAAAATACACACAAAATACACTATTAAAAGACTTCCATCCATTCAAAAACATTATAACTGGACGACCTTAAGCCATAAAGGCCTTTAATCCTTAACTTCAATGCAAGGAATTCTCTTTACTACCTAAGTCAATAATGAACACACACGCAATGTCATGTCACAATGTATCATGTCCATGTGAAACTTATCTTTCTATCAGTAATATGATAATAGTAATAAATAAATCTTCATCTTAATTATGCTTCGACTAGAAAAGATGTTAATGTTTTTCTTATCACGTTAAAATTGAAAATTAAATTACTACCTTTATCGGTCTTATCATACGCATCAGAATTTCTAAAGTACATAACTATAAGATGAAAAGAATATAGTCAAAAAAGTAAAATCAATATTAAAAAAATAATAAAATAATAGATAATTTAATAGGATACCTCGGTAACAATGAATAAATGAACTGTAAATTGTGCCAAAGACTTGAATTAAGATTGTCACAAAGTCTGGATATTTAGGTAATTTCTCGAATTCCTACAAAGAGTATGTCTGCTGCTATTCCTTCTAGCGGTAGGATTCAAGTGCAATTTAATCTCAGTCTTTGAATATCATGATGTACGATGTAAGATGTGGTTGCCGGAATAGTGCGCATAGTAGCCAGTTGTCATAGATGGGGACTCATGTGTAATATATATATATATATATATATATATATGATATTGGCATGTCGTTGTTATATTATGAAATATTATTCATTTTTGAAAGTCAATTTGAGATATTTTCAAACTCAAAATTGAGATGATTTATTAAAAATAAGAAATATTAAATTTTACAATGAGTAGTAATTTTTAGATAGTTTATAACATATTAAAATATAGTTTGAACCATAAAATTTGTAAGGTAGTTGAGATTTATACCCTAATATTTAAAACGTATCTAGGTACACCCCAAAATTCTTTTCAAGGTTTTAGCCGAATAAAAGTGAGGGTGCATTTTGTTTAGCAGAAAAGAATTTTAGAGTGCACTTAGATACTTTTAAACATTAAAGAGCAAAGCTCAACACTTCTAAAAACTTTGGGGAGCAAATTGTATTTTAATTTTTAAAATATTCATTATTTGAAATTAAAGAAATCTATGTTAATTTTGAGTTTTGAAGATGCCATAAATTGATTTTAAAAAGTTAATAGTAACTTATATGTTGGAATGGAAGGAGTATTAATTTGTTAGAAAAAAAAAGAAAGAAAGAATATTTACTAGAAAATCTTTAGATCCAATTGTTGTTGTTAAACATCATAATATTTATACTTTTTGGAAAATATATATATATTTATTTTAATTTCTCCCGACTATAGTTTATATTTTTATCCAAGAGCCTTAAATTTTAAGGTCATAATTCAAATATATATTGCAAAAGTGTGTAACATTAGAGGGCAGTCTTATATTCCAATCGCCTGTTTTTTGCTTTTAATGTTAAATATTAAAAATAAAAATTATAAAATAAAAATTAATTAAATTTTGTAAAAATAATTTTTTTAACAAAAAATTAGAATATTTACAAGAAACTAACTTATTATTAATATTTAATCAACTAATATTTAATGTTAAATATTAAATAACTAACTAATATATTAATTAAATGTATTTATAAGAAATCAATAATATTTAAAGTTGGGTTGAACTACGAAGTCATGAAAATAAACAAGTGGGGTAATGCAGTGGGCTGTGAACTTGACCTAATCGGTCCAGACTTTGACTATGCCGAGTCGAAATCAGACCAAGGCCAAGCCGTGTACCCATATATTGTCACATTAGTTACAAATGGTAAATGCAAATTGGTGGGCAACTATGATTCAACCTCAAGACATGCACCTCAATGAATGCAAATTTATAAATAACTCTTTTTATGTAATATATTATAAAGGGTACAGGAAGTGAGTAGCATAAATTTTACACAATATAAATAATAGATATATTATAAAGGGCACGAAAAGTGAGGGACATAAATTTTACACAATATAAATAATAAGATCCATGTAATATATATTAAGAAAGATGCGTAAAAATTTAAATGGCAGTTGATACTTTTTATTTTCTATATTCATTTTATACTATTTAATTATGCACAACCTTTTTTTATATAATCTTATGAAAAGAAAATAAAAGAATTAAATAAGAGTACTCTATTTTTAGGCTTTAGTTTACGCATACAATCTAAATAACATGTGACATGTCTATGAAAATATGAGTGATGTATAGTTTGAGGCTCTTTAAAACTCTAGGTTTTATATTCAATTTTAATTTTGTGTGGATATATATATATATATATATATATATATTTTAATTTTATATAAAGTTTGTTTACTAGCTTGTTTATGTGATGCTTGATTGAATATTTTAATTTTTCATCATAAATGTAAATTTAGTGACATTATTATTGTATATTTGATTATGAAAAATTCATTTGCTACATCTTTGAGCTTTAAAAATACTACTATATGAAAATATTATTGTAAGGAAAAGAAAAACGTTAATGGGTATACATCTAATTAATGAATGTCCATTGTTGATTTGTTGCAAACAAAACGCTTAACTATGAACTCCCTCAGTTTTTTTAATTTTTTTTAAAGAGAATTTTTTATCTTTTTATTTGTTATTTGTAATTTTTAAAGAAACATTAATTACTTAGTTTCTCTTATAATTACCCTAAATATAAAAACATTCCTTTCTCTTTTATCTTTTTAAAATATTGTACACTGAATATATTTTGTATTAGATTTTTTTTTTATTTTTGTATTATCACATAAAATGTCAATTAAGAAAAATGAAGGGGTAACAATATTCTCTCTTCTAGACAAGGGTATAACACTTAGGGGGTGTTTGTTTAGAGCTGAATGGAGCTGAATGGCTGAATAACTGATTCGGTTAATGCGTTTGTTTTGGTCTGAATGGCTGAATCGGTGAGATGATTGAGCTGAATGGCTAAATTAGATTTTTTTTAACTGAATGGCTGAATGAAGTAAAAAAAAAAATAAAAAAGTTAAAAAATTAAAAAAATATTAACTATTATATTAAGTAATATTAAATAAATTTACAATAATTTTGAATTTTTTCAAAGGGGTAAAATAATAAAATTCTGTCATTCAGATGTTTCACACATATCAATTATCAAACAACTTTTTTCTATTCAGATTCAAATTCAGCTCATTCAAATTCAGATTCAGATTCATTCAGTTTTTATCAAACACCCCTTATTTTGATTAAATATATAAAATAATAAATTTTAATTTTTATGCTCACTTCTAAAATAATAGTGAGGGTAACACACATAAATTTATCCGGAAGATCAAAACTAATTTATTACTCATCTATAAATTTCAATACCTAAAATAAATTCAACATTGAGAGGGTAAATCACTGTAAAATAATCTAAAAAATAAAAATAGTCAAAAAATATTAAGGAAAAAAAAAAAAGGAGAATTCACATGAACAAAACCCAAAAACAGAAACCCATCTGGTTTCCCTAATAAGAAGTAACAAAACCACTCAAAGCCACACTTAACAAAAGTGACACCAACACCACTGAAGGAGTAGGAACCGCGGGAGCAACTGATTTAACCGGAGCCGGCGGTGAACTAATATCCGCCGGAGTGTTTCCAGATGTTGTCGAAGGAGATGGCGCAGAAGGTGTTCCTGATGAAGTCGGAGGTGACGAGGCCGTCGGAGTAGGCGCTGCTGGAGTGTTTGCCGGCGCAGGCGACAGTACCGGACCCTCAGATGATGGAGATGGCGCCAAAGGAGCCGGATACGGCACCGGAGCCTGACTACCCGGAGATGGCGCAGGAGAGTAAGTTGCCGGTGATGGCTCCGGAGACTGACTAAATGGAGATGGCACCGGAGTCTGACTAACCGGAGATGGCACCGGAGTGTAAGATGCCGGAGATGGCCCCGGAGTGTAAGTTGCCGGAGATGGCTCCGGAGTGTAAGTTGCCGGAGATGGCCCCGGAGTGTAAGTTGCCGGAGATGGCTCCGGAGTGTAAGTTGCCGGAGATGGCACCGGAGTCTGACTAACCGGAGATGGAACCGGAGTGTAAGATGCCGGAGATGGCCCCGGAGTGTAAGTTGCCGGAGATGGCTCCGGAGTGTAAGTTGCCGGAGATGGCTCCGGAGTGTAAGTTGCCGGAGATGGCACCGGAACCTGACTAACCGGAGATGGCACCGGAACCTGACTAACCGGAGATGGCCCAGGAGTGTAAGTTGACGGAGATGGCTCTGGAGTGTAAGTTGCCGGATATGGCTCCGGAGCCTGACTAACCGGAGATGGCACCGGAGTGTAAGATGCCGGGGATGGCACCGGAGTATAAGTTACCGGAGATGGCGGCGAAGCCTGACTAAACGGAGATGGCACTGGAGTGTGAGATGCCGGAGATGGAACTGGAGTGTGACTTGCCGGTGATGGGACAGGAGTTGAGGACGGAGTAGGAACACCGGAAGGGGTGTAAGTCGACGGCGCCGGAGCAAGTGGAGGTTTGGGGGGATAATTCCTGACGGCCAAAACAACAATGACCAGCTTTTGACCTTGATCACAGTTTGATTTATTGCCAGTGATAAAATAGAAAGGACCTGATCGATCAAACTTGAAAGTAGAATCGCCGTCTTCGAATTTGGTGATGGGTTTGGCGGTGTTGCATTTCTCATAATCATCTTTGCTCACCACCAGAACAGAATCTGATCCTTTCTTATATTTGAAAGCTACAAAAACACAAAAACACATATTAGGATTTTAGGATATATGCTTGTTGAACACCAATTAATTAATATATAGAAAAAGGGTGTTGATATTGGTAGCGCAAAATTTATTTTTCAAAGTGCAAAAGTTTATAATGCTATGTTCGATTATTGGCGATTAGAGTGTTTATAATCATTTGGTGTGCTTAGAGGTCTAAATATATTAAATTAATTTTAGAGCATTGTGTTTGGATTGTAAACGCAGCCTTTGTGAATTGTAAATGAACAAGATTTTTTGGTATGTCGAAACATCCAAATGCATTAAATCCTCTAAATACCGGTAGACGACCAAACATTTAGTCTAAAAAAAAGGAATGTTTAACCTTTGCATTGGAAATATTATTTTCTTATATACTCAAATAATGAAAATCTTTTAACGTGCATTATAAGCTCTAACGTTCACAATTAAAAAAAACACGAAATTTTAAAAACAATTACTCTTTCGATCAATTTTAAACTTTTTAGAATCAAATGGACCGTATTTTAACCTAACTTTATTCTTAAAATTTATTAGATATAGACACAAAATTATTATCATAAAAAAATACATCGAATATACTAACAAAATCTACTTATTTGATTTCAAAATTTATAATACATGCACTTTGTTTAATTATTAATATTAAAATTGGTCAATTTGACCATAAAAAGTTAATTAAGATAAGTAAAATAAATATTATTTTCAAAAGAATTTTTTTGATATTTCTATGATAAATGTGGATCACATTTATTATATTCATGTGTCATGTGAAACTATCAAATTCTCTTATAAAAATAGGGAATTATTATTTTCACAAATTTTTTTTTGAAATTTTCACAAAATCCTCTCACATACATGTGGATCCCATTAATTATTCAGGTGAGAGAAATATTATTGAAATAAATATCAATTTTCTCCCTAAAAATATCAATTCTCTTTTTAAATTTTGAACATCAGAAAATAAAATGAATTAAGTAAGATCTGGTATCTTATTATAAGTTTTCATATATATATATATATATATATATATATATATATGTGTGTGTGTGTGTGTGTGTGGGTGGGGGGGGGGGGGGATGGAGGAGAGATTTGATGAGAGTACTTACAAATAGTGTCATTAACTTGGAACCTCAGTCTCTCAGCCCAGTGATTGTAATTCTCAGAAGGCTTCAAGGTCCACCCATCTTTCCCACCAACTTTGAGTCTGTTGTAAGCCTCAACAGATAAACTGGCGAAATACAGCATCAAAAAACCGCATAATAATATACTTAATCTTTCAGAATCCATGGCTTATATCACTTACTTTTTGCAAGTAATACTATTAAGAGTAGTACTTGAGATATATATAGATGAAGGGTATATATGTTGAGCCTGATTACCTGATCTATATTTATACATATACTAGGTATAATAAGAACAGGCAAATTGAGGAGCGGAGGAAGGTTCTTGAATACCTCGCCTATAAAAGAAAAAATAAACACGAAAGGACAACATATAATTGACAGATATTAATTGTATCGAGAATGACAGATACTTAATATATAAGAAAGAAATACTATTATGGATGAATAAATAGTGATATGATATATAGAAAATTAATTACTAATACTGTATACTGTACTAGTATATATATGGTAACTGAAGAAAATTTATGATTTATGTTAGGGTTTGGAATTAAGTGGGATTTATTTATTTTGTAGTTCAATATTATTATAAATAAATATAGTTACCGTTGCAGACAGAAAAGAAAGGAGGAATTAATATGTGGAGTGGAAAAAAACGTGTAATAAATGCCAAAATGTGCTGTGCATGCATGTAATTTGTTTGTATTTATTTTTCTGGTTTATTTTTCTAACGGAATGTTACACGTTACAAACACGTATACACTGAAACGGACCAAACGGTACTATTTTGGGCCCACAGACAAAATTGATTGAAAGGTAATCAAGTGTGAACTGAAGACTAAATATTGGAGCAATAAAATGAGTCATATTAATAGAAGAATGAGTCATGAGTTGGACTAGTCTCAAGTCTCATCACTAGGCCCAAGTGCCCGCACCACCATCCCGCCCTGATTTATGTACCGGGTCTTAACAACGGTTTACGCACGCGTTTTGTGTATAAATTATTTTGAAAAAAAATAAAATTTTTATAAATTTAAGAAATTAAATTAAAATATATAAAAAATTCAAATTAAAAAAATAATATAATAATATATTTAAAATCATAAGAGTACAAAAAAAGAAAAAGAGCAAGCCTTCAAAATCACCAAACTTCCGTTAGAGACTTTATAATATGAACTAGGATTACATCTATTTTTATCATGATAAATTAATAATAAAAATTGAAAAACGAATAATATTTGACCGACAGTCCTATGGTCCCAAAAGATAACGTTCTCACAACAATCGAATCCCTTGTCAAAGGACCCACAATGGGTCCCAATACTAGCGGTCGTAGTATTTCAAATAATAATTTTTCAAAGAAAGCGATCAAATTTATTTGACAAAACTTGATAGAAAAATTATACTATATATTACGAATGATTATCTTTTTTTAATTATCAATTATGTAAATAAAATTTAATAATAATTTTTTTAAAAAAATGTGTAATAAGTGAATTAATTCTCCTGTTATTTTTATTAATTTTATGTATTGATAAACTTCGCAATTATAATTCGACATAAATTTATCGCAATAGATAGTATGACTCAACTTGATAATGATTTTGTCTCCCGCTTCCCCTATATGTTCTGATTTAAGTATAAATTAATTACAAAGATAATTGAGTATAAATATAGGTATGTATAGCCGTATAGGTGGTGACCTAATAAGGTTCGTATTTGAGGGAACTGGGAAGTGGTTCTCGCGAGTGTCATTAGAGACTTCAGTTGCGCCTAAGGAGTAGTCTCTAGGGCCATATTTATTTCCTAAAATTATATTCTGCGTTATAATCTTAAAACAAATAAAAAATTTAAGATTAATAGCCTAATTTTAAATGTTATTCTAACAAATAAACTTGGTCTAAGTGTCTCTGGATCTTAGCCCCTATCGCTTTCTTATATTTGACAAAACTTTGCACTTAAAATTTGTCTATTTGTCATTTAGTGAAAAGCTTCATATATTGAATCTAGTGGAGAAAGGTTTTTGTTGCTTGGAATTTTCACTCAATAATCTTTTGCATGATTAAAGTTGAAGAATTTTCAAACAAAAGGCTTGCGACCGACATGGATTCCGTCCGTTACATTTTTTCTCTAATTCTATCCGGTACACAATATTTTTATAGTTGTGGATAATTTAATTAAAATCAACACCAGTCAACTAATTTATTATATAGAAGAGCATAATTGTTCCAAAAATAAAAATAATATAATATTTTTCTACCATGGTTGAAAATTCTTTTAAATTTTAAATGGTAAAAATATTTTTTATAATTTTAATTTTTTGTAAGATTGATCTTAATATCATTAACTATCTATTAACATATTTTGATCATTTCTAACAAAATTATTAAGATCAAATAATTAGTGTATTGAGTGAAATCAGAGGAAAGGTGTAACGGAGGGAGCCAAATCCCTTGCAACCGGATCATATCATGGCCCAAGGCACAATCCAATAAACTTCAAAACTGAAAAACATACAAGGAATACAGCAAAATTCTGCATTCATGTAATGATGTACACAATCTGCACTACCATTTAGTTCCTATTGTTACTAACAACTACAAAATCAGACCCAGTAATGGAAGATCTAGTTTATCAAGTTGTATGAAATTTATTTGAGATTTTTGCTACCACTAATTTTGGTCAAACTAGAACTGTATTCTCTTTAATTCTGGTCCATTTACCCAACCACATAAGCAACAATAGACTCCCAGCTTGGCAGAAGAGGCCACAGATTAGTCCCATCCATAATCCCTATATGCCAAATCAACAAAAACAGGGGGAAAAAATAATTTAAACCATGCAAATGAAATACAATAAATATGTTCATCCAATATTTGCTTGTGCTATGTTGTTACCTTTGCATATAGTTTCAACACGAACCCGAGAACTGCTGCAATTGGCATTCCAATGAGATAGAACATTGCTAAATTAATGTACACCACAAGATGCTGCCAACCGCATCCCCTTGCTACTCCTGGAGATTTTAAGTCAATTCCAGTGAAAAATTAAGAAAAATCTCCAAAATAAAATAAAATATATGTGCTAAATATTGAATGGAAAATGTTAAAATTACCTGATAAGATTCCTTGAATAGAATCGAGTATTATGGAAATTACAAGCAGGGGTGTCATTGAAGCAAAATTCTCTATTACAACTGAGCTATCACTAAAGGAACCAGCCCAGATATCATGACCAAAGCCTAGAGCCAAAACAACCAGAAGAGCAAGAGCTATAGAGAGCTTAAGACTAATGGTCACGGCATGCTTGGCTCGACCAGGATTGCCTGCTCCTAGCTCGTTCGAAACCCTTGTGCTGTTGAGGTTAAGTTTTTCATTAATTTCAACCAATGAACAGAATTAAAATAGAGCAGTTAGAACAAAAAGAATGGTTCTATATTTGGTATTCTAGCTAACCTTGCAGCCGCGCTGAGACCGTCAGTAAACATGTATGCTATTGCTTCAGTATTCACACTACAATATACAAATTCCCAAATTAGTACTTTCTTTAAAACATTTGAGAAAGTCTTGAAAATTTGACATCACAAAATTATGGAAAAATAAAAAATAAAAAAATCTTACCACATTGCAACTAATGAAGTGGTTATATCCGAGTTTGGCATCAATCCTGCTAGTAACACCAGAATCTCAAATGCACAATATTCTAAACTGGCAAAAATTTATAACAAAGTTCCCATTAGCTGGTATATAACAACTGAATCATTAGGTTCTGTCATAAAAATATAAAAGAAATTCAAGTGTTGATCACTAACCACACCATAGCTGCAGAAGGTAGAGCCAGCTTTAAGTTACCAAAGACATAATAGAAGGACTCTAAAGAAAATCCTTCCCACGTTTTCTTAAATTTCTCCGCACAAAGTACATAAGTAGCCAACATAAGAACTGATATCCATAGAGAAATCGAAGCTGCTAACGGAGCTCCTTTGAATCCAAGACTAGTCCAATGAACTAAAGCATATGTGGTGCCAATATGAATGAGCAATGGGATCACAGAACAGACAACCAGTGGCATGACTACAGATTGTGTTTGAAGAAACCTCAAGATGTTATTCAAAAAACCGTAGGCAAATAATCCTGGTATAAGGTACTTGATATAAAGAGCAGCAGTCTTTGATATTTGAGGATCTTGATGAAGTAATAAAAGAATTGGTTCAGTATATACCCAAATGATGGATATGATAACAGAGAAACAAATTGAAATGATGCAAGATGCCTGTAGATATATTCCTAACATCTTATACATTTTTGCACCAAATCCTTGCCCACATAGCGTCTCAAGTGCACCGCTTAAGCCAACCTAAATCAACAGAATGGAGAAATTCAAATCAATCGTATAACAACAAGAAAACAGTAGAACTTGATATAAAAGCTCCATTTATGTACTCCTATTTCATGTGTATGTGAAAGGGAAATTTTAGTGGCAGAGCATAGTACAAGTTAACTTTTTACAAACATTTAAGAATTATATCATCACCAAATAAACAATGTCATCAATTCACAGGAAAATGGCATTTGTCCAATAATTTTCTACTCGTCTTTACATTTCTCAAAATAAAAATTTAAACAAAAATCCGAACAAGAAGTTGATGGACCGTTCAGGGTCTGGCTAACACTGGTGTTAAAATTTGGGCTCTACCATAAATCCAACCCAACAGAATAACATTTCATACTACTAGAACTTGTTAGTTACTATTCAGTTTTATGATTGTTTCAAGATTTCCATGACACAAGATGCCGAGTGCGTGTTTGGTTACGCATCATGTAGAGCATTTGTAGCATTTGAAATTCCAAATGAACTTAAATTTAAAAAGCTACAATAATAGTTCATCTATGTATATAATATAAATGATACTATTCATCTTTAAATTAATTATTTATTTGTTTATATATTCATATACTTTTATTTAAAATAAAATAGTTATACTTATATAATCAAATAATAAAAATGATTATATAATTAAATATTATTGTTATCAAGACTATGAATTGTAAAAAATATTAACTAAATTAAAAAATGAATGAGAATAAGAGATGACGGTAAGTAGATAATTATAATAGTAAGAATATCGATGAAAAGATTTTGAAATAAAATATAGATGAAAAATAATTTCTTTTTCTAAATTTTAGGGTTGAGAAACGATTTTGTGCTATTTATTACTATACATATAGATATATAAATTTTATTTAAAATCGAATAGTTATACTTATATAATCTACTAATAAAAATTATTATACAATTAAATATTATTGTTATCAAGAATATGAATTTTAAAGAATATTGACTAAATTAAATATTGAATGAGAATAAGAGATAGTGGTAAGTAGATAATTATGTTATAATAATATAGATAAAAAGATTTTGAAATCAAATAATAGATGAAAAATAGTTTCTTTTCCTAAATTTTATTGTTGAAGGATCATTTCTAAATTTTAGAGTTGAGAGACGATTTTGTGTTATTTATTATATATATAGAGATTTTATTTAAAATCAAATAATTATACTTATATATGTTGGAAGTTGTTTGATTTGATGATGACTATCTTGATTGTTTAAATAAAATTATGATTATGTGTCTATGTGCTAATGGGACTACGTGCTTATGTGTTTATGTAATTATGTGCTAATGCGACTACGTGCTTATGTGTTTGGTTGTCTAAGTGATTATGTGTTCACATGCAAATGTGATTACGTGCTTATGTGTCTATGTGAACGTAACTATCTAATTGCGTGCTCACATGATTATATGTGATAAATGTGACTTGTTAGAAAAATTGATACATTGCTGTATATTGTAAATTGCATATAAACACAGTTTGATGATAACTAACTGATGCAATGATGAATATAAGATTAAATCACATTTGATTATGAATGTTGTAAAGTCCTTATAAAAGAAATACATGTACAAGAATTTAGAGTATAAAGATCAAGAATGTTAGGTTGATCCTATCGTAAAGTTACTGTGCATGTTCGTAATATGAGTAAAACATCAGAAGGGTCGCAGAGCTGTTGCACCTATCGTAAAGTTCACCTCAGGTTATGAAGTAAATATCAGCTAATAAAGTGAACAAAATCGTAAAGTCCATCAAAACTCATAAGGCAAAAACTGAACGAAAAATGCTTTATGGAATCAAAAAGTAAGAATCAAATCGTAAAGCAATTATGAGATAGTTCAACAAGGATCATAGAGCTACAAGCTGAATCATAACAGAACTGAGATGGTTGAGCAGATAGAAGTTAACAAAGTCTTTCCTTGCAAACAAAGGGAGGTACATCACAAAGTCTATGATCCTGACATAAAGATCACCTCATTTCTCAAAGTACATATCAGGTCATAAGGTGACAGAAGAATAGCAAAGTAAGTTAAGATTGCTGTAGAAAGACTGAGCGTAGAGCAGTTCAATTAATCGCTAAAATAACTCAATGATCGTTCAGTGAAGTAAATGATTATTGGATGAAGAATGGTTTGTAGAATACTCTGCCACTTCCTAATGTAAAGCCAACATTGCAGAGTAACCTAGAGGATAGTATAACCATCAAGATAAAAGAAGAAGTTGTGTATCATGAATATAAGCTGAAAAATGAGCAAGTAATGGTCAACTTGTAAAGGTACTCTGCATGATCGTAAATGATAAACCAGTTCGCAGAGTCACTCAAAAATCGAGGAACTGCAACTCACTTCGCAAAGCTTCAAAGAGACAGCAAGCTGGTAAAGCTACCTCTAACATAATAAAGCTACTAAGTCTGTCCAAAGTTCTTAATGTACATTTTCGTATAGCAGAGAGTTGAACAAATCGTAGAGCTCAACTCTACGATTTATACTACTCTACCAAGACGACAAGATCGTAGAGTAAAGTCAGGTCTGACAAGTGATCATCTGACAAAGGAACGTTGTAGATCAGAAGATCCCAAGGTGTCCAATTATATATCCTTGATGGATAGCAAAGATGTGTCTAACAGCTAGTGTGCAAAAAATGACTTATCAATTGAACAAGTAAAGTTGAAGGTTGATGTGATAAGTCACGAGCCAGAAAGAATAGGCTGACGCAAAAGCACCAGAAAGTCAACATCAAGGATATCAAAGTATCTGCATATTAAATACCTCTAACGACCACTTTTCAATGGAAAAATTAACAACAGACTATAAAAGAGCATCCGTTCAAACAATCAATAAGGTTGGAGAGATGGTGAACCGACACAAAAAAACGTAGAGTGAAAGATCAAGAGAGAGTATGTAGAAGCACACTCTACGATCCACCAAGAACACTAAGAACTGAAAGAATGAAGAAGTAAAGAAGATTAACTCTACTACAAAAACAGTGTTCAAAGCTGCTAAGCACAAGAAGAAGAGAAGCATCAATGCCAACTTGACATCAATCATGAGAATATACTAAGTACTAAAATAGAAAGAGCTTTGCTGTCACCTTAGTAGTTCATGAATTGCTGTCAAGTACCAAAGATAAGAAGTAGCTGAAATGCCAAGTTAAGCAGTAAATGATCACAAGAAAATATTGAGTAACTAAAGAAGTTGAGCATCATTGCAACACTCAATCACATCTCAAGGATGATCATATCAAGCTGCTGAGTATCTGATGACAAAGAGCTTAAATGACATCTCAGCGGTGTAATAACAAATTTTTTTAAGTCACATTGTAAATAAATATATTAATTTATATATTAATAATATTGAACACTTTGTGACATATATTAAATAAAAACGAGATTAAATTAATATAATAATTATTTATCAATGATAAATATGTTATGACTTATGTGAGATATGAATGAGACTAAATAAACATATATATTATAAATATGTATATATATATATATTTATTATATAAAGAGAAATAAAAAGAAAGCTATATAACCTAATATTATATATTAGGAATGAAAATTAAATAACCTAAGGGTTATAGTTATTGAAGTATACTAGTAATTAAATTATATACTAGTAAATCAACACTAAGAGATTTATTTTATTATCTCAATTAATTAATTGTTTTAACCTAATTAAAGAAAACCTAATTGGGTTATATAATTAAATCTATATAAGTAATTATTTAAAATCCAAAATGAGTGGATTAGAAACCCTAATTAAATAATTAGGGCAATGTAAAATTAATGTTTTGAACTATGCTATTTTACATGGCCCAAATAATTTAATTAGAGAGCCCAAATAAATTAATGGAAAGCCCAAACTTTGGCCCAAACAAGTATGGACTTTCTAGAAGTAAAATGGTGCAAATTAGCAAATAAATAAAAATCAAAATTTGGCCAATAAAGGGGGGGGGGGATTAACCAGGTATGTGGAGAGGAAATTGGCATGTGATTTTTTTTTTCAATGGTTGGTCACCAATTCCCTAGACTAGCCTAGCCTTATTAATTTACCAAGATTTGCAAGCAAGAGGGAAGAGAAGTTTGGAGATATTCATATACATACATAAGTTATATCTGTACATTTTACCCATCTCTATATACCCTTTCTCTCTGGTAAACATATTTTTACTTCATTTGTTACTAAGTTTTCAAAAAGCTAACAAAAGAAATCGAAAGAGAGAGATAGATAGAGGATAGTTCAGCAGCCTCATAGAGGAGAAGAAGAAGAGTAAGGTTCCATGCCATCTAACTTTATCTCTTATTGTGGTAGAACGAGGAGAAGAGCCACAAAAACAAGGTATAAAAATCAAACCCTAATAACTTAGTTTATGTAATTTATTTTGGTTGATTTTGATAAAATGAAAAGCTATGTTCTTGAATCTTAAAACTTTTGATCTACTTGTTTTATAGTATTTTAAGTATAGATCTTACCATTTTGGGTGTTAAAAAGTTTGATCAAAAGAAAGGAAAGAAAACTAGTTTTCTAGAGTTAGAAAACCTTAACTTTCTCTCATTTTGAATGGTTACCATTTGAAGTTTACAGATCCTTTTTGTGATCCGTCAAAGAGGGTGTTAGATATGTAAGTTAACTAATACACCCAAATGGTAGCACTCAAATGTGTTAACTATGTGTGGGCCCAAGTGCATATTAGGGTTCACATGACCTAATTGAATTAAATGTACAAATTAGGGTTTACAAAAAACCTAATTAAATGTACAAATTAGGGTTTATGTGACCTAATTAAATGTACTAGACCCGGGGAAGTCTCCACGTGTTCCAAGGCAGAAGACTCGTGGATGCGACCCATTTTGGGAATTGATTGAGGGATTGGATTGGTGGCTAGAAGAACAGGGCAATTTGGGCATTACTTTGATGATTAAAGGGCATTTCTGGAATTTCTCCTTTAAAACATAATTAAAGGGTATTTCGGGAATTTCCCTTAAAACATGTGCCTGACATGTGACTATTTTCCAGGAAAACTCTATAAATAGCCCCTCTATTCTAAGAAAAGGGGATCGCTTTCAAGACATTACACTAAGACTCTTGGAAGCTCATCACACCTGAAACTCTCTCACAACTCGAAGACTCTAGAAGGCTCTTGGAATCCCTGCTACCCTAACCCGGTTTCCGGATTCTAGGAGTTCTGCCACGTGTCATTGAAGTAATTGCCCACCTGTTCTTCTCCCCTCTTGAATCAATCAATCAGTTCCGTACTCTTCGTGGATTTCTCTCCTCTCCAGCCAATACGAAACCCTAACCCTAGCAAGGTGTAATTTTCTTACCTACACTATGCAAGCCATGACTATTGCTTTAGCAAGAACAATCCACCCGGGTAAAAAGGAGAAAAACTGTTCCAAGACGGTTCCTTTTAAGGGCAGTTTCATCTACTTTAGTTGCTCTAAAACTTATAAGATTTTGTGAAATGATAGTATGCTAAGTTAACTAAGTTCAGTCCAAAGATGATAATTTTTGGATGTCTAGAACTCAAGTTATGATTTTTGCAAGAAAATGCTATTTTAAAAGTGAATGGGAATAACTCTTTGTATGTAACTCAGAAAATTATAAACTTTTTACTCGAATTAGATGTTCATAACAAGAGATTGCTGTAAATATTTCATAATTTTTGGACAAAAGGATGCTTTATGATAATTGTTGTAATTTTGGACTGTTTTGGACACTTTAAAAATAGTAAACGAAATTAAAAAAATGCAAAAAAAAAATATATGATCACTAAAATATCATATACTAATATTTTCCAAAAAAAAATAAAAATAAAAAGTTGTTTTGGTATTTTTCATGCAATTGTTCAAGATAAGAATAAATAGGAATATTAAGTTAAAGGAAGTTATAAATTGTGTAAATGTGATTTTATTGCATAAAGACTCTTAATATGATATGATCAGATTATTAGAGGGTATTTTGATCATTTTTAGAAAAATGTTATGTCTATGACATTTTATGTTTGTTAAATAAAGGAAATAGTAATGAAGAAACAATTAAATTAAATTGTTTATGAGTTTAATAAATGATTAAAATATTATTAAATGATTAGTAATATTAGATTAAAATAATATTAATATAATTAATAATATTAGATTAAAATATTAGTAAATGATTAATAATATTAAATTAAATAATTATTAAATGATTAATAATATTAGATTAAAATGTTATTGAAGGATTAATAATATTATATTAAAATATTATTAAAAGGTTAATAATATCAGTAAAATGATTAAAATATTATTAAATGATTAATAATATTCGAAATTTACTAAAATATTATTAAGTGATTAATAATATTAGTAAATGATTAAAAGATTAATAATATTAGATAATGATTAAATATGATTAAGTGATTAATAATATTAGCAAGCGATTAAAGTATTATTAATTGATTAATAATACTAAGAAGTGAATAAAATATTATTAATATTAATAATATTAGATGAGTGATTAAGATGATGTTTATGTAATAGCAATATTATCAAGTGGTGATAATATTACTAAGGATTTAATGTAATGTCTAAAATATAATTATGTGACTAAATGTTAGACAATTTAATATAGAATAATAATATTATTATTAAATATATGAAATGCTAATTGAAAGATTAATGATAGGTCTTTTCTTAAGTGGATAAATTAAACTGTGTAGCTGTAGTTCGCAGACGAGACAAGTTTCCTAACTCAAACTTGAGTTATTATTTCAAAACATGTTAGTGGATAATAATTATTGATTTTTTCACATCCATAATGATTATTGATATTCGCACTTTGTGCAATTGATTTTCTATTCTATTATTTGAATTGTGAAATAAATTAAAGTTCTTTTATTCATGAACTGTTCATGAGATAAATCTATGCTAGTTGTATCAGCTAGATCAAACATGTTTAAATTTGTTAAATCAAATATGTTTTAAAAACTGTTCCAAACCAATTGATTTGGTTAGAGCTCTTAGACTGAGAAAAAGAACAACTTTTATTAAGGCATTAAATTAAAAAATAATTGTTTGCCCGTTTATTAAGTGATTATGCATATTCGCCGAGTATAGGAGGCTGATCCCCTCGCTCACCAAAACTTACTAAAACGACTAGTTTAAATACTGAAAACCTCCGTATATGTTCATGGTCGTTGTTGACCACTCAGCTTAAATCATTCATTTATTGAAAACTTGAATTCTTATTCTTTCACAATTATTATATATTGTTGAAGATTCAAAAGTTAAATTCTTTTCTAGTCATGATATACCACCCTTGTATTTAAACTTACTGAGTAAATTAGTTGCTTACCCTTGCTATATCATGACGTTTATTTCAGTTAAGTCTGAGACGTCCAAGAAGGACAAAGGGAAAGGAAAAGTGCAAGAATAAATAATGCATGTTTGATTATGTTGTTATCCTATGTAATTTATTATGTAGACCTTTTGTATTATTAAGAGTATATTTTAAGTTAAGGTTATTAGACCTTGAAAATTTGATATAGAACCTTATATGTAATTAACAATTTGTATTTATTTATTCTGTTTAGTTTATAGAATGTGTATGAAGATGATGGATTGTGAGCACCAAATGTCGAGGTTATGGAACCCGGATTTCGGGGCGTCACAAGTGGCACCTCCAACAAACATCAACAATAGGAAAAAGGGTCGGTGGATCCTGGTCTTAGTGACCGAATTGGAGCTAGTGTGTACTGGTCTTAGCGACCGAATTGGGGTCGGTGGATCCTTGTCTTAGTGACTAAAGTGCCAAGTCTGCTGAGCTTGAAGAGGGCAAAAGTGTCCTGGTCTATGTGACCAAATTAATAGTGGATTTTTTACTTGTTGAAGTAAAAGAGTGGAGTATGAGTTATTTAGTCTCCGAACCACTTTAAATTCTCATGTGTTATTTACTTTAAGTCTTTTACATTCTGTCATTTATTTAGTGTATTCAATGCATGTGATGAATGGTTAACTTCAAAATGAACTAAACTTCAAAACTGAGATCTTAACGTATCTTTAAGGGGAGTTTACAAATCAATATTCCGCTGTGCAAACTCAATGTTGATTAAATGAATTATCTGATAATAATTCTTAACAAACTGGAAAGTTTTTTTTAAAAAATCTATTCAACCACCCCTTCTAGATCTCTATTGTGCCTCTAAGAAATAATAATATAATCTAATAATAAAAATTATTATATAATTAAATATTATTGTTATCAAGAATATGAATTTTAAAAAAATATTAACTAAATTAAAAAAATGAATGAGAATAAGAGATCATGGCAGGTAGATAATTATGACAGTAAGAATGTAGATGAAAAGATTTTAAAATCAAATAGTAGATGAAAAAAGAGCTCCTCTAAACGGACATAAAAATTAGACATTAGTGTATTTAAATTTTATTTATTTATATTTTGACCCCCAATGGGGGGTCAAAATATAAATAAATAAAATTCAAATATACTAATGTCCAATTTTCATGCCCACATAGAGTTTTTGATGAAAAAATAGTTTTTTTGCCTTAAATTTTAGTGTTGAATGATCATTTCTAAATTTAAGAGTTGAGAGACAATTTTATGCTATTTATGATATATATAGATATAGATATATTTGTTAAGGTTAATTAAATAGATTTTTATAAATAGTAAGGATTTATTGTTAAATATTAGGGTTGAAGGGTCCCTTTTAAAATTTAGGGTTAAACGATGATTTTATCTTATTTATTATATATATAGATATATAGATTTATGTGTTCTCGAGTTTCAAGTTTTAATTTTGGATGAAAAGAAGTATCACATCAACTCTAGTGTTTTTTGTAATTCGATCTAATATATCAGTGAGAATTATTCTCTATACTTATTCAAAAAAAACCCTTAACTTATAGGTGTAAGTCATTTCAAATGGAGTATAATTAATTGACATCATATTTAAATTTCAGTTTGTCTACTCATGGGAATCATGGTTTAATTATTACTTTGGTAATATTTGATATGATTTTAGGTAGTGTTTGATAATCTCTTTTTACTTCTTTTTAGCCTTATCTCTTTTTCGTGCAGAGGCTTAAATTGTTTGATAAAAAATTTAGTAGCCTCTTAAAAAAAGACATTAAGCTAACTCTTTTTGAAATAAAAAACTCCTCGTTACTAATTTACCCTCACTATTTTAATTTTATTTTTTGTAATTCTTTACTTCACTTCTCTCACTACACCCACAACCACTGCCACCGCCTCCGTCGCTATCACCCACACCCACCACCACGCCCTAACACCACCACTCACCACACACAACCACCACAACCTTTCATACACCATCACCCACTATCACTACCCTTCACCACTACCACCACCCTTCACACCACCCTATCACCCAATACCACCACCCTTCACACCACCACCCTCTATCGCCGTATTTTATATTAATTATGTAAAATTGTCATAATTATTATTATGGTATTAGATTTAAAATATTTTACTAGTTATACATTGTTGGTGATTTGATTTGAAATAATTATTTAATATTTATTATATTTTTATCTTCATTATCAGTTTGCATAAATTGATATAATGATAAATTAGTAAAATATTGTATTCAGACATACAATAAAGATAGGTTGTCAAACAACTCTTTTACATTTAAATTCTATTTTTAAAAAAAATATTTATATTATACAGAGTCTCTATTTTAATAAACTCTTATTACACAATTTTATTAAACACTCATTACAATTTATCTTCTAACTTACCAATTAATTTATCTAAAACAGAATCAAATAAAAAATTCATTTTGTAGGGAGAGCCAGATCCAAATAAAAATATGTAAACTCCAACTAGGGAAACTAAAGTCACAGGACTGCAACTATTATTCTTGGAGTGGGGATTTGGGGCGCTACTAAAGTTCACGCAATATTAGCTCTCTCTCTCTCTCTATATATATATATATATATATATATATATACACACACACACACACAGAGGCCGGATCAGGAGCAGACCGATCTTTAGCGACGGTTTTTTTATAACATAAACCGTCGCCTATTGTATAGGCGATAGAAAAACTGTCGCTAAAGATCGGTCTGCTAGCAGACCGGTCTGCTCCTGATCCGGGCTCTCTCTCTCTCTCTCTATATATATATATATACACACACACAGAAAAGATCTCCAACATACCTCCTTATCTGACATACCCAACATACCCTCTTTAGCGACGGACCGGGCAACGGTTTGGTCCGTCGCTATAGGTTCAGTCCGTCGCTATATGTTTGTCCGACGCTATATATTGCCCGTCGCTAAAACCTATAACGACAGACCAAACCTATGTCGATGGACTAAACCGTCGCCCGGTTCGTCGCTAAATGGGGTATATTGGGTATGTCAGATATGGGGTATGCTGGAGATCCTTTCGTTCAATATAAGAATCAACGACCGAGATTAGAACTGAAAAATTCACGTGCGCTACTATTTGCAGCGGACGCCGCTACTATTAGTAGTGGACGACGGGTTACGTCCGCTACTAATAGTAACGGATGACGGTACTATTTTCAACGTCATCTGCTACTATTAATAGCGGACGTAACCCGTCATCCGCTATTAATAATAGCGAACGTGAATTTTTTCAGTTTTAATATCGACCATTGGTTTTTATATTGCACGATAGAGATGGTGTATGCTTATTTTTGATCCATAGCAAATACATACTATGAATCATTTTCATATATATATATATATATAGGATCAGGAGCAGACCGGTATTTAACGGCGGTTTTTCCGTCGCCTATTATATAGGCGACGGTTTTTTTATAACACAAACTGTCGCCTATTATATAGGTGACGGAAAAATCGTCGCTAAAAATCGGTCTGCTAGCAGACCGATCTGCTCCTGATCCGGCCTGTGTGTATATATATATATATATATATATGTTTAGTCCGTTTTATTTACGTTTCAATTTTAAATTTTAAACTATAAAATGTGATAAAGTTTTAAAAACATGGATTCATTACTATCATACAAGTATACGGCATTGGTACAAAAAATAAAATAAAAATACAAGTTAATTATTTTTAACAAATGTTAATATGTTTGAAAAAAATAAAAAGAAAATCTATTAACAATTTAACGTTTTAGAGATGTATTGTCCGTTTGTCCCATCCCGTTAAGCTCCCGAATGATCTTATGTATCGGTTTCAAGTATTCTTTATGTATAAATATATAAATAAAATAAACATCGCAAGTTCGCAACAATATAAACTGGACATGAGACAAAAAATATAAGACAGCAAATTTTATACTCAATTTTGGACGGAGAGATGTATAGGTAGGTACCATGAAAGAGAATCCGGTAACGGTGGCCCAAGAGTTGGCGAGATTGGAGGAGGCAAGCTCCAGCTGACCGAGGTGACCGGCGAACATGACGGAGACTAAAGGGATGAAGTCGAAAGACAGGTTTGTTATTATCATCGGCAACGAAAACAATACCTGCCCTTTCCCTTCCTCTACATCTAACAACTTTAAATTTTTCCACCATCTATTTTCTCTCTCATGACCCTTATCATGCCCACCACCATTGCTGTAGTAGCCTTCCAGCAAAGCTCTACTGTCCTCTGAAATACTACTCACTGCGATTGATTCCATTCTCTCTCTCTAAAAAAAAAACCAGAAACACCAACTCTCTATATATAATATTAGACTAAAATATAAAAGTATACCTTATCTGATTTTACGGTACGAACAAAAGAAGAAGCTATGAACACAAATTATTTATAAAAAATTATACACAAACACTATAAAAAAGAAAAAAAAATAGAAAATAGAACTTTTATTAGACATTTTATGCTTTTTCATTAGCATGCAATACATAAATTTTTTTATTTATCTTTTATTTGTGCATAATTTTTTATATATAATTTGTGCATGCATTGATTAATATTTAGGATATTTTATCGCTGTCTCTTGGACGCGTGACAAATTATTAGTATAAAATTATATTGATTATTGATAAAAAAAAATACTCATCATCTTTAAATACATAAAAAAAATGTTAAACAAGTGAAAAAAAAACAAATGAAATGGTATCTTGGTTCCGCATCCAATTAGTTTGTAGTACACCTTTAACATATGAAATAAATGATGCAGGTAATTGGACCAAAAAAAAAGTCTGACCTAAAAAAAACTTGGGCTAACCTAGTTATGTTAGGGCTTGGCAGCGTCCCAAGGTCCCCAACCCTAGCGCCCCCCCAACGCACGTGGTAGTAGCGCCTTCCAACACGTACCCCTAGCTTGAACTGGCCTTGACTTAGTTGGCATGCCTTAAACAGATACGATTTGGCTGCTTGAAGTTCAGCCTGACCTGGTCAATGATTAAGTCTGAAAGATCAAGATTAGACCAAATCCAACAGTGTGATTGTGCATGCCTAAATTCTAAGTACTAGAAAAAGTACATTGACAACAAATAATAAAATTAAATTTTTAAAAGAGAACTGTTATTTTTACCATAAAAAAATTGACGATTTACAAAATTCTTTCTCATATAATTTAAGTGTGAACCTACTTATTATTTTCGTATATACTTTTTATATAGAGTATGAGCTTGCGAAACTATCAAAAGAAAAAATTGTAAAAATATCGCTACTCCTGAATTTGTGTTAATTAAAAATCAATAGAGTTAATGGTATTAAGTGTCCCAATAAAGATCATTTATCGAACCGATCAGTTGACTGATAATTGTAAGTTGGTGTACATGCATGTGGAAACGAGTACAATCATCAGCACAACAACGATAATTGTGATTTGATTGTCTTCACAACTGACAGCCTGACACAATCACATTATTTTGGGTACAACTTTAAATATAAACTTACAAATCAGACGCACAAAAAAAAAAAAAAAATCATTGCGAACATTTTGTAGAAGTTGGAAGTGGTTGAAAATTTTTGAAAAAAAAGCATTTTGGATCAATGTACTTATATTATATGAAGTTATATTTAAACGTATAAGCTAACATTTGAGCCTGAAAGTGGCGGAGGACACTACATTAATGTCAAAGATTTTGAACAAGTTGAATTCAGTAATTCTGTTCTTGTCCTTTTTCTCATGCATGAGCACTGGCACTGCATGGATTTATGATGTTTGTTCCCTTTTCAATTCTATAATCGAATTAGAATTTGATGCGAACTTCAAATTCAACACTAAGGATGCGCGATTGTAAAAATAATTTGGCATCCAACTAGCTAGTCTCTTGACTAATACAGGGTTTGTCCCTTTTCCTTAAAACAACTAACTTTTTAAAGTGGGTGATATAAGTATTTTTGTACATTTATTAATATATATATATATATTATAATATATATGTGTAATTTATATATTTATATTACTTTATTAATATATATTATATATTTTTTTGAACGGCAAAATAAAATTTTCATTAATATATATATATATATATTCAAAATATAAATCTTGTATTATATATTTATTATTTATGAATAATTATATATATTTATTTATTAATGTATATACAAGTACATGTATTAAAATTTTATTTGTTAATGTACTTAATATTTAATTTTTGTATTACATATTATGGTAATATTTTGTTAATATAACTAATATTAAAAAAATTCTTTAAAACATTGGAGTTGCTTTTGAAAAGTTGTTTGTACCTTAATGAAACAAACAGTTCGTCAAGCTTATATCTTATGAGGATATTTCAATGGTTTTGTTACCAGAAGCTAGTTTATCAGTTTTTTGTCAAACACTCCTTCACAGTATTTAGAGAAGCAGAATTAGTTTAACAAACACTAGTTAATAACTTTTAGATAATTAAAATTAGAAGTTAATTTCTAAAGTAGAAGCAAAAGCTAATAATGAAAAAACGGGGACAAATAGGGCTATATATAATTAAGTTTTCAAATAACTCGAGAGAAAATAAGAACAAAATATCAAATGACTGAAAGAATTTAATAAACCTTTTGGCTGCCACTAATCTTGATTAAACTACAACTGGATTCTCTTTATTTATGCTTTCATTAAGCTCAATTCTACTCCATTTGCTGAACCACGTAACTAAAAATAGACTCCCCGCCTGGCAGAATAGGCCGCAGATTAATCCCGTCCATAATCCCTATATGCCAGATCAACAAAAACAGGAAAAACATAAAAACCAATGTTAATGTTAGGATATAATATCACCGCCAAGACAGCAAACAAAACCCAAATATTTATATGGACATGGCTAAAGCCCAAGGAGAATCCTCCACCAAGACAAGCCAGGCGGTTACAGGGGGATTTGGCCTACCAACTGCATGCTCGGGTGGGGGAAAGGAGATGGAAGCAACTCGACCAACTCATCTTTCTTTCTACGAGCACTCGACCGCTCTCCTTTCCTCTTTCTTTTTCTTATAGTTTCTCGCTTTCGTAGTCTAACATAACATAAGATTATACTATAGTATAGTATACTTGCGCATAGTTTCACATGGTAGTTTACTTTATATTATATAGTCTTGATGGTTGCAAATCCTATTCAGTCTGATTAAATATGTCACTGAAACAAAGTGATTCCGTTCTGTCTCTGTTTTCTTTTCGGATTCCGAGGATGAGCCGATCGATCATAACATCATTTATGAGGAGCCTCCTCAAAGAAAGATGTCTCCGACGCGACTCTCCCGGCAAGAACCACTTTTGTGAATTTTTTGGCGGGTTCGATCAGGAGAGACAAAAGAGAGATGCTTTCTATCAGTCAAAAAAACATCTCACTCTCATCCCCAATCTTATAAATATTTTTCATATCCACTCCATTCTCTACGGGGATTAAAACCTAATAACTATCACCCAACAGAGAATTAAATCTCCACGAAAAATTTAAATTAATCACCGTGTAGATTAATAATTTGTGAGTTTTTTATTTTAAAAAGTTTACTTTTAATTATATTTACAATGACACATATATGAAAATAAATCTTATGTTAACGCATACATGATAAAATAAATAAAAAGAAAATAGTAATAATATGTTGAATCATGTGTGTTATACATAATAACTATCTGTCTATCCCCACCCTAACAGATATTTACACACATATACACACAAGTGCATATATTTTGATTATGTAATATCTAAAAGTATAAATATTAATTTAACTAATATAACTATTTGAGGTGGGTACCAAGCAGAGATTGGGACGGTGGAAGCAAATACCCTCTCCTCCCAATCCTCATATATAACTATTCGATGATTCTCCATCTCCGGTCCTATCATCAGTCAAAGTCAAAAACTATCATCTAGATCATTTAGTATCCTATTTTTGTATCAAATCTTTTGTCACCAAAGCATTATTGACTCACTAAATACTACAGAATACATGTCCCTCATATAGTCATATCAGTTAATGCCTTTATACATTTGTACTTATTCCTACATCAGAAAGTTCGTTCCTCGATGGCAACGCCGTTGGAGGCCACAAACTTCCGGGGACATACAAAATATGACATTAACGGTTAACAATGTAAATGATATACAATATATGGTAAGCTTCTAAAGCGAATCTTAAAAAACGAACCAAAGACGAACCGTCGTCTTTGGTGTCTATGGCGATGATTCGACCCGTCGCCAAAGACTCCATGGCTACGGCGACAGGTCGAATCATCGCCATAAACACCAAAGACGACAGTTCGTCTTTGATTCGCTTTTTAAAGTTCGCTTTAGAAACTTACCGATACAATATATATGTTTATCATATATTTACTTGTGCTATGTTACCTTCGCATATAGTTTCAACACAAACCCGAGAACTGCTGCAATTGGCATTCCAATGAGATAGAACATTGCTAAATTAACGTACACCGCAAGATGCTGCCAACCGCATCCCCTTGCGATACCTAGAGATTTTAAGTCAATTCCAGTGAAATATTAAGAAAAATCTCCAAAAAAATATATATATGCGCTAATATTGAATGGAAAATGTTAAAATTACCTGATAAGATTCCTTGAATAGAATCGAGTATTATGGAAATTACAAGCAGGGGTGTCATTGAAGCATATTTCTCTATCACAACAGAGCTGTCACTAAAGGAACCAGCCCAGATATCATGACCAAAGCCTAGAGCCAAAACAACCACAAGAGCCAGAGCTATAGAGAGTTTAAGACTAACGGTCATCGCGTGCTTGGCTCGATCAGGATTGCCTGCTCCTAACTCGTTCGAAACCCTTGTGCTGTTTCAGTTTAAGTTTTTCATTAATTTCAACTAACAAACAGAATTAAAATAGAGCAGCTAGAACAAAAAGAAGATTGTTCTATACTTGGTATTCTATCTAACCTTGCAGCCGCACTAAGACCATAAGTAAACATGTAGGCTATTGCTTCTGTATTCACACTACAATATATAAAATCCCAAGTTAGTACTACTTTTTATAAACATTTGAACAATCCTAGAAAATTTGACATAACAAAATTATGGAAATCAAAAGAATTCTTACCACATTGCAACTAATGAAGTGGTTATATCTGAGTTTGGCATCAATCCTGCTAGTAACACAAGAATCTCAAATGCCCAATATTCTAAACTGAAAAATGTATAACAAGGTTGTCATTAGCTTGTACAAAACAATGAATCATTAGGTTCTGTTCCTGAAAATATATGAATGAGATCATCGTAACGCTATTCCATTAAAAAAGAAGAAGAAGAAAAGTTTCAGCATCCAACTTAATACCAATTGGTAGTAAGTGGAGAGGCCCCTCAAATATATATAATGAGTTTCCAGGTCATATTAATCCAATGAATCTTAACAAGTCCCCTGTGTGGACAACCTATATGGGTAGCACGGAGCATGTGGGCCCCTATTACGTCCATGGGACATGAAGAGATAACCTTAACTCTAATATTATGTTAAAACATCTAAGTTAAAACAAATTGGTGGTAAGTTAAGATAGACCCCTCAAGTATACATAATTTATATAATGAGTTTCCAGATCTAATTTATCTGACTATGAATCTTAACTCATAACAATATGCTCTGGTATATTTTATATTTTTGCATTTGGCTTGTTACGAATAAGAACTAGAACTGGAATAACATTATACAAATCATAACTACTTGTAGTATCGAAAAGTCTATGCTTGAAGTTTATATTATTGGATACATTAAAAACAAGAAAAAAGTTATGTGTTGATCACTAACCACACCATAGCTGCAGAAGGTAGAGCCAGCTTTAAGTTACCAAAGACATAATAGAAGGACTCTAAAGAAAATCCTTCCCACGTTTTCTTAAATTTATCCGCACAAAGTACATAAGTAGCCAACATAAGAAGTAATATCCATAGAGAAATCGAAGCTGCTAACGGAGCTCCTTTGAATCCGAGACTAGTCCAATGAACTAAAGCATATGTGGTGCCAATATGAATGAGCAATGGGATCACAGAACAGACAACCAGTGGCATGACTACAGATTGTGTTTGAAGAAACCTCAAGATGTTATTCAAAAAACCGTAGGCAAATAGTCCTGGTATAAGGTACTTGATATAAAGAGCAGCAGTCTTTGATATTTGAGGATCTTGATGAAGTAATAAAAGAATTGGTTCAGTATATACCCAAATGATGGATATGATAACAGAGAAACAAATTGAAATGATGCAAGATGCCTGTAGATATATTCCTAACATCTTATACATTTTTGCACCAAATCCTTGCCCACATAGCGTCTCAAGTGCACCGCTTAAGCCAACCTAAATCAACAGAATGGAGAAATTCAAATCAATCGTATAACAACAAGAAAACAGTAGAACTTGATATAAAAGCTCCATTTATGTACTCCTATTTCATGTGTATGTGAAAGGGAAATTTTAGTGGCAGAGCATAGTACAAGTTAACTTTTTACAAACATTTAAGAATTATATCATCACCAAATAAACAATGTCATCAATTCACAGGAAAATGGCATTTGTCCAATAATTTTCTACTCGTCTTTACATTTCTAAAAATAAAAATTTAAACAAAAATCCGAACAAGAAGTTGACGGACCGTTCAGGGTCTGGCTAACACAGGTGTTAAAATTTGGGCTCTACCATAAATCCAACCCAACAGAATAACATTTCATACTACTAGAACTTGTTAGTTACTATTCAGTTTTATGATTGTTTCAAGATTTCCACGACACAAGATGCCGAGTGCGTGTTTGGTTACGCATTATGTATAACATTTGTAGCATTTGAAATTCCAAATGAACTTAAAAATCTTAAATAACTTATTTTAAATGTAACTTATTTAACTCGCAAACACAATATTTAAGACTCAAATGCAACACACAAAAAATAGAGCCGTGCATTTAGAAGTTAAAACACTATCATTGCAAATGATAGTAATCTAACAAATTCTGTGTGGGAGCAATAAACAAATATGTAACATGTAGGCATGAAAACCAAGAAACAAGACACCCCTATCATTTATCACTTATGGCACTTCTGGGGCATGCATTTCTCATATTTAAATCACATAATTTTACTTTTAATCATACAAATCTGATCGTCGTAATGAATCTAATTTATTAAGCATATGGAAAGAACTGACCGATATCGACCAACTTAACTCATAGATATGGGGAGGGTCTCTTATTTATATTAAAGAGACCCTCTCCAAATTTTTTCATATATTTTTCAGTTTGATTGTTCTTATTTTTTTTAATAGGGATTCTTTACTTTTTTATGGGGTTTTACTTTTTTTAGTTTAACATTTTCTCATTCTACGGAGTCTTCTTCTCCTAGTTTGACATTTTCTCATTCTACGGAATTTTTTAAGGTTTATGATCTCTTCGTGGAGGAAGTTTGATTGGGGTTAATCGGTAAACACAGATCTATTTAGATTCGGGTGTGGAGTTATCACAACGGCTTTTTCTCGTTGCTCGTATTGAAGAACTATTCAAGTCTTTTTATTTTTGTCTATTTTTTAAAAACTAGCTTATTATCTAGTGCAAAGCACGAGTTTTTTTTATAATAAAATTATATATTTTTTTATATTATAGTAAACTAATATGAATTATGGGAATATTATATTAGTATCGTGTAGAATGATTTTTATAAAAAAAATATTTCCTTCTAAAATATATTATTTAACTAATAATGTATAACTAATTGTTAATAAAAAATTAAATAAATTTAAAAAGCTACAATAATAGTTCATCTATGTATATAATATAAATGATACTATTCATCTTTAAATTAATTATTTATTTGTTTATATATTCATATACTTTTATTTAAAATAAAATAGTTATACTTATATAATCAAATAATAAAAATGATTATATAATTAAATATTATTGTTATCAAGACTATGAATTGTAAAAAATATTAACTAAATTAAAAAATGAATGAGAATAAGAGATGACGGTAAGTAGATAATTATAATAGTAAGAATATCGATGAAAAGATTTTGAAATAAAATATAGATGAAAAATAATTTCTTTTTCTAAATTTTAGGGTTGAGAAACGATTTTGTGCTATTTATTACTATACATATAGATATATAAATTTTATTTAAAATTGAATAGTTATACTTATATAATCTACTAATAAAAATTATTATACAATTAAATATTATTGTTATCAAGAATATGAATTTTAAAGAATATTGACTAAATTAAAAATTGAATGAGAATAAGAGATAGTGGTAAGTAGATAATTATGTTATAATAATATAGATAAAAAGATTTTGAAATCAAATAATAGATGAAAAATAGTTTCTTTTCCTAAATTTTATTGTTGAAGGATCATTTCTAAATTTTAGAGTTGAGAGACGATTTTGTGTTATTTATTATATATATAGAGATTTTATTTAAAATCAAATAATTATACTTATATATGTTGGAAGTTGTTTGATTTGATGATGACTATCTTGATTGTTTAAATAAAATTATGTTTATGTGTCTATGTGCTAATGTGACTACGTGCTTATGTGTTTATGTAATTATGTGCTAATGCGACTGCGTGCTTATGTGTTTGGTTGTCTAAGTGATTATGTGTTCACATGCAAATGTGATTACGTGCTTATGTGTCTATGTGAACGTAACTATCTAATTGCGTGCTCACATGATTATATGTGATAAATGTGACTTGTTAGAAAAATTGATACATTGCTGTATATTGTAAATTGCATATAAACACAGTTTGATGATAACTAACTGATGCAATGATGAATATAAGATTAAATCACATTTGATTATGAATGTTGTAAAGTCCTTATAAAAGAAATACATGTACAAGAATTTAGAGTATAAAGATCAAGAATGTTAGGTTGATCCTATCGTAAAGTTATTGTGCATGTTCGTAATATGAGTATTGTAAGCAGAGTGATCTAGACATTCAAAGATTGAATAACCAATGTATACTTGTATAACAAGTTTTGTAAAATCCTTTAAGGAATTATATGTACAAGGACTTAGACTAGAAAGATCAAGAATGTTAGGTTGATCTTGCTGAATAAATCTGATGTATAGTTATTAGGAATCTTATGCTTGTAAAGTTACTTTGCCAGGTCGTAGAGTCAAAATGAATCACAGAGTTAACATATGATCGTAAAACATCAGAAGGGTTGCAGAGCTGTTACACCTATCGTAAAGTTCACCTGAGGTTATGAAGTAAATATCAGCTAATAAAGTGAACAAAATCGTAAAGTCCATCAAAATTCATAAGGCAAAAACTGAACGAAAAATGCTTTATGGAATCAAAAAGTAAGAATCAAATCGTAAAGCAATTATGAGATAGTTCAACAAGGATCATAGAGCTACAGGCTGAATCATAACAGAACTGAGATGGTTGAGCGATAGAAGTTAACAAAGTCTTTCCTTGCAAACAAAGGGAGGTACATCACAAAGTCTATGATCCTGACATAAAGATCACCTCATTTCTCAAAGTACATATCAGGTCATAAGGTGACAGAAGAATAGCAAAGTAAGTTAAGATTGTTGTAGAAAGACTGAGCGTAGAGCAGTTCAATTAATCGCTAAAATAACTCAATGATCGTTCAGTGAAGTAAAGGATTATTGGATGAAGAATGGTTTGTAGAATACTCTGCCACTTCCTAATGTAAAGCCAACATTGCAGAGTAACCTAGAGGATAGTATAACCATCAAGATAAAAGAAGAAGTTGTGTATAATGAATATAAGCTGAAAAATGAGCAAGTAAGGGTCAACTTGTAAATGTACTCTGCATGATCGTAAATGATAAACCAGTTCGCAAAGTCACTCAAAAATCGAGGAACTGCAACTCACTTCGCAAAGCTTCAAAGAGACAGCAAGCTGGTAAAGCTACCTCTAACAGAATAAAGCTACTAAGTCTGTCCAAAGTTCTTAATGCACATTTTCGTAGAGCAGAGAGTTGAACAAATCGTAGAGCTCAACTCTACGATTTATACTACTCTACCAAGACGACAAGATCGTAGAGTAAAGTCAGGTCTGACAAGAGATCATCTGACAAAGGAACGTTGTAGATCAGAAGATCCCAAGATGTCCAATTATATATCCTTGATGGATAGCAAAGATGTGTCTAACAGCTAGTGTGCAGAAAATGACTTATCAATTGAACAAGTAAAGTTGAAGGTTTATGTGATAAGTCACGGGCCAGAAAGAATAGGCTGACGCAAAAATACCAGAAAGTCAACATCAAGGATATCAAAGTATCTGCACATTAAATACCTCTAACGAACACTTTTCAATGGGAAAATTAACAACATACTATAAAAGAGCATCCGTTCAAACAATCAATAAGGTTGGAGAGATGGTGAACCGACACAAAAAAACGTAGAGTGAAAGATCAAGAGAGAATATGTAGAAGCACACTCTACAATCCACCAAGAATACTAAGAGCTGAAAGAATGAAGAAGTAAAGAAGATTAACTCTACTACAAAAACAGTGTTCAAAGCTGCTAAGCACAAGAAGAAGAGAAGCATCAATGCCAACTTGACATCAATCATGAGAATATACTAAGTACTAAAATAGAAAAAGCTTTGTTGTCACCTTAGTAGTTCATGAATTGCTGTCAAGTACCAAAGATAAGAAGTAGCTGAAATGTCAAGTTAAGCAGTAAATGATCACAAGAAAATGTTGAGTAACTAAAGAAGTTGAACATCATTGCAACACTCAATCACATCTCAAGGATGATCATATCAAGCTGCTGAGTATCTGATGACAAAGAGCTTAAATGACATCTCAGCGGTGTAATAACAAAAATTTTTAAGTCACATTGTAAATAAATATATTAATTTATATATTAATAATATTGAACACTTTGTGACATATATTAAATAAAAACGAGATTAAATTAATATAATAATTATTTATCAATGATAAATATGTTATGACTTATGTGAGATATGAATGAGACTAAATAAACATATATATTATAAATATGTATATATATATATATTTATTATATAAAGAGAAATAAAAAGAAAGCTATATAACCTAATATTATATATTAGGAATGAAAATTAAATAACCTAAGGGTTATAGTTATTGAAGTATACTAGTAATTAAATTATATACTAGTAAATCAACACTAAGAGATTTATTTTATTATCTCAATCAATTAATTGTTTTAACCTAATTAAAGAAAACCTAATTGGGTTATATAATTAAATCTATGTAAGTAATTATTTAAAATCCAAAATGAGTGGATTAGAAACCCTAATTAAATAATTAGGGCAATGTAAAATTAATGTATTGAACTATGCTATTTTACATGGCCCAAATAATTTAATTAGAGAGCCCAAATAAATTAATGGAAAGCCCAAACTTTGGCCCAAACAAGTATGGACTTTCTAGAAGTAAAATGGTGCAAATTAGCAAATAAATAAAAATCAAAATTTGGCCAATAAAGGGGGGGGGGATTAACCAGGTATGTGGAGAGGAAATTGGCATGTGATTTTTTTTTTCAATGGTTGGTCACCAATTCCCTAGACTAGCCTAGCCTTATTAATTTACCAAGATTTGCAAGCAAGAGGGAAGAGAAGTTTGGAGATATTCATATACATACATAAGTTATATCTGTACATTTTACCCATCTCTATATACCCTTTCTCTCTGGTAAACATATTTTTACTTCATTTGTTACTAAGTTTTCAAAAAGCTAACAAAAGAAATCGAAAGAGAGAGAGATAGATAAAGGATAGTTCAGCAGCCTCATAGAGGAGAAGAAGAAGAGTAAGGTTCCATGCCATCTAACTTTATCTCTTATTGTGGTAGAACGAGGAGAAGAGCCACAAAAACAAGGTATAAAAATCAAACCCTAATAACTTAGTTTATGTAATTTATTTTGGTTGATTTTGATAAAATGAAAAGCTATGTTCTTGAATCTTAAAACTTTTGATCTACTTGTTTTATAGTATTTTAAGTATAGATCTTACCATTTTGGGTGTTAAAAAGTTTGATCAAAAGAAAGGAAAGAAAACTAGTTTTCTAGAGTTAGAAAACCCTAACTTTCTCTCATTTTGAATGGTTACCATTTGAAGTTTACAGATCCTTTTTGTGATCCGTCAAAGAGGGTGTTAGATATATAAGTTAACTAATACACCCAAATGGTAGCACTCAAATGTGTTAACTATGCAAGCCATGACTACTGCTTTAGCAAGAACAATCCACCCGGGTAAAAAGGAGAAAAACTGTTCCAAGACGGTTCCTTTTAAGGGCAGTTTCATCTACTTTAGTTGCTCTAAAACTTATAAGATTTTGTGAAATGATAGTATGCTAAGTTAACTAAGTTCAGTCCAAAGATGATAATTTTTGGATGTCTAGAACTCAAGTTATGATTTTTGCAAGAAAATGCTATTTTAAAAGTGAATGAGAATAACTCTTTGTATGTAACTCAGAAAATTATAAACTTTTTACTCGAATTAGATGTTCATAACAAGAGATTGCTGTAAATATTTCATAATTTTTGGACAAAAGGATGCTTTATGATAATTGTTGTAATTTTGGACTGTTTTGGACACTTTAAAAATAGTAAACGAAATTAAAAAAATGCAAAAAAAAAATATATGATCACTAAAATATCATATACTAATATTTTCCAAAAAAAAATAAAAATAAAAAGTTGTTTTGGTATTTTTCATGCAATTGTTCAAGATAAGAATAAATAGGAATATTAAGTTAAAGGAAGTTATAAATTGTGTAAATGTGATTTTATTGCATAAAGACTCTTAATATGATATGATCAGATTATTAGAGGGTATTTTGATCATTTTTAGAAAAATGTTATGTCTATGACATTTTATGTTTGTTAAATAAAGGAAATAGTAATGAAGAAACAATTAAATTAAATTGTTTATGAGTTTAATAAATGATTAAAATATTATTAAATGATTAGTAATATTAGATTAAAATAATATTAATATAATTAATAATATTAGATTAAAATATTAGTAAATGATTAATAATATTAAATTAAATAATTATTAAATGATTAATAATATTAGATTAAAATGTTATTGAAGGATTAATAATATTATATTAAAATATTATTAAAAGGTTAATAATATCAGTAAATGATTAAAATATTATTAAATGATTAATAATATTCGAAATTTACTAAAATATTATTAAGTGATTAATAATATTAGTAAATGATTAAAAGATTAATAATATTAGATAATGATTAAATATGATTAAGTGATTAATAATATTAGCAAGCGATTAAAGTATTATTAATTGATTAATAATACTAAGAAGTGAATAAAATATTATTAATATTAATAATATTAGATGAGTGATTAAGATGATGTTTATGTAATAGCAATATTATCAAGTGGTGATAATATTACTAAGGATTTAATGTAATGTCTAAAATATAATTATGTGACTAAATGTTAGACAATTTAATATAGAATAATAATATTATTATTAAATATATGAAATGCTAATTGAAAGATTAATGATAGGTCTTTTCTTAAGTGGATAAATTAAACTGCGTAGCAGTAGTTCGCAGACGAGACAAGTTTCCTAACTCAAACTTGAGTTATTATTTCAAAACATGTTAGTGGATAATAATTATTGATTTTTTCACATCCATAATGATTATTGATATTCGCACTTTGTGCAATTGATTTCCTATTCTATTATTTGAACTGTGAAATGAATTAAAGTTCTTTTATTCATGAACTGTTCATGAGATAAATCTATGCTAGTTGTATCAGCTAGATCAAACACGTTTAAATTTATTAAATCAAATATGTTTTAAAAACTGTTCCAAACCAATTGATTTGGTTAGAACTCTTAGACTGAGAAAAAGAACAACTTTTATTAAGGCATTAAATTGAAAAATAATTGTTTGCCTGTTTATTAAGTGATTATGCATATTCGCCGAGTATAGGAGGCTGATCCCCTCGCTCACCAAAACTTACTAAAACGACTAGTTTAAATACTGAAAACCTCCGTATATGTTCATGGTCGTTGTTGACCACTCAGCTTAAATCATTCATTTATTGAAAACTTGAATTCTTATTCTTTCACAATTATTATATATTGTTGAAGATTCAAAAGTTAAATTCTTTTCTAGTCATGATATACCACCCTTGTATTTAAACTTACTGAGTAAATTAGTTGCTTACCCTTGCTATATCATGACGTTTATTTCAGTTAAGTCTGAGACGTCCAAGAAGGACAAAGGGAAAGGAAAAGTGCAAGAATAAATAATGCATGTTTGATTATGTTGTTATCCTATGTAATTTATTATGTAAACCTTTTGTATTATTAAGAGTATATTTTAAGTTAAGGTTATTAGACCTTGAAAATTTGATGTAGAACCTTATATGTAATTAACAATTTATATTTATTTATTCTGCTTAGTTTATAGAATGTGTATGAAGATGATGGATCGTGAGCACCAAATGTCGAGGTTATGGAACCCGAATTTGGGGGCGTCACAAGTGGCACCTCCAACAAACATCAACAATAGGAAAAAGGGTCGGTGGATCCTGGTCTTAGTGACCGAATTGGAGCTAGTGTGTACTGGTCTTAACGACCGAATTGGGGTCGGTAGATCCTTGTCTTAGTGACTAAAGTGCCAAGTCTGCTGGGCTTGAAGAGGGCAAGAATGTCCTGGTCTATGTGACCAAATTAATAGTGGATTTTTTACTTGCTGAAGTAGAAGAGTGGAGTAGGAGTTATTTAGTCTCCGAACCACTTTAAATTCTCATGTGTTATTTACTTTAAGTCTTTTACATTCTGTCATTTATTTAGTGTATTCAATGCATGTGATGAATGGTTAACTTCAAAATGAACTAAACTTCAAAACTGAGATCTTAACATATCTTTAAGGGGAGTTTACAAATCAATATTCCGCTGTGCAAACTCAATGTTGATTAAATGAATTATCTGATAATAATTCTTAACAAACTGGAAAGTTTTTTTTTAAAAATCTATTCAACCCCCCCCTTCTAGATCTCTATTGTGCCTCTAAGAAATAATAATATAATCTAATAATAAAAATTATTATATAATTAAATATTATTGTTATCAAGAATATGAATTTTAAAAAAATATTAACTAAATTAAAAAAATGAATGAGAATAAGAGATCATGGCAGGTAGATAATTATGACAGTAAGAATGTAGATGAAAAGATTTTAAAATCAAATAGTAGATGAAAAAAGAGCTCCTCTAAACGGACATAAAAATTAGACATTAGTGTATTTAAATTTTATTTATTTATATTTTGAGCCCCCATTAGGGGTAAAAATATAAATAAGTAAAATTCAAATATACTAATGTCCAATTTTCATGCCCACATAGAGTTTTTGATGAAAAAATAGTTTTTTTTCCTTAAATTTTAGTGTTGAATGATCATTTCTAAATTTAAGAGTTGAGAGACAATTTTATGCTATTTATGATATATATAGATATAGATATATTTGTTAAGGTTAATTAAATAGATTTTTATAAATAGTAAGGATTTATTGTTAAATATTAGGGTTGAAGGGCCCCTTTTAAAATTTAGGGTTAAACGATGATTTTGTCTTATTATATATATAGATTTATGTGTTCTCGAGTTTCAAGTTTTAATTTTGGATGAAAAGAAGTATCACATCAACTCTAGTATTTTTTGTAATTCGATCTAATATATCAGTGAGAATTATTCTCTATACTTATTCAAAAAAAACCCTTAACTTATAGGTGTAAGTCATTTCAAATGGAGTATAATTAATTGACATCATATTTAAATTTCAGTTTGTCTACTCATGGGAATCATGGTTTAATTATTACTTTGGTAATATTTGATATGATTTTAGGTAGTGTTTGATAATCTCTTTTTACTTCTTTTTAGCCTTATCTCTTTTTCGTGCAGGGGCTTAAGTTGTTTGATAAAAAATTTAGTAGCCTCTTAAAAAAAGATATTAAGCTAACTCTTTTTGAAAAAAAAAACTCCTCGTTACTAATTTACCCTCACTATTTTAATTTTATTTTTGTAATTCTTTACTTTACTTCTCTCACTACACCCACAACCACTGCCACCGCCTCCGTCGCTATCACCCACACCCACCACCACGCACTAACACCACCACCCACCACTCACCACACACAACCACCACAACCTTTCACACACCATCACCCATTATCACTACCCTTCACCACTACCACCACCTTTCACCACCACCACCACCACCACTCTATCACCCAATACCACCACCCTTCACACCACCACCCTCTATCGCCGTATTTTATATTAATTATGTAAAATTGTCATAATTATTATTATGGTATTAGATTTAAAATATTTTACTAGTTATACATTGTTGGTGATTTTATTTGAAATAATTATTTAATATTTATTATATTTTTATCTTCATTATCAGTTTGTATAAATTGATATAATGATAAATTAGTAAAATATTGTATTCAGACATACAATAAAGATAGGTTGTCAAACAACTCTTTTACATTTAAATTCTATTTTAAAAAAAATATTTATATTATACAGAGTCTCTATTTTAATAAACTCTTATTACACAATTTTATTAAACACTCATTACAATTTATCTTCTAACTTACCAATTAATTTATCTAAAACAGAATCAAATAAAAAATTCATTTTGTAGGGAGAGCCAGATCCAAATAAAAATATGTAAACTCCAACTAGGGAAACTAAAGTCACAGGACTGCAACTGTTATTCTTGGAGTGGGGATTGGGGGCGCTACTAAAGTTCACGCAATATTAGCTCTCTCTCTCTCTCTCTCTCTCTCTCTCTCTATATATATATATATATATATATATATATATATATATATATATATATATACACACACAGGCCGGATCAGGAGCAGACCGATCTTTAGCGACGGTTTTTTTATAACATAAACCGTCACCTATTGTATAGGCGATAGAAAAACTGTCGCTAAAGATCGGTCTGCTAGCAGACCGGTCTGCTCCTGATCCGGGCTCTCTCTCTCTCTCTCTATATATATATATATATATACACACACACAGAAAAAATCTCCAACATACCTCCTTATCTGACATACCCAACATATCCTCTTTAGCGACGGACCGGGCAACGGTTTGGTCCGTCGCTATAGGTTCAGTTCGTCGCTATATGTTTGCCCGACGCTATATATTGCCCGTCGCTAAAACCTATAACGACAGACCAAACCTATGTCGATGGACTAAACCGTCGCTCGGTTCGTCGCTAAATGGGGTATATTGGGTATGTCAGATATGGGGTATGCTGGAGATCCTTTCGTTCAATATAAGAATCAACGACCGAGATTAGAACTGAAAAATTCACGTGCGCTACTATTTGCAGCGGACGCCGCTACTATTAGTAGTGGACGACGGGTTACGTCCGCTACTAATAGTAACGGATGACGGTACTATTTTCAACGTCATCTGCTACTATTAATAGCGGACGTAACCCGTCATCCGCTATTAATAATAGCGAACGTGAATTTTTTCAGTTTTAATATCGACCATTGGTTTTTATATTGCACGATAGAGATGGTGTATGCTTATTTTTGATCCATAGCAAATACATACTATGAATCATTTTCATATAAATATATATATATATATATATATATATATAGGATCAGGAGCAGACCGGTATATAACGGCGGTTTTTGCGGCGCCAATTATATAGGCGACGGTTTTTTTATAACACAAACTGTCGCCTATTATATAGGTGACGGAAAAATCGTCGCTAAAAATCGGTCTGCTAGCAGACCGATCTGCTCCTGATCCGACCTGTGTGTATATATATATATATGTTTAGTCCGTTTTATTTACGTTTCAATTTTAAATTTTAAACTATAAAATGTGATAAAGTTTTAAAAACATGGATTCATTACTATCATACAAGTATACGGCATTGGTACAAAAAATAAAATAAAAATACAAGTTAATTATTTTTAACAAATGTTAATATGTTTGAAAAAAATAAAAAGAAAATCTATTAACAATTTAACGTTTTAGAGATGTATTGTCCGTTTGTCCCATCCCGTTAAGCTCCCGAATGATCTTATGTATCGGTTTCAAGTATTCTTTATGTATAAATATATAAATAAAATAAACATCGCAAGTTCGCAACAATATAAACTGGACATGAGACAAAAAATATAAGACAGCAAATTTTATACTCAATTTTGGACGGAGAGATGTATAGGTAGGTACCATGAAAGAGAATCCGGTAACGGTGGCCCAAGAGTTGGCGAGATTGGAGGAGGCAAGCTCCAGCTGACCGAGGTGACCGGCGAACATGACGGAGACTAAAGGGATGAAGTCGAAAGACAGGTTTGTTATTATCATCGGCAACGAAAACAATACCTGCCCTTTCCCTTCCTCTACATCTAACAACTTTAAATTTTTCCACCATCTATTTTCTCTCTCATGACCCTTATCATGCCCACCACCATTGCTGTAGTAGCCTTCCAGCAAAGCTCTACTGTCCTCTGAAATACTACTCACTGCGATTGATTCCATTCTCTCTCTCTAAAAAAAACCAGAAACAACAACTCTCTATATATAATATTAGACTAAAATATAAAAGTATACCTTATCTGATTTTACGGTACGAAAAAAAGAAGAAGCTACGAACACAAATTATTTATAAAAAATTATACACAAACACTATAAAAAAAAAAATAGAAAATAGAACTTTTATTAGACATTTTATGCTTTTTCATTAGCATGCAATACATAAATTTTTTTATTTATCTTTTATTTGTGCATAATTTTTTATATATAATTTGTGCATGCATTGATTAATATTTAGGATATTTTATCGCTGTCTCTTGGACGCGTGACAAATTATTAGTATAAAATTATATTGATTATTGATAAAAAAAATACTCATCATCTTTAAATACATAAAAAAAATGTTAAACAAGTGAAAAAAAAAACCAAATGAAATGGTATCTTGGTTCCGCATCCAATTAGTTTGTAGTACACCTTTAACATATGAAATAAATGATGCAGGTGATTGGACCAAAAAAAAGTCTGACCTAAAAAAAACTTGGGCTAACCTAGTTATGTTAGGGCTTGGCAGCGTCCCAAGGTCCCCAACCCTAGCGCGCCCCCAACGCACGTGGTAGTAGCGCCTTCCAACACGTACCCCTAGCTTGAACTGGCCTTGACTTAGTTGGCATGCCTTAAACAGATACGATTTGGTTGCTTGAAGTTCAGCCTGACCTGGTCAATGATTCGTCTGAAAGATCAAGATTAGACCAAATCCAACAGTGTGATTGTGCATGCCTAAATTCTAAGTACTAGAAAAAGTACATTGACAACAAATAATAAAATTAAATTTTTAAAAGAGAACTGTTATTTTTACCATAAAAAAATTGACAATTTACAAAATTCTTTCTCATATAAGTTAAGTGTGAACCTACTTATTATTTTCGTATATACTTTTTATATAGAGTATGAACTTGCGAAACTATCAAAAGAAAAAATTGTAAAAATATCGCTACTCCTGAATTTGTGTTAATTAAAAAACAATAGAGTTAATGGTATTAAGTGTCCCAATAAAGATCATTTATCGAACCGATCAGTTGACTGATAATTGTAAGTTGGTGTACATGCATGTGGAAACGAGTACAATCATCAGCACAACAACGATAATTGTGATCTGATTGTCTTCACAACTGACAGCCCGACACAATCACATTATTTTGGGTACAACTTTAAATATAAACTTACAAATCAGACGCACAAAAAAAAAAAAAAAAAATTCATTGCGAACATTTTGTAGAAGTTGGAAGTGGTTGAAATTTTTTGAAAAAAAAGCATTTTGGATCAATATACTTATATTATATGAAGTTATATTTAAACGTATAAGCTAACATTTGAGCCTGAAAGTGGCGGAGGACACTACATTGTCAAAGATTTTGAACAAGTTGAATTCAGTAATTCTGTTCTTGTCCTTTTTCTCATGCATGAGCACCGGCACTGCATGGATTTATGATGTTTGTTCCCTTTTCAATTCTTTAATCCAATTAGAATTTGATGCGAATTTCAAATTCAACACTAAGGATGCGCGATTGTAAAAATAATTTGGCATCCAACTAGCTAGTCTCTTGACTAATACAGGGTTTGTCCTTTTTCCTTAAAACAACTAACTTTTTAAAGTGGGTGATATAAGTATTTTTGTACATTTATTAATGTATATTATATATATATATATATGTAATTTATATATTTATATTACTTTATTAATATATATTATATATTTTGTTGATCGGCAAAATAAAATTTTCATTAATATATATATATATATATATTCAAAATATAAATCTTGTATTATATATTTATTATTTATGAATAATTATATATATTTATTTATTAATGTATATACAAGTACATGTATTAAAATTTTATTTGTTAATGTACTTAATATTTAATTTTTGTATTACATATTATGGTAATATTTTGTTAATAGAACTAATATTAAAAAAATTCTTTAAAACATTGGAGTTGCTTTTGAAAAGTTGTTTGTACCTGTGGGCCCAAGTGCATATTAGGGTTCACATGACCTAATTGAATTAAATGTACAAATTAGGGTTTACAAAAAACCTAATTAAATGTACAAATTAGGGTTTATGTGACCTAATTAAATGTACTAGACCCGGGGAAGTCTCCACGTGTTCCAAGGCAGAAGACTCGTGGATGCGACCCATTTTGGGAATTGATTGAGGGATTGGATTGGTGGCTAGAAGAACAGGGCAATTTGGGCATTACTTTGATGATTAAAGGGCATTTCTGGAATTTCTCCTTTAAAACATAATTAAAGGGTATTTCGGGAATTTCCCTTAAAACATGTGTCTGGCATGTGACTATTTTCCAGGAAAACTCTATAAATAGCCCCTCTATTCTAAGAAAAGGGGATCGCTCTCAAGACATTACACTTAGACTCTTGGAAGCTCTAAACACTTGAAACTCTCTCACAACTCGAAGACTCTAGAAGGCTCTTGGAATCCCTGCTACCCTAACCCGGTTTCCGGATTCTAGGAGTTCTGCCACGTGTCATTGGAGTAATTGCCTACCTGTTCTTCTCCCCTCTTCAATCAATCAATCAGTTCCGTACTCTTCGTGGATTTCTCTCCTCTCCAGCCAATACGAAACCCTAACCCTAGCAAGGTGTAATTTTCTTACCTACATTTATTTGGCGACTCTGCTGGGGAGGTGTAGAATTCGTGAAGGGTATGCCCACAACTCGAAGTGGGAGAATTACAGGAAGAGTTTCACCGACAACAAGCATCACTTCACCGGATCCAATTTCAAGACAAGTAAATCCAGTGCTCCAAAGCGCGAATCTGGATTTTGATCAACCCATCCTAGAAGACGTTTCAGAAGGAAGTTCAACATCACCTCAAATGGCTGATCAACAACAAACCAGTGCTAGACAGCCAAATGCAGGAAGGCAAGGTGAGGAGGTCACTGGAGCGCAGGCAACTGCGAATGCTGTGCAGATGGAGATGCTCAAAGCCTTACAGGAGGCACGAGAAGGCCAAGGGATGATGATGACCATGATGTTGGAGATGCAGAGGAAGCAGGAAGAAATGGGGAATTTCCGCCAGCAGTTGATGCAAATCCCCACTTTCAGGGCTATGTTCCCAGGAAGTTCGCAGGGGGAACGAGCAGAAGTGGAGGACAACAGCAACAACAAAGAGAATCCGACTGTGCTGCCAATAACGGAGAGTCAGCCGATTCCAATCATCAACTTGGAGCCCCAAAACAGCGGTGATGTGCCACAACTCAGATTGGAAGCAAGTCAGCCTCAACCCAGCATCATCCCGACTACTCTCCCAGCATTTTCACAAGTGCAGATACCAACCATCCCGAGCCACATCCAACGAGCAAGCCAACAAGCACCACCGATTCAAATCGTGCAAGATGGAAGTGTACACCAACCAGCATCCTTACCATACCCACCACCTATGCATCAATACATCACAGCCCCTCAGAGAGTTCATACCACGAGCCAGTATGTGACGAAGGATGATATGATCGACGTGATCAATCAACTTTGCAAGCAGACATCCCGACCTTCAGAGTTGGACTTTACTCCACCTTACCCTGCACACATACGAAGACAACCTTACCCGGCAGGGTATATTGAGCATCCCCCGCAGTTCCCAAAGTATAACGGGGAGAAAGGGAATGCCAGGGAGCATATTGCCAGGTTCGTGGAGTCGATGTCTCCGTGGTTGGGTTATGATGAGGTGAATAACCACAATCTGTTGATGAGGGAATTCAACAAGACTTTGACGGATAGTGCCTTCAGTTGGTACTACAATTTGGAGAAGGGATCAGTCCATGATTGGGATGATCTGAAATTACAGTTTTTTAAGAAATTTTTCTATGTGCAGAAACAAGTAACTATTGTAGAGCTGATGCGGTTCAAGCAGAAGCCGAACGAGGAGCTGTCAGATTATGTGGACCGATTCAGAGCCCAAGCACAGAAGTGTGCAGAGCCAATTGAGGAGAAGAACTTGGTTAGCATATGCAATAATGGTGCACTAGATTCCTTCAAGCCCTATCTCATTACAAAGGCATGTGATTCATTTGCGACTCTCTCATCATTTGCACAAGATTTGGGAGGAATCATGACAGTGCCCGTCAATCATGCGACGGTTACCTGGAAAGGTAAGAGAACAGCAACTGTGGCTTTGGCTGACTCTCAGTCAAAACCACAAGGGGGCAAGAGGGAGAAGAACGAGCGAAGTAAAGGGAAACAAGGGGACAAGTATACCAGAATGCCCGTTCCAGAGGCTATCACATGCAGTGAGAAGGCCTTTAGAGACCTGTATGAGCAATGGGTAGAACATGGAGTGGTGAGGCCTCCGAAGCCCAGATTTGTTGTGACCGAAGAAATAAAAAGAAGACCAGACTTCTGTGTATACCATCAATATGCAGGACATTCTACTATTGATTGTTATAGTCTGCGGAGGATATACCATGAAAAATTGGCGGCAGGAGAAATCGAGCTGGGAAAAGGAAGCAGCGTGCATGATAAGCCACTGCCTAATCATAAGGGAAAAGAAACGTGCAACACTATTACTCATAGTGAGGCACCAGAAGTGGAGATGATGGAGAATGCAGAGAGGATGGAAGAAATGATGGATGTTGATCCAGACCTGCAGGTGACGGCGTTGATGAATGGAGTTAAATTCAGAAAATTTTTCGACCAAATAGGGTTAGCCAAGGAAGCAAGGATAGAGGCAACCAGGGCAATCATCAAAGCAGCCGAAACCCAAGAGACCTGCATGGCGGTAAGCAAAGGATTTGTGAAGGCAGTGGAAGAGGAAGAAAGCAAGATATCTTTCTCTAAAGCTGACAGAGAGATAAGATACCCGCACAACCGACCGCTGTATGTGACGGCAATCATAAATGGAATAGAGGTGCGGAGGGCGTTCATCGACAATGGAGCGTCTATAAATATTATGCCCTACACTGTGTTTAAGCAGTTAGGCCTGCCGGAGAAGAGAATTGTGAAAGAACCAACAAACATCACAGGGTTTGCCAACCAAAGTGCCAGAACCCTGGGACACATCAAGGTGGACATGCAGGTTGGAAAGATTCGAGGACCTGTAATGTTTCATGTTACCGAGGTGGATGCAGCGTATCATGTCTTGCTAGGAAGGGCGTGGCAAAACGACTATGGGGTGGTACCCTCCGTTTTTCATCAATGCCTGAAAGCTATCTGGAAGGGAAAAGAAGTGAAGGTACCAGCAACCAGAAATCCCTTTGGACCAGAGGAGGCACACATCGCCGAAGCAACTTTCTTTGATGATGTCGCCGAAGAGGGAGAGAACCAGATTGCAAGACCTGATTCTCTAAAATTAGTCAGTTGGGAGGAAGTACAGGCAGATAAGTTTGTGCCTGAGGAAAAAGAAAAGAAAAAGACCTCGGGACAAGGAGAATGTTCCAACAACAAGAAGCCGGTGATAATAGACCTAGAAAAGGGAGAAAAAGGAGAAAAGAAAAGGCCAGCACATCCTGAAGATGCCAGAAACATAATCAATGCCAAACGGACAGTGCAATCAGATGATGGCCAAAGAACGAAATGGGAGAGGGTTGTTAAACCCGACGGAAAGATAGTGTTTCGCTTATGACGGTGCAAGGGGGAAGAGCCCAAGGAAAAGTGCAAACCCAACGGCTCAGGAGGTGTCCCCCACTCCAGCAGTAATGAAGAAGAAGAAATTGTGCAGCAGAAAGTAGAACCAGCTCCAGAATGCTTTGAGGATAGGCCGAAACCTCAACAAAATGAAGTAGAAGAAGTGGATTTGGCAACAGATGGAGGAACGCCAAGACCGACTTACGTCAACAAAGAACTGAATGCTGAGCAGAAAGAGGCACTCGTGAAACTGCTGCGAGAGTATAGGGATGTCTTCGCTTGGAACTATGACGAGATGCCCGGGATTAATAAAGAGTTGGTAGAGCACAATCTGAATGTAAGCCCGGGAATAAAACCAGTAAAGCAAGCTCCTCGCAACTATGCACCCGAAGTTGAGACCCAAATCAAGGAGGAAATCAAGAAGTTACTGGAAGTAGGGTTCATCAAGCCAATTCAACATCCGATATGGTTATCCAGCATTGTACCAGTAAAGAAGTCAAATGGTCAGTTACGGATATGTGTGGATTTCAGAGACTTGAATAAAGCATGCCCAAAAGATATGTATCCATTACCCAACATAGACACTTTGGTAGATGCAACGGCTAATCACGAGATGATGTCATTCATGGATGGGTTTGTGGGGTACAATCAGATAAAAATGTCAGTAGAAGATGCAGAGTTGACGGCCTTTCGTACTCCGTTTGGGAATTTCTACTATGTAGTAATGCCCTTCGGGTTGAAAAATGCGGGGGCAACTTATCAAAGGGCAATGCATGCTATATTTCATGATATGATTCATGATATAGTAGAAGACTATGTTGATGACATAGTAGTGAAATCCAAGAAGGCGATAACTCATGTGGAGGACCTGAGAAAAGTGTTTGAGCGATGCCGAAAATACAATTTGAAGATGAATCCGAAGAAATGTGCCTTTGGAATGACTGCCGGAAAATTCTTAGGCTTCTTGGTGCATAACAGAGGCTTGGAGGTAGACCCAAGCAAGGCAAGAGCAGTTGTGGAGATGCCCCCACCAAAAACACAAAAAACAGCTGAAGAGCTTTCTAGGGAAAGTTTCTTATATGAGAAGATTTATGCCAGCATTAGCAGAAGTCACAGAACCTTTTGGCAAATTGCTAAAAGGAAAGGCAAAATGGGACTGGGGGCAAGACCAACAGCAAGCCTTTGAGAAGGTGAAGGGAATTTTGGCTTCAGCACAAACGATGGTAGTACCACAAAGAGGAAAACTGTTGCAGTTATACATCACTTCTACCACAAAGTCTGTAGGGGGATTAATCACACAAGAAGTGGATGGAGAGGAAAAGCCTGTGTACTACATCAGTCGGATAATTAGAGGACCGAAAACTCGGTATTCGCAGGTGGAAAGACATTGCCTTGCATTGGTGTTTGTAGCGCAGAAAATGCGACATTATTTTTTGGCACACGAAGTGAAGCTTGCAACAAGAACTGACCCGATCAGATACCTCCTGACTAAGCCAGCATTGGTAGGAAGACCTGCAAGATGGATGATGATACTTTCAGAATATGACATCTAGTGTGTAACACCAAAGGCAATCAAATGTCAGGCTTTGGCAGATCTACTAGCTCAATTTCCAAATGGAGAATACGAACCTCCCTCTGAGGATCTTCCAGGAGGAGAAGTAGAAGAAATTGACATAGTAGATGAAGACTCAGAATGGTGGAATTTAGCCTTTGATGGGTCATCTGCTGAAGGGAAAGGTGGAGCAGGCGTAGTGTTGACCACCAAAGAAGGAAAGGAAGTAGCTTTGTCATACAAGTTAGACTTCCCCTGCACAAACAATGAAGCAGAATATGAGGCGTTTATATTGGGATTATTAGCGGCTCGAGAGTTGGGAGCTAAACGCCTTAAAGTAAGGGGAGATTCAAACTTGATTGTGCAACAAATAAGAGGGCAATTCGCAGTGAAGGAGCCTATATTGGCACCGTATCGAACTGTGGCACAAAAAGTGATGGAGGACTTCAGGAAGGTGGTTATTGAGTACGTGCCAAGAGGACAAAATAAACAACCTGATGCATTAGCCACGGTAGCATCTAGAGTATATGTCCAAGGAGAAGACCTAGATGTGAAGGTAATGAAGAGAACCCTCCCAACCACGGTGTTAGACTTGTTCCCCAAAGACCTGACCGATGATTGGAGACATAACATTTCCCATCAATTGCAAACGAAGGAGGGGACCATATCACCGGTGGAACTTCAGAAATACGCCATCATCAAGGGAGTCTTGTACCATAAAGAAACAGATGGGGTATTGACACGATGCTTGGGGAGGCTCGAAGCACAGCGCGTTTTGTATCAGGTACATGCAGAAAATTGTGGGTTGGCCGATATTGGATTGTATCGAAGGTTGCAGCGCCACGGGTATTATTGGCCTGAAATGAAGAAGGAAGCAGATGCACTTCAACGACAATGTGTTTCATGCCAAGAATACCCTGGGGAGGAGGAATGCGCCTTCATCGATGACATAGCGGATTGGCGAATCCCTTATGTAGAATTTTTACAAAGCGGCAATCTGCCTGCCGAAAAGAAGGACGCAATCTTGATAAAGAGAAAGTCACAACGATTCTTCTTGCAAAATGGAGAATTGTTTAGAAGAGGGTTCAATGGCAAGCCCTTACGGTGTTTGGAAGTAGGAGAGGCCAAAGATTTGGTCTACCAAATGCATAAAGACGAGCACCAAGGGGGAGCTAAGTTATACAAACAACTTATTGATCATGGTTATTACTGGCCAAAGATGGAAGGAGATTGCTTGGATTTTGTCAAAAAGTGTCACATCTGCCAAATTCACGGGAATCTGATTCATGCTCCCGCTGTAGACCTACGGACCATAGCAACACCGTGGCCCTTTCATACGTGGGGAATGAATCTTATAGGTCCCATTCATCCTAACTCTAAGGGCAACATATGGATCTTGACGGCTACTGAGATGTATACAAAGTGGGTAGAGGCAATCCCTTTGAAAAAGGCTACGGGTCCAGCAGTGGTGAACTTCATTAAGGAACATATCATTTGTCGTTTCGGGATCCCGAAAATCATTCTGTCAGATAATGGAACTCCTTTCATCAATCGAGACATCAAAAGTCTGATGGAAAGATATAGGGTGAAGCATTACAAGTCATCGCCATACTACCCGAAAGGCAATGGGCAAGCAGAAGCCACAAACAAAACCTTGATCAAGATTCTGTCAAAAACCCTAGATGATCATCCCGAAGACATGGGCAGAGCAGTTACCAATAGCATTATGGGCATATCGAACTTCAAAAAGAAAACCTACGGATGAAACCCCATATGCTTTAGTTTACGGAGAAGAAGCTATCTTGCCCGCCGAAATAGAAATCCCTTCGGCTAGGATGAGACTCCGAAGCTTAGTCGAGGAAGAGAGAACCGACCAGCAGCCCTAGAGGCCTTAGCTGACTTCCGAGACCGAGCCAAAGAAAAATTGGAACGGTATCACGAAAGACTGCGACGACAATACAATACCGCAGTGGTACCAGCGACAAATTCTGGTGGGGGACTTGGTGCTCAAGACAGCAAATCAAGTCATGAGGGGAACACCAACCACCAAATTTTACCCCAAATGGGAAGGCCCGTATAGGGTACGAGAGATCTCCGAAAGCGGGTATTGCAAAATATCTCGCGTGGGATCAAATGCTATCTCAGGCCCATTGAACCTGAAATGGGTAAAGAAATATTACACATGAGATAGTCATCACGAGAGTTATACTTTTGACTTCAAAAGTAGTTGAGGCACCTGACTATAAGCCCTCACAGTTATACTTTCAAACTTCAAAAGTAGTTGAGGCACCTGACTATAAGCCCTCACAGTTATACTTTCAAACTTTAAAAGTAATCGAGGCACCTGACTATAAGTCCTCAACCTGAAAAACAAGTTACACTTTATCTCTAAAAGTGACGAACGTTATGCTTTATTCGACAAAAGCAAGATTTATTGTTTTTTTATGAAAAGTTTGAAACGTTATGCTTTTCGTTAAAAGCATCTTGATCATCAATAAATTATCAGACTTTCATTCACTTATTTTTTCGAAAAGATATATATACATGTTATTGATAACATTCATCTATTCATAAGACCTATTGTTGCCTTGGAGTATTAATTTGAGTAACTTGAAATTCAATGATAAATGTTGAGTTTTGAGGAATCATTCAAATTAAAGGCAATCAACAAGGTTAAAGAAACTCTAATTTGATAAATAAAATATGTGTAAATGAGTTTCTGAAACAGGAAAAGAAAAAAAAGAGACTACAGCAAGTCATGATCTAAAGGCCACGACATATCAAACTGCAACGAAGGCATAGTTAAGGCCTCCAAATCACTAATGGCAGCATCCTGAATCTTGAGATTTTCGGCTTTTGATTTCTTGACATCTTGAGTAGCTGACTCTAAGTCCTGGAGCCGTCGCTCTACCTCCTGAAGTTGAGACTTTAAACCTTGCGCATGGATCTTCAATTTGTTTATGGCTTCGTCAAACTCTGAGATTTGTGCTGAAAAGGAGTCATCTTCACACTTACGTTATAGCAATCTCCGAACGTAGCTCAACAAGGTTGAAATTCGACTGGAGGAGATCCAGCCTAGCCCGAAAAGGGGACATGTCCAACACCCACAGCCGCAAGGTCGTCTACATCATCACTAAATTTCTTCAAGTCCTCAGCCCGCAAAGAGTATAAGGAAAGAGTGTGCAACCCAAGCACAAGGCCTGCGAGCTGATCTAGGAAGAAGGTCTGGGCAGAAGACGCCTTAATAATCAGCTGGTCGAGTATATGTGGGAACCGAGTTAAGAGGCGCTCAAGACTTTCCCGACTAGATGATGATATCCGGAAGCTCCTCCAAGAAACAAGGTCTCTGTTTGGATTGAAGGAAGCTCTGACAGGAGCAACTTTGGAGGCCATCATAGAATTTGTTGATATAAAGGATGGAGGAGCACGGGGCTGCTGGGATGCTGATGAATTCATAACGCCTTGGTTATCCGGAAGACAGCTTGGAGGATACCCGAGGTCATTATCTAGCGAGGTGTCAACATCCGGATTAAAGAGCATCGAATGAGGCAAAGCGCATCAACAGGCAAAGGCAACTCTTGCATCTTCTCACTCTGGAAAACAAGAAAAGAAAAAAAATATAATATATTTGAAAAAATAATAAATAAATAAAAAATGATATATTTACCAAAGAAAGTTACTCACAAGATAGTCAATGGAAAAGTAGTTGGGAGATGCTACCGAAGGCTGAATGTCGCTCAACCCACCCAAGATGCTGTCTACAATACCCTCCCGCAACCTCAACAACTCGGTAGACTCCTTCTGGGGAGGATATACACCAACAATAGTCTCAGAAGGATCCTCCCTCGCGGAAGCAGGAGTCTCATCGGTCTCCTTAGGCCTATCATGTGGAGACGCTGGAGGAGGGTTCGAGGAAATTATTGCATCATCCAAAGCAAGGCTCGAACTCACATCAGATAAGGTGTCTTTAGCATCAAGACTAACACAAGCCTCATGAGAAGAAGAGGACTCAACACTGATAGGTTGGGGAGGGTCACAACTCGTGGAAGCCGTCGTGGATGCCCCATTTGCAGTAATAGGCATAAATTCAACAGGAACATCCTCATCCTCTTCATCAGCATCGCCAATCTAAAAACGGTGGACATAATGATTAAAGGGATCATGAAAACAATTATATGGATAGTAACAGACAAAAATGAAGATACTTCAAAAAAATGTATAAATACATACCAAATTTCTACGGCGTTTCTTGACCGGATCCTCAGCTACCGGCACAGTAGGACTAGCATTCTCAGGAGGGCGTTTTGCTAATGGCCTTAAGCGAAGCCTGAGGCCAGGACGACTAACCTGGGACACGGTAGAAGCCATAGGAGGAGCCACCTCTGAATCCATAGGGGTAGATGTTCTTGTTCTGGAACGAGTAATCCTCATTTCCCCGGCATCAGAGGATCCCTGGGGAGGAACTGGAGGAGGCATCCGAGACAAAGGTAACTGAGATAAGTCCCGTGGTGGAAGGTTCCTGGAGGTAGTAGGGGCCTGTGCAGGAAGGATAACTGGGTCACTTTGAGAATGAATACCTGCTGACCGAGGAGGAGAAGACTTAGGCCTCAAGGCCTCACGCTCAACAAGGCGGCAACTGGCTGGCCATCGTTCTGAACGGACATTGGGCTTAGGAGAACATAACATCTTAGCCCATTGAAGACGTTTGGGAGGAGAAGCTGGTCTAGAGCACATCCGTGTGTCGTCCTCCCATCTCTTAAGATTGATCTGCCAGTAGTTGCGTTCACCAGTAGTATACCGCCCACCCCGAGTAGCAGGTGGTATGATAAAAGCAACGGGAAAAGATTTGTGAGGAGCACCTGGGGGTTCCGAAAAAAAAGCCCATATGAAAAAGAAGAAGAGGTGGACACGAAATTGAGTAGAGCAGTCTCATAAGTCTCCTTGCAAGTACGGCCAAAGGGATGCTCCTGGTCAAATCCAAACTGCCTCATCACCCTATGAGGATTATAAAGTACGGTACCGAAATCATTATCCTCAATAAAATATGGAAGCTCCGCAGCCCGAAGGAAGACGAACCAAGACAATGAAGAACCGCTCAGCCCGTTGGTATTTAGATAAGTGCGAGACTCACGCCTATAGAAGTGAGGAAGGTGACCATTATTTTCTGAAACAATAGTGTAAGGACGAGCGGTGAAGCATGAAAAATCATCAATGAAAAGCCGCAAGTCTGAGCTAAAGCGGTAATCAATCCAGCGGGCTGTCCGGGGGTCGATGTGGGGTAATAAAAAAGGGTCTGAAGACTTCTTCTTCCTCTTAGAAAGATGTTCAAAAGAAGAATAACCCTTGAAACGCTCGAAGAGGAAAAGCTGAAGGAAGGAGCCTGGAATGAAGCAATTCACGTCGTACCTGAGTGAATGAAAAGGAAAGGTTGATAATTCAAGAAAAGAAGAGAAAAGTGCAATGTGAAAGACAGTTAATGGAAGCATGAAAACAAATACCTTCCAACAGATTCTCTCAAAGCGAAGGCCACCTCATCTAAACGGCGATACAGGGTTCCCAGAAAGAGGGAAGCAAGAGGAATCTCCAAACCCCGGGATAGCAGAGCTGCTAAACTAAACATACGAACTGAGGGACCGTCAACAGGAGACCCGGGAAAGAGAAAGCGAGACAACCACATAGCCAGATAGGCTGCCAAAGGAAAAGGACACGACTACTTACGAAAAGCAAGGACGGATTGGTCATAAGTTGAACTATCCCACTGGTTAGTCTTGTAATCCCGAAAGAAGTAGCGCACCCAAGATAACCATGAAGTTTTTTGTCGGCTAGTGGTCTCGAAATCTGGAAGGAGTGTGTCACCTTTGAATCGTGAGACATAATGGGAAGACTGCTTGAAGGCCTCCATCAAATAGGCAACGCACTCAACATCTCTAGCAGACATACTAGACGGGTCACAAGAAGCCGAAGCGACAGCAGGGAGGCTACAAGATATAAACCCAACATAAGCATATAATTTGAAAAAAAAAGAAAAGGAAAAAAAAAAGGGGAGAAAGTAAGAACGAATGAAAGTTACAAAAAGACAGGCTTACTGGTAGATAGCATAGACATCCTCTAGTGTAGGGGTGAATTCCCCCCAAGCAGTAACAAATGTGCATGAAGAAGAGCACCAGCGGGAAATCAACACAGTGAGAGCATCATGATCCTGCTGAATACGTAGATCCCTACATAGCTGAATGCAGCGATATATGCCCGCACTCTTTAGTATAGCCTTGTACTCAACATTCCCGAGGATCTCGTCAGTCCAATGTTGCCATCCTTGAAGACGGCTAGATGAGTCAGACAGGAAGCGAGAGGGACTGAAAGGGTATTCTTGTTTCTCTATGCACATGCGGGGAATGCGACCGGAATGGGGGAAGTCGTCCCAACCTCCGCAAGCCGCGACATAAAGAAACAAACCCTCTTTCTCTGGCGCAGGAAAAGTTGTGCGATCATAAGTTCGAACATGCTCCCAAAAAGTGTCAAAAGGCCCAAAAAAGGGAGCTTTTCCCCAATCATTGACAAAGGGAATTACCCTGGAACTCTTCAAGTCTTCAGAACATCCGGTAGACGAGGCCTGCAAGTAAGAAAGACCCCACATGAGGATACTAAGGATGTCAAGTAAGGCATATGAGCTTGAGTAGGCTTACCATGGCAAAGGGAGAATTTGAGCCTTTCACTTGAGAATACCTGAAAATAAGAAGAAATGGAGTCAGGGAAGGATCAAAATCACAATTATGAAAGAAAAACAAGATTTGAAATTTTTCCACAAAACTTCGGACAGCCAAAATGCATCCTTCGGAGCCATTTTTTGGATTATTTTGATATATGTTATGGCCGTTGGCGATGACTTTTGAAGAGCTCGTTGATACGGTCGTTTTGATATATTATGGGCCCCGAGACTCCAAACGGAACAAAAGTTATGGTCAAAACAGTGATCACGCTTCCCAATGTTAAAAATTTTAGTACATTTTCTCCTAGGATTCGCTCCCTAGGGTTCGGCCCCCTAGGGTTCGGCCCCCCTAGGGTTCGGCCCCCCCTAGGGTTCGACTTCCTGAAAAAAAAAAAAAAAAAAAAACCAACCTAGGGTTCGGCCACCTAGGGTTCGGCCACCCTAGGGTTCGGCCCCCTAGGCAAAAGAAAAAAATTCTTTTGTGTGTACCTTGAAAATTCTGGTGCCCCACAGATTACTTTTTCGGAACGGATGCTTCGTTGTCAATAAATATTGTGTTTTTCTTTATTATCCGAGGGAACCCTACCGAGATATAATCCAAGTAACGGGGCTCGGAAGACAAAAGAAAAGCTACAATAACCTGAGAAGAAACGTAGGAGAAGCAAGTCAAGAAAACGTTCGGCAGAAAGTACTCAAATAAACTGGAAAAAAAAAGAGACGAAGAAATTGTTTTTTTTTTTTACCTTGTTCCCGAGCTGAAAACTGTTGGCTTGACGACTTCTTGGTGATCTTCAGACTTGAATGAGGAGAGGAAAAATTTTGCACGATGAAAAGAAAGGCCTAAGTGACTTGGGAGATATATATATTCCAATTGCAAGCTTGCAATAGTAAAGGAAACAATCTCTAGGCTCCTCTTAAGGAAGATTTCGCAATTTAAAGATAAGTTTATTTGAGCTTATTTCTAAATAAATATATAAATTTTCGAAAATTGCTTAAATTTGGTATTTTAATAAAATTTCGAAATTTTATATATATATATATATATATATATATATATTGAATGTTTGAAAAAGATCTTGCTTTATAAAATTCTAATAAAGGAAGATTTTGTTTCTAAAATATAAAATAAGATTTGATTCTTGGAGCTGATGATCTTCCTTGTTTTAATTCTCAGAAAATAAGGAAATAAATATTGAGCAAAATGGAGAAGCTTTCAGATGATTTCCCAAGCATTACTTGGACAAGTGGAGTCACGCAAAATCATTCACAAACCTGGAGTCTTTTGCACGAGCGTCTCTCAGGAATCGTGACTCTCGCGCAGGGGGCAAATGTGGGCCCAAATGCATATTAGGGTTCACATGACCTAATTGAATTAAATGTACAAATTAGGGTTTACAAAAAACCTAATTAAATGTACAAATTAGGATTTATGTGACCTAATTAAATGTACTAGACCCGGGGAAGTCTCCACGTGTTCCAAGGCAGAAGACTCGTGGATGCGACCCATTTTGGGAATTGATTGAGGGATTGGATTGGTGGCTAGAAGAACAGGGCAATTTGGGCATTACTTTGATGATTAAAGGGCATTTCTGGAATTTCTCCTTTAAAACATAATTAAAGGGTATTTCGGGAATTTCCCTTAAAACATGTGCCTGGCATGTGACTATTTTCCAGGAAAACTCTATAAATAGCCCCTCTATTCTAAGAAAAGGGGATCGCTCTCAAGACATTACACTTAGACTCTTGGAAGCTCTAAACACTTGAAACTCTCTCACAATTCGAAGACTCTAGAAGGCTCTTGGAATCCCTGCTACCCTAACCCGGTTTCCGGATTCTAGGAGTTCTGCCACGTGTCATTGGAGTAATTGCCTACCTGTTCTTCTCCCCTCTTCAATCAATCAATCAGTTCCGTACTCTTCGTGGATTTCTCTCCTCTCCAGCCAATACGAAACCCTAACCCTAGCAAGGTGTAATTTTCTTACCTACAGTACCTTAATGAAACAAACAGTTCGTCAAGCTTATATCTTATGAGGATATTTCAATGGTTTTGTTACCAGAAGCTAGTTTATCAGTTTTTTGTCAAACACTCCTTCACAGTTTTTAGAGAAGCAGAATTAGTTTAACAAACACTAGTTAATAACTTTTAGATAATTAAAATTAGAAGTTAATTTCTAAAGTAGAAGCAAAAGCTAATAATGAAAAAACGGGGACAAATAGGGCTATATATAATTAAGTTTTCAAATAACTCGAGAGAAAATAAGAACAAAATATCAAATGACTGAAAGAATTTAATAAACCTTTTGGCTGCCACTAATCTTGATTAAACTACAACTGGATTCTCTTTATTTATGCTTTCATTAAGCTCAATTCTACTCCATTTGCTGAACCACGTAACTAAAAATAGACTCCCCGCCTGGCAGAATAGGCCGCAGATTAATCCCGTCCATAATCCCTATATGCCAGATCAACAAAAACAGGAAAAACATAAAAACCAATGTTAATGTTAGGATATAATATCACCGCCAAGACAGCAAACAAAACCCAAATATTTATATGGACATGGCTAAAGCCCAAGGAGAATCCTCCACCAAGACAAGCCAGGCGGTTACAGGGGGATTTGGCCTACCAACTGCATGCTCGGGTGGGGGAAAGGAGATGGAAGCAACTCGACCAACTCATCTTTCTTTCTACGAGCACTCGACCGCTCTCCTTTCCTCTTTCTTTTTCTTATAGTTTCTCGCTTTCGTAGTCTAACATAACATAAGATTATACTATAGTATAGTATACTTGCGCATAGTTTCACATGGTAGTTTACTTTATATTATATAGCCTTGATGGTTGCAAATCCTATTCAGTCTGATTAGATATGTCACTGAAACAAAGTGATTCCGTTCTGTCTCTGTTTTCTTTTCGGATTCCGAGGATGAGCCGATCGATCATAACATCATTTATGAGGAGCCTCCTCAAAGAAAGATGTCTCCGACGCGACTCTCCCGGCAAGAACCACTTTTGTGAATTTTTTGGCGGGTTCGATCAGGAGAGACAAAAGAGAGATGCTTTCTATCAGTCAAAAAAACATCTCACTCTCATCCCCAATCTTATAAATATTTTTCATATCTACCCCATTCTCTACGGGGATTAAAACCTAATAACTATCACCCAACAGAGAATTAAATCTCCACGGAAAATTTAAATTAATCACCGTGTAGATTAATAATTTGTGAGTTTTTTTTATTTAAAAAAGTTTACTTTTAATTATATTTACAATGACACGTATATGAAAATAAATCTTATGTTAACGCATACATGATAAAATAAATAAAAAGAAAATAGTAATAATATGTTGAATCATGTGTGTTATACATAATAACAATCTGTCTATTCCCACCCTAAAAGATATTTACACACATATACACACAAGTGCATATATTTTGATTATGTAATATCTAAAAGTATAAATATTAATTTAACTAATATAACTATTTGGGGTGGGTACCAAGCAGAGATTGGGACGGTGGAAGCAAATACCCTCTCCTCCCAATCCTCATATATAACTATTTGATGATTCTCCATCTCCGGTCCTATCATCAGTCAAAGTCAAAAACTATCATCTAGATCATTTAGTATCCTATTTTTGTATCAAATCTTTTGTCACCAAAGCATTATTGACTCACTAAATACTACAGAATACATGTCCCTCATATAGTCATATCAGTTAATGCCTTTATACATTTGTACTTATTCCTACATCAGAAAGTTCGTTCCTCGATGGCAACGCCGTTGGAGGCCACAAAGTTCCGGGGACATACAAAATATGACATTAACGGTTAACAATGTAAATGATATACAATATACGGTAAGCTTCTAAAACGAATCTTAAAAAACGAACCAAAGACGAACCGTCGTCTTTGGTGTCTATGGTGATGATTCGACCCGTCGCCAAAGACTCCATGGCTACGGCGACAGGTCGAATCGTCGCCATAAACACCAAAGACGACGGTTCGTCTTTGGTTCGCTTTTTAAAGTTCGCTTTAGAAACTTACCGATACAATATATATGTTTATCGTATATTTACTTGTGCTATGTTACCTTCGCATATAGTTTCAACACAAACCCGAGAACTGCTGCAATTGGCATTCCAATGAGATAGAACATTGCTAAATTAACGTACACCGCAAGATGCTGCCAACCGCATCCCCTTGCGATACCTAGAGATTTTAAGTCAATTCCAGTGAAATATTAAGAAAAATCTCCAAAAAAATATATATATGCGCTAATATTGAATGGAAAATGTTAAAATTACCTGATAAGATTCCTTGAATAGAATCGAGTATTATGGAAATTACAAGCAGGGGTGTCATTGAAGCATATTTCTCTATCACAACAGAGCTGTCACTAAAGGAACCAGCCCAGATATCATGACCAAAGCCTAGAGCCAAAACAACCACAAGAGCCAGAGCTATAGAGAGTTTAAGACTAACGGTCATCGCGTGCTTGGCTCGATCAGGATTGCCTGCTCCTAACTCGTTCGAAACCCTTGTGCTGTTTCAGTTTAAGTTTTTCATTAATTTCAACTAACAAACAGAATTAAAATAGAGCAGTTAGAACAAAAAGAAGATTGTTCTATACTTGGTATTCTATCTAACCTTGCAGCCGCACTAAGACCATAAGTAAACATGTAGGCTATTGCTTCTGTATTCACACTACAATATATAAAATCCCAAGTTAGTACTACTTTTTATAAACATTTGAACAATCCTAGAAAATTTGACATAACAAAATTATGGAAATCAAAAGAATTCTTACCACATTGCAACTAATGAAGTGGTTATATCTGAGTTTGGCATCAATCCTGCTAGTAACACAAGAATCTCAAATGCCCAATATTCTAAACTGAAAAATGTATAACAAGGTTGTCATTAGCTTGTACAAAACAATGAATCATTAGGTTCTGTTCCTGAAAATATATGAGATCATCCTAACGCTATTCCATTAAAAAAGAAGAAGAAGAAGAAAAGTTTCAGCATCCAACTTAATACCCATTGGTAGTAAGCGGAGAGGCCCCTCAAATATATATAATGAGTTTCCAGGTCTAATTAATCTGATGAATCTTAACAAGCCCCCTGTGTGGACAACCTATATGGGTAGCACGGAGCATGTGGGCCCCTATTACGTCCATGAGACATAATACATGAAGAGATAACCTTAATTCTGATATTATGTTGAAACATCTAACTTAAAACAAATTGGTGGTAAGTTAAGAGAGACCCCTCAAGTGTACATAATTTATATAATGAGTTTCCAGATCTAATTTATCTTACTATGAATCTTAACTCATAACAATATGTTCTGGTATATTTTATATTTTTGCATTTGGCTTGTTACGAATAAGAACTAGAACTGGAATAACATTATACAAATCATAACTACTTGTAGTATCGAAAAGTCTATGCTTGAAGTTTATATTATTGGATACATTAAAAACAAGAAAAAAAGTTAAGGGTTGATTACTAACCACACCATAGCTGCAGAAGGGAGAGCCAGCTTTAAGTTACCAAAGACATAATAGAAGGACTCTAAAGAAAATCCTTCCCACGTTATCTTAAATTTCTCCGCACAAAGTACATAAGTAGCCAACATAAGAACTGATATCCATAGAGAAATCGAAGCTGCTAACGGAGCTCCTTTGAATCCGAGACTAGTCCAACGAACTAAAGCATATGTGGTGCCAATATGAATGAGCAATGGCATCACAGAACAGACAACCAGTGGCATGACTACAGATTGTGTTTGAAGAAACCTCAAGATGTTATTCAAAAAACCGTAGGCAAATAATCCTGGTATAAGGTACTTGATATAAAGAGCAGCTGTCTTTGATATTTGAGGATCTTGATGAAGTAATACAAGAATTGGTTCAGTGTATACCCAAATGATGGATATGATAACAGAGAAACAAATTGAAATGATGCAAGATGCCTGTAGATATATTCCTAACATCTTATACATTTTTGCACCAAATCCTTGCCCACATAGCGTCTCAAGTGCACCGCTTAAGCCAACCTAAATCAACAGAATGGAGAAATTCAAATCAATCGTATAACAACAAGAAAACAGTAGAACTTGATATAAAAGCTCCATTTATGTACTCCTATTTCATGTGTATGTGAAAGGGAAATGTTAGTGGCAGAGCATAGTACAAGTTAACTTTTTACAAACATTTAAGAATTATATCATCACCAAATAAACAATGTCAGCAATTCACAGGAAAATGGCATTTGTCCAATAATTTTCTACTCGTCTTTACATTTCTCAAAATAAATTTTTTAACAAAAATCCGAACAAGAAGTTGATGGACCGATCAGGGTCTGGCTAACACTGGTGTTAAAATTTGGGCTCTACCATAAATCCAACCCAACAGAATAACATTTCATACTACTAGAACTTGTCAGTTACTATTCAGTTTTATGATTGTTTCAAGATTTCCATGACACAAGATACTGAGTGTGTGTTTGGTTACACATCATGTAGAGCATTCGTAGTATTTGAAATTCCAAATGAACTTAAAAATCATATTCTGAAGTAACTTATTTTAAATATAATTTATTTAACTCGCAAATACAGCATTTAAGATTCAAATGCAACACACACAAAATAGAGCCGTACATTTGGAGGTTAAAACACTATCATTGCAAATGTAGTAATCGAACAAATTCTGTGTGGGAGCAATAAACAAATATGTAACATGTAGGCATGAAAACCAAGAAACAAGACACCCCTGTCATTTATTACTTATGGCACTTCTGGGGCATTTCTCATATTTAAATCACATAATTTTATTACTTTTATCCATACAAATCTGATCTTCTTAATGAATCTAATTTATTGAGCATATGGATAGAACTGACCGATATCGACCAACTTAACTTATAGATATGGGGAGGGCCTCTTATTTAGGTCTCTTATTTATACTAAAGACAACCTCTCCTAAGTTGTTTCATATATTTTTAAGTTTGATTGTTGTTATTTTATTTTTTTTATGGGGGCTTCTTTACTCTTTTATGGGATTTTATTTTTTCTAGTTTGAATTTTTTTTAATCTATGGAGTCTTCTTCTCCTAGTTTGACATTTTCTCATTTTACGGAATTTTTTAAGATTTATAATCTCTTCGTGGAGGAGATTTGATTGTGGTTAATTGGTAAAAACAGATCTATTTATATTTGGGTGTAGAGTTATCACGACGGCCTTTTTTCGTTCTCGTGTTGAAGAACTATTCAAGTCTTTATTTTTGTCTATTTTTTAAAAACTAGCTTATTATCCCGTGCAAAGCACGAGTTTTTTTTATAATAAGATTATATTTTTTTTGTATTATAGTAAACTAATATGTTAATTATGGGAATATTAGATTAGTATCGTATAGAATGATTTTTATAAAAAAAATTATTTCCTTCTAAAATATATTATTTAACTAATAATGTATAACTAATTGTTAATAAAAAATTAAATAAATTTAGAAATCTATAATAATAGTTCATCTATGTATATAATATAAATGGTAGTATTCATAATTAATTATTTATTTGTTTTATATATTCATATAATTTTATTTAAAATAAAATAGTTATACTTATATAATCTAATAATAAAAATTATCATATAATTAAATATTATTGTTATCAAGACTAAGACTATGAATTGTAAAGAATATTAACTAAATTAAAAAATGAATGAGAATAAGAGATGGTGGTAAGTAGATAATTATAATAGTAAGAATATCGATGAAAAGATTTTGAAATCAAATATAGATGAAAAATAAATTCCCCCTCCCCTAAATTTTAGAGGTGAGAGACGATTTTGTGCTTATTTATTACTCTATATATAGATATATAAATTTTATTTAAAATCAAATAGTTATACTTATATAATCTACTAATAAAAATTATTACACAATTAAATATTATTGTTTTCAAAAATATGAATTTTAAAGAATATTGACTAAATTAAAAATTGAATGAGAATAAGAGACAGTGGTAAGTAGATTTTATGATCCAATAATGTAGATAAAAAGATTTTGAAAGAGAAAATAGTTTCTTTTTCTAAATTTTATTGTTGAAGGATCATTTCTAAATTTTAGAGTTGAGAGACGATTTTGTGTTACTTATAATATATATATATATATATAGATTTTATTTAAAATAAAATAGTTATACTTATATAATCTAATAATAAAAGTAATTATATAATTAAATATTATTGTTATCAAGAATATGAATTTTAAAAAATATTAATTAAATTAAAAAATAAATGAGAATAAAAGATAATGGTAGGTAGATAATTATGACAGTAAGAATGTAGATGAAAAGATTTTAAAATCAAATAATAGATGAAAAAATAGTTTTTTCCCTAAATTTTAGTGTTGAATGATCGTTCCTAAATTTAAGAGTTGAGAGACGATTTTATGCTATTATAATATATATGGATATAGATATATTTGTTAAGGTTACTACACCCACAACCACTGCTGTCGCCTTTGCCGCTATCACCCACAACCACCACCACGCACTAACACCACCACCACCACCACCACTCACCACACACAACCACCGCCATCTTTCACCACCCACCGCCCTTCACCACCACCCACCATCCACCACCACCACCATCACCCACTACCACCACCCTTCACCACCCACCACCCACCACAACTCATCACACACACTACCACTGCTCATCACTACCCACCATCGCCGTATTTTATATTAATTATGTAAAATTGTCATAATTATTATTATGGTATTAGATTTGAAATATTTTACTAGTTATACATTGTTGGTGATTTTATTTGAAATAATTATTTAATATTTATTATATTTTTTTCCTCACTATAAGTTTGTATAAACTGATATAAGGATAAATTAGTAAAATATTGTATTACATACAATAAAGATAGGTTATCAAACAACTCTTTTACATTTAAACTCTATTTTAAAAGAATTATCTATGTTAAACAAATTACCTCTATTTTAAGGGCCTCAATTTTAATAAACTCTTATTATACAATTTTATTAAACACCGGTTACAATTTATCTTCTGACTTACCAATTAATTTATCTAAAACAGAATCAAATAAAAAATTCATTATTGTAGGGAGAGCCAGATCCAAATAAAATTATGTAAACTCCAACAAAGGGAAACTAAAGTCACAGGAATGCAACTGCTATTTTGGGAGTGGGGATCGGGGGCTACTAAAGTTCACGCAATATTAGCTCTTTTTATCCCAATATTATATATATATATATATATATATATATATATATGAGTAATGATTCATAACATGTACTATGTCTCAAATTAACTGTTTACTTTTGACTTTTTTAGTCAAATTGACTATTTTTAAAATTAATAATTAAACATATATAAATATATTTTTTAACATTATAAAAATTGGTATTAGTAGTAAATTGTATATACTTTCTTTTGGTTATAATCTCTTCACCTATATTTTGGCAAAAATGGTACAAAAATTAGTTTTAAAAATAGTCAATATGACTTTAAAAAGTCAAAACTAAGCAATTAATTTGGGACGAAAGGAGTATTTGTTATGGATTAAAAATGAGCATATACCATCTTTATCGTTCAATATAAGAATCAACGGCTGAGATTAGAACTGAAAATTTTATTTCCGCTACTAATAGTAGCGGACGACGGTACTATTTTCAGCGTCATCCGCTACTATTAATAGCGGACGTAACCCGTCGTCCGCTAACTAGTAATAGTTGCGGGCGTTAATTTTTTAGTTCTAATATCGACTGTTAGTTTTTATATTAAACGATAGAGATGATGTATGTCTATTTTTGATTAATAACAAATACATACTATGTCATTCCCATATATATATATATATATATTAGCATTTCACCTGTGCCTCCGGCACGAAGGGTGAAATCTATCCCAAACTTTGGACGGTCCTGATGCTTTATTAGGGTAGGCGGGAATTTTTTTTTCAAAAACAGTTGTGTTTTGTTAGATATATATATATATATATATATATATATATATATATATATATATGGGCAATGATCCATAGCATATATTTGCTATGTATCAAAAATGGGCAAATAGCATCATAATCATTCGTTCTAATAATAAATGGCTGAGATTAGAAAGGAGATTTCCGCGTCCGCTAGTACTTCTAGCGGACTGGATTAAAAAAATTTTTGGATAATTATACCCCCAATTAACCCAAGCAGACAAGCAAAAATACGGTTTTTTAAAAGGTCCGCTAGTAATTCTAGCGGACGACTTAACATTAACAACTTAATGATAAAGAAGACTTGGACATGGGAGAAGCAACTGAACAGAAGACTTGGACAGGAGAGAAGCAATTGAACAGACATGGGAGAAGCAACTAAACAGGCTTCTCCATTCACTGAAGTTCCAGGACAAGTCACTGGAGACAATGTTCTCCTAATAGAAACCATTATAACAAAAGCAATTCAGTTCGATCTCCTCTCCACTACTGGTTTTTTACAACAAGAATTCAAAATCACATCTAAAATAATTGCTTGTTTGAAACTACCTTCAACTCAAAACACTGTAAACATCTTCAATATTCCCCTTGTTCATCTAATTGAATGAAAAGCAGACCTAAAATTGTCTCAAGAACTCATAAAAATATACCCACAACAGAATCAAATTAAATATCCAGTTCAGTCAAGTGAAATTAAATATCTGAAAAACATCACAAAGTTAAGTACTTTTATCAAAGTTACAATTGCAAGAATCTCAAAGCAAAACTATGAACACATAGAACTTCAAAGAACAGTAAAAAGAAAAAATGACCACTTTTCAACTCACTGCCGAGGTAGCATCATCACGGCATAAATTCCTTCTGGTTTCAATCAAACCCAACTAAGCCAGTAACTCTTTAGCTACTTTTCCACAGCTTATATATTCTCAGAGGAAACCAATTGAAAACCCAAATCAAAATGTTAATTTCTCTAGCAATCTAAAAATTCTAGAATCTTTACATAAGACGTTGTTGATGGACAAGTAGCAGTAGCTATTGTTGACAAATCATAGCAAATTTGAAAAGCCCATCATTGAATTAACTATATACTAAACAAAATCAATCATCACAAAAATACCCAACACACAAATTTCAAAAACTTGAGTTCAGGACACCAAAATACGAGATTTTGAGCTCAATAAATTGAAAAGTGTCACTAAAAAAGAAATGGGTTTCGTTCAACGAGAAATGGGTCTTCGATCTTAACAACTTGTTGTCGATCTGCAATCAATTGCAAACTAGGGTTCATGAGAAATAATAGAAATCGAAGCAGCTTTGGCTTTGGGAGTTCTGATTTGGACAATTTTGCCTCAATTCCTTTTCACATTTGCCCAACTTGTTGCGGATCTGCAGTCAATTGCAAACCCAGCAACTTTAATGGGGGTATGAGCTTTTAGCAAAACCCAGCAGCTTTGATGGAGGGGGTATATATGATCTGCAGTCAATTGCGAACTCAGTAGCTTTGATGGGGGTATTTTTTGATGGGGGGTATAATCGTCAGAATTGTGGCAATTATCCATCCGCTAGAATAACTAGCGGATGCGGTGCCCAGTTTTCTAATCTCAGCCATTTATTAGTGGAACGAATGATTATGATGCTATTTGCCCATTTTTGATCCATAGCAAATACATGCTATGGATCATTGCCCTATATATATATATATATATATATATATATATATATATATATATGTGTGTGTGTTTAGTCCGTTTTATTTACATTTCAATTTTTAATTTTAAACTATAAAATGTGATAAAGTTATAAAAACATGGATTCATTACTATCATACAAGTATACGGTATTGGTACCAAAAAAAAAATACAAGTTAATTTTTTTAACAAATGTTAGTATGTTTGAAAAAAATAAAAAGAAAATCTATTAATAATTTAACGTTTTAGAGATGTATTGTCCGTTTGTCCCATCTCCATTCTCCCGTTAAGCTCCCGAATGATCCTATGTATCGGGGTCAAGTATTGTTTATGTATAAATTTATCTAACAAAACACAATTATTATTTTTTTTTTTTAAAATTCCGCTCATCCTAATAAAGTATCATGATCGTTCAAAATTTGGGATAGATCTCACCCTTCGTGCCCGGAAACACGGGTGAAATGGACATGAGACAATATAAACTGGACATGAGACAGAAAATATATAAGACAGCAAGTTTTATACTCAATTTTGGACGGAGGGATGTATAGGTAGGTACCATGAAAGAGAAGCCGGTAACGGTGGCCCAAGAGTCGGCGAGATTGGAGGAGCTAGGCAAGCTCCAGCTGACCGAAGTGACCGGCGAACATGACGGAGACTAAAGGGATGAAGTCGAAAGACAGGTTTGTTATTATCATCGGCAACGAAAACAATACCTGCCCTTTCCCTTCCTCTACATCTAACAACTTTAAAACTTTTCCACCATCTATTTTCTCTCTCATGACCCTTATCATGCTCACCACCATTGCCGTAGCACCATCTATTATACACAAACACTATAAAAAAAAAGAAAAAAAATGGAAAACAGATCTTTTATTAGACATTTTATGCTTTTTCATTAGCATAATACAATACATAAAATATTTTATTTATCTTTAATTTGTGCACAATTTTTTATATATAATTTGTGTACACATTAATTAATATTTAGGATATCTTATGCTGTCTCATGGACGCGTGACAAATTATTAGTATAAAGTTATATTGATTAAGCTATCACTCACTTATTTCTCAAAACAAAATTAAGTAAATGCGATATAAGTGGAGTAGTTTTATATTATTATTTTTATAGTCAACGTGTTAATTGTTTAATTTGATTATATTTTCCTAAGGTTTTAACAATATTTTAAACAGTTTTTCACATATTTGTCCTTTATTTATGGGATATCATGGAAGCAAAACTAGAATTATAAAAATCAATATTATTTTCTTTATCATGAATCCATGATATTCGCAAATAAATTATGAAATTATTTGAAGTAGGACAAAACATCATGAAACTTCGATATTGCTTGTGAGGTTTTATTTTTGGTCCCATAAAAATATAATTTAGTGTGCAAAGTCACATGTTTAAAAAAATTCATAATTAATTAAAGCACATAAAAAAAGGTAAATTTCTCTTAGATTTTTCCTTAACTGTCCTTGGCTCCTTGCTTGGATTTTCCCTAAACCCTAAGATAAAATTTATCCCCGCAAAAAAAAAAAAAAACTGAAATGGTTTCTTGGTTCCGCATCCAATTAGTTTGTGGTACACCTTTAACATATGAAATAAATGATGCAGGTAGTTGGACCTAAAAAAAGTCCAGGCCTGACCTAGCTTGACCCGACCTAAAAAAAAAACTTGCGCTAGCCTAGTTATGTTAGGGATTGGCAGCGCCCCAGGTCCCCAACCCCCCAGCGCCCCAAACGCACGCGGTAGCAGCGCTTTCCAGCACCCCTAGCTTGGACTGGACTTGACCTAATTGGTATGCCTTAAACAGACACAATTTGGCTGTTTGAAATTCGGTCTGACCTAATGAATGATTAATACTGAAAGATCAAGATTAGACCAAACTCAATAGTCTGATTGTGCATGCCTAAATTCTAAGTACTAGAAAGAGTACATTGACAACAAATAATAAAGTTAATTTTTTTTAAAGAGAACTGTTATTTTTACCATAAAAAAAATTGACAATTTACAAGATTCTTTCTCATATAATTAAGTGTGATCCTACTTATTATTTTCGCATATACTTGTATGTATGAGTATGACCTTACGAAACCATCAAAAGAAAAAATTGTAAAAATATCACTACACCTGAATTTGTGCTAATTAAAAAACAATAGAGTTAATGGCAAGGGTCGCTATAAAGATCATTTATCGAACCAATCATTGGCTAAGTTGGTGTACATGCATGTGGAAACAAGTGCAATTATCAGCACAACTGATAATTGTGATCTGATTGTCTTCACAACTGACAGCATGCCACAATCACATTATTTTGGGTACAACTTTAAATATAAACTTACAACTCAGACACCAAAAGAAAAAAAAAAATCATTGCGTACATTTTGCAGAAGTTGGAAGTGGTTGAAATTTTGAAAAAAAAAAGAAAAAAAAAGGCATTTTGGAGTTATCAATCAATATACTTATATTATATGAAGTTATGTTTAAACGTATAAGCTAACATTTGAGCCTGAAAGTGGCGGAGGACACTACATTGTCAAAGATTTTGAACAAGTTGAATTCAGTAATTCTGTCTTGTCCTTTTTCTCATGCATGAGCACTGGCACTGCATGGATTTATGATGTTTGTTCCCTTTTCAATTCTTTAATCGAATTAGAATTTGATGCGAATTTCAAATTCAACACTAAGGATGAGCGATTGTAAAAAATAATTTGCCATCGAACTAGGTACTCTCTCTTGACTAATCTTTTTCGTGTATATATAATCCTACGTAATCTCGCCTCAAAAGCGGAAAAAGCAGCACAAGATACTAATAGAACAACATATAAGTTATCATACTTGCATATCCATCATTTGAGTTTTTAATAATTATTCTAATAATTACATATCCGATTTGACCTATGGACGTCCTTTTTCCTTAAACAACTCACTTTTTAAAGTGGGTGATATAAGTATTTTTGTACATTTATTAATGTTTATTATATATATATATATATATATATATATTATAATATATATGTAATTTATATATTTATATTACTTTATTAATATATATTATATATTTTGTTGATCGGCAAAATAAAATTTTCATTAATATATATATATATATATATATTCAAAATATAAATCTTGTATTATATATTTATTATTTATGAATAATTATATATATTTATTTATTAATGTATATACAAGTACATGTTTTAAAATTTTATTTGTTAATGTAATTAATATGTAATTTTTGTATTACATATTATGGTAATATTTTGTTAATGTAACTAATATTAAAAAAATTATTTAAAACATTGGAGTTGCTTTTGAAAAGTTGTTTGTACCTTAATGAAACAAACAGTTCGTCAAGCTTATATCTTATGAGGATATTTCAATGGTTTTGTTACCAGAAGCTAGCTTATCGGTTTTTTTTGTCAAACACTTCTTCACAATTTTTAGAGAAGCAGAATTAGTTTAACAAACACTAGTTAATAATCAAAATTAGAAGCTAATTTCTAAAGTAGAAGCAAAAGCTAATAATGGAAAAACGGGGACAAATAGGGCTATATATAATTAAGTTTTCAAATAACTCGAGTGCAAATAAGAACACAATATCAAATGACTGAAAGAATTTAATAAACCGTTTGGCTGCTACTAATCTTGATTAAACTACAACTGGATTCTCTTTATTTATGCTTTCATTAAGCTCAATTCTGGTCCATTTCCTGAACCACGTAACTAAAAATAGACTCCCCGCCTGGCAGAATAGGCCGCAGATTAATCCCATCCATAATCCCTATATGCCAGATCAACAAAAACAGGAAAAACAATGTTAATGTTAGGATATAATATCACCGCCAAGCCAGCAAATAAAACCCAAATATTTATATGGACATGGCTAAAGCCTAAGGAGAATCCTCCACCAAGACAAGCCAGGCGGTTATAGGGGGATTTGGCCTACCAACTGCAGGCTCGGGTGGAGGAAAGGAGATGGAAGCAACTCGACCAACAAATCTTTCTTTCGACGAGCACTCGACCGCTCTCCTTTCCTCTTTCTTTTCCTTAGAGAGTTTCTCGCTTTCGTAGTCTAACATAACATAAGATTATACTATAGCAGAGTATACTTGCACATAGTTTCGCATAGCAGTCTACCTTATATTATATAGTCTTGATGGTTGCAAATCCTATTCAGTCTGATTAGATATGTCACTGAAACAAAGTGATTCCGTTCTGTCTCTGTTTTCTTTTCGGATTCCGAGGATAAGCCGGCCGATCTTAACATCATTCATGAGAAGCCTCCTCCTCAAAGAAAGATGTCTCCGACGCGACTCTCCCGGCAAGAACCACTTTTGTGAATTTTTTGGCAGGTTCGGTCAGGAGAGACAAAAGAGAGATGCTTTCTATCAGTCAAAAAAACATCTCACTCTCATCCCCGATCTTATAAATATTTTTCATACCCACCCCATTCTCTACGGGGATTAAAACCTAATAACTATCTGTCTATCCCCACCCCAACAGAGAATTAAATCTCCACGGGAAATTTAAACTAATAACCGTATAGATTAATAATTTGTGAGTTTTTTATTTAAAAAAGTCTAATTTTAATTATATTTACAATGACACATATATGAAAATAAATCTTATGTTAACGCATACATGATAAAATAAATAAAAAGATAATAGTAATAATATGTTGAATCATGTGTGTTATACATAATAACTATCTGTCTATCCCCGGATATTTACACACATATATACACAAGTGCATATATTTTGATTATGTAAATCTAAAAGTATAAATATTAATTTAACTAATATAACTATTTGGGGTGGGTACCAAACAGAGATTGGGACGACGGAAGTAAATACCCTCTCCTTCCCATCCTCATATATAACTATTCGATGATTCTCCATCTCCGGTCCTATCATCGGTCAAAGTCAAAAACTATCATCTAGATTATTTAGTATCTTATTTTTGTATCAAATCTTTTGTCACCAAAGCATTGTTGACTCACTAAATACTATAGAATACATGTCCCTCATATAGTCATATCAGTTAATGCCTTTATACATTTGTACTTATGCCTACATCAGAAAGTTCATTCCTCGATGGCAACGCCCGTTGGAGGCCTCAAAGTTCCGGGGACATACAAAACATGACATTAACGGTTAACAATGTAAATGATATACAATATATATGTTTATCATATATTTACTTGTGTTATGTTACCTTCGCATATAGTTTCAACACAAACCCGAGAACTGCTGCAATTGGCATTCCAATGAGATAGAACATTGCTAAATTAACGTACACCGCAAGATGCTGCCAACCGCATCCCCTTGCGATACCTAGAGATTTTAAGTCAATTCCAGTGAAATATTAAGAAAAATCTCCAAAAAAAATATATGTGCTAATATTGAATGGAAAATGTTAAAATTACCTGATAAGATTCCTTGAATAGAATCGAGTATTATGGAAATTACAAGCAGGGGTGTCATTGAAGCATATTTCTCTATCACAACAGAGCTATCACTAAAGGAACCAGCCCAGATATCATGACCAAAGCCTAGAGCCAAAACAACCACAAGAGCCAGAGCAATAGAGAGTTTAAGACTAACGGTCATCGCATGCTTGGCCCGACCAGGATTGCCTGCTCCTAACTCGTTCGAAACCCTTGTGCTGTTTCAGTTTAAGTTTTTCATTAATTTCAACTAACAAACAGAATTAAAATAGAGCAGCTAGAACAAAAAGAAGATTGTTCTATACTTGGTATTCTATCTAACCTTGCAGCCGCACTAAGACCATAAGTAAACATGTAGGCTATTGCTTCTGTATTCACACTACAATATATAAAATCCCAAGTTAGTATTACTTTTTATAAACATTTGAACAAGCCTAGAAAATTTGACATAACAAAATTATGGAAATCAAAATAATTCTTACCACATTGCAACTAATGAAGTGGTTATATCTGAGTTTGGCATCAATCCTGCTAGTAACACTAGAATCTCAAATGCCCAATATTCTAAACTGAAAAATGTATAACAAGGTTGTCATTAGCTTGTACAAAACAATGAATCATTAGGTTCTGTTCCTGAAAATATATGAGATCATCCTAACGCTATTCCATTAAAAAAGAAGAAGAAGAAGAAAAGTTTCAGCATCCAACTTAATGCCGTAGTAAGTGGAGAGGCCCCTCAAATATATATAATGAGTTTCCAGGTCTAATTAATCCGATGAATCTTAACAAGCCCCCTGTGTGGACAACCTATATGGGTAGCACGGAGCATGTGGGCCCCTATTACGTCCATGAGACATAATACATGAAGAGATAACTTTAATTCTGATACTATGTTGAAACATCTAACTTAAAACAAATTGGTGGTAAGTTAAGAGAGACCCCTCAAGTGTACATAATTTATATAATGAGTTTCCAGATCTAATTTATCTTACTATGAATCTTAACTCATAACAATATGTTCTGGTATATTTTATATTTTTGCATTTGGCTTGTTACGAATAAGAACTAGAACTGGAATAACATTATACAAATCATAACTACTTGTAGTATCGAAAAGTCTATGCTTGAAGTTTATATTATTGGATACATTAAAAACAAGAAAAAAAGTTAAGGGTTGATTACTAACCACACCATAGCTGCAGAAGGGAGAGCCAGCTTTAAGTTACCAAAGACATAGTAGAAGGACTCTAAAGAAAATCCTTCCCACGTTTTCTTAAATTTCTCCGCACAAAGTACATAAGTAGCCAACATAAGAACTGATATCCATAGAGAAATCGAAGCTGCTAACGGAGCTCCTTTGAATCCAAGACTAGTCCAATGAACTAAAGCATATGTGGTGCCAATATGAATGAGCAATGGGATCACAGAACAGACAACCAGTGGCATGACTACAGATTGTGTTTGAAGAAACCTCAAGATGTTATTCAAAAAACCGTAGGCAAATAATCCTGGTATAAGGTACTTGATATAAAGAGCAGCAGTCTTTGATATTTGAGGATCTTGATGAAGTAATACAAGAATTGGTTCAGTATATACCCAAATGATGGATATGATAACAGAGAAACAAATTGAAATGATGCAAGATGCCTGTAGATATATTCCTAACATCTTATACATTTTTGCACCAAATCCTTGCCCACATAGCGTCTCAAGTGCACCGCTTAAGCCAACCTAAATCAACAGAATGGAGAAATTCAAATCAATCAAACGGTATAATAAACTAAGCATAAGAAACACTACAGGAAACATGAAAATAATCATTTGATTTCGAACGTTCATTGATTTATGAGTTCCTGAATTATTTACAATAAATTTGTTTATAGCCTATATAAATCAAAGCTAATTCTTCACATATTGTAGAAGAGCTGGATTATGTTTTTTTGTATAAAAACGAGAAAACAGTAGAACTATAAAGGTTCCATCATGAAGCATTTGTGTACTCCTATCTCAAGTGTATTTTGAAATGGAAAGGTTAGTGGCAAAGCAATGTACAAATTAACTTTTTTCGACCCTAAAATTTCAAGAATTATATCATCACCATATCAAGTTATCAACAATGTCATGAATTCGGCATTTTTCCAATAATTTGAACAAGAAGTTGATGAGGCCTGTTCAGGGTTGGGCTCACATTGGCGTTGGACTATAACATATTAATCCAACAGACTAACATTTCATACTCCTAGAACTTTTAGTTACTATTCGGTTTCATGGCTCTTTTCAAGATTTCCATGACACAAGATACTGAGTGTCTAATCGGTTACACAGCGTTTGCGGGTCGTAGTGAGTTTGGAACAGTTTTTAAGTCCAAACACTTAAAATTGGTGAGTCCAAATGCACCAAATACTACTTCCGAAAACACTGCAAACGCTAATAATCCAACAAACTAGTAAAAGACAAATATGTAACATGTAGGCATGAAAACCAAGAAGCAAAGTCATACTCTGCTAGCAAGAGAGAAAGAATTACATACATCCACGTCTCCTTATTTTAAATATTTATAACTTGTAAGTTCCATTCTCTCTCCATCCATGACTCACAGGACATGGATAAATAGTGACAGATAAATAAACAATACACCCCTATCATTTTTTATTCATGGCACGTTTGGGCATTTCTCATATTAAAATCACTCAATTTTACTACTTACACCCACACACTAAAAAATAGTACTAATTTATTAAGCATATGGATTGAACTGGCCAATATCGACCAAGTTCACTTGTAGGTTTAGGCATCATTTAAAATGTAGTATAATTAATTTAGGAAACTGTCCGCGTAACATTTTGATATTTTCACACGTATGACCCACATATTAGCTCACGTGTCAAATTTTTATTGGTTAATATGTGGGTCGTACGTGTGAAAATATCAAATGTTATGTGGAAATATCAATTTCCTTAATTTACATCATCTATATATTTTAAGGAGTCTCGAGTTTCAGTCGACATCATTATAAGTGCTCTACCTATAAACCCTGCACCCATCAGTATAGTATCTACCTATGTTATTCTTGGTAGTTACCAGTTAACACTTAGTTCTATGAAATTAATATACATTAGCATAATTTGCACCCATATATACAGTCTTTCTTTAAAATGAATATTCAAAAAGTGATATTTTACATTCAGTACACATTATCACATTCTATACAATTGAGTGGCGATCGGATAGAATCCAAAGGAATGGGTACTCTTAAGGGTCTACAGTCGCTTCATTTTCATCAAATACATGATAGATTGACAGCTAAAAAGGTTGGTTTTAATGATAATATTTTTTCCAAATAATTACCATCATAGTATCATACTCATGGTTAACGTAAAGTGTTATTAGGGTAATATTTGAGATGGTATTAGTTATTAAAATTTATTTTGGTAATATTTGAGATGGTGTAATTAGTCACTAAAATTTAATTTTCTGACTTGCCAATTAATTTATCTAACAATGTATTGAACAAATCGAGTCAAAGATTCATTGAAGGCAGAGCCAAATCCAAATAAAAATAGGTAGACCCTAACCAGGGAAATTAAAGTAGAATGGAACAATTAAAGTATACGGCACACGGCATACGCCTTCTGCTCCAAATTTAGATGTACGTTCTTTTTAGTCATACATTTTAGTTTTAAACTACAAAATGTGAAGAAGTTTAATAAGCAATAATTTCTAATTTATCTAAAAATGACTTATAAATCATTCTTAATAAGTTAGTTTGACCAAATATAATGTTCATTTTGTCTCTCTTCTATTTTGCTAAATTACATCTTTATTCTTCCAACCTAATAGCTATTTATTTTCTAATGTAAACAAACATGTAATAAAAACTGTTAAGACAAAAATATCGTCACTCATATAAATAAATAAATATATATAGTTGATACAATACAATATAATATATTATAATATATATATATATATATTAGTAGGTATAATATTTATTTTGTATTATATTATAATATATATATTATAATATAATATATACATATATAATATTATATAATATAATATATTATTAATATGTATTATATTTATTTTATACTATATTATATTTATAATACAATATAATATATTTATTTGTTTAGTGTTTTATTTAATGAAAAAATAATGATTCTTGTGATATAATATTGAATCAATGTATCTTTTTATTAATGTTCTTTTTAATAATTTTTATATTTTATTTTAACTTATAAGTCATTATCAGCCGAACACTTTCAGAACTTATTTAACTTAATTTCTGACTTATAAGTCAATCTAGTGTCTAACTTCTTTTTTTTTTTTTTGCTAAGAGGAGTTCATGGCCTTGCGACCGGTCAGTCTCCCCTCCCCGGACAATACTTTCGAAATTGGCTTAAACCTGTCGTCCGTGGGCCTATAGTGCCTAACGTTTTTACTTATAAATCACAGTTTAAATCACTTATATAAATCAACTTAAATTTTAATTTTAAGTCATTTTAAAATAAGTTTTAGTTGAACGGACCCTAAGTATAACTATGTAAATAAAATAAAACTACCAACAAATTATAACAAGGCACGAGTTACTGTAAATTTGTAATTAATTTCGGGACGTACCATGAAAGAGAAGCCGGTAACGGTGGCCCAAGAGTTGGCGAGATTGGAGGAGGCAAGCTCCAGCTGACCGAGGTGACCGGCGAACATGACGGAGACTAAAGTGATGAAGTAGTAAGACACGTTTGTTATTACCATGGGCAGTGCAAACAATACCTGCCCTTTCCCTTCTTCTACATCTAACAACTTTTTCCACCATCTATTTTCCTCTCCTTCAACTAACTCCCTCTCCCTTTCTCTCTCAGGCCCAACACCATCGCTGCAGTAGCCTTCTAGCAAAGGTTTAATGCCCTCGGAACTACTACTCACCGGGATTGATTCCATATTTTCTTCTTCCAAAAAGGAAAGGAAAGGAAAGGAAAACAACTAGCTAATATTTTCCTTCCAATTCTGTTGCTTTCTGCCTTTCTTATCCCTCTTTAAATTCCTAAGCCCAGAAACAACAACTCTCTATATATTATAGGATTAAAATACAAAAGTATACCTTCTCTGATTTTACAATATTGGTAAGGTTAAGGATGTTAACTGTACACAAAATATTATACATAAATATTATAAAAAAGAGAAAAAAACAAAAAAACTAAGACCTTTTATTAAATATTTTATATTTTTTTTATTAATATTCAATACTGGATTATTCTCTTTATGTATAATTTTTTATATATAATTTGTGTATATAGCGTTATTCCTTACGGTATCTTATCGCTATCTAGTAGACCCCTGATAAATTATTAATATAAAAATAGTTTATTCTTTTTGTTCTAAAATTAAAGATATATTTTGATTTTTCAAAGTCAATTTACGAAATCCTAAAATTCAAAATTGATATGAATTTATTTAGTTTTGATACAAACAAATATAACAAGTGTAAGCTAGTTACTAATTATCATCTTTGTTACTTTTAAAACTTCAAAATTATATCAGTTTTGAAATTTAAGATTTTACAAATTGACTCTAAAAAGTCAAAATGTGTCTCTAGTTTTTGAACGAATGTAGTAATTTTTAAGTTAGTTTTTCACTTTTAATTATACTCCCACTGCTCCAAATTATATTATCATTATTATCTTTTGAAAGTTAATTTGAAACATTTTCGAATTCAAAATTGACATAACTAATTAAAATTATAAAATAATTAGATAGTTTACAATATTCATCATTGTATTGATTAAAATTAAAATAACTTATATCAATTTTGAGTTTAAAAATCTCTTAAGTTGATTTTAAAAAGTCAATAATAATCAAAAAATATAAAATAGAGAGAGTATTTTAGACAATTAATATAAAAAATTACTAATTAATTAAATTTAATGACAAAAACATCGCGCAGATGTAAGCACATGATAGAGCTATACATAGGACATTCATAGTAATAATTATTCTGCCAAAATAATAAATTAATATTGTTAAAAGTTTAAAATGTAATTAAAAAAATATAAAAATATTGTTAAGTATACATTTTCTCTAACAATTAACCGCCATAATCCTTTCATTCCCAAAAGATGATCAAAATATAATTTAAATATATATTTTTTTAAAAAAAAAAGAGCAAAAAAATTTTAAATTTCTCCATAGTGATCCCATAATATTATATAAAATGATGAGTATTTTTATCATTTTATACTAATGGACTCTACAAAATAACTTAATTATCTTTTATTTTATATATTTTATCTCATCTTTTCGAGATAAAAAAATTTATAATTTTAGTCATTATTTTAGGGACAGAAAAAATATATTATATTCATGGAAGAAAATAAATTGAGGAGGTCTGCCACCTTGACAAATGACACCTCCCATATACTCTGCATTTTTATTTTTTGCCAATTTAATAAAGTCAAAAGTAACATTTAATTGCCAAATCATGTGTGCTTGTTTGTTAACATAACAAATTAAGCTCATTCAACACTGATCACTTGCAAACAAATCTTCTATGCTATAAACAAACTAGCCAAGTTTAAAACATAGCGTCAATTTGTAAACTGGTGATTTTTTATAACTTTTTAAAAAATATATATATCTAATATTAACTATAAATACAAAAATGTACAATAAACATTTATATTGCAAAAAAATAATTAATTTTTGTACGAGTGAACATCAACCATTTATTCACATATTTGTATCAATTTACGGACTATATCATTGTATTTAGTTGTTAATAAAAATTGACATATTTTGTTGCAATATATGAGTGGTGTGTGTGTGTGTATATATATATATATATATATATATATATATATGACTCTCTCCCTCTCTCAATTTATTAGTTTTTTTTAGCAAAGGCAAAATTTCATTTAAAGAACTGAAAGATCAAAATCCACCCGACAAGGATAATGACAAGGTACAACCGTACATAATACAACTGATCACAATACAAAACACTGAACAAATTAATAGATTCATTTAAAATAAATAAAATTGAAAAAATGTGGACTCACTTATTTATCAAAAACAAAATCAAGTACATGCAATATAAGTCGATTATTTTATTTTTGATCGCCAACATATTAATTGTTTAAGTTGAAGATATTGTCCTAATTTTTTAACATTTTAAACAATAAAACTCAGAATTTGTAATTCTCATTTCACATATTTTCCATTATTTATTGGATATCATGGAAGCAAAATTAGAACTATAAAAATCAATACACTGTTCTTTATCATGAATCCATAATATTCAAAAATAAATTATGAAATTATTTTAAATAGTACAAAAATGTATGACAAAACATCATGAAACTTCGATTTTGCTTGTGAGGTTTTACTGCTGGTCCCATAAAGATTACAAGAGGCGATGAATCAATATAAAAAAAAAACAAGAGAAAAACTGAAACGTTTTCGTGGTAGTGCAGCAGCCAATTAGTTTTATAGTTCACGTTTAACATATGAAATAAATAATGAGTGTAAGGGTTTCTAATGGTCCATAGCTCACAAAAGAAATATCCTAAGTACAACATTGCTTTGTGGTGGTTGTTGGGGTGGGGTGGGGTGGGGGGGGGGGGGGGGGGGGGGGGGGGGGGGTCTAGTGGTCTTTAATTCACGAAAAAAACATGGTCTTTAACAGTTATATGTTTGGATTGCAAAAGTTAAGGTGATAACGAAATGAGTTATTTTAAAAAGTTATGTTTGGTTATTTTATTTGAATGAAATGAATCATTTTCATTCTTATTAAATTTGTGAATTTTATTCGTTGAGGGAGAATATGAAATGACTAATTCCGATCAGGAAGGGAACGAATTATTCCACTCATCATTTCATTTATTTTTCTATTTTATTTTTTCACTATTTTCATTCCTTCAATCCAAACATAGCATTAGTAGCATCAATAAGCATCATATGTATTACTCACAAACGTTTGCATTTGGATGAGTAATTCTCAAATTAAAATTTTATTTTAGCGCAAGTAATTCTCAAAATATAATTGTATAGTACTACTTAATTGCTGGTACTTTATGGACCATGATTTTACAAAACTACCGATTTATATATATATATACTCCCCTTCTTAAGCGAATCGATTTGCTAACGAATCGGTCTTTAGCGATGATTCAGTCTATCGCTATAGTTGTCTGTCGCTGAATCGGGCTATAGTAACAGACAAAATTGTCGCCGATCCGTCGTCATAGCTCTGTTAAGCGACGCATATGTTATAGCGACGGACAGAACTGTCGCTAAAAGCCGATTCGCTTTTGGTTCGCTTTTTTCGATTCGCTTTAGAAGGTTTTCGCGTTTGTGTGTCTATATATATATATATATGAAAATGATCCTACCAAACTTCCAATTTCCTTTTTTTTCTTTTTTATTGTAAAAATGTTGCTACTCCTGAATTTGTATTAAAAACTGAAACGTTTTCGTGGTAGTGCAGCAGCCAATTAGTTTTATAGTTCACGTTTAACAAATGAAATAAATAATGAGTGTAAGGGTTTCTAGTGGTCCATAGCTCACAAAAGAAATATGACGGTTGGGGGTTGCATTGTGGTGGTTGTGTGGGTTTGGGTTTTTTTTTTTTTTTTTGGGGGGGGGGGGGGGGTTGGGGTGTTTGTAGTGGTCTTAAATTCACGAAAGAAACATGGTCTTTAACAGTTTATATGTTTGAATGACAGAAATTAAAGTGAGAATGAAATGATTTATTTTTATAAAATGTAAAAAATTATGTTTGGTTATTCTATTTGAATAGAATGAATAATTCTCATTTTTACTAAATTTGTGAATTTTATTCATTGGGAGAGAATATAAAATGATTAATTTCAACCTGGAAGGGAATGAATCATTCCACTCGTCATTTTATTTTTTATTTTATTTTGTCACCATTTTCATTCATTCAATCCAAATATAGAATTAGTAGCATCAATAAGCATTCTATATATTTCTCACAAACGTTTGCATTTGGATGAGTAATTCTCAAATTAATTTTTTGTTTGAGCAAGTAATTCTCAAAATATAATTGTATAGTACTACTTAATTGCTGGCACTTTATGGACCATGATTTTACGAAACTACCAATATATATATATATATGAAAATGATCTTACGAAACTTTCATTTTCCTTTTTTTTTCATATTGTAAAAATGTCGCTACTCCTGAATTTGTATTAAAAAGTAATTACTCCATTCGTTTATTTTTACTTATTTTTTTAAAGAGTGAAATTTGTCTCCTTTTATTTATTATTTGTTGATTTCAGAAAAATATTAATAACTTAGTTTATCATATTGTTTCTGCATTAAATATTTGTTTGTTTATCTTTCTTCTTTTCTTATAAATTTTGTAGGATAATATTGAGATGTAAAATTCATTTTAATCAATCAACAACACTAATTGTAGTATTTTTTTAATTTTTATATTTATTCTTAAAACGTTAATTAAAAAGAAATTGAGGGAGTAATAATTAATGGAAATAAGTATCCCCGTACAGACCATTTATTGAACCGATCAATTAGCTGACAACTGACAATAATATATAAGTTGGGGATAAGTTGGTGTACCGGTACGGTAGAATTTATTACTATAAAAGGAATTAATTGCATTCCAATGCCATGCAGCAATGAACAAGAACTCCTTAGATTAAGTTCAAGTTATCAGTTATCACTTAGATGAGTTTTTTTTATGTAAAGTATATATATTTTTTATGTGAGATTTGTTAATTAATTCTTAATATTATAATAATATTAATATATTGATTATAAGATTATATTGTACTGTTTAAAATTGTAGAAATACAAAATAAAAAATAAATAAAAAATAACAAGAAGGAGAGTAATATTTCTCTGCCAAGCTATATTTAATTTGGATTACAACATAACTGCTGATGTTAACACGAGTGCAGCGAGAATTTAGTGATCTCTCTATATATGAAGCGGCTCCGCCCCGGAGCCGGTGACATGACTCGGTAATTTTGTATCATACTTTTATTTTTATTTTTTTTTCTCTTTTATTTATACAATTATAATTATATTATTATTTTATCTTTTTTATATTAATTTTATTTTATATATTTTTATTTAATTTTTAAAAATTTATATTTTATACTCCCTCCGTTCCAAATTAACTGTTTAGTTTTGATTTTTTAAAGTCATATTGACTATTTTTAAAATTAAGTGAAGAGATTATAACCAAAAGAAAGTATATACAATTTACTACTAATACCAATTTTTATAATGTTAAAAAATATATTTATATATACTTAATTATTAATTTTAAAAATAGTCAATTTGATTAAAAAAAAGTCAAAACTAAACCGTTAATTTTAGAGAAAAGAAGTATTATATTATTTACGCATATATTGCATGTGTCACTGTGTGCCAGTAATAATAATGTGATTCTATGCTAATAATTCAATTTCATAATATTCGTTTTGTTTCGTATGTATCCATGAATCACCAAAATTATTTAATACTATCACTTTATTGGAAGTTGGGAACCAGATCGAGGAGTAAGAGCAATGTAAGTTTCAAAATGGCTATAGTCATTGCTATATTTTGGCACCAAAAAGTACTTTTTGGTGCTAAAATAGAACTCAGTCTCCAGTGGTTGGTTCCATATTAGCACCAAAAAGTGTTATAAGGTATGTCCAATATTTAATTTTCTGGTAAAGTGCTATAATTTGTGAGTTATCAAGGATGACTATAGTAATCCTTGGTTCTATATTTAGAACCAAGTATAGCATTTTGCCATTTTAAAACTAAGTATAGCACCCCGTTGGATTTGTGTTTTTGCGAATTGGTGTTATAATTTGACTATAGAACCAAGTATAGCCCCATTGGATTTGCTCTAACATAAGATAGTACTGCTATCATAGTAGATCATTTATTTTCTTAAAAAATTATAAACGATAAGTGAAATAGAATTTATTTATTTTTTATAAAACATCTAATATTATGAATGGAGGGCTATTTTAATTTATCTTAAATAAATATAAAAACAATATGCATAATTTAAGTTTTGAAACTCAAGACTTTTTTTATAGAAACGGATGAAATACTACTAGACTTTATTTTGGTTAAGGACTCTTGATCTTGCTGTCTTACAAACCTTTCCTTATGTATATAATGAAATCTACTACAATGAGAAATTTTACATCATTTACATTAATTGCCCAAAACGTGCATCAGTAATCATTCATATAAAAAACTTATATAAATAAAATATACTTGTACATATTGTATTGACACAATCACGTTATTATGGGTACAACTTACATATCAATATTTATATATAAAAGCAGGAAAGACGATTCATTTAATTTGAAAAATCGTCGAGTCAACTCAGTTAATTTGAAAATTGAGCGAGTCATCTCGCTTCAATTGAAAATTGTCGATTCCTTTTTCTCGGTTGGGTTTTCCGATCTATGGCTTTAACATTTCGTCTACCGAATTCCAAATTTGGTTCTGCAATTAACGCTTCTTCTTCCATCAATCAATTAATTCTTCTTAATTGATACAAATCATGTTATTATCAGAAGTTGAAAAGTTTCAAAAAAAATCATGTTGAGAGTCGGTGTAATTCTTAAAATCAGGATTTTAAGAATTGCGCATAATGACACTTTTTGAGTTTTCTGCATCTACCCTTCGATTATGTGGTATAATTAGATGTTTATTCTTGCTATACACATTATTCTCTTCAAAATAAGGCAAGCCATATTCCTTCGTGATTTTCAGAGGAGGTTTTAGTGGTCATAGTGGGAATATGTATATATAGCTCAACCTTGAAGCAAAAACTTTCACATTACAAATTTGTTGAGACATTACAAATTTAGTGATACCTTGGCATCTCAACAAATTCATCAATAACGAGGTTAGTTCCCTTTTTAAAATATTTTTTCTCTTTAATCCATGATGTGATAAAAATATGTAACTGCAAGTGCACAGTGTCAAGTTGAAGAACTGGCAAGTACAGGTCGAACCCACCGAGACTAAATTAATTTTAATGTATCCTTAATATCTATTTTAGGCGAATTACAAATAAAGTTTGAGAATCAATTAACTATAATTAAACTAACTAATAATAAGGAAGCAATCTAGGAATCCGAATCCATTAAATAATAAACATAACAAGTAATTCAATCTCTTCTATTTTTATAACTTAATTATGATTTTGATCTCCCTTCCCTTTAATTTAGTAATTTTATAATTAACGTGGGCAAGCATAGACTATGAAAATTTAAGGATTAACTGTAACTCATCAAAACTTCTTTGAGCAAGCATGGATTATGAAAAACTCATATCTTAACAATAATCTATCAAAACCTCTTAATTAATTTAAAATCACATAAGAACTATAAAACGAAGGTATTTCAATAATGAAACATGAAGGTGAAATCAATTAAACATAAAAGCATAAATAATAGAAGAGATAAAAAATATTATCATGAATAATTATTTAATTTCATCTTCATCCTAGATTAAAGAAACTAGCTAGACATTAACAAATAAATAAATTAACTAAGATAAAGAAGAAGTAGAAAATTAAAAATAAAATATAAAAAAACTCCCTTTAATTAACGATCATCCAACAAGCGTACAATGAAGAAATAATTTAATTTACTCCTACTCCTAACTTAAACTAATCACACCCCTCATCTCTAAAACAAGAGACTTATTTATAGGAAAAATAAATTTGTGCCATAATTTACATTCATTGAATTTGGCCTCTTTTATTCCCTTTTTGATTTTAATCTCTATATGGTAATCTCTCAAAAGTCCCTTTCCATGTAGCTTTCAACTTCCTAGTGACAATCAACTTCTCAAAGATATCTTCTAGATTGACTTTCTTTTTCTTCATTGGATTTGACTTGCACACCAAGATTGTTTCACCTCCTTCCTTTTCCTTGTAGGATTCTTCTTGGATATTTCCTTATATGAATAAGAGCATTAAATACTGTTTGATCACCAAGATTTTAACTTTATTGCAACAAAATATTAAATCCTACAAAATAAAATAAAACATATTAATTAAATAAACTAATATAATTAAAAGGATAAAATTAGGGATAATAAAATGTATGAATTATGTGTCTATTAAATACCCTCATACCTAGCTTTTGCTCATCCTCGAGTAAAATAAAAAGAAAATAAAATAAAAATAAAAACTATACTACCCCATTTTCGTAGGAAACACGATTGCAGTTAGCATGTGCAACAAGCTTTTAAACCCCAAGGTTAACCCAAGTGGACGAGTTGTGTCTCGTGAGGGTTTGTAGTAAATATACCCACAAAATTCAAAATAAAATCTTTTTGAGTTTAACTAATTATGAAATCGAAAGAAAACTTCTAAGTATCCATGGGTATTATACATAAGCAAAATCAAATTCAAAATCACACTGTCACCTTATCAAAAATAATTAATCTTCATTCTAGACACCATCATTCATAAAATTAATTCCATGTGATGCATGCATTGTGTATGTGATGTAACTCTTAGAACCCAGTTTTCACATTAGTGTCCGTTATCAAACTACATGTTAACAAAACTTAATCTCCAAAAGAGAGATTTTATTCATGAAAATATTGACTGAACTCAGCAAATTATACATACAGTGGAGTAGTTGACGGCCTCCGACGCTGCCCCTGTGTCTGCCAAAATTAGGATGAGGTAAGTTTCTATTGTGCCCAAATTATGTATCTAAGAATTAAAAATATTCTTAATTCTGGTAGTTATATGCACCCTTCTTTCCCTTTTTCTTTGGATTTTGATATTGTGTATGAAGTGTTTGGAAATATTGTCATTATCGAAAACCTAAAATATTAGCAAAACATCTTAGCCCTCAATTCCATGAAGAGAAATCGGAAGAAGAAGGTCTCCAATCCTCTAATCTCTGTTTGTTCATTTATTTTCTTTTATTACCTTAAAAATCAATTTATTTGCTTGAAAGTGTTTGTTTCACAGTGTTTGTTTGTAAGTGTTAATATGAGTGTACGACAAAATTGTTTGTTTTGTTTAATTTTAATATTTCAGATCTCAAGGGCTTAAATGTTCGTATTAATCTTTTCGTCTCTCTTTCTGTTCCCCTCTACAAGTTTCTACAGATTGACTTGCCAAAAGGAAAGTTTCCACAAATTGCTTCATACTAACGATGCAATCCGTCGTCGACTTGGCATATACCACCGGGAAACAATATAGTTCAACCGATTTCCGAGCTTGCGAATTCCCAATTGGCCCTTTTTACCAAGTATTTTTATTTTTTGGTGATGTTATTGTTGAAAAACAGTATTATAGATGAGCCAAAAATTGATTACTTTTGTTCATTTCACCGACCCTTTTTTGGGCTTTTCAAGAAATTGCTTCCCCATTGCTTGCCACTCACTGTTTCTTTTGTGGGTCTCTTTTTATTATAGTTTATTAACTCTTACCCCCTTTTGTTATTGCTTCAAGTTATCTATCTTTTGTTATTGATTTTGTTTTTGAGATTGGTATTCATTCTATGGGATGGGTTTGATGGTGCAAGTTATTGTATTGATGCTGAAAATTTGTGGCTTTGCTACTTTATTGGTACTTCAAGGATCTGCAGGTAATTCTCTAATTTTTTTTACTGTTTTATTTGATTTGTTCATCGTCCATATATATGATCAACCCATTTTGTTATTTTGTCAAATACTTAGTGGGTTTAATTTTAAGTTTTGGTAAATTTTTAGAGATGTAGAGTTTGTTCAATTTTATCTTTGGCCAATATGGTTTCTGCTATGTGCTCTCTTTGTTTGAATTAGTCTTCGGTTAAGAAGATTCAGATTTTATCCAGAGGCTTTTGCATTCAAGATTGAGGGATTCTCAATCCTGCATCTCTGTGATGTTAACATAATTTCATCTGTAAAAATGTCAATTTGGTTGAGTTTGCAGTTCTTAATTTTGATTGTCCGAGGTAGAACTCAATTAACGAAAAACTATTACACTAATCTCACTCAATTGAAAATTTACTATGTTTTTAGCCTCTTAGCTTCATGAGCCCAGCTGAGAATCTATTTGGTTATTTTTTGCATTGAAACTTAAATTTGAGCTGCTTATAGGCTTCTACAGCTTGCATTAAATTTGAACAGATTTCTTGACACAAAAAATAAGAAGTTAAAAAATGGTAATAAAGCATTTGAAACTTAAGAGTATATATTTCCTACAAGGGGAATAGCCTAGGAATTCTACCCCAAGGGCAAAGCTTAAAAGTCAAGAACAGATATCAGTCCAACAAGACTAACAATACCAGAAGTATACCACACTGGCTTACATAATTACATGACTATTCAAGACATTGATTCTTACCCATGGTTTTAGTTAATTAGTGTTTGTTCTGATTGTTGCAATTTGGAAAGAATGTTGACGATTCAAATATTAAATGTGGCCACAGGATTTAAGAAACTTCAAATTCCGGCAACCACCCCCTGCCGCACAATCTCTGAACTTTGGAAAGAGAGAGACAAAAAGCTAATCAGCTCTGAGATCCATGGTGAAGGAAACGGAATACTACGATGTTCTTGGGGTTAGTCTCGTCGCCATTGAAGCCAAGATTAAAAAAGCTTATTACATCAAGGTATTTCCCTTTTTTCGTCTTTTCATCATCTCAATTATAAAATCTACTGCTACTATTGTTATCATCATTGGAGGAGTTTTTCGAAGAATTATTATGTTAGGAGCTGAGTAAAGAAGTATAAGAGGCTTAAATTGCACAACCGTTTTTAGGTTTTGAATTTGAATGGAACCTAACAACAAATATATATATATAGCTAATTTTGGAGTATTATACTATTAGATATATGTAGCAAATGAACTATGAGTCAATTTCACTCACCGATTTTCCAAATTGGAAGGATCGAATTTTCAAATTGAAAGGATTGACATACGTCATCGATTTTTTGTGAAGTGTTAAACTGTTAGTGAATTCAATTGGTTTTTACATTAATTGAGTTTCGGTGCAAAACTTATTGCAAGGAGTTTCAACTTGCATCATGGTTGGGAAATGACTCATAGTCATTGTTCACTGTTGAGTGTTGAATATATCAACTCATTAGTCATCACATGATCATCACTTAAGTGATTTATGACTCGACATATGAGATAGTTTACTCGGTGCTTCATTTGATTGGATTATTATCAATTTTATATATCCTTTAAATTTGTTAACTTTGTTGAGGTGTAATATGTGTAGGTGTATACATGGGCCAACAATTGACATATTGGTATTCTAAAATTGGAGGACTCTAAATCTGTAGATAATATTAATTTCTGCTGATTTGATGTATTTTTTTGGGGGTAATATATGCAAGTATGAAACTGAAATAATTAAATGCCAAAACATTATAAAATGACATTCTTTCGATATGCACCCCGTATTCGATATGCTGACTTGATGTATTTTTTTGGGGGTTAATATATTGTTCTGTTTAACTTATTTTAGTTTTTGGAGAGCTAAATTTTGCCTTGGAGAAATGCATTAAGATGTCCTGGCTATAAACTGTGAATTTGTGAAGTCTTATGTGAGTTACATACGGTATAAGATGCCTGGTGATGACCTGTGAAGTAGTGAAGTGACTAAAGTCTTACAAGTTGCACATTACTAGATACAGATACTTAGGGGTGCTCAAAAAATTCGGTTTTTTCGGTTTTTTACCGAACCGGTTAATACCGGCGGTACCGATTTTTTTCGGTACCGGTTTTTCGGTATTTTAACATTTTTCGGTAGCGGTAAAGAATTTTCTGAATTCGGTAAAAACCGAAATACCGAAAATACTGAAATTTAATAATATAATAATTAATAGTTAAAAAAATTATTATATTATATTATAATAATTAATACCCAAGCAGGAAACTAGATAAGTGAAATTGTTAATATATAAAAAAAATTATTTAATTATTATTAATAATTATATATATTACCTTGCGGTATAACCGAAAATCGAACCGAAAAAACCGGTACAGATTTTGTACCGAACCGGTACCGAAACCGGTAATTCGGTACCGGTACCGGTTCTTGTTTTCTCGGTATTTTCGGATCGGTACCGGTTCAGTATTTTCGGTACCGGTTCGGTTTTTTACCGATGAGCACCCCTACAGATACTTAACACCAGCCATCAAATTGACATTTGTCTCCATGGCCCTTAATTAGACCTTAGATATTGCTCTTTCAGTTTTCATCTTTGTCATTGGACTGTCGTGTTCATTATGGTCAGGAACATGAATGCTGGATCATTGGTCAACCTTTAAGTTCAAATATTATATTTTCAGTTCATTAATGAATTTAGTACTTCAATTGTTTTACTGTCTTGCATGAAATATCGTATACGCATGTATTTCAGCTCTCACTTTCTATGTTAGCAATTTATGTATTATTGACTATTGAGAGTATGTAGAAAGGTAATTGTTTTATCACCTCTACTAAAAATGAATTCAGGTTGATATAATAAAAGGCGATTTGGAGAGAGGACGAGAATTTTAATTCCTTTCCTCCACAAAAACTTTGAAAGAATTCAGGGAAATGATTGTATATATGCATGTCAAAATACCAGTGAGAATATATACCTCATATCTGATTCTTTGTGTGCATTTAGGCATTAAAAATTAAAGACAATGAAAGGTAAGTGAACTATACTAATCTTCAATTTGATGAGCTTGAATTTCGCAAGGTGCATAATAGATTAGTTACTTGCACAGAATGTCATTGTATATTTTTCTATCTTCCTCCTAATGTGTATTCTTTTATTTTCAACAGATAGACTACAAGTGTATTCAGTGTTATCTCCTTTTGATGATATGTTAACACGCTTACCTCTATGCTATAACTCCATTAGAATTTTGTACATTTAGTAGATGTAGTGATTAGAGAAAACAAATTTTGCTCATCCGACATGGTATGAATCATCGAATTTGGACTCATGAATAGTAATGTTTTGAAAAAGATGTGATTCATCAAGCAAAAGATGTTAACCAATGTAAGCCATACTCAAAATTTCATTGTTTTACTTCAAAATGGGATTATGATCTTGATGACTAAACTGATGCTTTTCTTTGTTGTTAGTTTTTTGTTTTAATTGATTTGTTATGGGAATTGAAAATTTTCTACTCAAATTAGAATTGCCTCGCACCTAATTATATATTAGTATTGGTTTTTTGATTTACTAATGTTTGATTTTTTGTGATGTTTTGTACATAATTTGTTTCACCACCACGACGTTCCTTCTTCGAATGGGGTGATCAGTCGAATAAGGGGTGCATATAAAAAAAAGTGAAAATCTCATAATTTTATGCTACGATAATTCAACTAATTTACATAAATTGTGTACTTCGAGTTTTTTTTGATATGAATGTCGAACAAATTATTAAATTCATTATTCAAACTAGTCCGTGCATTGCACGAGCTAACAACTAGTTTAAATATAATTAGAGCTCCATCCAATTCCGACAATAACATAATCGAGCTATTTTATACCCTTTTTGTTCTAAAATTAGAGATATAATTTGATTTTTGAAGTTAAATGACAATATATTATAAAAGTTTAGAATGAAATAAATTTTATAATTAATAGTTTTTGTTATATACTATACAATTATAATAATTATATCAACTAAAATTAAAGAAATTCATATCAATTTGAAATTTAATATGTCGTCGTTTGATTTCAAAAATTAAATTATATATCTAATTTTGGAACGAAAAGAATATATTAATAAACAGTACAACTAGCTAGTTAGTGATGGTCATTGGTCACGCCGTCACAAATCATGGTGAAAGGCAAAAAAATCATGGGGAGCATTTTGTAGAAGTTTTTGTATGGTGCTTGAAATTTTGTAAAAAGGCATTTTGGAGTTATCGATATGCTTTATATTCATGGGGAACATTTGTCATTTGAGATTGAAAAGTGATGGACACTACATTGTATAAGAGTTTGAATAATATGCATTCAGTAGACTAATTATCTCTTGTCCTTTTTCTCATATGTATCAAGATGGATTAATGATGTTTGTCCTTTTTCAATTATTTAATCGTATTAGAATTTGATGCCAATTTCAAATTGAATTGTAAGGGAAAGCGATTGTAAAAATAATTTGGTCAGGATTAATATTGATATAGGCTTTGTCTTCTTTTCTTAGGCAACCACTCCTTCCGATCTTGAAAAATAAGTTTAATTTAACTTTTTTAATTAAATTGATCATTTTGTAATTAAAATTTATACTATTTTGTTATAAATACTAGTGAAAAAATTATAACTATAAGAAAATCTATTGAATTTATTACTACCCCCAATGTTATGAGTTTAAAAAAATAGATAAATGTGTTCAATTTTTAATTTTAAATTTGATCAAAAAAATTAATTACACCAATTTTTAAAGGACAGAGGTAATAATTTTTTAAAGTGAGCAAAAAAAAAATTATTTTTGTATCAATCGATACTTTCATTGATAACTCATACTTGCGTCCCCCATTCAAAGTGTCTCACTAGCTTCCACCCCTTTTTTTAGTAATTTGATTTTTATTTTTTATTTGTTTAATTTGCTTTAGGTAAGTTGTCATCTTGACCATTAATTTGGTTAAAATTAAGCCTTTTTAAATACTTTTTAATATTGGAAGTGAACTCTTTCTTTAGAAACATTGGGCCTCTTGAGTATTGAGCTTTTGGAGCGGAGGAAGATCTTTAATTGTAGGATTGTTCAAACAGCCCAATTATAGCAGCAGCCCATTTTCAAACCCTCCTTCCACATGCCAAAATCCAATCAATTAAATTCGGTCCAACAGAGCAGTTGAAAAGATCTCCCATAGTGGCGCCAACTTTACTTTTTTTATTCATTATCATACCACGAGGCCTAGCTAACAATTTACCCCTCCGTTTCACAATAAATAAATAAATAGATAAAATTTTCTTTCGTTATTTAATTTCCTTTAAAAAAGAGTCTCATTTCATTTTGGAAATTATTATTTTTACAAAAAATATAATAATATTTTTACAAAGTCTCACACACATGAAGATGAGTCCCACTTACTATTCATCTGAGAAGAGACTTACAGAAATATCAATTTCCCTTCATTTTTTTTTACAAAAGGAATTTATTTTTTAGTCATATATTAATAAGGGGTATACATAAAATAAAATTTTATCTTTAATATTCACAAATTTCACGATATATTTTATGTAACGGAGGGAGGAGTACATTTAGGCTATGTTTGTTTGTAAGGATTATACTTGGGATTGGACTATTAATCCCAAGTTTTTTGTTTGTTTTTTAAAATAGACTTGGGACTATTAATCCCGGGATAATAAAATAACTTGGAAGGGAGGATTATTTAATACCATATCTAACTAGGTATTATAATCCCTACCATTTGGGACTAAAAATTTGTGAACTAAATTATCCTTTAACTTTGTTTACATCACATAAACCTTGTAATACATAATAAAACATTAATCATACACTACTTACCGTAACTTTTTTTAATACATTTTTTTAGTACTAATTAAATAAACTTATTAATTAATACATACATGCAGAACGTACTGCATGTACGTAATTTTTCTTAGTGCTAATTAAATAAATCAAATAAACTTATTAAATGATACATACATGTAGTACGTAACTTTTTTTTTACTTTTTTTTATGCATGTACGTAACTTTTGTTTTTTATTAATTTTTTTTTTGAGTTACGTAACTTTTTTTTTTAGTACGTATTGTATTAGTAACTTTTTTTTTTTTACCTTTTTTAAATATACAATCTTTCCTGTAATTTGTGGCTCATCTTCATCATCAGTATCTTCAGTAATTTAGGTTAATATTTATTTAACCTGCTATCATCATCAGTACCTTCAGTAAAAGCATGAGGAATTTGTGACTTTTTCCTGTAATTTGTGTAATTACTTTTATTATACAATACATCTAAAATAACTTTTTACTTTTTTTTATTAAATTTATTATACAATACAATACGTTTTGTGTTTTTTTTTACTTTTTTTTATTATTAACTTTTTTTTTGAGTTACGTAACTTTTTTTAGTATGTATTATATTAGTAACTTTGTTTTTTTTTATTTTACTTTTTTTTTTATTGTATGTATTGCACGTATGTATTGCATGTACGTTTTGCATGTATTGTATTAGTAACTCTTTTTTTATTAACTATTTTTATTTTTTAGTTACCTAACTTTCTTTTTTTAGTTCGTATCGTGTTAGTAACTTCTTTTTTTTAACTTTTTTTTATTGTATGTAATGTTATTGAACAAATATGTTATTATTGGTAAGAGTATAATAGTCCAAACGATATTTTTTTATCCAATTCTTTAATTAATCTTGGAAAAAACAAACATAACATATGATTATTTTAAATTATCCCATGAATAATCCTATAAAAACAAACATGTGACTAAGACTATTTAATCATAGGATTAATAGTCTTGAGATTATAATCACCGAATTATAATCCTTGCAAACAAACATGACCTTAAGATAAACATGAAATAAATATACATCCTAAATATTTGCATATTCAGCAGAAGGGACACGAGTATCTCTGAAAACTAATTTCTCACATGAATACTGAATAGGATGTGTATCTATGTGACAGAGGTTAACATCAAAATATCAGTTCCCTATTTTAAGAGAGCAACTCATGCGCCCAAGAAAGAGGAAAATAGTACGTGCGCTACTGTTTTAGTGGTAGAAGAGTAATTAGGCATAGTATGATTTGATGATTACTTTGAGCAAGTCTCTAATGATGGTTTCATATCAGTTTTTACAGTCAGATTCATACGGCAGTCCCATTAATAGTCTCGCTCCAGAAAACAACAGTTTGAAAAAATAATAATAATTAATGTTAAAATTAGTTCATACTTTTATGGGTTCAATAAATAGTCATTGATAGGATAGTCAGGGTCTCGCTCCCGTTGAACGAGTGACTGCTCAGCTCGCCGGTGGCTAACTAAGTTGTAAGGGGCAACGTCCCATAGAAACCGCTTACAAGGTATAATTGGGATTAAAGAAATATTAGTAGTCTGATCTTGAGTTTTATTAATATATTGAGTTTGAACCCATTTTATAGCAGTTAGAGTTTTTTAGTTATTATAAAATATTTTTTTGGTATATGAATTATTGTAGAGTCATGTGAGATATCTAATGAATACATGGATATATCATGTGCTCTTGTTTTTTTAATTTTTCTTTATTTTCTACGTGAAATTGCTGTGTAATTGATCTTAAATTCTAACAATTAAGTCCTTTACTTGAAACTAAAGGAAGAAAAAATAGGAGTAATCAACAAATATGATTAATTGTTTTCCCATGTCCCAAAACAAAAACAGATATGCTTTTGTAATTAGGTACTTGTAATATGCAATTTCAGTTGCTAACACATGGATCATGGACGCGCCAATTCTCGAACTACATTTCGAAAATCGACGATTCAATTTGTTGATCGGCTTCTACAAAATAAGAAAACACCTAAAAAGTCCGCCAAAGTTTTGACTCCATGTCGAACCAAGTTACCAACATGGATTGTCTAGTTTTTGACATCATCAATTTCCAAAACAAATGAGCATGAAAAGAAGAACTGTTGGGAAGATAATTATATTACATTTATTCCCCTTACAAAAACATTCAACACTACGGCTGTTACCCATCTTTAAATTTGCACTCGACTTTCTTTTTTGTCTTTTTTTTTGCTAAATATTTGCACTCAAATTGAACTTAAATAATAGATCTAGTAGGCACATAAATTTGCTGATAAAATGCCAATAAAATCATAACAGCCAAAGATTAAGAAGAAATCATACAAGATCTCTGCAGCTTATCACTCTCCCTTTGGCTTCTCCTCAGCTTCTTTCTCCTTTGGTTTTTCCTTTGGTTTCTCCTCGGCTTTCGGTTTCTCCTTCAATTCTTTCTCCTTCGGTTTGCCCTTTTTCGGCTTCATGAAGCAGAAACAAGAACAGCAGGGGCATTGGAACAAGAACTTCATTTCTCACTATCCTTTCCAACTTCACCTGATCTCAAAATCTTTAGGCAAACCCAATTTTTTGCATAAAAAATGTCAAGGTTTTTAAGAGTTCTTTTCTAACATACTTTAAAACCAAATTTCTCTGTCATAATTATATATTTTTGGACCATTGGATTCCATTTCAATCACTTTTAACTTTTGATGATGTGGGGTTAGTTATGAGGAAAATTGAATATTCATACACATGGAAAGCTATCCTTTGTGGGTCATGTTAGGCCACTAATATTGAAAATGGGGGACTCATTACTATTCAAGTCTCACATTAAAGATTTCTCAGCTGGCAAGCAGTACAGAACAAAGACACATTACATAAGGTTAAAAAAACATTATAACATTTGTCTTGTTACAACTGTGCTAGAGGACTAAATAAGATGTGTTTGAGATTTCCTAACTTGAGAATTTGGACTCTGCAAGAAAAGGAACAATTTAATAAAGCCAAAATGTTGCACACAATTAGACTTAATTTTTATTCAAATAAACTTCTTATAAATCTTGTATCTATTTGATATATATTCATTCTCTTTCTCCGATTGTTGTATATTGGAGAGATAAAATTTGGAATCAACAAAAATAACATGGTGTGCACTAAGTTCACCTATTGTATATTGGAGAGATACAAACCCAGAAAATTTGGAATCAACAAAAACAACATGGTGTGCAGTAATATTCAAGGAATGAAGGAATGAAGTTCATAACGTCATTATACTTATTGTGCTAACAGCTCAAAGCTGAGGTGATGACGGTTTATTAGTAATCTAACCACAGTTAATTAGCTTAAGATGTAAGCTAGGATAATTAGTATAAATAGTAGGTACCGATCAAACTTGTAACTCTTAACTTTGATTTTGTATAATTGTCTTCAGTTGTGATAATGAAATGAGCATTTAAGTCTCCGTTGTTATCTTGTATCTAGTTTTGCTAGTATTTCTCAATTGTTTTCATGGTATCAGAGCTTTTAAGTGAGGATGTCTAGGAGATGACAAAAATTGGCTAAGATTTTGAGCCACAAAAGAAAGATCTGGTCTTGTAATTGTCAAGTACGCAAGCTTCCCCACAATTTTTCTAAGAAATGTAGCATCATAAGTAGATAAAAGATCTCCTTCATCAACTTTTAACCTTTTGTTAGTATTCATTGGGATACTCAAAGGTTTAACTTCTAGCAATACAGATTCTATAACAAGATCCACGACATATTTCTTCTGACTAAGATTCATGCCTCCTGAATTTCTTATAACCTCAATGCGCAGATAATATGAAATCAATCCTAGGTCCTTAATAATAAACTGATCATCCAAGAAGTGCTTGAGAATAGAAATTGTTGATTCATTGGTCTCCACGAACAAGAATATCATCCGCATAAACTAACACTACTGTATAAGAACCTTTAGAAGCACAAGTGAACAAAGAATAATCTGCATGTGATTGTTTGTATCCTAACTGAACCAAGGCTGAATTTAGTTTCTCAAACCATTTTCGAGATGCTTGTTTGAGACCATATAATGACTTCAATAACCTGCAAATTGGTTTATCAACATTGGATTTTTGAATAGAAGAAACATTGTAGCCTAATGGTAAACCCATGTAAACTTCTTCGTCTAAATTCCCATGCAAGAAAGCATTATTGACATCAAGTTGATGCACATGCCAATTTCTAGTTGTAGCTAAAGCTAACAAGGTTCTGACAATAACCATTTTGGCTACAGGGGCAAAGGTTTCATAGTAATTGATCCCCTCTGATTGTGTAAAACCTTTAGCAACCAAACGAGCCTTATACCTGTCAAATGGAACCATCAACATGGTGTTTTACCTTTTACACCCATTTACAACCTATAGATTTCTTGTCAGGAGGTAAAGACTGAATTTCCCAGGTGTGATTTGCTTCTAGTGCTGCAATTTCTTTACTCATAGCCTCAATCCATTTAGGATTACCCACAGTTTGGTGATAAAATGTAGGTTCTATAGTAGAAGTAATAGAGGCCAGAAGTAACTGGCGTTGCATAGGAAGATTCTTGTTGATGATCTCAGTGGTGTGCTTGTTAGAATTTGAGCCTAAATTAAAGTGGGCTCCATTAATCATTAGAGATGGATCCACATATCAATGTGTTCTACTCCATGAGTAGATGAATATCAAGTATTAGAAAGCTCAAATCTATAGAGTAATGAATGAGAAATTAACTTCCAAAGATCACCTATTAAAAAAGATAAATAAATGTTTGTGAGTAATGAGAGTCTCACATCGATTATGAACTAAACATTGCATTGGTATATATACAATAAGATTACTTTTGAGTTTGGGTCCCATGGGACACCCCACTTTTGTAGAAGGGAGAGGACTTAACCAAGGCTTGTCTTTTTGGGCAATTAATTAATTAATTTTTAGTTTGATTCCATTTTATTTATCAATTTTGGGAAGCAAAGCAAGAGAAGCGCAGACAGAAAGTCAAGCGCCGCGACATTAGGATCAAAGTCGCAGCGCTCCAAGGCATTTCAAAGCGCACACGCGCGCTTGGCCTAATGAGTTGCTTGACTTGCTTCGTACCTCTTCAACCTCATTAGCCATGCCTTTTCAAAGGCATCCAAATCTTTTCAAAAGGTTATGTCCATCATGAAGGGTCACATATTTCACCCTATAAATACATGGTGAAATCAGTCATTTTCGTTCATTCAAATCATTCCTTCTTCATCATTTCATTAGTCATATACATAGTATATTTGAGAGAGTTCGGAGCATTTCTTTTGGTTCGTTGTATATACTATTTGTAGTGCTATTATAGTATACGTTGTCATTGTATCCTGAGAGACAAATGCCGCTAACTCTGAATACCGTAAGGAGGTCATATTTGTCTTAAGGACATAGTACCGAGTTCTAGCCTTGATATACCAATTTTTTGGTGGATAACAGATAAGTAAGTTTATATATATATAGAGAGAGAGAGACACACACACACACTCAGTTTCCTATCATTTCTAAGTTGCAAATATATTTCTAAATATATATCTTCCCTAACAGTGCCTTTATGTCTTGTTGATGATCTCAGTGGAACAATATGTTGTGGATTATCAAGATTGGGAGGATCATTAGAGTGTGTTGAGTGTCTAATGTCATGTGCACATGTACAAGGTCTTCTACAGAAGCAGAATATAAAGCTTTGGCAATGACCACTCGTGAATTACTATGGCTCCATGGTTTATTGACTGATCTGCAGATTCCTATCCCTAAGCCTACTCTTGTTTTTGTTGACAATGATGTTACAATCAGCATAGCTTCCAACCCAGTCCAACACGGTCACACCAAACGCATTGAATTAGATTGTCATTTAATTTATTTTTTTAATTATTTTTTATTATTTTTTTCTTTTCTTTTTTATTTCTTTTTTTTATTATTGTTATTTTTTTTTTTTTCATCTCTTTTAAATAAAGGTGGCCCTTTTATTTAGCAAAAAAAAAAAAAAAAGCTAGTTTTTGATTCTACTAAAAAACTAGCTTACAGATATTTTTACCAAACCTCTTTCCAGATACTCTCATTGGTATATCATTTTCAAGATGCAGTTGCACAACCCTTGTGCACCTTTTATCTTGTGTGTGGGGGGATATTGAAGATAATACAACCACAATACATGTATCAGCACATGTGCCAGCTGCAGCACATGACATTAAACACTCGGCTGCAGCACATTCAATTCAACCACCTAAAGGACTAAAGTTATCTATGCTCAAGTGTTTACAACATGTAACCAACAATGTGAGCACCAGGTGCAAAAGGGCAAAAGGCATAATGACAGAAGTGCAGAGAAGCACTGGATAATTGCTAATCCAATGACAGCTGCAACTAATATACATAACTAACTTTTAACTATAGTTGCTGATGTAATCTAACCACAGTTGTTGTTTTTTTTTGAAATAATCTAACCACAGTTAATTAGCTTAAGATGTAAGCTAAGATAACTAGTATGAATAGTAGGTACTGATCAAACTTGTAACTCTTTCTCCCGGGCCCCTAAAGCCATGAAGACTTTTACAAGCTAACATCCAACTCAATAAAATCCGTAACGATCTGAAATTTTTTTGCCAATTTATTTAAACTTCTATCGGATAATCATTATTACAACTTCGATTTATGATTTATAAATGAAGAGTATCCTCTTATATAACCCTTGGGTCAAACAATGGTTAAGATCAAATCTAATAGAAGCCTATGATTAACTATCTAGAATCATTATTTAAAATATAAAGATATTTACAAAATATAATAATCCCATGAGTAAATTTAAAACACTATGTTAAAAATTTTAATATATATAAAAGATTCTAGTGAATGTCAACTAATTTAACTAAATGAACGTCTTATGGGTGTAAGTAAGTAATGACATAATGTAATCTCATTGAAAATATTCTTGTTGTGACACCATATTTAAAAACGTTTCAACTATTTTTAACTATATTTTTTCATAAAACTATTCTAACTATTCTCATTGATTACGTCCCAAATAAACGTATTTCATACCAACTAAACAATTTTAAAAAACTTATTTCTACCATACTCTTGCACCGCAAAAAGTAATGTTTTTCGCTCTCGATTTCATTTCACGTACTGCAATTAAACCACGATTTAAGTAACATTGATTCGGTTTATAATGAAGCCAAAATAATCCTAAGAACAGATAACGTCTTTCAAACCTGCAAATCCACGATAACTGGCACAAATAAAATGTATACACGTCTTTCAAACCTGCAAATCCACGATAACTGACACAAGTAAAATGTATACACCTCAGATGCTAGGGAGTTGAAAAGAGAATGAAAAAAAAAATGTATAAAACAACCAAACAAACAAAAAAATGTATCATGACAAGTTAAATGTCCATGAAAATTGAAAGGTGAGATGAATGATTGCAAAGAGAGGAGGAGAAGCCTTGCAGAAGGATGGAGACAGGATGAAGATTCAGTTTTGCAACTAAACATTTTGATAGAGAAAGATTGAAAATTGGGGGATAGAAGAAGTGTAAAAGCTATTTCCAAAATAAGAGGTACTTTAGTCAACACCTCTCCGCCGATGCTTTCATTAAATCAAACTTGGCAAAACTTGGCAAAACTAATCTATAACTAAATATTCAATAGTAAAATCTGCAGAGCTAACATTAGTCGCCTCTGGCCCTCAGAGCATCACTTCATACTGCTTGTAATATTGCCAATATTCACGTTGACTTTTTGATGATTGGGTATAACTATTCGTGGTAAGAAAATGATATATATTGCGAAAGTTTACGTAACTTTTTGATTGTCAGTTATGTGGATAAGTATTAGTGATGAATTTTTTAGAAAAATGTATAATAAGTGGAACAATCTTCTAATTCTATCCAAACTCATGTATTGATATGTTTCACAGTTATAATTTGACACAAATTTGTTGCAATATATAGCATAATAACTCATTAGAGTTTGCAAAGAATACATGGACACCCCTCTACATGGTTGATTATAACTACATTTGCTACCCCTGTAACTTTTTAAATAACAGTTAGCACTCTATATATTTTTTTAGAATTGACTTACATATTTTACCTTGTTATCAAATTATAATTCATGAATAATATGTATTTGTGATAACGAAATTATCCTATTTTAATTCAATATACATAAATAATTATAGTTTTGAATATAATTAGCATCATCTCATTCAAATTGTTCGTTACATATAAAATATTAATTTTAGTTTAAGCACCAGATATACTTTAGGTTAATTGATATAAATATTAAATTCCAGTTAACAAATTGAATAAATTGAATCAAGAAATATGTTTGTTAGCTAGAATTAACATAAAAGAACTACCAACTTAAACCCATGCTTCCTCTATTATATTTAAGAATAATTAAAGAATGACGCCCAAAAAATAATTTAACATAAAAAATAATAATATAAACTTTCAAACTTGAAATCACGCAGTGGTTTAATTTACAGAGAAAATTGGACCCCGAGAGAGTTGACATTTGTAGACAAAAGTTGAATGGTTCGCAATGATCAAAATATTAATCCAAGCCCATCATTGTGCGGATTGGCCCTACTGTATCCCAGGCCCGTAACTCATTGTTTAGAGACCTATAATGGAGGTCGGGTTAAATCAGTTGCCCCACTAACCCATCTGCAAAAGTATGACCAACTTTTCTTTTTTCTTTTTTCTTTTTTTGACAAAAAAGTACGACTAACTTGTATTCCCCCCATAGTCACGTTCCACAAGATGAGTTTATTTATAAAATAAATATTAAAATATATTTTTATTTTATACATATATATTTTTAAAAATAATAAGTTATTCATTTAATAGTGTGATACTCATATAACAATAATCAGTCTCGGGTTCTTTTTTAAATAATTCAAAATCACTTAATTAAGCTCATATATTCATGCCTTTCTAGTTTTGGAATTATATACTCTCTCCGTCCCTAAAAAAATAATTAAAGCGGTAAAATATTTTGTGCTAAAAAACATAACAAAAGTATTATATAAATTTTTATTTGGACAAATTTACCTTTGCACTTACTATTATATTTTACTTATCTCAATAGCCAATCACTAATATCACTGATTCTCTCTATTCAAACTCCAATTAAATATATTAATTCATACAAATATTAACTCATCACAATACTTAAGGACAAAGGTGTATATATACACACACTCTCTCTTAATTTTTTTTACTATTTTAATTTGTGCAAAAATTATATTTTTATTATTATTTTGAGGGCGGAGGGAGTATGTATTCGTAAGTCTTTTCTTCTTCTGTTTTTGTATGTGGAAACAAGAGCCTGTTTTTTATTTATTAGAAATGAATTGTAAACAAGTAAAAACTTCAACAAAAGTCATATTTTTAAGTAATTATTATAAACTGAATTTAAGGGGCTCAATGTCAACACCTTACAAAAGGACATAAGTAATAATGAGGTGGTTATCATTAATGATTTTATCATGGACAATGTCATTTTCAGTCTAAATTCGTAGTAGTACTTGGTTATCTTTGAAGCTTACTAAATAATATTATTATTTTTTTAATTATAATCAATTTCCAAGTGTTTGTTTTAGTTTTTTAAACTAAATTTAAGTGATTTAATTCAAAAATAGTAATCAATCTAGGGATTTTTTTTATTATTATTTCAGAATCTCTCTTTGAGCTCATGACCTTTTAGATTTTTCTACTCCCCACTAGATCATTCCCTCATATAAAATTATTAATTATAAGAAATTAAAAAATTTATTATTAAAAAATTTCAATTTAAACAATTTCTTTAACCTGAGATAAAGGGGCTCAATGTCAACACCCTAACAGAACAAAAGTTAATGAAATGGTTATCATTAATGTTTTTATATTGGACAATGCCATCATTAATCTACTATCATAGTACTTGGCTCTCTTTTTTTCTTTTTTCTTTTTTCTTTTTTCTTTTAATTTTTATTATAACTTAAGAAGGAAGATTAATCATGGACTAGTGTAACACTTTAATGTAGTGAAAAAAGATGATACTTTTAAAAAGAGAATTATTACTACTAACCTTTACTTAGTCCCAATTTTAATTTATTTTGTTAATAGCGTGTAATTACTCACCATCTTTGACTTAATCCGCCAATTTCTCAATAAATCTTCTACTTATCAAACGTTGAGTTTTCCCACCGTAAAGGAGAAAAGTATGACCTAAGTTTATTTGTAAAATTTTTTATTCTTTCGTATTATGTAACAATTCTTTTATAAATAAATTATTTTTTTAGAAGTTACAGTATCTCACTGTATGCTTAAGGCATGTTTAAATTTATCAGTACTTTGCATTTTTAGAATTAATGATTAAGTGAAATTATTGATTTTGTCATCATCAAATAGAGAGATATTGTTAGTACTCTAACTTATGCATATGTTTAATTTGATGACGAAATGAGAATTTAATGTATATTTATAAAACCAGTAGCTTTTGTAAAATCTTTAAAAAGATAAATTATATAAAATGATTTAGTGTACAGATCAAATTTATTAGGTTGATCAATTTTTTAACGTAAATGTATTGTTCAAAAGCTAAATCTGAAAACTGTTCGTAGAGTTGAAGACCAGAAAGTATTCTGAGATCGTAAAGCATTCGGTATAGTCATAAAGATCGTAGAGCATGAAAACCGATCGTAAAGTCAAGCTTTCAGGGCAAGTCGCTCTACTATTGGATATATAACTCTACAATTAAGTAGAATCGTAGAGTTCATTTCTTTTGATAATGTCATACACTTATGACTGAAGATCCCAAGAATGATCCTCCCAAAGATTGTCAATAAGGATAAGACACTTTTAAAATAGTGTCTAATAACTATATCTATTAAGGACAAAAATACACGGCTATATCTGTACCTGACATAATACGATAAAAGTAACCCGAAGTGGTCATAGTTGACAGTATTTCAAAGTCAAACAATTGAAAATTGATAGGTGTCCAAGTCAAAATGGATTAACGGTCAAATCACAATGAAAAGGTTCTAAAGTGAATTTATAAAAGGCGAGTAGCCTCAAACAAACAATAAGATACAAAGATAATAATTTATCAAATCGAAGTGCTGTCTGTCTGAGCTCATAGTCTACTCACTCTACGATTTAGAAATCTCAATTGTTACTCAGTCCTTTGATTAAGAAGCTTAACGTTACTTAGCAACGCCTCAAATCTTTTATTTCTGTATAATTCGATCTTAGTGATCTGTGTATATTTCAAGTCTGTGTGACTTGAAGGATTCTTAGTGAATCAGTTGTAAATCAGTTCTTAGTGAACTGTAATCTGAGTGATTACATTTTTTTAGTGAAAAAACCCTACTCTCTCAGTAGAAGAGAGGATTAGGAGATTTTTGTGTTCCGAACCTCTTAAAAAATTTTGTGTCATTTACTTTATTGCATTTACTTTCTATACTTTATATTTTACATTTAAGTCTCTCTTTGTTTTATCCTTGTGACTTGTCTACACTTTCTTACACTAAATTTAGAACTGTGATTTCTTATTAATCTTTGAAGGGTTTTTTCAAAACATCATTCCGCTGTGCATAATCAATAAATTAACTTGTTTAATTTAATATGTTATTGATAATAATTCTCTAAACCAAAAGTTTTGAAAGATCTATTCAACCCCCTTTTAGATCTATTTGTGCCTTTAGAAATAACAATAAAGTATATAGGTTTTTTGTTTAAATATTATGTCTTTTCAGAGGTTCTATATTATAAAAATATTTATAGTGACTTAATTAACCCCAAGAAATAAAAAATCATCCTTTAATATTTTCATACCAAATCCTTGACATTCATCTTAGCACATCTACTTCCATTGACTTGAATGTTGAATTGGACAAATGACAGATACTAAATTTGAAAGCAAACCTAAACTCAATTTTGATGAGCTACAATAATTTGTGCCGCAAGAATTTTCACAACCCACAATTCTTTTTGAACTATAAACAAAATAAGTTAGGCTGACAAACAAAATTTCACATGTTAGACCGCTCAAATACAGTTTATTATGAACTTACTTGTGTGCCACTTACGAAGTGTGCATACACTTGGTATTTTTTCACTGCATGTCCTTAAGGATAGAGCAAAAAAATAAAGAAAAATAACTATCTGACATATATATAGTTTTAAATATTTTCAACTACTTTTTCCTGTCTTTTTGATAAATAAGGAGGCTTATTTGTAAGAACTATAAATGGAAAGAGATGTGGGGGAACAATTTGTAAGTTGATGTAATAAATATTGTGAGAAAGTAAAATGAGTAGACTGTTTAAACATAGTTTATTATAAACTTACTTGCATGCCACTTATGGACTATGCATAATAAATAACGACATATTTATAGTTTTTTTTATTACTTTTTTGTTTTTGATAAATAATAGGACTTATTTGAGAGATCTATAAATGAAAAAAGATGTGGGGGAACAATTTATAAGTAGTTTAGGTGATAAATGTGAGAAAGTGAAATGAATAGACAAGTGCCAAAAAAAAAATAGACAAGTGCCAAATAACAGTGGAAAAATAGTGGTTAGACTACTGATTGGCTTGTTTTAGGTGTTTGTATACGTATATCTGTATATAAAAGCTTGCAACCGTGTAAGTTATGAATTAATTTTTGTTATACATTTCTTTTATGTAGTCAGTGTGAGATATTTTCCTTTTTTTTCCTTGACGATTGAAATTCATTTTAATTTATATTCGTTATTTTTGATAGTAATCTAGTAATTTTATAATCAATCAAATTAACTTAATCGTAAGAAGATCCTCTTCAAGATTTACAAATATATATATATATATATATATATATAAAAATATTTTGATTGATATAATAATAATATACACGAATAAGTAATAAAGTAGATTTTGAATTAATCTAACCTGATACGTAATTATGAGAGTCTAACTTTAATGTGAAAATTTTAAAATTATAAAAATAAATATTAACAACTAACCAAATTAATTCAATTTACGATTCTCACTTGAATTATTTAGGATTCTCTCTGAGAGTTTATTGAATTATTGATGGAGTAGATTTGGTGGGTCCAAACGTGAACATAGTAGGTTAGAGTAGTTGACCAAACAAATCCACGGATTGATGCATTAAATCAATGAATCTCCTGTCCCTTTGCTTATAAGTTATCAAACTTGAAAGCCATTATTCCCCGTGACTTCCGCCTTTCCCTGAATTTTAAATGAATTTTAGTGTTAAAAATTGTAGCAATTTATTCTTGCTAGCCCAAAAATTAAACATATATATTAAGTTTTTAAAATAAACATAGTACAAAGTTATCTAATTTTTGTACATACGATAATAACTATTGTGACCTAATTAAAGGATACTGTCTATAGCATAACTTAGTAGTAAGATCTTAGATCTCTACCTCTATTTTTTATTATTATTCTTATTATTTATATTATAAAGCGGGAGTAAAACAGACCAGTTATTTTGGTGTTAATAATTTTGTAAAGTCTTTTTTATTCTTTTTTCTATCATTTCTATTCCTATTAATTCTTTTAAATAGACTATTTTTTTCATTCATTCTTTCTCTCTCCCGCTCTTTTATCGGTTTTACATTAGATACTTGTATAGGTAACTAGTACCCTTAAAACAAAAAGAATTAAATTTAGAGATTATAAAAAGTTGCTTGTGATATTTAGTTTTCATCCCAAATTCATTCACTCTTGAATGAAAATTTTGACAAAATAACCAAGTTTACTATCCATTTTTTTTTTTGGTTTACTAAAAAAACTCAGTAACAATGAAATTTAATTTTTAAGAAAATTAAATTTTCCATTATTTTCTTTTCTTGTTCTCCTATTTTAAAACTGTCCATTTAAGACTGTTAGTGATTGAAACACTCCATCCAAAAAGACAGGGTTAGTGAAGAAATTTGTGCCTACTAATTTGAAAATCTTTGCTACTGGTACAACATCTTTTTCCTTCTCGTTATTCCTTTCTCTAGATTCTCTATCCCGATGTCTGAAAAAGAAATTATAAGCTTTTGGTTTGAAATTAAAGTAACAGTGCAAGACAGGTGTTGAATATGCCATATGGAGTACTATATAGTATTGATTTCTCAGTGCAAACAACCCAGAGGAGAAACGAGTCCTTTGCTTCAACTGCAACTTATGGGCATTAAATTCAATCCTTTCTGTTAATTCTTTTCAACTAGAGTTTAGAGTTTGTTTATAACTAATCTGGGCATTTGGAATCATTTTGTGTTCCTCTTCCACTTAGTTGTTGCTTCATTTTGAAGCTGTTAGTTGAGTCTTCATTGTGGATTTTAAGGTGTTTTGAAATGTGGGTTTTAACTTTTAAGCTTAGCTTTTTCCTTATTCATATAAGGGTCGGTACTAGCTAGCTTGTTTCTACTCAACCAATTGGAATCAGGTTTTGGGTTCTTTAATCTTTGGTCTGGGGATTAGACTTTATGTGGGGTTAGGGACCTCAGTGGGCATTTACTGCTGCTGAGTGCTTTACTTTCAAGTTGTTGGTACTTGATTGTTGGGTCCTAATTTGTGGGTTTCTAATGTGTCGTTTTCTGCTTGTATTAAGTTCCTAGTTTCCTTCATTTGTGGCCTTAATCTGATTTTTATTGGGAATTTTGATCCTAGTCGTAGTCATTACTGCTTTTCTTCAAGCGGTAATTGGGACTCTCTTGTGATAATATTTGTGCTTTGGGATTTGGATTTGCAAAGTTTCTTCATTTTCTTGTGAAATGTAGTCCAAGTCATATCAGGTCAAATCCAACCAAGTGTATGGTGATGTTGTCCTTTTTTTGAGTTATGGTGATGCTGGAGTTTTTCCCAATGACTTTCCTTAATTGGGTATTCTTGGCCTGTTTGGTTTGTTCATCTTTGGGTCTTGAATCCCCAAGCCAAGCCTGTCATCCAACTGATTTACTGGCACTGAAGGAATTTGCAGGTAACCTCACAAATGGATCCATTATTGCAGCATGGTCGAATGAATCCATGTGTTGTAATTGGAATGGAGTTGTCTGTGGGAATGGTGGTAATGTGTCAGTTGCACGTAGAGTGATTATGTTGAACGTGTCCAACAAAGGTTTGGAAGGTGAAGTTTCACATGCTTTGGGCCGCTTAGATCAGCTAAATCTGCTTGATCTCTCGCTCAATCATCTCGAAGGCGAATTACCCAATGATCTTTCGAATTTGAAGCAGCTGAAAGTTCTTGATTTGAGTCATAACATGTTAACTGGTCCGGCTTTGGGTGCACTTGTTGGTTTGGAACGCATCCATTCACTTAATATCTCTAGCAATTTATTCAATGGGGAGTTGTTCAGCTTGGGAGAATTTCCCAATCTTGTTGTGTTCAACACAAGCAACAATTTATTCACTGGTGGCTTCAATTCTCAAGTCTGTTGTTCCTCCAAGAAGATTCAGGTTCTTGATCTTTCAGTAAACCATTTTGTTGGCGGGCTTGAAGGCTTGGAGAATTGCAGCACTACTCTACAACAGTTGCATCTGGATTTCAATTCATTTTCAGGTCCCCTCCCGGACTCGTTGTATTCAATGTCTTCTTTGGAGCAGCTTTCAGTCTCTGCCAACACTCTCTCTGGCCAGATAAGCAACAAACTCAGTAAGCTTTCCCGCCTTAAGACCTTGAATTTATATGCGAATAAATTTTCAGGGCCCCTTCCAAATGTGTTTGGAAACCTAACACAGCTAAAACAGTTACTAGTTCATTCAAATGTATTCTCGGGGTCGTTGCCTTCCACTCTAGCACTCTGTCCAAATCTAGAAGTCCTTGATCTTCGAAATAATTCTCTATCTGGTCCTATTGATCTTGATTTCACTGGATTGCCTAATCTTTGTGTACTTGATCTTGCCTCTAACCATTTTTCGGGTGCACTGCCCGATTCACTATCTAGTTGCCAGGAACTGAAAACATTGAGCCTTGCCAAAAATAAATTAGGTGGCCAGATACCTGAGAATTATGCAAACCTTACATCTCTTTCATTTCTTTCATTGTCAAACAACAGTTTTGTGAATTTATCTAGGACGCTATCTGTTCTGCAGCATTGCAGAAATCTCACAACCCTTATCCTCACAAAAAACTTCCATGGAGAGGAAATGCCAAAATTTTTAAGTGGGTTTGAAAACCTAATGATTTTTGCTCTGGGAAATTGTGTTCTCTATGGCCAAATACCAGCTTGGTTATTGAACTGCAGCAAACTACAAGTTCTTGATTTGTCTTGGAATCAGTTGAATGGAAGTATTCCTCATTGGATCGGTCATATGGAGAGTTTGTTTTATTTGGACTTCTCAAATAATACACTCTCAGGAGAAATCCCAAAGAGTTTGACCGAGTTAAGGAGCCTCATTTTTGCAAACAGAAGCTCACTAAATCCTAATTCATCCTTTGGCATTCCTCTGTATGTTAAGAGAAATCAGAGTGCTAGAGGTTTGCAGTACAATCAGGCATCAAGTTTCCCTCCATCAATATTTTTGTCGAACAACATGTTAAACGGTTCAATTTTGCCTGAAATTGGGAAGTTGAAACAGCTCCATGTCTTAGATTTGAGCAGGAACAACATAACTGGGAATATCCCTCTCTCCATTTCCAATATGGAAAACCTGGAAGTTTTGGATTTATCGAACAATAATCTCTATGGATTAATTCCATCATCTTTCAATAGGCTCACATTCCTGTCAAAGTTCAGCGTGGCGAATAATCACTTGCAGGGAGCAATACCAACAGGTGGCCAGTTCTTAAGCTTCCCCACTTCAAGCTTTGAGGGTAACCCTGGACTTTGTGGGGGAATTGTTTCTCCTTGTGGAGCTGTCAATAATAAGGGGCTCCGACCAGATATCTCAGCTAGTTCCGATAGTAAGTTTAGGCGAAGCAGTATCCTTGGAATAACAATTGGTATAGGAGTTGGGATTGCTATTCTCCTGGCATTTGTTCTCTTAAAAATGTCAAAGAGGGACAGGGGAGATCCAATTGAAAATTTGGATGAGGAATTCAACAGGCCAAACAGGTTATCTAGGGCTTTTGGATCTTCAAAGTTGGTGCTTTTTCAGAAATCGGAATGTCTGGATCTCACAGTTGCAGACTTGTTAAAATCAACTAACCATTTTAACCAAGCTAACATTATTGGCTGTGGGGGATTTGGTCTGGTTTATAAAGCTGAGCTTCCAAACGGCATAAAAGGTGCAATCAAAAGACTTTCTGGGGATTGTGGGCAAGTAGAACGTGAATTCCAAGCTGAAGTAGAAGCTCTCTCAAGAGCTCAACACAAAAATCTCGTTTCTCTTCAAGGATACTGTCAGCATGGGAATGACAGGTTGTTAATATACTCGTATATGGAGAATGGAAGCTTGGATTATTGGCTACATGAGAGAGTTGATGGAAGTTCACTTCTTAGGTGGGACACTAGGCTTAAGATAGCCCAAGGAGCAGCTCGTGGATTAGCATACTTGCATAAGGAGCCAAAGATAGTTCATCGAGACGTTAAAACTAGCAACATTCTTTTAAATGAGAGATTTGAAGCTCATTTAGCTGATTTTGGGCTCTCGAGGTTGCTTCGTCCGTATGATACTCATGTGACTACAGATTTGGTTGGAACCTTGGGGTACATTCCTCCTGAATATAGTCAGACATTGACAGCAACATTCAGGGGTGATGTATACAGCTTTGGTGTCGTTCTGCTTGAGCTACTTACAGCAAAGAGGCCAGTGGAAGTTTGCAAGGGAAAGAATTGCAGAGATTTAGTGTCATGGGTTTTTCAAATGAAATCCGAGAAGAGGGAGATGGAAATATTTGATTCGTTTATATGGGATATGGTTCGTGAGAAGCAACTACTGGAAGTACTTGGCATAGCTTGTAATTGTATAGATCGGGATCCGAGGCGGAGACCCTCTATAGATCAAGTTGTTTCATGGCTTGATGGGGTGGGAATTGAAGGTACTAGACAATAAAATTCGTTAATATGTTTCTGTTCACATATTTTGGTTTCTTTTATGAATCGTATAACTGTAAAGCATCAGAAGTTTTAAGTTTATATCAATGTAGGGGAAGAGTTTTGATGGTGTAACTTGGACTTGATTTTCATACATGCAATACTCTAGTACTTGGATAATTATAGTTCTGAATGGTATATACAATACTCTGATGATTTATTGTTGCATATATGGTGTTTATGTGGAGGATTTGTTCTCTATACATGAAAAAGACCTAATATACACTTTTTACACTCGAGGGCCTATAAGCAAGTCCTAATATACATATATGCCTGCCTGCTACATGCTGAAAATAAGATTATTTACAAAATCACATTCATGTTGGATCTATATCCTAGTGAAAACTCAAAACAATGTTGATTCCTAATATGCTCATTTAGTGCTCTTCTTTTTCTTTTCTTTTCTCTTCTCTTTTTGTGTGCTAGAAAAAAGAAAGAGGTTTAAAACATAGATATCATCACAGTATGACTTGTTTTGTGATAATGGTGGAAGAAGTTGTGCAGCTATCATGCCCATTGTTCCGCTTTTAAAACCACTTTTTCTCCAACTACTTCAATTTCCTTTGGTGGAGTTAGAAAGAAATGCATGCTGATCTCAAAGTAACTTTTTTCAAAGCAAAAAGATATTCCTTGGGGTGAAGAATGAGTTGATTGAATTGTACAGTATGAAAAAGCTGGAGACTAGTGAACAAATTTCTTTCCTATGTGAGATAAACAGACTGGAAGGTGGAAGGTGGAAGGTGGAGTTAAATTTAAAAGGCATCATGTTTTTAAAAAATAAACAGAAATTGTATTATAATGGTTAAGATTTGATTATTTGGCTCTTTTTTTCCAAAGAGTAAAATGGTCCAAAATGTAATATTCTTAATTAAATAAAAGTGTGATAACATATACTCCCTCCGTTTTATATTATTCATAGATTTTTTAAATTCAACTTAAAATTTTAAACTCAAAATTGATATAGATTCTTTTAAATTTAATAATATTGTAAACTATCTAAAAAGTATTACTCATTATAAGTTTTATTATTTCGTAATTTTTAATCAGTCATCTCAATTTTAAGTTTAAAATTTATCAAATTGACTTTTAAAAGTCAATAACGATCATATAATTTGAAACGGAGGGAGTACTTATTATAAATTGCATATATTATTTCCTAGGTTAGTCAACAAACCAACTCTAATGTGGCGCCTGCTTGGGCTGCTATCTTCACTCTTGATCCATATGTGCATCCTTCCTCTTGCCTGATAAGTATAACAATGATATGATCCTTACCTTCTTACATTCAATACAAAGTGGGTTTATGAGCTTTGGACTCTATTTAAATGTTAGAAGGTAGAACTTTAGATATTGCATTTTGTTACTTCTTACCTTATGTTTAATTAAAATATGAAGTGCGAGGAAAATGACTGATAATACTCTCGCTCCATGCTAAATAAAACGAGAATATTACTCCCTCTGTATCGTGAGAAGAGTTTATTTTATTTTTAAAAGAGTTTAATATCTTTTGTTAGTAATATAAAATGACACAATTTTCTCAAATTTACATGCATGCAATTCTTTGTGATTGTGTCAAGAGTCCAAAAATAACTATAGCTCCTATTCTACCTTAATAATTACTCTCTCCGTTTCAAAATTAGAGATACAATTTTACTTTTGAAGTTAGATGACGGCATATTAAACTTCAAATTGATGTGAATTTATTTTAATTGATATAATTATTATCATTGTATAATATGTAACAAAAACTATTAATCACAAAAATTATTTCATTATAAATTTTTATGTCATGCCAATTTTGAAATTTAATATGTTATCGTTTAACCTCAAAAATCAAATTGTATCTCTAATTTTGGAACAGAAAGAGCAGATTAGAAATTGACGTTTAAAATTGATAGTTTCACATGAATAATAAGTTCAATTTATCTTCACGTGAGAAAGAATCTTTTGGAATTAACATTTTCGGTCATGAAAATATTAACCCTCTCTAAATTCTTTCAGATTCTTTGCATCGTCATTTTCCAAATATGAAGAAATTAGTACATTTAACATTAGCTTATATATCATGATCGTATTACACATTTAATTAGCAGCTCGCTCAAAATTAGACATTTATATAACAAATCACGTAGTACATTTCCTTTGCCGGTTTTTTGTTTTTTCTTTTTTTTATCTGATACGCAGACTATATAGAAGGCTAATAAAAAAATTGAGTTTCAGCGATAAGGATATTTTCGAACAGTTTACACGTCAATTGAGATTAAATTTTTTTTGAAACGATCCTAAGGACACTATGCACTCCTACATCGACCTAACACATTCATGAAAAATCTCTTAAATACTAGTCTCATAAAAAAAATAAGGAGCAAATCTCTTTAACCAACGGATCAATAAAGAGATTACATAGAAGGCAAATAATATTCCTTCCGTCCCAAATTAATTGTATTTCTAGGACTTTTTAAAGTCAAATTGACTATTTTTAAAACTAATCTTTTTACTATTTTTGCTAACATATAGGTGAAGATATTATAACCAAAAGAAAGTATATACAATTTATTACTAATTTCAATTTTTATAATTTTAAAAATATATTTATATATGCTTAATTATTAATTTTAAAAATAGTCAATGTGACTTAAAAAAGTCCTAGAAAAGCAATTAATTAGAGACGGAGGGAGTACTACTTATCAGCAGATTTCTTTATATATTGCCTTCCCTTTTTACTTTTAGATTGGTTCATCGGCGGGGCAGCGAGCCCAGATCCGATTCGTCAATCGACGAAACCATGCCGTCTAACCTGAAAATGTTAATACAAGTGCACATAGAGCAGCTAATTATACTGCCACGCGTCTACTAGGCATGCATGCATGCATGCATGGTAGCTACGTGTCTATATAAAACCACATGTACGTGGCACCTCAGATCTGCCCTCTTCTTCTACACACATATATCTGTGTGTTGTTGTGTAATATATAGAAACCATTTTGAGCAAATTAAAGTGACAATTGGAGTCTTCAACAATTAAAGAGAGGTATGCCTATTTTGTTGTTCAACAATATATCACTCCGTCCCAAATTAATTGCATTTCTAGGACTTTTTAAAGTCAAATTGACTATTTTTAAAACTAATTTTTTTACTATTTTTGCTAACATATAGGTGAAGATATTATAACCAAAAGAAAGTATATACAATTTATTACTAATTTCAATTTTTATAATTTTAGAAATATATTTATATATGCTTAATTATTAATTTTAAAAATAGTCAATTTGACTTAAAAAAATCTTAGAAAAGCAATTAATTTGGGACGGAGGGAGTAATTCGTAAGACTTCCCTTCAACTTATAATATCCCCATTTCGTTCTAATTTCTCACCCAACAATGGATTCTTCGGAGCTTCTTTCACCTCTGTGCCTGGCCAATATCCTCAGGTACTAAATACTCCCCTCCCGTTCAAAAAAAAAAAACATAGGCGCATCGTAAGATTTATAAAATTTAAGGATATATTTTCTTTCTCTGTGTATCTTGTATTCTTTGGAGTATATATTATGTCTAATAACTGTGTCATAATAATGAAATTGTAATGAAATAATGTTATTATATAAAAACGGATTCTTTTTTAATAAAAGAATTGACAAGTGAGACTCTTGTTGTTGTGGATATATTTTGACAAATGTTCTCTCCTTGCTGGAGGACTAAAATGTAAAATTATTTCGTGCGTTTGTGACCTTGTAATAATCTCTGCCTCAAAGTTAAATTATTTCAATTATCAGCACAAAGGAATAATTAGTATTGAAAAATTGATCCAACATATAAAATTTTACACTACTAATTGTACGTTGGAGGAGGATTGACTAATACCGGAGACATCATTAGTATTAAACTAAACTAAGACACAGTTTTGTATTTTAGTCTTAATGGAGTGACCTTTTTTTTTGGTTTTACAACTCTTGCATTGGATCTTATGATATTTAACAGTGTGGGTCTATATGTGTATATGGAATTTCAGGGCGGCAATAATTTAGTTGATGATGCGAGGCCAAGGGCAGGTGGAGTCGGAACATCGTTTGGAATGGTGAGATCTGAGAGTGCCAAAACAGAAGGATGAAGAGCAAGGATCAATTAGACGGACAACACAAGTGATGTGATGCTCTGAAATTTACCTGCTTGCTTCGTCTCGCCAGGTCAAATTTCTTACTCACTTGTACAACTTTTACGTATTACTATTAAAATTTTGACTTCTAATAATCAGAGTATAATGCGAAAAAGTGATAATATTACAATATCATTCGTTCATGGTTACATCATTTTCAGATTACTTGTTTTTATTACATATAAGTCATAAAAGACTTGAAAACAAAATAGTAAGATATAGATTAGATATCTAATCTAGCACTGCTTCCTTCCCTTCAAGTTCAATCCCGAATCTTCTGAATTATCAACCTTAACTGCAAATATAACAAATAATTTTGCAAGAATGAGTATAAGAATGCTCAACAAGTCTAATAGATATACAAATATATATAAACGAAAAGAAACATCTTTTCAAAATATATATAAAGAATAACTCGACACAGTTTTATTGATACAATAATATAGTTAAGTGGTTTTGTTTTAAATCAAGAACAAAACCACTTAGTTTATTATATTACTGTATCGGTAAAACCTGTGTCGAGTTATTCTTTGTATATATTCTGAAAAGATGTTTCTTTTCGTTTATATATGTGTGTATATCTGTTAAATTTGCTGAGCATTTTTATGCTCATTCTTGCAAAATTATTTGTTATATTTGCAATTAAAGTTGATAGTTCAGGAGATTCGGGATTGAACTTGAAGGGAAGGAAGCAGTGCTAGATTAGATATCTACTATATTTTTTACTATTTTGTTTTCAAGTCTTTTATGACTTATATGTAATAAAAACAAGTAACCAGGGAATGATGTAAACCACGAACGAATAATATTGTAATATTATCACTTTTTCGCATTATACTCTAGTTATTAAAAGTCAAGATTTCTATAGTAATATGTAAATGTTGTACAAGTAAGCACGAAGTCTGACCTGACGAGACGAAGGAAGCAGGTGGATTTTGGGGCGTCACAAGTGATGCGGCTCAAAATGGTAAAGGAAGGAAGGGGTGGTCAAAACAATGAAGACGGCTCAATATTGGAGAGATGGCCATGGATGCTAGCTGCAAAGGATACTTACTATTCATAACATTAAAGATGCCCTCGTAAATGATGACAATTTTAGTCAACAAGGGATATAACAACAATAGTAATAATAATGCTACTGTTAATAGTACACCAAGATCAAATGATCATAATGATGGTGGAGCAGAGGGTTTGAGGAAGCGTGCTGGAAAGGATGGAGCCAGGACTTTGCCATAATTTTATTTGTATATATGGTATCTTACAGTTAATGATGAATGCCAATAGAAATGTGACTGTATTTCCTTAGGCAGTGTAACTATATTAACTACTTCACTTGAATGATTCCTTAGCCAGTTTGTTTGTCATGATTCAGAGAATCAGAGTGGTAGCACCCTCTTGGAAAAGCTAGGAGAATGCATGCCCGAACATGCATTGAACTGTTGTACAATTCAATGCATCTTCGGGTAATCAATTCTCTGGGCACACAGTAATACTATAGTGTATACTTATAACTCCCCACACTAGTTGGAGTAGTTGGTCAAATGCTGTACATGTACCAATGTACATATCGGAAGCAAGATACCAATAAGGGACCTTCCTCAAGGCAAGCCCCCCCAGTAAACAAATTGCTAGTTGCTGTTTTGAGGCTAACTCATAGACATAGTCAGTCCTGCTTGTAGCTTCTCTCACTAGCTCTTCATCTATATTCTGGCATTAAAAATAAGAAAAAGCTGTTTCTGAATGGAATAACTCGTTCGAAAAAAAGAAAAAAAAACATTCATCTCTCCACCCTATTCTTTCACTTTCCATTACTCCCGTCTAAACAACATAGCAATCTAAACATAGCATTAGTGCTCAAGTCTGAATTCGATAGGTAGAATTTGATGTATATTCTCCAACAGCTTTGTATGTTGGTCTAATATTAGGATTGGAATAGTTTGATGAATTGCAATCCAAAAGTCCTGCAGCACTATTAGCTCGCTCCTTCGCAAGTCCAAAACAAATTTTCTGTCCTAGATATTATTTGATCTCACCAAGATTCTTAAATACTAAACAATTAACTTGTCAAGGATAGACGTACGTTAATGAAGCAACTAGTGTAGGATTATTCTAATCCCTGTAACCAATTAGATGCAGTCAACATACACTACTACTTGCTACAATCAAACAACTTTCATATCCATCCTTGTCATTAACAGCGATCGAGTAGATAGTTTGAAGAATGTTTCTACCAAACCATTGTCTGTCTGGATGCTTATTTTAGGCCATAAAGAAAACCATTGGATGCTTGTTTTAGGACATAAAGCTTACTAATTATTTTAGGATCACTAGGTGGAATGGAATGGAATGGAATGGAATATATGTTTGTGCTAAATCCTTATCGCAGATCTTGAACAAGTCTCCATGCAAGAAATACAATGAATGAATGCGTTATTTACGTTGAGTTGGTAACTGCCCATTCTTTTTCAACTGCAGCATACTTTTCATGTTCACCATATTTGCTACAAGAACAAAAGGGTCATGCATGATAATCTACCCTTCAGCTCGAGTCTACCCCTTTGCTATCGAGTGTCAATCTTGCCTTGTAAAAATCTAGCTGCCTGTGTTGAGGTATAGCCAAATATTTTATTTTTATTTTTTTTGATAAGGAACTGTTAAACTTATACGAATCCTCGAAAATGATACGACTAAAAGCCATAGAATCTAGAAAGAACTCTACTGAATATCACAAGGAACAATTAACCATGACCATCTAAAATTTCTTCAGGACAATCAACTTAATGCATTGGACGCCATACAACCTGCAGATATTTGGTGGCCCGCCATATTATTTTCATGTACGGAAGGATAATCTTACCCACAAAAATATCAAACAATTTCTCACAAAAATTAAATATGTAATGTCAGAAAAGAATATGCAGAAACATTTTAAATTCCAAAGTTGTCAGAAGTCTTCCGACCCAACCTAATCTAATAGATATAATTAATTGAATATATCTCGTATAATTGACTATGTCATAAAATATTATTAAAATATTTAATTTCATGTTATTTAAGACAAAAAATTTAAGGTTTTATAGTCACGTAAGAAAAAAATTATATCCTTCCTATTTTTTCAGAATTTCTTTGTACACGTAGTTTTATCCTAATTCCTATCCTACTCTGCATAAATCTGATTATTAAGTTTCTGTTTCACGCGCTACCGTCCATTTTTTTAATTAATTCTCCCCCAAAAAAATCTAGGTGTCTCATATAACCAGAATGGTCCGTCCTGATTAATTTAATAGTACGACTTTTTCGTTAATTATCTAAATGTTAGGTCCAATTCTATTCATTAGACTGGTCTAGTTGATGGCTTTTGTTTCTTGAGTGATGGGTCCCACAATACACTCACCTTCATCCGGAAATTAAATGACTCTTTTATCTGTTTTTGCTACTTATTCTTCCCCTGAATTCAGATCTCCTAATATCAGTATTATTACAATTTACAAATATTTTTATTTATCTATCTTTCTTCATAATTCACCCTTGTATAGCTTGTTATATCAAAAAATAATTCATTCTGGTTAATTATAAATAATCATGAAAGTTTTTTTTTTTGAAAAGAATATTAGTATAAGTACAAATGAATTTTATAATTAATAATTCAATATCAATTACAATATGGATGAGAGTACAAGTCTCATAATTAGAAGAAAAACTCGCATTAAGAAAGAACAAAAATCTCACAATAATATATATATATATATATATATATATATATATATATAAAAGCTCGCGTAATCTTTTGAAAATTGAATCCGAAGCCTAATGACCATATAACATTAATCATGCTAAGACCTTATTATTAATCAAGTAAGTTAATAACATATTGTTAAGAAATTTCCAAATCCGGGTAAAAATAAGGCAATATTATTATAAAGAGTGAGTTAGCTACATAGGAGTGGCAATTAACTTTTCAGGGCTAGGTTATGGATACATACTCAAAAAGTAACAATGATTCCTTACCGTCCGGGTGTCACTAATATTACAGTAACAACTTGTCAACTTACTATGCATAGAACAAACTATATCTTTAATATATTAAAATTGAGTCCTGCCATGCATTTGTATTATACAATTTTATTTATCAAATTACGATCATAACATATATCAATACATGAGATTTAATAGAATTATAAATTTTTCTCTTTATATCAAATACATCATTTTGATATTACAAACTATACCTGCAACAAAAAAGTTTGACATATAAAATTGTAAAATATGTCATTTTCTTTCAAAAATTTAATACACGAGTCTTTTTGTGGAACAGCGAGAGTACTGACTACCATATTTATTATTTTTAAAACTTTAAACAAATCAGTTTGAGTATTAAGCTTTAACAAATTAATTATTAACTTAGAAAGTAAAAATATGTCTCTATTTTTTTGGAACAAAGGGAGTATGAGAGTGTCTTGTGTGCATAGTAGTGTTTCAAATAAATATAAAATAAAGTGTCCCAAATCTCAAGTCCCACATCTCGGTTTTTAACAAACATCCAAAGCTGATTGTTTAGACGGTGTTTGTGGAGTCAATGATACGTTTAGATAATAGAAAAATGAATGGAATAAAAATATATATTTGATGATCATTTTAGAGAATAAATTATTTTAATAGAATAAAATTCATTTCATCCTTTTGTTTTGTTTTTCATGTGGAGAATGTAAAATAAAATTTATTCCAATAGAGTGGATATATGTGATAATTTTGTCATTATATGATAACACTCACTGTTACTAATAACCAAACATACACTTAAAATACTTTAAAATCATTTTATTCCGTGTTTTATTTCATTTTTTCAATACAAACGCGGCACAGAGTATGGACAAAAGTGAAAGAGAAAGAAAGAGATAGTTAGGCGCCCCGTGGTTGTGGTCCTCGCAACTTTTTCTTGTTTTTCTCTCCTCCATTAACTTTCAGCATGCCTTTCTCCAGTTTCATCCATCGCTATATACTTAATTAATTTCTACACTTAATTCAGTTCTCAGCTTATATAGAGCCAGATTAGAAATGGCTTCTGATGACGCAAAACCATCATTTACCTTGACATATAATAAGCCTACTGCTAAGAAAATAGAGTATGAAGATGATGACTATGAAGATGAAGATGAAGATGACTACATAGACCAAGAAACAGGCGGTGGTGGGTTCGGTTTTGAGCAGGGAACGATGAAGAAGAAGACAGTACTGGCTGCTGCCAATGGAAGGGTGGCGCCACCGTGCTGTCAGGTGGAGAATTGCGGTGTTGATCTAACCAATGAGCGGTATTACCGGCGACACAAGGTTTGTCAAGTTCATGCCAAGGCTCCGGTGGTCATTGTCGCCGGAGCCCAGCAGCGATTCTGTCAGCAATGTAGCAGGTTCTTCTTCATAACCCTCTTAACCTTTAACCGAAAACTATTGCTTCCTAGTGTTTCTGCAATTTTGTCATTTTTGTACCAGCTAGGAATTGGATAAGCTTAAATGGCTAGTAGTAATGCATAAAAGAGTATTAAACCTTTTCTTTTACGGAAATTTCTAAAACTGGTATGGCCTATAATTCTAGCTTATCTTAAAATGGTAAAGTTAATATTCCATTTATTAATTATTACTTTAAAATTTGTTGGTTTAATCTTTCCTACTGAATCTAGCAGACGGGCAGTTCAACTAATTTCGAGTTTTGTGTGTTTGATGGGTAGGGGAAAAGGGGTTACTGCCCCTCAAAAAAGAAAAAGTATTTTGGTATTCCGGCTAAATCTAGGGAGCCGGTTAAGACTAATTTGCTATTCCCCACCTTAAATAATTCAGTATGCTTTAATAGATCATTACTGTTGCTAAACAGAAAGAAAAGATATTTCATTCCCATATAATTGATTGCTACAAGTTCTTATATGAGATGATGAATTGATGAAATAAACAGCCTTTTCCAGATTCCAGTAAGAAACTCTGGGCTTCAATTTTTCCCCACTTTTCCAATCCTAATAGTGTGTTTGGTAGCTAAAAGTATGCTAGCGTCTACAATTCAGGTTTCATGAACTAACAGAGTTTGACAAAGCAAAGAGGAGTTGCCGCAGGCGCTTGGCCGGACATAATAAGCGACGCCGCAAATGCTCATCTGAAACTCAAGAAGAAGCCTCAAGCTTTCGTGGACCGAGTCCTAAGTTGAAGGAAATTCAACGTAAACAGGCAAATGAAAGAGGATCAGCCCTCCCAGGGAAACCCTCTTCCTACAAACATTTCCGCATCCATTGACAACACAAATGCTTACTCTCTTCTGTCGTTCCATCGCATCTTAAACTATCATTCAATTCTGAAAGTACCTATCATTGTTCATAAGATCTTAGTTCATCCATTCCCCTCCAACTAGTTAACTTTGTCCTGCATCAAGTTTGTAGCTATTATGGTTCCTTCAATGTACTCTAGTGTTGGTTATGTCACTTATGTTCAATATTTATTTTCTGAAGGTAACTTTCTTGAGTGGGCCTATGTCTTCAAATTAACTTTAAATGAAATTATTTCACGTCAATTCCAAATTAGTAGAGATTAAAAACAATACCGTCTCAAACTCAGCACAGATTAAAAACAATACCGTCTCAAACTCAGCGATGACTTTAATAAACATATATTATAAACATTTCTTTCTTTAAAGATACTTATGATTGTTCTATAATTACAATTTCACAGAACTCTTTCATGAAAATATGCCATTCAGAAAAAGCCCAATTGCTGGTTTATACGAACCCGGCACATCCTTGATTTATTCAGCACATAAAACCCAAGCAACAGCACTATATGGACAGTATATACTTATACAGCACAGTAATAAACAACAGTTTAAGTTACAAAATACTAGATGGCAACAGATTTTTAAGTTAAACAAACAGGAGGTTGAGACGTAGGAGAACCTGGCTAGAATCAGTGAAACTTTACAACAATGCAGGAAATGTCATCAGTGCTTTTCCTCGCAAGTGCCTCTTCAGTAAGGTGCTTTGCTGCTGATCGAGAATCCTTTATGTGCTTAATACAATCCACAGCTTCTTGATTTGACAAAACCTGACACCATATAAGAAATGTTATTCAATGCAAACGGTTACACAAACAAAAACACTACTAATTGCAAGAAGAGTCGTTTATTGTTAAGGGTTTTTGAGCAATTTCGAGAAATATCCGCTAGTTAATAAATTAGCCAAGAAGCAAGAGGCCTACTTAGATCCAGTGGCACATAACTTTTGACAATCAATTGGTCCAAACATTAATACAAGTAGAAGAGCAACTCCAAATCAACTCATCCTAAATTACTACAGTTCTTTCTCCACTTTCAAAGTTTCAATGTGAACTACACTTTTGCAACAGAAGTACAAACAGAGTCACCCCGAATAAGTAGTATGATCAATATAACAGATCATGGAATGGAAGAAATCAACCTTCCATATTCCATCGCTTGCTAAGATAACAAATTCTGTATCATCATCTATTCTTTCCACTGACACGTCTGGTTCTGAACTAAGGTGTTTTTTCAAGCTCTTGTCACCGAAGGCCCTGGCTACTGCCAACTGTCCATCAACACGAGGAACATCACCTGCAATCAACACAATGTATCATTAAGAAAACGAACAGGAGAAGGGGAAAAGTTAAGTATCGAAGAGCTGTGATCAAGGTACGCCCATTCAAATCATGATTATACCATGAAGGTTAATGAAACTTTGATTTTTCAGTAGTTGCGAACATAAAATGAAATGCAATAGCAAAGCTAAGTATGAATGAACATTCCCATTAGTTGAAGACCTTTAAACATTAATTTTTCAAATTGTACAAAATGAAGTTTGACCACTAAAATTCAACATGGGATAGATTACCAGGATAATATTAAATTGACATTTTGAAACCAACTTAAACTTTCATTCTTCAGTCATACTCTTGAAGACCAGATATATTTTAACTCGAGTAAAAACACAAATTCTTACAGAGTGAATGCAATCTGATTATTGAAATGCTAATTACCAAAAGATACCAAAAAAGTCCAAGATGAACTAAAGTCAAATGTCAATAGTAGGCTATTTCATGCGTCAAAATCCAAACCAGACGATGCTAACTTCGTAAATGGTATCACAAAGATGGAACAGTCACTATTAGAGGTGCACAAATTATGTTTAAATATCTCGTCACCTGGAAAGTTAGATACGAAACCACCTCTGTCCTCAATACTACTTCGTTCCTTGCTAGGATCATGATCAATCGATAGCTGTTTGGCCACTCCATTCTTGCACATAACAGCTCGAGAATCCCCAACATTAGCTACAACCAGCTTTTGACAATTAATTAATATTGCTGTAACCGCGGTTGAACCCCCTTTACCCAAATCAACTGCTTTATCCAATATCATTTTGTCAGTTATACGATATGCTCTTCTGACTGCCTTCTCTGTCTCAGTCCAGAAATCGGGCTGGTTGCAGCAAGAGAAAAGGAGAGAATGATTGGAATCATTATTTACTACCAAATTCAGATGAAAAGGAGAGAACAGGAAAGAAGACAATTAAGTATCACCTCTTATTCATGAATTGTTCTATATTCATAATTCCACACGACTAATAGACCAAATTCAAAATATTGTATTAGTTCAGTTAAATTTAGTTTGAGAAAATGAGAAGTACAAAAGCAAATTATTCACTAGTATATGTTACCTCGTTTAGTATATTCTCAAACAGATGAGACCGCAAGTAATCTGGAATATCATGGCTCAAATGACCATCAAATATTGCAAATAGACCAAGCTCTTTGTCCTCAACTTGCTTAAATTGTGCAAAAACATAATCTTCCATGTCATGATATGATTTCCCCTTTACCAAGTGATATCCATGTGTTAAGTGCTTTGACATCTTACTTTTTCCTTTTCCAGTCTCAGTTGTAGATGAACCTAACCCAACTTTTTCCTGAAAAAATACAAAATTAAATAAATTTAGAAATAAATAAATAAAAGAAGAGGAAAAAGAAAAAAAAAGGCAACAATTTCTTAGTGAGAGCAATCTATGCAGAAGATTTACTAATTATATCCTTCATTTAGAAAACATGAAGGAAAAATAAATCCTGCAGTTGACAAATACTTCACAAATTTCACATATATTAAATAGATTTTTTTTATACATATAATTTTATATACATAAAGACATTAAAATTTCAACATAAGTATTAACTCGTGAAAGAATGTTAAAAAAAATAAAGAAATGCAAAAACTTTAAATAGAATACTATCTAGAAATTTAAGAAATATATTATGTAATTAATTCTTATAATTTTATAGATACTACTATTATAAACTTCTCTTCATCCTCAAAATTATGTCACTAGGATTTTGTCCTCAAAAGGATGTCTAAAAGTACATAAAACAAATGTAAAATATGGTATAAATACTAATTTACCCAAAGTGCGCATATCCCCATACAAACAACACTTGAGCTACGCATAACACTTGTATTAAGGATTTATATACAATGTGAAAAGAAGAAAAGAATGGAGAAAGATTAAATGAAAGGGAGCATTCTGTAATGCATGTTAATCTTCTACAAATTGAGAAGCCATTATATAAGCCAACATACAAGTGTGACTATGCTCCGCAACCATCATGGTATGAAAGCAGTGAATGCTATGTTGAGCTGTGTTGAGCAATGCTGAGCTATGTTGAGCAATATTGAGCTAGGTTGGGCTAGGTTGGGCTATTACTACTACGGTACTACCAACAAGAACAATAACAAAGCTTGGTGCAATTTTCTTCATAATAATCAAGGTCAAAGTCAAATTAAGAGAACAAGCCATATCGGCAACATACCACAAACCCTTACAGTTAACAAATGAAAGCATCCTAATTCCTACCCCAAGCTCACGCATGGGTGGCGGTTGACAGCATTGGACTTGGATTTACTAGATTTGATTATCCTTCTCTATAAATGACATCTAGATGTATCTGAAAGAGCCAATTAGTATAAAAGAACTAGAGGACACGAATTTTAGGCGGGCTTAAGCGATATGGTGAATAAAAGTGTAATAGTCAACAAAATAAAAAGGCAGTCTGTTCTTTTATCATAATGTCCTTCACTTACACTCTGATGGTAATTAATACCCATTAGTACGAACCTACCACTGAATTTTTAGTGCCCCTAATTGAACAAAATAAAAATGTTTTCATAAATTGGGAAGGCATCTATTTAAGTTTAATCGCCACCATTTGTCACAATCCAAATGTGGTCATTCTTGATAAGGAAGCACAAAGAAGTGAAATATTTGATCTATAGATACTCCGCTAGAGAGAGAGATTACGTTCTTATAAGAGAACGGGGAAAATTAGGCAAAAGAGCGTAACTTTTATAAAGGCTTCACTTTCATCATAATTGGAAAGCACTTCATTGTTAGTGAACACAGTTACTGTAGCATTGCAGAAGCATTGCATCCGCAATGCTATGTACCTACCCAGTTGTTTTATATGATCAGACATTCTGTAAGTCTATTCAGAAAACCATAAATACATTGAACTATTCTATTATGGTTAATTTCAGCTTCCAAAAAAACAGCATTTTAGCTCTCTTCATGCGGAAAGGTCGTTGAAACCTAACAAAAAATAACAACCAAATGATGCTACAAACAAAGAAATTAAATACTCCCTCCGTTCAGCAAATGAGTCCTATTTGTAAAGTTTGCAACATTAAGTATATATTTAGATTCCATGTGTATAGCAGTGATGACTTGGTTATGAAATTATGGTGACAAACTTGAGAGTATTGTGTCATTTTATACTACTACAAGTATCAATGAAATGAAAAGAGGATTCTATTTGTGGGACGGAGGGAGTACAAGTTATACTACTCACTGCATCCAAATTTAGGCTCTTTCCTCCATTTGAGGCCCTCGCCCTCCTCATATAAAGGGAGTCCTTCTCGGAAACTAGATTTAACCTACCAATTACCAAACCTCATTATGTTGAAAATCCTTTTTTTCTACATTAAAAGCCAAAGAGTCAACTAAACATCCAACTTCATAATATTAAACCAACATCCTAATTGTATATCAGAAAAATCCTAATCACTAAGTCTAATTCCGCAATCCATTGTTAGAACTCGAGATCCCTAAAGTCTATATCTGAAACAATGAACTTATTATTCTTAGATGTTGAAGTTGGCAGAACCTACAAAACTTGAAATTTCAGTGTAATGCAGTACCTCTTAAGTTAATGCAGTACCACTTTAAGTTAGAGCAGAACTTGCAGGGAATAGTAAATCAAGCTAACAATAAGGGGGTAATTTCAAGTAAATTAGGGAAAACAATGACTAGAATATAATCAATTTGTCAAAACAGTTGAAGAAACATAAGAATTCATAACATAATGATTTGGGAACGGAAAAGTAACAGGGGATTTAGAAATTAGGAGTATGAACCTTCATCTTGTGGAGGATTTCTTTGCCAGTCATGGCTTGAACAACTACTACAACTTAAATGAAGAAGACTATACAAAATTCAGAGATTCAGAGAACAGGCTAGAGAGAGAGTTGTGTTTATTAAAAAGAAACTCCCACGGTCTGAGTCCGCGTTTTCTGTCATTTCGTCACGCCTTCGCGCCACATCAATTTTATTGTTTCGTCCTATGTACCCCATTTTCTAATTTCTACAGAATTATTACTACCTATCTTTCAAAATTAGGGATATATTTTTATGTTTATTAATTTTTAAAATTAGATATAAAATTATAAAAAAAAAATATTACCTTCATCCTTAGAAATTGACTTAGCTTGTTTTTTTTATTAAATTAACTAATTTTAGAATTAAAATTAAATATATTTATTTATATTTTTAAACTCGTGAAAATTGGGGTTAATAGTAGTAAATTTAATATAGCTTTTTAAAATATAATTCCTCCACCTGTATTTATAAAAAAATATTATAAATTTTGATTTCAAAAATAATCAATTTAATTATAAAAAAAAGCCGTGTTGACATGTTCTATTATTATTAATAATTTTGATGTATTATTATTATTTTCTTACTGCCATTTTAGAGTCATGTTGACATGTTCTTAATTTTTAGATAATAATTGAAATAAAATTATTTTTAGAAAATATCGTTATAGATGGAGTTAAAAATTACACCCAAGATTTTTATTAAATAAACACGTGATAGAATCAACTCAATCAAGAAGCTTTTTCCTAAGACAGTTTTTCTTTTGTTCCCCAAAACAAATTCAGCGAGTTTAAAGTCAGATAGCTTTTAGAAAATTTGGTATTGTCCACGTAAGCATACTCTGTCCGGTTTCATATCCTAGTCCTAGTTTATATACTGCATGTGTTTGATTCAAAATAAAGATATGAGAGAGTGAAAAAAAATAAGAATGAGAAATTATATATTTTTTAGATAAATTTGATAAATTATATTACCATCGTACCAAGCGCTTAACCTCTATTAGTATTTATAAACACAGAGTTAAAAATATAATTTTGACTAAATTTTAAAATAAATTTATTCCAAACAAAATATATCGATTTGACATATTCAAAACCTAATTAGACCCCAATTCCTTGAACAAACAAATTCTAAGATATTTTTTTTGTTATGTTTTATGATAAAACCTATTCTTAGTCCTAAATAGTTAAGTGCTTAAGAGAGGATCCCAAATTTATATTATAACCGTTCTTCATACGATTAATATGGGATTTGTCCCATATAACAAGCTAACAACTAATTTGTTAAAGCCTACCACGCTTCACACTGCACTTCACCTGTAACCTTCACTTAAGCTTTGGTAAAAAGGGGTAATATTTTAGTGTAGCATTACCCCACTAAATTTTAAAAAAATAAAATTGACACACTAAATTTTTTTAAAATAAAAAGGAATAAATAACTAAATGCTGATATGGCTTTCAATGTGGATTTTTTATCAATGACTAAACTTTATGTATTTTTTTTTCTTTCTCTCTGTTATTCATCTTCAATCCAGAAAACACATCTTTCCCTCCCTTCTTCTTCATCTTCAACCCAAAAAATCAATTCCAACCACTTTTTTGGTTCTATCAAAAAATATGGGTTGATTCACTTCTATGTAGTTAAGCACATAGACTAAATTTATAGTATTAATTTCAAAAACCCCTCTAATTTTCTGAATCTCATCAAATATTCAAAATCAAAAATCCACAAGTTCAAAATATCATTACTCGATTGCTAAAAACCGTCAACGCACAACTAATCAAGGAGATGATTGTACAATAGATTTAGGAGTAGCAACAAATGATCTAGGAATGGCAGCGGTAGGAGCAACGACAATACTACGGAAGGGTAGAAAAGTTTGGTTGCTCGTATAGCCTACCTTTGCCGAAGAAGATGTACCAAGGACACACTCACACACATTCACCACAAAAGACACCAATGTTTCCGACCAACTTGGCTCATGACACAAATTAATTAACATAATTCCATATGTTTTAAAGATCCAGATCTAGATCTGCTAAAAAATCAACAAATTAATTTTGACTAAATTTTAAAATTTATCCCAAACAAAATATATTGATTTGACATATTCAAAACCAAATTTGACCCCAATTTTTTGAACAAACAAATTCTAAGATATATTTTTTTGTTATGTTTTATGCTAAAACCTCTTCTTAATCCTAAATAGTCAGGTGTTTAAGAGAGGATCCAAGTTTATATTATAACAGTTATTCATACGATTAATATGAGATCTGTCCTATATGACAAGCTAACAATTAATTTGTTATAGCCTACCACTCTTCACATTGCACTTCACCTGTAACCTTCACTTAAGCTTTCAATCCACGCAGTTTAATTTATGTAGGATCAAACTACCTTAATTTCAATTGTTACAATACAAGTTCAAAACCCCTTTTCTTCTTGGAAAAAGTCAACTCTCCAAAAAGTCAATTAATTACCATATATAATCATTGTGAAATTTGGCTCTCATTCGTTACACTTTTCTTTCAATTTCATCTAATACACCAATTATTTTATATTAATAATTTTGTTAGTAATAATCAAAATATGCTAATAGAATAATAGATCATTGATGATATTAAAATCCATCATACCAAAACTTATAATCATTAAAAATATTTTTACCGTTAAAAGTTTGAAAGAATTTTCAACTATTGAAATTTTGGTGTAAAATTCACATGTTCATCAAATGATTAAAATGTTGAATTACTTCCATTTTTGTAGCAACTATAATACTTATACTCAATATTATAACTTAATTGACCGATGTTGATTTCAATTATATTTTTTAAAATTATAAAAATATGGTTTATTGGATGAAATTGGAGATAATGTGTGTTAGAGTTTATGCCCTAAAAGCCAATTATTTGATGTAATTGCTTAACATTTCTTTTGATATTTGATTGAATAAATGAATTATTTTATTATGGTTTTATTTATTGTATTATATAAATGTTAGCATAATAAAAGTCGTTAGAATAATGATACAAATTATATAGCTTCAAGTATGTGACTTGAACATGAGATTATATAATTACAATTAGTATCATTAATCTTAAATGTCCCTAGTCGAGTATCATTGTTAATGGGACAACAATGATACATTGAGACTAGTATGTGGATTGACTGATGGCCAAATCTCATTGGTCATTAATATATGAGATATTGAGTCAATGCATAGGTACATGTTAGAGAACAATGTACTGGAGAGACCCACTATGAGAATTCTACGTGGAGCATTATGCAAAGTGTCATAAGCAATTCTCATAGTGACAATGATGTAATGATCCTCCGACCTGAAATCACTATATTACTATACGAGAATTTATTTACTTTGATATCATCAAAGGTCACCTTTAATAGGGTGGACAATAAAAGTGATTATTGGGTACATCATGAATCGTGTGAGGAATATGAGTGATCTAGATGAAATTTAACCCTCCTATATATTATGGGTGATATCCATAGGCCTCTTGATTGAGTAGGACTATGAAATGCATTGTCATGCTCAAATAGTGATTTGTTTCATATAGTCTACTCATTGATCAAGAAAACTCAGATTAAATTATGAAGAGTATGACACATTCCATGACTCGAGTTTAATCTAGGATGTTAAGGTTAAAAGGATTAAATTACATTGAAACATTGGTCACGAAAAAAGTTGCATCGAATCACCGATCTTAATATTACTTGGGTAACAGTGATGCATTACTAGATGTCACTCACTGTTTATAATTTTATAATATGATTTTAAAATTATTGTCAATATAATAATAACCTATAGGGTCACACACTTGGAACGTAATTAAGAGGGAATTAATTTAAATTGTAAGGATTTAAATATGTCAATATGATTGATAGTATTTAAATTATGAATTTAAATTAACATGATAATTTGTGTATATATATATATATATTAAGTAAAGACTTAATTAAAATATAATATATATGTATATATATATAAATTCGGATTTTACTTTTCTAATAGGATTAGGGTTTTGTTTAATTACTTTTTGGATGCTATATATATATATATATATATATATATATATATCTGATATATCAGCAGTCTGATGCACGTGAGATCAAAAAGAAAACAAAACCCTAGCCGTTTTAGAAAAGAGAGTTGAGAGAAAAACTTCAGTAAAATCCAGATCTTGGCGACTAGTACCGAAATCTCTTTGATGCGATCGTTTGACGATTTGCGGGGCGTTCGTGTGGATACCGTAGAGACGCAGTTCTGTTGGATTGCGTTGGAGATTCGAAGCCGTTCCAGAATTTCATCGTTTCATTCAAGCTCGGATAATCGGTAAAACAAATCTTAACCTATGAATTAATTTGTTTTCGCATGGATCCTGTTTTAGGGTTTCGGAATATCGTTTTAAAAATTTTAAATTCTGCTGCGTTTATGTGCCGAAATCCTTACAATGTGCAGCAGAGGGGAGCCAAGTGCAATTTGTGCCATATTTTCAAATAACATATTTTCATTTTTTATTCATTTTATATATAATGATTATGATTTTTTTATTAAAAAAATTCACAAATTAACTTACTATTGTTATTAGAATGTCTACAAATTTGGCTCAAAAAGACGAAATTATATGATTAATGAGTTAAATGAATCTTATAAAAAATAAAATTGTTGTAGAATACCAAGTTACTATTTTGAGAAAGTTGAAACTAAAATTTGATTGTGCATTAATTTATTTTAATATATATATATATATATATATATATATATATTCATAATATTTTTATATATTTTTAATATATAGTTATTTAAAAATATAATTATTGTAAAACAATGAGTTGCCATTATGATTTTTTAGTTTTAAAATTAGTTAACTAAATTTTAATTACTAATATATAAATTAGAATTAATTTTATAATATTATTTAACTAAAGATCTCCTATATTAAATAAAATTAGAAACTGAAGTTTTGTCGTTAATATATTTTGTAATATATATATATATATAATATAATATATATTTACTAATATTAATTATTATTCATTCATAATATTTTTTCTAAAATTTTCAGTGTATACGTTATTTAGAGTTCAAAGTTGAATAGAAACCTAAAGTAAAATTCTAAACATGATTTTTAAATTAGAATTTTTTGTATGACTAAATAGTTAAATAATTTTTATAAAGAACAAAATTATTGTAAATAATAAGTTAATATTTACACATAATATATTTCTATATTTTAAATATGTATATATTTTTTATATTCTTAATATCACGAAGAATTTTCCCGTCTTCAAAAGTATAACCAATTGAACTAAGAAATAAGCATTGAAGGCCAACAATTGTAAGTAAATGATGTGAATGGCTTACCATGGGGATGTGCAATTATTTAAAAATACTTTTCCTTCTTTTTTTGCTTTCTTTACACAATAAAAAGTGTTTTAATTGATATTAAATTCTAGACTTATTTAAAATAAATAGATTAAAAAATTAGGGAGATTTTAAAAAGTGTTTTAATAATAGTTAAATTTTAGGCCTACTATAAAGACAAAAATCAAAAAATTAAGTTTTGTTTTATTATATATGTATATAGATATATAGAATTATAGATATAGAGTTGTATTTTGCCTTTTTTTTTTTAAAAAAAATAGAATACTAAACACTCATAAAATATTATCATTATGGTTCTTCATAAGTTAATCCTAGTTAATTATTACGATTGTATATTTTAGTATAACTATATTATAGTATTGCTACAACTTAATATAACTTACTTGTGTTTCAATATTTTAGTTTGTGGATAATTATGATATAAAAGTAGAATAATTTGTTACTATGTGATATTAGTTAATTATTACGACTGTATATTTTAGTATAGCTATATTATAGTATTGTTCCAGCTTAATATAGCTTACTTATGTTTTAATATTTTAGTTTGTGAATACTTATAATATAATAGTAGAATAATTTGTTTCTATATGATATATATTATATTCAACAATGATCCGTAGGTGTTTTAATTTAGCTTCGTGAGAATCAATATTAGTAAAAGACTTCTATAAGAAATAAAATCGTTACAAAATAATAAGTTACTCTAAGTTTTTTTAAGATCATAAATAATGTGTTGATTCTAATTAAATTTTAGGTTTAAAAAATGTTTTAGTAGTAGTTAATAAAATAAAATCAAGAAGTTTAAAAAGTGTTTTTGTAGTAGTTAAATTTGAGTCTCATATCAAAGACTAAGGACCAAAAAACTTAATTTTGCCTTATTATATATGTATATAAATATAGATTATTTTTTAATTATTTAAAGGTCTAAGAAAGACCATGACTAATAGGATTTTTTAAATTTTCGATCACCAAAAGAAGAGCGTGAAATTCTTTTTTCTTCGATACTAAGAAATTGGATCTAGAAGTAAAAATAATTATTTGTATAAATAATCACTTGTGTACTTCAACTTATAAGTACCATTTCTTTCAAATATTTAAATCTATGTAGGATATTTTAGAGGTGTTTGACAACAACCTAAAAGTTGTAAACCAATTTATAAAGTGTTTTGAGTGACATTTCTGTTTGGCAATAATTTCTTCAAATAACTTTTAAGTAATACTTTCTACGTTTTAAAATTAGAGATATAATTTAACTTTTGAGATCAAACGACGATATATTAAATTTTAAATTACTTTAAATTTATTTAATTTTAATTGATATAATTATTATAATTTGTACAGTATATAATAAAAACTATTAATTGTATCTCTATTTTTGGAATATATTATTAGGAAAAAGAAAGTACGTAATTTGTACTTATCAAAATGTATAAATAAGTCATTTTGAAATAAATAAGTTAGACCATGTAAAAGACATTATTAGCCGTAATATTTTTGACAAATTACGTTCCTGCCTTACTTTCTCTCTAAATTAATTCAACAACATTGTTAAAGCCGACAAAGGAAGATTAAGAAATGAATTCGGGATGAAGTAGACTAAAATAAATTGGCAGAGGAACGGGTGGTCCCAATGGCAAATTGCATTATAATGATATAAAATGGACCCGAAGGTTCCACCGGGAGACAGGAATTACCCAAAGACCTCACTTGTCGCCATGTTTGGGAGTAAGGTTGTAAAAGAAACTAAATGATTCGGTTTTGATTATACTCGCTCGATTAAAAGTTTAATTTAAATTTAATTTAAAATATAAATGATTTAAATATAAATAAATTTTAAATTTTAATAAATTACTCGAACTTATTTAAATTGTAATTTTTTGTCGATATTCGGATCATATTCGTTTGAAAAGTTCAAATTATTCGGGCTCGATTTGAAATCGTGCTCTATTCGGTACCTAAACGAGCCTGAATCAAACTTTATTTCAGACTCGATAAATTTTATGAACTAAATCTGAATAACTCAATACTAGACTCGACTCGATTCATTTACATTAAAGTGTACCTTCAATAGAACTAATAAAATACTACTCCTCCTTCCACGTGAAAATAATAAAAAAAATAAATAAAAACAAGTTAACACGTGAATCTTAAAATTCATAAGGAAAATTATTTTTATGTTATATATGAATTGCGACTAATGTGAAATTGTAAGAAATAAAATAAAACAGTTTTATGCATGTTTTTTCTTTATACCGTTTTATCTTAAGTATTCACATACTTTGGTATTTATTATCGACATGAATTTGTCACCACATATAGCAACGCCCGATTCAAAATTTATATGAATTTGACTTGTGTTAGTTAATACAATCATAACTATTGTAAATTATCTAAAAATATTTCTAATTATTAAATTTTTGTTTTCATAAACTTAAAAGAATTTCATCAATTTTAAAATTAAAATATTAAGAATTGACTCCAAAAAATACATAAACCACATGTTAAAACCCATCATTGCATGATGGTCTTGTGGGAGCCCAAACAGCCCAATAACTTATCATTTGAGTCTCTCTCCTCCTTTTCTTTGTGCGAGTGTTTTAAGGAGGCCGTCTCTTTTAATCACAATGAACAAAAGCAGATCCGACAAGCCCGTTAAATCATTTTATAATTAACAAGTAGTAGAAAATTCTATTTAGATTTCATGCCTATTTATTAAAGATAATCTACACTGGCATAATTCCCTTTTGCTGAGTAACAAGTAAAGGAAGCTTTGGTATTTAAAAAATAATTTTATGTCTAATGTAAATTGCGACTAACATTTAATTGTAAGAAAAAATATATATGATTTCGTTTTTTACACATTTATATCTTATGTATCCGTATACATCGATACTTAATATCAACATAAATGTATCGTTTGTCGTTATATGTATAACGATACTCTTGATATTTTAATTCAACTTCATTTGATATTTTAATTCAACCTCCTTTAACATTCACATAAATTTATCGTTTGATATTATATAACGATATTCTTGATATTTTTATTCAACCGCCTTTGATATTTTTATTCAACATCTTTTGACATCCTAACACTAAATCTTCTATTGACATAAAACTAATACAAACAAGAATTAAATTTGTAAACAAATAGAAAAGTTTATTCGGTACAAATATGAAATAGGTACGAAACAAAGGGATTCACACATTCATATTAATTCTTTTATGTAACGAATAACCAAACATTTTGGACTGGCTCACACATAAACATAATATCTTTAAATTAGGCACAATATACGGTCTATTCATAAATACCACTACATCTAATGTCGGGTTAGGAATATAGACACGTCTAAGGAATAACCCACACGTTATTAGCATCATTACAAAAACTTATACTACAAATTGAATAAGGTCAAAGTTGGAAAGTTTAAAGTGTACATGATTTAGACCACACTAAGCTTATCAACATGTCCCAACAAATGGGCCCATTTCATATTGGCATGATCTTTCTTTAGGGAGAAAAAGTTGACTCGAATAATGTTAAGGTCTCAAATTTTTTTAAATGAATCTCAAATTATATAGGATAAAATATTTTAATAATAATTTATAATAATATCTAATCATATAATTTGAGACAACAAAATTGAGACTTCTAACATCAACCCTTCTTATACGTAGTTAATATCACTAAACTTTAGATTTCTATAAATAATTAAAATTTCATATATATATATATATATATATATGTGAATGGTGTTAGAATTATAATACATCTTTAATGAAAGGAAAATGATATATTTTATGATTTTATATCGATTTTTTTATTACCAATAATATGAATAATTATTGTTAATAATATGTTAATATATGCCATATAATGGTCTAACATTATAATTCTTGTCAATCCAAACTATTGATATACTCCATCGTAAGTCAGCAGACTCTTAATGAAATACTTATATCCGACAAAATTGTCTTTATCTCAATAACATGTCACGATATTATTAAACACTGTGTAATACTATAAGTCAATCAAATTTAAACTCTTCTATAAATGCGAGCTCGTTCACTGAATCTACCACACTATTCCATGGAAAATTTTAGGCAGAAAAACAAGTGTTCTTTCGCCAGCACGCCAATTCAAGATGATGAAGTGGAGTTTGAGTTTGGCTGCGTTACATCTCCAGGCTCACCAAACTCCCCAGCTGATCATTTTTTCTTGAATGGCCGGCTTTTGCCGCATGAGTTTCCATGTCCGCCTGCAAAACACACGAGTAATGTATCACGATCAACGAGCCGGACGAGTAGTTTTAGCAGCAAGGACTCGTTGGAGTCGTCGTCTCGGAGTAGTAGTATTAACAGTATGAGTAGCAGTTGCAGCAGTAGTGCAAGAACAAGCACAAGTGATGGTCCTGACAGAAAGATATTGATGAGTAGTGGAGCCAGAAGTAGTGCAAGTAAAACAGCAGGTACACGCAAGAGCATCATGTATCAAGTGAGCAGGCCTGTTTTGACGCCGCAGTATGGATCTCAGAGGTTGCAAATCATTGCGCCAGCTCCGGTTCTAAGTGGCAAGGTTTCACCAAGAAAGAGAGCTGAAAGTCGGGTTTCAGAAGTGCCGAAAGGGAAGAAAGGAGTTGGAGGTAAGAGCAAAGGAAGTATAGGGTTTTGCCGGAGATTTTTTTGCTGGTTTGTGTCTGCATGCATTGAATGCCACGCTAGAGAACCTGCCTTTGAAGGAAAAATTGAGTCACAACAACATTTGAGGCCTGGTGGTTCTTTTTCTGCTGTTAATTGAAATTGATTTAGATATATATGGGCTATATTTGGTTGAAGCTTGGTTGAACTGATAAATTAATTCAGATCGACTCAAATTTGTACTTTCAAAGACAAATGCTCTAGTTTTCCTCTGTTAAAAAATAAAAAAGAGGAGAGAAGAAGAAGACGTATTCTTACTAGTTTGCCTATTTAAAGAACATAACAGATCAGTGTACTCCAAATTTCACCAGTTACACTTTACTGCAGAACAAAATTATTTACATTTAACCTTGCAATGGAATGTAAGCAGTGAAATTTAGAGAGTACTTATCACCTCCTATATTTAAAGAACTGCATGTTTTGGGGGCATAAATCCCAATCCAACTAACATGAGGGTGGGGATTGGGGAGCAACTAACTCACTGATAGGAAATTTCATAACTAACTCCATAGACAAAATCATGACCTGAATTTTTTTGAAAATCAATTCTAACATTCTAAATGCCCCCTAATTTGGAGGTCACCGACTCCAACCAAATGTATGCACTTCATCTGCGTCTCGACCAAAAACAGTTAAAACCACTTCAGCTGCTGTGATCGAACACTATCAAGATTATACTAGTCATGGTTTAATTTATCACACAACAATTAGAACTGTTCGTTTTCAAATTTCCAGCCTTTGTTTACCGATCTAATGAATAATAGCAGCATTTTATGAAGATTGTATGCCTGAAAATGTTTTGTCTAGAACTAAAAAGTCTAAAACCAAGAAATGGAGGAAGTTCAGAACACCAAACATATAGAAAAGAGAGAAAGAACACAGAACTGTGAACTGTGAACTGAGAATGAAAGCTAAAAAAGTTTTTCCTAATACAACTTCTACGCTTCTACCCTCGATCATCTAATACAAGCCTTCAAAGATCACTCCAAAAAGGTCTCCATGACATCCGAGTACATTCCTGCTTCAGAGTTTCTATATCCGGGATTCTGTTGATGATGATCCAGTGAAGTCGAAGAAGATGACGAAGCCATTCTAGCAGGCAAAGTAAAGCTCCTCTTAAACTTGTTTTCCATCTTCCTTACACTTTCAGGATGGCTATCCAAGCTCAAGAACTCATTGGGATCTGCAGTTCCATTGTTATGCAAGCCTGAAGCATCTGAATTTGGATTCGGATGGTGATTCTGATCCGTTTTGCTTCCTAGTCCCTCGGGATTGAACAAGAGCTTGGCATCATCAGTTCTTCCGGTGAGTGCGCCGAAGAAAGTCAACCCATTAGGCCATTTGATGTCATTCTCATGATCTCCCATCATATCTTCCATTCGGGCTTCGGATGAATGAGGGAGGAGAAACATATGTGTTTCATCTTTGGACTGTGGAAAACCAAGTCTAGCCGAGTTCTGAAAATTGGGAGATGGCAGAACTGAAGTTGTTGATCCAATTGGCCTTGGCCCCCAATTGAAGAGAGGAGGAGTGCGGGTGGGAATTGTGGGTTGTTTTAAAGGAACTGTGGAAGAATTTGAAGCGTTTCCGCGTGTGGAAGAGAATAGCTGGGACAGATAAAAGCCAGATTGGTAGCCAAGTGATTCAAAGGTATGTCTCATTCTCAGCACAAAATGGAGGTCTTCAGGTATCTGAGGATATTACATATTGTCATATTGATATGATCTTTGCATAAAAGTGCTAAAACATTTATTGCCCATCAGCCATTATTGTGTGTATTGACTTCTTTTTTATTTATATTTTATTTGAATAAGATCACAAGATAGAAAAATGTGTAAACAGATTGAGCAATAAATGAAACTCACAATCTTGCAGGAACCCAGTTGCAGAAGGCCATGTCCAGCCTGAATTACAGCAATAGTCTGGATACAGAAATCAAAATAACACAAACTAAGTTACTGCAAAAAACACAAGACAAAATAAAAGTGGAAGTAATTCTCATTAACTACTGATTCTCTCACCTGAATGCCTGACTCAAACTGATCGGTCCATTCAGGAGGAAGCTGCAATTAATAAATTAGAAGGAAACAGATCCATAAAATTTGGTTGTAGTAAAAGAAGCTCAAGTAACTTAAAACAAAGAGAAGGTTTAACATTTTATTGCTTAATCAAGAGACCCTTGAGATTAATATTGGGGCTTTGTATAAGGAATTCATACAGCATCAAAAGAACTCTGCCAGTAGTTTGAAATATTTGCTTCACTTTCTGAAGGTTCTTTGAACACCCATTTATGGCACTTATCAGAAGCAACTTTTCCCATCAACCTGTTCAACAAATTTCACCCAATTAAGAAGCATATACTAATAAGATTTTCTTCTCATTTGCATCAGATTTTATTCCCTTTGAACTCATTAAATCAAAAATAAAAACACTACCCACCCTTCTCCATAATTATATAACTGGATGGACATTTTACTGAATGCTTTTCTGACAGGATCTTCCCCATCCATCTCCTCCAAACACTCTGCAACTCTTCCTCTGCAAAACCCATCTTCCCACATCAACATCCTGCAAAAATATACAAATAACTCCAATTCAATTCAAATTAATTGATCAGATAAACAGTACACTATTAATCACAAAATCAATGAACACCACTTCTCATTGTCACTCATAAAAAACCAATAATTAACAACAAAAAATCTCAAGTTTATACACTTTTTAGACTAGGTTCCCCTGTTTTCCTCTGTTTTACTCTGGCTTAGTAAGACAAAGAAGCATACTCACAAGCTACCATTGTCGTCTCCAACTTTACAACCATTACCACCTCTAACTCTCCTGTAAAAATGACAAAAACCCATGTAAAAAACAGCACAATAGCAAAGGAAATTAGAGAGAAAAAGAGACAAACATACGGGCGAGGACGAATAGTCCAGAAGACAGAGTAAGTCCAATCTGAGTTGAGACAGACACTTCTAAGGGCCTCATGAAGGGCCATCATCCCAATTGCTTCTTTGCTTCTATCTGATGCTCCTGAGCCCACCATCTCAATCTCTCAATCTCTCTCCTCCTTTTTTTTCTCACTGTTTCACTTCAACAATTAAACCCCTTTTCTATGAAAAAACTAGTTTTTGCTTTAACTGGGCTTTTTCAAATTCTTATCTTCTTGAGCTTTAACTCTGCAATTCTTGACAACCACAAGGGAGACTCTTTCTTCATCTTGAATTCACTACTTTCTCTCTCTCTCTCTCTATTTTTTTTTTTTACCTTGCCTTGTGTATATATGATTACTAAACCTGACGTGTGGTACTTGGGTAAACAAAAGGGAACAGTGGAGGTTTGTTTTTGTAAAATTGCTACTAGTACCATATAATAGAAAAACAGTGGGGACAGCTTTTCTTACACAGCACAAACAGTGAGGAGGGAGGCAAAAAGGAGAGTGGTGCTTTTTGGTTTAGCTCACTTTGCTAAATCTCACCTTCTTACCATTTGTTTCTGCTAACAATCAGTTTGGATGCAAGTTTAATTGCACTTGCACAACCAAACATTCCTTGTAGCATATATAATAACTAGCGGTAACCCGTGCCTCCGGCACTAATTTTTGTTGGAGAAAAAAAAAAATGTAGAAGAAGAAGGTATTGGAGATAGGGTTTGAGGAAGAAGAAAAATGTAGAAGAAGAGGAAATAAAGAAGGAGAAGATAATGAACGGTCAGATTTATGCTAAATTTTGGATGGCTCAGATGATTTATTAGATGAGCGGGAAATTCAAAATCATTTGTATTTTGTTATATAGATATACTCTCCTCGTTTTCAAAATGATGAACACAGTATAAATTTTATACATATTAAAAAAAAGTAAATAAAATTTTAAATTTATTTTTAATGGTCTCACAAAATTCATAAAGTGATGAGTATTTTTATTTTTTTATACTAATGGACCCTACTAAATAACATAATTATCTTTTATTTTATGCACTTTAACTCATTTTTTTAAAAATAAAAATAATTATACTTTTAATCATAGTACCTTTGAAGTTAAAACCCTGTTTGGATGAAGTAAAATTAGGCCTTTGAGAGTTTGGGACCTATCTTTATCTATCTTTTTTATTGACCTTCTCTTGTTCAAAAATTTTTTAGACTAAAATATAGTTTGTACCTCAAAATTTATAAAGTTATTGAGATTTACACTTTAATGTTTAAAATGTATTTACGTATACCTTAAGATCCTTTTTCGCTAAACAAAAATGCATCTTCCGAAGCTTTAACCGATCAAAATGCACTCCAAAGTTCTTTCCCGCTAAATAAAATACACCATCACTTTTAACCAGTTAAAACCTCGAAAAAAATTTTTGGGTTGCACTTAAATATGTTTTAAATATTGAAGTGTAAACCTCAACAACTCTACAAATTTTATGGTATAAACTGTACTTAATTTTTTTTTATAGGACATTGACTTTAGTCTTTAGGATTCTTTTATGGTTTTTTTTGGATATATCATGAAATTTTACTTTTTATGTTAATTTATTTTTATTTTGGATTATTTTATCTCATAATTAGTTTGTAATCTAATTCTTGAACTATTTTTTTTTTATCATAACTAAGGTCATTTGATACTTGAAAGGAGAAATATATAGCATCACCTTTCTACTTTGGATAATAATACCTCATCAAATGACCTTAAAAACAATTAAATGTAATTTATGAAATTAAATAACGAACTAATCATGAGATAAATAGTCCTATGCAATAGTAGATTAATACTACCTCAGTTCCAAAATTATAAATATAATTTGACTTTTGAAGTTAAACAACGGCATATTAAACTTCAAATTGATGTGAATTTATTTAATTTTAATTGATAAAATTATCATAATTGTATAATATATAACAAAAACTATTAATCAGAAAATTTATTTCATTCTAAATTTTTATAAGTCTTACCAATTATAAAATTTAATATACCGTCGTTTACCCTCAAAAGTCAAATTATATATCTAATTTTAATACCAAAATAATATAAATAATTTTATTTCACTCATTAATTTTTACAAACAAATATAACATTAACTTACAAATATGGGACAAAGTAGAGTAGACTAGTAGTTACTATTTGAGTAGCTAGCTAGCTATCCATTGATTCATTCCCTGCTTGGTGGAAAGTAAAACTGGATTCTCTTTAGTTGCCAAACAGCCACTTATGTTAATAGGGGTAAGTAAGTCATTTGAGCGACCGAAAATCTTTATTGGTCAAAAGTGATAGAAAGGATTCTATTGCTGTGGGTTAGATATGAATTTAATATTTTAGAGATTATTATTATATTATACTATCTTATTTATGTCAGCTGCTCCTGCACGGGCTAACTTACTGTAATCATAAATATTCCCGAGTACGATTATACTGTTAAATAAATAAATGAAATTTGTGAGTCACGGAGTAAGGCACTCCTTTATTTAGTCAAATGAGCAAACCTTTATGACCCCAAGGCAAGCTTCGAACCAAAATTGCCCTTTCCAACCAGTGGTCACCATATTCTTCTCAAATTACCAATTTACCATCATCTAATAAGTCTTGTTAAAGAATTTTTTTTCTTTCTTTCTTTTTTTGTTGCAAAAGGCGAAATATTTTTATTACTAAAAATAAATCTCTACATCTAAGAGACTTAGATGATGAGGATAAAATATCCTCCTTTCGTTCTAAAATCAAAGATATAATTTAATTTTTGAGATCAAACGACAGCATATTAAATTTTAAATTGATATGAATTTATTTAATTTTAGTTGATACAATTTTTTATAATTATATAGCATATAGCAAAAACTATTAACCACAAACTTTATTTTATTCTAAACTTTCATGATTTATACTAATTTTAAAATTTAATATATCGTCATTTGACTACAAAAATTAAATTATATCTCTAATTTTGGAACGTAGGTAATACTAACTAAGCCTACAAATTACTCTCTCTGTTTTCAAAATAATGAGCAAAGTACAATTTAAACACATATTAAGAATAATAAAAGTAGATGAAAGAGAGTAAAAAAAATTCTAAATTTATCCTTAGTGGTCCTACAAGATTATATAAAGTGATGAGTATTTTTTTTAATATATTAATAGACCTCACTAAATGATTAAGCTACCCTTTTTTTTATAACTATGGACCCAGCGAGGTTTTTTTTTTTTTTTTTTTTTTGGCGACGTTATTATATATCTTCTTATTTTATAAACTTTGTGTTTATATGTCTAAAGTTTTGATTTATAATTAATCTTATGTAATCACTCTTATTTTCTCTCTAAGTTGGTGCTTAAGAGGTCTTCTTTATCTAAGAAATCTCGTCAAGAATTACATTTTAGCTTGTAAAGTACGCTGGAAAAACTAAGTCCGTTCATTGAGGGGATGTATTTTTTTCTTCTTCCAATTCTATATTTTTATTTGATGCAATGTGGATCAGAATGAGATACTCTATAATGTTAGTTATGCCTCTATTTTGAATTTTATGTGATTTTTAACGTATATGTTGAAAATGATGCCTCATTTAATTATTAATCTATCTGTAACAACTTTTTTGTTTCTCAACTTCTACTTTTCAAAAGTTTTAATTCTTCAAAAGTAATAATGAAATATTGAACTCCCTCCGTTTTAAATTTTAAAATAATTATTAATTTTTAAAAATTAATTTAAAATATTTTAAAATATAAAATTAAAATTATTCATTTAAAATTATGAAAACAATAGGTCTTACAATGAGCAGTACTTGTTAGATATTTCTTAATATTCATCATTGTATTAACTAAAAATTAAAAAAAATTATGTCAATTTTAAGGTTAAAAATGTCTTAAATTAACTTCAAAATATCAATAATAATTTTATTATATTTTAAAACGGATAAAGTATACGGTGACTCTTCCTTTTTCTCCAAAAATTGTAAGACATTATTAGATAAATAAGCTGAGAAGCTAGCATTTAATGATCAATCAAATGAACATAATTCCCTAATAAGTTACAAGTTGTTTGTTTGTTTACTATAATAAGTTATATAAACTTTTCAAATGTTACTTCAACTTTTTTTGTTTTTAGTAAAGTTTAGGGCATAAAAAAGTAATCTAATTATAGATTAAAACTAAATGTTATAATCAAATAATCCATTAATATCATAATTAAAATATATAAAATCAAGTAAAATTTATCTAACTTCATAATCAAAAAGGTAAATTAACATAATATTAATTAGTATTTGTAGCACACACTATATGTGTGCAATTAAAAAAAAATTAAGTACTTAAATAAAAGTTATACCATATAGGTGAAAGAATAAAAGAAATATTTAGGAATAAAGAGTGAGAAATAGAGAAAAAATATATTTAAAAGTGAAATTGTAACACAACTTCAAGACGGTTATTTTTGCCACTCTCCCCTAAGAATAATGTTAGAGACACAAATTATTTTACAAACTGGCTGATGTGACACTGTTGTATTGGTGATAGTTAAAAAAAAACATCTTCCCACTTACAACACTATCACCAATATAACAATACCACATTAGCAAGTTTGTAAAATATTTGTAAAATAATTTGTGTCTCTGACATTATTCATAGGGATATGGATAATAGTATTTAATAAATATTACGGTTACGATACCTAAGTAAACAAACACCAATAATAAATAAAAAATAAATAAAGTTTTTTCTTCATACAGTCTTGTTTCAAACCGATCACAAGCATAATGTTGAGTTAGTTCGAAACTTGAGGAAAATGAAAATAAAATCAAAAATAACTTTTAAAAAAAGAAAAAAGAAAAAAGAAAATTAAGTCTAGCTGCTTATATTTGAAACGGTTTATATAAAGTACATCCTCCACTCTAAAATATTAAACTAAAATTTGAAAATAATTTGAAACAATCGAAAACTTTACCAGCATTGGTTGTACTGAAAATTGGACACGTACTTCTCAATCTTTTTTAAGTTTTTCTTCATCCTTTTTCTCACTAGAAAAGGGCATTATAGTCAAAATTTGGTAGTGTCGTGGACAAAAAATAGAATATTGGACAAAACAAAAGATTATTATTGTATTAGACAAATAAAAGCTGAGGAATAGAGATTAAGGAGTCACGTGAGCACGTGCGACGGCAGTGAGTCGGTGCATCGGTTGTCGTAAAGAAAAGAGGAGCGCACGAATTGCGGAGCGCTGCGTCCCCGACCCACGACATCCTCTTGTTCCTTTAACACGCGCCACCGCATGCACGTGACGGAATCCAACTCAATTCCAACGGCCAACCAAAATAGGCGGTTTGATCGGAGGGTGCGCGTGGGGCTTGCAACAGTACGCAATTTGTAAAGACAAAATGTGTGCGTCAATCTAATTCTAATACTACAACGGAGTATTGATTTATATTTATATATCTCTCTCTCCGCTTTGACCGCCCCCGGCCTTGCTTACATGCCCCACGACCGTATCTTTTGTGGGACCCATTTTAGTAAAATCCCTAGACCTAAACCTTACCAGCCTACCTGATCCTCTTAAGTGGTGACATTTGGAGCTACGAGGCGGGACACTGTCCTTTCATCTTTTACCATTATCTCCGGCACAAACTCTACGTGTGTAATTTATAGTATTTTAAAATCAAAATTATTAATTTGGAGGATATAATTGAAAATTTTAATTTATAGAAGGTAAAATAAGTGAAAAAGAATAAATTAGTCATTAGTGAATGTTTTGTTACGAAAAATCCCCTTTTAATAAGTAACTGCACACAACGTACTACATGAGATGAGATATGTTTTGAATAGGTGATAAGTAATAAGAGAAAAGAGGGAGACGTGGAAAGTTTGAAAGGTAAAAAGAGAAATTAAAAAAAGTTTCGGATATGTATTTACATCTTCGGCTTTATAATATAGATATAGATATAAGTACTGATGTACATGTGATGCGTGTGTAATAAATTATTTATAATATAAAATTGAAGGTTTTTTTTTACGATTATTTTTGGTATATGTTGAATTTGAAGTTCTCTTTTCAATTTTGAGATATCAATTAATTTCAAAACACTATTTCTATTTTTTTATATAAATAATTATTTTTCACTTAAAACTCTTTGAACAGTGTATTTAAAACAGTACTTTCCAAACTTTAACACTTACAAACCTTAATAATTTACAGTTACCCATACCTATAACCCATGTTTATTCCTTTTCTTTTCCTTCCCCATCAAAATTCACGCGCCTACAGTTTCTTTTTATTTTTTATTTTTTATGGGAAGGATTATAAATAAATGTGTACAAATAAAGTATTCATACTCCCCCGTCCCAAATTAATTGTTTTTTTATGACTTTTTAAAGTCAAATTGACTATTTTTAAAATTAATAATTAAGCATATATAAATATATTTCTAAAATTATAAAAATTGAAATTAGTAATAAATTGTATATACTTTCTTTTGGTTATAATATCTTCACCTATATGTTAGCAAAAATAGTAAAAAGATTAGTTTTAAAAATAGTCAATTTGACTTTAAAAAGTCTTAGAAATGCAATTAATTTGGGACGGAGGGAATATGTTAATTTATTTTTTCTACGGATAATCTAAGTTCACCATATTCCACGTGTCACTCAGTCATTTCTACTTCACTTATTGCTAACAATGACTTGGTGAAGGGAATCTATGCATACACCAGAATAAAAGGTTACGATAGCAAGTCTTTTCCCCCCGTAGTCAATCATCATAATTTAAACATTAATTGTTACTCATTATTACTCCTATTTACATATAATTATGCATATTTTAATGTTTGTTGATGCATTATTTGGATGTTTGTCAACTTTTCTTCAAAAATTTACTTATAAAAATATTTTTTAAAAATACAATAGAGATTTAAATAAAAACATAATGAATAACATACAGTTCTCACAATAAAATTCAATTTCCAGTTTACATAGTCTGAGATAATAAAGAAAACTGATTTGGATGAGTGGGAGGAAAAAGTAAGAAATGGTAAGGAAAAAATGAAACGAATAGGAAAAATTAGGGATAAATAGTTGAAAAGAAGTAAATAACTTTATCTTTATTTTAAGATGTTACACAGCTTAAAACAGACAAATATTTTCTTTACTCTCCTTTAATAAAATAAATAGATAAACATAAAGAGATAACAGGGAAAGTAGACAGTTATTTTCTTTACTCTCATTTAATTTGTACTCTCCTTTAATAAAAGAAATAGATAGACATAAAGAGATAATAGGGAAAGTGGATAGTTATTTTCTTTACTCTCATTTAATTTGTTTATAAATATATTTATTTCTATTCTTTGATATTTGTAATAGTGGTGACGTATTTAATTATGAGATTATATTGTACTATCTAAAAATTGAGTACGAGATTATATTTTACTCCTTAAAAAGTAAAATTATATTGTACTTCTCAATAAGTGGTGCTTAAAAAAACGATAACTGATAAAAATTACCCCCTCTTTATAAAAACGATCTATACCCCTTTGCCTAAAATTAGAAATATAACTAACAATTAAGTAGTTTTATAGACACAAATTATATACAAATAGTTGTGCACAAATACTGAGAAAAAAAATATTATGTGAGTTCTATCATTTAAATTATTAATAAAATTTATTATTTTTATTATTCAACACATGAAGTAATAATATTTTTGACTACTGTTTCTACATAATTTATACACACAAAATCCACACATATACGATGAAATATCAACTAATTAAATTTACACGTTATTTTGAATTTACTTGTTTATAATCATGTCTTAGCATCACAACATTATTCCTTTTTAGTCTGTTTTTAAATTAAATATACAAATTTATTTTAGAATTGGAAAATGACATGATGTTTTTATAATAATTTATTCTTTTTTTTACAGTTATATTTTAGTAATATAAATAATTTTTCACTCGATTAAATCTGTGCTAACTTATATTGTGTTGATATATAGATCGAGGCCGAAATATATACTGGCCCAATGGGTAGCCCAATTGATCTTAACACAAAACCCCATATGCCCATATTTACTCGTACTCACATATTTGCTCTACACTTTTAATGCCTTTTTCTAATATTCAACTTGCTTACGGTCCATGGACTTTCTAAGATTTCCCTCGAGGCAGTCATCCTGGCTAGAAAATTAGACCAAGTTTTGTTGATGTTACGGAGCCCAGCTCATAATCCAGGAACAATAAAAGCCCATAAGCCCATTTTAAAGGTTAAGTTAATGGACGCTTTGAATAGAGAATAAAACCATGGCTTTTAGACTTTGGAAGGACAATTTGCATATGCGTATGGGCTTCCCCGCTCCTTCGTTTTGGACTTTATTTTTCATATTATTTTTATAATCTCGTAATCAAGTAATTTGATAACTAAATATCAAAATAATTCAGTCTTAACTACTAAATTAAAACCTCATCAACGTATAACACTATCGTTAAATGACTCTAGCCTAGTATATTATTAAACTTAGTAAAAGGGCCCTATTCGATAGATTTTGAAAAATGGTATTACAAGTAGAAGATTTTTTCAAAATATATATTGATTGGTTGCATTACATTTTCAACCCTATTTTAGGTTATAACAATAAATAAAAGGTGTATAGATGAAATTGTTATTTGAAAGAGTGACCCTTTTAAATTTTCGAAATATTCTCTTACATATTTTTGTTTGGAAAATGTTATTTTTTTTTTAACTTTTGTCTTTTTGACAATAAGACCACAAATAACCTTCTACCGATGAACCTTCTTCACTTGGCCTTTATTGGAACCTTGTCTAATCTATCTATTCTTTGAAACTTACTTAATAGTTGAATGGCTCAAAATAGAATAAAATGATTTGATTGAAATCAGAAAGAACAAAAATATAAATGAAAAAAAATTGTAATAAAGATTTTAGTAACTATTATTAAATTTAATTTTAAGATAAAACAAATATGTCGAGCTCGGTGCGTAGATATCGAATAGTATGTTATTTGAAGCAAAATAAGTAAAATATATAAACATAAAAAGGAGAAATAAAACACTATGTTTGCACTAAAGGTATGTAGGGACAATAATAAATGCAATAAATTATGAAGAGAGATTATGATTTCAACTCTTTATTTAATATCAAAACTATGCAATATTGCAAAGTTAAATATATGTTAGGACTTGATATTTTAGCCAGCTCTAAATTTTATATAACTACTCCCTCTGTTACTTTTTAATTGAAATTTTTGAAAAAAAATATAAATATTAGAAGGCATTAGAGATGAGACACCATAAGTTTATTTTAAAAAATTATAAAATATTTTTTGAACATAACCGGGAGAGAATGTATTCAATTACAAAATGACAACGTTTTTATATGATAACTCACACAATTATATGCAGCCTTTTAGTTTCAATATTAAGAAAATATAATTAATATGAGTATAAATTTTTAGCGCCACTTTTTTAAAATTCAATGAAAAGGTATGAGAAAAACAAATTAATATTTAATATAAAAATAATATAAAAAATAAAGTCATGAATATTTTTTTAAAATTTACAAACGAAAAATAAAAATAATTTTTTTTTGCTCTCTATATTTAATGTAATTTAATTTCCTTGTGTGTCCTCGATGTTACAGGTTCGTCCAGATCCGTTCAGGCTTCAGCCCGATCCAGGACAAATTAATTGTACCGAAATGATTGTCTTACAGCTACGGGAACGAGAGAAGAGAAAAGAAAACCAAAAATAATAATTACCAGAAAGAGAATCCACATTTATTTCTTCTTCTTGATCTCTTCAAGCCTGTAAGCGAAGCTCCGCGACGAGGCACTGAGAGAGAAAGTTGACAGGGAAAGCGGGACAGAGATCTATGGCTTTATGACACTCCACTGATAGGTAATCTTCGTCTTCACTGCAAAATTAAAATTAAAATAAAAAAATAAAAAATAAAATTCAATCCTATCAATTTCTCTTTGAAATGTTAGTTTCAAATCCTAAATTTTGCAAGCCCTAGTTTTACGAAAGGAACCCTGCATTTGAAGGCACTGTTGTTTGTTGCTTGGCTTTCATTTTGTTGAAAATCAGTTTCGTTGAATAAACGCCAATTGGTAGTGTGTCGTTTTAGCATTGTCTTCCACTTTACCTAACCAATTTTGTTGTTAAATTGGAATTTTGCAACCCATTATTTCCTTTTTAAGCCCATTGAGCTTCCCACATTATGCCTTTAATGTTTGAATTAGATTCTGTAATTATTTTCAGATCTCAAATTGTGTTTGATTTTTGTGTTTTATGTGGACTGATTGATTTTGTGTTTTAATGTTGTTCAGATTTTTCTTTATGAAGCCAAGACTGAATTTTGTATGAGCGCTTTATTTTTCTGAAAATGCTAATTTGGCAATGGGAAGTGGAAGTGGTGGTTAGAAGACTGGAGATTTAGTGATTGTAGTTTATTTTTTCCATCTGCCTCACAAAAAAGTGGGAGGACAAGGATAATTCGTAAATGGAGATGGCTGATGCAGCAGCTCTTGTGGAGGCCACTGGGTCTAGATTCAGTGACTTAGAACTCATCGGAAGAGGGTCATTCGGGGATGTCTACAAGGGGTTAGTATGGGAAATTTTGCTTCTATTTATATCTTCATATAGGTGTACGTGTATATTATACTCTTTTGTTACATTGTATTGACTCTCACATTGTTCTTTAAGGATTCCAAGATGTGAACATTGGCGTTATTATGGGTTTATCTCTGCCAGTTCATTGGGCATTTGGAGTTTATAAAGCCTTAGCACATTTAGACGTAAAGGGAACTTTTAAATTGTTCCTCTGCCACCCTCTTGTATGAGTTCATTACACATGACATAATATGCTCACCAAAGAGAGATGGTAGATGACATTTAATTTATTGCTAAGAACCATTGATTGTATGTTTGAGCATTATCATAGCCGTTTCATAATTTTTGAGGGTTAAACTGCTGAGTATTTGTTTGGAGTTTCAATACTCCTAGTGGTTATAGTGCTTAATGTCAATAAGCACACTGCTTTGCCAAGTTGGGTTGTAAAATGGTCTGTGATGATCTACTATGATAACAACAAGCTTTTACTTTAAGATTACCCCACTTTGATGGTCATGGTGTATTTAGATTACTGGTACTTACAATAAGCGTTTCAATATTATGCTATAATCCTGGCGGTGTTTGCCGTACGAGATTCAGGTGAGTCCACTTGAGTATGGAACTTAGGTTAAAGAACTTCGAACTTATGCTTTCCATCAGTTTCACAGCTCTTGCATATTGGTCGACGTTCCTTACATATTATGTTCTACTATTTCATTGTGACATTGACCGCTCTTATAGATCTTTTGTTTTCTTGGAACACAGTAAACCTGGCAGCTGAAGCGTATTGCTACTATACGAATGTCAGGAATCTCATTCTAGAAAATTACAAGTTATTTATGGGAAAAGACTAAAAATATTTATGGTAAAAAAAAATAGAGAGCATAACAAAGTGCTGATTTTGGGGGTTGGGGCCTGGGGGAGAGGGAGGGGGATGCAGAGGCTCTTATCTTATTTCATTTGGAATATAAAGTAATAGGAATGATTAAATGATGTTAATCTGGTACTTTATGCTTGAACATGTCGAAGGATGAAACAAACGTTGTAAATGGGCAAAAAAATGATGTCCTTACTTTTATGTTAGCATACTAACCTTTTTTTGGTCATCCTATGAGTATGGGAAAGTTGGGGTACTTATCAAACAAATAAAGGATTATGGGAAAATTAGGATAAAAGCATCTGGATAGGTTGTGTTCATAATTAAAAAGATGCCATAGCAATACTGTTTCATCTGTTATGAGATAAGAGGACCTTTTAACGCCGCATGCATGTTTTGAGGGTTATCTATTTCTGATTTGCACAGGGCTTGGTGGGCTGTTCTATTTTAGACTTTTGTTTTTCATTTCATGAGATGTTATGATTTGGAGGATGTCTCGTCTTCCTCACCTTTTGTGCTTCTTCTTTTTAACAAATTTCTTCTTATAGTTGAAAAAAGAAGGCATGCATATTTTGAACAATATCTATAAAATGTTCATTGAAGGTGTTTGTCTAGAGCCTATTAATACATAAGATGTGAATAGCTTTTTTGGAGGGCATCTAGGGACTTCTGTCTAGTTGCTACCTCAGTTCCCACGAACCAGCACCATCTTGTTGTGTAGCACTTGAACCTAATGCTAATATGTAGCAATGAAAATAGGAAGGATGCACCCCTTTTCTAATTTTCTACCCCACCCAATCTATGTTGTTTGCAACCCCTACTTTTGCCCCAACCAAGGACAGGGGTGATACTATCCCTGGCCATTATCGTATATAACCTGCTTCACCTGCTTATCATAACCATTGATTTGTTAGGGTATTAAAGTGGCAGTTTGAATGCGGCATCAATGGTTAATAGAATTGTAATTAATCATAAAATGGGTCAGAGAGCAAAGCTGTTGATCTTCCAGGGTATTTGAATTCGACAGTATATACTACTATCCTTACAAGGAAAAAATGAACTCAAGTATGGGTGATCATTGAACAATCAATGGAGCAATTAGCATTCTATGTACAGACAAATCAGCATCAGCATGGTAAAAAAAATAACATGATAATTGCATCTCCTTTCCCAGCTCCCATTATCTTTAGCTAACTGATACTTGATAAGCTAGCATCTGAATAAAATAAATACTGTTAGGAGTTTATTGACATAATAGTTAGAATGTATGAAAGGAATTCAACAAGCAGAACAGGTCTTGAATGCTTTAATGTCTCTGTGACACTGGATTGGGATAAACCGAGCCTGTCATGAAGCAGAACCTTCTGGAGCAGATTTTTATCTTTATTACGAATTAGAGGGATGAGGACAACTAACTGTTCTAGTGAATAGTGTGTGATTCTAATGAAAAATCTTCTCTAGCAAAATGGCTTAACTTTGGTGAAAGTGCAACAAAGATTGTGTTGAAAAGTGTCGTGCTCATTTTTTTAGATAATAGAATAAACTTTATTATAATAAAGGGGGCAACAATAGAGGAGGATGAAAAATCCTCCAAAATAGAGAAAGTAAAGCACAAAGCCCTTAAAGCAGGGCAGTCTCACCAATCCCTATGTAAATCTGAAATAAGCATTCTTCTAAGAACGCCCGCTGCAACTGACAAACATATTGAATTGAAACGTGTCATCCTTATCAATCGACACTAATTTGATGAGCTGTCAAAACTGGAATGGACTGAAATAGTGAATATGATATGACAACTTATAATTTAATAGAGGCTATGAACACAAAACACAAAGACAATAGAATCTATTTGGCCAACCCTAAATATTGGAAATTGCGATAAAGTTTTATTGAGTTGAGCAGGTTTGCTTTTAGATTGTATGCCGACGGGCCCTTGTCAAGAGCTTCTTTTATACATTTTCTATATTTTGGGCAAATCTGCCTTAATGTATTCACTTTGGCAGAAATTATACCTCTTAAATTTGATCTCCAATTCAGCTTTACTTGAGATTATTGAAAATTTTCGAGCTGTCCTCTCAAAATGGGTAATTTAGAGAAGCGAGAAATTTGAATATGTTGATTTTTAAAATTGACAAGTGTCTCGTGCTTTGTTGTCATAGCCAAACTTGAAACTCGGAACAAAGTATTGTTGAGTTGAGCAGGTTTGCTTTTACAATTGACAAGTGTCTCGTGCTTTGTTGTCATAGCCTAACATGAAACTCGGAACAAAGTATTGTTGAGTTGAGCAGGTTTGCTTTTAACTTTTATGCCCACTGTCATTTGCAAGAGCTTCTTTTATAGACTTTTCTGATATTTTAGGTAAACGTGCCTTACTGTTTTCACTTTAGTTGAAATTATACTTCTAAAATTTATTCTCTATGTGTACTTGGAACTATAGAAACTTTCCTAACTGTCCATTCAAAATAGTTAATTTAGATAAGTTATAAATCCCGATCCACTGGTTCTTAGAATTGAAATATGTTGAGTGACTGAAAATAGGAAAATGGACTTCAACTTTGGGCACTTGGATTAGCTTAAGTCTTTTTTCTAGATGTGTTGTTATGAAAAATGTGTAATGCTTGTCTTGTCCAAGAAAGGATATATTCTAAGAAGCAATGATTCTTCCGAAGATTGGAAATCCCGAATCCAGATTCAAAAATTATTTTGAATTCTTCATGATTCTTTTTGGGGATTTGTCTTCAGATTTTTGTAAATGATAAAATTGAATACATTAATAATACTATATACTCTACTAATTAATATAATGTTTTATGCCCTAATACTATCTAGGAAATTAGTATGAGATTTAATTCGTATATATTTCTTAAATTCTTAGATGGTATTAACATATAAAATTTTATATTTTTCAGGAATGTTTTACATTATATGATCAATTAATCCCTTCCATTCACATTATTTGCAACTCTTTTAGATGATGCGGCACAGATTTTAAAAATTTCCAAAATTATATTTAGTATTGAAACTTTTTATAGATGTGTGTGTGTGTATATATATATGTTTTAATAGATTCAAGTGTTATATATTTAATTGTAATATAAATATTTAAAACTGTAATATTTAAAATAGTATATACATAAATTTGTTTTAGTATGTGCTATTACTTGCCGAACTTGAATCTCCCTTTTTTGAGATTTGTCAAATTGCCAAATGCCCGTATAGCGAACCGCGTACCTGAAATTCTTGCTTCTTAAGATATATTTACCGCCAAAACGCTCTCTATTTTCTTTTGTTTTCCTTTATCCAAGATATGTGTCTAGTTGCATAATTTCATGAGCCGTACTATATATGCCGAATTTCTATTCAACCAACTAAACACAGATGGCACTAGTAAATAACCGTCAACTTTGGGGTGCTTTTATTATCTGTATCTAGTCGGCTTTATGCTGATTTGGCATATGAATTATTTTCGTATTTTCAATGATTGTAATATTTCCTACGTTCTTCCCCCACCCCTCCAAAAAACAAAAACAATACAGTTTTATCTTCTTTAGCAATATTTTGTGCTTAATTATTACATTAAGCTTTTTAAAAAATGTGCATATGAAATTAACAACCTCTCTGCACCAGTAATAGTTAAACAATATGTTATTACTTGTATTACTTTCTTTTAAGTTATTATATTACTAATTTAATTCTTAAATGCTATAAAAGTTAGTTGGAGTTTAGAAGTTTGTATCTCCAAGTTTGAGCTAACTACTCGAATTCTATGAGAACAAAAGAGAAACAAATTGCTTTTATGGACTTTATTTTCATAGGAGTTGTCATCTGTGATTCCTTTCCTCTGCCGTTCCTCACCTTCCTTCTTTAACTGTTTCCTCTTTTAAGATTTGAAAATAAGTTAGCTTTCGCGATTTTGAAATCTCTTTATAATAGTTCTAAACGGTCATCCCATTATAGGCAGTGTTGTTAAGGGCATGCGCCTAGGTACGGGGCCCATGCCAGCCCACGTTGGGCGCCTCGCCTCGCATGAGGCGAGGCTCCTTCAATGAGGCGCATTCGAGGCGCGCGAGGAGCGTGCCTCCTCAAAGTTGTGTAATTTTTTTTCCTAAGCAATCTAGACCATCAATTGCAGCTTCCTCCTCCAGGTAAGTCTCTCCCTTCTCCTTATCTCTTATCTTTTTTTTATTCTCCTCTTGCCCAAAAAAAAGGCTGTTTTGCAAAATACTAAGGGGATATGATGCCCAATTTTTTTCTAGAAATTTTGGGTACTTTACTAAACTACTATTCCGGTGTTTACTAACTTATTAAATAACTAAATATGTGTATATAACTTATAAGTATTTTTTTAATAGTTAAATATGCATTTTTATTGTTGTTTAGTGTTTACTACTTAAATATATATGTAAGATTGTAAGTATTTAACTATGTATTTATGCATAATGTAATTATGATATGATTATATCGGTGTATCACTGTACTACATAGGTATGGTCCTTGAACTTGTTATAGAAACTTTTTGAATATGCTTAGAAGTTTGTAAAACTATTTAATGGTGGATAAATTTGATACATAAATGATTAAATGTGTGTATATATATATATTTAATTTTTTTTAAATATGTGCGTGTCACTTCGATGAGGTGCGCGCCTCGCCTCGAGCCTCGCCCCTCGCCTTGCCTCGGTGTGCCTCGCGCCTTAAATAATAATGATTATAGGTCAACCTATACACAGAAGTTAGATGTGCAGTTGATGTTAAGCCCTATTTAGTATAGCGTTTTTGTGCCACTGCCTATTCACATTTATCTTTTTAATGCATATTGAGGTTAGGGTATATCTGGTAGCCAGTAGGTATATAGAATAGTCCATTAAATATAATGCACTTGATATGGAAAAATAATTACATGAATTATATTGTTATTCGAAATAGAAACTGTTTTTTGGTTTTCCTTTTCTTCTTTTTGGAAGGAAGAGATTTTTTTGGTGGGTGGGTTGGTGTGCCATGGGGTGGGGGTGCCTGGTGTACATAACTACTGACAGAAATGGAGATGATACTAGTAGATCCAGGAGAGAAGTCAGTTCTAATGTCTTGATAAAAGTAGAGTTGATACTAGCACGTTAAGTCATGGATTATTGGAAAATCATGGCTGCTCACTTCTGACTTGTCGGAACATACTTGCAAATTTGGCATATGTAAACCAAATTACTTTTTACACATACGAACAACCCACTTTCGAATGAAATGGGTGCAGTTATTCAGATTGCGGAGCTTGACTTGTACAATATTTACATATCCTAGTCACAAACTTCCTTTTTTGGTTACTTGCATTATTAGTTGCTCTATGATATTTGGTGTATTACCATCATATAAAGGTCTGTTGCACACTAAGGTAGCAACCGTTCTTTCTGGATTTGCAGGTTTGACAGGGAGCTTAATAAAGAGGTCGCTATTAAAGTTATTGATCTGGAAGAATCGTGAGTTAAAACCTCAAATATTTTTGTTCTTCATTATTAGCTTCTTCACGATATTAAATTGGTCTTACTCTGAACTAATCAAAATGAGAGTTCTTCCTCTACAGTTTTATGGAAAAAGTACTTGTTTCAAAACGTGCCCCTTTTTTTCCTTCTAAATCTAGCACGTCTTTAATTGCATTGGTGTAATGTCACAGCTAGACCGGCATAAGTGCATGTAACAAGTTGATATAAGAGCCATCCAAATTTTGAGGAATTTTATCACTCTTCATTGTGGTGGATACTTCCTTTCTTGCAGCTTTCACAAGATTCCTGTAGTTGCGATAAATTATTTGTGCAAATGAGTTCTTTTAAAGCATACGACATATTCTTTCATCTTTCCGATTGACACTTTAGTTTCATTGTTTAGTTTTTCTGAAACCCGATTTATAATTTATTTTCTACAGAGAGGATGAAATTGAAGACATTCAGAAGGTATATGCATTTTGTATACTTAAATATTGAATGTGCAACAATTTATGCATATGTATCTTATTTAAATAAATTTTTCTTTCAGGAAATTGCAGTTTTGTCACAATGTCGGTGTCCTTATATTACAGAGTACTATGGATCTTATCTGCAGCAAACTAAACTATGGATAATAATGGAATACATGGCTGGTGGCTCAGTTGCTGATCTAGTAGGTTTTTTTGTTGACTTCCAAAATGTTCAATTCATGATTTCTAACGTTTTTAGTTGTATATCAATATAAGAAGATAAGTATTCGTCTTCTCTCTCGCATTTTCTATAAGTTTATACGTACAAAAAATTATTGCAGCCAAATGTGCATAAATTGATAAGGTTATGAAAGAGCTCAATTAATTTATGGCAGGGGAGTTAAAACACGTTAACAAGATATGGTGATTGACCTTAATGTGCAGTTATAAATTGTGCTGGAGAGATTATATAATTAATATAAGAAAAAAGTAAAGTTTGTTCCCCCCCTCCCCCCCAAAAAAAGAAAAAGAATCTCAGTGAATCAATAAATCTGTACGATTAAAGTAATAAGAATGGTTGAGTTGCTTTCTGTTAATTAATGATTTAATCAGTCTTTGAATCTCTTAAACAAGGATATATATATATATATATATGGGAAAATGGAGCGTGTGTCATAAACACACAAGCTTGTGTGTGTCCTATTATTTTAAGAGTTTTTATTAATGGCAGTTTTGGCATTTCACTTTTTTCATTAATGGCTGTTTTGACATTTCACCATTTTATTAACCAAAATTACGTCGTATTAAGTGCAAGACACACAAGCTTGTGTGTCTAAGGCACATACTCCCTTTTCCCTATATATATATCAGTTTATATTGCTAGGTATGAACTCAATCCTACTAATATTGAACCTAGGCCCTTAAGTCTCACCTAGGAGCTAGGCAGTCCTCTAACGCCTCGGCTTGGCGCCTATGCCCCCTGCTTATGGGGAATCAGTCATGTACCTCATTTTAATGAATGATTTGAAACTCTCCAATGCTTGAAATGAATTTGTTAAGCCATATAAGATTGTTGTGGTGGTATTTTTTCATGTAAAATTAAGAATCTTTACATCTACTATATGCTTTATATAGTATCTATGCAGTTTACTAATAAGTACTTTATATATCTAGTAAAAGATGAACATGAAAAATAATATTAATCACGAAGAAAAAACCTTTGGAAACATTATTTTGGATACTGATACAGATATTGCTTCTGCAGATTCAACCGAATCACCCATTGGATGAAATGTCTATGGCTTGCATTTTACGTGACTTGCTCCATGCCATTGAATATCTCCACAATGAAGGGAAAATCCACAGAGATATTAAAGGTTCCATCCTCCTCTGAATCTTATTCAATATCAGCTGTTCATTGGTACTGAGACACTGATTGGTCAATGTTAAAAGTTCAATATAGCAAGCTTGAAATTTCCCGTATATGACAACACCTCAATGGTATGTAGCCATGTAGGAGACCAGTTCGTGAAATTTAAGCCAGAGGTTTAGGATTGTCCAATGTACACACTTAAGTACTTAGGATCTACGGAACCTGCACTACATAATCTATTTTTATCAATAATACAGTTACACTAAGCAGCCTCTTCTTTAGGAAATTGTGAAAGACGACCTGCATTTGATATTTATTGTTAAATAAATCAATTACCCCAACCCCACCCCTACTTGCAATATTAGTTGTCTCAAATCAATGGAGTTTCCACTTCTTCTTCCTCCCTTTTTTCTCTTACCTAAATAAGTATGTGTAATGACAACATCTGTTTGATGTTTTCGCAGCGGCGAACATTTTATTGACGGAGAACGGTGATGTTAAGGTACATTCTATATGCTCAAGGAAACAATGATTCTATGAATTTATCTGCAGTGAGCATGAACATCATGAAATGAATGCACACATATTGTGGATGGAGTTAAATCAGAAGTTCAGAGTGCTCAAATTATGTTATTGTCTTTGTGATAGGTTGCAGACTTCGGTGTTTCTGCACAACTAACGAGGACAATTTCTAGAAGGAAGGTATTACTCGCCATGTCATAGGGTTGTTTATTATCAAGTATGCATATCTTCAGAAATTCTTCTTGCATTTTCTTTCAGTTGCCAAGATTTTGATAGTAAGGCCCTCAGTTTATGTTTTGATGTTTTAGTCATATAGCAGGCCTTTTGCTTGGGAGTGATCTGTTTGCTCATACGCCCAGTTACCATTTTTATGTTTTACCATAAAAAGGACTGCTTTTAAAGAGCCAGGTGGAAGTTTTCTTTAGTTTATAAACCTTCGTGGCAAAGTTCAAGATGAGATGTAGATCACTGCCATCTGTTTTCTGATTTCCTTTCCTTGTTGATCAATCATCAACCTTTAAACTATTTCTTTTGCCCAATTTTCAAATCTTGTGGCTGAATTACTCGTCAGGTACTTGGATTCTCTTTCCATTCCATTCTATCTTCTTCCCGTGCTTCTAATTGTCATCCATCTTTCCTCTCTTCTTTGACCGTTCCCATCTGTTTTCGTCATTCTTTCCCTGAATTTAATCTTTTGTCAGGTTGGTTGTTTTTTGAACTGTTTCCTGCCATAAACAACAGGTGTTGTCTATATAACCGTGTTCTTTTCCTTTGAAAATGAAGAACATAATATTTTTTGCAAAAAATCATCTTCTTTTCTCTTCCATTATTGGCTACATGTGATGTTATAGATTCTCGATTTGCAAGAAGCTTGATGATTCTAGGCAGAAGGAACTTGTCCAGATTCAGTTTCAGTAGTGCACATGTGATGTTAATTTATTTTTAGATGTCACTGGGTGCTTATTGCAAGTCATCTAAAGTCCTCAATAATTCTTGTCTGACCACATTGTGTAGGTTTCTCTAATTCTTATAACACCAAGTGTGTCACCAGCTTTAGGGGTTCTCGAAAGTTTCGATAGAAATTATATGGCTCAAGAGCTATTTTCACCCTTGTACATTATTTGACTCAAATTCATGATGTGGAAATTTGCATTCAAGGTGTTAGAAGTTTGTACTGATGCAATTGATAATGGCAGACATTTGTAGGAACACCATTTTGGATGGCCCCAGAAGTTATTCAGAATTCCGAAGGATACAATGAGAAGGTTAGACTTAGAGCCTTGCGCTTGGAGCCCTTTCCATTTTTTATTTCAATTTTTTTTGTCAGCATTGATGTCGACATAATTTTCCAATGCTTTAATTTTGGGGAGTTGATCCTTTGAGCAATTTCCATACGTGAGCCTTTGCTTTATGCAGGCAGATATTTGGTCTCTAGGGATAACTGCAATCGAGATGGCGAAAGGGGAACCTCCACTTGCTGATCTCCACCCGATGAGAGTTCTATTCATCATACCTCGAGAAAATCCTCCACAGGTTATTATTTATTTATTATTATTATTATTTATATATTTGATTTCTCTCGATTTTTATGAGGTGCTTCATTTTCCAGAGTGGATCTGTTTCCAGTGTTACTGTTAAGTGCTCGATATAGGCACTTGACTAATATTTAGGTAACCATGCAGTGAAAGCCAAAAGGAACAAAAGAAAAAGTTCTAATGGAAAGATGTATATTAAAATAATATTACCTCCGTCGGGAAAAAAGGTTTTTGATTTTTCCGTTCACCTTTTTTTTTTCTTTTCCTTTCCGAGTATTAATGTTTGTATAGGACACACTTGGACATTTAGTTATTAAAGTTTAATATTGAGATAAAATTATTAAAAAATAACTATGTCTAAATGTGTCTTATGCAAACTTTAATATTCATAATAATAAGTTTAAAAATAGGACCCTTTTTATGGATGGAGGGAGTATTTTGGATATTTCTGTTAGCTGCATGGTCAGCGTGACATGTCGAGTCACGACAAACCCTTTCTGAATGTCAAGTGTGCAACCCAGTTATTTCATGCACTCAGAAGAGTCCATATAACATAGGACAAGGGTATCTTCTAAGCTCTTTGAGATCTTATTAAAATTGGCTAATGTTCTTGTTAATAGGTTTTTGTTGACCAGTTGCCCTTTACCTTATGCTATGGTTTTGTTTATTTAATGTAGTAAGGTGATTGACATTGACCCTTTTTGACAGTTGGAAGAGCACTTTTCTCGTCCTATGAAAGAATTTGTTTCATTGTGTTTAAAGAAGGTGCCTGCTGAGGTAGCTACTTATACGCTCGCATCTGCCATGCCTGCTCTTTTTATCTTCGCTCTTTTCATGTAAAAATGTGTGTTATGTGGAACTGAAATGTTATTAAAAAACACTCCCATTTGTTAGATATAAGATGAAATTTTATTTGAAAAGAGAAAGAGAGAGAGAGAGTTTGTACAAGAATACATAAACTTTACCCCTAAGAATCACAAGGTGGGAGGCATGATAAGTTACGCCTAGCATAAAGTGAGACGACAAATGGAATAAACCCAATTTTGAAATTGATAAAGCTAAAATTCGATAGGAAAATAAGCCATGTTTCTGCTGTGTAAGATTTGTTTGCATGAAGGTTGCAGTTCATGAGAGTTGGGGTAGACTTTAGATGCTGAATGATAATGGTGAAATGTTACCAGTGCATCTGCTGAACCATTAGCTTCACAATATGTGAGATAATGGAACAATAACAGAAGAGGAGATGAAGATCTAAGAATGTATACAATCTTCCAAGGAGCATATATATATTTTTAAGAGCCTCATCTTTGAATCACATTCAATTGACGTAATAGACAAGCTATAGGTAGATCACGGGCTTCAGGTGTGCCTGTTCATTCCTTCCAAAGAGAAGTCTGAGAAGGCTAGCAAAGGATCATATGTATGATACTTAAGATCTCCTCCTACTACCATGCCATTAAGAGAAGATCCACTGGAATTTAATGGAGTGCATTCTTTGTTATTGAATCGTACTTCTAAAACAGCTAAGGGATAAATGAAGATAGTATCGAGTGAGTGGCAGTTGAGTGCATTCTTCACAAACAAGCTGTGACATAATTACGGTTTTACTTCGAACGTAGCTCAATGTTCACAGAGGAAGGTGCCTCAAATGCGAGGTGATTTTCCTGGGGTCCATATGATGGTCTTTTACGGCCTAACTGACTTTAAGCAGTTGACAAGGATTGTTGCTCAACTAGCAATGCATCATCTTTGATCAGCTTACTCTTCTCCAAATTCACATCTAAGCAAGGAGCAAAGCATATTTGGATCATATTGGATAAAAAATTCTATGAAAAGAAATGATTACTTGAAGATTTACTTTTGAAGATGATGATTTTCACAATTGGAGGAATGCTAATTGTTTTCTTTCTCATACATTTCTTTGTTCCATTCAGGCCTTTAGACGAGAAGCATGGCTCCTAAGTTTGTTTCTTTCAAGTACACACATGCTATATTTCCTTTATGGTATGTTTAAAATAACAGAATCTGGGCCAACTGTGGGGGGAAGGGGGGTTGTTCCTGGCACTTGTCTGCAGAAAACCTTGAACTCCTTGAAGCAAACTCTCGATATCAACCTTTTCTAGGAAAAAGTCATTCTTAGCTTTCTACGGTACCTGCTAAACAATTGCCATGTCATCTTGCTTATGTCTTACCATGGGCAATTCTGTTAAATAAATAGAAACTGAGGGAGTGGTAATCAGTTAGATTATTCTAGAACTGGTAAAACACATGGGTAGTTAGTACTACATGGTGCCTATGTGCACTCCTAGTGCATGACTGCATGTTAGCCTCTTAGGAAGTTCTGTAAATAGAGTTGTAGATTGTATGACTTCATTACGAAAGAATGAATTGAGGAATGGTTTATCCATTTCTTTTCGCTCTCCAGCTTCTTTCTCCAAGTTTGCAACTTCTCACTAGTCTCCAATGATTCTTCATTGTTCTCATACTTGTTCAGTTGTTCTTAGTCTAATACATTGCTACATCAATTGTTTTTTCTCATATTTTCTGCTGTTGTAGCTTTTAGGGTACTGGTTCATATTCTTGCATCCAACGGCCTCCATTATTAGCCAAATTGATTCAAATCTATTAAGCTCCTTAGGGATGATACTTGTAGTAAAGCTTTCATACTTGATATTTGAGATGTATTCCTGTAGCTTCAACCCTAGATGGATACGATTGTATTGTCTTTACAGTATAATAATACTCCTTCCGTTCCAAAAGATAGGATCATTATTGAGTATTGACCTTTTGAAATTCCAGACATTTTCAAGCTCAAAAAAATTGATATAGATTCATTTAATTTTAGTCTGTATAATGATGAATATTGTAAACTATCTAAGAAATATTACTAATTATAAGATTTATTGTTTTATAATTTTGAATAAATCATATCTATTCTAAATTTGAAAATATCTCAATTTGACTTTCAAAAAGTCAATAATGATCTTATGTTTTGGAATGGAGGAAGTGTGGAACTAAAATTTTTATTCTTTCAAAATAATATTTAGAGTTTCAAAAGACCATTTTTAGCAGCATTCAAACGGGATCTGTGTGTGCAAAGAATTAGAATCAGACTCTTTACCATAAGAAATTTAACATGATGCATTTTACTATAAATGAAAATTCTGTATTTCTGTCATTTGAATTTAGAACCATGTAAATAACAGGGAGGTCAGAGGTGCAAGGTTCAAGCCTAAGGACCTTCATTTTGTAAGGGGTCTAGTTCTTTTAGGGCCTAGATTACATAATATATCCACCTCACACACCTTAATAACAAATAAATTTAAAATTTTTTTAGAACCATGTAGTTGGTTTCAGGTGCTAGGCTGCTAGTGGTATCACTGTATTGTGCTGAAAGCTTGATCACAATGAAAGTTCTAATTTTGTTCATGCTCTCTTTTCTTGATTTCAGAGACCAAGTGCTAAAGAGCTTCTGAAGCACCGTTTTATCAGGAATGCTAGGAAGAGCCCAAGACTTCTAGAGAGAATCAGGTGCATTATAATACCCCATAATTTTTTAATATAAATGCTTGATCTATGAACTGAGGGCCACTGCATTTAGTTCTCAACATATCGTATGGATTCATTGACATTCCAATTTCACTGCATTTAGGGTTGAGTATGAATATACTGAACTTTGTCTCAATTCACATTTTCTTTAAGGGTCCTTCTAATGTGTGCCCTAAGGGCACACATTATACACAGGAATCGAGAGAATATTCCCTTGATTCCCTGTGCATATTCTCTTGATTTCTGCGTTTACATACAAATTAAAGGAATATGCACAGGAATCAAGAGAATATTCTCTCGATTCTTGTGTATAATGTGTGCCCTTAGGGCACACATTAAGAAAATCCCTTCTTTAAATGATAAAGCTTCTGGCCCACATTCTTGTTAGCATATTTGTCTTTGGAAAGTACTAAATTAGGAGACTAAAAGGGAAAAAGATCAATGTTATAATTCTTCTTATATAAACTCAACTGATGACAATGGAGATGCTAAATGTAGTTTTGATGTTTATAGATATCCGGGGTTTGATATTATGGACGGTTAGAAACACCGATGGAGATTTTTTTTTTTTACGTAACTTCATTGTAACTTTTGTATATGGAGTGCCATTCATTACCTATTAGCATGGCAATGAAGCATGTCTTCTTTTATTTTGACAGAGAACGGCCGAAGTTCCAAATAAAGGAAGATGGTGAAACCCCTAGAAATGGTACGAAAGCTTTAGGGGAAGCATCTGGCACTGTGAAGGTGACAAGAGATTCAAAAGTTGAAGATACTATACGAGTCAGGTTGGTTTCATCTATCAGTTTCTCATATATTACTATTGATACATTGAATTTTGGCTGAATGGCTTATGTATACACAGTAGTCAAGGAAAAACTCTAAAATCTGCTGGATGGGATTTTAGCATCGGTGGGTCATCTAGTAGTGGAACAGTGCGAAGTGTTGTAAGACCACCTCAGGTTAGAGATAGGAAAGCAGAGGTTCCTCTTAATCAAGCTACCCCAAGGAGAGCTTTAGAAAGCAGCACCCGGTGGTCTTCTTCTGGAAGTACAAATAATTTGTCTGAAGTTTCCATCGGAAGAGATGCACGAGATCCGCACCTTGATGAGAAACAAGAGCATTACCATGAAGATGTATCTCTCTCTCTCTCTTGTGTTTGTGCATGTGCTCATTTGGCTCAATTATTTTATTTTTCTATCTTAGTCCTGTGATTAAAACAAATATAAAATCCAGCAGAGCTTTTTGAACACCCACCCCCACCCACCACCCCCCCCAAAAAAAAATGTAAAAAATAAAATAAAATGTAGTTCACACTTATTGGTGGTTATTTTGACAGATTGTCTCCTTAAGTTCTCAATATTGAATTCCAACTCAACTGGGGTAATGAAAGTTCAAATTTATTCACTTGGAGTGAACTTCAGTCAAGTTAATAAAACACATTGTAACAACCATAGTTGCATACATTAATTTTCAGCGTAGATTACTTGAACCTTTTGTCCTCCATGTCTCCTTACTTTGTTTTGAAGCTCTTTACAGGAAGAATTGTCTGCAAGTGGGACAGGAACTGTTGTTGTACGTTCTCCAAGAGAAGTCAAGTCATCCTCAGTCTACAGTGATCAGAGTACCTTGGTAGGATTACAGTCTAATTCAGATGATGACACTAATACTCCCTCTGTCCCATTTATTAAGGGTAAAAATTGACCAGCTTGTTCTGTACCCTCCTAAATTTGCAAAGCTGGTGGGTCCACACACTTGCACTGGCATTATAAAGATGAAAAACATTTTTGGACTCCAATATATAGTCATGACACTCAAAATGGGACTTGGGGCATTTATTAAATAAATTTTTGCTTCTCTGTGCATATTTTTGACTTTATAAAATCAATTTGGCATCAGTCTAGCAGTACATTTGCTTCATCGGAGGATGCTTCCATCAGTGGAACTTTTGTTTACCGTGGACAACATGATGATTCGGATTCTCCTCGAACGCCAAAGTCCAGACTGGGAATCCAAGAGAGAACTTCAAGTGCATCCCTTGAAGACAGTGCAATAAACCTTGCAGAGGTTGTGTATTCTTTAAAATAGTTGTCAACTTATTACTCTTGACTTCTGGTAATAATCAGAATATTTGCATCTGGAAATGATTTTCATCATGCAATGCTATCAATTGCATTTATAAGAACTGAAAAATGCAGGATTACTGCTTCACTAATGAACAGAAAATTATGAATGTTTCTTAAATTATTTATTGAAACCTGGCTTTGTTTATGTGATTTTTCACTTCTTCATGCATGTCTTATTAAATCCAAAAGTTCATTGTATGAAATAATCTACTTCTGAATTTTTGAATATCTATATCTTCCCATCAATATGAAAATAATAGTAGACTTAATAGGCTTAATTTCTAGATTTCCTAGTATTTAAGACATTAATCTGGGTATGCATAAAAATAATCAAATAAAAAGGGAAAATGAGGCGCACATATTAATAAAGTAATATCTATTCTTTTAATTATTCTTTAAAGTAGCAATTCAAAGTAATACTTGGCTTTTGAAAAGGTAATAGCAGTAAACCTTGCCAATTCTCAATGCCTACACCCTAATGAAAGATATATTATGTTTTTCTGTTGATTATATCTTAATTTCTTGCTCTCTTTTGTTTTAATTTTTACTGATTCCTGCCTTTTTTTCTTCCCTTGACACCTATGTATTCCATTCGAAGTCTTGCATTATTCTGTATACTAAAGAATTTCTTAATAGTTAATCAAACATCAGCATGGTTTGTCTTTAAAGGTCTCTGTGGCTATATTTTTGTTCAGGCAAAGGCTGCAATTCAAGGAGGATTGAAGAAAGGAAATGCTAGGGAAAGGTCTGCCCTGGCAAAGGTCAACAAAGATGGACAAGAAAATAGAAAAACAGATCAGTCAACAAATAGCTCTGATTCTTTAAGGTACACCTTATAGTTGACTTGCTGCAAGATTTTACTCCTAAAATGACATATTGAGGTTTCTTCATACCAGTTATAGTTGAACATTTTATCATGACCAACCTAATTATCGAAACTTTTACCTCAGACATTCTCGCGATTATGCTGATGCACTAAAAGCATTCCCAAAATCACGCCAAGTGAGTGATGAAGAAGACAGTGCCATAATGTCAGCTTCATCGTTGTCTGCTCCTTTATCAAGTCTTCTCATCCCTTCACTAAAAGAGGTGAGCTCTCAGAGATTAAAATCTATGCGTTAGTGGTAAGTTTATGTTGCTTATAAATATGAATGCAGTGGCAATTGTACTAACTACTAAATGCAAATTGATTTTGTGTTGATGCTTCAACAAGGTATCATATTTTTGTTTTTGCTATCTTGTGGGTTAATGCATTCTCACTAGCATTTGGTTCCCTAGTTATGTTTGTCTCTCTGCATGCTAGTGGGAGATGCATGTGAGGGGGGAGTGTTAAAGCATGATATACATATTTGGTCCATTCTATATAAGCTTCAGATTTTTGAGCAACTGTTGACTTATCAAGAACGTTGAGACTTCATATCATTTTTTCTTTAAATGGAGATAAAACATAAAACAACTTGGCCCTTCTAAATTTCTTGAATGATTCTAAGATTATTATTTCACTATCATAGGAGAGAATTATATCAACAAATTAATTCAGGATCGGCTTTTACAATGATAGGAAATCTTAGGTGCACGTCATCCTTTAAGAGGTGTGGGGTTTCGTAAACCTCAACAACTTGGGTTTTAGCTTTTAAGGAAGCTCAACTAGACATGACAATGAATGTTTCTCGACTATTTTTGCATTCTAAATACCTTTGAACATGGTTTATGATATTGATTTTGCTGTAACAAAGCTATACTTGATATGAAAGAATGGCACAAATAAGACCCCTAGTATCTTATTAAGCTCTTCTCATGTATCTAAATTTTATTGGTTTAGTATTGACAAGAAACAAGAATTTTGACAAGCTTCTCTCCCTCCCTCTCATAATATTATGTTGTGTCCTATGATGTTGATTATCAAACTTTGAGTTTGAGTAATAAATCTTTCATCCATATTGAATTGCTCCGAAACCTATGTACAGTAGCTAGTAGCTACTTGTTGTCTTTAGAAAGGAATCCAACAAGAAAAGAGGAACATGAAAGAAAAAATTGCACTCATCGTCGAGATGGGGAGCATTTATTGATTTCTGACATTTTAAATTCAAGGTATTCTGCGAAATCTTATGATTAAATATTGTTCTGCAAATCAATTGAATCAAAGTTAATTGTCAATGATACGTGGCAAATTTAGTCTCTTGCAGCTGCACTATGGCATATTGTACACGTTAAGACTTCTAATACTAGTCTACGGTATAGGAATTTGAAATGCTGCATTAAGTTTTGGATATTCAAGTTTAGAATTAACTTCCATTCATCTTATAAAATAAAAGAAACAAAGTTGACTTCAATTTCATGACTTGTTTATGTATGTAATGTAGGCAGTTGGTGATGATTCAGAAGGATCCCTTGTTCGTGCAGTGGCAAATTCTTTTACGGAAATGGAGCGCTTGAAGCCTGGATCTTTTGAAGTTCTCATCTCTAGGATGCTTCAGCGGCTAGCTAGGTTTGCGAGTTACTTTGTTTTGTCATGCTTATCTGTGTCATGATTTACTTCAAAGAGAAATATTCTATATAGAGTATGTGGTTCTGAAGTAGAAACTGTCTGCAGTTCAAAAGAATCTTCACTGAAAGATCTGCAAGATCTTGCTGGTCATATATTCACCAAGGGCAAAACAGTTCCTGAACAAACAGAGAATGTAAATGCAGATACTGATAGCAGGAAAAAACAGCAGAATAAGGAGGCTCATCCAAGCACCAATTTAAGCCCACTTGCGAGGTTCTTGCTTTCAAGGTTTGTTAAGTAAATGTTTCATGCATATGATGATATCTATTGTTTTGATAATTGAGGGAATCCCCTCCATTACACCTGTCCTCCAATTTCTCCTTCTGCACGACATAAATATATCATTTAACGACACAACAAAATTCGTCATAAATAATTAACGACACAATAAAATTCGTTGCAAACAATTATTGTTGGAAGTGTCGCTAAAAGCAATATTTTTGAGGGGATCCTAATAATGAGCAAAGCTGGGCATCTAAGTTCTTACACCTCATCAAGCACCCAAGTTCAACGCGGGCTCGTAAATCAATGCACAATACCTTAAATATGGTCCAACCTAAAATAGCTAGCTGATGTTTCCGGCGCAACGTTTACATTTCCAGTGCATATAATGCATTACATTGTTGTACTATGTGTATTAGCAATTGTACATTGCGTTAGAAATGGTAAAAACTTTGCTGTAAATATCATATCCACTAAAATACACTTGATAACTACACAGAGTTCAATTGTTGGTGTAGTACAATACTTTTTTCTCTGGTCTTGTGCACATCTTATAATTCAATGGAAAAATTTTATATTGTTCTAGTTTTACATTGCCACAATGCCGGCTTGTCCCAGCCCAACTTGTGGCTCTGATCCGTCCTTTATCATTTGACACCTCTTTCTGAACTATTCATTTTTGAGTTGCAGATGGCAAGGTCAAGCTTCTCGAGATTTAAACCCTACTTAGAAAGGAGTTTGGGGTTTTGTTTGCTTCTATGTTTCCGGGTGTATTTTCTGTTCATGATTTATTTTGGTTCAATGTACATAACATTCAAAGAAAACTTGTAAGTTTTGTCCGTTGCCTTTAATTTTCTTTTCTAATCCAAAAAAAAAAATGATTTCTTTTAATTTCCTCATGTAGTGGAAACTTGATGTATAATTTAGGTTTCTAGTATTGCTGTACCAGTATGGAATACTAATAACCAATTGTAATTGTTAAATTTATTACATTACTATATATGCTGAGGAAACTTTTTGGCTCAATTTGGCCTATTATCTAAATTGGTCTATTGTGAAACTTTATTTCCTTCTTAATTGTCAGACTTGTATTCTCATTCATAGTGTGAGTTTAATTAATATTATTATTGAGAAGATTGTTGAGATTGATTTTTTTATATAATTTATTTTTTTTTTGGTAAAAGTTAAGATTGATTATTAATAATTTATTGTACTTGTACTCGTATCGTCCGTGACATTAAAAAAACATAAACAAATTAGACACATGAATGCTAAATATTTTTCTTCTTCTGTTTTAAATTATAAAGTCATTATTGACTTTTTAAAAGTTAATTTTAAACATTTTCAAACTCAAAATTGACATGAATTTATTTAGTTTAAGCCGGTACAATTATTAATATCATAAACTATCTAAAAAGTTTTACTAGTTATAAGATTTATTGTTTTTAAAATTTGAATGAATTATGTTAATTTTAAATTTAAAAATATCTTGAATAGATTTTTTTTTAAATTAATATTAAATTTATATTTTGAGACGGAAGAATTATGTATCAACATCGAGGTTTTCATATCATGAGCCTAATCTATAAATAGGATTAAAATTCTTCAATATTTACTTATCTATTCATCTAAACTTCTCGCAAATTCAAAATCTGTCTTGATTTCTTCCTTCCCATACGTTTTTCAAAAGGATTTTCTCTTTGCAACCCTCATTCGTTATGTTATGTCTTCGTGCTTATGTTCTTTTGACTGAAAGCTTTAAATTTTCTGGAGGGACTGGATCTTTTTTTCCTCCTCTCTTGAGTACTTTAAAAATAGGTGAGGCGCAATATGCAGAATACATTAAAATTAATAATTTTAAGCAAAGTTTAAATGAGACATTATATGAAGTGTGAGTTCAATATTTTACAAAATGTTTTTTTTTGTTAATTCTCGATAAAATTTAAACTCACACACACTACTTTGTCACTGACATTGACTAAGACAAAAGTTACAAAATTATAATACTCTCTCAATTTCATATTATTTAATTATTGTTGAATTTTTAAAGTTACGTTAAGAGATTTTTAAATTCAAAGTTGACACAATTTTTTTTAATTTTAAACAATACTCTGATGAATATTGTAAACTATCTAAAAAATATTACTCGTTCTACGTTTTATTGTTTCATAATTTTTAATGAGTCATCTCAATTTTAAATTAAAAAATGTACTTTCAAAACTTCATAATGGTCATATAATTTGGAATGGAAGGAGTAAAATATATGAAATAGTGTGGTGTACTGAGGGTTTTCAAAAGTTACATCGAGTGCAACCCACATATCGGAAGCATAGTGGGGTTTTTATCTCTTTTGTTCTTATTTTTATTTTATTTTTTTTGGCAAAATAATTTTTGGTCCATGTATTCATTGTTTGGTTTCATTTTAATTCTTATATATTTTTTCTTTTCGTAAATCTTTCTACACTATTTTTTAAAATATTATTTTAATCCTCAAACACTGTCACCTCATTAGAAAAGTTGACATGGCAATAAATAAAAAAAAAGGAAAAAAGATGCTTAGGTATAATTTTCTAACTTCAAATATGTTAAATTAAGGACAATAATATTTTTTACGACATCATTATTCTCAAATGGCTATTAATCTCTCTGAAAATCAAATGATAGTATTAAATAGAATTGAAGGGAAAATGTAATGAAAGGAATCTAAATCCGAAAACAACACAATAATGTTACATCAATCAATCCCATTAATATTATCATCAAATTATGATTTATTTTTATTTAGCTTCCCTTCATCTTTAAATGATAAATACTTCTTAAGTTCATATCAATATTAAACATGTAAAATTAATTCGAGATATTTTTAAATTTTAAATTGATGTTATTCATTAATTAACCAAACAACAAATCACATAGCAAGTATTACTTTAAAATAATTTACAATTTTCATAATTATATATTGCATAAAACTATATGAATTCATATAAATTTTGTATTTTGAAATCCCTCGAAAAAACTTTGAAAAAACAAATTAACTTAGGAGGAAATACATAATATATGGGTCATGCAGTCCTAAAAATTAGCAATTCATCATAAGATTGAACTTTAAAGGATCAATTTTGACACCTTCACATGATTTTGAACATTTTTACCTTAAAGAAATATCACAAATGAAAAAAAAAATTGTAAAAATCAAGCTAAAAAATTACTACGCATTTTTTATGCCCTCAGTTGGTGCATAATATTTTATAAATTTTGGTTAGTGAGACAGTTAATGGTGCATCAATTTATCTATTTACACATAATATGATAAAATCCCATATTTTGCAGGTGATAATGGCCCAACTCTCCACACAAGCACCATCATAACACAAACATGCAGAGGATAACTGGTGCCACCAAGGGTTTTAGGCCTATCCATCTCATGCACCGGGAAATCCTGTTCGTGACACTTCGCTATCAATATCTAATAGCCACCCCTAGACTTGTTGTTAGGGATGGACGCAGAATTTTCGACAAAGATGAACACTCTTATAGTTAAATATAAAAAAAATTCATCAAATATCAATTTTAATTAAAAATATGTAAAAGCCAATGCAAAATCATTCATTCTTCAAGACTTTAGTTCTTGGATTGAGACATAACTAATTGGCTCTTGAATAAGTCTATTAGAAGAAGAAAATTTGGATCGATGATGTTTAGTAGCGTTAGATCTTTATAAATATTTATCAATATATCTATTCATTTTGATTCAAAATATCAAACACAAATTCACAACATAATAAAAAAAACTAAATAATACTCCCTCCGTCTATCCTAATTTCTTTTGGTTTATCCAAATTTATTTGTCCTCTTTTCTTTTTAATACTATTTTTGACCTTGCTTTTCCAATAATACCCTCATTTAACTTCTTAAATTTTTTTATTGAAAACATGACATACATTGAAAAAAATAACATAACTTTGATATTAGAATCACAACCACTCCTTTTTTTCTCCACTCTCTCTGCTCTATTTTTTAATTCTAAGAAAGAGTTGGAAGATTAAATAAAAAAAAAATAACAATAGAGTAATTAAGATGGATAATTTGAAGCTAATTTTTTTTAATAGGCGTTTACTTTCATACAAAGACGAGTAGTGTTGGACGGAAAGAATAAATTTAATAAAATGAACAAATCAAACACCCACTAGTATATTCTTAAAAAAAAAATTATATATACTCACAATTCATGTATTTATTAATTTAAATACAACATCAAATGACACATGCCGAAAACTTTAATATATGTTAAAAAAATAAAGATCATGTACGGATGTACTAATTAGTATTAATGAATAAAAATAAATAAGAATCAAAACTTGATAATTAACTACTCCTAGATAATTAATAAAAAATTAGAGAAAAATTTAATGATATTTAACCTTAGGTCTGTCTGCCCCTGCTTGTGGTTGCTACCAAACCATGAACATGACGCTTACAGTATATAAAATATTTTGTTGAGATCACATATTTCGTTTATATTAATTAGGTTAGGTCCTCAAGTTTCCATAAACATTTCTCTGCCTTTAAGCAGGTAATTTTCTGTCCCAAAAGTGCGGGTATTTGAAGGTTGCCTTCAACCATTACCAATTTTTTTGTATTATTATTATTATTATTATAATACACAAAACTGCAGTCATCTATCTCTATATAATATCTAAATTAAAACTAAAACATAAAAACTCCCGCGTTTGAGTCCAGTTTTTTTAAACTACTAAATACTTTCAAATTAATTATAATTATCATGTGAGATCAAAGAATCCTATTCCAATCCAAACAAAATAATTAATAATAATATGATATATAGTATAAAGGTTCCAAGATTATATTTCTGTACAAGTAACCTAATTAACTGTATATTTAAATATATAAAGAACATAGTTTTCAAAGAAATTAAATGACATATTTATTTTTACTAAATAAATAAATCTAATAATAATCGAACACTTTTGTATTAGATATTTATGAAAATCTCTGGTAATTAAGAATTCTAATATATATTCCCTAAAAAGTTGTAATAATAACTAAACACTCTAAGAGAAACTTTTAAGTTATATATAACTAACTAAGATTATTTTTAAAACACTTGATTAAATTAACCAAGTAAAGGACACCTAGGAGCCCTCTAAAAATAAAAACCACAATTAATAGTTGCATCGTTTTGTGGTACCGTACAAAGATTTCAATCTAATACAAGACTTTCCACAAGAGTGTGGGCAGCTCTACCAAAATCCTACTGATAACATGTCATCTAATTAAGTGGAACAATAACCTGCCTGTTAACAAGCTATCTGAAACTAAGTGTAGACCACAGGTTGGAAATGATCTGATCTACTAATTAGTCGACACCGATGAGCAACATAATATTGGGCATTAATTCATTAAATACACGTCTGATCATATGAACATTTGGAGTATTTTCATGACAATAAAAAAACAGCCTATGTTATTCCACAAACTAGAGTTTTTACAGAAATACTACTTTAAAGGGGAAACCTAATTTATAGGTCAAGATAATGACGCGTAGACCACCTTTAGTTGAATATAAAGGAACAGAAGTTAAAGGGGAAGAAAATGGAGGAGTAATAATCAGGTAATCACGTATTCGAAAGAAAAAAAAATAAAACAAAATTCCATTCCATATAGGAGGAGATTGTGAAATGATGCTGGAAGTAACTAATGAAACGAAAAATAGTGTATTTGGTGTTGGAATGAAAATTCATTCCATTCCCTTAATTTCCATTCCATAAAGGAGATTGTGAAATGAGATATATTCTATTGGAATTAATGGATGTATATGATAATTTTGTCATCTAATCACACCACCAACCACCACTTGAGATGCTTAAAGTTATTCTATTTCTTTTTTCATTCCATTTTTTCAATTCAAACATAGCATTACGGTCTACAATGTAATTTTCTCATTTTCCATTTAAGTAGTGTTTGGTTCGCGTCAAATCAATGTAATAGCTCCGTAATGAAATAAGCTATTATATTGATTTGACATATTTTTATTTGTTTCACTTATTACATGTATTAGCTCATTACGAAAGTAATGCTATTACATATCCATTTTTGAGTTTTTCAGAGTTTTTCATTACGCCCGCCATTAGATGTATTAACTGATTACATTATGTAATGCAATAGGTGTAATAAGATAAAATAATAATGATTACAATTGATTTGACATTTTGACTTACAATTTACTTTATTCATTACATATAATCATATAATTTAGTAAACCAAATACAATTTTGAACATAATGTAATAACATTATAATTACTACACAAATACCAAGAACCAACCAAACAAATATTTCATAAGAACCTATTACCATTACATGCATTACAATAACCTATTACCATTACATTACAACTCGATCTATTGTATCACGTAGATTATTGAATTACATCAAATTTATATTCCACGGACCAAACCCCACCTAATGTACGACAAAGTGGAAACTAAAGAGACCAAATAAAATTGCACAAACAAATTCATTCAGATTCAAAGACTACGGTCTACAATGTAATTGTCTCATTTGCCGATTAATGTAGGACAAGGTGAAAAGAAGGCATATATATATATATATATATATAGAATGGGGATCCAGTCCGGGATCCCGGATTTTAACAAAATCCGGACCTTTTTTTTTTTTTTTTTTTGCTTTTTTTTTTAAAACAACTAAAAAAAAATAAATAAATAATTATGGAACTGAAATTTTTACATAATACAATGTTTTGGGCGTGATTTGGATACATATAACAAAACATGTATGTACAGTCTGCGCAGACTGTACATACATGTTTTGTTATATGTATCCAAATCACGCTCAAAACATTGTATTATGTAAAAATTTCAGTTCCATAATTATTTATTTATTTTTTTTAGTTGTTTAAAAAAAAAAAGCAAAAAAAAAAAAAAAAGTCCGAATTTTAGCAAAGTCCGGGATCCCGGACTGGATCCGGACTCTATATATATATATATATATATATATATATATATATATATATATATATCCCCAAGAGAATTGGTAATAACACAAAATAGAAGCACAAAACTTTTTTAAATCAGTAATATTCAATAAATCTAAAAATAAATAAAGATTACAAATTACAACGCTTTATATAGAAAATCTAGACTTAACGATCAAGTAAAAACCTTATACAAATCAAATTATGCTACTATAATTAAAACTACTACTTCCTTCATTCCAAATTCCAAATTATAAGATCATTATATTTGGAACGGAGGGAGTACTATAATCAAAACTTTTAGAATATCCTATTTAATAAGTAATAAATAATTACATTAATCACCAAATTATTTCCTAAACAATAGTATAAAATAATAATTAAACAGTTTTTGATCCTCATTGTCTGTTCCAAAATTGAAAAAAACCTCGACCTCAAGTTTTGTAAAAAGACTGGCCATTTTCAATATAAATAATAAAAAAGATGAAATTAAAATATTGAGAAAGAAAAGGGAAAAAAGAAAGAAAGAAAGAAAAAGAATGATCATCTTCAACAGATAATAAGGGGACCAAAGAAAACAAAAGAAATACAGAAAAATGGAAGAAAAGTGAGGAAGGGTCCATAAAGGAAAATAAAATACATGAAGTTACAGATAGCAGATGGAAATTAAGGATTAGCCAGTCAAATAACTAGAAAAACAAAACGATATATTGAAAAATTCTAATAATAATTGAAATCAAACAATGTACAGTTTTCTACTTTTCTTTTTCTTTTCTTTTCTTTTTTTAAAATTTCTATCAATTAAACCACAAAGGTCAAAACCAAAAATTCCATGAGATAAAAAGAAAAACAGAAACCAAAGTTGCAACCTTATATGTGTGGTAGATCAAAAAAGAGTAATACTGAGAGCGCAAAGGAAACAAATTAAATCAGCCAAAATTTCAAAGAGCTACAATCCATATTAAAATAATTTGACATAAACTAATGCAACTAGAAGAAGAAAATAAGAACGAGAAAAAAGAACAAGGAGAGAAAAAAAAATAAGTCAAAATATAGAACTAAAAATTTGAGACAAAGAAGGCAGGAGAAGGCATTACAAAATAGAATAATCATCATTATCATCTAGGGCCTCTAGGCTAAGTGATGAGATGGAAAATTGATAGCTAGAAAATCATGTATTTAGGATTACAGTGGTATCATGGAGATCATTAAAAAATAAAACCAAAGAGATTTAAAGGGAAATTTTAAGAAAGAAAAAAGAAAAGAATATTAATTATGGATACTTTAAATAAAAGTAGGTTGCGGCATAAATCCTCATTATCATCATCTGTTCGTGAGATAATAAGTACAAGAATAATTAATTTAACAAATTAGAATATATAGAAAGATGAAAAAACAATGGAGAAAAATAAAGAAAGACGATCGAGTGAAAAAAGGAAATTAAATAATGGTCATATATAAGGGGAGAACAGAAAAGAAATACAAAAGGATGTAGGAAAAGTGAGTTAGGAAAAATTAAAATAAAGAAGTTGCAGAAAGGAGATGCAAAACTAGAATAGCTTGTCATATAACTAGAAGGACAAAAAAGATATGGTGGATTTTTATTTTTATTTTTATTTTTTATAAAGAAATTCAAGTCAAACATATTTGAAAAACACATGAACCTTAAGACTTGAGAACGTAGAATGTAATTAATTTATATTTATTGTTAATGACTATTTAACACTACATTAAATAAAGTATTATTCCTAATGTTTATTTAATTATATCGATCAAATTAAAGTATTTCACAATAAATTATATTTCACACTGAAGTCAACTTACAGGCACACGTTGTCATTACCCCCAAAAAAATAGTGAAAATAAAGGAGGAGAAAAGAATAAAGTGTGATAAAAACAGACAATACATAACTAAAAATTAAAAAAAAGAAGAAAAAAAAAAGGAATATAGAAGAAACATCACAGTGATCTTAAACAAACATCACTAAAAGAAGTGATCGCCAAACAGGGGCGGATCTACTTGGGGGCAGGGGGTCACCTGCCCCCCCTGAACTTTGAGGGACTGCTATAAAAAAAATTTTTAGAAGGGTATTAAATAAAATTTTATCTGTTTCAAAAAAAATAAAATTTTATATTTTAGACTTAAAAATCCTAAATGATCAATCTCACTTCCCACATTTCACTCCACTTCCAACATTAAAAATCCTAAAGGACCAATCCCACTTCATTCCACTCCACTCTCCACTAAAGCATGTGATAGATGTGTATACTTGTTTATCATGCTAATTTATCATTCCTAATTCCTAAATATATAGGACACTCTTATGTTCATTATGCATTAATTTTGAGATGATGGATTGATGGATAATATTAAAAAATATTCTGCTTCCCTTTTTTTAAGCTTCAGGTTCTCATTTTTTAGTGGAGAGTGAGTGAGTGAGTCACTTTGCTAATTCCATTTAAATAAGTGATGGCCAATCGAAAAACCTCATTAAATAATAGTTTTAATTAACTATTTGTATAATTATTTTCATGCAATGCAAATCTAGAACCTTGATCGAGGGATAATTAAAGACTTAAAGTTAAAATCTTACATTAATTTTTTAAAGATTCAATCATTTTTGTTCGAGCTTTCATGTCTTCAATCAAAGTCCAAATATGTAAAAATATAATAACACTACAAAATAACGTGTCATCATTAAAACTAAAATAATATAAATCAACAGAAGTCTCGAAAAATATTACTATAAATAATATTTGGACATTATTTAGTTTTGTAAGTTATTTTACTATATTTTTTATTTTTTTTACGATAATTTATTTATTTCAAATTTGCCCCCCTGACTTCAGCGGCTGGATCCGCCCCTGTCGCCAAAGGACCTTTAATCCTCTAGCGCAGTGACCAGAGGCGGAACCAAGGGGGGGGCGAGGGGGGGCATATGCCCCCAAGGTTAGAATCTCCTGCAGCCTTAGATTATTTTTGCTTGTATACAATGGCGAAACCAGGGAGCAAGGGGGGCGGGTGACCCTGCTATCCTGAGTCTGTGAGAGAGAGATTTACAGAGGTAATATATATATGAGTATAGAGAGAGAGAAGGGGGTTATATAAATACTTAGAACCGGAGAGAGAGAGAGAGAAGTTGGGTGGAGTTTATTCAAAACTCTTTCTGCTACTTCTTCATCTCCTTATTTGTTCTTCTACGTCCGCAACTTTGTTCCTTGAAAGTGTCAAATTGGAACCCACATACATGGATATACAGGAGTACTATATATTTATCCATCATGTGATATTCAATCTTTTAGCTAGCTCATGGCTACAAGATTAGACATAATTGTATTTATTTTATTTTTTTATTTTATCGGGAATTTAATTAATATAAATAATAGTCTTTTTATTTTACAAGAAGAATTTTATTTATTAACTTTTTATTGTATAAATTATTTTTTCTTTATATTGATAGTGGTATAATATAATATACTACACATTTATCGTCGTATCACATTATTGGGATAATATATATTATTTTTAGTCATTACTATGCACTCTTAATATTTATAAATTTTAATTTATAAATAAATTTTAATTTATTTATAAATTAAATACAAATACAATGAGTGTAATCGGACGTAAATTTTTTTTACTAGTATATTTTGCCCCCCTCTGAAAAATCTCTGGTTCCGCCACTGGCAGTGACCCACTGCCAGTGGTGAAAGCTCTCACGACTGTGTGCTTCTTAAACAAATTACAAGTGCGGGAGAAAAACTGACTAAATAAACAAATATGGAGGAAGAGTGAGGAAGAAGAAAGTAAAATAAAAAGTTACGAACAACAAGTATAATATAGGAATCATCTAGCCGTGAAACTAGGAAAACAAAAAGATCTACTGAAAAGTCTTTTATACATAAATAAAGTACAAGCCTTATTGAAAGGTAAAATTAATGATTTTTCTATTGTAATTGACACGTTTTACTTAATACATCACTGAACTTTTAATTTTTTAAATTATACCATTAAACTAATTAATATTTTTAAATTGGGTCATTCCGTTACAAAAATTGGATGAACGTTAAATCTGGGAATTAAACTCTCAACATGAAAGTATTTTTCCTCTTTTTCTCATACTAATCTACCCAAATATCTTGATTTGATGTGTTTCGGGAAGTTTTCCTAAAGCAAAGTATAGAAAAGTGACTTTCTTGGAGATTAATTCTTAGATTCAAGGGTGAAGTAAAGCAGAGTATAAAAAATTAATTTTCTTGGAGTTTTTCTGAAGCAGAGTATAAAAAATTGACTATGAAAAACTATATCAGCCCGTAATTTGAAGGCCCACAATTTCGGATTTTGCAGAATATGTGAAGCTTAGACTAATGCAAAAAATATAAAACATGAAAGGAAAAACAACTAGAAGAAAAAGAATAAAGAGAGAGAAAAACACGAAAAATATAGAATTAAAAACAGAAAACAAAATTGAACAAAACAATATGGAAAATAGAACAAACATCAATATCATCTTAAAGAAATAATGAGATAGAAAAATGATACACGAAAAAACATTTATTTGGAAAGCCAAATAAGATAATGAAAATAACTTATAACTAATAGTTTTTAGCACTCTTCAGTTTTATTTTTTAGTATTCTTTTTCTTCTTTATTTACTCTTACATGTATTTAGCTAATATCCCGTGTAGTTTTTCTTATATTGGTGATTTGAATGTCGATGTGAACTTTTCACAGTATTTTTTTGTAGCTTATTTTTAAATTCCTTTATTCTCCTTCTAACTTCTCTTCTATCTTGCATATTTTCGTTTGTTTTTTCCTCTTAGTTTTGTGTTTATGAGATGCCCATTTTTCTATTTTGCTTTCCATTCTCTCTTCTTTCTTTTTCTTCGTTACTTTTTTCTTTTTCCAACTTTTTATATTTCTGCTCTGTTGAATTAGTTCGTGTTTCAGTTGCATTTATTTTGCTTTTTTTCTTCTTTACTATTTCATCCATCTTTCATACTTTTAAGTATCTCAAGAACATGGGATGCTGATTGGGATATAAAAGATTGCTTCATTTGTTTTTTCAAAGTTATTCTGATAAATAATGTGTACCAAACAAATAAATTAATTTAATAAATTAAATAACAATACATGACATAGATCAATACAATAAAAAATAAAATAATCTAAGGCATAAATAATAAGATATTATTTTTGCATGTTATTACAAAAATAAGAAATTAAAATATATATATATATATATATATATATATATATATATATATATAACTATATCAACTTAATCATTTTTCTATATATTCACATTAGGTTCTTTAGTTATACCGGCATTCGGTGGTATACACGTTACGTGTGTAAATATGTGAGATAAAATAAGAATTTTATAAAATTTAGAGGATTAAATAGAAAGATAAAATATATATATATATATATATACACACACATATATATATATATATATATATAAGATGAAATAGTAATATATTTAAGTTACATGGACAAAGAAGAAAAATAAAAAACGTGACACAACTACACCAAACCTCTCATAAAGGCTTTATAATATAGATAATAAATAATGTTATAGATGTGTTGTAGTAAATGTCGTATTTCTTATTTAATAGACATTTTATCTTACGAGTTCAATTATCAAATTATGGTTGAACTTACTCCATAATTAACTTGCAAAAAGTAGCAATTAAGAGTATTATTGACATCTTAAGTTTTTAAATTTAGTGAGACTTTATCTATATAGTCCTTAATGTTTGAATTGAGATGTAGTGAAAATGAATTTTTTTTTTTTAGTGGTGCACTTTCCTACTGTACATATTAAGTGTCTTTATGTGAAGTATTCTATAACCAATTAAATACATATATACCCCTATTTTTATAAGCCAATATAGTTCTATCCCGATTTAAATTTATTTTAAATATATTTGCAAAATTATATATACATACACATAATATATTTAATAACTCACAAAATTGTTCTTCAATTATGTATTAAATCATCGAATTCACGCCATAAAATAACACAATCATTTAACAATATTTCAGAACCTCCAGTATCCCAGTCTTCACTTGTGTTTTAATTTTCGAAATTTCATAATAAATATTGTTTAAGTGACCCAATAGTTGATTTTGTATCTTACAAACAACTACTATATAATAAGTATTATTAATTATAAATTTATTGTTTCATAATTTTTATTCATTTTAATTTTTGAAAATGACTCAAGTTGACTTTCAAAAGTGAATAAGAAATTTATACCTCGGAACAGATAGAGTATTGTATTAAATTTTTCTATTTTCAATTCTTCAAAGGAAATAATATATTGAAATATGTCTAAATCCTCCTATCCAACCATGTCAAGATTATCAATCTTGTTAGTAACGTTAGGTAGAGTAAGAAATTATATATTTTTATATAAAAAAATAATGTAGCAAATAATTTATTTGAATTTACTTCAAATTAATTTTATTTAGGTTGACTGTGTTTATGTAAATACTACACCAATTTTATTTGCTTAATTTTTTTTGTTTAAATCAGTAATTGAGTTTGGAGATTAGGAATCCCACCATTACAAAAATACATATTTCGACAGAAATATTATATTTAGCGACAAATTAAAATTTGTCGCAAATAATTAACAACACAATAAAATTAGTCACAAATAATTGTATCGCTCATTGCTCAATGTAATATTTGTGTCATTAAATGTGCATTTGATGAAATTAAAAAAAGATAAATGTAATGGAGGGATCTTAATTTGAATTTCTCCCAATACACATTCAGTGACATATATATTATATTTAGTGACACAATAAAATTTGTCGCAACTAATTAGAAACACCGTCATTAAAAGTAATATTTATATTGTTAAATGTGTTTTAGGAGAAACTAAAAAATAGATATAATGGAGAAATCCTAAGCACTAAGTTTGAAATTTCGTTTGTCCAACTTAACATAAAGCAAAATTTGGTTGTTGACGAACACTTTGGTTGTTCACACACAATCAATTAAAATTCTAGTAATATAAGCAAAGAAAGCTGTACATAAAAAATAATAATAATAATAATAATAATAATAATAAATAAATAAAAAAGAGGTCGTAACTATTGGCTGAAGAGAAAAGAAAAAATGGGCAAAAAAGTTTCCAAATTTTGTGCCTACCTTGTCTGTCAAATATAAAGGACAAGACTTAATATTAAGATTGCATTCAAAAAGTTCTTGTGAGAACTTAATTATCACAAAAAGGACAAGAATAGAAGGGCACTAATTCTACAAATATGTAAACTCATATGGAAATCTTGTTTATAATTTGCTATTAAATTAATTAAGGAAAATCACAACAACACAACTGATGATATTAAAGTAGCATAAATAAGTATTAACAGTCCAATTCCATGCATCATTGTTGAAAACAAACACAGTTTTAGGTATTAAACTAGTATACAAATAATCATATCCCATTGATAATTGTTAAAAACATAGCCTAGTTCTTCTAATATCAACTATAAAAATAACAAAATATACCCATTTTTCAGTAGACTATCACTTTAGGCTATTTTTTTCCATGATTAGTCTATTATTTAATTTTATGAATTATATTGTCATTTTTAATGCCATTTGATGATGGATTATAATAATACTCCTAACGTAATAATAAATTAGTACAGACAATCCTATCCCATCCATCAATTTTTATAAACAAACGTAATGTATTATCTGTGTGCAATTTATGGGGAACCATGGTAGCTGTGGAGAAAAACTTATATAGATCAAGCTAATCACCGGAGAGGATAATTAACATTTTGAGGTATATGTATTTCTAGAGGTACCGAGCAGCATGATGTGAACTCAAAGCTATTGATGGAATGAAACAAAAAATACTACTATTTACAAATGAAAAGTAATTCGCAAACAGAAGACAGAACTGACCAGTGAGAGAAATTTTCTAACAAGAAGCTGCTTGTTGGGCACCATGAAATGATACAAGTTATTCACCAGAAATCACCACAAGAACATAATCCATCCGCAAAGTGGTGAAACCGGTTTCGATCCCTCACAACAATCTTACGTCCTGTGATTTTCGAGATCAGCTTGGTTACAGCATGACAATTTGCACACACCCTAAGGTTCTTGACAATCTTGATCGTTGTTCCTGGTTGAGTACTGATAAGCCCAAACGCAATCGCAAGCTTCTCACTATGAACTTCTAGTGATCGCTCCTTTTCTGTCTCACCAATATCATGTAAGACTACATTTGTCTGTGGATTGTAACGATGAGCCTTGAGCCACCCATTTATCTCCTCCAGCATCAAATAAATTTCTTTGCTCTTTGGGTGTTTCATATCTCCAGCAAGGAACTCATGTACCATGTTATTCACTTCAATTGAGCTACAACCAGGTTCCTTTCGTAACCCACTATCCTTCATCATGGTCCTCACCCTTGCCACACCATTCCAATTTCCTGTGGCCGCATATATATTGGAAAGAAGGACGTACGTTCCTGAATTAGCAAGATTACGATCCACAAGGAATTCCACAATTTCCTCTGCCAAATCATTGTTTCTATGGAGCCTACAAGCACCAAGTAAAGTGCTCCAAACAATGGGATCCGGGTTAATAGTCATACACTTGACAAGCTCAAATGCTTCTTTGAGTTGCCCAACTCGACCTAGAAGATTTACCATACATCCATAGTGCTCAATCTTAGGTTCAATTCCATAATCAGCTTTCATTGAATGGAAAAAATCCCATCCCTCGTTAACCAAACCAGCATGAGCACAAACACTTAAAACTCCGATGAAGGTTACATCCGTCGGGGGGACACGCATTCTACACATGTCGCTGAAAAGCTGCAATGCTTCTTGGCTAAATCCATTAATTGCATACCCCGAAATCATCGAATTCCATGCAACGACATCCTTATACGTCATTTTATCAAAAACCAAGCGGGCGTCCTCCAAACTACCACATTTGCTATACATATCAACCAAAGCAGCACCAACATGAACATTAATCCTAATATCTTTATTTGTCATATAAGAATGAACCCACCTACCCGATTCCAGAGCTCCAAGTTGGCCACAAGCAAAAAACACTGCCACTAAAGTTACTCCATCCGGCCTCATTTTGGTAGATAACATTTGTCTAAAGAGGAGCAGAGCCTCATTTGGCCTTCCATGTTGAGCATACCCATCAATCATCACATTCCAACACACAACATCTCTTTCCTGCATTCCATCAAATAATACTCGTGCCCCATCTACATCTCCATGTTTCGCTAACCCAGTCATCATCGCAGTCATAGAAACCAAACTCTTTACAGGCATAGTATCGAACAGTTGACGTGCAAATGCCACATCACCGCTTCTTGCATAAACATCAACAAGAGCAGTTCTGACATAAGTATTGGAATCACACCCAATTTTCAGAGTTTGGCAATGGAGGGTTTTGGCGGTTCTAAGGGGGCAACCCTTGAGAACTGCAGAGAATGCGAATGCATTGGGTTCAATGCCTTGTGATAGCATTTGGACATAGAAATGAAGTGCTTGATGATGGAGATTGTTGATAACGTGGCCGTGGATGATGGCAGTGTAGAAGAAGACAGTGGGGTTGTGGGTGCGGCGGAAGAGGGCGACGGAGTAATCGAGGCGGCCGAGAGAAGAGTAGGAGCGCTGAAGCTTGAAGTTTAAAACTGGGTGGGTTTCGAGGCCATGACGGATAATAGATGCGTGGATTTGGAAGAGATGATTAATGGTTTTGGAGTTGTCGATTAATGACGCAAGGCTGTCCGCAGTTAAAGAATGGCGGTGTTTGATGGTGGTGGTGTTAGTTGTGGTGGCTGATATTTGTGGTGGGGTGGTGAAAAGGGCATTAGCTGAAGACATGGTTTCGCACTTTCACCTCCTCATAACTGGTTTCTCCAATTCTTTTGGTGCCATTGGAATTTTGAATTACCGGTACCGACCAGAAGTGTTGACGATGTATGCTTGGACCGACTTATAACTATTCTGGGAAACTAACTTATAAATAATTTTGAGTGTTCTATGTGCCATTTATTTTTTAACTTATAAGTAATGTTTTTGACTTGTAAGTAGATTTTAAAAGTCACATTTTTTTTACTTCTCAAAAAATAACTATAAGTTATTTTAAAATAAATAAATTTGACTAAATATAAAAACTCTTTTATCCTTAATTTAATAATATTTACTACTTATTTTAATTTATAAATTATTTTAATCAAATACATTCACAATTTATTTTAACTTATAAATTAATACAGTGTAAAACAGACCCTAATACGAATTTATTAGCCACTGAAATCCACATATGATAAATATGTGGGTGCAGTGGCTTAAAACAACCCAATTTTGATTAATGAAATTATCTGATGATAAAAACTTGCAACTCCATTAATTAAGTTGGTGAACCGACAAAATTGTCATAATGAAACAAATTAAATTTACCCGCATGCTGGGAGGAAGATAGGATTTTTTTTTATGTAATGTATTATGTTCAAATGCAAAGTAATTTTATTAATAAACATTAATATAAATATTTTAAAAAAATTAATAATTAACAACGTGTTTATTTAACTAAAATAATGATAATATATTAAACGTTGACCTTTTTCATCTTTTCTTACGACTTGAAACTTGAAAGAATTGTGATTTTGCTCTTTAATGGAAAAAAATTCTTTCGCAATTGATTCTTAACTTTAGATAATATTTACTTTCTTTTTCTTGTATATGTTTTTAATTTTTACCAAAAATTTTAAGGGAGGCAAGGAAGAAACATAAAAAAATTTAGCAAAAGTTTCTAGTCAAATGACAACATAAAGCAGTCCTGGATATTGATAGCCATTCAAGTTCAGTAAAAAAAATTCACAAACAACAGATATTCAAAATTATTCATGGCAGAAAAACTGTACTGAAGTCTGATGAAACAAAACATTCATATAATTGAAAATAAAGAAGGAAACAATGAGCAAATTTGTTAATTGTTATTTCCAGAAGAAACTGAATACATATTATTACTCGCATAACATATAGGGTCCAGTGAGTGGTGGTCTTCTTCTATCCCCTTAACACACTCCTCTCCTCCAGAATTTCCTTGGATCAGGCTTTAAGTTTTCTAAAAATCCAATCTGTTAGTTTAACAAGCAGATGCATTTGGAGAAAGCTAGAAGTAATAACTGCCTGTGAAAATGAAAAATTGAGCCCTATCTAAACTGGGATCTAGTAAGATTTGTTTTTGTATACAAAACATTGTGCGTAATTAGCACCAGAAGCATATTAATTATCATCGTTGGAGTCTCCTTCTAGCCAGAGCAGGGGCTTTGTTGGGGATGTAGACCTTGTAGCTCACCTGGTAACAAAAAATAGAAGAATCAGCTAGTCAAACCTTTGCATAGCAAAACAAGCTGTTTAATTCAACATTCACAACATGGAACTTTTGTATTATCCATAATGTATATTAATAAAAAATTGTCACCTGCACCATTTCACCACCCCTCATCACAGACATAGTCTTCTGCTCAAACTGGGAGTTGGCTTTAGATCCATCTTGGCATTCTCTTGAACTATGCTCTTCAGATGTTGGTTTAACGCAAGAAGGTTCTGGAGCAGCAGCACAAGCATCAATAACTCCTACACTCTGGTTATTGCTACTACTTCCAGCTACAGTTTGAGATGTTTCAGCTGCACTCTTATCTATAATATTCTTGGTCACAAGTGAAGTTTTCTGCAGAGACACGTGTGAAGGCAGCACTTGCTTCAGGGAGGAGCCAGTGCCTGGAGATTTTTGCCTCAATGCTGACGTATTGGATTCAGACTTATTATTAACAACATTTGCAGTAGTGTAGTCCTTATCTTTCAAATTACCAGAGATAGCTGCTCCATTTGATGGACGAAAAACCGTCTGTTTGGCAGCTCTCGATTCAATTGCACTGTCTCTTCCACCCAAATTCTTTTCTTCAGTCTGCATAGGTCTAGAGGACTCTTTCCTCAATGTAGGCCTATTGTTCTGATCCATTGATTGGGTTTCATCAACTCCACTAGAAAATTCCGGCTCATGTGACTTGTTTTGAACGAAATCGTCCTTAGTAATGCTCAACTTAACATTACTCTCAATTTTATTTTCATGATGGGGAAGGGGTTCCACATTTGTTTTAGGCCCTCCTCGGAATCTCATTAAATTCTCCAAAGCCTTTTGCCTCAAAATTGACTCCAAATTATCACTGCCAGATCCTGCAACAGTGGCAGAATCATCAATCTCATTTTCCTTGTCAGGATTTTTTATCCCGGCTACATCAAAGTGATGATTAATTTCATCATATTGATCACTTCTACCTCCATCTCTTGAATCGGACTCCTTCGATGTAAGTTTAGAAACAGAATCTACCATTCCTATCAAATTTTCTACGCTTCTCCTCTTTTCAGATGCAGTGTAAGAATGATGAGCTAAGTCCCTCTTACCCCCATCATTACTGTCATTGCTTCTGCAGGAAGGGTAATCATCCTGATCATAAAAAATCTCTTCTTTGTGCTCATCCTTATCCTGTTCAGTTTCCTCTTTTTCATTATATGGTTTTGTAACAGTAATAACTGATCTCAAACGCCTTGAATTAATCTCACTTGCCACTTTTTCAGTAGTCTGATCATTACTGCTGTTGCTATACCTACTGAATGAAGAACAACTCCTAGACCTCGTTTTACTCTTGTTAGTTTCACCTCTAGCATTCCCTGAATTTCTCTTATCTTTTTTCTTCTCTCTAGACCTTCCCCTTACCCTCTCAAATTCACTCTCTCCACTGCCACTAGTACTCCCATGACGACCAGTCGAGCAGCTCCGCGAATCACTGCTTGAAGAACTAATACTAGCCTTTCTCCGAGGCTTCTTCTTTGGGACTTTCTTCCTCACCTTAGACTCTCCACTTCTCTTCGACCGCTTTCTCTTCTTTACACGAGGTGAATCTACACTGCTTTCTCGACTAGAACTAGAAGAGCTTCTTCGAACTCTTTTCCTACCGCGCTTTGCATTATCTCTCACGCGAGACCGTGCTTTTCTACTTTTATAATGATCCTCACTATCGGACAACGAAATGGACAAAGACCCCCGTGACTCATCAGAATAAGAAGCAGAATCATCACGGCGATGAAGCTTCTTCGATTTATTTCTCCTACTCGTCTTCCTTCTTCGAGTCTAACCATAATATGCACACATATACAGACAAGAGTAAACATGACATTGATTTATAAATAGCCAAAAAAGTAGATTTACTGAGGAACTGAGGCAAAACATAATTAAGTAAATAAGTATTAGCATCAGTTCTCAGTGGCCAAACAGGGGTGATTTTATTAGCATCAATAAAGAAAAGGGTAACCTAACTTAATTGCCATCAGCAAATAAATTCAAACCCTAAATTAGAGCCATAAAGTTACATGGGAGAAATAAAACCCTAATAAAACAGAATTATAATACATGGAGAGATCATATACCTCAGATGAAATTTTGGACTTTTTCTTCTTAGACAAATTTCTTTTTGAGGAAGAACCAGTTCGTCCCATTGAAATTTGATCTTCTTTTTCAACCTGTAGAGAAATTGAGAGATAGAAAGAAACACCAACGAAAGAAAAACCGTTAATTAGGAAGATAGCAATCCCGAACAACAAAATCGAAACTTTCAGAAGAAGAAGAGGCAACAGAGGAGTAATGATCGATGGGTTTAGACTGAGACTGGGACTGGGAATTGGGATGATGCGATATCTCCCTCTTGCTCGATGCTCCCTACCTATACCGCAATCAACTATGTAAGTATAACCACAAACTTCACAATGGTTCAATTCTACCAAACTTATTACAATTTTTTTTTATCACACATTTATACAAAATAATATATATTAACAAATTTTTTGTATTTTTATGATATTACGATTTCAAAAATATCTCTTAACATATCACATATGTGATTTAATAATATTAATATTAGTTGTAAATTTTATTATTAAATTACTATCATAGTTAATTAAACTCATTAAAGTTTTAAATTTTATCAAATAATTTTATTCGTAATATATGTGAATTTTTTTTAAACATAATAACTATAAAATTAGTTGAAAAACTATATTGAATTTATTATTAACTAATTCCCATAATTAAATTAAAATTATTAATTTGAGTTTCATAGTTCTATTCGGATTAGAATTTCAAGCAAATTCTGTCAATATAAACATTAAATATAAAATTAAATAAAATTAAAATATTTATTTTCTCGTAGTTATAACTAAATAAATCTATGCTCCATTCAAATGTTTAGTTTTATAATTGATCAAAGGAATCTACAATATATAGTTCAACGATTTATTATTTAAATAAATATTTGATAATACAATTATTACAACTATCTTCTTTAAATCCTAATTAAATATTTATCTTACATTTTTATCTTAATAGTTAACATAATAAATCATTATCCATGTCGCCTTAGCTTTACATGGATTGGTGAGCTTGTTTTAATAACTTTGGTCTAAGTATATTAGATAAATACATCCTTCTTTTCGATAAAAACTGAAAAAAAAGAAAAAAAAATGATATATATTTCGAATATTTTACGTCAATTTTTGATTGTTAGTTACGTGAATACGTATTATTATTAATTTTTTTAGAAGGATGTGTAATAACTGAATCCCTCCTATAATTCCTATCAATCTCATGTATTGATAAGTTTTGTAATTGTAATTCAGCGTAAATTTATCGCAATGCATAGCATGACTTAAAAAGAAATAAAAGAAGAAGGTTTTATTTACAAAATTGACATAAATATATTAATTTTTTTCTCCTTGAGTATTTAAAGTATTTACAAAGTTATGTATATGACGAAATACTTGTCCCATTCTCATCCTTAAAATATACTTATTAGTTTTTTATTTTGATAATAGTTATTTGATAATGGAATTGTGATGTTAAATTCAAAAACATTATGTCATTTAAATATTAACATAAAAATAATAATTAATTTTATATCTAAGTATTTTGATAACTAAGACTTTTTTTTTGAAATAGAGAGATTAATACCATCAGACTTTCATTGTAATGTCATCATCACCAAACTAAAAGTTGGGCACATTTAAGGTAAACATGAAAAACTATGTATAATTAAAATTTACAAATTGTACAAACATGTGACTCTTATTTTAGAAGAGAAAGAGTACGGTAAATTCAAATTTTTGAAAAATATAAATTTATTACTTTTGCCCAAGTTTAAGTGAGTGACCCTTATTTAGGAAATCTTATTTTTGTAGACTTATAATCTTATTCCTAAGTAGAAAGTTTTTTTGTACCTTATTCTGTTTATTTTGTTTCTCAAGTATGTATGTATATATATATATATATATATATATATATATATATATATATATATATATATATATATATATATATATATATATATATGGGTACCAATCCATAGCAAGCACTTGCCGCAACAACTAAATTGTTCCCTGCCGCTACAGGGTGTAGCGGCAGTAGTATTTGACCTTGTTTAGCTTATCTGCCGCTACAGGCTGTAGCGGCAAGGAAGAATTTTTTTTTTTTTTCGGCAAAGGTAAGTTGGCTTATCAGTTTTTTTATCTCTTTATCCTTATGTACTTTCATACTCAACCCAACTGTCATTTATTATCATAAAGTATATTATAAAAATATACAAAATTTTAATTTCTTCCAATATATTAAAAACTTATAGATATATTTTATTTTTAAGTTAATTTATGAAATACTAAAATATAAAATATTAAAAGTAACAAATATAATAATAAATAGTATCATATTAATTATTAATTAATAAATAGTATATATAATAATTATTATGATACTATTTATTATTATATTTGTTACTTTTAAAATTTTAATATTTTATATTTTAGTATTTCATAAATTAACTTAAAAATAAAATATATCTATAAGTTTTTAATATATTGGAGAAAACTAAAATTTTGTATATTTTTATAATATATTTTATGATAATAAATGACAGTTGGGTTGAGTATGGAAGTAAATAAGGATAAGGAGACCAAAAAAACTGATACCTATTCTAAGCCAACTTACCGGAAAAAAAAAACATTCTTCCTGCTGTTACAGGCTGTAGCGACAGAGAACAATTTGGTTGTTGCTGTGGATTGGTACCCATATATATATATAGAGTAATGCTACAGCCACAACCAATTCTACAAACATTTTACATACTGATGATGTGGCATACTCCACCTCATCTTTTTAAAAACTAAAAAGCCACATCAGAAATTAACAAAAAAAACAAATTAAAAAAAGAAGAACTGCAATTCAGAAATTCAGATTTATTTTCTCTCTCTAAATCCTCAGATCCATTTTCTGATTTGCAAGCAAGGAAATAGAAAGGAACAACGAGACAAAGATTACAGCCACCAAACCCGTATCATCAATGGATAAGCATAGAACCAAAATCTGAACATTAAAAGCAAATTAATAAGCAGACCATGAAATCTAGATCGGAAGCACAGGTAGTCATAGGACCTATGCCAAACCCAGATTCCGGCGAGAAAAACAGAGCCACCAAACAAACATCCAAATCTGAACCCTTTAAATAAATAGTCAGAGCATTCAGAATACATTTTTATAGAGGAGGAATAGTATAGAGGAGAAAACATCCCATTACTTGATATATTCCTTCCACCTTCTTGGGCAGGACATCCCACTACTTTATCTAAATAGTAGGCATAAGCTGCACATTAATACTTAGCATGATTCCTTAAAAATATTAAGCATATTGCCCATCCTCTCTCATCATTCCCCTGATTAAAAGTAATCAAGTCCCATGTTGCCCATTACTTTATCTATTTCCCATGACACCATGTGTTGGGCAGAATAGTTTTTGTTGCCCATCATTAAGAATTATTGCAGGCTCATGCTATTTATTTCTTAAATCCGAAGCTGGCATTACTCATATTAATGCTGCCCATTCTTGATTTAATTCCCAAGGCTGGCACTATATTGGGCAGAACAAGTTCTTTAATATTGCCCATCTTTATGGGCATGATTGACTAATTAATTCCTTTGATGGCTATGCTTTATTTCTTCGCTCAAATATTTTTCAGAAAAGGAATTCTGCCTGAATGCTCTCCTAACGGCTATACTATTCCTCCTCCATAAAAATGTATTCTGAATGCTCTGACTATTTTTTTTGATGTTGGTGTTGATATCGCCGAAATCTTGTTTGGGTTTTGGAAGATGGACTGATATTGTCGGAATCTGGGGGTTTCCGTTGGATCTAGTTTGTTCTTCATAAATCTGATTAGGATTTTGGGCGATTGTTTGTGCGGATGGTTGTATTATCCGTGTTTGTCTGATCTGGATCTTTGGTATCTATTGCTTATTTATTTAAAGGGTTCAGATTTGGATGTTTGTTTGATGGCTCTGTTTTTCTCGCCGGACTCTGGTCCTCGCCGGAATCTGGGTTTGGCATAGGTCCTATGACTACCTGTGCTTCCGATCTAGATTTCATGGTCTGCTTATTAATTTGCTTTTAATGTTCAGATTTTGGTTCTATGCTTATCCATCGATGATACGGGTTTGGTGGCTGTAATCTTTGTCTCGTTGTTCCTTTCTATTTCCTTGCAAATCAGAAAATGGATCTGAGAATTTAGAGAGAGAAAATAAATCTGAATTTCTGATTTGCAGTTCTTCTTTTTTTAATTTGTTTTTTTTGTTAATTTCTGATGTGGCTTTTTAGTTTTTAAAAAGATGAGGTGGAGTATGCCACATCATCAGTATGTAAAATGTTTGTAAAATTGGTTGTGGCTGTAGCATTACTCATATATATATACACACTTGTTTTTCCAATGATTTGATTCAGATAGCGAACCCAAATCTACCTTTTGTATTCCCAAGTTGATGACAAACACAAAGAACTAGAAGAAATCCTCATTAGGTGACTCTTACAAGTTACAACCTTGATCAAGTGGATATGGTTTGTGCTAGTAGACTTGCCTCATAAGATAATGCAACTGCCATTTCAATAGGTCCTCTTTCACCTGGGTTGAAAGATGATGAAACTAGTAGCATCTTTCTCAGCGGAAATGACAATATTTGTTCAAAAATGACTACTACCACACATAATATCGAATTTTGGACACAGTGTCTTGATACTAAACCCACAAGCAAATTCAAATGATTTATTATTGATCCATAAAATTGTTTAGTACAACGAAGGGCTTCTTCAGTAATTTCATAATTTTATTTCTACAGATGAAATGCATATATGCTCACATTCACAACATTTATTACAACACGACTAACCGCAAGTAAACCTACGCATCTTCAGCATCACTCATATTGGTACGGGTATCAAGATAGAATTCTGAGTCAAGTCCATCGATTATCCTCCCTCTGTTTTAAAGAAGTTGCAGAAATAGTTAACAGGAACACCAAATTAAGGACTTAATCTTAAGATTCTTAAGGAGAAAAGACCTTAAGCTAGCAAGTGTAGAAAGAGCTAAATGCGTACCTTTCAAGAACGAATTTCCCTTCTTTATACTTCTGGCTTTTATCGTGCGCAGCCTCCTGAATAGAAATTGCTTGTAAAGCTAACAGATCAAGTTAAAATAATAAATAATCGATGCATGTATTTGGGGGTGTTGGGTAGATGGATGGGTGAGTATGTGTGTTGTGAGTGAGAGAGAGATTACATATTTCCAGCCAACAATTTGCCCACAACAGCAGCAAAATATATCTGCTACGGTATGCATTCCAGAAAGCATCATCCTCTCCTCATGAGGTCCAACAGTTATATTCACCCTAAACAACAGATTCTTAGACAAAAAACAAAATAAACTCGAGTAACGAAAATAGGAATGTTGCTCCATTTTACATACTCCTCACAGGAAGAGTTATGGGATTAGGGTTAACATCTAACGCTCTTTAAATATAACAAATTGTATGTTTCATGGCTTCTGAAGCATGGTTACCCGAAAATAATAACTTGTTGGCGAATTGTATTTTGGTACGAACGTTTTAAAATATGATACACATTCGTTTTGAAGCATCAAATGTGGCAATCCAATTCCCCCTATTTATTTAGACTTCTATTGCACAAACATGATTACAACTTTGCTATCATATGCAAATGTGAAACATCCTCTTATATAAACCTTGGGCCATTAAACTATTGAGTAAGATCATATCTAATGGAAGGGGACCCATTATCTAGGATAATTATTTATAGATTATAATCACATAAGCAAATCTAGAACATTTTATTAGAAACACTAATATGTAAAAGAAGATTCTAGAGAATGCCAACTAATGTAACCAAATGAGTGCATTGTCTTCCCTAATAGTCATTTGACTCGCTGTCACCAATAATGCCAACAGTGGCTGAAATTCATAGTTGCAGTCTTAGAAAGAGTTGAATATTGTCTCAGGTCAATGTTTGCGTACATTCCAGCGTACAAATTTAATTATTTTCTAGAAGGCAAATCTGAGAACAACACAGCAGACATAGCAAAATGATGGAGTATATTTACTTTAGGTGAGACATCAATCAAACTATAGAACAAGTAACATTATTGTGAATAAATCTTTATGTTGTATAGGCTGTATGGCTGTGTATTTATTCCACTATTACTATATAAAGGACTTAAGCTACAGCTCATCTAGTCTAGTTTCTTCAACATCTATTGTCATCAGAAATAGCCAATATATTATAGCATCAGTTCAAGCTCTGTTCACAATTTGATTTTTTTTTTACTATAAGCAACACAAAGGAAAGAAACATACAATAAGGGGATCAATTTTATCAGGGCCAGGACAATAAGCTACATATATCAACACGGTGTATAAAGAAAGATAAGTAACTCACACATTGCTGAAGAGGTATGCCTTTCCCTTGCGGCAATGAAAAGCCTGATCAAAAAGAGAATATCCATCACTGGAAATTCAAATTTCTCCCAACCACAAGAGCAGATTGCATATTTATTATATTACCATATGAGCCAAGGAACTCAAAAGTACCCTGAATTACTTGAAGATACAGTTTAAACAGACATTAATTCTCAATAAAAACAGTGCCCGAAAACTCTATTATCATGCGAGGAGGCATTGCCTGTTGAATTGAGAGCTAATCTAGATGCTTATAAGAGATGTGAAAAGAGAAATTTGATACAAGGAGTCTTTCTGTGTCTGAATTGCTAACATATACGCAAACTAGACCGCCATTAATGGGTAACTGATTAGTCAAAACGAATAATAATCAAGAACTAAAATGTTTATATCCAGTTGCTAAAGCTATCCTTTACCCAATTACCCTTATCAGTTAAATGTTCCAAGAACCTAATTTTTGGACATATTTAGCTAGGATTGACATCAAAATATGAACTTTTTCAGTTACAAATACTCTGGTAGCTAGATATGAATAACTAAATAGCTTATAAGAAAATAACAAACAACAATTAAACACATAGTAGCATATTAATATGTACAAAAAGAAGTACATGAAGTAGGAGGAGGAGAAATGATGTACCCGGGAAACAATTTCGTCAGCAAGGGCTAAATGGGTTTTACAGTACTTGCACCGGTAAGTTCTGCCCTCCAGCTCCACCACAAATATCCTCCCCATCTTAATTTCTTACCACTCAACCACACCCAGATAAACTTTAATTCATCAAATCAATTATAAATCCAGAACAAAATAGAGCTAAGGATGAGGTAGAGGGAGAGAGAGAGAGACAAGAATAGGCTTGGATAATCCATTGCATTGCTAATTGGACACGTCCACCATGAGTCATCCATATGGGCCAGTACAGAAAAGGTCCAAGTACAGTTCTTTTGGGTAAGAGATTCGAGGCCTTTTTTCGGTTTGTGAAACTGCCCAAGAAGTTAAGATATTTTGACTTTAAAATTTGAAAAGGAGGCGCGTATTGTTTGAAGTTGGGTAATATCACGGTATTAAAATTTTATTTAAAATAGTGTCTCAAATAATGTATCATAGGATATATTTTATGTGATTAATTATAATATAAAAGAAGATCAAAGATATATTGCATAATAATAAAAGTTCCTCCTTTTATTTTGTAAGGTCATCGGTTCGAATCTACAATTTAACAAAAGACTTCAATAAGTACTATAGAAAATTGAAAGTAAGTTTTTTCTTAAATATTTTTCTTTTAATAATATTTTAGTGACAAAAGAATAATTACAAAAAATGGATACAAAATAATATGGTTAGTTATTATCACTAAAAGTGTTGTTACGGTGAAAAAAAAAACCTTACAAAAACTAGTTTATAAAATGATGTGGCAGGATGTAATTAGTGAATGATCTATCATATATGGGTAGACCTAGTGATAACAACCAACAACATCATTTTATAAATAACTTTTTATAAAATTCTTTTGTCATTAAAATATTATTGTATTACTAAACTCACCCGTGTATGGTGAATCATCAATTGATTATACTTTGCCATATCATTCTGTAAGTCATTTTTTGTAAGATTTTTTTGTCGCCATAGCAATACTCTTCCCCTTTAGCCCATTCCCTAATTTTTTTCATAAATGCTAAGGATGAAATGTATATGTATATTTATTTAGCAAAAAAAAAAAAGAAAAGAAATGTATATGTATATGTATATTTGAATTGTAAAAATATAGATTCCTAAATAATAACTAAAAAAAACTATATCATAAAGCATTATTTGAAAAACGATATAAGAATTCAGATCTCCCTTCTTATTTTTATATATTATTGTAGTTTTTACTTATTTGGAGACTAAATGTGATGAAAATAATATATCTTATGATTTTATGTATTAATTTTTTTATTTTCAATCACGTGAATAACTAGTAGCACAATTTTTTTTACTCAAATATGTAATATGATAAATCAACTGTATAATTTAATCCAATAGTAAGTATTGATGAACGTCAAAATTGATATTTGTAAAAAAAAATTACAATATATAACAGATTCAAATGTGACAATAATGATAAAAAAAAATTCTTTTTACTGCATAAAGTCTCATATTAGAAAAAGATAAAAAGATTAATTTTCCCGTTTCTCTCTCTAGAATAAAAATATATACCAAGAATGCAAATAGAAGTACATAAAATTTACGAGACTAAGTTGCGCCAGAAGTGGGTGGATAACCCGACAAAGCAACGAAATGCGGAGGAAGAGACAGCCGCCCCACCAAGCACTTTATTCCTTTGCTTCTTACTTCACTCCATCTAAATTAATACTACCACGTGTCCACCTCTTACATCACCTGCCGGTCTTTCTATCCGCGTCTACCCAACAGCACTATACGCGCCGGCATCCCTGTCTGCCCGTCTGACAACACGTCACTGTTTACCAGTCAATTTTTTTCACGAACTCTACCGTACGACAATGCCCACGTGAAGTGTGACGCGTGTCGTCTAGTCATTGCTTTCACGTCAACCTCGCGGTAGGATTTCATGGTAGGCGCGTGTCGTGTACAAAGATGAGCGGTGCTTTTTGGGACATACACGTATCTTTGAGAGAGATTAATATTCCATTGTTTATTTATGTAAGACCGGACCCACACGAATATCGGCCGCCGCGCTCCACCTTCACCCATACCCATCAAGTATGCGAACTCTTTTGGGTTTTGATTATGGCATTATAATATGAGTTATAATATTTTATGCTTTTGAGTCTCTTTCGTAGTTTTATTTGTCGTAAAGGCAATTTTGTAACTCGTGACTTGGTAAGTTTAATTCGATTAATTATATTATTTTTTAATCGGTTAGAGGACAGTTATTATTCTATTTTTTTGTTGTTGTAAATAGTGTTGTTTCGGATGAATAAGATTCAGTCCGATTTTGGACTATTTTTGAATAAATAAATAAATTATGCTTATGCTAATATTATAATATCTCGTTAATAAAGTATTTTGTTGAATATTATTATTTTTATTTTAAAGATATATTATATTTTTAATATTATTAGTGGGTATGCTGTTAATGTATCAATTTAACTCATATAACATTATGAAACAAATATGATTCGAACTTTTCAAACAAATATGATTCGAGTATCAATAGAAAATTACAAGTTGAAAGACCGGACCCACACGAATATCGGGCGCCGGGTGTCAATAAACCGAATCGAGCTAAATATTGAGTTGCTCAAATTTAATTCATAAAATTTATCGAATCTGAAATAAAAGTTTGATTGAGACTCATTTAATTATCGAGTCGAACACGATCTCAAATCAAACATGTATAGTTTGAACTTTTCAAACAAAGATGATTCGAGTATCAATAGAAAATTACGATTTGAAATGTTCGAGTAATTTATCAAATTTTAAAATTTACTCATATTTAAATCTTTTATATTTCGAGTCAAGCTCTCATATCAAACTTTTAGTCGAGCGAATACGAATCAAGCCCGAACCGTTTAATTTATTTTACGGCATCAGAAAAAGTTATTATAAAGTACAGCCTAAGTAGTAGAAATATTGAATATATATCATGTTATTTCAATCTTATTAGTTAAATACAAATCATAAGAATTTTTTGAATTATATGAGCCAATGTTTTGGATATTTTAGTAACCGTACAGCCTAATCAAGTATTTTATTTTTTAAATTCATACTTTGGTCCACAAATCCACCATCTTCCTGGCGATTTCTTACTTAACTCGTTACTCTTACCTAATTTTCACGACGGTCAACATATTTTCTGTAAGAACACTTCAAAGTAAAACCCTTCACAATTTACACTTGTGAATTAGTTTAACCGTTTAATTAAGCTCCTAATACATTAACAAAAGAATATTATCTTCACTCTACCAAAAAAAATCTTAATTTGTAATTTTATCTATAATAAACAATTATTCCATATTAAGCTCTAAAAGTTTATTGAACACGTAGCTCTAATTTTATTTATATCGGAATGAAATATATTGAAATTAGGGATCTAACTTATAGGATAAAGTTGTCATGAGTGCCACCTCACCTTAACAGCCGCCCAATTAAAAAAGGACTAAATAATCCACCGAGATATACGTGTTGTGTCCGACAGCCGGAAGGGACTGCATAAGAAGAGCCCATGCTTCTCATCATCAAGCTGACCCATTTTTACGCCACAAACAGATTTGTTGCGGTGCCCGTACACCCGTGGGACCCATTTTTCTATCGTGCGCATTGAACAGACTTCTAACGTACGCCTACTTGCACTGCGCACGACTTTCACCATTGCCATGAATATACAATCAATCAAGTATGAAGGTTTCGAATAAAATAGAGATAATAAAATTGCTTTCATTTTGATTTTTGTTTTACAAAATTGCTTTCTGAAAGTAAAAGCTACAACGCAATCCATTAGGATGGTAACGTATTTACAAATAGAAATATAATAATATATTAGCACATCAATATCATTGTCAGGCTGCGATTTTCTCTCTCTAGATTCGTTAACCTGATATTTAATTCAGAAATTAAAAAAAAAGGCGATAACATTGATAATTGGAAAGTTATGTGGGGGTTCCGGCGAGATCAGGCCTCTTCCGACGGTGGAGGAAGGTTGAGATCAAGATCGATAGATTTTCTAGATGAATTTCGGTCAGAATAATTGTTATCGACGACCGAGGAAGAATCGGAGTCGCTCTGGGCAGTTACGGCTACGGGAGGATGTGGAAAAACAACGGGGCGCTCCGATCTGAACATGTTGATATGGCTATTCATGGCGTCTGCCCTGGACAACGAGTGCAATAAGAACATTGGACTTGCCGTGGGAAAGATATAGGGATAATGAACGCCGCCGCCTAGGTGAGCGAGGCTGAGGTCCAGAGAGGGCGGAAGAGGAGGAGGAGCGGCGGCTGCGGTGAATTGTGCAGAACTCGTAGATTCGACAGTGCTGCTTTGGCTAGGGCTCCGATTGTTATTGCCGGCGGCGGCGGGTACGGTTGTTTGGTTTGTCGCAGTGGCGATGATTTCGGAGGCGGTAGAGAAGTTCGTCTTAGCCTTCGCACCGCGAAATTCTCGAGCGGCGGCGTCATAAGCACGCGCCGCCTCTTCAGCTGTGTCAAAGGTTCCTAGCCAAACGCGGCTCTTCTTACCGGGATCTCTGATCTCCGCGGCATAACGGCCCCAAGGCCTCTTCCTGACGCCTCTGTAACGCGGCTCTTTGCCGGCACAGACGGCGGCTGTGTTAGCTTTAACGGCGGCAGGTTTATCTCTGGGAGCCATTGTGATTTGTTAGTTAGGGTTTGATGATGAGGGGGGAGAGAATAGAGAATGTGGGCTTGAGAAAAAAGAGGAGGAAAAGGAGTGGGGTTATATATAGAAGGGATGACGTAAAAAAAGGGCTCGGACCAAAGAGCGTGCCGTGACTCAATCTTGTGGGGGATTTGGCTCCTCGTCCGGATGCTATGGCTAAATATAAGATGTTTTACTACTCTCTCAAACTATCCACGTCAATATCAAAACCCTCATTAAAAAAATTTATTATTATAATAAATAAATAAATACCTAACTAAAGAGTTAACACTTGTATTATATATAAAAGAAAGAAAAATAATAAAGGAGGAGCAAGTTAATCCATTATGAAATTAGAGACATATTTATAAATTAAAAAAAAAGATGAATTTTGAGGAAAAAAATTTATTATTTTTATTTTAATGTTTGCTAGACATATATTACTACTATCGACTAAGAAAAAAAGACAAGAATGTTACGAGTTTCATAATGTGTTATTGTCTAAAAATTAAAATGGTATCTAATTTTAACATAAATTAAAAAATAAACCATTAATATTAGAACTGATTGAGTATTTTTGTTTTCTTTTTGTTTTTTGGTATTGTCTACCAAGGCTTAACCATTATATTTTTTACAATTTCATGCAATCTAAATCTTATGATCATTAGAAAGAATACTCTTTTGGTCCCATTTTTAGTGGTCTTTACTTTTAAATGGCGCACGAAACTATACCATATATTTAAAATTGTAACTACAAACTTTGTAGATGAATAATTTTATGACATATTTACCTAGACATTTAAATTGTACATCTAATAATACATCTAAATATAAAATAATAAGAAAATATTTTTCTTTTCTCTCTTTACAACGCTTTATCTCTCTTTATTTATTATTCCTTCTGTCCTCAAAAGAATGAGCAAATTATATTTTTCACATATATTAAAAAAATAGTAGAGTAAAGAGTAAAAAATTCTAAATTTATCTTAAGATGCTCCACAATATTACATAAAGTGATGAATATTTATTTTTTTATATTAGTGGATCTCATTAAATGGCATTTACCTTTCACTTTATGTATTTTAGTTTGTCCTTTTATAAACAAAAAAATTTGTACCTTTAATCATCCCAGAGAGAGTACTATTTTACATATAAGTGTATGTTTGAATATATACTTTTAAGTGTGTAATTATATTTACTCATAATTTTATGTGTACCTACCGTTCATTACCATAAAAAATATTATGCAAGTCCTGCTAGTCCTTGAATTAAACTCATATACTATTTTTCTCTATTATTGTACAATTAGTACAAATAGAAAATACCTTTGTAAATAACATGGGTAGCAGAAATTTCAGAAGTTATTGTCTGATTTTGTGTGTGCACATAAGTTGTATCACCCACTCCCTATGTTGGCTCTAAATGAAATTAAGAAAAAAAGGGCTCCAACAGGAGGGTAATGGTAAAAGGAGCGTGGCACTCACGCACGACAAGTGGAGTTGAGTCACGGAACCGTTGTGTGGGATGAAATATTGAGCGCAGTCAACTACTACTGGTTTGACTGAATAAAACTAGGGCGCCGCCCTGCGAGGAGCGTGGAATTTAAATTCCCTAAAAACCGTAATTATTATGTTTAGTGAAAGGTGTAGTAATCACGTGCTACGCGCGTGATGTTTGGACGAACGGAAGAAATTTTCGGAGTAAAAAGAGTAGCGAGTGCACCGTAACTATTAACTAGACACAAATAATTTTATGTAATTAGATGTGTTAACGCCAAGATTCGTCTGCGCACTTCAATCACTAAAAATGCGTTAATCCTGCACAATAACAAGACCACACTCAGAGTTCCGGGCGGTTTTGCCGCCGGGGGATAGCTCAGGCGTGAGAATTAGTACAAGCTGTATCAAGGTTTTGATAACAATGGAGGTTTGCAATTTAGTGTTTAGTTTTGCATTACCTTCGAATTGAAAGAGGAAGCTCTGTATATATACCTCCACATATAATCATCACGCCTGGTCCCACATGACAGAATAAAGCATATGTCCCCATCAACTCTAATCATAATAAATGCTCCAGTCTGAATATAAGTCAACTTAGTTAAGAAATAACTTCCTTAACTAGATCACTCCTCAGAATCCCGAAGCCACACACCGGGTCAGGTCTACCATGTTGGGTCGGGTATCCCTAACCCAAGGTCCATCCCGAACCCCCAGGGCCCATCCCGAACCCAGGACCCAACATTGCCCCCTACTCTTTGATTATAAAAAAGAATTATAATAAAAGAGTATAAAGAATGAATCTTAATTTCCAATTAATGAACCAAACACCCCCTTAATATACAACCGCCTTAAATCATCACAGCCATTAATACCCCCAGTCGCCACGTGCCAATAACGGTCCCACCACATCTATTGAAATAGTGTCGTTAATGGGAAAATGGGCCGGATCTCAAGGGTCGTCCCCAATAAAGGCAAATCCCTTCCAAAATCAACCGCCACTTTTATCCCTAAATTTCAAATTCCCCAATCTCTTCTCTGCAACCTCCATCGCTGCTTCCACCTCCTTCCAACCAATTGATCCCTGCATCTCAACTTTTTACTCATCAATGACAACCAACGACGCTTCAAGCTCCTCCAACCCATCCAAAACCAGCGCTTCCGCAGCCGCCGCTAACGAAATCCTACCTCTTATCCTAGCAATAACAACAGAAGCCACCACAGTCACTACCAGTGCCATCCCCGCCATCACCACCACCGCCGCTGGAACCAGCTCCACCTCCTTGGGCCTCAGCACCTCATCTATAGATCCCATTACCAGCTCAGACTTCCCTAGCAATCCCTTCTCGACTCCCTCACCTCGAACTGAAGCCGAACTCCAGAACATAAAGATGCTAGAGGAATATTCTTCAGATAAGTCCTTTACCCATATCAACACCAGATCCTCTGTCCAAACCAAAGATCTCGCAGCCATCCGAGAACTGTACCAGATCCCCATATCATACCAGGTACGCACAGCCGACCTCAACGAGAGGATGTACCAGCGCCCCAACGGCTGGACCGCCGTATCCGTTCAAGCCCTAAAATATGGGCTCAGATTTCCCCTTAACCACTTCATGCTCATATTCCTTAGCGTCGTCGGGGTCGGGCTCGCCCAGTTAGTCCCAAATTCTTTTATCCACCTGGTCTGCTTCATCGCCTTCTGCCATGATTGCCAGGTCGAGCCGATCCTGGACTTCTTCTTCGCCCTATTCACCGTGATCCGATCTCGCGAGTCAGGATTTCGGCAGATCAGCAAGCTGCCTGTCAAAGGGGCTCAGAAACGATCTTTTATGAAGACCCCGACTAGCAATAAAGGATGGCACTCCCAATGGTTCTACATCAAGGGGCCCGATACCAGCCTGATATCGGATTGGATCGGCTTCACCAAAAACACTAATAATGTCGAGGCGTTTCCAGCCGATCGCATGGATGAGTTCAAACAATTCATCAACAAGATGCCCGACGAGGAGTGGGACTTCGAGCTCCTTGGCAATCATACCTGGTTGTATGACCACGGATGTAAGAACCAAATCCCAAATCTTAATTCTTATCTTCCCTGTGAATAATTTCTTTTAACTAGAGCTGTCGTTTAACACTCATCACGTTTCAGTGACTCTCATCAAGCCAACCGCCCCAACTGAAGTCGGCCGAACTGTACCCCGACTTACCGAGCCAAGTCTTGTCGATCCCGAAGAGACTCTGGATGAAGAACCATTAAATCAAGTGACGATAGCTGCTCGCCCAATTACCGCCATTCCAATGGCTCAAGTCCTCAAGAAGAACACTTTGGAGATGAGCAGGTCGGAAAAGATGGCCTTGATGAAGAAAAAACAACTCAAGAAGAAGGCGCCACCCAAGTCAGTGAAGACTCCCGTGACGATTCCCGACCCGATCTTTAGTGAGAGGGGTGTATACTTTATTCACATTCTTCTTCGGGAAAGGCGGTCTGCCTCCTCCTGAATTAGCCCCTCCCTGACCATTTCTCGACCCAGTTCCCCCATAAAAGTTGCCTTTCGGCTGGTTGCTGGGTCGAGGAATGTAATTCCTATCTTTCGGTTTTGAATTATCCTCATACCGATCCTGAGGATGTAAGCTTTTGTAGACTTCTTCTATGGTGATAAGTCCTTCAGCTCGACCATAGGTTTCAGCTAAATCCATTGGTGGATTGAGAATGAGATCTTTCCACAAATCTTTCGACTTCGTGGCATCCAGGCCCGTTGTGAAGAACCCGACTGCTTGTTGTACGTTCAAACTAGTCACAGTACCAGCCATGTCGCGGAATCTTTTCACATACTCACCCAAACTCTCTCCCGATCTCTGCTTTACTTAGGTCAGAGCAGTGGTCAACTTTCCTCTTTTCTTGTTGCTCCCGAATCGTGCATGAAACTTGTCACTTAGGTCTTGCCACGATCCGATAGAGTTCGAGGGAAGGGACGCCATCCATTCTCGAGCTGCGAGCTTCAGAGTAGTGACGAACATGTGGCACTTGGCAGCATCCGGGTGATCATAATAATTCATCACTTGATTATATCCGTGAGTATGATCATAGGGATCGCCAGTACCATCATAAGAGTCTAGTGGAGGCATTTTCTTGGTCTTGTCTGCTTTGACCTGCTCGATCTCCCTAGTGAAAGGTGAATTTGATGCGTTCGGCAACTCCCTGGCCTGAACCACCGCGACTAGTTTTTCTTCTAACTCAGCCAATCGTATAACAACGGGATCGGTTTCGCGCCTTAGGGGCGGCGACCGAGGCCTGCCACCAGATCCGGATCCCCTTCCTTCATTATCATTACCGTGCCGAGAACGGCCTAACCGCCTGTTCTGGTCCGGAGTGCGGCTCCTGGGCCTGCTTCGGTCCTGTGAGCGGCTCCTGTGCCTTCTGCAATCGGGGGAGCGGCTCTGACGCCTGCTCATCGAGCGCAAAGGGCTTTGACGCCTGCTGCGGACTGGGGAGCGACTAACTAGCCTGCTCTCGTTCTGCGAGCGGCTCTGTCGCCTGCTCCGAACTGGGGAGCGGCTCTGTCGCCTGCTCCGAACAGGGGAACGGCTCTGTCGCCTGCTCCGAACTGGGGAGCGGCTCCGTCGCCTGCTCCGAACTGGTTGGGAACCATCCGAACGATTAGTCCTGGACTGGTTCCGATCAGTGTACTGTCGGCCAGGGGGTCGGCTCGAAGAAACCTCCTCCCGTCCTTCCAACCTAGCCAAATGCTCAACTATTTCTCGTTGTTGCTGGCGTAAGGCCTCCATTACTTCTTGGTCCTTTGCCCTACGCTGGGTCAGGATCCATTGTCGTTTATCCCTATGATCGGCATTACTGCCCGAACAGACAAGGGTTCGAGGCGGGTTGGCAGCCATGTGAGTCGACGATTCCGGCGTCTGCTGGTTAGTACGAAACAGACGACGACGAACCGGGGCAGACTGGACTTGCAGAGGAGCCCTGGGCCGTCCTCTTGGTCCCAACCTCTCCCTGGCCGACGATCTAAGTCGGTCCAGTACCGACCTGCGCGTGGGAGTGTGAGAATCGGCTGATCCTTCACCTCCATTATGGGCTGTATTCACCATATCTACTCTGTAGCTTTAACAGTGATTGAGAACTAACACTAAAGGCCCTCCTTCTAGCGCCAATGTTAACGCCAAGATTCGTCTGCGCACTTCAATCACTAAAAATGCGTTAATCCTGCACAATAACAAGACCACACTCAGAGTTCCGGGCGGTTTTGCCGCCGGGGGATAGCTCAGGCGTGAGAATTAGTACAGGCTGTATCAAGGTTTTGATAACAATGGAGGTTTGCAATTTAGTGTTTAGTTTTGCATTAGCTTCGAATTGAAAGAGGAAGCTCTGTATATATACCTCCACATATAATCATCACGCCTGGTCCCACATGACAGAATAAAGCATATGTCCCCATCAACTTCAATCATAATAAATGCTCCAGTCTGAATATAAGTTAACTTAGTTAGGAAATAACTTCCTTAACTAGATCACTCCTCTGAATCCCGAAGCCACACACCGGGTCAGGTCTACCATGTCGGGTCGGGTATCCCTAACCCAGGGTCCATCCCGAACCCCCAGGGCCCATCCCGAACCCAGGACCCAACAAGATGAAATACAACCAATTCATAATAAGTTATTAATACTTGAGGCTCTTGCGATCTTTGAAGAAATAAATGAGAGAGATTGTCTTCCTGATGTGGCCACCTACAACTCGCTTATCAAGCACTTGTGTAAGATTCGTCAGATGGAAAAGGTTTATGAGCTTCTAGATGATATGGAATGAAAGGGGGAAAGTTGTTCACCAAATGCTAGAACTTATGGTTATTTGTTGAGTTTGTTGGGGCGTGATTTACCAGGCCCAAATAGGGTAATAATCTATTAAGCCCACTCGGTATGTTGGTCATTGGGCCGATGATGAGATAATGGAACATGACCCACGTGGGGGTCTCTCTTGATAGTCGGTGTAGTTGAAATATCAGACAATCCCTGTTCCCAAAGGTAGGTGTCAGGATTTTATTCGGCGCCTACCTTATTTCAAGGATATTCAGTCAAATCCCATCAAGGCATCTAACCTAATGAGGAGTCTTATTTACTATTCGGGGGTAGGCGCGACGTCGGCCGAGTGTTCACTATAAATACAAGGCTACAACCTCATTTCACAGGTAATCAATATTTTACAGCACAAAAGCTTACAACCTCCATTGTTAAAACCTTATTCAGCCTGTACTTATTTTTACACCGGAGCTATCCCTCGACGGATAAAACCATCAGGCTCTTTGAGTGTAGTCTCGTTATTGTGCAGGATTGACGCGCTTTTAGTGATTGAGGCGCGTGAACGAATCTTGGCGTTAACAGAGTTCAACGACGAAGCCTGAGGATGTTTCTCATTTTTGGGGGAAGATGGAGATAAGTGCCTGCAAAATGACAAGCGATGCCTTCAATTTGTTGTTGAGGCTGTTTATGGAATGGGGCTATGAAAAAAGAATGAAATCAACTTGGATACACAATTATGGTTCATGGGCATTTTGACAAGGGAAAGTTGGAGGATGCCTTGCATTATTTTGATCAGATGACATTAAAGGGTATGGTGCCAGAGCCAAGGACCAAAATGTTGGTGAATGCCATAAATATTAAGCTAAAGGACAAAGAAAATGAACCAGGGGAAATGGGAGCAATGAACAGAGAGAATTTGTTAAATGTTCCAAGGCTTTCATGAGCAATGAAAAAAATTGATCTGTTATGCGACACAAACTACTTCAGTACTATTTAGTGATCTTCACATGAGCATATATACAATTCTTTCATATCATGTATTCTAAAACTTAGCATCATGGAGCCTTAACCAGCTAAATCTTGCCTAGATTGCAGCTTTAGAAGAAGCATGTAGTGAATTTATTTTAATCTTGATAATATTGTTCCAATTTTAACCTTTATCACTTCGTGGTACAAGTACCTATATATAACAACATTATAAATATTTTTTTATTTTTTATTTTTTGTTGTTGTTTCTTTGGCAAGTCCATATACAACTGTTGGTTTCCAAAAGATAAAGCTATCATAAGTCAGCTTGAGGACTTGAGGTAGGTTTGGCCCACCTGAACTACATTCCAGGGAATACTCTGGGGCAATAGAGAAGTTCTGGGTAACTTTGGTTCCTTGTAGATTGTGGAAAGCCATTCACCTCGAAGGCTATAAGTTAAACTAACAACACTTGGTTGTGTTTGTTGTTTTATCCTCAGCTTATTGTCATGTCCCGCGGAAGGTTCTAGAAGTTTATTCCACGCGAAAGGCACACAAGCGTTTATTGGAGGCGTACTTGGGCAAAAATTTGAGCAAGTCTCTAGAACATTCTCCAACATAGTAGAAGGCATTACTTAGTTCCACATGGTTGTGGAACAATCTAGAATAATTAAGACGCATGTGGAGTATTTTAAGAAGATCCTAGAATACTCAAGATAGACGTAGAGCATGTAAGTAACTAAAAGCTTTTACATCGAACTTTCTAAGAACTTACTTGTAATCTTAGGTTCTAGAATCCTCCATTGAGGTGGTGAGATGGCTATAAATACGAGGTGGTCTCATTTGGCCAAACCATCAAATGGGATAAAATCTAATCCAAGGCCATCCTAGGCAAAACATTCTCCAAGTTATCTTGTAAGGCTTTCTTGTGTGCAATATAAAGCATTCTTTCTTAAGTGCTCTCTTATTCCTTACTTGTTCTTGTGTTGTTTACTTGACGAAAGACTTACTTAGCAACTCTCGGGGGAAATTGTTGACTAAATCCGCACAATGAGGCTCAGAAATATCTAAGGCCGTGACATTATGCCCCTAGTGGAGAAATGTTATACAAACTACCAAATAATCATCAGCTGCATACAATTTCCTTCCTGGCACAAAAATGAAAAGATTATTCCATGACATCATCTTCCAATCTTTTTCCAAATTGGAATACTTCATTCGGCATTTGATTATAATAACCAGTTGTACATTTAACATTCTCATCAAAGAAAAAAATGCCCATAGACAATTGAAATAAAATCACAGCCAAAATGGATTTAGGGGAGGAAGAATACATACGACTATGTTGCTAGTGAAGGAAATTTACAACTGAAAAAAGAGTATGTATCATTGCTAAAAGTACAAAGACATAACTTCATCAGAATCTAAAACACAAGGAAAATGTGAGTTGTATTAGGCTGTGGGATTGGGAGAAGGTGCATACCAGCCATGATGGATTTCAACAGCTTTCTTTCTTCTTGCAAGCCGGGACTTCCTCCGTGCTCCAGTGTTCCTGTGCAAGGTACCTACTTTTACTGCTTTATCAATCACTGAATAAGCCTCAGCAATCAATTTTTCAATGGTAATAACTTCCTCAGGTTGTGCATCAGGTTTCTTTCTGAGTATATCCAGTGATTCCAAAACCTGAAAGAGAAAAACCTCACTTAACATTCCACAACAATGCTGCAGCCTCAAGTTTTGTGCTAATCATTATGTATGATATCAATAGATTACCTATATATTTACCAATATATTCACATCACCATATATTACTCAAGGTTTTATGTCTTTTTCTTAAGGCATCAATGTTTTCTTTTCCTTTTATTTTCATGTTTTTGTGCTTTGGTATAATAGGAGGGCAAGCTTCCTAAAGGAAAAAGAAATTAAAGAATTACTCTAGATTGTTGGGTTGCACACCCAGTTACACAAGCAAACAAAAGGGGGACAACCCTTGAAGTGGTTCTATTGATGCAAGACAGCCTAGAAGGAGAGTAAGGATTAGATTTTGCAAGAAAACAAGCGTGAAAATGTTTCAATGTTGTGTATATGGCCAGAAAGAGCAGATGATGACATATATACAAATTGAAATAAGACACAGAATTTTTTCAGAAGGCCAATAACCAGTAGTGGCCAATGCCAACAAGTCTCCTCATTGATTTTATTTCTTTATAAACATGAAAAACAATCCCAAACTTTAGGCAAGTGTTCTAAAAATAATTCTAAGCCTGCGCCAATGCCTAGACGGCCATCTAAAACCTCGATTTGACTGGGCGCCTAGCCCACTCCTAGGCGAAATTAATCCTCTACCACATCATTTTAATTAAGGTTTCGAAACTTTACAATGCTTGAACTGAATTTGTTGTGACTTATAAGATTTTTGGGGTAGCTTTTCATGCAAAATTTAGAATCTTTACATCTACTACATGCTGTATACAGTATATACAAATCTATACAATAGAAAGATAAATAGATAAGACCACCTAGGGCTAAGCTCCTCTTCCACCACCTAGCGATTTTTAGAACATTGCGATTTTTAGAACATTGTCAAGCATAACTAACCTTACATATGTCTATATTCCAATCCTTCTAACTTCCCAGTAGATGGCATCCCCATTTTCATCCGAACCTTAAATTAGCTATTGTCACCACGTATAGAGGGTTCAACTCCACTCCATCACTCGTACTGTCGTACAGTGAATAAATTGATAGACTTACCTTCAATTAGCTTTTGTTGCTAAGTGGAGATGTTCTTCCAATCTATAAACTAGAGTCCACACAGTGTCATAAAGCTGAACCCTAGTATTCTACTCTATTGGCACTACTCGGTGAAGTCGACTGTTATTTTTTATTTTTTTTCAGTAAGTAAAAGAATCTATCCCAAATAATAGTGATAGTTCTGCAATTATCACATCTCAAATTTATTACCAAGAAACCATATATAGGCCCAATGTCAATATCTATCACCAAGTAATCTTGTATTTAAGTGCTAGTCAGTTCATCCATATCAAAACAAGTAAGTATAGGTTAAAGAAAATCTTTTGATAGTTGACAGAAGGATCATTTTCTTGCAGTCTGCATAGGGGATAAGATTAAAATTTGTATATTAAGGTGAGTAGAAAATTTAGCTCAAACTAAGCCTATTAACCATATTACTTTGGGCAATATCTTGTGTAAGAGTGAGTTTCAATTTTCAAAGCATAAAGGAGACCCAAGTTTCATTAAATAAAGCTAACAAAAAAAAAAAGAAAGAGAAAAAACCATTTTCATGATTCCAACTACAACTTGCTAATCACTGTAATCAGAACGGACATTTCATATATACAAAAATGAAGCCTCAACAACCAGCCACATTCACATTACGTACAATCATTGTTGCAACCACATTCCAACAAATCAACTAACAAGTGTCACACTAAGCTGAAATCAAAACATTAGGCACACCAAATAGATAGATATTGATTTTTTATATTAAAAAAAAAACTGTGTTGATTATTTATTGGACTAAGAACGGCCAATTAAGCACAAATACTGTGTTTGGCAGCATAAAACATGAATCAACACTAGCTTCAATTCCAGGGCATGAACTTCAAACTTTAAAAAAAGGAGTGAAGAAAACCCGAGTTTACCTTCTTCATTCGGGTTCTGATTTCAGATTTGCGAGATTTGTTATAGATACGTCTCTTCTCAGCCTGACGAGCTCTTTTAGCAGCTGAATCGGCCTTCTTCGCAGGAGCCGCTTCGCACACAATTGAGTGACGAAGTGGCCTCTGGACAGGGCTTGTAGAAACAAACCCTACAAAATTAATGGGTTTATGCTTTGAAGTTTGAACAGAAATTGAAAGGGAAAATCAGAAACCAAACGGTAAATCAACAGAATTTAGGGGAAGAAATAGAAAACAAGAGGGAAATAGAGAGATGGGTTAGTCATAATTGAGATACTAGTACCTCCGGAGAAGACATTAAGTGAGGTGTTGGCAGAAAAGCTGAGGGGCCTGAAAGCAGCAGCAGCGGCATTTGACTGAGAAGAAGAAGTGAGGGACAAAGATTCAAATCTGGAAGAAAGGCCCCAGCAAGTAGAGAGGCATTGGACAGCTCCAGCCATTTTCTCTTCCTCTTTCTAGCTATCTATATTGTGGTATGAGCAGCAAAGAACAATGGGATATGAAGAAACAGAACGCCGGTTTGAGCTGAGCCCGAGCCCTTTTTCTTTCGTAATCTTATCCACACTAGCCGAAAAGTTTTTTCGTTTTGTGGAAATTCTTTCAACATAAACAGCACTACAATTACTATTTACTAGTATTATAAAATTAGAGATATTTTAAAAAAATTAAATTAACTTTTAAAATTTCAAGTTGGTATAAATTTATCTAGGGATGATAATTTGATATGATACTAAATAATTTTTTTTTTATCTTCACTCAAAAGTTTTAACTTATTGGGTCTTGATCCATTTGAGCACTTTAATTATACTTTTTTGAAGTAACTCTATTGTGTGATGAGCTTAGGTTGTGTTTGATAAAATTGGAGATTAAGATCTGAATAGTTTAGACATCTGAATAATATAGAGTATCTGAATAGAACTGTATCTGAATGAAAAAAATGTTGTTTGATAATAATTTTTTCAAGATGTCTGAATAAAAATATTTTACCATTTTAACCTTTGAAACAAAACTAAAAAAAAAAGGTTCCTTCTTCATCTATCCCTCCCACATCCCCCCCGCCCCTCCCCCCCCTCCCCCCCTCCCCCGCCCCCTGCTGCCCCGCCGCCCCCCGTCCCCCTCCCCTGCTCCGATCACCATTTTTGAGTCCACCCTACTCTCTCCCCTAAGTTCAGTCACAAATCTTTGAGCAAAACACTAAAAAGCTAAAGCTAGTTCAGATCCACATTTGTGGGTTTTCTTAGATCTGCACAAAAACTGAATTGATCCAATCATTTTTACAAATTTGCATTACATCTTTGGTGGGTTTTGATCTTTGGGTAGTAAAGCTACAAGCTTTGGTGCTTAAAAAATGAGTATGTATGGGAGAGATCCATGGGGTGGGCCATTGAAAATTGCTGCAGATTCAGCTACAGATGATGATTGGCGTGGTGATAGCGTGGTGGTGGTGGCAGATCTGCTTGAAGGATATGAAAGGAAAATGATAATATTAACGAGGGTATTTTGGTCCAAAAAATAGCAATGTCATTCAGACTTGCCTCTAGATGGTTCATCTTTATTTTGAAGTCTAACCGATTAAGAGCCATTAAGAGGGAGAAATTTTTTTACCAAACAACTTTTGCCTCTGACCGAATCAGAGGCAGCCCAATTAAGAGTCATTAAGAGGTAATCAAACACACCCTTAGTCTTCACTATTTCCTTATCCATACGTGTTTATGTAAAACTTCATTTTAATCCAAAAAATTTTATATATTAAATTTTAGTCAATTTAAACATATATGTATCATTCCTTCTTCTAAAGTTTTGATATACGATTTTATTATCATGTGATACTTTAAAATTGCGTAAGAAGAGAAATAATAATTTGTTGCACGACACATAATAAAAAAGTTACTATTGAGTAAAAATATTTTTTGCGTCATAAAAGTGTTAATCTGTTTAAGATGAAATTTTAACGGGTTAGACACATATTTAAATCAATAAATATTTAACACGATTAAACTTGCATAATTACAATTATAATAAAATAATTATGATTATATGAATCTAGCATGACACTATCATCAACTATATAATTAAAGCACAAATTTGATTTTACAAATTTTTTTGTTCAGCCTTTTTATTTTCTATTCAAATTAATATAAATATTATCTAAATTCGTAAGAATAAAATACTATCCAAAATTTGAAAGTATTCAAAAGTAACTCCAACCTATTTAGGAAAAAAAGAAGAAGATGTTTTTTGTTTTTATATCTCTAATAGGAAATGAAACTTCTAAAAGAATTTTTATTTTTTGGCTCTACCAATTTTATTACAAGATTATTTTCACAATTATATGTAAGATAATATATGGATAATTTTATTTATTATAAATTTATTAAGATATTAAGGTACTAATCGAAAAAATCTCTTAACAAATCACGTGATTTAATTATATTAACATTAGTCACGAATTTTAGAATTGTAAACAAATTTTGTCAATATAAACATTAACATAAAATTCAATTACAGTCTTAAATAAAATTAAAATAATTATTTTATCATAATCATAATAAAAAAGATACATTACATTCAAATGTTTAGCTTAACAATTAACAATTGATCGAAAATACCTATAAGATATAATTATATAACTTATGATTTAATAACTACAACTATCCTCTTAAAATTATAATTAGATATTTATTCTACATTTAATTGATTATGTTAAAAATTAATACAATAACTTATTATCTATGTCGCCCGTGCAAAACAGTGAATTTGTTTACCTAAAATAACCAAAATTTAAATTTTTGAATATTTGTCATATTATATTTTCTTGTTGTAAAGAAATTCTGTTATTAATTAATAATTCAATAAAATGCGCAGTATGTTAACATGATTTATTTGTTAGTTCAATACTATGTGTAAGAATAAGCTAAAAGTTTGAATTAGTTAAAGCTGCTGAGTTAGATATTTCTCACAGTACATTTTAGTATACTGTTCATTCTAAGAGATTGTGTTCCAAACTAGAAGATTATTACTGATTTTTAAGTTAACTTATGATATTTTCAAATATAAAATAGACATGAATTTTTTTATTTTTTAATCAATACAATGATGAATAATATAAATTATCTAAAATGTATTATTTATTGTAAGTTTTATTATTTCATAATTTTTTTATTAAATAATCTTAATTTTGAGTTTAAAAATATCTTAAATTAATTTTTAAAAGTCAAAAATAATCTTGTAATTTGGAACGGAGCCAGGGTCCATTCTAATGGACAGAGAAAATCGTCAATAGAAAATAGAAATACTTGATTGTGTAAAACTTATATTTTACTATTTTAATTATTCTGTATACCGATAATCATTTATAACATATCAACCATAACTATGTTTGACTAGAAAGCCCAAAGAAAAATGTAACCAAGGTCCATTCTCACATGGGCCCAACTATCTCAAAGGCCCATCTACAAGAGGACGACATTGAATGACTAGAGGATAGATTAAAAGGTGATGATGCTAGAAGTCTCAATTTTTTTGTTTCAAAAATTATTTCAAATGATGTTTCACTATATTATTAGTTGGATAGATCTTATATAATTGACTATGTCATAAATAATTATTAAAATATTTAATATTATATCATTTGAGACCCATTTGAAACTCCTAACATTACACTAAGATAAAAATATAACGATGGGCCATACTACCTAAAAACACCCTTGGAGAGTCCAGTCCAATACAGCCTATGATTAATTAATTAGTATTGATATAATAATAGTATCACATGGCAATAGATCTCATATGTGATATGACACATTTTCAGGACCTCCAACACTTAACATTACTACCTACTGTCTTAATATCATACGTACTGTTAATCAGACAAGAAGTTGGGCCAATATATTAAACACACTGGACTGTCCAAATAAGCCATCCAATTATGCAAAAAAATTAAGTTCTCCAACAGCTGAGCCTTGAGATTTTAATGGTAGAGAATATAAGTGCAATAACTAGCCGAAACATTATTTTGTCCAAAATTAAAGGAGCCACCAGAGTACTAAATGCTCTGACCGTCGTGCTTACTTACATGCAAAAATATCATAAATGTATACTCACTCTTTCAATTTATTTCTCTCACTTTGTTTGGCAAACCGTTTAAAATGGAGTATTTCGGGCGGATCTAGCTTAGGCTAACATTAAATTCTTTAAAGTTCATATATTATACTACTTTGGTCACTATAATACTCTTTCTTTTCTATTTTTCGTCTAGCGGTTTTGCCTAATTCTTACCACTAGTTCGACTTTAGAAAAAATCCGATATGTTGTATTTTTTTAATTATAATTTCACAAATTTAACAATTACTTTGAGATTTTTTATAATTACTTGCAGTTTTTTTTTTTTGGTAATTGCTTGTGGATTTTTGTAACTAATAAAAATGAGACTATCATACAACAATTTTAAATAACGAAGTCTCGAAAAATGTTATTATAAATAATATTTAGGCATTATTTTATTTTGTAATTTATTTTACTATATTTTTATTTTTTTGCGGGAATTTATTTATTTTAAATTTGATTTTTTTTACGGGAATTTATTAATTTTAAATTTGACCCCATTGACCTAAGAGGCTAGATCCGTCCCTGTCTTTTAGAAATCTTGCTATTGTATCTTTGAAGTACGAACTCCACAAAACTTTACAAAAAATTTAAATAAAACATAAATCAAATCATTCGTTTTATGTACATTTCAAGCGTGCTTAATATATATATATATATATATATTATTTTAATTACATTGAATAAAACTTATTCTCACATAATATTACTATTCACAATTCATTAATATTAATATAATAAATATTATTGTTCTGCCCATTGAAAAAAAATAAAAGGCAGTAGAATGCCCATTGTTAAAAAAAATTAGTTGACCTCCCATGAATATTTATTAGGATTTATGGAAATTATTATAGACAATTATTTATTTATTAGTTTTTTAAAAGTAGATCAAGAGACCCGCAAAATTGCTAAATGCCAAATATAATATAAAAATAAAATAAAATTAATATGGCTAATCGAGCAAGCGACCCAGGTGACAACTAGTTAAACCTAGTCGACAACTTAATTAGCAAGATTCCCAAGTGTCCATTCGATTTGGCCAGCAAAGTATGCTACCTATGAGATATAAGTGAAATCTTATCTAAATTGCGAGTAGGGTATGTTATTTTGGATATTTACTTGATCGATGTGTATATCTAAAATAAAGTTGTTGATAATATTAAATTAATATTTATATTAGTATTAAAATAAAAATCCTCTTAACACATGTTAATTAAGGAAAATAAGAGATGAAATCCACTAAATATTATTTGTTTATGCGTTTGTACTGAATTCAATGCATGAGATCCACTAACATGTTATTTTTTTATACATTAAATTCAGTGTAAATACATAAACAAATAGTAATATTTAGTGGGTCTCATCTCTTATTTTTCGTACTTAACATGTGCCCTAAGAACACGTGTTAAGAAAACCCTTAAAATAAATATACATTTTAGTAATATTTATATATTCTTTAACTCAGAAAATTCTAATGGAGTAATGACAGGTGAAGAAAATATAGAAAGACGGATGGAGTAATTAGTAATTATATAGTCCGATAATGAAGATAGCAACAACCATTAATACATTAATACATTAAGACAAAAGTAAAATAAACTTACCCTACTAATCTTCGTACTTAATTAATACATTACCATTCATCATTACCAACATTTTACAACCTTAACTAGAGAGTTATAAGGGTCTCAAAAGCTCCAGATGCAATCAAGCTCGGTGGGTCCAGGCTTCTGGGTCTCCGGCGCCGGCCAGTTCCCAGCTGCAGACGAGTAATTATTGCTCATCTCACCGCCAACGTGCATTGCCGGTGGGGCCACCGCCGCCGGGAAGAAGAACGGCCGCTGAAGGTTCTCCTGCATTGACCTCAGGCTGGGAAACCCGGACGAGGAGGCGGAGGATGTGGGGTCCCCCATGACGGCATTGTTATATGCCGGATTAAGGTTGTCGAACAAATAGTAATGATTAAAGCTGCTTGGTGCAGCCGATGTGGAGAAACAGGGCACGTGCTCCTTTGTGACAATATTTCCGTCGTAGGAGGAGCAGCTGTCGCGATCAGTTATTGTTACGCCGCCGGAGGTGGCGGTTGCATAGGGAGACGAGTCCAGCAACGGTGGCAGAGACACCGAGGAGGATGAGCTTAGTTCTGGGTATAGGTTGATCCCGGCCGTTAGCTTTTTATTGGCCCCGCCGGCACCACTTTTGTGGAACACCCGGGATATGACCCACTCGTCCTACAGTGGATCAAAAGCCATGCAACATATTCTTGACTTTTTAATTTTTCACTATTAAAATTACAAAAAAATCAAATATCACAAGTACCATCAAATGAATTAATACTACTTATCGTATAAGATGTGTTACATGAACTATTTTAAAAAAAATAAAAATATTTATGACATTAGAGAATCTATATGATTGACAGGCTGACAGCAATGTTTTACATGAATATATTCATATTTATATGAAATTAACATAACTCTATATTTTTTTAGAAAGCATATAGAAGGTACAATAAAATATTAGGTGCAATATTAGCAAAGAACAAATTAAAGCTACAAGGTAACATATTTCATATAAATTAAGAAAAATAAAGTAAAAAATATATGATCAAATAAGTTTTAGTTACTCATTATGTATCCCCTATAAGTAAATAAATGAAACTTCATCTTTTTTTATTGTGTTTTTAAACACCCTTCAGTGGATAATTTGTTTTAAGATTATTAACATCCTTTGAGCGAGTAGTAGAACACAAATGTACATGTTCGAGGACGTTAATTAGTGCAGAAGATGCTATAATAAGAAAAAGCAACAGCCCTAGTAAGCGAAAACTGCCTTGCATAATAACTTAAAGGGCTTTAAATTATACTCCATTGCAAAGTTGAGGACTTTAATTATAAATTGCGAAATATATATATATATATATATATATATATATATATGTATGTATATATATATATGTATGTATGTATGTATGGCAGAAAAACATGCATTATGATAAATTTACTAGTTGATAGTATTACTACGTACCTTAGAGCTGGTGGAGAGATAATGGTAGGCAAATTTGCCATCAAGGCGAAACTCATGCATGACCCAGTTGGTCTTCTCTCCTTTAGGAGCTCTGCCTTTGTAGAACACGAGGGTTTTCTTCATCCCGACAAGAGAAGAAGTCTTTGAGCTGTATATCTCTCTGTCTTTCCCAGTTGCCTTCCAGTATCCAGCTTCAGTTGCTCTGTTAGTCCTTAACCCAGTTGGGTATTTCCTATCCCTCAGGCTATAAAAGTACCACTCTTTCTCTCCCATCTTAGCTTTCTCTGTCAATCAAATTCATATAACCAAGTCAGCTGCTCAAATCTTTAATTTCACCACACACACGCACAAATAAAAAAAGGGTCTTCTTTACCCTTTTTTATTGATTATATACATTAGTACAATGTTCTCAAACATTAAAAATATCGAGTAAAATGAAAATTTGGATTCACTGATGATTTGTATATAGTCATATTTTTAGTATAAATTGGCACTATGTTGCCAACTTTGTTATTGTGATTTTGATAAAAACATAGAGCAAAAATATATCATAATATTGATAAATTTTGTAAATGAGACTCTTATTGCGCAACGAATAAAAAAGAAAGTAAGTAAGGGGGAAATAGTACCTGGGAGCTCCCAAGGTTCACATTTGTTGAGGTCAACTTGGGCAATGGCTCTGCCAGTGAAGTTGTGGTCAAGAACTTTCTTGAGGAGGTAATAAGTGATGAGTTCTTCATCAGTTGGGTGAAACCGGAAGCCAGGAGGCAATTGTGTTTCACTGCTGTCAAAATGGTGGAAAAATACATCCATGATAATGAAATTCAAGTACCAACAAAATGCAAGCAGAAAAACCCCAAGTTAAGAATCAGTTTTTTAAGAGACCACACAGTCCACAATACAATTGGGTGCATGTAAGACTAGGCATTATATAATAACCATTGGAAGATTCAGAATGAAAAGAGCCAAATAATATTATTAGTAGTACTAAGGTAGGGGAGGAGTGTGATATGGCTGGGAAAAATGAAACTCTGTGTGTTCTGGGGTGTCCTGTCCTGTTCTGTTTTCTGATCTCTCTGCACTCTGCTGCACCCTTTTATCATATCATATCATCCATCTATAAGCTAGAAGCTAGAGAGAGATGTATATATAGATTATATATTTTATAATAATTTAAATACTCTAAAATTCTATACAAAAATATTTTGTCTTCAAAAGCACTTATGTGTGGTCTATTAATTTTTAAAAAAAAAAAATTAAATTCCCTATTGTAGTAGATGTGTAGGGTCTACTATTAACATTTGAATATATTTTTAATCTCTCACCAGAAATATTTTGACCACCCAAGTTGTTAAATATTTTGAATGTCAAATACTTCAAATGTGTTAATTGTGCAAGTCCATGTTTAAGCTAATGATTTAAATTGCGTACAAATTTAAGCGTTAACATTTACGGTAAACAAAACGAAATTTATTTGATATTTTCTTAAAATTTCTTTATTTGCATGAATAATATAATTAGGACATTTTCATGGGACAGCAGAAAAGTATGTATATAGATTATAGATATATAGATATATAGGGTGATGTATGTGACTGAGTGGGCTTGGCTGTGGTTGTGGTTCTGAGTATGCGTGCGTGCGTGAGTTTAGTGTGCAGGTATTCCCTCTGTCAGTGAAGAAAATCAAATGGATGGAAAACAGAAAGGGACCAGTTTTAACCTTATTTATTTATTGAGTAGCTAGTAGTCACAAATAAAAGAGACTGATGAGATTTCACCATGGATGGATAAAGCTTAACCACATCTCATGTGTCAGCTCAGTACAATATTAAAAAATCCTATGGACGGTGACAAGGTAAAAATCCCATTTCATTTTCTCTCTCTACTATTTGATTTACTTATCATTTGCCTGCTTTTTGGTTTTTTTTTTTCTTTCTAATTTAGAAAATTTTGAACCAACCAACCTTTTGCTTAATAAGAGACCTAAAGTACCACTTGAACCTAGGACATCTTATTTAACAAGAAATCTAGAGTACCACTTTTTTTGACTCTATTTTTAAGCTTTCCTAATACTTTGTGATCATAGAAAAAAGATTATTACTCCTTCCGTCCCAAATTAATTGCTCAGTTTTAACTTTTTTAAGTCAAATTGACTATTTTTAGAATTAATAATTAAGCATATATAAATATATTTCTAAAATTATAAAAATTGGGGTTAGTAATAAATTGTATATACTTTCTTTTGGTTATAATCTCTTCACCTATATTTTAGCAAAAATAGTAAAAAAAATAGTTTTAAAAATGGTCAATTTGACTTTAAAAAGTCAAAACTGAGCAATTAATTTGGGACGGAGAGAGTAATATTTTATTTTACATAAAATTGTGATATTTTCCCATGAATCTCTTTAACTTGATTGTAATTGTTGATTCATTCGTAATTAATGCGAGAAAAAACATGTAAAAATATTATTAATTTTTATATAAAATACTCCATATAAAATGCCACTGATCATATATTGTTATTGATCTTTGTTAAGATATTGCCCCAAAGGCCCAAATAAATTAAGGGCCCAAGCCCAATGTTTTTATGGCCCATAATAATGACTTGATGGTCCGCGTGTCACCTGGTAATTAGGTGTTGAAAAAGACGCTATGCGAGAGATTCATCGACTGATATCTCATTGTCTACACAAAGCATAGATCAGTGCAAGCGGTTAGATTTTTGGGCTATGGATGGGACTTCTCGAACATGTGGACAATTCCCAGCTAATCTCAGATCGTGATCACCAATCACATGGATTTGTCACACGATCTAAGTTGTCGGCCAATCTGCAAATTGATGGGACGCATCGAAAACACGTGAACAAATAAAATTCTCTATAAATAGAGACCGATAAAATTACACACTCACTCACAAAAATATCTTAAGATTATTCTCAACACTTTATCCAATTTATTAAAACTTTCACCAAAATAAAATAAAATAAAATTAAATTAAATTTCGTTGACTTGTTCACTCGATCTCTAATAAAACAAAACCACAGTAGAGTATTCGATATATTTAAACCCCCCTTTGCATTTGATTGATCTAAAGTCTAAACAAATACCATTCGAAACAGTATGACACTGTAGTTACATTAAAGGGACCGTAATTTTATAAATGCAAAAAAAATCCCAGTCCCAGTTAAGTTACTATTTTACTGATAGCTACCGAGAAAGAAACTTAGATTTGAAATTGGCAGTTTCCACCAAAACAGATCAACTGATTTTTTATAGACAAAAGTACAAATCAAAATCAAAACATTTTTCATATTATGTAAATCATATTTTCTTTTAATTTTTTATACAAGGAAAATTAGTATATATATATATATATATAGTTGGTATATCACAAAATTCAGACAATTTCATTTCATGCATGCATCTATTCAACAATCCCATCCATCCATCCATCCATCCATCTATCTATCTATCCATCAGTATCGGAAAAAAGGAAAGAGATGCAAAAGCGCTCTGAGAGAAATCTTTTCAAATTGTCAAAGGCTTCACCAAACCAAATAAAGCCAACAAAATCTCCAGGATCTTCTACTATTTTTGGCTTTTCCCAGTTGGCACTTATGCCTCGCTGATCTGGACTTGAGCTGTTGAGCAATTGTACAGTACCAAATATGACCCCATTAAATTCTTGTTTTGTTTTATAATGTAGGACGAATTTAGGAAATTTTTAAGTGTTAGCGTATAAATTGACTCGATTGAAATTTTACAAATTTTTTAGTTGTAATATTGGCCCAATTATCAAAGTCCGAGCCCAATGCTCTGTGACCCCTCCAAAAGTGACGGGTGTCCTTGTCGGCCCCGTTTCAAAGGAATGGGTCATTGTCGGCCCCTGTTCCTTTATAAATCGATGAGTCAATTTATACTAACTAAAATTATTTAAATTAATTAACTACTTTAAATTTTTTAAATTAATTAAAAGGGTTCTTTACATAAGTATACAACAAATAGAAAGTAATTACAAGAAAAGTGCATCGACCAAATAATTACAAAAAGAGTGTAATTAGAATCCATATTACAAAAATAGTACAATTCACATTAATAAAGAAACCTAAAATCAAGGACAAATAACTGCCATAATTAATAATTCAAATTCAAATATTTGGATCTAACAACAAAAATAAATTCAAATTCAAAATAATAATTCAAATTTAAATATTCAAATTCAAATCTTCATCTCCCTCACATACACTTTGAAATAATAGTCCGCCGTTACACCTCACATACTCCGCCGCTACACCGCCGCGAATCTCCATTGTCAAAAACGCCAATGAGAATAAGAAGAAGATTCGCCCTATAAAAAGTTTAAAAATAAATAGATGTAACTTTTAATGTTCTGAAATTTTTTTTATAACTATTTTGTTACTCATAAATAATAAAATGGTTACCTTTATATAAATGGTTGGCTACCAACTGCATCACATTCAAACGAAATTGGTAACTTAATAAATTTGAATTGGTTACCTTGGTCTGAAGGTTTGGCTACCAACTGCACTATGAAAAAACTGCAGGTGTGGTTGTGAATTAGTTACTTTGGTATGAAGGTTTTGTTACCTTGGTACGAATGTTTGCTTACCTTGATCTGAAGGTTTGGTAACCAACTGTACTAAAAAAAAATTAAAGTGTGGAGGTTGATTGGTTACTTTTATATGACAGTTTGGTTACCTTGGTATGAAGGTTTGGTTACCATCATCCAGTATTCGTATCCACCGCCACCACCGCCTGAATCTTCATACCCACCTCCATTTTGACCCTTCATTTTGAGAAGCTACTGGAGATATACAGTTGGTTGACTCATAAATATATACATATATATATATATATATATATACACAGTTGCAATAACTCTGGGACGGGTAGGCTGTCACATCCTTCTTTCATGTGTCAATCGCATAGCAACTGAGAACTCATCCCATAAAAGTGTCCCATTTTGATGTAAATCAATCAGTTCTACAATCCTTCTCCGATCTAGTTGGAGGGTCTTTTTGAACCCAAGATACATGCGTGAGATCTAATCAGGGTTTGTTTCAAGATTCAATAGTATATATTAGCTTATTCTCGTTGCAAGGAAATGAGAATCCCTCTTAAAATTTATCACAACTACCTGCGGTGACCTTCCACAAGCTTCGCCATGTTGCCATCGTAAGTGGGAATGAAAACACTACTGGCAACGGAAACCATGAAGTCCAAAGCGGCCATTTGGGATGAATGGTTTTGAAATTGCCGCAAATCATCAGGATCCAGCAGCAGTTCCTTCTTCACCTTTATATTAAATGATAAGAATTAAAGTGTGTGTATATATATATATATATATAAATATATATATTTATATAGAAAGAATACGTTGAATAAAGAAGAATGGTGATTATTAACTGCAGTTGTTATAGATGAGGAGAGAGAAAAGAAGTCACGAGTATAACTAATCCCTAAATTAAGGAATTTTAATTGAATACTAATTCCCTAAATTAAGGAATCCTAATTGCACTAACATTGTAAATAAATATGGAAGTGAATTAGTTGTGTAAAGATTTTATGAGGACACTATTATTGTAATTATTTTTAAAAATGTAATAGAATATGTAAATCATCCTAATTAAAATTTGAACTCATATTTTTTAAAAGAAAAACAAGCCCAAATCGGTTAACTATACTAGACCCATTTTTATTTTTTTCAGTTCCTTAAGAGCGCGTGAGACTGCTATTAAGGAAGTGCATAATTATAGTTTACCGACAATAATAACTACTCCCTCCGTCCCAAATTAATTGCTTTTCTAAGACTTTTTTAAGTCAAATTGACTATTTTTAAAATTAATAATTAAGCATATATAAATATATTTTTAAAATTATAAAAATTGAAATTAGTAATAAATTGTATATACTTTCTTTTGGTTATAATATCTTCACTTATATGTTAGCAAAAATAGTAAAAAGATTAGTTTTAAAAATAGTCAATTTGACTTTAAAAAGTCCTAAAAATACAATTAATTTGGGACGGAGGGAATAAATTATAGGCGCCACAGTTAAAAATGGGCTTGGGGTAATTAAGACAACGTATGAACCTGTAGGAGCTTAATACATTCACGTGTCACTTTTTTCCACGTTCCCTCCTCCAAGATAATCAAGGCATCATACTTGTTTTGATATTTTAGTATATTCTCCTATTAATATATTGTACATTAGTATGTTTCATTTAATTTTTAGAAATAATAAATATTATAAATCATACTCCTTCTGTTCCATAATAAACGTTTTAATTTGATTTTTATGATTAAATTGTTCATTTTTAAAATTATTACTTAAAATTATTTATATAGAATTTTCAAATTTCGAAACTTGTGACTTATAGTAAATTCTCCGTAGTTTATTATGGTCATAATCACTTAGCTTATTTTTTAATTTTTTTAAGATTTATTAATTTTAAAAATGATCAATTTGATCTTGAAAGTCAAATTAGAACGTTTATTATGGGACGAAGGAAACAATGTTTAAAATTTTAATAATTATATTATTTATCATTAATTTAATTCGTAACAATTTAAAATTTAGAAATTTCAAATTTACTTTACTTATTTAGACGATTGTGAATACATTTCACTGAAAAAAAAATTAAAAATTAATTTTTTTTTTTGCGGTACAGCACAAGTGTTGAAATATGAACGTATTTATCAGTTCTCTGTTTACATACTTGTCTTCTTATTCGTTTTATTGTTCTCAATGATTGACCTCGCCCTAATGACATAATCTCAAACATATTCTATCAGACATGAATGAGTGAGTGGTTTCCATACGAAGGAATATAGAAATTAAATATAAAAATAATTTATTTAATTGTATCATAATAATTATAAGCTTAAAATTCTTCCAATTCACAGTTCAAATGGATACATAAAAAATGCTTAACTAATTTTAACCTATAAGTATATGGGTTGAAACCATTTTAAACTATATTTTAAGTAGGCTATATGGTTTTGGTTTTCAATTGACCTATAAATATTTTTGTATAACTCAAAACCAACTATAACTATTTTTTGCCAAGTCTGATAAAAATACAAAAATCTTATGTAGTCATGAAAATTACATGAGTGTATTTGAATTTTACTTATTTGTATTTTGACCCCCAATGGTGGGTAAAAATATAAATATGTAAAACTCAAATACACTTATGTTCAATTTTCATGTCCGCCTAAAAGAACTCATAAAAATATAACATCTTTAAAAAAAAAAATTTAAAAATTGTTGCTATATTAATGTTATAGAAAGGTTGGTGTCACGAGTCATAATAAACTTTTGAGTTAATTATATACGCGTGTGTGTATGTACACACATGCAATATTTATATATGTATTTGAAATCTATTTATGATCCAAAATATGAGATTTCTAGCATAATTTGATATAAAAATTATACTCTCTCTCTTCTATTAAAAGACTCCCATTTAATTTTCTTTTTCATGTCAATTTTAAAAACTCTAATTCAATTTCGATTCAAATTTATTTGATTTGATTAATATAGTAGTAAACATTGTAAACTACTTGATAAATATTACTAAGTATAGATTTTGTTATTTTAAATAAAAACTCATCATAATTTATATTTTAGAATTTTACAAATAAACTATAAACAAAATCAAATAAAATTCTTTTTAGGGGTCACGTAAAAAGTATTCTTAACTAGACATGGCAAAAGCGGTTGAAGTTTACATGACGACCCGACTTAACCTACAAAAGTAAGTAGGCTTTGGGCCTACATTTTTAAAAACAATAAATTAGACCTGGGGCCAGGTTCGTTTTAGCCCAGCCCACAAGCGAACCTGCTAAATTTCAATCCAGTCCATTAATACAGTCTACGACAACACTATTCAAGTTCCTAACTTCTTTCTAAATTATTACTTACAGCTTAGCTATTTGGTATTATTAAATTAGGAATTTAGAAGTAAATAAAAAAAATTGCTGCTTGCTTTTGTTCGAATGACGTAATAACACTAATATATCATAAGCGGCTATATTTTTAAAGATTTATTTAATTTTAATATTCTTTAACTTATAAATTTGTTGAATTTGACAATTCGTGATGTTTTTCAAATAATGTGATAGTGTTATTAAAAACTTATATATTATTGGTTGTAGGATTATTTGCATGTGTGATTTTCTGATTAATTTAATGAGCCCATCTTTAAGTTCAAGAAAAGAAAAAGTGTATAAGGCTTTAAGCTTTTGGGCCGGCCTACTTTATTGTGCCCTAGACCATGGGTTTCATTTTTACAGCTCAATAAATATTGGGTTTTTTAAACCATGTTTAATTATTATGTGACATGTTTGAACTGGGTCATACGTGTCACGTCATAAATATTAAGTTTTGTGTGTATTTTTAACATAAAAATACACAAAACTTAATACATATGGTGCAACTTAACATCCTCTCTCTTCTATATATAATCTTATTATTAATTTTTGAAAGATAATTTAAAATATTTTAAAACGATAATTTATTAAAAATTAAATCTTATAATAAGTAATATTTTTTTGATAGTTATAATATTCATTATTACATTGATTAAAATTAAAGAAAATTGTGTTAATTTTTATTTTGACAATGGCCTAAGTGACTTTAAAAAGTGACTATATAAAGGTGTAGATTTAAGTTCTCGCCCAAATTTAGTTTGGTCTTTAAGTGATAAAAATCTCGATTAAGTCCTTCAACAAGCCGATTTGATTCAATTGATTTCTTCATGGCAAAAACTTTAATGAAGTCAAAGTAAATGTCAGGAGCCAATTGAACCAAATTAACCACCGAAAGGACTCAATTGAGATTTTTATAACTTAAATGAGTCAATTTGAAATTGGATGACAATTTAGAGAGACACTTTTATAATTCAACCTTAAAAAGTGAATAATGAGTTAATGATCTTATATTTTTAAAGGAAAAAAGATTATCTTTATTATTAAGGGAGAACGGTGAAAATAAGTGCCTCTCTTAAAGTTATGCCACATATAAGTTTTAACTTCATTTTTCCCTCCCCTTTTATTCCTACAATCCCTCCTATATTTTCTCACTTATATTTTATGATTTTTATTATAAATTTTTATTTTAATTGCACACAATTCGTATTTTATAATTTTTATTAAAAATTTATTTATTTTTTTGAATTATACACACATGATATGTGCCGCAAATACTATTTTATAAATATGATTTATGTGTGTATGAATAGATTTGGTGATTCATAAATACTCGTGGGTAGATTAGATAATTTTGTATGTGAATGATGAGTATTACTCAATTTTTAAAGAGTGAGAAATTTTTTCATCGAAAAACTATTTTTTTTAAATGTTTGCAAGAGCTCGTGGGTGGGGTCAATTTTTTATCATGCCTAAAATTGAGTCATAGGCGCAAATATGAGGGTGTAAATGAGTTGAATCTGAACAAATATTCTCTTGTTTAGATTCAATTCGACTCGAAAAAATTAAGGTCGAATTCGATAAGGAATTTTTAATTTTACGCTAGATACGACTTGAAACTACTCAGTTCATAAGTACTCGACTCATTTACAAAGCGAGTTACTCGTAAGCTTTCAAAACGAGTTTCGAATATTAATTGTCTCACTTGAAATTGAATCACCATATATTCAACTTATTACTAAACTAATGTTTATATATAAAAGTTTTTCACTTCTATTTATGTAAAGAAATTACAAAGAATGTAATATAAATTGAAAATCAATTCATTGATTTATTCAAGTACAAGTTTACACAATTACATACAACACTTTATAACTTATAAAGATTGATACAAACATCATATATTTAGCAAACTAGTATGGATCAGATTAAAAAAAAATAACCTAGGAGAGAATCAAAGGGAGAAAACTAAACAACCTCAAAATAAGAAACAAACAAGCTCTTGACTATCAAGCGAGTCCCTTGTTGAAGAAACCATTCACTTCAATATCAAAAATATCTCGTAGCAGACGTGGATAGAGAGCTTTCTATCAATAATTATGCCCCAGCTGATATGTGTGGACTTGGAAAATCTGGACTTGAAAAAAAAAACACAAAAAAAATCTTTTAGACTTCTCTTTCTATCTTCCAAAAAAATCAGATGATGCCCCAATTCTATCATGTTCTTGCCTATATATTTATGGTAATTTGTTTTTCTTCAAAAAATTAATTGGTTCAAATCAAATAGAAACGATGGTAAGACACATCACGATAAAACTTTTAATTAGAGGAATATATCAGCTTTCCATTATCAAAATATCCAAGTCAGTATACTTGCAGCTGTTTTTACGTACCATACCTAAGGTAATGTGTGTACAATATCAGTAATAGGAAATAACAGGCTTTGTGAGGGTATAAATGAGTTGAATCATGATAGTTGCAAAATTGATGAGAAAGAGAAGAGGAAAATGCATATTTTTCAAGTAATATAAATATGATTTATTGAGCAGGTATCAAATATGGTTCGTGAAAAAATAAATACTCAACCCTAATTTGAGCGAACATGGGTATGTTTGAATTCGACTAGTGTATCATTAAACAGAAAACGAGTTGAATCAACTTCGAATTCAATTTTTGGATCATATTTTTGAGCCGATTTCGAATCGAATACCGAGCTATTCGGCTCGACTTACACCCCTACGCAAACATATCATTATGGGCCATCTTTTCGTGACGCCGTGTTTGAAAGGATGATACATGTGTAGGATTTCAAAACTCGTAAAGTCATAATTTGTTAAATAAAATAAGCCTACGCAAACGGGTCATCCTTTCCTGACGCTGTGTTTGAAAGGATGGTATATGTGTAAGATTTCAAAACTCTAAAGTCGTAATTTGTTAAATAAATAAAATTTCAGTCGCACATACACAAACTGACAAACGTGATCAATTTATTTTCAATTGAAAAGAATCACTTTTTTTCGTTAAACTTATTTTTTCTTCTGACAAAGAAGGTATATTTAAACATTTTTATGTATATAAACTTGGTTATATCTTGGCTTATATATGTTTATCTAGAACCATATTTTAATATAAAATGTTAACTTATTAGATTTATGATTCATTAAAATATATATATCTTTAATTTTTTTCTTGTGTTTCGATATGCAACTTTATAATTATGTGGTACTTCAACAAAAGTTAATGGTTAAGATCGAGATCTTAAAACTAATAAGTAGTGACGTATTCAAGATTTTTATCTAGTGTGATTACTCTTATAACTAAAGATAATTAAAAAAATGAAAGATAAAAATAATAAAAACACTTATTTATATAATTCACCAAATATGGAGTTCACTAAAAATATATTAAAGTCGTTACAAGATTATTTTTCGAGATCCAATTTTTTTTAATTTTCACAATCGTCTCATTTTTAATAGTATCAAATATCTTTTTTTCAATATAAGTCACCATTTATTGACTGTTGAGTAAAATTGAGTTAAAAATATTTATTAGTCGTGGGATTCATAAAATAACTACGAATATTTTTTCTATCCTATTAAAAAAAAATAAACGTAAATACACACAAAAATTACAATCACATACAATTACAAAAGAAAAGAGCAAAAAAATATACTCCATATATAGTATATACATTAAAATATTTTAGGACAAATATACTCAATTCCATATGAATTATTCAAGGCATATTTTATTTGCAAATCAGTAAATAAAATCAATTTAAGATAATATACATGACAAATTAAGAGAAGAGAAAATCTTATAATTGGGAGAAAATTAAATTTTAAAGAAACAATAGCACTGAAATTGTTATTTTACTATTTTATTTTTTAAGAGTGGTCAATCTTTACCGTAATACCTTTACTTATTAAAGTTTTTAGAAATTTAAGAGTGGTCAAGTGACCACCCTTGCACCATGTCGAATACGCCCTGCGAATAAGTTTTAGGATTGATATTTAGTTGTATTTCTGTTTTTATACTTCATCTATTGTGAGATGTTACTTGTGTTATTAATTACCCATGTACCTTAATGTTCACTTAATATTACACTTGAGTGATTGTTGAAATTAATTATATTATTTGTTAAAATATATAACTTGTAATATTTTGTGTTAACGCCAAGATTCAGCTGCACACTCCAGTCACTAAAAAATGCGCTAATCCTGCACAATAACGATACCACACTCAGAGTTCCGGGTGGTTTTGCCACCGGGGGATAGCTCAGGCGTGAGAATTAGTACAGGCTATATCAAGGTCTTGATAACAATGGAGGTTTTTAGTTTAGTGTTTAGTTTTGCATTACCCTTGAATAGAAGGAGGAAGCTCTGTATATATACCTCCTTATGCCATCATCACGCCTGGACCCACTTGACCGAATAAAGTATATGTCTCCATCAACCAAATCATAATAAATGCTTCCATCAGAATATAAGTCAACCCAGTTAGAAAGTAGTTTCCTTAACTGAGTCACTTTATTCCAACTAAATCCCAAATGGGTTCGGGTCCTCCCCACCGGGTCGGGTATCCCGAACCCATAACCCAACATTGCCCCCTACTCTTTAATTATAAAAAGAATTATAATAAAAGAGTAAGGAGAATAAATATACCCTTAATCCCTGATCCAACCACACCCTTAACTTTGTAACCGCCTCAAATTATTACCCCCATTAACACCATAACGTCACGTGCCAATAAAAGGGGGCCCACCACATTTAATAAAATGGCGCCGTCTGTGGGAACCGTGCCGGATTCAAAGGGCCACTCTCAAATAGAGTTAAATCATCCCCAAATGCAACCGTCACTTTCAATTTGAATTTTTTCAAACCTGTCCAATCTCCTCTGCAACTTTCACTGCAATCCCCATCTTACTCCAACTACTCGAATCCAGCACCTCTCTTCTATTCATCAATGGCGACAAACGATGCCTCAAGCTCTTCCAACCCATCAAAAACTAGTGCCTCAGCCTCTACTGCTAACGAAATCATAGTTCCCATTATAGCGGTGACAACAGAAGCCACCACTGTCACAACCACTGCTATACCAACAGTCGTCGTCTCCGCCGCGCCGGTAGCCATTACTTCTGCCGCTGAAACCAGCTCCACCTCACTGGGACTCAGCACTTCATCCCAAGATCCCATCACTAGCTCTGATTTCCCTGGCAACCCCTTTCCTATTACGTCGCCCCGCACCGAAGCCGAACTTCAGAACATGAAGATGCTAGAGGAATATTCCTCGGAAAAAACTTTCTCCCACATAAATACCAGATCTTCCATTCAGACTAAAGATCTCGCAGCTATCCGGGAACTGTACCAGATTCCTATATCCTACCAGATACGCACAGCCGACCTCAACGAGAGGATGTACCAGCGCCCCAATGGCTGGACCGCCGTATCTGTCCAAGCCCTAAAATATGGGCTCAGGTTCCCCCTCAATGCCTTTATGCTTACTTTTCTGAGCGTGGTCGGGGTCGGACTCGCCCAGCTAGTCCCAAATTCCTTCATCCACCTGGTATGCTTTATCGCCTACTGCCATGATTGCCAGGTCGAACCGACCCTGGACTTCTTCTTCGCGCTATTCACGGTCATCCGATCTCGCGAGGCAGGGTTTCGGCAGATCAGCAAACTGCCCGCCAAAGGGGCTCAGAAGCTGTCCTTGATGAAGACCCCCACAAGCAACAAAGGTTGGCATCCTCAGTGGTTTTATATCAAAGGGCCCGATACCAACCTGATCTCGGATTGGATCGGCCTTAATAAAAATACCAACAACGTTGAAGCATTCCCAGCCGATCGCATGGACGAGTTCAAGCAGTTCATCAGCAAGATGCCCGACGAGGAGTGGGGATTCGAGCTCCTTGGCAACCATACTTGGTTGTACGACCACGGATGTAAGAACTAGATCCCGAACCTTAATTCATAACTTTATTGCTTATCATCCCTTTTAACTCGAACTAACCCATAACATTCAACTTCTTACAGTAACTCTTATTAAGCCAACCGCCCCGACTGAAGTAGGCCGAACCGTCCCTCGGATCATCGAACCGAATTTCATCAATCCCGAAGGAATCCTAGGAGACGTGCCTCTAAACCAGGTACCGATAGCGGCTCGCCCAATTTCAGCCATCCCGATGACCCAAATCCTCAAGAAGAATACTTTAGAGATGAGCAGGTCGGAAAAAATGGCTTTGATGAAGAAAAAACAACTCAGAAGAAGGTGCCACCGAAGCCAGTAAAGACTCCCGTGGCAATTCCCGATCCGGCTACCCTGGGAATCATCGACGAGGAAGAAACTGATGATGAAGTCCTAGAGCCTCTGACGAAGAGACCTCGTAAAGAGCCTTCGATCAGTTCAGCACTTCCAACTGCACCCACGCATCAGACCAAAATCCATTCAGGTGGAGGCAGGTCACTCGATCCCCGGACTTCGGCTCCTTCATCCAGCAACCCGCCCAAACCCCGAACTCTTTGGCCCCAAAACCGCTCTGACCCCTTTCCCTATGATCTTCTTGAACGCTTCATTATGCCAGCCGATAACGAGCGGTTCAGGAATCATAGCCTAGACCAATTCTTAGAAGATTTCATCAGGCTTCAATTCCAGGTAACTCTGTTTCCATCATTATTGTGGAAAGATACTTTACTTACTTACTTATTCCACCCAACTAACACACACTTTTTACAGTCTAGCTCTGTGTTCGCCCGATCTCTCCCATCCCTGCTTAAATTAACAGAGAGGAACAGGGCAATCGAAGCGGCAAACGAAGCCCTAAAAGATGATGTGCAGACTCTGAAGTCTGAGCTAGAGAAGGAAAGGGAACTTCACGCTGGCACCAAGGACGAACTCACCGAAGCCAGTCGTGAGAGTTATCAACTTCGGAATCGGGTCGAGATCCTTCAGGCGGAGATCGTGGAGCATGAGAAACAGGTCGACCGACTCATGGAAGAGCGAGTCCTGTTGAAAGAAAACGATGCCGACCAGAAGGAGGCTATTACAGCTCTCGAAGAACAAATGGAGCAGACACACTCCAAAATGACCGACCTGATTCGCACCCTTAATGCATTGGAAGAAGAGCAACACGCCGAACTAAAGAACCAGGGGCCTTCCTTGACCGAAGAAGCCAAGCTCCAAATAATAGAGGAGTATAAGGCATCTCCTGAACTGGCCGATAAGGTCATCATGCAGTTCTCCGAAGGGTACCAAGGCCACAAAGAGAAGATCAAGGAGAAGATGACGGCTGCGGGGTTGGATACCTCTATCCTTGACTCTTCGGACGATGAAGAAGAACTCAAAGAACTGTCTCCTCCGACCCAATAGGACTATTTTACTTGCTTTTTCCTTTTCAAATGTAAATGGTACAACTTGTAACCCCAATGAACATTAATGAAATTATTTAAACATCTTTCGTCAATGCAATCCGATATCATTTCATTTCAATAGACATAAATATTTACATAATCGGTAAAAAGAAATGAATATGACTCACTGATAATATCTCCTAAGTCTCCCAGCATGCCATGTATTCTTAATATCCGAACCATCCATATTCCGAAGCCGGTAAGTTCCTGGCTTGGGTACTTCAATAACTTCATATGGTCCCTCCCAGTTTGGCATAAGCTTGCCTGAGTTTTGAGGAGTTGATGCTGCAGCCTCTCGAAGCACCAGATCCCCAACTTCAAACCTTCTTATTCTCACCCCTTTGTTGTAGTGCTTGGCAGTCCTCCTCTGATAAGCCGCCAACTTTATTAAAGCTGACTCTCTAACCTCATCTAACAAATCCAGGTTGAGGCGAAGACCTTCGTCATTATACAACTCCTTAAATTGACTGACCCGAAGTGACGGGGATCCGATCTCAACAGGAACAAGGGCATCGGTCCCGTAAGCGAGACGAAAAGGCGAATCCCCTGTCGTCGTTCGAGTTGTTGTCCGATATGCCCATAACACACTAAGCAACTCTTCGGGCCATCTTCCTTTGGCTTCATCCAACCTCCTTTTGATTCCATTGAGAAGAGTTCTATTGGTGACTTCTACTTGGCCGTTCGAATGGGGGTGGGCCACCGAAGTCTTCCTGTGCTGAATTCCTAAATCTGTGAGAAATTCTTCGAACTTTGCACCTACAAACTGCCTCCCATTATCCGACACTATCACCATTGGAATACCGAAGCGATATACAACAAATTCCTTGAGAAATTTAAGACACTCCTGCTCTGTAATCGCTTTGAGAGGTTTGGCTTCTACCCACTTCGTCATATAGTCGATTGCCACAATAACAAAACTAACCTGCCCCTTGGCCTTTGGCAATGGTCCCAGAATATCAATCCCCCACACAGCAAACGGGACAGGTGATAAGACTGAGTACAACTCTTCGGGAGGTTGGTGAGGGATCGTTCCATTCAGCTGGCACTTAGGACACTTCTTAACATATTCTTTAGACTCTTGGAAGATGGTTGGCCAATAGTAACCCTGCCTCAGGATCTTGTACGCCAATGCCTTAGCGCCCATATGGTCTCCACATATACCCTCATGGACTTCCCGAAGTGCGTAATCCGCTTCGGAAGGGGTCAAACACTTCTGCAACGGTGAAGAAAACCCCCTTCGGTACAAGTCTCCATCGATTAAGATGAAGAACGAACTTCGATGTTTAACTTTCTTGGCTTCTAACCGATCCGAAGGGAGGACGCCATCCGCCAGATAGGAAATATATGGCGTGAGCCAACAGTTCATCCTTTCTATTGGGAACACTTCTGACCTTTGAATACTTGAGTTGCCCAGAATCTCCAGGTACACCGACCCACTAAAAGAAGTAGTTTCTGTTGTTGCCAATTTCGCCAAGGCATCTGCTACGGTGTTATTTTCCCGACCAACTCCTTGTACACTATACGATTCAAAATAATGCAGTCGGTCTTTAACTGCAGCCAAGTACTTTGTCATCCTATCCCCTCGGGCTTCGTACTCCCCCAATAACTGCTTAACCACTAACTGGGAATCGCTGAAGATGATTAAGTGCTTCACTTCCAGACTTCTTGCCAATCGCAATCCGGCCAAAATGGCTTCATATTCCGCCTCATTATTGGTCGCCTTAAATTCAAAGCGAATGGCCTGTTGGACCTTAAATCCCTCCGGGCTAATCAAGATGACCCCTGCTCCACTGACATCCGAAGTCGAAGAGCCATCCACATACAATGTCCATGATGTACGACTTGTCTGACTGGCCGATACCGAACTCACAATTGGTGTATTACCGTCTGCATCGGGTTCGGTAAATGAGCATTCCACAATGAAGTCAGCCAATGCCTGACCTTTAATGGCGGTTCGAGGATGGTATTCTATGATGAACTGAGTCAACTCCATTGCCCAAGCAGAGAGGCGTCCCGACAAATCTGGCTTGTTCATGACTTTCTTCAAAGGTTGATCAGTATACACTACCATCAATCTTCCTTGGAAATAGTGCCTCAGCTTCCTACTAGCTATCACGAGCGCATAAGCAAATTTTTCCAAGTTGGGGTATCTGGTTTCGGCATCCCGAAGTACATGGCTGACGTAGTAGACGGGGCACTGCCTGCCCCCTACTTCCCGAACTAATACAGCTCCTACTGCCAATGAGCTCGCTGCCAGATACAGGTACAAGGGTTCCGAAGGAAGGGGTTTTACCAAAAGCGGAGCTGAGGAGAGATACCTTTTTATTCCTTGGAACGCATCCTCACACTCTGAAGTCCACTGGAAGGTCTTTTCATTCTTTGGTCCTTTCAAAGTGTTAAAGAAGGGTAAGCACCGCTCCGCCGATTTCGACATGAATCTCCGAAGCGCAGCAATTCTACCGGTCAATCGCTGAACGTCCTTAAAAGATTGGGGAGACTTCATGTCTAAAATGGCTTTAATCTTTTCCGGGTTAGCTTCGATCCCCCTTTTGCTGAGCAAATACCCCAGAAATTTACCCGAACCAAGGCCAAAGGTACACTTAGTCGGGTTCAGCCGAAGCTTGTACTTTCTAACTGTCTCAAAGCAGCTTTCCAAATCATCCAGGTGGTTCCGAACTCCCATGCTTTTGACAATCATGTCGTCCACATATACCTCCATGCTTCGACCCAATAACCTGGCGAACACATAGTTCATCATTCTCTGATATGTAGCTCCCGCATTAAGCAATCCGAACGTCATTTTCTTGTAAGCGTATATTGCTCGGTGCGTAATGAACGCCGTCTTCGGCATGTCTTTCTAGTCCATGGAGATCTGGTGATATCCAGAGAAGGCGTCCATGAAGCTGAGCATGTCGAACCCTGAAGTGGCATCAATCAATTGGTCGATATGCGGAAGAGGGTAAAAATCTTTCGGACAGGCCTTATTCAGATCGGTGTAGTCTATACAAACCCGCCATTTACCATTCTGCTTCCGCACCAATACCACATTTGCTAACCACTCCGGATAATCAATTTCATAAATGAAATCCGCCTTTAGCAACTTGGCAATCTCATCGTCAATGATCTTTTGCCTATCAGGGGCGAAGATCCTTCTCTTCTGACGGATAGGTTTCTTAGAAGGGTCAATACACAGTTTATGAACTGCCACCGATTTATCAACTCCGGGCATGTCAGAAGGCTCCCATGCAAAGATGTCCGCATATACCCGAAGCAGCTCGATTAGATTAGTCCGAAATGGCTCCACCAGTCCCGAACCTATCTTGATCAGCCTATCACTCTTTCCAACAATCAATTCTACTCCTTCTGTCTCTTCGGCGGGCAACGCTAATGGTTCGGAATTTCCCTCAGTGAACGGCTCCACCTCTATAGCCATTGTTTGTTTCTGCTTGCTGACCCCAACCGCCGAGGATATCAGTGAATTCCGATAACATCTGCGTGCCATGTCCAGATCACCCTTTACCTCGCCGACCCCCTCCGAGGTCGGAAACTTAATCTTGAAGTGACCTATTGAGGTAACCGCCTGAAGAGCTGCCAAAGTGGGTCTACCCAAAATGGCGTTGTAGGCCGAATCTATCTGGACCACAAAGAATCTGACTATGACTTCCACCTGCCTCGGTGCCGCGCCAAAGATAACCGGTAGCTCCACGGTTCCGGCCACGCGAACAGGATCGTTGCTGAAGCCATACAACGGAGATTCCTGACCCACTTCCATCTTCGCTCCGCCCAGATCTAACCTGTTGTAAGCATGAGTAAACAATATGTCGACCGAAGATCCATTATCGATCATTATTCGTTTCATATCCATTGACCCGACCTGGGCTGTGATGGCTAGAGCCCCTTTATGGGGATCAATTGGTTCCGAGGGGTAATCTTCCTCGGTAAATGATATCACTGTATTGGGAAATGGGCGATCTCTAACCGGAGGCCGTTCCGAAACTGACAACACGGCATCCATCAGGCCCCTTCTCTTTTTCCCAACTTTCTTCCCGAACGACCCTCCAGTGATGACATCAACACAATTTCTTGGAGGGTTAGGTGGGGGTGGGGCTTCGAGACGCCTTTCTCGGTTTGACCCTCTTCGGCCCTCCGAAGTGGAGTCCTGCCGTCCCACCACATACTGCACCAGCTCACCATTTTGGATTTTCTTTTCAATCAGATCCTTTAGATTATAGCAATCCTCGGTATCATGACCAGAAGTCTGATGATACTCACAATACCGGTTGGGGTTGCCCCGGTGGGATCGGGTTGCGGTCGGACACGATTCAAATGAGGGTTGATTCCTAATCTCTTCAAGAATCCTTGCCCGATCTCTAGTGAGAGGGGTATATACCTTATTCACATTCTTCTTCGGGAATGGCGGTCTGCCACCTCCTGAATTAGCCCCTCCCTGGCCATTTCCCGACCCAAATCCGCCATAGAAGTTGCCTTTCGGTTGGCCGCTGGGCCGAGGAGTGTAATTCCTATCTTTCGGTTTTGAATTATCCTCATTCCGGGCTTGAGGATTTAAGCTTTTGTAGGCTTCTTCTATGGTGATAAGTCCTTCAGCTCGACCATAGGTCTCGGCTAAATCTGTTGGTGGATTAAGAATGAGATCTTTCCACAAGTCTTTCGACCTCGTGGCATCCAGACCAGTCGTGAAGAACCCGACTGCTTGCTGCACATTCAAACTAGTCACGGTACCAGCCATATCGCGGAATCTCTTCACATACTCACCCAAGCTTTCACCCGATCTCTGTTTTACTTGAGTCAGAGCAGTGGTTAGCTTTCCTCTCTTCTTATTGCTCCCAAATCGCGCATGAAACTTATCACTTAGGTCTTGCCACGATCCAATAGAGTTCGGGGGGAGGGATGCCATCCATTCCCGTGCTGCAAGCTTCAGAGTAGTGACGAACATGTGGCACTTGGCAGCATCCGGATGATCATAATAATTCATCACTTGGTTATAGCCGTGAGTATGATCATAGGGATCGCCCAGTGAGAAGAGTACCATCATAAGAGTCTAGGGGAGGCATTTTCTTGGTCTTGTCTGCTTTGACCTGCTCGATCTCCCTAGTGAAAGGTGAATTTGTTACGTTCGGCAACTCCCTGGCCTGAACCACCGCGGCTAGTTTTTCTTCTAACTCAGCCAATCGTATAACAACGGGATCGGTTTCGCTTCTTCGGGGTGGCGACCGAGGCCTGCCACCCGAACCGGATCTCCCTCCTTCATTACTATTACCGTGTCGAGAACGGCTTATCCGCCTGTTCCGATCCGGAGTGTGGCTCCTGGGCCTGCTTCGGTCCTGTGAGCGGCTTCTGTGCCTTCTGCGATCAGGGGAGCGGCTCTGACGCCGGCTCTTCAGGCGCGAAGGGCTTTGATGCCTGCTACGGATTGGGGAGCGACTATCTCGCCTGCTCTCATTCTCCGAGCGGCTCTGACGCCTGCTCCGAACTGGGGAGCGGCTCTGACGCCTGCTCCGAACTGGGGAGCGGCTCTGACGCCTGCTCCGAACTGGGGAGCGGCTCTGACGCCTGCTCCGAACTGGGGAGCGGCTCTGACGCCTGCTCCGAACTGGGGAACGGCTCTGACGCCTGCTCCGAACTGGGGAGCGGCTCTGACGCCTGCTCCGAACTGGTTCGGAACCATCCGAACGATTAGTCCTGGACTGGTTCCTGTCAGTGTTCTGTCGGCCAGGGGGTCGGCTTGATGAAACCTCCTCCTGTCCTTCCAGCCTGGCCAAATGCTCAGCTATTTCTCGCTGCTGTTGGCGTAAGGCCTCCATTACTTCCTGATCTTTTGCCCTTCGTTGGGTCAGGATCCATTGCCGTTTATCCCCATGATCGGCATTACTGCCTGAATGAACAAGGGTTCGAGCTGGGTTGGCAGTCATACGAGCCGAAGGTTCTGGCGTCTGCTGGTTTGTGTGAAACAGACGACGACGAACCGGGGCGGATTGGACTTGCAAAGGCACCCTAGTCCGGCCCCTCGGCCCCAACCTCTCCCTAGCCGACGACCTAAGTCGGTCAAGGACCGACCTACGAGTTGGCGTATGGGAACCAGCAGATCCTTCCCCTCCGTTATGGGCTGTATTCACCATATCTGTTTTCTCGTTTTAACAGTGACTGTGAACTAACACCAAAGCCCTCCTTCTAGCGCCAATGTTAACGCCAAGATTCAGCTGCACACTCCAGTCACTAAAAAATGCGCTAATCCTGCACAATAACGATACCACACTCAGAGTTCCGGGTGGTTTTGCCACCGGGGGATAGCTCAGGCGTGAGAATTAGTACAGGCTATATCAAGGTCTTGATAACAATGGAGGTTTTTAGTTTAGTGTTTAGTTTTGCATTACCCTTGAATAGAAGGAGGAAGCTCTGTATATATACCTCCTTATGCCATCATCACGCCTGGACCCACTTGACCGAATAAAGTATATGTCTCCATCAACCAAATCATAATAAATGCTTCCATCAGAATATAAGTCAACCCAGTTAGAAAGTAGTTTCCTTAACTGAGTCACTTTATTCCAACTAAATCCCAAATGGGTTCGGGTCCTCCCCACCGGGTCGGGTATCCCGAACCCATAACCCAACATTTTGTATAAATATGCTTTGTATACATGTTTAGGATCAACTCTTTTTATTGTCAATTAATTTGAGTTGAAGAAGTTGATATATTTAATATTATTATTTATGTAAAATTTAAATACTATTCGCATGAGCGAAATCATATAAAAATATTAATTCTGAGTATAATTTTTCCAAACCTTTCTTGCCATACTAAACAATGTAAACCAGAACTTTTCAACCCAACGTGCTCACGTGCATTGATTCAGTCTCAGTCCGTGTAAAACAAACAATGAGAACCTTTTTTTTTTTTTTTTGTAAAATAAAGAGAGAATTATTTTTTATAAACTTTAAAATAAAAAAAAAATTTATTCAAGAGAATTGATATTTTTACAACAAAAAATAATATTTTTACATGAAAAGTGTCGCTATAGATTCTATAGTGACAATTTTTCTCGTCACTATATATTTATAGCGACACTTTTTATGTGAAAATATCAAAAAATATTATGAAAATATGAGTTCTCTTTATTCAATTTCCGAAATTTCCTCCGCAACTGGTCTTAAGGCTAAAGAGTACTTAATAAATAAATCCCACATTAATTATTTCATAGATGCCGGTCTTAAATTTCATCCGACCCACCTACTTTGTTTTTGGTCATTGTGTAACACCATGGTTCACAACATGATTTGACATGTATGTAGAAATTCAAATTATTACAAGCAATATATACTTGCAAGTAGAAGGCTGACTTTTTAGATAAATTTATGGCAAGTTAAAATGACATAAGAAAATGTTATTTAAATTTTAGATATTTTATTTGTTTCTAAAAAGATACAAATTTCAAACAAATTAAGGTAGTCGGAAGAAAAAGAGAGTAGAAAAGAAATTTACTTTCTACTAGCTTGGATTTTCATGCCAAGCACCGAAGCACGGGATTTATAATTATATTTTCTTTATTAATTATAATTTATATTATTAAATATACTTTTAATATTAGCTAAGTAATAATAATGTGATGCTATAAATGATACTGAAAAATAATGACAAATTAAAAATATCATGTCACTTTATTATTTTAAAATAAAAATATATTTCTAATTAACTAAAAAGACAATCGTATCAGTTAAAAATTCTATATAGAGTACCTTTAAAATGTTATTTTGATCATTGTTTATTAAAATAGTTAGACATATAATATTACCTCACCATGGTTTTCATATTCATTTTTAGTGTTTAAAAAAACACCTTGGCCCATTAAGAAAAAAAATAAAAATAAAATAAAAAAGGAAGAAGAATAATTAAAAGAGGATTCTAAATTAATGTATAAAATTTTAAGTTTCCTATAAAGAGAGGATAATATACAATTAAATGCTTAAAAAGAGAAAAAAATACCAATTTTCATATATATCTTTTGAGATAATACAAATATAATAAAATTAAAAATATCAACCAATTAAGTCTAAGTATATTTTCATAAGTTAACTCAATTCAGGATCAACTAAAACATTTCACCTAACTCATACAATAAAACGTTGTTTGTACTATGTGTGTATCGATAGATTTTATAATAAGTATATATAGATTTTACCCTTTTATTGATATGTGTGTATTAATTATTTTAATTGATTCTTGGGTTTGTGGAGACATAGTGAATTTATTTGAGTCACTCATTTGTGATAAATTGATTTAATGTTTGGTTAATATATAATATGATTAAGGGTAAATTAGTAAATGTAAAATTTTATCTAGTTGACTTGTGTACTTTAAACATACTTTTGAGTACAATTTTTTTTGTCACTTGAGTCATCCTTTTGGAGATGGAGGTAGCAATAGATTAAGTCTTAGTGCGACAAAACAGAAATTAAATAGGTGTTTGGAATCTTTTATAAGCAGTCAAACTTACTTATAATTAATTTTAAGAATCAAGAAGTGTTGGTAATTTGATTTTAAAACTGTTTATAATAATTTTTTATGAAAATAATTAGAAACTTCGATTTGGAGGTTGAATTATTTGTCAAGTCTAATAATCAGGTTTAATCAAGTATATTATTAATTTATCCTTATTTATTTTAATAAGTTCATCTATTACCCATATTTATTTATCAAAACATTCATTTTTAATAATTTACGCTTAAAATAAGTTACTAACAAATTTTTTTTATACCAAACAGTTTTCGGTTTTTACTAGTTTAAATGCATTTTATTTACCAAACACAACTTATATTTTTAAAACTGATTATAATCAAAAACAATAATCACATTTTTTAAATAATCCCATACAAACTCTAAGTTTTATGTTGTAAAATAAGTGTTATAATGCCAAGTTTCAGTTTGAAAAAAAAGTCTAATCACTGTAGTTATTAATTACATCAATACCTGTATTTAAATGACTGAGTTTAATACATCAACTTAGTTATATTTATTATTATTTATATCACAGGTCTCATTAATTTTTATATGAATTTCATTAACATATACACCAAAAAATTTAATATCTAATAGGCTTTCATATATAAAGTATGATTACAATATTAAACACAAATTATTCAGTTATTTTGAATTAAAAACTCATTTAATAAACAAAAAGTTGGCTAAACATGCAACATATACACAACCCGTACTTTTCCACGGTCTCCTCGGCTAGTTTGGTTAAATTTTTGCACTAATTTTATCAAGTTGTATTGTGTTATTTTTATTATACAAATATATCAAATGCTCAACGCTCACATTCAGAGCAACATACAAAATAAAATGATACGTTGTGAACTGATCACACCGTCACAAAAGGTGTCATGCCCCGGTGTCAAGAGGACATGCTTGTGATACCCCCACAGGTGGTTAGCTCAAGTATACCCTAAGGATCGAACTACAAAATGTAAGCCAAAAGGGATTCAAATCACAAGGTTTACATGACTATCTCCGAATGACATCGAATTATTTCAAATATAAATATACTTCACTATCATAAGATACCAATGATTAAAATAACTCACGAATGTGAACGAAAATATATGAAGAATGATACAAACAAATAAAGTCTCCAAAATATATTGACATGATTAACTAGTTCAAAGAGTATAAATACGAGTTTTAAGTATCAATACCAAGACAAAACTATCACATGAATTTAAGAAGAAATAATCAGGAGAAACAATAACTAATTTCTAAACGAAGAGCAAAATGAACAAATCAAAATTAAAAGAATGATCGCTAAAGGAGTCGGAATCCGTACCTGAATATAATACTGAAATAATTCACTGAACCCAAATATCATATCGCTAGACCTCCTCAATCCGATCTATATAATTATCAAAATAATACAAGACCATTAATTAAATTACTCAATTGTAATTTTTTTTATATTTTCCTTTTTATAAATTTTAATATTAGTTAATACACCCTCTGGAGTGAAGAATACATTCCATACATTCTATAATGTAAAGATACCATTTTATCTAATATATTCGATGATAATAATATAATAAAATTTTATTAACTCCTTAAACCTCTTGTACGGTTACTATGTCGGTAATCCTTACTAATTATAACTTCTGACATAAATATACACATATAAGCATAACTTAAGTTAAAAGTGTGTGTGTGTGTATATATATATATATTATAATAATTAATTAAATCATTGAATAACCTTTACTATCAAGATTAGAGTTAATTCATTGATTACAAGGATCAGATGCTTCCATCCATAAAGCAAGGAGCATCCAAATATAATCATAACTTAAGTTAAAAGTATATATATTATAATAATTAATTAAATCATTGAATAACCTTTACTACCAAGATCAGAGTTAATTCATTGATTACAAGGATCAGATGCTTCCATCCATAAAGCAATGCCAAAACAGGAAGCATCCAAATATAATCATAACTTAAGTTAAAAGTAAGTGTGTGTGTATATATATATATATATAGAGGCCGGATCAGGTCCGGACTCCCGGACCTGATAAAATCCGGACCCAATTTTTTTTTTTTTTTCACTTTTTTTTTTCAAAACAACTAAAAAAAAATATATAGTTATTTTTGGTACTGAAAAAATTTGTTAATACAATGTTTTGGGTATGATTTGGATACATATAACAAACAGTGTTATACAGTCGGTACAACACTTTTTGTTATATGTATCCAAATCATACCCAAAACAGTGTCTTAACAAATGTTTTCAATACCAAAAATACCTATATATTTTTTTTTAGTTGTTTTGAAAAAAAAAGAGCAAAATAAAATAAAATTTTGAGGTCCGTATTTTGATCAGGTCCGGGAGTCCGGACCTGATCCTGGCTGTATATATATATATATATATATATGTATATTATAATAATTAATTAAATCATTGAATAACTTTTACTACCAAGATCAGAGTCAATTCATTGATTATAAGGATCAGATGCTTCCATCCATAAAGCAATGCCAAAACAGGAAGCATCCAATTTAAATTCTGATCATTCCCACCATTATGCATGTATATTATTTACGCATCAAATTTGTAACAGTGATTAACTTCCTTATCTCATATATCATATATCCCAATTACAAACCAAAATTATATTTACAAATTTAATTAATCAAACGGTAAAACAAGTTTTTAAAACGGATCGTAAACACGACAGTAAAATAAATTGTAATTATAGTAATAAAATAATTATTTTGTATTAAAACATAGTCTAATAATTACCTTTTGAAAAGAAAAATATGATGAATAATTTTTAAATTTCAGCCTCGAAATCTCTCTCCTTCCGCTTCTTCTTTCTTCATTTACTGCATTACTAATTTTAAAGAAACCCTAACGTAATATATTAAAGTTACGCTTATTATAATTTAGTCTTTAAACCTAACAATTAAAATTGGGCTCAATTAGTTTAACAAGCTCAAACTTAAATACTTATAAATTAGTTTGACCCAATTAATTTAAAAGACCAAATTAATGTAATCTAATCACGTACTTATTATAGTTCACATAAACTAAATATAATTTGACCGAAATATAAGAAGGCAACTGATATTTCCACACTGTTTTTTTATATTTCCACACTATGGTCCCTACATATTTGCTAAAATGTCCAAATTACCCTCCTCCAATCCAGCCAATTGTGCACGAACGTGGTATTAGGCTAACAGGTTTAGAGAATTTTTTTTAGAACTCTTTTGTTCCAGCACTTGGAACACCCGCCAAGACCAGCAGACCCATTACCACCACTACTCAAACAATTCCTCTCCAATTTCTTCACACTATGATTACCCACAAATTTATCACTTTCCGGCAAAATCGAAAATGCCGCTTGGCAGCTCAACGGGTCCAGCCGAATCCCATAATAACAATACACCACATCACAAATCTCATTTTGTTTCACCAAATTAATCCCTTTTATTCTTCAATCTCTTTTACAGACTATCCACACAAGTCGCCGAATCATCGGGAAGTAAAGGGAGGTCATTGTACGACGTGGTTTGAAGGGTTCTCCCTGCCCGGCCCAGGGCGGTGCCGGCGTAGGCGGAATAGAGCCAAGCGGCGAGGACAGGGCAGCATCAGCTCCGGTGGAGCTGACCCGACTTGGGTTTTCCGTTGCAGGCGGATTTGATGCCGTGGAAGAGCTCGTCGGGGAGGTCTAAGGGGCAGCCGGTGGTGTCGGACTGTTCGGGGAAATAGTTGGATTGTTATTATGGTGGAAAGATGGGTCCGGTGGAGTCGGACTGTTATGGGAAGGCCGGAATGGTGGCGTCGGAGGGAGAAATGGCTGAATTGGAGCAGGGTAAATTAGACATTTTAGCAAATATGTGGAGACAACAGTGTGGAAATATCAGAAAATAGTGTGGAAATATCATTTCCCTATAAGAAAAATTCAATTAAAATATTTAAAATATAAATTTAATTATATATATATATTTGGGTATTACACTGTCAGTATTTAAACATTTCACCATTTCAGTTATGAACACAACTTTGTTTTTAGGGACTGCCCATCGCCCTTCACATCTCACATAAAAATAGAATAGTTTCATCTGTTTGACTCGAGCCATTCAATCACCATAAGATTGAACGTACTTCATTTGCAAAAGTGAAAGAGATTTTTATTTCGATGAGACATTCAAAAGCACCTAAAGAGTTTCTTTTTAATTGTCACATACAGGTTTTGAAATGTTCTTGACAGGTAATTACATGAAGCATCATCACTATACCTTCAATTTATAATTAGTATTTCTGTATTATTCATCAATATTCTAATCATTTTTTTATGTCACCCCATATTTCAAAAGCATCGTTTATCACGAGTTTCCTGTAATTGGCTGTAATTGGGTATTATTTATACCAACTATCGAATTGGGTTGATTCGTTTTTCACGTTTTTTCCCTATTTGGGCAAATTCAGTATAAATATATGGATTGAGAAATTGTGGGTTCAAAGAAATGGAGAATGGTGTTGGGCATTCAGAGGCTGATACAACTGGTAATGTCACGATTAAAGGAATTCTGGGGTTATTAATGGCGAATGTTGATTGTAATGATAAAAGGCGGGTTATTTCATTGGGTATGGGTGATCCGACTGCCTTTTCGTGCTTCCCCATTGCTGCTGTTGCTGAAGATGCTGTAATTGATTCTCTTCGTTCTAAGAAGTTCAATGGCTACTCCCCCACTGTGGGTCTTCCTCAAACCAGAAAGTAATTTCTATACTTTAGCTACTAATTGATCCCTGCATATATTAATCTGTTATATTTTGGAAATATTCTGTTTCAGTTATTATCAGTTCATGTAGCTAATTGGACTTCTGATAATTTTAATTTTAATTATTATTATTTTTTTTTTAAGAATTAGCTTGATTTGCGAGATTAGTATATCTCAGTCTGTATAGGGGACTGCTTCCAAACACAAAATAAATAAAATTTATGCTGCAGTTTACTTTGTTATTAAGTACATGAGCATATGTCCTCTTTTGTTTTCTGCTTATGCTATCTGGGTTTTTCATAGTATTTGCTTCACAATATCTGAAATATGGAGTTGAGATAAAAATCATGAGAAAAACTAATCTTTGGCCTCATGTAGCCCTGCCCCTAAAAAAATTGGAAATTCAAGAAGAGAGAAGAGAAGATGTGTTTATGAAGTAGGCTATTAAATTTTATCCTTTATACTATTTGAAAATTTGGCTTTGTGATTTTCACTATAAAAAAGAGATGACACCCTATAATTTGTTTTCCACTTTCCTATTGTAACAGTGTCGTTAGTTATGATGGTTTCAATTCCTTAAACCAACAGATTTTGAGATTTTTACAGTAGCAAGAATGTATATCGAATTTTTTCCTCTTTGCTATGATATTTTCATTTCTTAATTTGTTAAAGTTTATAATAACAGTTGATATAAATCTAACATGCTAGTTTTTGTACCCAACATGCCCCGAGGAAAAAAGGAAAAATGGAAAAAATTAAAATTGGAATGGCTTAGATCAGTTTGTTCTGTTTGAGTAATTAAAACTCTCGCAATGTATAACTTGTCCTTGCAATTTGAAGTCCTGTACCCTATTATACACCTGATATTGTTCTTAATTAAACCTAGATTTCATTTTCTCTTTTTAACAGGGCGATTGCTGGATACTTATCCCGTAATCTTCCATACAAGTTATCACATGATGATGTGTATGTCACATCAGGTTGCACACAAGCTATTGAAGTAGTATTGTCAATTCTAGCTCGCCCCGGTGCAAATATCTTGGTTCCAAGACCAGGGTTTCCACTATATGAACTTTGTGCTGCTTTTAGACATCTTGAAATTCGTCGTTATGGTCTTCTCGCAGAGAATGGTTGGGAGGTTGATCTTAATGCTGTTGAAGCTCTTGCCGATCATAATACTGTTGCAATGGTCATTATAAACCCTGGAAACCCCTGTGGCAATGTATATACTTATCAACATTTAAAGAAGGTTAGTAATCAGTACTTTTAAAGGTGGTTAGTAATTAATAGAGGCATTGAGCCCTCTTTACATCTTAAGCATTGAATTTTACAGTTACCGTTGGCATTAGTTTGACGTTTTTCTATTGTTGCTAGTAGATTGCTGAAACTGCAGAGAGGCTAAAAATTCCTGTCATCGCTGATGAAGTTTACGAGCACATAGCTTTTGGGAATAATCCATTTGTGCCTATGGGAATTTTTGGATCAATTGTTCCTGTTCTAACTCTTGGGTCTTTATCGAAAAGATGGATAGTGCCTGGTTGGCGGCTTGGTTGGTTTGTAACATGTGATCCTAATGGCTTCTTCAAAGCACCCAAGGTTTGTGAATATAGTACCTTTTATTATTTTAGACATTAGACATGGTATCTGAGGATGATTATTTTAGACATTAGACATGGTATCTGAGGATGGTGCTTCTGCATATTTACCAGCTTTTGAGGTCAAGATATGCTCTTACTATAATTGATATTGTAGATGAATTTCTTTTGACTGACGCGAAGACGATAATTGCACTATGGTTTTGTTAATCAAGTTTTAGTTCAAACATGAGTATTTGACGATGTAAAAATTTGTTAACTGGTCTTAGTTCCTTGTTACTCATAGAAATATATTTGTTTGTGTTTCTTATCATATCAACTACAGTCCGAACATATACATTATGAACAAGGATACTCAAATATTGCGTCGCCCATAGGTGATCTTATGGATAGAAATTTTTCTCTTGATTAACACTGTAAATTTACTCTCCCTTATATTTTCCACATTGTTTCCTTTTCTCAGACTATTGAGCGTATTAAGAAGTACTGCAATATTTGTGGAGGTCCTGCAACGTTTATACAGGTATATAGCTAATTGCTTAATTTTAATTTATTAAATAAAGTGAAGTTAAAATCAGGCTTTTTTTGTTCAATAATTAAATAAATATTTGCATCCAGTTGATGGTCCTACCTTCATCAATATCAACTATGTTACTGTTTGAGTTTTTCAAAATTTTACAATACTACAGAAATAGAGTCCGAAGGTGATGAAAACAGGTAAATTAAAGATTTGACATCAGCCAATCTTTCCGCTAAATCTGATCATACTAGGCGTATCATAGTAGACACCTTCTGATATATAGGAGTGCAGTGGAAATAAATCTGCGAACTACTTGTTTGTTGCCTGAGCTTTCAATTATTAAGCTGATAAGTATTATTGTTCTACAAGTTTTGTGAATGTTCCGACCTCTCTTTCCCTACAATAACCACTTCTCTTTCTTTTAGGCAGCAGTCCCTCACATTCTTGAGCAAACAGAAGAGACATTTTATGAGGGAACTATTAGCACACTGAAGCAGGCTGCTGATATATGTTGCGATAGGATAAAGGAAATCCCTTGCATTACTTGCCCACAGGAACCGCAAGGAGCCATAACTTTAATGGTAAGGAATCAAAAAAGAATAGAAATAGATGGTACATGGAGGATTACATTGCTTGCTATAATAATCAACTATTATTTGATATTTAGGTGAAGCTGAATCTTTCCAAACTGAAAGATATTAGTGATGATATCGACTTCTGTGTCAAGCTGGCCCAAGAAGAATCCGTGATCATTGTTCCAGGTAAGAAAGCAAAAATCAAAGGCCAAAAGGTTTAAAACTATGATTTTCAGTTTAGTCATTTTTATTTTCACCTAGTTTAGTTATTCACTTGTATAACTGTTTCAGGACTGACAGTAGGTCTTAAAAACTGGCTGCGCATAACTTTTGCTGCTGATCCATCATCTCTTGAAGAAGCTTTAGAAAGAGTGAAGTCATTCTCTCAAAGGCACTCAAATCAACACACACAATGTTGATTAATCAAGTTGAGCATCCAGTGTTATAAATTATAATGTATAGCCTAGTCTGGTATAACTGGTTATTGCTTTATGAGAATAAATGATATAAAGATTACCCGTAAAACTGTTGTATTATACCAGCCAATAAGAACATGTCATGAAGGTAATTTTAAAATAAAAATAAAAATCAAAGGATTATAGTTCTGAGTGTTATAGTCAAGAATCGTGGTATGAAAATTTAAATATCTGGTGCATTCTACTACGATAAATTGTGTTCTTAGTGTTCTTATTTGGTTCCGTATACTTGGTACGAGAATTTAAATATCTGGTGCATTCTACTACAATAAATAGTGTCCTTTGTACCCATACAAAAGCATATATCAGAGAGCTAGACCAGGTCAAAAACACCTTATTTTTAAAAAGTGAAAACGAGAGATACACTATTTTTATAAAATAAATTTAAAAAAAAATATTTAAGCAATTCTTATTTTGTCTATAGTTATAGAGTTTTGTTATGTATTGTAAAATTTTTTAATCGAATTATAATTATGATGTATGTATATATATAAAAATTAAGAATAACTCTGCCTTTGTCTATTTGATCTTAATATGTAGACTTCCACTTTGAATTAAATGTACGCCTTTTGTTGCTCAACCGTTCAAGACGATAGTGGAAAAGGCTGCCCCAAGCTGTGTAGTCCATAACTAATTTTTTTAATGCAGGGTTTTTATTTGCTAAAAAAAATGTTATACAGCTAATACTAAATTTACAATTATTACTTTATCCGTCCTCAAAATAATGTTCTTGAGTACAAAATATTTTGTCTATAAAATAATGTTTAAAAGTACACAAATCAAATACTCTTTTTATTTCCAAAATAATGAAAATATACAAATTTTTTTATCTTTAAAAGAATGAAATAAAGTACATAAAGTGAATGATAAATATATCATTTAGTGAGATCCTCTAGTATAAAAAAAAAATATTCATCACTTTATATAATCTTGTGAGCCTACTAAAGATAAATTTGAAAATTTTATACTCTCTTTTCTCTATCTTTATTTTTTTAATATGTGTGCAAATTATATTTTAATTATCCTTTTAAAGACAGATGGAGTATAAAATAAGTTTAAATACTAGTTTATCCTCAAAAGTATATTAAACTGGGGTCCACTAAGTTTAAAAGAGACAAAGATTTATTAATGTATTTGCTTGTCGTTCACTATGGACAAAATGAATACTTATTTTATACTTCATTCTCTCCTTTAATTTTTTTAATTTGTGTGAAACTTATACTTTGAACATTTTTTTGAAGACGGAGGGAATATTAAAATTACTTTAACTTTTTTTTTATTAAAAAAAAAGGAGTAATGTAGTTTCCATTTATCTTTTAAAAAATTACTTACAAATTTAAAAATATAATTATTTCATGGATCACACCCATTTATAACCGTAAATGAACCAATTTATTTGCGATTTCGGCTCAGATCGAACAAGTTCATTTGCTTATTTAGTTAAACAAGTTCATCAACTCTTGTGCGAAGCACGGGTCATGGGTAAGAATTTAGTATATTAATTATTAAAAAAAATTAATTATGAGTTTAAGAATATAGTTATAACTATTAAATAGTTAAATAGTTATTCAAATAACTAATGATTGAATTATATATGGTAAGTTTTTTCAATCAATTATTAAGTTAAAAATATTTAAATAGATTTTTGAAGATTTATTTAGCTATGATTATGAGAAAATAATTATTTTAATTTTACTTAATTTTGTAATAAAATTCTATAGCGTTTATATTGACAAAATTTACTTGAAATTCTAATCTAAATAGAATTATAAAACTCAAGTCTTAATAAGTTTTAATTTAGTTATGACAATTAATTAGGACTAGGAATGAATCCTAATTTTTCAACTAATGTCACAATTTTTTTATGTTTTAAATTCACATATTTATTAAAACTCTTAATCATGTGATTTGATAAAATTTTAAGTTTAAATAAATAAAATTAGTTAGTATATTAATTTAATAATAAAATTCATAATTAATATTAATATAATTAAATCGTATGATATATATCTTTATTGTGTTTAAATATCTGTTTAATTGTTTGTTTTGCGGGTGATTTTTTTTTTTAGTGGGGGTGTGTTTTACCAATTTTGCTGATTATATTCATTCAGGTGATTAATAATAAATCAGGCAATCAAATTCAATGGTCAATAATCAAGATTCCCAAATGGAGTAATTGGAAGACGAGAGGAGGGGAGAGAATTCCCAAAACCAGTACGGAGTTACTTCGGAGGGAAGGCAAAGGGGGAATATGAAGAGCACCAGAGGAGTGAGATATACAAATAGACTCGCACATATTCACTTTTTAGAGAGACAAACTGAAACAATTTCCTCATTCTCTCAATTTTCAAGCTTCATCAATGGCTACCACCAGTACCCGGCAGCAACCCGCTTCAAAACCTGGTCTGCGAAAGCCCGTTTTCACCAAAGTTGATAATCTGAAACCCGGAACCAACGGTCACACACTCACAGTCAAGGTTCTGAGCTCCCACGTCGTTTTGCAGAAGGGCAATGCCACCTCTCCGCACCTTCGCAACACTCGCATTTCTGAGTGTCTCGTCGGAGATGAAACTGCCGCCATCCTTTTCACCGCTCGCAACGATCAGGGTATATTTCGAATTAAAATTATCCACCTATTTTTATATTTTTTTTATTATTTTTTTTTTGGTTTATTTACAGGGTAAGAACAGATGTTTGTATTTTTTTGGTTTATTTAGAGGGTTAGAACAGATATTAGTGTTTATTTCTGTTTCTGTTTTGGGTTTATGTTATGAATTATTCTAAACCCTAGAAATTTGATTTTGGGGATTTTATTTTTTATTTATCAAAAAGTTTTGGGATGTTTACATACTTAAATACTTGGGAATCATATCAGAATGTTAAGGTCTTTACTCCAAACTCCAAATTCCAAGGCTTGCATCTTGTATCTTGTATTAATTTATTAAATTTGGTGGGGATGATTGGTACCACATTTTGCTTTATAATAATCCAGTCAAATTTTGGCTGTATATGAAATTCAGCTTTGCTCTTTTCCTCTCTGTAAGAGGAACTTGCTGGACATGTGTGAAATAAATTTACAGAAAGTACTTGCCCATGATTCTTTGTTGATTTGCTTGACATACTCCAATGCGCTTTCTTTATTGCCATTCTGCTAGATAGGTAGAATTTATATGACATGGACTTCATACTCATGTTATGTTGAAGGCCTGGACTTAATGAGGCAATGTGATCCATGCTTGTTATGAACTTACGATGAGAGAGTGAAATGATGTGATTATATTAATATATGGTTAAGGAACCTGTTACATATTTAATGTCAACAAATGCACCATGGAAAGGGATGGGACTGAGTTATTAACAATCTAGCTGATTGAAATTTGTAACAGGTGAAGTAATTTGCTATCATGAGGAATAATAGAAAAAACACTGTATTTTCTCAGCCAGTGTAAATTATTTTGTATATAATGAGATCAATAATTCATCCTTGCATATCGTTTTGAACTTAATACTGTGATATATATGTTAATGTCCTCTTTGTTTTGGAAATTGTATTTACTGAATTAGTTTTTGATGCGTAGTAGCAAATTTTTGTAGAATTTCTCATTAACTTTTAGAAAAGGATGATAACATCTTCATGCTTTATTGCTTACATGTTTTTCATTGTTTTGCATCAAGTAAATGATCATATGATTATCGATGACTTAACTTTTGTATTTGTGACAATTTGTAAAGCTCTAGTTAACTGGGCCTTGGGTATTCTTTCTAAGTGTCGTATCTGTAGTAATATCAGTGATAACCTAGTTAATGCTTATATACGTGGATGTTTGTTTTGGTCAAACAATCACCTATATCCAAGTTTTATGGTAACTGATAGACTATTGTAAAAATTACCTCAATCCTCAAAAGGGAGTACCTTTTTTCAGTAAAATATGAAGAAAGGCTGTTTTTTTTGGATGGATAGAGTCGTACTATAGTTCTTATTCTAAGAGTGTTCATTGTCCAAACTATATTTGCATGCTGTTTACACCACTCGTATTGCACAGTTGGTGAGTATTTTACTTGTTAGATTTCTTAATTGGATTGGTATTCTTCTTCGCACAGTTGATTTGATGAAGCCTGGTACGAGTGTTATTCTCCGAAACGCAAAGATTGACATGTTTAGGGGAACCATGAGGCTTGCAGTTGACAAATGGGGCCGCATTGAAGTTACTGAATCTGCCAAATTTGAAGTCCAAGAGGACAACAATCTCTCTCTAGTTGAGTACGAGCTGGTGAATGTTGTCGAACAGTGACTGGAATTGAGAAATGAAGAAGCTTAGAATCTTAAAAAGTCGCTATGTCACCCTTTATTTTGTTTTAATTTGTCAATGTGATGCTACAATGGCCTATTGGAAATAGCTATAGAACTTCTTAGGAAATGAAAATTGGGGATAATATTTCTCATGGGTGACTTGCTATATGGAGGGAAACGTAGTTTATGCAACTTTTGGTCCTTGCTGGATATGGAAGTATAAGGAAAAAGATTACCGGCGTTGATTATAAATTATAATGATTTCCTTTTGTTTTGGTTTCTCATCCTTCCCTCTTAATCTGCAATTTTCTTTTGCATAAAGTGGTTCATATTATTTATTGATGCAGCAGGTTGAAGGGCCATCTCCCAGCTTGTATGGAACTTAAATTCTGGGAAGTGGTAAATACAGAGTGATATAAGCACTTAAAGGCTAAAGCAACCCAAGTTCTGTGTTTACCTTTTTCAGAGTATGCTTGCTAATGAAAGAAGAGCCAGAGAAATTCAATTTTTTTTATTTTATTTTGCTAGACTAAAAATTTAAGTTCTTCCTTCTAGTATTATGAATTATCTAATCCTTTGGAATAAAATTTGACCCGACTTCAAAATTAGAGATTTGGGGGAAGTCTTTTTGACCAGTCAAATGGCTTGCATCTTGTATGTTCTGATTTTATTTTTAACACTACTCCCTCCTCCATCCATACACCATTTTTCCTGTTTTTGTTATTTTTTAAAGTTTGCTTTGATAACACACTTATATATTATTTTTTACATTAAGTTTAACGATTAACATTTATTATTTTAAAAAAAACATATCTATAATAAATTATATCTATATATGACCTATAAATAATGCCCCTCTCTCTCTTCAAAAAAAAAAACCCTTTATCAATCAATTTTTTACGCCGAAAAAATCATAACAAAAAAAAAAGAAAAAAAAAGATTCTCTTGAATTCCTTCCGCAAAGGCCTCTCCTCCTTGATAACAAAAGGTGGAAGGAGAGTAGAGATTAATTATAAGAAATTAAAGAAATGGATGAATGCAGGCCATTGGGTTTCTTAATTGGCTTGCCTTTTGCTTTTGTTGCATTGCTTCTATCGCTTGTGGGTACTGCTATTTGGCTCGTTGGGTAATTAGTTTCTTCCTCCTAAATATACATCTTTTCAACATGCCTTCACTAAATAAACATGTATATTTCTTTTCCGATAATTTATATTTGCACGTGCAAAGAATTCTTTTTAATGCAAATGTGGTTCTAAAAAATAAATTAGTTGATATACATTAAAATCAACAATTTATTGGTATTGTTCTTTTATGCATTGTACCAAGAACTACCTACATAATCTGGTTCATTTCTCTCATATATGCATAATTTATAATTATGTCCTCTCCTTAATTAATTTAACCTTTTTTCTGGCTTGATTATCTTGCTTAGGAATAATATTTGTATTGATTTAGAAATTAATGGTTGGCATAATTGTGTTAATTAATTGCAGGAGTCTAGTGAGTTTTGTATGTCCTTGTTGCATTTGTTGCGCAGGGATAGCCAATTTGGCCGTAAGCCTGGTGAAGGTTCCTCTCAAAGTACTGCAATGGTTCGTTGGCCTCATACCTTGCTGACCCTCAAAACAAATAATCCTCACATTTATTTAAAGTCAATTAGTTTTTTAATCAATTGTCTAACAAGCTGTAATTGTACATTGTTATTTAGATAATCACGCACTTTTTACTAAATTATTATGACCAAAGGGTTTGTGGCATGGTCTCATTCTACCAGCTTTCTTTACTTTTAGATTTATGTTGTGTATATGCATGTGTCTTAGATTTGGCAGCATAGCTGATATAGCCGATCCAAATAGCTCAAGAAAAATATAGCCCATAACTCATTCTTTAATGACATATATTAAGACATCTTTAACTAAAATTGTATGTACTTGTAAATTCTTACTATGTTAGTTAAAGCAAATGTACTTCCTGTCTTCCTCCTTTGTAAAGTATATGATTAATTTTTTGGAGTCATTTTAAAATACTTTTAGATTCTTTTTTTTTTAAAAGAAAAATAATTTTACATTCAAAACTCATATGAAAATCGTAAACTATCTAAATAATATTATTATTTATTTTTTGACAAAATGTAAAAAGTGTTATTAGTTACAAGATTTATTATTTAAAAAAAAATAATGAATCAGATCACTTTTGAATATTAAAATATCTCAAATAGACTTTTAAAAAAATGAAATTAATAAAATAATTTAGAACAGAGAATTAATCATTCACTCTCTCTTTTTATAAGAAAAAAAATGATGGAATTCAAAGAAAATTATGGCTAAAAATTCACTATGTTCCGGCTCGAATTTGACCAAGAGATTGTCCTTTTTTTTTCTCCTTTTTGAGAGAACAGTCAAAAACTAAAATTTTATTAAACCTGAATATCCTTAATAACAAATGAAAAAAATACACAAACGAACCTATTCCAACCAATAAGTATGAAAAAAAAAACTCATTTTTTTGTGCCAATTTAGATTAAATCATTAGCAACCGGATTAGTAGAACTGTGTGTTGCTTTATATACTTTGTGATTTTAATGATGACAAATTATTTGGGTTTGTGTTCGGTTTAATGGATTTTGTTTGAGTTGCTTGGGTTGGTTTAAATATGTTTTAAGTTGATTTTTTGGTTGGCCCAAGTTGGACTAATAGTCCAGTAGTAATCTCTCTACTGGATTCATGAGTTATTTAGGATTGCAAGTATTTATTATTGTTGAAAAGATTTCCTTTATATATATATATATATATATATATATTGTTTATAATCAAAACAAAGATATGCAATATTATTTGATTAAGAGTCTATTAAGGAAACTATCTTGACCGGGCAATTTGATGGAGTATTTTATTCAAACTAGTCGTTGGTATTATTATTATAAATATTCTTCCTTCTCTGCTAATCAACACAGGGAACTTGAAGCTAATATCAGTCTTGATAGAGTGCTATCGAAGTTTATTTCTAGCAAGTCACTGTTCTATTGTTAATTTTTTGTGGGCTGGAAACATATAGCATATTGTAATTATATTCTTTGTAATAAATTCTGAGTTCAAGTTTTGTTTGGCTTGATCAATTCAATAGTGAATAGAATTTATTTAAAGGGAGCTTTCAAGGTTGTAGAGGTGTAAAGGGACAGTGGTATCCATCTCAGTGCAAAGCTTCTTTGAACATAGAGTTTTTCTTTGTAATCAATTGAGTTTTAAAGTTCAATAAAAAGAGTCTCTAATACCAATTGGTATTGGACGTGAATTATGCCACTAGATTAGAGGATAGGAACTGAACCACATAAAAATTCTTGTGTTTGTAGTTTGATCATTTAAGTTACACTATGCATTTAAACACGTTTACACGATAATGTTCTGCTCATATATTAAGTGAACTAATTTAGACATTATCACGCACCAGTTTCTCCTGTCTGCATTATAATTAAAATAGAAGTTAGTCTAATCTAGACACAATCTTTCACTGCTTTCTCATATCTGCATTATAACTAAAGTAAAATATATTCTAAAACAGATACTAAAAGTCATTGACATCACTTGTCTGTTTTAGACCTGTACCAAAAAATAAAAATTCGTCATTGTCAATCACGATTTAGCTTAGACACCTATTTACCCTTCTAGGTGTGCACATATATAAAATTACACTACATAGTCAACTAATGGCATCAAAAAAAGAAAAATTTAGGTTCAAGCAATTCTCAATAACAACAAAAATATAAGAATTGTCACTCCGAGAAAAACTAATATGATCAATAATTTCTATATTATCACTCTCTAATATCGCCCTTTTAAATCCCATATCTTTGCTAAATATGAGTGCCTTTGAAATCGTTATAGCTTCAATAACATCCGCTTCAAAGTTACCTAGCATTCTGTCAATTCCAACTCCTAAAATATCTCTCGCATCCCGTACTATGAAGTCAATATCAGTAAAGTCAATACCATTAAAATCATTATCAGAAACAGAGGCAAATGTGTAATAATAATCTAGGAGTCTTTCTACAGCGACCGACGCTGGGCGACCGGCCTAGCGACCGGAGCAAAAAAAATTTTTTTTTTTACTACTACTCCCAAATAATTTATATGATTTATTGGTACAAAATTTTTTATAAAAAAAAATAATTTAGGTGTGTTTTTGGATACATATACAAAACAGTGTTGTACAGACTGTACAACACTGTTTTGTATATGTATCCAAAAACACACCTAAATCACTTTTTTTTATAAAAAATTTTGTACCAAACCAAAAAAAAAAAAAAAAAAATGGCTACTGGTCGCTAAAATGTCCCCAGGCGCCGGTCGCCCAAGAATTATTGTAATCTAGAGGGGGTTGAATAGATTATTATATAAAAAAATTTGACCTTTTTAACTTTTATTTTTCTAATTATTTGTTTTTTCTCATTCAATAGGTGGAGAAATCTTTACAAAGTTTTACAGATAAACTTTAAAACTTCCCTACAACTAATTATCTTGAAAGTAGCTCCCCGTTACTTCCTCAAATATAGTTGTACTTGCAAACTTGAGATCAATATTATTTTTAAATCTGGTCTTGAAACTAAAGGTCTTTCCCTTTCCTCACAAGTACAATAAAAATTCCCTCTCTAGTCTTGATATGAGATCACTCTATTTCTCATATACACTAAAAATATACTATCTCATGCAACAATCTCTTTTTAAAAATAAGTTGATTTTCGATGGTTTGCTTCTTACCTAAGTAGATATGAGTTTAAAGTGAGTATATTTCTTGACTTAGTGATGTTTGCAATTAAAAGCTTGTCAAAAATATATAAACAAATATTACAAGTAAATATTGTAATATATGCTAATTCAAGTATATATATCAATGTATTAAATACTTGAATTTTATGCTTACTAAACAAGTATATAATCAATCTATGAATTTGTGTGTGATACTTGTTGTAATGAAGCAAATTGAGTTTATATTTTTGATTTATCTATTCTAAGAGCTTTCAGACAATAGATGCTTTTCTCAAGACTATCTATATCCTTCGATTTCGAGATAATTAGATTTATCTTAGTTAAGTTGTATTTGGAAGATAATTTAATCTTTTATCACCGAATACTATTCTTAACAAGAACACAAGTCAAATACGCAAGTTGGCTTTAGGAGGCTCAACCTGGTCTATCTTCGATTATCAAGTGGTAAAGAATTAAATTTTACTCCAACTGATTTGTACTCGAAGCATTCGATTGTAACAATAAATATTACCTACGACGATAGAGTGTGCTTGATCTTATGAAAGCTCTTTTTCAAAAATCAATCAAAATATAATAACTCAAAGATATTCAAGACTAAAATATGATATATTCGTGTAATATAGCTGTTAGAATAATGTATATCAAATATAGCAATTATAGCAAAGTGAAGCAAGTATATCAAACAGTAAAATAAACACAAGTATTGATCTTTTGAAGAAGAATATTTGAGAGCAAAAATGTAGGTAAGACTTTATCAGTTTTGCTTGTATGCTGCTTAAAAAATTTGTAAGCGAACATGGTTTCTATTTATAGTAATAAACTAAGATCCGAAAACAACTTTGAACCATTTTAAAGCTTCAAGTCGGTTTTAGATTTTAAAAAGTTTATTTTTGAAAGAAGCTTTAATCATTTAGATATTGCCCAAACTTCTATCCGATTTCTTGTTCTCTTTGAAATGATAAATACTATCACGTGGGTCGGGTTCAAGAGATGGACTAACGGTCATTTTCTTTTTGCTTATCATGTTGCTGAGTTAATGAAGAATTCAAGTTGGGTAGTTTATTTTTTTTTATTTTTTTTATTTTTTTTGGGAACGAGTTTATGTGTGGCATGCTCAAGTGTACATATTCGGCCCAATCCTTAACACGGATTGTTGGTAACAATTTGGTCCGGAACATTCTTTTTGGACCGAGACAATATTTGGACATTTACGCTTTATAATACATTTTAAAAAAATATTACAACAAAAGTGCATACATAAAATATTTACAAAATATGTGGATATGTAATATTTTATTTATAAAATTAGTATATTCTTATCCCTTTAATTTAGTTAAGTGTTTGAATAGGTTGCCATCCATAATTGGCAGCAAAATCTCTCTCCAGATTTTATGGCACCATAACAACTTTCTCTCTTCCATCATAGCAACTTTCTCTCTCCTCCATTGATTGTATGTATGTATTAATGTATATAAGTCATAATACTGCTGATGTCATCAACATTACTTTACGTTCCAAAATCAATAAGGGATCCAGGCTAATCAATGTCCACGACAAAAATTAAAAGGGATATTTGATATTTTTACTGTGTAAAAATGTTAGTTTACCAAAATCTCATTCCGATAAACTTATGATCCAAACCTTAATACAAAGGTAAACAATTCAATTTTATTGGGTTACTAATTAATTATAAAAAATTCTATTATAGATTTTTTTTTCATAGTGCAATTGGTAGCCAAACATTCATACAAAGGTAACAAATTCAGTTTTATTGGGTTACCAATTAATTAAAAAATCTATTATAGATTTTTTTTATTCATAATGTAGTTGATAGTCAAACCTTAACACAAAGGTAACCAATTCAGTTTTATTGGGTTACCAATTAATTATAAAAAATCTATTATAGATTTTTTTTTTCATAATGCAGTTGGTAGCTAAACCTTAACACAAAGGTAACCAAAGTTACCAATTAATTATAAAAAATCTATTATAGATTTTTTTTATAATGAAGTTGGTAGTCAAACCTTAATACAAAAGTAACCAATTCAGTTTTATTGGGTTACCACTTAATTATAAAAAATATATTATAGATTTTTTTTTTCATAATGCAGTTGGTAGCCAAACCTTAACACAAAGGTAATCAATTTAGTTTTATTGGGTTACCAATTAATTATAAAAAATCTATTATAGATTTTTTTTTTCATAGTTCAGTTGGTAGCCAAACCTTAACACAAAGGTAACCAATTCAGTTTTATTGGGTTACCAATTAATTATAAAAAATCTATTATAAATTTTTTGTTTTCATAGTGCAGTTGGTAGCCAAACCTTTATACAAAGGTAACTAATTCAGTTTTATTATGTTACCAATTAATTAATCAAGCACTTATATGAAGATAACCATTTTATGAATATGTAGTAAAAAAATTAAATTGTTTACACTCTTTTTGAAGGTAACCAATTATACGAATGTAACCAATTAAATTAATTAATGAAATAAGGAGAAAAAAATTCCAATGATTTACAATTAAAAACAAAGAGGGAACGAACCCGAAATTAAAAAGAAGTAATCTTGATAAAACAGAGCCTAAAATTAGTATTAGTTACAAGAAGTTGCATGAATAATTATAAAAGTTATAAGATATTAACTAATACATATGCTCTATTCTACAATTACATTTTGAATATGCATATGTTGTTCATCAAAACAGAGAAGAGAAACAACTCTCTGAACGAAGAAGCATTGGATGACGACTCCCTTGAAGCGGACTAGTTGGATTTGATCTTAGACCTCTTGGAGAATCCAACTTCTTATAAGAACTCGCCCCATGGAGAAAATGGGATGCTCAGAAGCAGTAGAACTTGAAGGAGAGAAAAAGTAGAGAGGGAAGGATGCCAGAAATAATGGTGAGAGAAAGTAGAGAAAGAAGGAGGATACCAAAAATAAATAGTGGGTGCCATTAAATAAAGAGGAGTAAATAGGGTGGTTATAGTTCTCCTTGATTTAAGGGATAATGATTTAATGGGTTTATTCTTGTTGCACTCTTTTTGTAATTATTTTGTTAGTGCATGTAATTATTTTGTTAGTGTACTATTCTTGTAATTTTTTACTAATTGTTGTATATTCATGTTAAAAAAAGGAAACTAAACTTATATATATAGTTGACAAACATTTTTCAAGCCAAATTTATTTTATGAATTTAGTTTATTTAACGGAAAAAATATATATACACAGTTGTGTAGTGCACAATCGGCTATAACGACGAGTACCGTCGAAATAGTCCAAAATATCTATAATGACGGGTGAACCATCGCTATAGCCCAACTGTGCAGTACACAGTTCTATACCTACATATGACCTTTATTTAACATTAGATAGTTAATAAGTTAAAAAATATTTTTAAAATAATATATTCAAAGCATATTTTAAAATATCTAATGCATATGCATGTCCTATGGAATTCTATCCTATCTTTTTAACTAAACTAATATCTTAATATTTTTGGGATATAAACGCTAAACATTATGATTAATATAAGATGCATAAAAAAAACTTTTTTGTTATCATCGAAATCAAGGATTAAGTTGGAAATAATCCAACAAGAGGCATCACAATTAATCTTCGCCATTTGTTGAGTGGGGCCGACTCAACTAGAATGTCGCTGATTAGAAGCAACCCCGCCACTGGGTCGGGATTCACCACAATCCATGAGCTTATTGGCAGTGAAATGATCCATAATAGTGTCACCTTCAAATAAAGCCAGGTGTGTATGACAGAGATTGGCTAGTACTAGTATTTTATTATATTTTATTATTATTAATATTGATATCAATGAAAAAGATTGTACTAGCTAGTATGAAAGTCTACATATATATTTATATATATATATATATATATATATATATATATGTGGGTGTGTGTGTGTCTCAATTACAAAGTGTTTGCATTTTATATGAGCTAATAGCTACGACCATTAAATAATATTTCTAAAGTGATCAATCTTACATGCATGCATATATCTTTTGCACCCGATGATTCGGGGTTTTTCGGTGTTAGTTGTCAACATAAAATTTATATAAAAATAAATAATTAATTTACTTAACAAGTATAAAATAAAATAAAAATAACCGACAATAAATCATTATTTACAAATTTAAAAAAAATTAATATTATCAACAATTTAAAAAAGTCAACAAAAATCTCTTTACAAAATAATAAGCATCAAAGTTCAAAGTACGAAGTCTGTATGAAATATATGCCTCAATTACTAGTACGAAAGTCTGTATATATATGCCTCAATTACAAAGTGTGTGCATTTTATATGAGCTAATAGCTATGACCATTAAATAATATTTATACATTGGATGCTTATGTGAGTATTTAGTAGATTAAAATATGATGAGACAATGATGATATATATTAAAAATTGAGAAAAAACTTATTTGTAACCAATTTATAAGTTTATCAAATAAATTAAAAAAATATTAAAAAATTAGACAAACTAAACAAATTATACTAAAAATAAATAAATTAAACAAACTAATAGGTTTTAATTACTTTCTTATCCATTGAATAATTAACCTTTCGTCCTTTCACCAAGAAAAACTTCGGACCTGAAATTCTAGAAAGAGCATTCCCAAATCTAAAATTCTAGAAAGAGCAGCCCCAAATCTGAAATTCAAGAAAGAGCAGCGTGCTTCATTCGCTTCATCACGCAAACTTCTTTTTCTTTAATTAAAATAAAATTTTCAATCTCTATGTTCATCTTTTCTTCTCTCTAAATCTAATTAATGGGTATAATCTAAGTTTCCATGAATAATCTTTGAAAACGCATGCATATATGTTTGACTGAGTCCACTTACATATGGGATTATGGATAATCTCTCCCATTTATCTTTGGTTAATAATTGTATCATCTATCATAAAAGATATTTTAGCATAAATCTTACATTGATTTAAGGAGAGTAAAAATTTCATGGAGGACAAAAGCTTGATTAAATTGAATTTTCTTAATACTTTTTCTACTCTGATATTTAAGTCACTTATCATTACAAAACAAATACAAGTGATTTTATATTTTTACACGTAAATAATTATAATTATGATTTTAAAAGATTAAAGGTTCATGCTTTTATATTTTAAAACAGAAATAGTGTAATTTAAAAAATTATAAATTTTTGTAAAAGGTAAAAGATCGTTTTACTTAAGTTATTGGGTGTTTGCAGTAATTATTATTATGATTTTTTGTAATATGAACTTTATGAATCAAATAATAAAGTGTGACAAATTGTAATTTCACTTAATTATATTTCATGAGCCTTTGAACTTAAATACTACAATTACATTTTGTAATAAAAGAAAATATGATTGATCATAGGGTCATTGCCACAAGTATATTTAATAATTTTAAATCTCAATTCAGTAAATTTTGTACATATCTAAAATAGAGTTATATTCTTTTAAAACATAATATTTTAAATATATTCTATATTTATATACTAAATATTAAGTAATCAACTTTAAAGACCAGCACATCATACTTTAGTTTTAACTTTTTTTCAAAATATTTTTTTAATAAATGTTGCCATAGCTGAACAAAAATTCTTGATCCATCCCTGGTTACAATGTTCAAATTGGGCTGCATGTAACATCATATCTCTTGTTATAAAGTGGATGACGTAATTGATGATTTTATTTTATGTTTTTTTTACCTTTATAAATTTAATTATAATACTGTTTTGTCTTTTAATATATTTTTTTTATCTTTCAAATTTTATTTTATTTCACATAATTTACGCGCGATGTGTGTGTCACTGGACAGGGGCGGATGTACATATTGGCAAGGCGAGGGCAAGTGCCCACCCTTGGTTTTTTAAAATATTTATTAGTATAGAGACAATATAGTAAATGGTGCCCCCCTTAAAAAAAATGTTTTAACTTATAGTAGCAGACAGAACGGGAAGGAACAAAACGATAAAAGATAATACTTTATGTACAAATTATACACAAAGAGTATGACTCATGTATTGTTTACCAATAAAAATGTCTAAAACATCTCAGGATAGGTCTTGTTCCCTATTTTTTCTCTCTTTTTTATACTGTTTGAGCATAATGTTTTGTGTATAATTTGTGTTCATAGTATTACTCGAATGCTAAAAAACATGAGACAGAAGGAAGGAACTTAATAAGAGAATGACAGAAAATGTTACCGCGCCATTATAGTGACTTTTATGTATTTTTAATTAAAATTTATATTTAATAAATTTTATTATTGTTATTTTTAGTATAATTAAAAGAGTCCAGAACCCTTGCCGAAAATCTTGCGGTCTGTCCCTGTTACCGGGTGCTGGTGTTTAATTATTCAGCACAATCATTTTCTTTGGACTCAACTTGTAATATACGCCTACATATTAGTATATTTGATGAAAGGGAAGTTCCAAGCGACACAGCTTTAATTAAATGGTTGAATTAATAGCCGGAGGTTCGTATGGAAAATAAATTAAAGGTCAAAACTGAGGCACTGATCAACTCAGCCCCGCTTAGCAATGGATGCTCAAACATTTTAAACCCAATTTAAATCATTTTCTTCTTATGGAAACAGGAATTAAAGGGGAAAAAAAGAGAAGAAGAAAGCAGCAAAAATCAAATGCGACATATCACATAGTTGATTATCCTTGGACAATAATTAATATATATATATATATAGTATTAGTGTTGTGTTGAGAGGTTTCTTCCATCAAGTTTGACGACATAGTTTTGAATTGAGTGATCTCGTATGAGGTAAAACCTTATATCAGATAAATCTCATCTCTCTTTTACGGTATACTTTGACTTTAATCCTAATTAATGAATTTGTAACGTTTGAAAATTTAAATTGTGATGTAATTTTCTTTTTGTTTTTGAAATTACAATTTTTTTTATTTAGTAAATACTTTTTAAGTAGTTTATAATATTATCTGTTGTACAAATACATATTAATTTTATAATTTTTCAAATTGATTAAGAAAATTAAAAAAAAATAAATGAGACTTTCTTTGTGAAACAGATGGGGTATTTTTAAGGGCAGTCTAAAAGTGCTGATAAATTATTAAAAGAATAATATCTGGAGCTTTAGAATTTGAACTGATAAGCTATATAGGCATAAATTAAAGTTAAAATGAAGCTTAACACATTCAAATAACTTCTTACTGGGGAAGAATGTTGGACAATACATAAAAGATTAAAAACTTTAGGAGAATTGAATATAGAAAATATGAATTTTTTTATGTATCGTAAAAGTTTTTACTTAAATTATAATTACACATGTGTATACATAAAATATGTAAGAATTAAAAATAATTTCACCCTAATTTATTTCATGATCTTATGACATTCACTCTCATATTTATCGTATCATCGCATTTTTATAAACATGTATATTATTTTTTTTAAAAAATATATGTCGTTGGCACCGGATAAAGGAATCGTATAATTAAGAAACTTTGCCCATCTAAATAATTATTAGTACTCGTATTAATTAATTAGTAGTAATCTCTCCTATATCTATGTGGACCTACTATATATATATCCAGCTAGAAGTTGATGACTTTCCAATGTTTTCCATAACCCTACTAATCTTGTTCAGTTTCGCTTCACAGTAAATGATGTGGAGCCCAGGGCAATACATGCTGCAGTTGATGAATAAATATGAAGGCAGCCATCAGACTATATAGGCTAATTTAATAATCCTCCTCCGTTAGAATTTAATTTTTAAATTAGCTTACGAAATTTAATAAATTAAAATTGATATAAATTATGTAAATATACTAAATCATACTACATTCAAGTTAATTTCCAACAGTCATACTTATTTGTACAAAAATCAAACAAATGAATAGAACTTTTTTACAAAAAATAAAATAAAAAATTAATTTTTTTATTTAATTTTTTAAAAAAGAAGAAAAAGAAAAGAAGGATTATACAACTACGTCTAGAGAATGTCCAAGTCTCAAATTGAACCCAAAAATTTTGTTGAATGAGACCTGAGTACTTTTTTGCAGTATTATAATATATAGATCCCTCTGATATATGTGACATTGTCATCGTCGTTGTGTCCTATGGGAGATGCATGAACAAAGATTTCAATTATGAAAATACTCTGCGTAAGTGTGGCCACCGAGTACCCTTCCAAACGACACACACACACACACACACATATATATATATATAATTAAATAAAAAGAGTGAAAAATTAATATTATACGTGAACGAGTTCAAGATCTAGTAAATTAAAGTTTTAGGTTAAATTGAGTTTTAAATATGCATGTGTTAGTATCTTATGTACGTATATACGATGTGCGAACTCTCCGATTCTCCCGCAATAACATATAACAAAATTACGAAAAATTTCAATACTGGTATGAACATAAAAAACAATATATACACCAAATTAATTTCACCCTCAAATAAAGAAACTGGAATTAAAGATCAACATTTTGCTTATTACTTTAATTTCTAATTTCTAGCTGAATATATATGTAGATGATAAATGTAGCGATCAACTTGTGTAAAATATTCTAGATATTGTGGACTTATTATTTGACTTCAATTCAACCTTCCATGCATGAGCTCGGTGGCCGTACGAAAACTCTGTTACTCTACTACTAGTAGATATTGTACAAATGGAATTAAGTGGTGGTCAAGTTTCTTCAGCAATAAAAATCAATGCAATTACTATTCCATTTGCAACTTGTCAAGGATGCTTCCTCTCTAGCTTCTTAGGGGCCAAGTGGCCAACACACACACACACACACACACACACACACATATATATATATATATATATATATATATATATATAAACTTATTTTCTCATTAATTTGACATATATTACAGAAGATCCGTATGGGAGTATAAACAATCTAGAGAAGTCTCTATTAGGTAGGACGCATCGATCAACATATACAGTTCTATATATTGTGATTTCAGCATATTGTAAATAATATGCAAAACTCGCATCCAAATTATATATATTTGAATGAAATTTGAATTATATGTAACGACAAATTTATGTTGATAATAAACATGAACGTATATGAATACATGAGATAAAAACGAATTAAGAAGAAACTCACATATTATTATTCTATCTTATCGCTTAAAGTTACTTGTTATTGTAATTCCGTGTATGTGCACACCTAGAGGGGGGTTGAATAGGTGTCTAAGCCAAAAGTAATCAACAATGACCAATTTTTTATTTTCAGTTACAGTACTAAAGCAGACAGTTTGAACAGGTGATTTATAGTGTCTGCTTTAGATCAGATTTCACTTTTCTTATAATGCAGACAGAATAAAGCTATGTGAGATAGTGTCTGGATTAGTACAAAACGAGACCCAGCAGAACAAAAATTATGTAGAATATTGTAACGCAAAATGGAAATTAAACGATCAAATCATAAGAGATAACAAACCACAGACAAAAGGATTTTTACGTGGTTCGGCCCCTATCCTCTATCTAGTGGCCTAATCCACGTCCAATATCAAATGATATTGGAGACACTTTTTATTAATTAAAATTCCAATACATAATACAAAAGAACTCCCTGTTTCAATGAAGCTTTCTGAATGGACACCAATGCCCCCCCTTTGCACCTCTGCAACCTTTCTCACCAATGAGACTCTTGCACCACTGCAACCTTGAAAGCTTTCTTGAACAGACTTTTTCCACTAATGGAACAACCAAGCTACACTCAGCTTGAACTCATAATTTGTTACAAAGTAATTTGAATATACCGTGTTGTGATTTTTCAGCTAATGAAAGACTAACAATTTAACACAGACTTGCTGGAAAAATAAACAATGATAGCTCTCAATGGAAGTATATAACAATAAGGCTGATATTTGCTTGAGTTTCTCTTTTCTGATATATGCTTCCTGTTGTCTCTGTTTTAGCCAAAAAGGATAGTATATATATAACAAGAAGAGCAACGGCTATAAAGAATTTGTTAGCATAAAATCTCATATCACAATTGATATATCCCAGCTAACTAATACTAACGGATATAATAAAATAGTTGTTAGCATAAAAGATAAGTCCAGTTGGAATAAACCCATTATTCTAGCAATATGATATCCAACGGATATAATATAAATTCCATCACAACTATTCAAAATATATAGTAACCCAATTAAACCAAATAACTGATTTTAAGGAAACAAAAGATATTCTAAGATAAGATAGTTAGAGTCCATACTCTAAACACATTCTGTTACCTTAAAATACTCCAATTCAAATTGGAATAAATCTCTCAGCTAAAACATATTCCTTTCCAAAATACAATCTGATTTTCCAAAATATATTGAAGAGATATAACCCAGCAACAAGAAAAATACAATCTGATTTTTCAAAATATATTGAAGAGATATAACCCAGCAACAAGAAATATTTTATGTACTATGGAATATATCAACTGGGCTAATATTCACGTTGGACCATCATGAGCTAACCAAACAATATTCAATAAACCCATTAATAGATTAGCCTAAATACAAATAAATTAATCCATCATATTGTCATCATTAAAATCACAAATAATAAAACCAACAGTTATTTGTTAATAATAACAATACAATTCGTTATAAAATTTGTTGACACATACTATATCATTTTTCATGAAATTTATAGCACTCCGCATTACAGAAGATTATTGTACAATACAACTTTTATAGTTGGGTTCTGCATGTTTAAGTGCCTAACACGTGGCACGATTTTGGTGTGGTGAGTGTGCGACATGTTTGGGGTTTAAACCCCTATTCATAAGATAAAAAAATTATAAATAAGTTGTATTTAGATAAATAAAATTCTTAAATACGTTTAGCGGGCAATAGAGATGTAATATTATTTGTTTCTGATTATCTTGCAGAGATGGTACTATAAGTTTAGGGCCTGCGCTGATCAGACGCAACAGTTCTTTGGATTAATGATGGCGATAATGTGACAGCTAAATTGGATGATTTTCTAATAAAACATTGGACAACCAAACATACATATGGGGTGCATTATAAGACTTTGATTCTTTGTATTGTTACTTTATTTCAGAATTCAAGAAAGGGACTGCATGTATGCAGATCCACAAATCTTTCAGGTTCAATCAAATTGGATAAAGGGGCCCAAAATTAAAGATGCATAATAATAAATTAAATCAGAAGTCTTTACTAAGAATAAGACTTTAACAATTCTTGAAAGAACTAGAAATTAGATTAGAAAATGAATTAATTAAATGCACTATATTAGTATGTATGTGTGTGTATATATATATATATATTTCATAATTGTGACATGTACACTAAAAATTGTAAATTTGCGCTAGAAAGTTAAATTAACACTGAAAATTTTCCCTTAAAAATTAAGCGGGTATTTGTTGTTTTTCATGAGATAGATATCCATTAATCCATAGATCATTACACCTTTGATGTCTATGTTAAATAAAAGTTATCAATTCTCATGTTATATATATATATATATATATACACACACACTAATGGTACAAATCAATATCTGGTAGGTTATATATATATGTTCCACTTATATATGTTTTCAGAATGGAGAAGCCATAAAGTTAATCATCTAATATAGTGGAGCAACCAAAAGATGTCCAAATTCATGCTCCTTCAAAGCTCATATGCTTTTGTATAATTGTTTATTAGCTTCCCTAATCCTATAAGAGATAAAGTCCAATAAATATATATTTCAATGTTCCCCTAATTTAATTAAATTAATCATACTCGTACATACTTGCATGAGTAGGACCCTTCCACGTGAACAACATGCTCATGCACGAATATATGAAGTCAGCCGCCCCCGCCACGTACCTCTCCTGGCCTCTCCCCAAACTCCAAACCCTAATAAAAATAAAAATAAAAACCCAAAATAACTTTTGCCCCACCTCCAATTCCGGCATATATATATATATATATATATATATATAAATTAACATCATTTCATTTCACATAATCTCATCTCATATATTCAACACACATGATGAATAACTTCAAGTTGTCTCAAAACCAAAGGCACTCCTCCTCAAAAAACAACAAGAAGAAGAGGCTAACTCAAGAGCAAGTAAGGCTCCTAGAGGCAAGCTTCAACGCCAAAAATCGGCTGGATCCGGAGCGAAAACTCCAGCTTGCGCATGAACTAGACATTCCTCCTAGACAAATAGCCATTTGGTACCAAAACAAGCGCGCCCGGTGGAAGAATCAGAGCCTTGAGATGGATTATAGCGCGCTTCATATGCGGCTAGAGGCTGCATTAGCCCAAAAAAGGCAGCTTGAGAAAGAGGTTCAACGCATTCGAGTGGAGCTGCAAAAATCCCAAGCTGAAATTGCTAATTTCAAACAACTACAAGTTCAATATTCACAAGTACAGCAAGCTCTTGGTTCTCAGGTTTCTAATTCTTTGTCTAGTAATTGTGATGAAGCAGGGAGCTCAAGCTTGAATGGTCAGCATCAAATCATCGGTTCTAATTGGATGAACGATCATGATCAGGCCTTAAGAGTTGAGGATCTTTATGCTTGTTTGATGGGTGGTAATTAATGGATCGTAAAGTGCATGTGTTGATATATTATTGGAAGCTAGCTAGAAGCTCCATTGAGAATCTTTAATATTTATACAATAAGGTACTTATATTAGTTAACTTCTGTACTAAAATTAAGGTCAAGATAATTTATGTATGTATCAAGTTAATTAACTTAATTTGTGTGGAAGGAAAGTGAATTTTATGTTATGTTTGCCCAGAATTTTCTTGTGGAATTAAATGAAAAAAACAAAACAAAAATACTCCTTATATTTACTTCCAGTGAACCAGAATAATATTTTCTGGAAAGAGCTAGCATACCTTATTTTTGTCCAAGATATTCAAATTTACATATGTAAATATATGTAATTGTAGCTCTGACCTTAATATATAGTTTAGATTGGTTGTGTAAAACACTCCATATATATATTTCCGTTCAGGGTAAATAATTGTTTTGCAGATTCAGCACAAGTGAGATAGAGATGTGATGAGTTTTGACTAAGAAATAATGGAAAGGAATAAATATATATATACATACATATATATATATATATATATATATATAGAGAGAGAGAGAGAGAGAGAGAGCTTTTCTCTTATAAGGACTCAAAATAAGGACTCAAAGTAAGGACTAATTTTATTTATTTTTTTTGCTTTTTTTTAGAACAACTAAAAATAAATAATTATGGAACTGAAATTTTTACATAATACAGTATTTTGGGCGTGATTTGGATACATATAACAAAACATGTATGCACAGAACATGTTTTGTTATATATATCCAAATCACGCCCAAAACACACTGTATTATGTAAAAATTTCAGTTCCATAATTATTTATTTATTTATTTTTAGTTGTTCTAAAAAAAAAGCAAAAAAAAAATAAAAATTGGTCCTTACTTTGAGTGGATTGTTGTTGCGCATTCAGCTCCCATTGCAGCTGCTACTACTGTTTTCTTGATCTACTCAATCGATCAAGGAAGTTTTTTAAAATTGTTTGTGTTATTTTTACAATGACAACCACAATCATGTTATCATTTAGATAAGTGACTTGAACTTTTTGAAAAAGATCGACTTAAATATTACATGTATGAGGCCTCTAGTTTTTATTTTTTTTTCATACACAAAAAAAAAATGTAAACTTTATGCCCTTCTGTAAAACAACATTGTTAATAAAAAATATTACATAACTAGATATACTTTCTACAAAATTGTACTGTATAATTATGTCTAATTATCTGGCACTACTCTGTTGTAAAAGAGACTAATTGGACATGATGTGACCCTTTTGGTTTTTGAGCTTTAATTGCTGCTAAACATCATTCTTAATTGTGTTTTTTCATCTCTGATCTTAATATATTTCTACCTCATTAATTAATTTCATCAACTTTTTGCGACTTTTTTTTTTCTCAACGCAGGAGAATATAATTATGTAAACTTATTGAATTGATGTAGAGCAAAATTACAAGGGAAAGTCTGTCTACAAAGAATGGAGATATCAAATGCTATAGGAATGGAGAAATCATAGTCAAAAGACCATGCAGCTTTGAAAGGAAGTGTTGATGACAGTGACTTTATGGGATACATATAGACAAACCGAGTCAACAGTTGCTTAATCGAGCAACTTGATGGATATATCATATCTATATCTATATATATATATAGAGAGAGAGACAGAGAGCTTAATTGTTCATTGAAAGTATCTTTTTTTTTTTCCAATCATTTTCGCATGCCAATTTTGAAAGTTTTAGTTCCCGTCAAACTCATCAGTTAAGTTCTGGAACCTTCAACAATTTAAATGTCATTTAATTCCCACTTAACCACACAGCCTTTGGCCGGATGGTAGCACCACACAAATAAAGGATGTGGGATCGAATTTTGATATTGATAAAAATAAGTGTGTGAGTGTGTTTAATTTCAGTCTAAATTAGCAACAAAAAAAAATAAAAAAATTACTCAAATGTTTGGACTGTCGGTTCATATATATGTTTACTGTGAACTTAATTTGTGCATATTTTCTTCTTTACGTTGTGCATATCTTTACTCATAACGATAGAAAATAAACATAATATTTTAAAAAAAAATAATTAAGTTACTAGTTGAATAGTGATTAGTGGCATCATAATAAAATTATGATGATAAATTTAAAATCGTTGTGTTAATATTACTGTTTAATTATAAAATTAATGAGAACTCTTTTTGCGAAATAAATTTTTTTTGTGAATTAGACTCTTGTCGTAGAACAAGAGAGTTTAAATTATACATTTAACGAATTTAAATTTAAAAACAAAATCATATATTTCAAATTTATGGTTTTTACAAATAAGACTGGTTTAGTTGAACAGTAAGGAGCAATAATTTTTTCTCTATTACTTCAGTTATCATCATAGTCTTGGTATGTTGCGTCCATTTCATATTTGATGTCCCTATGGGATCATTTTCTATGACTTTAATAAGTATGTTATTAGAGAGAGAGAGAGAGAGGGAAATCAATTGTCAGTCTTTTGACTTTTGAGTACCATTGTCCATACGGAATTACACAACTTACTAATATGCTCCCCCTTTTCTCCGCAACAAGAGTATTATTTTTAATTTGTACTAAAAAAATTAATAAAGTTTATTATTTAATAATAGTAATTTAAATTACACAACATTCTGATTTTGTCATTATAATTTTATTATTATATTATAAATTACTAAATTAACAATTTATTGTTTTAGGGATAAACTTGGACCAAGAATAAAGTCCTAATATTATAAATTTTGTAAATGAAACTATTTTTATGAAACAGAGTATAAAAAATAATAGTCATTTCGCTTAAAATATACAATTAAATATTAATTTTAAAATATTTTTAAATTTGAAATTGAATAAATTCTTTAATATTTGTCGATATAATTAAGAATAACATAAATTACCTAATAAGCACTATTTATTATGAGATTTTTTTGGCATTTTGGGTCACATAATTAAGAGTTTTATTTAATTTTCTTTCTATTTTCCTTTTTTTCTCCATTTGTTAATTATCACTTCCTTTTTTTTCTCTCACAACCTTGTTCTCTTTCTTCTTATTTTAACTCCATTACTTCATTTTTTACTCTCACAATTAATTTACATTTTCTTTTTCTCTTAATTTCTCATTCTAATTCTTGTGTGCAAAAAAAAATTCAATTTTTTTCTTCTACAATTTTCTTATTCACGCGCTTAACGCGTGTGCGTGCATGGAGACTAGTGAAGATAAATTAAATATACTAAATTTAAAATTTAAATATCTCTAATTAACTTTTAAAATTTTGACATTAATGTCATATTTTTGAACCGAAGGAGTAGTAATAAAAAAGGAATTCATTTATATATTTGTGACAAAAATTTTTAACTCTGATTGCGTTTAAACAGTGATATAAACTGTAAATTAATATAAATACATAAATAATTGATTAACGTATCTACTTGTAATAAAAGTTAACACAATTTCTTTGCAATATAAATATTTTTTTCGATAAAAAATAGAGAATTACGTTGGCATAACTTTTTGTCCCTTCAATTGACTATGGACTAATGGTTATAGTCTAGTGATATAATAACATGACAAAAAGAAAAATGAGAGACACAGTGTATAATTGTGTGAGATATTATAAAAAAAAAATAAAAAAAGAAAATAAAAAAAAAGTGAGATTAACATGGCAAAAATGATGGGCATAGAGCGACCTTTATTTTCATGTCCATAAATCGGTGCAATTAGCATAGCACTATTAATTTTTGCATAGCAGAGCATTATTAATATTAACATGTCAATTTCTCATGTCTGGTGCCCAGAGAAAAGAAAAGAAAAAAAAAATTAATATGTCAATCTATCTATCCTTCTGTTCTCAATTTGTCGTACTTAGTTTTCCTGGTTTAGTGTTGCGAACCAAATACAGAAGAAGGATGACTTCGAATTCAAAGTCGACATTTCTTAGACTATTTGTATACTGCTCACTCCTATTGTCCTTCTTTTCATACATAGGGTTCCAAATTTGATGCTCTAAAATTATAATAATTCCTATGTTATATATTTGGGGATTTTAGTTTTTCTAATAAAATTTTCCTTTTTTTCTCATAGTGGTATGACCAAATTTTTCGATTTGATGCGGTTCTGGGAGTTTTGCTGAGACAGATTTTTTGAAAGATTAGCACAATGTTGATGCAAAGTATACTTTTAAAAGAGGAAAGAAATTACATAAAATAATAAAGGCAAAATTGTTAAAAAAGTAAAATATACCCTGTTATTATAATTATTGCCACGTTAATATTATTTATCTAAAAAAAATATCGGCATTTTATATAATTGAATACGTTCATTTTCATATTATGTACAAAAAGAATATTTTATAATTTTTAAAATATTTTTATTATAAGAGACACTCTCGTGCCTTCTAATAATATTATATAAACTCTTTTACCTCATGAAATATCAAAAATATAAAAAAGCAAACTTCAAATAAAAATATACCTTCACTAGTTACGAATTAAAATTTAATATACTTGCAATGTATATACGACCATGAAACATAAAATAAAAATAATTATGTCTAATATAAATATTACATTAATATTATATGTCATGATCCTAATTTAGTGTAATTCCTAACTGTGTATGAAACTTAACTCTTTATTATAAACTAAAAACTTCAATTTTTTTTTTTAATTTTAAATTTTTTTTGATTATTTTCGTCTTCGTGTTTTCCCTCCCACCACATGTTACCAACGTTCGGCCCATTATCCACCCGGGCTATACAAAGTATAAACCCACTCTCCCCTTCCCCCGTACACCGACCAAAAGAGTTGATATGGCATCAACCTCCGCTACCCGCGTAAATGGCGGTGGCGCCAGAATCAAAACCGCCGCTACGACGCTTTACTCTGATAATCAATCTCTCATCGGAGTAATTTCACTCTTCTTTCAGTCCCTAAGTCTGATTAAATCTTCGTTCAGACCACCAGATATAGCGGGTTGATTTAATTCTGACCGTTTTGTTTCAGGAAATTCGAAAAGGTATGAATATAATGAAGGACATCGCGATTGATTTAGAGGGAGATAATCAATCTCAATTGGTATGTTAATTCATAAACCCTAGTTTTTAATTTTTAATGGTTGATTGTTAGAAATGTGTTTTCATAGTTCCATTATTGGCTCTACTTGAGGATGCTTCTATCAGCTGGGTCTTCATCTAAATGAAACACATGAATGTAGCTATAGCTCTTAGAAAATAAGATGAGCTCTGAAGATGCTGAATTGAACTGAACACCCATTTTTTAAATGATTGTATTCTTGCATAGATAATTTTCATGATGAGCTTCAAGACTCTATTTTTAGGGTAGTAATTTTGCTATTTGCTAAACCAATTACCTAATTTGGCCAAGCTAATGTTAAAACCAGTTAGGAAGTTATCCATGCTTTGAAAATTCCTATTAGCCTTAGCTTTTGAAGTTCCATGTGGTTTTCTAGTTTTGAATTATCAAACCTTAACTAGAGTTTCTGTTGATCTTTTTTTCAGGTTCAGTGGAAGTATAAAATTTAAATGGGTAGTAGCGAGAATGAAACCTTTGCTTGAAAAAGCCCTATCTGCATTTGTTGAAACCATCCCTTTTAGAAATCTGGACAGTTTTATATTATTTTTGACCTTACCGAGTTAGAGGGAAATCCTCCATTGAGGACTTGTATTGTTTTCATCTACTTTTAATTCTATTTCTATGGAGGACCTCTTGTTCTTTCTGCAATAAAATTTGTCTTATATAATCCTAAAATAAAATAAAACCCTGGTTTTATCTTATCAATTATCATAGCAAGTTTGAAAGTGCCGTTGCATTTTGATTGCTGGAATTTTAAAGACAATTTTTATTCAACTTTTATAAGGTTGTTTCATATTTGAAGATGTCATAAAGCTTAATTTTTTTTTACATTTTAGGCTAGCTCCAAATTTTGGCTGATAACCCTAATTGGTAATTGCTTTTGACAATGTACCCTGCCTTTCAATATATGAGATGAAATATATTTATTTTAAAGTAATAACACCTTATTTCAGGTGACAAGGAACACTAAGTTTTCTACTTATTACATAAATAACATGAATGTTGTTTGCAGGTGAAGGAACTGGAAGCTGGTTTTATTCAGTTGTTGGAAGCTTCTGAAGATTGTATGCATTTTTCCTCAGCAATTGAATCGATTGGGAATGAGTACCAGCCTGGAGAAGCGGTGAATGCAATATCTTATGCTTAAAAATAATTACTTTCCATTTTCAAACTATTATTCTGGTTTTAATGATTCTAACACAGCCAACAGATTTTAAGAAGTTGTTTGATGATGAAACTGCGAAGTTGAAAGCTAGTTCATCTCTTGTTCCACAAAATGATCCCTTATTTCGCCAGTTTACTGCAGCTATCTGGGTATGTCTTCTCTACTAGATTTATGAAAAGAAGATACGTGTTTTGATTGGTTTAAAAACTAAGGCCTCCGATATATCATTCTTGTATTGCTGCTTTATTTGATATCCTCTGCCACTGCCCTTGCCCCCATCCTCCCTCCTTCTGTTGCTAGTAGTTTTCTTGTATAATACGCCCCTAGTCCAAAATTAGTGATACATTTTGGCTTTTTAATTCAATTTGTGAATCCTAAAATTCAACATTGATATGAATGTTTATTAAATTTTGAATGTAACAACTATGGTAATTAGTAGTACCTTCCAGTTAGTTTACAATAGTTATAATTGTTTGTAGTTTGTACAAAAATCAAATAAATTCGTCTCAATTTTCAATTTTAGGATTTCGCAAATTGACTTTAAAAGTAAAAACTTATCTCTAATTTTGGAATGGAGGAAGTATCTTTTTGGTTGTTCATTTTTCTGCTTGTGGCTGAAGTGTCGAATACGATTTACAGACGGCAATTTTAGTTCAATGTCTTATCTAGTATATTTTGTTTGAAATGTGTTGGATTTACTAAGAAAAAAAGTTTCTTAAATTGTACCAGAGTTTTAATGCTTTGCTCTGTACTTAAAAGACATTTTTGTATAATCCTAGTGATGATGAAATGTGCAGAAATACTGACTTTTTCGGAAATAAAGTTACTTTACTTTCTCTCTCTTTCTTTTTTGTCATAAGTTTTAATTTCTCTCCCTTTCTTTTTTGTGCCCAAACTCACAAACACAGGGTGACCTTCACAGAAACTCTTGAAGAAAATAAGTGCTAGCTTATGCTGTAGGTGATTTGCAATCTATATTAATCTAGTTGGAAGTGGGACTTATGACTATTGGCATGATTTTTATCAGGTATTGACAGGTCATGTATGGGCTGTTAGAAGAGCATGCCATTAAATTAGGTCTTGGTTTGTTTTTTTCAAGTGAATATATTTCTAGGGTAAAATGTAACAAAAATAATTAACTCATTTGAAGCTTATCTCAAGTTGTTTATGGCAATGGGATTGACTCCAACTTAGCCCCCAGCTTAAGTCCAGAAGGCTTGTGGAGACATTACAGCAATGTGGGATTGTCATTAGATTCCTGACTGCTTAATATTTTATTGAGTTCCAGAAATGTCTGCGATCGAGCAAATAGCTCTACGAATGAATGGGTCGGATCGACTTGGAAAATAGAAAGATTTGTACAAGTTATATGTTTCGTCACCACCACTTTGTGGAAAATCGTTATCAGCTTGCAAAGAAATAACAGGTTCAATTAAAACAATGTCCACTATCAGGTGCATGGGTGGTCCATTGTACATTCGAATGAGTAGGTATTGTACAACTTCGTGGTTTTTTGTTGAAAAGGACTTGCTTATTTAATCCTTTGAAGTCAATTTCAAAAGAAAGAGTAAGAATACTGATTGGCCTTGTTGATCTATTATTGAGAATGTTTTGTTAAAAAATTATTGAGATTGTAATTAATAACAACCTACTTCTAACTGTGTGTGCTTTCTGTGTACCAGCCTTCTGTCATTGCTGAATTTATTTTTATATCATCTTCTGAAGTTAAATTTCTAGTTTGACGTTCTCCTCGTCTTTCTGCAGAATGTTCATCATGCAGGACAACCAATGCCAGGTGAAGAGCAAGAGGATATTGTAGTGACCAGTACACAGTGCAACCTTCTGAATACGAAGTGCCCACTTAGTGGAAAGCCTGTCACTGAATTGTCAGATCCAGTTCGAAGGTATAGTTACAATTTCCTAAAACACTTTCAGAGAGTCTTTTTAAGAGCAGGCCTGTGCATTTTCTAAACTATGAATTATTATATTCATGTCAAGATTATCACTCAAAAAGATCCAAGTTAATGCGCAATTCTCATATTAGTTTCTTCAGACGGCTTGCCTGGGAGAATATCTAGATGATTTTGCTTTGCTTCATTTAATCTTGTTTGAATTTAAACCAAGACAGCTGTAGCAGGTTTTGGACATAGTGTCATTGCTAAAAATTCCTTTATCAGTAGGCTTAGACTCTTGATGAGGATGCAAATGAGGTCTCTGGTGCTTTGACTAGGGTTAAAGTTTTGTTCTGTGATGATTTAATTACATAGAGAAGTACCTTGCCGAAACAGAATTCATTGCTGACCAATGATATTTTATGATGGGAATTTAAAAATTCTAGTAAAAATAACATGCCAGTCAGTCTATTCAATTTGTATGAGAATTTAGTCTTCGTAATTCTAATCTTCTCATAATCAATGTTTGCCAAATATCAAGAGCACCTAGTATTGTTCGAAATTGCGTTTGAGGCTTATGCCTCGAGGCCTGCCTCATAGCGAGGCGGTAGGTTGCTGTGGCGAGGCTTACGCCTCAAGGGGAAATACAGAGGCTTACGCCTCATTTGCATGTCTGACAAAAAAAAATTGAAAAAATTCTAGTGAAAATATAATGATAAAAAGAACTACTACGATCTTTCTTAGCTACTTCTTTCTGGTGCAAAAAAAAATCTCATTTAAAAATTTTGTGAGCATTAAGAATATAATTTTGTTTCATGTTCACCCTTAAAATAATAAGTTGAGATTAGTTTGATATCTATTTTATCTATCTATTTTATAAAGGGAGAGCAACAAAAATAACTGCTTTCCTTGAGGCTGTCATAATTTTTCTTCCGCTTTTGCTCTTGCATGTTTGGTTTTATTATAATTTCATCTTTTTAATTTTTTTTCCTTTTTATCTATCCAAAAAAATTGATAAATTCCTATTATATCTTTACAGGAAGTTCACATGCAAAGCGATATTATGTTGTTTTGATGTTTTGTAATGATACATTAAGGTGACGTTGGTTATTCATGTCTTTTATGACCTTGATTATAATGATGGATTATTTTATGATTTTATTAGCATTTTTTTATAATTTTTTGGGGACTTTTAGATTTTCTAATCGAGGCTTACGCATCGCCTTGTCCAGAGAAAAACGCGTCGTACCGCTTTTAGCTTTTTCGAACATTGGCACCTACTACCTAGTAAGATAGCTATAAGGGGGGGGGGGTCAATGGTAGATCTGTGTTTTATTATAACTAGTTTTGTATTTGAAAAAACGAGGTTCCTTTTAGTTAGATTTTTCATTCATTCATGCAAATTTCTACAAAGTAAAAAGCCTATAAGGCTTGGTTTGGAATCTTAAAAACTCCTAGGAAGAATAAAGAGAGAGGATGTGAAATCTAAATTCTTCTTGTGCTTTATGAACCTTCAATTACAGGTTACGTTAACAATATACTTGAATTTTTTTTCTACAAGTATAAATCAGTAGACTTATGGTGACTATGATAGTTGTTTATTACCTTTCCTTTTTACATTTACTTTGTTTTTTCCTTTTGCTTTCCTTCTGCATTTTCCAAGTTCCAAACAGTCTAAAAGTTCAGGATCATTGTATGACCTACATCACCAATAGCTGAGTTGATTGTTTATGCCTGTATAGCAAGCTTGGGACATTTATTGATGTTACTGCTCTTTCCTTGTTTCCTTTCCCCTTGGTTTCTCTTCAGTGGCAGAAGGAGGGGGGGCGGGAGGGGGCATATGCCCCCCCAAGGCTGGGGGGTAGGGGGTAGGAGGGGGCATATATATCGCATCGCACATTAAAGTTATGTCAGTATGTTAATTCAGTTTGGGTAAAGTTATGTCAGTATGTTAATTCAGTTTGGGAAATAAATTACGTTAATTGGCATCATGCTAAAGTATAAATATTTTGGTCAATTAATACATAATTAAAACATATGTATGCATGTAAATCATAAAGTATGTCTATTTACATGTATGTATGTATAACAGTATCATTGGTTTGAGATGCATGTATGTCCATATAGGATAATTTGCATGATTATTAAAGACGTGATCAATCAGGATAAGGTTTGGCCATGTAAAGTCACTTTAATGTGATTGTTAGCCTAATTACTTCAATTATCTTTATATTGAATATAAAGAGGCTTGATTCCTTATAATTAACGAATTGGCATCATGCTATAATTTCGTAATAAAATGGGAGACGAGTGAATGAATGACAGTCTGGTAGTTTATATTGAGAAGGATATTTTTTCAACAATTGAAAACGAACAAATTTTGAGACGTTTTCAAACTATGCAGACTCGCAGGATACAATTGTCTTCTCTCAGTCGTACAACCGAAAGAAGCAATTCAAGCGTCAATAAATAAAAAAAATTTACTGATGTATTTTGCCCCCCCCCCCTTCTAAAACATTCTGGTTCCGCCACTGTTTCTCTTGATCACTTTTCTACCGCCCTGGTACAGTTTGGACTGCAAGCATATATATGACAAGAAGGCTATCATACAATTCATAAGGAACAAGAAAGGGCATGCCCAATGTCCTATGACAGGTATTCATATACATCTTTCCCTTACTTGGTAACTTCCATATTCTACTGGCAGTCTCATTCCCTGAAATCTGGATGAAATTATTTCTTCTTTCAGGTTGCCCGAAAATACTGCTGGAAGATAGAGTGGTTTGTGATCCGTTGTTACGTATCGAAATCGATGAAATGCATGCTATGAGCAAGCAAACTGATATGCCTAATGTCATAGAAGACTTCACTGAGCTTAATGAAGAGGAATCTGATTAATCAAACTGAGAAATCTCTCCTCCCCTTTTGTTGTATTCCTTTACTTTACTCATTTGCTGCGTGCATTGTTGACAAGTAGGTAAGTACATATGATTGGCTTACGTGGTGTTTGAATAGTACTCCGTCTGTGCCAAAATAAGTATAATAGCATTATTGACTTTTAAAGTAAGTTGAGATAATTTCAAATTCAAAATTAATATAGATACATTTAATTTTAGGGAATACTATTATGAACATTGTAAATTATAAAAAACTACTACTAAAAAAACCTGCTCTTTTGTAAATTTAATGAATATTTTATCAATTTTGAGTTTGAAAATGTTTGAAAATTGACATTTGAAAAGTCATTCTATAATTTAGAATGGAGGGAGTATTTTTTTTGGCTGCTGTTTTGAAGAATGACTTAATTTTACCCTAGTCATTTCTAGTTGCTAATGGTGTTAATTGCAAATATAATTGATAACTTGGCATGTGAGAATGATACTGCAGTTTTCAAGTCCTATTTTGAAGTGTATCTTCTTTCTCCTGCTGAGTTTTTAATTTGTTGGTTGTCGTTCATTTTATGCCCCATCCTCGTCCTCATCTCCTATTCAATGTTATGCATATGTTGTGCATTGTTGACAAATGTAACGTAATTATTTACAACTAACTTTTTAAATGATAAGAGTAATACATGGGATTAGACAATGGATAAGACACGAAATGAGAAAATAGATCTGATTCGTTACCGTATTTTGTTTAGTGACCCTTCAAATCTTGTGAAAAAGTTTATAATATTTGTTCGAGTTCTGTTACATATGACAACAAATGTATGTTGACAATAAAATATCATATATAAATACATGAAATAGGAGGGGTTAAGAAATACCTCATACGTATTTATTCTATCTTTATCACTCAGACATTAATCTAACTTTATCGTGAAATTTATCGACATATAAATCATTTTCCTATTTATTTTGTTTTGAAAAGTTTGTAATAGCCCTTGTTAATATTGAGGTTCAATAAGCAGCTAGATACTCATTTCTTTTTTCTTGAAATTCTTCAAATCTATCTTGCTGGTAAGTCGGTCCTCAGACCATTAGCAGGTAACACAACAGGTAAGGTAAGCGCTTGGCTCAGGGGAAAATTGTTTATGCATTTTTAATTGTGAAATATAAAGATTACACGAATATATAGGACCTGCGCTCCCAGCTGATGCCTACTATTTTAGCATCTGATTTCCTCGCAGCTAAAATACAAACGTCAGATTATTTTACTTTTTTAATGACAGTATAAAATAACAGTGTCTATTTTTATTATTATACTATCACTGCTCAATTAATAATTTACTATTTTAAGGCGTAAACATATAATTACACTATATCGTTAATTTGTTACTTTTTTTGAACACTTTCAAAAAATAAAGTTGTGTCGATTTTTTTCATCACGTTATTTTTTTTTAATTTTTAGTTTTAAATAATATGACATTAAATATTTTAATGATAAATTATGACATAATAAATCACATAAAATTTATCTAACTAATATTATGATGACACTTTATTTGTGACATTTTTTGAGATTAAAAATTTAAGATTCTTGACATTACCTTTTTTTTCTCTCTTTTTTTGGCTGTCAATTAGTACCCGATGAACGTCTCAAATTTTTTGTATCATCATTATATTAATCTGATAAATCTCATGTAATTAATTATGTCATAAAATATTTAATATTATATTATTTAAGACAAAAAAATTACAACCCCGACGTTATCCTTTATTGAATATCTGCTGGCGTATGAAGGTGTCACATGTTTCTACAAATATTGTAGTACTACTAGCCTCCTATTCGTAGGTCACATGTGTCGTCTAACCACAATTGGCCACTAGATTAAAATTGTGGCTACAAAAGTAGGTCACGTGTCCTCTAACCCCAACTAACCATTAGATTAAAATGGTCAGAAAGAACAATACGGGATTGTCAAATATTCTATTATTTTAAAAATTAGATATACAATTTAATTTTTAAGGTCAAATGATTGTATATTAAATTTTAAATTAATATATATTTATTTATTTTTAATTATTATTATAATTATATAATATATAACAAAATTTATTAATCACAAAATTTATTTTATTTTAAATTTTTATAAATTATATCAATTTTAAAATTTAATATATCATCGTTTAATTTTAAAAATTAAAATATATTTTTAATTTTTTTGAATGAGTATTAGGTTCCTGATCCCTCTCATTACTTGGTATGATGGTCTTGAAGAATCTATTTCCTATGTAGGATTTGATGTCAGAAAGATATGACCTTAATTTGCGGCATTAGGGCCGGTCTCTCAGCTTTACTCTGTTATGCCTTGCCAGCCCATTGATTTGGTAAAACCATGAACAGGCCTGTAGCTGTTTGTTTGCCTAATTAACATTTTGGCAGCCCAATCTAGGAAAGCACCTCCAGCAATGATTTACTAAATAGGAACATAATAATAATAATTTATATTAATTTATATATAACGACTAATTTTATGTCGAATATAAATTGTAATTAACGTAAAATTAAAAATAATAAAATAAGATCAAAGATGATAGTTCAGTGTTAAATATCTCATCAGAATTTTGCAGCTGTTACAAAAGATTAAAAGGTAAGTTTTCCTTAAGTTTCACCTTACTTTTCATCTTGATCCTTTCTCCAGGTTCCCTCCAAGACCCTAGAATGAAATTTGGTTCTTAAAAAAAAGATAAAATAAAATAATAATATGCAAGCTTCTTATTTATTACTTCATATTACATGTATCCACATAAGTCGATCTAATAACATAAATTTATTGTCATATAATAACAACACTGAGGGAAAAAAAACTATCTAATCCCAATTAAAATCAAGTTGCAAGAAAAGAAGATAAAAGAAGGAAGTTGCAAGTAGCTATATATGGGGAGCTGATTGCTGCCTATACAGCCAATTGCATCTCTTTTATTACTATACCAATATTTGGACACCTCCCTCACTACCTGTCCAAAAAAAAAAAACAATATAAAAAGACCCTTTATTTGGGTTCTTTACATAGGCCACGGACCATAAAAAGAGGATCATCACATGGGCAGTTTGCACTATATGCTGGCATGACCTATTGACTTCACCAATATATTACAAATCCTCATATTCATTAGTTGATGGGAATCTATATCTGTACTTCCCTTACTTTGTCTGTTCAAATTAAATGCAGCCCCCTCTCTATTTATCCCCCGTCACCCCTTAAAACTCAATCATCAAGCAACCGATAAATCCAGTCTTATCCCCCTCCACATAATATTAAAATTTTGTGGCAATCTTGAAGCACAGCATGTCTGATCCCACATGGCCTTGCTTGTGACAACTTTTTGTGGGCAAAAAACAATATAAAAGATCATAAACCCCAAGAACCTCATGTGGGTCTCCAATTAGTTAGTTTTATTTATTTATTTTGTGGTATGGAGCTCATTGGTGAGAAATCTTGTTTCAATAGAAATGATCAAATTCAAAAGGTTGAGCCTGGTAACCTTTTGGAAGAATGTTGGTTCTTTGGAAACTTGCTAAATAGTGCTAGTACTAAAACAAAAATGTCAAGATGTAATTCTGATCCTTGCCCTTCTTCAAATTATAATAGTCAAGAAGAAATGTTTGTTAGAAATGATGGGAAATCTTCTTGTTCATCAACAAAGAAACACCCTACAAAAGGTGATAATTTTGTTGGTCCTAAGTTGGCTAGAGCACCATCTCTTCCAAGTTTTATGGCAAGAGCAGTAGAGGTAAATCAAAAAAAAGAAAGCCTTGATTTCTCAGAAGGGAGAAAGCCTAATATTGGATCATCATCATCATCATTACGAAATAGTTTGATAAGGGCACCATCTTTACCACCACCTTGTGTAGGAAGGGAAGAAGAAGATGAAGAAGAAGATCAAGAAAGTGAGTTTACTTTGGGGAGATTGATTAGGCAAGCCTCTCTCAATTCTTCAGATATCTTGCCTCCAAGACAGACATCAAAGGTACTATAACTACTTCCTCGGTTATAAAATTAAAGTTATACGTACAAAATGATCGAAATTTTATTTTTGAGTGGTCCTACACGGACAAGTTTTTTTGGACACAGAATTAGATATTTCCATGTTGGCTTTGTTTATTTTTTTGGTATTGATTCCAAACATATTTAATTTATGGATTTTAAAACCAATTTATAAAAAATTCAAAAAAATTAGGTGTAATTTGGATATATATCAAAAAAAAAAGTTGTATGGGTCCATACACCTTTTTTTTGATATATATCCAAGTTACACCTAATTTTTTTGATTTTTTTATAAATTGGTTTTAAAATCCATAAATTAAATATGTTTAGAGTCAATACAAAAAAAAAAAAAAACAAGTCAACATGGAAATGTCCAATTTTCATGTCCAAAAAAACCTGTCCGCACTCAAGCCAATGTTTGAGTACCAGACGTACGTCTGAAATACCTCACATCATAATTTACAATTTAAATTTAAATATGTATCACTAATCTTAAAACTTACATGAAAAAATATATATCTCTGATTTTAAAACAAAAAGAAATATTATATGGTACCATAGGTCCATAACCTTCTTAATTTCTATAGTTTCCAATTTGTAAAATGACCCATACGACATTTATATAGAGCCATAACATGCTTAAATGTTCAACATATTTAATTATATATAAAACCCTATGTTTTAACCTAAATATATGATCAAATATATTATTTTCTAATATTATTAACCACTAACTATTTGGTTTTATTTAAATTATGTCACAGAGCTCTGCCATTCCAAGGAAACATCGTCCGAGAAAGAAAGACATGGAGGGATACAAGGAAATGGGACAACACCAAATTAACCAAAAAAGGATGGCAAAAAGCCCAAGTAATCTCCAGCCCAAAGAAGCCCAAGATTTTAAGGCCTTGAGTTTAAAATCTGACATCCAAAGTTTTAAACTTGATGGTCCAGACAAAGTTTCAGGTTTGCAAGATACGGGCAAAGCGAAGTTGAGGAGGGCTAATTCGTTATCGGCTGCTACAATTCCAAATTGGGCTGCTGCTGATGATAATGAAAAGAAGTCGGCCCAAGACATGAAGGCCCAGATTAAGTTTTGGGCTAGAGCTGTGGCGTCCAATGCACGGGCCCCTGGGGTGTTGATAACTAACCAGAATTGCTAAAGCATTATTTGATCCAAGTACCAACATTAATTAAGAATAAACTTGGGTGTTCAAATCCTCTGCAGTCTAATTTTCTTTATATAGATTTAATTCTTGGTCTTGAACTTGCCTAAAATAGGTTTTAGCATTGGTGTATATTTGGGATTATTGATGGGGTCCTTTTGCAGAGGATTAACTTAAGGGATCTTTGTATTGTAATTAACATGCTGATCTTTTTAAGTGATGTGTAATGAAAAATGTTTTTTAAAGACTTAAATTTTATTTATTTGTACCAATAACTGTTAAAAAAAGCGCAGTTGAATTTATTTTTATTTTTTTTATTTAAAAGTATATATTTATAAAAAATCGTTATTTTTAAATGAACTTATTTATTATTCATGTAAGAAAATTTGCGTAAAATTATTTTTTTTTACGCGTATTGCACAAATTTCTATGCAAATGTATCTTGCAAAATTCTTTTTCTTTGTTTTGGTAATGCTAAGTCTGTAACCGATTAGATAGGAAAGACAACATGAAAATTAAAAACTTTATGGTCATGCCAGCCTAACTTTTAATAATGATGGCTGGTTATTTGCTTCTAAATACATAAATGAGTGGATATTTATTTCTGAGTGGTTTCATATGAAAATAGAAATGGCATCACAAAAGCAGCTAGGGACATGAAACTCCATATAATGACAATAATTTCATTTAATCAGGTACATCGATTACAATAATAAAAATATAAAAACAAAAAAGATAAAAGAAAGTTGGAATAAATTACTTTGTCTATCTCTATTTGTATTACATACTGATACTACTCCCTTTCTTCCTTTTTATTTGCCTTTTTGTATAGAGATTTTGTTTTTTTATTTATCGTTTATAAATATTAAGAAAGCATTAAATACTTAATTTTTCATATTATCCTTCGTGACAAAAAGTAAAGTTGTTTCTTTTTTATCTTTTTAATAAAATTTAGAAGGCTAATATTGAAATTTTATATTCAATTTAGTCAATCAGACAAAATATTAATTATATTTTCTTAATCTATGTACATAATCTTAAAATGTCAATTAAAAAGGAACAGTGGGAGGGAATATAATTAATTATGAACGTAAATAAATTCATAATCTCAAGTTTCATTAGCTAATTTAATCTCAGTTCATTGTTTAGCCATTAAGATATTAAAAACATAAAAAATGCCTAACAATGCGTCCAAGAGTTTTTTAGCTGAAGAAAAAAAAGAGTTAAAGAAGACAAAGAAGAAAATAGAAAGGCATTTTTTTCTCTAATTTTCTTCTCAAAAATGAGAAGAAAATATTTGATTCAAAACGCAGTAGTTTTCCCTCACTTTCTTTTCTTTTCTCTTCTACTAAAAAACTCCAAGACACATTTTTTTTCTTTCACTTTCTTTTTTTTCCCCAATTAAAACTCCATGGTGTAAATGTAAATTACCTTTGGTAGGAGAAAAAAATTTCAATATTTTTGTTGTTTATTATTACTTTTTTTTTTTTTTTACAAATTTTAAATTTTGCATGTGACACAATTAAGCATATTTTTCGTTAATTAATTTTCAAGTAATAATTTTAGTCACTAAATAAATATTAAAAAAAATCATCAAAAAGTTATAATTTTTTTTACTAACTTTTGGAATAAACTCTTCTTTTATCTCTTATATTATCATTAAAAAATCCAACATGGATGGAGCTGAGACTTCACTCAGCCACTCCTCTGTTACGATAAAGGAGAAGGAGATATCAGATATCCATGAGAGAGAGAATAGAGCAATAGCGCGAAAACCCTCTCTCTTTATCTCTAAAACCTCTCAATGTTGCAGTCTCATCACCACTTCTCCTTCCCTCCTCTCTCTCATTCCCATATACCCTCTTCACTTCTCACTTCCCCTTCTCTCCATTTTCCCCACAGACCCTTCTCTCTCCTCTCTCTCTCTTCCCACCAATTTTCCACCCGACCCAGATCCGGAACATGTCTCGCTCAACTCACAGAGCCCACCACCACCACAGCCGCACCACCAGACGACGGACCCATTGAACTCCCGTCGTCCAATTCCATTTTTGCCACCAACGATGACCCCTCAACGCTCCAAGTCGCCACCAGTGTGCTGCTCACCGGTGCCATTTCCGTCTTCCTCTTCCGCTCCCTCCGGCGCAGAGCAAAGCGAGCCAAAGAACTGGTAAATACCCAAACAGCTTTATTGTTTAATACAGTTTATGTATCAAGTTATTGAATAGTATCAATTTCTGAAGAACTGGTAAATACCCAAATAGCTTTATTGTTTAATATAGTTTATGTATCAAGTTATTGAATAGTATCAATTTCTGAATTGGGGTTTTGGTGGGTTTAGAAATTCAGGTCCACTGGAGCTAAGAAATCGATAAAGGAAGAAGCAATGGAAAATTTGAAAGCAATGGCACCAACTTCAGTTGATGATGCTAAGTCACCTCCATCGGCTGTTCAAGCATTGTTGGGAGGGATATCAGCTGCTGTGATTGCGCTTATTCTTTACAAGTTCACTACAACTATAGAGGCCTCTCTAAATCGCCAGACCCTTTCGGATAATTTCTCGGTTTGTTTCTCCGTTGCATTGCTTCCTTGTTTGTGGGAACTTTCTTGTTTAGTCCATTACTATGCTGAATGTAAGGACTGGAAGTATAAAATTTTAAGCTTGATAAGTTTCAAATGAGACAATATACGAAATGGGAATTACTCCTTGTTCATTTAAGACTTACGAGTCATGCTATGTATTGCGATAAATTTATGCCGAATTATAATTGCAAAGTTTATCAATACATGAGATTGGTAGGAATTATAAGAGAGTTCCACTTATTACACATATTTCCAAAAAGGTTACCATCAATATTTATCCACGTAACTGACAATCAAAAAGTCGACCTAAATATTCGCAATATATATCACCTTCATTTAATGCAGGATTTTCTTCATAATAATACACCAAGTATAAAATCCAATCAAGTCTCTTAACAATATGTAGCTTATAACTGACAAGTTATTCATACAAGATGCTTGCATTTGGATTACTTGGTCTAAAAGATAAACTTTTAGCATGGTATATTGGAGATACGAAAGAACTCTTCTCAAGTTGATGGGAAAGAAGAAACTACATGATGTTATAACTGTAACCCCTCTTTTAATTGAAAAGAAATCTTCTTGCTTGTCTGAGAAATAGTTGTGTTTTTCCTGCTGTTTTCATCAGCTAATAGCCTAATACTAATACTATTCTTCTTATTTGGCTTTTCAGGTCCGTCAGATCACAATAACTATAAGGTAGACTAACAACTATCTTTCAGCATCTATCTTTTAGCATGCTTTGCTTTCAATGTGGATTAAAGATTCACCTCTATTGTCTGCAGAACTATTATAAATGGGTTGTGCTACCTTGCTACTTTCGTTTTTGGCATCAACGCTGTCGGTTTGGTACTTTACTCAGGCCAGCTGGCCATCAACTCTTTTATGGGAGATTCTACAAGTGAAGAAACTGATAAAAAAGATGAGGCAAGTTCATTAAATCTGACAGCAAGTGATAACTCTGAAGAGAACAACAGAAGTGGGGATCAAAATTCAGATAGTGTGCAATAGTTGAAGACATAACAAAAAACAAAACGGAAGAACAGGTTTTTAGGGTTTCTTATCAAATTGTAGTTACATATATCTATTCAATCTATATCGTGAAGTTTCATTCTAGTGGTTTTCTTTATGATCACAATGTGGTCACTTTATGTGATTAATAGTTAACTGTCATATACTTCTTAGCAGTTGTTAGGGACTATTGAGACTCTATATTTCTTCTGAGACACTAGGGGGAAATGTTGATCCTGCCCTTTCCCTCTCATTATACCTTCTTTTCTCTGCATCTCTCTTATTTTCTTCTTTTTGTTCTAGTGATCCTAATCCTGCTGAGTTCTCTTGCAGTTATTTTGTTTAGCTCTCATGATTGAACATGTATATTAGCAAGCAATGTTTAGTCTAGCTTCTCTTTTCCTATATGGTTTCTGTATTATTCATAAGGCATATGGCACTCAGAGCTCGGTCATTAAGGTTCAGTTTCTTTAGGAGTTTTAGTTCTGACTAGACTGGAGCTCTCCTGACCCATTCTTTATGTGATCTGGACCACATATTAGCGTTTCAAATAAGGTGGTAGATTGTTGCCTTTGATAGTTTGGTTAATCAAACAGTCAATATTTACCCAACGAGCAATTTAGAATTTTAGATCCTGGGTTCTAAAGTGTTTCAAACATTAAGAGGATCGGAAAATGCCTTACTTTGGTTTAGCCAAGAGAACAATGGTTTTCAAACTAACGAATCTACATAGCTTTGTAGGGATAGCTGATGGTTTCCTTCTTTCAATTGTTGAAGATCCAATAAGAAAGCCTAAGTCAATTAAAAAAATTGATGTATTTAAGCTTGGAAGCAGTATACAATTAACAATCAGTTAGAAAGTAATGAATTCTACAAGCTTGTAAGCTGTGAATAAAGTGAAAATTGTCTGTTTATATTCTTATAGTTGCAAGCTACTTTTCTGAGCTTATGCTTCAATCTTCATTTGATCTTTCTTGGTGCGCAAAAGCCCTGGTGACAGTCGCTAGTTCTTCACCAATCTTCTGGAAAAGGTTATGCCTCAACTGTGGTTGAAATTGATATGGTGGAGTTGAATTGGTGTCTACATTATGCAAAATCACTACCATAATGACTGAGGAAACGAACATTGGGATTGGTCCGAAAATCCAGAGTATCAAACTGGCAGCAATGTAAAGTGCACGCAAGCCTACTGCCCAGTAATTACTTCCTCTTATAATTGGCTTCTGTACATAGCTTACAGGAATTTCACAATTTGGGATGCTAATGAGAAAAGCGGCGAGGGCATAGTTCCTTATTGTTTGTACGAAGGAAGCAAAAGCAACTAGGAAGCAAGAGAGTATAGCTATGTACTTTATCGAATAGATGCTTGGCCTGGTGTCTCCATAAATAACACTGTTTGGAAGGATGTTTTTCCCCGATGAGCTTCCTATCCATGCTCCAATGAGAGAGCTCAAAGCTAGAGAAATTGAAGACAGCGAGGTTGCTGCTGATATGGTGCTGTTAATCACAGTTATAGTTGGTCCTTTGTCCTTAGCATCAAGCTGAGATTTACCAATAGAATGTTTGAAAAGGTCAAGTTAGATTCAGGTAGAATATGCTAGTATATCTCTCTGGTGCAGAACGAAGACAGTTTAGAGTTTCTAACCTGCAGAGTTCTCTCAACCCAGGTTCTCTTGTAATGATCTTCGGAGCCCATAACTGTCGTCAATGGAAATTTTAGGTATCTGTATAGAAGAAATAGATGATAGCCGAACATGATCAGCAACCCTATTGGTACCAAGATTCGATCCAGGTACTCTTCCTTCCATTTGAAACTCATTTTCCTGTGTATGTGAGAAAGTGCTGAAAAGTAGGATGAGTTACAGCCTTGATTGTGTTTTAAGTAGTCGTTTTGGTAAAAATAATGTATGTTTGACAATTTGTTTCAAAGTAGTTCTATGTGTATAAACTATTCACAAATTGTTGCGAACAAATAGATAGAAAAAGAAAAAGAAGTATGTGGGTCTTACCATTTAAATTATTGATAATGCATCGTTCTTTTACTGTTCAATACATATGATAATATACAACTATTTGTTTTGTACACATAGAATTACTCTTGTTTTAATATTGACGTTAGTTGTGCATGATTTATCAAACTATTAAAGAAATGACAATTTGGTACTAGTGTTTGCCACCTATATGCACGATTTCGTGTTACTACACACACACACACACACACACACACATATATATATATATATATATATATATGTATATGTGGGAAATGCTCCCTATATATATATATATATTTGTTGATTAAGAGCCTTGGACAATTCAGCCTGCTAAGAAGGTTCTATATGCACGATTTCGTGTTACTAATATTTATCTGATTGAATAATATATGCATTATTGGCATTTATTTCTTCATACTTTCCCACACGAAAAGCGAATGAATGGGCTGCAGCCTGATTGAATAGGTTTGTAAGCATAATAATTCTTTTTGGTAAATTTAGGCATCCTTATCTTTTCACGTATAGAAATTTAATGCTCCTGTCAATTGCTTCCTCACAGTTCATGACCCAAACAAAGGCGAAAAAAATTTATCCATATATTTTCTTTTGGTTGAATCACGCAATACTTGATGGGAGTATTAGTGTTCTAAAAGTATGGACTCAACACTTCATTTTAGTATCAATTTTTTTTTTTATTTTTTTTTGGGGGGGAGGGGGGGGGGGGTCATTTTAGTATGAAAATTTGATAAAATTCAAAACTACGAATGTTGAACTCTTCAAATTTTTATATTTTGTTTTTTTTTTTTTTTGGGGGGGGGGGGGGCGGCTGGAGGGGGTGGGGGCAAGGTGGTTACCCTGAAATTTTCAATCTATAAATTTTTGACATTTTTAGTTTTTTACTTTAGGGAATGTTGAACTCTTCAAATTTTTGGGGGCCCAGGTGGGGAGGGGTTGGGGGGCGGGCGAAGGTGGCTACCCTGATATTTTCAATCTATAAATTTTTGACCTTTTTACTTTAGTCTCACCTAAAATTTGTGCAAAAAATAAATACAGATAATTTTTTCAACAAAAATATAAGAAAATACTTCCCAAGTTCCAACTATAAGAGTTATTTTAATCTTTTAAAATCAATTTGAAATATTGACAAGTTCATAAATTTACCTCTCTTCCCATTTTTTGGTTCTTATTTACGAATATCAAATTTTATGGATTATCTTTGCTCTAGTTTGTGTAAAAGGTTTGTTTGTACTACATACGAAAACTTATTCCAACAAGAAAGTATAAATTATTTACAAAATTTAGAGTACGAGCACTCCTGAACCCGACTATATATATTTATAAAGAGTACTTCTACGCTGCTCGGGACTTGGGAACCGGGCGGAAACGGGTAAATTTTTATTTTTTTTTAAAATTTTTGCTTTCACTTCCAAATAATTTTTATAATTTATTGGAACTGAAATTTTAAAAAAAAACAGTGAATTATGTATGATTTGGATACATATTAAAAACAGAGTTAAACAGAGTGTGTAACTCTATTTTTGATATGTATCAAAATCATATTTAAATCACTGTTTTTTTTTAAATTTCAATTTTAATAAATCATATAAATTATTTAAGAGTCAAAACAAAAAAAACCAAAAAAAAAAAAACTCAATCTCCAAACCGGTTTTCATTGTCCGGGCTCCATAGAATTATTGATTTATAAATTACGGTGTAATCCTGGCTTGGTCTTGCATCGGATTTCGTGTAACATAAGACTTTTACAGCATAGCTTGAGATATGTATGTTTTGACAGTAAGTCTAGGCGGACTGGCCAATTGGACCGGTCCCCTAGTTTATCTATGTTCCCTTATTTTTTTTTGTTTTTTTTTGTATATATCCAAACATATTTATACTATGGATTTATAAAAAAAAAATTTAAAAAAACAAAAAAAATAGGTGTAATTTGGATATATATCAAAAAAATGGTTGTATGGGCCCATACAACTATTTTTTTGATATATATCCAAATTATACTTAATGTTTTTGGATTTTTTTTATTTTTTTTTATAAATCCATAGTATAAATATGTTTGGATATATACCAAAAAAACAAAAAAAAACAAAGGAACATGGAATGTCCAATTTTCATGTCCAAAAAATATGTCCATGTAGAAGCACTCGTGTTTTGAAATGGAGTAATGCCACATCAGCTGAAAATATTTGCGGACTAGACATTCAAGGGCAATTTTAGGAATTTTTATTAGGAGGTCCAGGTCCTCATAGGACCTTCCTATACATTGTTGACACGTGTAATGGTTATATATAATTAATACAAATTGGTCCCCACATGTTATGGGCTATTGGTTAAAAAAGTAATTATTGTACATGTGTTGAAAATGTATAGGAAGGTCCTTTTACTAGTTGGAAGACCTGTAAATTCTAATAAACACTCCAATTTTAGGCATGGGTGTAGTAGGTCTTTTGAATTGTCAGCTGGCAATTTTCCTTTAAAATATCAATAACTCTGTGCGGACAGCCGAATTGGACAGCCAAATTAGACGGGTCTAATTTTTTTTTTGTTTTTTTTATTTGACTCCCAAAAAAATTATAATATTTATTATAACTCAAATTTTTATAAAATCTAGTAATTTAGATACATATAAAAAACAGAATTGTACAACTTTATTTTTTATATGTATCTAAATTACATCTAAATCACTGAATTTTATAAAAAATTGAGTTATAATAAATATTCTAAATTTTTTGAGAGTCAAATACAAAAAAATAAAAATAAAAATTGAACGGGTCTAATTTGGCTGTCCAATTCGGCTGTCTGCCTATAAGGACTCTTAAAATATTCGTATTATTTTTCTCGGAGTGTTAGTCAATATCAGCACTTTTTAATTATTTTTTATATCATTTAATTTGCTAGTGGTGAAGAGATAAATTTCTAACCTCATGTGCGATGATAAATTTCTTCTGTTGATTCCACGGCGTACATTTGAATGAAGTCTGTTTCATTGGCTTTTATATATAATTTGTTACCAGTGCAATTAAGTCCTAAATTAATGGACGAACGAGCATAACATCTTCCATAGAGATTCTTAAATCCGGGCAGTGGCGGAATCAGAACGGTTTAGAAGAGGAGCAAAATACATGAGTAAAAAAATTTTATTTATTGACGTTTGAATAGTTCTTGGTCGCTTAATCAAATATTTATCCATAATCTAGAATAAATAAAAATATCAATTGCTAATCAATAATTTCATTAATTTAAACATTTCATAATAATTTCATCATTCATAAATTCAATTATTCAAACATTTCATCATAATTTCATCAACTAACCAAATTCAATAATTTCAATTATTTCACAAACAATATATCATAAATATACCACAAATTGATAAATAATTAAATATACAATATTAATTCAAATATTCAATGAAAATAAGTAAATAACACATAATCTCTAATTCATGCCATAACAATTAACAAATTCTAAATATCTAATTTAATGAAAAAATTAAGCTCAACCTAGAGACTGTAGTGGAGAGAGAACTGAGAAGGGGAGAATTGAGAAGCAATTAAATTGATGAATGATAGCAGTAGCAGGTCAGTGGAAGTGTGGAACTGTGGAAATTGGAATGGATTAAGGGAATTAGGGAAAGGATAACACTAATAGCAAGTCGGCGGTGGCGGAAGAAAAATAAGAAGAAAAGGGTTGTTTAGTTGTTTTGTATAATAAATTATTTTTTTAAAAAAACTTACTAAATGAAACGACGTCGTATCATTTAGTAAGTTTAAAAAAAGAGTTGTTCACTTCATGACCCATCACTGTTGAGCCAATTCACTCATGACCCATCAGGCCATCATTGTTGGCTTGGCTCACCGCTCATGGTTGTTTGATGTTCTGCAGAAGAAAGATGAAGGGTAGTAGTCGCCGGAATACCTGAGCCTACCAGGGGCAGTTGCCCCTCCTCGCCCCCCTGGTTCAGCCGTTGAATCCGGGGGGGGAGGGAATGGACGAAAAATTTATGTTTTTTGTCTTTTAATCCCGTTTGTGAGTTTGTTATGAGAGAAAAAGTAAAGGACATAAAATTTGCACACTAACACCATGTTTATAAGTTTTATTTTGAGAGAAAAGAAAGTGAAGAGAAGAGAAAATAATTAAAATTCTTCTAAATCTCATGTTTGTAAATTTTTTTTAAGAAGGAATGGAAGAGATTTGTAAGTAAAGTTGATTTTATTTTTGGCTCAAAACTTAATTTCCAAAAGTGGGAGGATTTGGAGGAATAAGAAAGGATAAAAAAGTTAAATATTTTATATTATCAAAAAAAATATTTCAAAATAAATAATATGGTAATTTTGTTCCTAACTATTATAACTCCAAATTTTAAAAAATATCATTTTCTCTTTTCTTTCCTTTTTGGTGTCCCCCCACCCACCATCCAACCCAACCCAACCCAATTTCCTTTCTCTTTCCTTATAAAAAGCTGGAAAACAAGAGAAGCCCATGGAAAGAAAAAGAGAAACAGGGAAATCGCGGGCCCTTAATCAACATATTCAAGTCACGTCAAATTTCGAAGCAGATTATAAAGAAATGGTTGTAATTTCTTATTATTAATACGAGTTCAGTAAGTTTATAGTTGTGATTGTATACTTGAGATTGAATATAAATTTTTATATTGATAATTTAAAATTGATGAAAAATATTTCATTAATATAATAATATTACATTATTAGATGCTAAAAATTGAGACTCAAAAAGGTGTATTGATTTTCTCACCTCGCAACTTAGTACAAACAATATAAATTGAAATCACATTTATGAATTCTACTGTTCTTTTATAAAAGGTAATGAAAGTAAATAATTTCAGTTAATAAAGAAAAACAAAATGAATATTTTAATTACGTCAATATTCATCATTGTATTGATTGAAATTAAAAAAAAAATATCAATTTTAAGTTTAAAAATTTCTTAAGTTGACTTTAAAAAGTCAACAATGATCAATTAATATGGAACAGATGGATTATCATTTATTATATTTGTATATAAGGCTAATATAATAATAGTGTAGTTTAAAAATAAAAATCATTTCTCTTCCTTTCTCTTCTTCTAAACTCACAAACAAGGGAAATATAATTAAAATCTTATTCATTCCCTTCATTTCTAAAACTCACAATATGACAAAGAAAAATATAATCCTTTCTCATCCCTTCTCCTATTATACTTTCTGTTTCTATCTCATTTATCTCTACAAACTCACAAACACGGCATTATTGTTCATTTTCCTTCTCTAAAAATAGATAAATGGACAGGAAAAAAAAGAAAAAGAGGTGAGTGAATTTTTTTATAATCTCTATTTACAAAAGCCCCGGATAGGAAAAGGTTAATTGGAGAGAACCGCTTGGCACCGCAAGCAGACATGACCGACCGATGTTATTCTTTGTTGCATGAGTTGGCTAAGCTGTGAATGTTGTCAAACCAATCATGCATGCCACCCTTTTAGTGATAAGGTCTCATTAATGCATATGCATTAGTTAGGGTAGGGTTAGGGAGAAGACGTAAAGTGAGGTAGGTATCTTGTACCTCAGTCCTCATGCACAACATGAAAACAGAACACCAAGGGAATCTCAACATGCATGCACTAGCGGACCTAGAAATTTTATTCTGTGGGGGTAAGTTTCTATTTTTAACAGGATATATATATATATATGTATATATATATATATGTATTATTTTAAAAAAAATATCTATATAAAACAGAAATTCTAAACAAATAACGTTTTTAAAGTTTTTTTTTGGAAAGAAAATAATGTGTAACGAAGTACCAATATAATAATAAATTTATTTCAGGCACATTGTAAATAAAATACAGAGATATTATTAATTTGTAAAAATAGAGTGCACATTTTTATTGATGGTATAAAATTGTATCATATTTTTAAATTCACCATAGCAATTTATATCTCAACAAAACTACATGATGTTATAACTGTAACCCCTCTCTTTTAATTGAAAAGAAATCTTCTTGTTTGTTTGAGAAATAGTTGTGTTTTTCCTGCTGTTTTCATCAGCTAATAGCCTAATACTAATACTATTCTTCTTATTTGGCTTTTCAGGTCCGTCAGATCACAATAACTATAAGGTAGACTAACAACTATCTGTCAGCATCTATCTTTTAGCATTCTTTGCTTTCAATGTGGATTAAAGATTCACCTCTATTGTCTGCAGGACTATTATAAATGGGTTGTGCTACCTTGCTACTTTCGTTTTTGGCATCAACGCTGTAGGTTTGGTACTTTACTCAGGCCAGCTGGCCATCAACTCTTTTATGGGAGATTCTACAAGTGAAGAAACTGATAAAAAAGATGAGGCAAGTTCACTAAATCTGACAGCAAGTGATAGCTCTGAAGAGAACAACAGAAGTGGGGATCAAAATTCAGATAGTGTGCAATAGTTGAAGACATAACAAAAAACAAAACGGAAGAACAGGTTTTTAGGGTTTCTTACCAAATTGTAGTTACATATATCTATTCAATCTATATCATGAAGTTTCATTCTAGTGGTTTTCTTTATGATCACAATGTGGTCACTTTATGTGATTAATAGTTAACTGTCATATACTTCTTAGCAGTTGTTAGGGACTATTGAGACTCTATATTTCTTCTGAGACACTAGGGGGAAATGTTGATCCTGCCCTTTCCTTCCCATTATACCTTAATTTCTCTGCATCTCTCTTATTTTCTTCTTTTTGTTCTAGTGATCCTAATCCTGCTAAGTTCTCTTGCAGTTATTTTGTTTAGCTCTCATGATTGAACATGTATATTAGCAAGCAATGTTTAGTCTAGCTTCTCTTTACCTATATGGTTTCGGTATGATTCATAAGGCATATGGCACTCAGAGCTCGGTCATTAAGGTTCAGTTTCTTTAGGAGTTTTAGTTCTGACTAGACTGGAGCTCTCCTGACCCATTCTTTATGTGATCTGGACCACATATTAGCCTTTCAAATAAGGTGGTAGATTGTTGCCTTTGATAGTTTGGTTAATCAAACAGTCAATATTTACCCAACGAGCAATTTAGAATTTTAGATCCTGGGTTCTAAAGTGTTTCAGACATTAAGAGGATCGGAAAATGCCTTACTTTGGTTTAGCCAAGGGAACAATGGTTTTCAAACTAACGAATCTACATAGCTTTGTAGGGATAGCTGATGGTTTCCTTCTTTCAATTGTTGAAGATCCAATAAGAAAGCCCAAGTCAATTAAAAAAATTGATGTATTTAAGCTCGGAAGCAGTATACAATTAACAAATCACAGTTAATTGAAGACAACGAGGTTGCTGCCGATGAGCTTCCTATCCATGCTCCAATGAGAGAGCTCAAAGCTAGAGAAATTGAAGACAACGAGGTTGCTGCTGATATGGTGCTGTTAATCACAGTTATAGTTGGTCCTTTGTCCTTAGCATCAAGCTGAGATTTACCAATAGAAATGTTTGTAAAGGTCAAAGTTAGATTCAGGTAGAATATGCTAGTATATCTCTCTGGTGCAGAACGAAGACAGTTTAGAGTTTCTAACCTGCAGAGTTCTCTCAACCCAGGTTCTCTTGTAATGATCTTCAGAGCCCATAACTGTCGTCAATGGAAATTTTAGGTATCTGTATAGAAGAAATAGATGATAGCCGAACATGATCAGCAACCCGATTGGTACCAAGATTCGATCCAGGTACTCTTCCTTCCATTTGAAACTCATTTTCCTGTGTATGTGAGAAAGTGCTGAAAAGTAGGATGTGTTTTGGTAAAATAATGTATGTTTGACAATTTGTTTCAAAGTAGTTATATATTCATAAACTATTCACAAATTATTGTGATAGAAAAAGAAGTATGTGGATCTACTATTTAAATTATTGATAATGCATCGATTCTTTTACTATTCAATACATGGGATAACAATATTTATATACAACTATATATATTCAAATTGGACCTAATTTTTTATGTTTTTTTCTAATTTTTTTTTAAAATCCATAGTATAAATATATTTAGACTAAACCCAAAAAAAAAAAAAAAAAAAAACCCAAGAGAAATTGAAAATGTCCAATTTCTATGTCCTTTTTCCATGTTCCCGTAGGAGGACTCATTAAAGAAATGACAATTTGCTAGTACTGTTTGACAATTCATGCTGCCTTTCTGGACATTCTCTCCTCTCTCTCTCTCTGCGAGTAATTCTACGTTGACCAATAATTTGGACATTTATATTGGACCGTGGGTCCCCAACCAATTTCTCCTCCTTTCTTTATTTCTCTCCCACCCACTTACCAAAGTCCCCTCCTTTCTTTACCGATTTGCCCTCTTTTCTTTCTCTCTTTATTTTATTCATTTATTTAATGTTAATTCATTATATTTATTTATTTAAAAAATTTCTTTTCAAAAAAATTTTAAGAAAATATCACCTAGACAACTTATAATCAAAGTCAAATTGTATTTCTAATTTTAGAACGGATGAAGTATATACTACCTCGGTTTCAAAATTAGAGATTAATTTAAAATTTTGAATTGAATCTAAAAAATCAAATTGTATCTTTAATTTTGAAACGAATATAGAATATCCTTATTCATTCTAAAATTAATTTCTAATTTTGGAACAGATATAGTATATATTTCATCCGTTCTAAAATTAGAGATATAATTTGACTTTGATTATAAGTTGTCTACGTGGTAATTTTTTTAAACTTTATTGAAGAAATATTTTTTAAATAAATTTGATGAATTAATATTAAATAAGAAACAAAACAAAGAGAAAGAAAGAAAAGAGGGCAAATCGATAAAGAAATGAGGGAACTTTGGTAAGTGAGAGAGGGAGGGATAAAGAAAGGAGGCGAAATTGGTTTGGGACCCACGGTCCAATATTAATGTACAAATTATTGGTCCGCGTAGAATGGTAAGTGGGAGAGGGAGAGACAAAGAAAGGAGGCGAAATTGGTTGATTGGGGACCATGGTCCAATATTAATGTACAAATTATCGGTACGCGTAGAATGGTAAGTGGGAGAGGGAGAGATAAAGAAAGGAGGCGAAATTGGTTGATTGGGGACCATGGTCCAATATTAATGTACAAATTATCGGTCCGTGTAGAATGGTAAGTGAGAGAGGGAGAGATAAAGAAAGGAGACGAAATTGGTTGGTTGGAGACCCATGGTCCAATATTAATGTACAAATTATCGGTCCGCGTAGAATGGTAAGTGAGAGAGGGAGAGATAAAGAAAGGAGGCGAAATTGGTTGGTTGGAGACCCATGGTCCAATATTAATGTACAAATTATCGGTCTGCGTAAAATTACTCATATATATATATATATATATATATATATTTGTTGATTAGTTTGGCTCGACTGCCTTGGCCAATTCAGCCTGCTAAGAAGTTTCTATATGCACGAGGCCAATTCAGTCTGCCAAGAAGTTTCTATATGCACGCTTCGTGTTACTAATACATACCTGATTGAATAATATATGTATGCATTATTGGCATTTATTTCTTCATACTTTCCCACGCCATAGACGAAAAGCAAATGAATGGGCCGCAGCCTGATTGAATAGGTTTGTGAGCATAATTCTTATTGGTAAATTTAGGCATGGTTATCTTTTTGTGTAGATGAACCGAATCGAACTGAATATTATATTGTTTAGATTTGATTTATAAAATTTATTGAATACAAAATAAAATTTGATTGAGACTTGTTTAACTACCGAGTCGAGTACGATCTCAAATCGAGTCTGAGCAGTTTGAATTTTTCTAACGAATATGATCTAAGTATCAATAGAAAATTACAATTTGAAGAGGTTCGAGTAATTTATCGAATTTTAAAATTTATTCATATTTGAATCATTTATATTTTGAATCGAGTTCGAATTAAACTTTTAGTCAAGCGAGTACGAATCGAGTCCGAACTATTTGTTCATTTTACGGTCTTATTTTCATGTATAGAAATTCAATGCTCCTGTCAATAGCTTCATCACAGTTCATGACCCAAACAAAGACGGAAAAAAAATTATCCATTTATTTTCTTTGTTCATGACCCAAACAAAGACGAAAAAAAAAATTATCCATTTATTTTCTTTTGTTTGAATCACGCAAAACTTGATGGGAGTATTAGCATCCTAATTACTTATATTTGACACTCGAATAAAGGTACAGACACTTAGACAGTTCATTTTAGTATGAAAAATTGATAGAATTGAGAATTACCAATATTGAACTATTCAAATATTATTTTTTTGGGGGAGGGAGGGGTGGGGGGAGGTGGTTATCCTGAAATTTTCAATTTATAAATTTTTGACATTTTTACTTTAGGACTCCCTAAAATTTGTGAAAAAAAACAAATATATACGGATAATTTTTCAACAAAAATATAAGAAAATATTTTCTAAGTTTCAAATATAAGAGTTATTTTAATCTTTTAAAGTCAATTTAAAATATTGACAAATTAATAAATTTATTTCTCTTTCTATTTTTTTGTTCTTGCAGACGAATATCAAATTTTATGAATTATTGTTGCTCTACTTTGTGTACTATAGTGCTGTGTTTGGTTGGTGGGAATGGAATGGAATGAGCTGGGAATGAAATGATCATTCCTTCTTGAATGACTAAAAACATGTTTGGTTAGTCTGTTGGAATTGGCATTCCATTCCTTTAGTTATTCCATCCCTATCTAAAATATTATTTTTCATTCCTTTCTAAATAGGTGGGTTTATTTCATTCCATTCCGCTTCATTCATTTTTTGCCCGACTTTGGCCTGTTCGGGAATGACTTATTTTAAAATGACTTATAAGTTAAAATATAAGTTAAGTTATTATTCAAACAGTTTATTAGTAAACAACTTATTTAAAGAACTTATTATTGGTAAACAACTTATTTTAAAAGCTTATTATTGGTTTAAAAAAAATAACTTATTTAAATAGCTTATTGGTAAATAGCTTATTGGTAAACAACTTATTATTTAAACAGCTTATTAGTAAATAACTTATTATTTAAACAGCTTATTGGTAAATAACTTATTATTTAAACAGCTTATTGGTAAACAACTTATTATTTAAACAGCTTATTAGTAACCAACTTATTATTGGTAAGCAACTTATTAATAGTAAACAACTTATTATTTAAACAACTTATTGATAAATAGCTTATTATTGGTAAACAACTTATTATTTAAACAACTTATTATTGGTAAACAACTTATTAATAGTAAACAACTTATTGGTAAATATCTTATTATTGATAAACAAATTATTATTTAAACAGTTTATTATTAGTAAACAACTTATTAATAGTAAACAACTTATTATTATTAAAATTCCAGTGAAGATATTCTTTTAGTTTTATTTAATCTATTTTTTCATTCATTTTTATAAGTTAGTAGTATATAAAAAACGAAAAAAATCATTTCTCATTCCATTCATAATGTAATTCATGTAAACCAAACACCTAAAATAGAATGGTGATTCTATTCTTGACGGAATTAATGAACAAACCAAACATAAAAATGAGAATGACCATTCCATTCTCATTCCCTTTCCATTCCTTAAGTCATTCTATTCCATATATGTCAAAGAATTTATAAAAGGTTTGTTTGTACTACATACAAAGAAAACTTATTCCAACAAGAAAGTATAAATTATTTACAAAATTTAGACTACAAGCACTCCTGAACCCCAGTATATATATTTATAAATTACGGTGTAATCGTGGCTTGGTCTTGCATCCGATTTCGTGTAACATAAGACTTTTACAGCATAGCACGAGATATGTATGTTTTGAAATAGAGTAATGCCACATCAGCTGAAAATATTTGCGGACTAGTAGGGGTGAGCATGGTGCGGTTTGGTGCGGTTTGGTGCGGTTTAAAGCCCAAACCGCACCCGAAACCGCTTAAGTGCGGTTTGACAAATGCAAAACCGCACACGAAACCGCTTGTGATTGGTGCGGTGCGGTTTTGAATTGTGCGGTGCGGTTTTATTTGGTGCGGTTTCGGTTCCAAAACCAATTGAAACAAACAATTTTATACCAACTGAGTTCATGTGAATGAAAAAAAATATAAAGTATAAATATAAATATTAAAGTAAACAAACAACAATCCAAGTATCCAATTGAGTACATAAATTCAAACCAAACAAATAGCAACTGAGTTCATAAATATTTAAATCTTCTACTGTATCATGTTTCTCAAATTTTAGCTCTCAACAAGCAAAGTGTGTTTATATATTTAAATGCATTTCCGTTGGAAACACATATTTAATCTCCATTGAAATGTCTACATATTAAATTATACAAAATATAATAATGATAAATTGATAAATATAATAATTATATTAAATTAAACGAAGCTCTGTATCATGAGTTCAGGCTTTTACTATAACAATATAATAATGATAAATTAATTATGAGAATACTAATAATTAATCCATCATCCAAACCAGCCACATGATGAAAATTAAAGTACAACACACCATATTATATGTCTATAATTACTAACTTCTAGCCAACTTAAGAACTCAAACAACAGTAAGTTGATGAGAGGTAGTAAGAGTAAAGATTCAAGCTTGATACAGATTCAGGCTTAGCACTCGAAAAATTTAACTGCATTCCAGAAATGTCAATGTAATAATTTATTTATTCCAGTACTAGGGCTGCAAGGATATCAAATATTAGAAATTTAGAATGGATGTTTTTCTTTTGCCCTACCAAATTCAACTTTTTTATTAATCTACCTCATTGAGTTTACTAACTTATAAATTATGCCCCCTTCAGTTTCTCTATAAAAAAAAGTGAGCATAGATACTAAGATACATGTTCCCTTGTTGCCCTTCATACATACATACATACATATGGTGCGGTTGCGGTTTCACGTGTGCGATTTTGGTAAGTAACCAAACCCGAACCGTAAATTTGGTTTTTCAACCCACCTAAAACCGTCACATAAGTCGGAACCGTTGGTGCGGATTTAATTGGTGTGGTTTGTGCGATTTTTGGTGCGGTTTCGGTTCTAATTTGGTTACTTGCTCAGCCCCACGGACTAGACATTCAAGGGCAATTTTAGGCATCGGGGTAGTAGGTCTTTTTAATTGTCAGCTGGCAATTCTCCTTTAAAATGTCAATAAGTCTATGCGGACAGTAAAATTGGACGGGTCTATTTTTTTTATTTTATTTTTTGTATTTGACTCTCAAAATATTTAAAATATTTATTTTAACTCAAATTTTTACAAAATTTAGTGATTTATATCTAATTTGGATACATATAAAAAACAGGATTATACAGATTGTACAACACTATTTTTTATATGTATTCAAATTACACCTAAATTACTGAATTTTGTAAAAATTTGAGTTAAAATAAATACTATAAATTTTTTTGGAGTCAAATACAAAAAAAAAAATTGGGTCGGTCCAATTCGGCTGTCTGTGTAGGAAGACTCTTAAATTATTCGTGTTATTTTTCTTGGAGTGTTAGTCAATATCAGCACTTTTTAATTATTTTTTATATCATTTAATTTGCTAGTGGTGAAGAGATAAATTTCTAACCTCATGTGCGATGATAAATTTCTTTTGTTGATTCCACGGCTACGTACATTTGAATGAAGTCTGTTTCATTGGCTTTATATATAATTTGTTACCAGTGCAATTAAGTCCTAAATTAATGGACGAACGAGCATAACATCTTCCATAGCGATGGTCGAAAAATTTATATATATTTTTTTAATCCTGTTTGTGAGTTTGTTAAGAGAGAAAAAGTAAAGGACATAAAATTTGTACACTAACATTATGTTTATAAGTTTTATTTTGAGAGAAAAGGAAGTGAAGAGAAGAGAAAATAATTAAAATTTTTCCAAATTTCATGTTTGTGAGGTTTTTTTTAGGAAGAAATGGAAGAGATTTGTAAGTAAAGTTCATTTTATTTTTAGTTCAAAACTTAATCTCCAAAAGTGGGAGAATTTGGAGGAATAGAAAAGAATGAAAAAGTTAAATATTTTATATTACCAAAAAGAACATTTCAAAATAAATAATATGGTAATTTTGTTCCTAACTATTATAACTCTAAATTTTTAAAAATATTATTTTTCTCTTTTCTTTCCTTTTTGATGTGTCCCCCAACCCAACCCAATCCTTATAAAAAGCTGGAAAACAAGAGAAGCCCATGGAGAGAAAAAGATAAACAGTGGAATCTCGGGCCCTTAATTGGTTAGAGATTTCTTGTAAAAATACTAGCCCTGCTCAGTTCATAATGAGAATATTTTCATCAACATATTCAAGTCACGTCAAATCTCGAAGCAGATTATAAAGAAATGATTGTAATTTTTTATTATTAATACGAGTTTAGTAATTTTATAGTTGTGATTGTATACTTGAGGTTGAATATAAATTTTTATATTGATAATTTAAAATTGATGAAAATATTCCATTAATATAATAATATTACATTATTAGATGCTAAAAATTGAGACCCAAAAAAGGTGTATTGATTTTCTCACCTCGCAACTTGGTACAAACAATATAAATTGAAATCACATTTATGAATTCTACTTTTCTTTTATAAAAGGTAACCAAAGTAAATAATTTCAGTTAATAAAGAAAAATGAAATGAATATTTTAATTACGTCAATATTTATCATTGTATTGATTGAAATTAAAAAAATAATAATATCAATTTTGAGTTTAAAAATCTCTTAATTAAGTTGACTTTAAAAAGTCAATAATAATCAATTAATATGGAACGAATGGAGTATCATTTAATATATTTGTATATAAGGATAATATAGTAATAGTATAGTTTAAAAATAAAAATCATTTCCCTTTCCTTCTCTCCTTCTAAACTCACAAATAAAAAAAATATATAATTAAAATCTCATCATTTCCCTTCATTTCTAAAACTCACAATATGACAAAAGGAAAATATAATCCCTTCCCATCCCTTCCCCTATTATACTTTCTCTTCTCATCCCATTTCATATATCCAAACTCACAAACACGGCATTATTGTTCATTTTCCTTCTCTAAAAATAGATAAATGGACAGGAAAAAAAATGAGGTGAGGGAATTTTTTTATAGTCTCAATATTGCTCTCCTATTTACAGAAGCCCCAGATAGGAAAAGGTTAATTGGAGGTAACCGCTTGGCACCGCAAGCAGACATGACCGACCGATGTTATTCTTTGTTGCATGAGTTGGCTAAGCTGTGAATGTTGTCAAACCAATCATGCATGCCACCCTTTTAGTGATAAGGTCTCATTAAGTCATTAATGCATATGCATTAGTTAGGGTAGGGCTAGGGAGAAGACGTAAAGTGAGGTAGGTATCTTGTACCTCAGTCCTCATGCACAACAAAACAGAACACCAAGGGAATCTCAACATGCATGCACTAGCGGACCTAGACATTTTATACTGTGGGGGTAAGTTTTTATTTTTAATAGGATATATATATATATATATATATATATATATTATTTTTTAAAAAAAATATGCATATATAAATAGAAATTCTAAACAAATAACGTTTTTTTTTTGAAAGAAAATAATGTGTAACGAAGTACCAATATACTAATAAATTTATTTCAGGCACATTGTAAATAAAATACAGAGATATTATTAATTTGTAAAAATAGAGTGCACATTTTTATTGATAGTATAAACTTGTATCATATTTTTAAATTCATCATAGCAATTTATACTATCAATATAAAACTAAGCACTCAATTATTTAACAGTAAATATGAAATATACATATACATATACATACAAATATATATTAATTTATTTAAGAAGATTTATTTTGTAAAATAGAGAAGATAATATTTATGATTATATTGTCTAAATTAAATTAATTCCCATAATTTTAAATTTTTAAAATTTGAAAATTAATTTTAAGAAGTCAAAAATAAAACTCATCTAGTGAGATGAATAAGATATTAGTTATTATGACTATATATTTTTTCAAATATGCAAACAAGTACCCATATATCTATATACAAAAAATTTCAAAAATACCTCGCCAGTTTTATTTTCAGTCTTAACCAAGTAGCCTTAACTCATAAAGTCCGGTATATGGCAAAACCCTCTCCTTGTAGGTGGATCTCACTGCTCTCAGTGCAGGTCCGCCCCTAAATGCATGTGACACTCATTGCTAAAGAGATATAGCCTATGTTTGGTTAGTAGCGTTTTAAAATTTAAACACATTTAAATTTAAAAATAATTTATTTAATTAACATGTACAACAGCTTCAAATGAAATTGGACTAATATGCTTAAACCTCTAAATACTGTAAACCGTACTGTTACAAACAATGTATACGTTAATAATCGAATATGTTCATTAATATACGAAGGAAAAATAAGGTCTAACTAGTCTTACCCTAACCCCACCACCACCATGCACCTCATTATCTGCCCCCCACTTTTTATCTTTCTTTTGGCTCTCTTCTCATTTCATTTTATCATTGCCATTGTCATTACTTCAAAAGCCAATTTCCATCAACTTCACAATCTTTGTCTGGAATAAAGTTTAGATTCTCTTTCTGTTCATAAATCATTTTTTCCCCTTTACTTTCTCTTGCTTTCAAAAGCTATTTGAAGAAAAATAGGATACTGTGATATATATATATATATATATATATATATATATATATATGTATATATGTATATCACAGTCTATCACGGAATATATATCCCAGTATATCACAGTGAACTTAATTTATGAAAAACAAAGTTGTTCATTTAACACGGAGTATATCACTACCCAAAAATTATAGGACTCTTTTTGGGAAAACCGGAAGCAAGTAGATCAAACCCTAGTCCAATTAAGATAAAAACAAAATTAAGGTCTCATCAATTATATATATTGATAATGACTTAGCCTTCGGATCGGGTCTTCAGTTACGGGTCTATGTTTGTTCAAATCTGTACAAACGCTCTCACGATATGAAACTGTTCGGGTCACCATAGAGCGTCTCGGGTGTGGCGATTAGCAAATAGAACAGAGAAATAAATAATCAATTTGAGTTTATAGTTTCAAGTGCAAAAAGTATTTAACCTTTGTTATTCTCTTTTGATCTCTATTTATAGTCTCACACAGTTTGTCCTACTTGAGGTGTTCCATCAAGTATCAAAGTATAGACATGACAGGTCTTGTAGACTTCCTATCACCTGATTTTCACACTGTTCGAGATATCATGTAGGACCCTTCAGATTGGACATGCTCTCCAAGCTTCCCAGACATACATCGCTTATCAAGCAGATCGGACCAAACAGTTTTTGGGCTGGGTTGACAAAATATGGACTGAACCTATCGGACCTGGGCTGACAAAATGTAGACTGGACATCTCAAGCTATATCCAGTGGCAAAGCCAAGATTGATTCGCAGTGGGGTCAATAATTAGAGTATTAGACAATAAATCAAAATTGATAATTATAGTAACAAAAAACGACTCAAATATATAACCAAAAAAATATAATATGTCATTGTTGTAGCCATCAAACTTATCCACAAAAAATAACTAGTAGAATATAATAATTAGAATTGTCCTCCTCTATGCGTTTTCATTCGTTGAAATCGTTGCATAATACTTTCATTGTCAATGCAATCAAATATATCCTTCTCGATGTATGTAATCAAGCAATCATTCATCAGTTGATCTTCCATGGAATTGCGCAACCTACTCTTAATTATCTTCATCGCAGAAAAAACTCTTTCAACAATAGTAGTCGCAACATGTAAGATTAATGCCAACTTTAGATGCCAATATACCAAAGAAAATACAATATGTTTCTTACTACCTACGAGCTTTCTTGCAAGACAGCTAATCCCTTGAACTTCCAAAAAATCTTGATTTGTCCGCATATCAGAAATGTAATTATCTAGTTTACTATCAAGTTTCATAAGATCTATTAGAGAAAAGTCATTTGAATAAAAGCTAGCGAGATGAATCAATTTGTCCTTATCAAAACTAGCGAAACAATCACTAGGATTTAACCATGCCACTAATAAAAACAAGTCAATACTTGTTTCCGTAAAACGATCATTTAATTCTTGAATTTGCCAATCCAAAACAGTACAAAATATCTCAACATAATAATGGTGAAAACTTATAATACCTTGAAATTTTCGACTTGATCTCCCATGGAATAAAGCATTCATATATATAATATCAATTTTGTGTTTGTTGCAAAATAAACAAACTTTATCAAGTAGTTTCTCCCATCCCTCATCTCTCATAACCTTCAATAGTACTTGCTTAGACACTTTAACTAATTCCATAGCATTTACAATGTCTTGATCCTTTCTGTTCAATGATTGTGATAATTCATTTGTAATTCCCAATATGTTTCTCATCAATATTAGATCAAATGCAAAACCAAATGATTGCAATGACTATAATAAACCAAAAGCAATACCTTTTTGTTGGTATACCAAACTATCATCTGAAACCTCCTAAAGTACATCAATCACTGTGGAGAACATAAGAATCAAGTTCAAAAGTGTCTCATAATGTGATCCTAATGTGTGTCACCTGTCCGTTTAAGATTAGTTTCTTGATGCAAGTCTTTCCCACTTTGAAGTTCATTATTCATCAATGCTTTCCCGACTCTAACAGCTTCTTTCTCTCGAAGACTATCTCAACGCTTGCATGATGCTCCAACCACATTTAACAACTCAGAAACCTTGTTAAAAAACCAAGCAATGTGTTTATGCTTACTAGCAACAGCTACAATACTTAATTGGAGTTGATGAGAAAATTAAAACAATGGACATAAAATGCAAATGCAAAAGGATTCAAAACAATGTACATAGTTAATTGAAGCACTTGGTGAATGGTGAGTTAGTGTCGCACTCGCCAGTCGCTTCCCTTTGCCCTTCTCTCTCTCTGTTTTGTGGTTTCTCTTTGAACTTTGGCTGACTAGAGACTGGGTATGAGATTTAGGGCTGGATATCAAATTAGAAGAAAAAAAATTAGTGGGGTCAAAAATTGAGTGGGGTCAATTGACCCCACAGTTTCTACATAGCTTTGCCACCGGCTATATCCTAACATATATATATATATATATATATATATATATATATATATATATATATATATATATAGATAAAAAGGAAAAAAAATTAGAGTTCGTGGATAAGTTTCTAGGAAAGTAATGGTAGTCAAGGGATTTGGTAATAATAAAAACAAAATTCTTGTAGGGGTAAAAAGATAAATATGAAAACTTTGAAAAATTAAAATAAGGTTAACCATAAAACTGTCTTTCAAAATTTCACAAAATTTCATTTTAGTTTCATAATATCAACTTTTTCAATTGTGTGCCTTTAAGATTAATTTTTTTGCAAAATTGTTCCCTTTTAACATATTGATAAAATTATAGGTCGGAATCTTTCATATACCAGTCTGAAATTATTGGTAATTATGTTATTTACGTTTCATATAACGTATATAATATTGTATTCATAGGTTTAAAATGAATTAAATGTGTATTCAATTATATAAAACGTGAGTTTTGTCTTATAATTTCACTAATATGCTAAAAAAATAATTTTATAAAAAATTTAAACTTAAAAGAACACTATTAAAAAATTAATATTTTAATATAAAAATAAAATTTTATGAAATTTTGAGAGATATTTTTGCACTTAACCCACTAATATATTGGTTGGGGTTCCAAGCTTAAGCTAGGGTGAAGTCCACATGTGTCACAACTGTTATTTAATGGAAGATACGCAAGATAGTAAAGAAAAAACAAAAATGAGATTCCACGTACACCTTTTCCCTCCATCCGATCATCATCCGATACATACATATACACTACTAAATTATTAATCTTTGAAAATTGCTTTTAGATGTGAATGAAATATATTTTATAGCATGAGATGTGAATTAAATATATTTTCTAGCACAAGTACCGGGAGGCACGTGATTACAGGCTAGGTTTACAGGGAGCTTATATATATATAAAATTGTATTTCCTTTCATGGAATATAGAGTCGAGTTGTACAAATGACTTGTCCTAAGACCATCTTTTATAAGTAACATAAAATGTAGTATTATAATAGTAGACAATTCCTATACATAATTATATATGTAGCACAAAGATGCCAACAACTTATGATATTAGTTCAAGTACTAATGAAATAGTAGTTATTTTTCCGAATATAATTATAAGTTCTAAACTTCAAAACCTTTAATTTAAAACCTTTCATATGAACTTGCATGGAGTAATAAGTAATCTAATCAAAATCGAATATAATATTTCACTTTAGAAAATTAGTGTCATAATCCCCACATAGCTTTTGACTACTTTTTATGACTATGAAGATATATTAGGTCGACACACTTTCAAACAACTCTTTAGATAACATTTTTATATAGTTTAGTTTGTGTTTTAAATTAAAAAGTTATGTCTAATTTTATCTTGAAGATGTCTAAATTTGTGTAATACAAATATTTTTAAGAAATTAAAAAGAACCAAGTTTGATGCGGAGAGAGTATTTGAATGGCACATTTGAGAATCCGCAAATTTTATTGATTAGCATAAACAATTTATTTAACTTATAAACACAGTATTATAATTTAAATAAACTATAAACGTTATACTACCGTTACAAACATTGTATACACTAAACACTAGTAACCAAACATATATATTAATCCATACATCAACTCTTATTAGACTATAATATAAATTATCATATTAACATTTACACCAAGCCCAACCTTAACTACATATAGAGACGGAGAGTAACTAATGTTACAACAAAAAGTATAATTAGGAGACAGAAAACAGAAAAAATGAAAAAAGAAAAAAGAATTACTAGTAGTACTGAAAATCATTGGGTTTTAAATGAAAAAAAAAAATGTACAAAACATGCCAGACAGGCACTAACAATTAAACACCACTACAGTTTCCAATACCACTAATGACCAACCCAACACATCAAAAGATACCCTTCCATACAGCTCGGCTCAAAACCCAACCCCAGCCGCGCCGACTCCAACCGTAGACCGCCGGTGCGGCTCAAGGCCCCCGTTCTTCCAAAAGCATGCATCCTGCGCCAGTTTAGACGCCGTCCTCATCGGCTCCGACTTACACCGAGTCAGCACAAACGGCTCATACGCCACCGCATTCACCAGCTTCTGCTCTATCATAGTCGCCATGGAAACGGCCGCCGCCGGCAAGGAACAGGACGACCTCGGAGGCTGCAGAAGAGGTTGTTGCGCCGCCGGGTAAGGCGGGGGCAGCGCAGCAAATGGGTTAGCGGAGTTGGAGTCAATGCTGACCCTCTTCTTGGTGGGTTCATCTCCACCGTCGGATTCTTTGACTTTGACCGGCTTATTTTTCTTCTGCGGCTGCCATCTGATGAAATCTGTACTGCAAACCCAAGTTTCCTTTGAGACCTCCATTGACAATTTGGGCTCGCACATCATTAACAGCAAGCAATCCGGCAGCCTAGAACTTTCTCTCTCCTCTTTTTTTAATTCCAGCCCGCTTTCTCTCTCTAAAACTTCTACTGATTTTCTGTGTGTTTCTTTTTCCTCTGTTTTTCCTGTACTTTCTTCTTCTTCTTCTTCTTGGGTCACTTTCTCCATCATTTTCGCTTGTAAATTCTCATCTTGGGTCTCTTTCGCTTCAGTTGACGACTCCATTGTTTCTAATTCCAATGCAATTTCTTCAGCTAATTCTTCTTCTTTTTCTTCTGGTTTACAAATTTCTTCATCTGAATGTGGGGTAAAAGAATTGCAACTGTAACTTACTCTGCTCTCTTCTTCATTTTTCTCTTCAATTGGGTCATTTTTATCAATTTCTTCACTTTCACTTTCTTTATCTACAAGAGCTTCAAGTGCTGTCACAAAGCTCAATTCATTCTCTTCTTCAACTAGTACTGTTTTGCTCTCCTCTGTTTCTCCTTCCTTTTCTTGCTCACCATCTTTTACCTCTTCATTGATTAGTAATTCCTCCATTATTGGCTTTTCTTCTTCGTTGTCTTGTACCACCATTTCCAGGCCATTTTCTGCTTCTGGGTGTTTCTCTTGTTCTTCACAAGTATCGACTGAAACTGAAATCCTCTGTTCATCAAAAACTTTAAAGTTCTCTACTTTATCTCCAATATTTTCCACATCCACTACCTCTTCTTTTTCCCCATCATTTTCTCCCTCTTCACCATTTTCTTCTTCTTCTTCTTCTTTAGGCAGCTGAGGCTCCCAAAACCGATTAGCAAGAGCTTCCATTTTCACCGGATCAGATCTGCACCTCATCAACAAAAGAGCATTTTTAGGTGGAACACAAATACTCACTCTCCCTTCCTCTCCTCCTTCATTATTATCATCTCCACAACCCTTAACTCCAAAAATATCATCCCTAATTTCAATTTCATCAAACACATGCCTTCTTGAACTCCTAACTGGCATCTCCGCCTCCTCATCTTCTCCGCCTACCACCAACTCAATCTCCCTCCCTTTTCCACCCTCCCCGTCTTGCACCGCCACCAACCACCGCGCAAAAACACCCACACAAGAACCCTGCCCACCACCACTAGTCCCTTCCCTTCCCACCTTTACCTCTTCTTTTTCTCCATCAGCTGCTGAAAAACAAGAAGATTTACAAGGAAACAAGCAGCTAAACTCGGCCCCAAATCCCCTCAATGTTTCACAAATCGTCAATGGCAAATGAACCCACCTCTGATTTCTATGCGACGAACATTCTTGCTGTTGCTGATGATACTGATTATTGACACTACCTTGTCTCTGAATCTGATCATTCTGGGCATGCTCAATTTTTCTAAAACTAACTTCCCCACTACTTCGCCGGCTTCTTGACGACAGAGTCCGCATCTTCTTCCCCTGTTTTTTAGTCTTGACCCGAACTTGACCAATGCAGGTGACTTTAGGGGATGAGGGTTCTGGGTTTTCGAATCCGGACCCTCTCTTTCTTCCTCCCGTGGGGAACATCGGAGAAGCTTGGCCATTCTTGATGCTGCCGCTGGTTCTCAGTCTCCGGCTGAGCGAAGTGGAGAGAGAAATTGGCGGGTCACGTGCCCGACCCGGACTTAAAATTGAAGATTTTGATGAGATTTTCATGGAGGAAGAAGAAAGGCGGGAGGTGAAGCAGATGAAGAGCTCGCTAGTGCTGGTTGTAGTTCCGGTCCGGTGAGTTTTATCGCCGGAGGAATCCATTGCTGAAATTCAATTTCTTGTTTCCGCCATGAATCATGTAGTACAGTTTGGAAAATGGGATGGTTTTAGTGAAGGAGATGAATTAATGGGAAATTGGGAAGATAAAGCTGTGATTATTATTTTGTGGGTAACAGAAATCTATAGAGACATTACAGACGCAGTGAGTGAGGTTTAGAGAGAGAGATGACGAAATGCCGTATAGACTGAATGAAAACGATTATTCTCGAGTGCTCTGCTGGTTCTAAGCCATAAGTATTAGCATCTATTTATCTGACCATAGTGCCCTTGATCTTTGAACGAAATTGCTTATTCTGCCACTTCTTGGCTCTTTGCCTGCTGGCATGAGAATGATTGACACTTGCATTTTACTTCACTTGGCTCTCGCATCTCATAAACCACCAATGACCGTATTAATACCGGATTACGATTTTTCATTATATTTATCATTCGATTTTTCTTAATATACATTTAACGATATAAAAATTATATTTATTTTTTTATTTTTCTTAATATACATTTAACAACATAAAAATTATTTTTAATATCGCTTTCAACAACTCAATTATTTATGACAAAATTTATTATGTCTTTAATTATTTACGACAAATTTTATTTTATTATTAAATATAATTTTTTATCATTAAATGTGTATTAAAAAAAATTAAAAGATAAATATAATAGAGAATAAGGGTGGATTTAAGAATTGTGTTATGGCAATTTTATTTTATTTTTTTGAAGAATATATTCAAAAAAAATAATATTAAGGATACTATAAAATTGGTAATTAAAGAAGTAAAGTGATATTTCCACCAAATTGTCCTCAAATAAAATAATACAGAATTAAGATGTTTTATTTTAACTTTCTTTAAAAAAATATGTTTTTAAAGATTATGGATTACATACTTAATAATAATATAAAAAGTGATGAGTAATAAATGAGAGTCAAGATCAAAATTATAAAAAGATTCTAGTTGTAAAATGATAATTTTTTAATAATAAATTATAGAGTTTAGAAATTTAATACTAAAAAAAATATTAACATTATCTAAATAAATTTAATACTCTATGTGAGTTAAAAAATCAAACGGAAATTTAAATGTTTGGACTAAGGAGTATAACCAAAGTGAAGACATAATTGGGTAGTATTAATAAATAAATACTTAAAAAGAGACACAAATCAGTTTGTTATAAATAATTTGTGTATACTTTATGCGTATAACATTAGTCGTTATCTATCTCTGCTCTAGTATTGCATATAATTAGACTAACTAATATTATGTAATTCAAAATTCTACATGATCTTTATCTAGTCCTTTTATAAAGAAAGACAAAGTAAGCAACAATATTTCCTTATAATTAAATAACTAACATTATTAAACACAATAAATGTTATCGTTGTGACGCTGTCAATGTTATAAACATTAATATCTAAACATATCTTTGAATTGACTATCTCCAATATGAAAAGTCTATAGTAAATTTAAATTTAGCATTTCATTTTCAGTTTTATTTGTTATCATATTATATTATATCAGTTTCATCTACTATCATATCATATTATTCGATTACAAAATTAATTAAAAATAAATTGTAAGAATTAGATGAAAGCTATAAATAGAATTAAGATGAGTGAATATGACACCAAAATTAAACTCATATAATTAAGGACAAAATCGACCTTCCCATATCATTAAGTTTCAACAATTATTTGCAGCATGCACCACAAGGTATTATTAGTAGATGAAATATTAGAAAAGATTGTGCAACTAAGGAGGCAATAATAAGGCCTTAATTATGTTGGTGACAGTATAATGCCATATAATTGAACATGGGCAGATCATATTGGCTTCACAACGGCTAGAATACGGTATATATAGATATGTATGGACATGTTCGGTTGACGTTAGACTTGGACACTTGGGGTAGCTAATTTATCTCAAATACACCCTCAATATATTTAAATTCTTTAAAATTTTAATTTTTTTAAAAAGGTGCATAAATGATATTTCAATTTTATTTTTAAAAAAAAGGTGCATAAATTATATATAAAATGGTCTGACAGTAAAATGAAAAAGCAATTCTCTAAAGATATATAAATCTTAAATTCGTCTCGTAGAAAATATTTTAAGCACACATTTTATATGTATCTTTTTAAACAAGAATTATAACAAAGGAGATGATGAAAGTATATTTTTTAAATAAATTAAAAACTTTAAATAGAGGAGAGAGTATCAAATAATTTTTATTTTATTTCTTTAAATTAGTGAAGTTCCCTTGAGTACTTTTGACAAAAATTAATTAAGAAGCTACATGAAAAAAAGTAAATTTATCTATGTATTCTTTTAGTTCCTCTCATGCCCCCTTTCTCAAATACCCCCCACCCCCCCTACCTAAGATCTAGAATGAAAAAAATTACTTTTGGGAACAAAATAATATATACATAATATTTTAGTGCATTTAAGTCATCTTTTATCTTCATCTCGAAAACAGATATATTAAATATAATTTTTACACAAATTTTAAAAAATAAAAATATAGAATAGAGGAAAACTAAGTTCTTCATTTACGCATAACGAAACTCACCCAAATACATTAAAGATTATCCGTTTTTTTCTAAAAATTAGTGAATCCTACTTGTATATTTTTAATATAAAATAGTTTGATGTAATAATTTATATTTAAATTATATTTTTTGATATAGTTTAAATATCTATATTATTAAAGAAAAATAAAGTAATTGAACTCTTCACCTCTTACTTTAATATATAGTAAAAACTTGTTTTAATTCTTATTTCTTCAATCCCACTTTTATCCATCACTCTTAATTTTCCCTCATCTACTAATTTCTTTTACACTTTTTTAATTTACACACACCTTTGTATATGTATGCCACCTAACTAACTAGTATATCTATTATTATGGGAGACAAAAAAAAATAAAAATTGTACTCCAATCCTTTTTTGTAGGATGAAGGAATATCTTAAAGACATTTTGTACAATTAAAAATGATGAGGAGTAGTATTATTAAAGACACGAAATGGTTTTGATTGCGAATGAAATGGCATCTCATTGTCTCTATGGGACCTCCTCCCCTTTGAGTAGTAGCCGTTTTTGTGGTTAGACGACAAACCAGTGTCATATCCGATATTAAACCACGAGATTAGGGGTATTTTTGGGAACAGGATCACATCACATGGGAAGTCAGAATGAGATAGAGACGAGGTGGTGGTTTTTGGTACACTTTACTCCTCCGTGTAATAATATACAAGAATCCAAACAATGCATTGAACGCACGTGACTGGCCTCTCATAGAACAGAGCAAGACTACTCATTTGCATGAAACCGATGATCAACCGTTCACGCGCCCCACTACCACGTAAACCGCATTTCAATTCCTTCGCTATTCATTCCCCTTTACTCCATCCGTCCCTGCCCCCATTCCATAAAAAAATTTGTTCCAATTTATTTATCGTTTACAATATTTTAAGAGAATAAATTATTTACTTTCTTATATTATCCCTAATTTTTTTTATTATCTCAACAAATTTTTTTTCTTGTATTAATAATTTTCAACTTTCCATAAAGAGGTAGTGATGGAATTTCGTACAAATTTTAATTATTAAATGATAGTATTAAATGACTTTCTTAATCCATGTGTATAAAGCTAAAATGACTATTATTATGGAATGGAGATAGTATCATTTTAGAGTTGTGTGTAAATATTAAGAAAATAATTATATAACATTAAATATAATATTAATTACATATATTATCCTTGTATTAAAAAAAAGTGTTATTTATTAGACAAAAAATAATGAGAGAACCAAAGTTATATTTAATACTTGGAGTAATATTGAAAACTAAGTAATTAATGCTTACTTAAAATTCTCAAACGATATTATATTAAGAGACAAAAATATTTTTCTAAAACAACTTATATTAAGGGACGAAGAAAGTATCATAGAGCATAAATATTTTTTTTTCTTTCTGTGAAATTTGTATCTTCATGAGATGATTAATTTTAATTGCAATTTTTTTTTTATTTTATAAATTAATTTTTCATAGGAGAGTTTTTTCCATGCGCGAATTAACGCTAAGATCTTTTTAAATTTTGGGAAAGAGTTAGTATGGCGGTTTATTATTCATATTGTTTGTATAGAGTAAATTTTAACATAATAATAATAATTTATAAAACAAAGTTATAAATAATGGAAGATAATTTTATATTTTACTATAAAATGTGAGCCACACAGTTTATCTGTGTTAAGCAAACTGCAGTAATTATGATAAAATATTTAGTTATCTTTCATTAATTGTGAATTTATTAATAAGTAACTCAATAATATTCTGTTATTAGTTTTGGTCCTTCAGAATATGATTGTTTTTAGGTGTATCAGTAGTGTTTACTATTTTCATGATTATTTGTCATTTATTTATTTTTTTAAAATATTATTTTATATATTTTTAGTGTAAATTTTTTCATACATGTACGCGCTTCAACGATATTGGGTATGTAGGATTGAAAATAAACTTGAGTGATCCGAAATCTGGTTCGAGATCGATTCGAAAAATTTGATCAAGACTTAAATTCAATACTCAAACGAGTTTAATTCGAAGATATTTGGACACTTATACGAGTTGAACATGAGCCAACTACTATTCGTTTATTTAGAATATCAAAATTTTCTTACGTCAATAATTCATGTTCGATACAAGTTCATTGATCCTTACTCGTATACAATATCGAGTATACTCAATTTGGTTAATATATACTCTATCCGTCCAAGTTTACTTGTTCTAATTTGAAAGTACACGTCTGTTAAGAAAATAAATTTATCTCTAAATTACTTATTTTAATTTTCTATTATCATATTTTAATTGTTTTTAATCTCATAATTTTTTCTTGGAACAATAAAATAAAGAAAAAAGAGGGAAAAAGAGAGTGTGGTTATACTTCCAATGTCAAAGTTAATATTACTATTTTTTTAAAAGTTAAATAAGGATAGCATAAGAAAAGTAAGGTAAATAATAGTATTAAAAAAGAAAAAGAACAAATAGATTTGGACATACTAAAAAAAATTAGGACAAATAAACTTGGACAGAAGGAATAGTATTTAGCAAATAAATTCTCCACATATTTTGAGAAGTGAAAGGGATTTATATGTATCATATACATATCTATCAATTGATTTAAGAGTGATAATATCATTTCATTAATTTTTTTTACAAAACTCGAGATCTATTATGAAGAGTTCAAATATAAATTATTCTAAATAGTTGACTGAGTTAATTTTATCTATATTACGATAATATAAATGATTTAATTCTAATTCGTGTATATCTCAAATGTTTACAAGTAGTTCCACTAAAAAACGAGTCGAGTTAAGTTAAATTCAAAAACAATTAAACGAATCGAATTCAAATCTGAATAAGAATTATAAAATTATAATTAAATTCAAATACGAATTAAATACTTTAGAAAAAAATTAAATAAAATTTGAACAAGATGCTGTTGCACTTGTATACAATAAAATTTACTTGTATTAAATAAAATTTTCTTACGTCACTAATTCATGTTCGATACAAGTTTATTGATCCTTACTCGTATACAATATCGAGTATACTCAATTTGGTTAATATATACTCTATCCGTCCAAGTTTACTTGTTCTAATTTGAAAGTACACGTCTGTTAAAAAAATAAATTTATCTCTAAATTACTTATTTTAATTTTCTATTATCATATATTTATTGTTTTTAATCTCATAATTCTTTCTTGGAACAATAAAATAAAAAAGAAAAAGGAGAAAAGAGAGTGTGGTTATACTTCCAATGTCAAAATTAATATTACTATTTTTTTAATGTATGTCATGTTATTTTTAATAATTTTTTTAAAAAGTTAAATAAGGGTAGTATAAGAAAAGTAAGTAAATAATAGTATTAAAAAAGAAAAAGAATAAATAGATTTGGACATACTAAAAAAAATTATGACAAATAAATTTGGACATAATGAATAGTATTTAGCAAATAAATTCTCCACATATTTTGAGAAGTGAAGGGGATTTATATGTATCATATACATATCTATCAATTGATTTAAGAGTGATAATATTATCTCATTAATTTTTTTTACAAGACTCGAGATTTAATATGAAGAGGTCAAATATAAATTATTCTAAATAGTTGACTGAGTTAATTTTATCTATATTACGATAATATAAATAATTCGATTCTAATTCGTGTATGTTTCAAATGTTTACGAGTAGCTACACTAAAAAACGAGTCAAGTCTAGTTAAGTTAAATTCAAATACAATTAAATTAATCGAATTCAAATCTGAATAAGAATTATAAAATTATAATTAAATTCAAATACGAATTAAATACTTTAGAAAAAATTAAATAAAATTTGAACAAGATGCTGTTGCACTCTACTGGACATTATTTTGACGTCTACGGATGTAAATACCAATAGCCTACAGCTTCGCTGGCAGAGATCCGTGCTTATGTACTAGGCTTCCCACGCACTACATAGAAAGCTGCGCAGCATGAGCGCGTGAGCAGTAGTAGAAAATAATAGTAGGTGCAGATCGCATTACTAGGCCTGTGCTCGTCTCTAGTCTTTCTCCTACTGATTAGCTAATAATTTATTGACACGTGTACGGATCAATATTAAAAAATGCTGATGTGTCCACTTTGGATTTGTTGGTATTTGGCGGGCAAGTATACGGAGTAATGGGTAGTGATGAAAACCCTAATAATAATATCTAAGGAAAAAATGCGGATGACATGTTTTTACTTGAGAAGAAGGGAAAAGAATCGTAGGAGTTGGACTAAGAAACATATATTTGCAGCAGAAAAAAGACAAAAGGGTGACAGTAAATCAAAGCAAAAAGCATTGAATTAAGAAAAAATAAAAGCGTTCTTTTTGTCGAGGTAAAGTATAAGTAAGTCTACTAATCGTTCCTTCTTTTAATATAAGTTATTCTAAAATTATATATGAATATTAAAAAAATATTTATATAATATTAATTATTCATATTATTCTTGTATTAAAAAAAGTGTTATTTATCGAGCAAAAAATAGTGAGAGAACTAAAATTATATTTAATACTTGGGATAATATTAGAAGCTAAATAATTAATGCTTACTTGAAATTCTCAAACGTATATATTAAGAGACAAAAATATTTTTTTAAAACGATTTATATTAAAGGACAGAGGAAATATATTTTTGTGGTCTAAGTTGAGGGTCCTGTGCTATGTAGGGTAGGGTCCCATTCAGTTTGAAGCAGCTCAAGCTTAAGGGTACACTATCTGTTGGTTTGGTTAGGTTAGGGTAAAGGTTGTATGGGGTGTATTCAAGGGCTTAGCATAGTTGGTTGGGTGTGTTCCCCCAAGTTCGTATCAAAAATAAGTATGTTTGGCCAATTTGAGTTCGGAATAAAAAAAAAATGAAAGTTTTGTTATTGGGTTCAGTCACGATTTTCCGGAATTTGACACTTCTAATTAAAAATGTCTGTGAATTTACCTGAATTTGATATTTCTAACTGAAAATGTCTGATACTTATGAATTAATTTTAGTTAATACAATTATAAATATATTTAAACACTAATGCTTTTGACATAGTACTTATAATTAATTTCAAAAAATGCAAAAACTTTTTATATTTTGAAATAGTGCAAGTACAATATTTGATACACAAATCAAGTTTACATTATAAAAATTATATTGTAAAAATTACTTGAAAATATTGTTAGTTTTTGGATATTTATATTTACTAAGAAAGATGATAGAAAATAATCGCTTTCTTGAGACTGTGTCATAAATATTCTTTATTTTTTACTTTTATAAATTTGATTTTATTATAATGTTATTTGTCTTATTATTTTATTTTATCTTTTAAATTCTAAAACTTAATAAAAAATTTATTATATTTTTTATGGTAATTACACACGCAACGCAACGCGTACGCAACGAAACTAGTGTTAATAAGTTGATAGAGAAATGTTGTTATGGTAATGGGTTTAGGTAGGGAGTCATAGAAGTAAGTTAGTTCTTCACATGGGTTGTAAGGATGAAGTGGTCCATGCAATTGCCTAATTGAATACATGCATGCAGCTTCGTGTGTTTTGTGGCACCATCTTCAGTTTATTGATGGGAGAAATTGACCATCACCATGACTATTGACTAGGAGCAGGAGAAGGAGAAGGACCAGTATCACCTGGCACACCCATTGGGTTGGGTCCTATCTCTCAGCTAGGCCGATAAAGGCCGAAATTGACGATGACCACTAGTGGTCTATTCGCAATATAGTGGGCCGGATAGAACTAACTAGCCCTATCGTGTAACAAAGTGATTAGGAGCTCTATCCATACCAACCACTCCCTTTAATTAAAGTGATTTAAATAGCATCTCTGATAATGATACAATTTTAATAGTAAATTTAAAGATATTTTGTTATTTGTGTCGAAAAATAAAAATATAATAATAATAATGATAATGGGATTCTTTTTGTGAAATAAATAGAATATATTTTATTTTATTTTATTAATACTTGGATAATAGTAACCAGAATTTTGAGTTGGAATATTTTATTGAAGATATTATTTGAAGTAGTCTTAATTAGTGGAGGTGGAGGGAGGTGAGTCTGTATATTGCAACTTAAAATAATTACTTTAAAATGTGAATTATGTTGAAGTTATATAAATTATAATTATTGTTTATATAATAAGGATAGACTTGAAATTAAAATAACATCAAGGAAGTAGAAATATCTAAAAATATAAGTTTTGGGAATTGATTTTGAAAAAAATCCAAAAATATATCTTCTAGGCCGATTATTACGTTTTGGCGTAAATCACTTAAATGTGATGTAAAAAGCTGAACAAATAGCACAAATCAATTATTGAATAAATCGAATAACAATTAAAAAAAATTAAAAAAAATATGGAGGAATAGATTCTCAATATCTTCAATTATTGAATATAGCAAAATATTAATAATAATTGGGGAAAAAAAAAAAGCATACTCAATATCTTCTAGTCGATTTGATCTATTATTGTTATTATTATTATTATTATTATTATTATTATTATTATTATTATTAATTTAATACTTTTTTGGCTTTCCAGAGAAGGGCCCTGAACTTGAGATGGAGTTGGTACCTTATTATATATGAATACAAGTATAACCAACAATGAATAAGCCTGAAAAAGGCAAAAGGTATATATAATGAACAACAACAGAACGGGTGGCCCCGGAAAAAAGATGAAGAAGAGAGAGAGATTCATCCACTTGCTAATTGATGTAACTAATAACTGTATGATCAAATTATCAATAGGATAATGATATTTTTATTTAACCTAATACTGTCCCATAAATATTTCGACTTTTCAGAGTCAAATTTGAGAATTTCTAAAAATTTGAAATTCGTATAATTTCCTTACATTTTATAAGTAACTGTTAGGGAGAGTGATTGGGTTGAAAGGCGTAGGCCCTGTAATCCATTGGGTCGGAGGCCCAATATCAATAGGAGGTTGCCGCCCAGGGAGTGCTCAGCCTAGTGGGCTCAAGATAAATATTTGGGAGGCCCATATTTGGGACATAAACATTTCCGAAAATAGTCCCATAAATGACCGGTTGGGAGGCCGCTGGTTAGGACCGCTGACGGGACTGTAACCGTCCATCTCACGTGGATGGTTCCCTGTTCATCATGATCAGTGACGGGAAGATTTCACTGGAAAATACAGGTATAAATATGAGAGGAAGGAAAGAAAGGAGGTTAGATACTTTAATATAGGCACTCACTAATTATTATTGATTCTTTTATCCTTCTTTCATATCACCAACACTCATGTCAGAGGAATTTCACGGTGGAGTGGAACAACCCTTGGACTACCGTGAGAACGTGAATTGTCGGATCCATACACGGAGGAGGAGATAGAGCATCATCAGTAATAAATATTATAATTAGTAGTATAGTATACAATAATTATATTTGTTTATACTAAAAAACTAAATAAGTTCGTATTAATTTTAAATTTTAGAAATTCACATGTTCGAATCAAAAAGAACTCGGGGAAGTGTTCAGCTTCCGTTGTACTGCATCATGAGCGCTGCAGTCCTACATATTTTTTAAGCAAAAGAACGAAGTATTGGCTAAAGAAATGGAGCATCTCAAGTACTAACGAACAGCTTGCAAGGGTAAGAGTTGCATGGACATGTTCAAGTTCTGGCATTCACAAGCAAATCTGGAACAAAATGATCTATCTGCGAAATAAGACCGGAATTTGCTTAGTAAAGATGCTTTTCTAGAGTAACTCTCTTAATTCTAAATGTTCTGCAAATTTTTTGGGTCTCTTAACTGTCAAAATACTGTAACAGCCATTTTTAGTGCGATGCACATAAGCCAAAAGTTTGTGGGTTTAAATAAGCTGCTTTCGAAAAGTATGATATAAAACGAACAAAATTTCACAAGTGCAATTAGCATCCAATGCCCCAAAAGTTCCGAACCGAATATGCACTTAAAAAATAATGAAAATGGAAATAATCCATTCCAATGGTTCTACCTGCCAGTTTCAGGATACCAACACTCAAGAACTTAATAGGGCTCTTTACCTTTATACTGTCACCTGTTTGTGGTGCAATTGAGTATGCACACAGACATATATGTTAGCTTGTACATAGTAGGCTCAGAAATTTTCTGTAATTGAATATCTTTATGCAATCGCCAATAATTCATCTCTTCATGTTTAAATGACGCTACTATAAGCACAAGAACATGCATCAGACGTGCGAGAGCCTTTTATATGATAACTTTCATTCATAAAAAAAAATATCCAACTATTTTCATTTACAAAATACTGTGATTATTGCAGAGGACAAACAAATTTTGTATCCACTTTCAAACAACTTTTGAAAGAACCATTTACAAAAAGGCTGGTTGGATATATATTCTCTCCTAAGACGAGTTTGTGCAGATCTGTTTAGATCAGTCAGTCAACTTCCAGCACAATTTTACCAATTATTTTCCTCTTATCTTTGGCCTCATGGGCCTCTCTCACTTGTGTAATTGACAAAGTTTTCTCCACAGGTACCTTCAACTTTCCGGCCTCAGATAACCTGCGAATCTCATCTAAACCTTCGGCATCAGCTCTCATGTATGTCCACCAGTATTCTGTAACATAATAAAATGGAAGGCATTGGTTCAATCCATAATAACAATTTTAAAAACTGAACAGTTCATCAGGAAAGACTTCTGTTTAGCCGCCGGATCAACCAGAATTGAAATGTGATGTCATAATTATGCAGCAATTATATATTAATTCATAATTAAAGCATGAAAAATCATAACCAAATTCGTATTTGTATGCAGCTAAGGCGCAAAATATAAATAAATGTTCTGTTTCCAGTTGCCAATAGATGATGGGAGTGAAACTGAAGAGATTATCCACTTATTTACCATCTTGACCAGCAAACAAAATCCAATTCAAATGCTATATTCACTTCACAAAACCTCATACAATATCCCTCTTGGAAAAATTATAACAAAAAGGAAAGATGGTCAAGGTTTTAATGTTACAGAGCCTACAACAAAGAGGTGATTTCAACAGTGAACAGAAGCAGCATCCATTATTGGCTGCGTTTATCAGCTATAGTAGGCAATTCCCCTTATTGGTCATATCAAACGTCAATTACTAGGAGAGGTCCGAGAGGATAGATAAGAAAAGATCATATATTGACTGCTTCCCTAATTTTTCACTCTGCTTCCCATTTTCTTTAGATTTTCCAAACCACCGAATCCCCCTATGACGAACCTGTTTCCATGCTTCTTAGACAGACCCTCATTTAAACTACTTTTGTAGTAGTACAGGAATATTTTGACAGACCCTCATTTAAACTACTTTTGTAGTAGTACAGGAATATTTTGACGTAAACATTACTTTAACTGCAGATGGTGATTCATCTCATCTTATTTATTATAGATAATCTCATTGAAAGATGCTGCCACAATTATTAGTTAATCCATGAGATTCTTGGCATTTGAACACCTTCAAAGGTTATACCATGCCTTGAGCCCACAACTTGAACCAACCACAAGGATTTTAAAACTAAGGTAATCAAAGCTTCTGGTATATTCTTGGCAGTTTATCTTACATGTATTTTTTTTATTTCAGTAAAAAGGCAGTACCCATACAAAGCCAATAGCTAGGGTCTCAATTATCTACCAAATAGTAAGAAGGCAGTGCACACATGATTGCATTGTTCCTGCTCTCTTATCTCTCCTTTTCATGGATGCTGGATATTGTTCGGCTCATAACCAGTTACCTAATACCATTAAGACTTAATATAATTCATGACGGGGAAATTAATCCACTATTCCATATATCTTGAAGGGAAACTACATTCATTTATCATTTTCATTAATGATTAATAACCTTATTGAAATATGACGATGTAAAAATATTTAACTAACAATTCATTTAAACTCTGATAAAGAAAGTCAAGAACCTATTCCATGAGAGTATCGATATTCCAGCTGTTTCTTCACTAAAATGGCCGTAGCCATAGGAAGGCCAATAGCTACTCCATACCTATCAGTCAATGATGCAGCCTCCCCCTATAACAAAAAAATGCCAAATTATCGTATCATTATTGGAATATAAGGAGAGAGGAAACATCTTAATATTCTTTGTTAGTAAAAAGACTTCAACAAGCATTTTCTCATACCTGCAATGTCATATAGTGCCCACCTCTCTTCAAGAGACTAATGGCTACTCTTTCTGTCTCTGGTACACCAATTGTGTCCAATACAGCATCAAATTGCCCTTTTATGGCTACTTCAAGATCCTGTAAATTAGGAGGAAAAAAACACATATTATCAGGAAGAGGTAAGATATGACTCCAGCAATACCCAACACAGAACTGGCGTAGTTTAACAGTGTTTGGTCAAAACTGCAATCAGATGTCCCACAGAGCAACAAAATAACTCATGTCTTTACCTCAGCAGTATAATCAACAGCCTGCTCAACACCAGCTGCCAAAAGCCGATCTATACTTTCATCACCACATGTAGTTGATACATGGCAGCCTGCAGCCACTGCAAGCTGAATTGCGGCAAAACCTACAGCTCCTCCTCCACCCACCACTAGCACCCTTTGCCTGTGGTTGAGGATGCACTCATGTAAATAAAGCACAGAAGTTCAGAATATTCTATCAAACATTCAACTCATCAAATCCATAACACAGCCCTTTGGGATCATTACTAGAATTTCCTATTAGCACTCACTGTTTTAGGCCATACATCCTTATTACCGATTTGGTAAAATTCAACAAAAGTTTCAAAGCACCAAATTAGCGTAATGTACATGAATTTTTTTTTAAAAAATATGCATACTTTAGGAGGATTTTTAGAAAAATAAAAACGTTACTTATTGGTCAGAGAATTGAGAGAATAAAGTCACTGAGTCGATAGATTAAATTTTCTCGCAGAACTATTTCAAAACTGCCCTTCACTATTAAGATATTCGATAGTAGAATAATCAGAATTGTGTATATATATATATATATATATAGAAGAGTTTGTTTGCACACCCCATACAATAAAGGGTAAGCACACTTCAGTTTTAAAATTTTTTCCGCCCCCCCCCCCCCCCCCCCACTTATTTTGTCCACTTTCCAAACATTTTTAAAAGGCTACTATGTAAAAAGAGGGGGGGGAGTGGATTGTCAAGGAGTCCAATATGTGGAAGGTTGTTTTTGGAGGAATTTGTAAGAAGTACCTCTTTTGTAGTTGGCCATGGGCCGTGAATCCTGTTTTGGAAGTATGCTGTGTGGGTGGGGGTGGAGGCGCGTTTTCCAAACTTTTTCTCTTCATCTATCAACCAGGATGAGAAGGTTGCTGATGGGCAAGTGTTCTGGAAACCGAAAAGAAAACTTTCGGAGACTTTTTTAGGACTGGGAGTTAGAAGGTAGATCAGCTGTTGATTGTTATCAGGGAGTTTGACCAGTTATATGATTGTGTGGACGCTGGGAAGGAAAAAGCAACGAAAGGTTTTCTATCAAATCTTACCATAGGAGCCTTTTGTTATTTGAGTGTTGGCCTTTCCCGTGTCAGAGTATTTGGACGTTGGGGTGACGTGCAAGGTGGCTTTATTCACTTGGACAGCACAGCTTGGTAGTGTCTTAAGCCAAGATTCTCTATGGAAAATAGGGAATTTCTAGTCAAGCAGGGATACATGTGCAAGAAGGATTGGGAGTTGGCTTATCATTTGTTATTAACTGCAAGTTTGTTACCCTTTTATCGTCGACAGTATTCTCTCTTTGAAGGGGGGTGATATGGATGATGCCTTTTTCGGTGGTAGAATTTTTGGATGCTTGGAAGGGGTTAGAGTTACAAAGAAGAAGCGAGCTAGTTGGGACTTGGGAGACGATCCCTCATTGCCTATCATGGGTGCTTTGGAGCAAACGTAGAGTTGTAGATATTTCGAGGAAAGGGAGCGGTCTTTTGTGCATATTAAACTTTTATTCTTTAATCTTTTGTTCTTCTGGCAGAATGAAATGTTTCCGGATTTGCCTATTGCTTTGTAGATTTCTAGTTAGAGGTTAGCCTTGGGACATGATGTAGGTTATGTGTCTTGCTGGCACAGGGTTTGCCCTGCTTTTTTGTAGCTTTATTTTTGTACATGAGCGGCACCCCTTGGTAACTATTTTCATATCTTACTTATCATTCTTGAAATTTATGATGAGCTTCTTAAAAGTTCCACTAATTGGTGATAGTTTCAATGAATTCAATGACTTACATATGAGTAAGAGCTAGCAACTTTGTGCTTACAAATTCTCTAAGAAACAAAATGGGAATATGAGGTCAGAACACAAGTACAAAATTATAAAACGGTCAATATGACCAATATATGTTTATATATTATTAATATATGCACATATATAAATATATTGTCACACTATTAGTGTAGGTATTTGCTCTTAGATGTTGATTGACAATATCCATACAAGTTATAACAATTTGAATGCATATCAACCTATTTAGAAAGTTGATAACAAAAGCATCATAGTCATACCCCTTTGTTATTCTGGCAGTACTTTTTAGAGCACGCCATGCAGTCAACGAAGCAAAAGGAATGGCACTTGCTTCCTGTGAATTGACAAAAGAGTTACCAAACCATGTTAAATATTCTTAATTAGTCATTTAAAAGAATATTGGACAGTAGAAAAGATACAAAAATTGACAACAATTTTGCTAACCATAATCCTTAGAGGAGTTTTGATAAACAGCCAATAAGGTTTGGTAATTGATAAGTTCCATAATCCTTAGAGGAGTTTTGATAAACAGCCAATAAGGTTTGGTAATTGATAAGTTCATCCTCTTCGTTCATTCTAAAGCATGGTTCAACGTTTCGGTACATCCGCCAAAATTTTGGCTTATCGGAGCGGTTTTGGCCCTTTCCGAGCCGCTTGATACGAGTCGGAAAATCAGCGATTATTATCAACAAAATTTCTGCCTAGTTTCGAATTAAATAGCGAAGAAATTTTAGCTTAAAGGGGAGAAACACCACACACACAAACACAAAAAAAATAAAATAAATAAATAAATAAAATCGTATTTAATAGATTTTAACTAGTACTTGAATTGGTATTAAAAAATAAAATAAAACTAACGTTCAAGTTAACTACAACTTATAAAATTATATTTAAACTACTTAGCAAAAATACGATTATACATACTATATAGTACCTAAATTAACTAGAGCTTACAAGAATTGTATCCATTTTACTTGGAAACAAAAAATATAATTTATAATATCAATTTAAAAAATATTATACATATAAAGTACTTAGCTAATTATTTAGCAAAAATAAATAAATAAAGTACTTAGCTAAGTATAACCAATGTTCAAAAAAGCTAAAAGCAGTACGACGCGTTTTTCTCCGGACGAGCCGATGCGTAAGTCTCGAGGCAGAGCGAGGCGTAAGCCTTGATTAGAAAACCTAAAAGTCCCCAAAAAATTATAAAAAAATGCTAATAAAATCATAAAATAATCCATCATTATAATCAAGGTCATAAAAGAAATAAATAACCAACGTCACCTTAATGTATCATTACAAAACATCAAAACAACATAATATCGCTTTTCATGTGAACTTATCGTAAAGATATAATACAAATTTATCAATTTTTTTGGATAGATAAAAAGGAAAAAAAATTAAAAAGATAAAAAGATGAAATTGTAATAAAACCAAACATGCAAGAGCAAAAGCGGAAGAAAAATTATGACAACCTCAAGGAAAGCAGTTATTTTTCTTGCTCTCCCTTTATAAAATAGATAGATAAAATAGATATCAAACTAATCTCACCTTATTATTTTAAGGGTGAACATGAGACAAAATTATATTCTTAATGCTCACAAAATTTTTAAATGAGAATTTTTTCTGCACCGAAAAGAAGTAGCTAAGAAAGATCATAGTAGTTCTTTTTATCATTATATTTTCACTAGAATTTTTTCAATTTTTTTTTATCAGGCATGCAAATGAGGCGTAAGCCTCAGCCAAATGAGGCGTAAGCCTTGAGGCGAAATGCACTGAGGCGCAAGCCTCAGCCAAATGAGACGTAAGCCTCTGTATTTCCCCTTGAGGCGTAAGCCTCGCCACAGCAACCTACCGCCTCGCTATGAGGCGGGCCTCGAGTCGTAAACCTCAAACGCAATTTCGAACAATTAGTATAACTTGAAAATATCTTAAGAATTTACTGTTTATTTTTATGCAATGTAGCATTAGGCACGTATGTGAGGTGTCTGTTTTATCATTTGGACAGTTCTATGTGTACTAGTAGTGTTTTTTGTGAATTTAATTGGTCCATCTTGTTCTTCTTAATTTTTTTACAACTTTTTAAAGTTTTTTTGAAGCTCCTAAGTAGCATATCGGTGCATATTGCCCGAAACCCATACTGAGACAAAAAATGACCTTCCAAACTATAGGTTGTTTCCGCGACTTTGAACCATGTTCTAAAGTTAAAAGTGTTAGCTCCAATACCACTTGATGTAGGACATGAAAATCAGGCTAGGGTTCTGTAAATAAACTCTTGATCGCAACAAGGATGATTTGATGCTTATCTCAGCATAAAACCGACCACTCTATAGGACGTTTTGAGGTCACTCCTTAGAGATTTCTCAAGTCCACAAACAATTTGCAACCAAAAATCTCAATATTTTAGAAGTTTATGAACTTGTGGGGACTGCATAACTATTTAAAGATAAGCAAGAGCATAATGGAATGGAAAACCAAAACCATTATGATTAAGAAACACAAATCCATGATGGAATAGGAAACAAAAGCCTTAATGGATTAGGAATCTTTAGCTTCTACTGAAAATTAAAATCCATATTTACTATTAATTCCCTTAAATCCACAATTATTTGATAAAATACCTAATTCCATCAATTTCTACCCAAATCCAGTTGAAAAATTGAAAGAAAATACTCCAAGAATTGCCTTCCTCATCACAGAGACAAATAAAAATATTCGATATACTAAGAAAATAAAAATCACCAAGATCTTCTTAAGATAATGTTTCCACTAAAAGCCAAAGACTTCAAGAATTACCACATGTGAAATTGATGCAGGTTTTGAAGTGAGTTCATCTTCAGAAAGAATAGCATAGTCAGCATAGGTACCCCTCACAGCAGTTGGATGCAGTGCACCAAAAACTTCCTGCCCGACGCGGAGTGATCTGACAGAACTTCCAACAGCTGCAACTTCACCGCTAATATCACGACCCAAAATCAGTGGCAGAAGAGGTTGAAATATGGAACGACCATAACCTGCTCGCATCTGAAAGACAAAATAGTTGTACAACTGAATAAGACAGATTCTGATCAATATTGTAATGTCTACAAGTAGTAAGCATGTTGAATACAAAATCAATATCTGAAATACAAACACCAAATGTAACTAACTGAAAATTATGAATCATGAACAGATTCAAGAGGGGTTCCATTCCAGGACTATAATTTATGTTCAGCAACATCTTATTCAAAAATTAATCAAGGAATATTTGAGATGCTAAGGACAGTATTTTGAGTTGTTTCATTTTACTTAGTAGCCTAGTCCAAAAAGACATCTCCTTTTATTCTTTTCCCATGATCCAATTATAAATGAACTGTACAAATGAAAAAATTTAACTTGTCCACCATGAGGCACCATCACTTAGTGAGAAAAATAGCATGCCACTTTGTTTCAAGCCTTCTAACTGCGTTTTCTAAGGCACAATTATGAACTGGATGTGTGTGTTAACTATTTTTGATTAGTAGCTAGCAATGAAAATTTTATGTATAAGAATTGTCAAGATGAATCCAATTAAATTTCTACTTCAGCTAATAAATATATTCATTTCAGGTCCGGCATGAAAACATGAGATGATAAGGGATGAAATAGCACACCATTATAAACTACACTCTACCCCATTCATTTGTTTGTATTTCTGTGCAAAAGTTTTCTAGATCTACCATGACATTGTTAAGAGCACAATGCTTATTTCTCATTGATACATCAAAATTAACAACACAAGGTAGAGAAGAGAAAGAACCAAAGAGACAAAGCTTGAAAAGTGTGGGGACACTAAAGCATGATACAGGCTGCCACAACAGTAAGCAGTGCAAGTTAAATAAGTGAGAATTGCAGGTTTATGAAGCCTTTTCCATATTTATTCTCCACTGAGACAACTCAATAATATCAATATATCATATGGTTTTAAGTAGAACAAGAAGCTGCATGGGTTCAACAGGGTGGCAGGATAAACATCTTCATCTACTACATTTTATTCGAATCCCAATATGATCAACTCAAATACACCCAAATCCACCAGCTGAGAAAATCAAGAACAACCGAAGTCTAGAAGCTCATATATGCTCTGATAAACAGAAAACATCTAGAGTCCTAGAATCGATGGAGCCTATTCACCTAAGTTGCGAGTCAGCCGAGCTGCCGCCGGAGCAGAGTGATAATTTACAGAGAACAACAAAAAAGAAAAACAAATCAATTTTCCTGTAAATTCTGACCATTAAAACAAAGTATATTAACAAAAAATCATCTTATCGCTAAACTAATCCTCACAAATGGTATCAAATAAAAATAAGAAAAACACTAAAATACAAAGGTAGTCATTCAATTTAATAGTAATATTTATTGCCTCAACACTTCCATAGAAAAAAACACAATGTAAAACAGGAAACAAAACTATAGTATAATGGCAGAGAAAGAGAGAAAACAGACCCTGGTATCCAGCGGATTAACGGAAACGGCACGAGCTCGAACGAGGACCTCATTAGGGCTCAGATCAGGAACATTTACGTTGTTACGAATCTCCAGCACCTCCGGCCCACCGAACCGAGGCAAAACAACCGCTCTGCAGCTCGTAACGATGGACCTAAACCCCAGCAGCTTCCTTGATGAATAATTGGAATCGGCAGTTAAGCAATTCAAGCCATTGTTTCTCAATAACAACCGCATCATTGTTGAAAGAATCAGAATTTGAAAATTAGAATCTTAAAATTCAATGCATGAACTCAATTTTTGTTTTTTAGGTTTCAAACTAGAAATGTTAGATTGTGGATTAATTTGTTTAATCGAAGAAGTTAGAAGAGAGAGAGAGAGAGAGAGAGAGAGAGAGAGTGAGAGGACGTGTGTGTGTTTTTATCCGCAGAAGAAGAAGAAGAGAAATGAGCTTCGTGGAGGCCTCTTAGCTCAGGCTTATTGCAACACTAGCAACAGACTTTTCTTTAGGCTAATTTTCCAATTTTATTTTCCATGCTTTTGTGTCTGCGCTTTTAATTACTCACTACTCACTAGGCACATGTGGTGTTCGTAATTTTTATTTATTTTTACTGTGTTATTAATTTTAAAAATAAATTTTAATCTAAAGACAAAATAAAGAGATTATTATGTTAGACTGTAAATGTAGTAAAAAAAATTTAAAAATAATTTGGTAGCCACCGCCAGCTAGTTAAAGCAGGTGACCATCCAGACGTTTTATTTTATTTTTTTCACTTTTTTAAGTAAAGAAATTAAACACGTGACCATCCAGACGTTTTATTTTATTTTTTTCCACTTTTTTAAGCAAAGAAATTAAACAGTCTAAAATTGAACGAGCTGACAAAAAAAATGATAATTATTTGGCTGTTGCTACTCGGACGTTTTATTTTATTTTTTTCTATTTTTTTCACTTTTTTAAGCAAAGAAATTAAACGATCTAAAATTGAGCGAACTGAGAAAGAGAATAAGAATGATTTGGCCGTTGCTATCGAGCGAGACATGAAACTTTTATTCTCTTTGATATAATTACACCTCACACCTAGTTTTAGCTTAGCTAAAGCCTTGTCTACAATATTTATATGAAGTGTGTGTGTTATAAAAGGTGAAATAAGAATATTGATGAGAGTGGAAAATTTTCATGGCAATAAAGAATTTAAGGAAAGACTAAAGGAGGGGGGGAGGGAGAGAAAATTACTTGCGAAAGGAAAATCCTTTTTTACTATTCCGGTATTTCCATTGCAACATGATGTAGTTGTAAAAGAATATAAAAAACTAACCTGTGAACATTGCCTCTTATCTGTAAAAGAAAAGATAAAATTTATATTGATAATTATGTGAGGTTATGAGCTTTTCCATACGGTTGCAAAATTAAATTGTACAAGCTAAGCTCATCTCCTGAATCTTATTTCATTCGCTTGAACTACTGAAATTTTGCCCAAGCTGAAGTTATATCTTTGGCAGGTTGGTGCCTACAAAAGTGTAAGCAAGCTAGCTCAATAACTACTACATCTTTTACGGAATGTTATATCCCACCCCCACAAGCAAAACTCGTCTACCTAGAGAACTAAGAAAAGTTACAGTTACAGCTTAAATACAATCAAGGAATGAAAAGATGCCGAGCCAACCCTCATCATGCCTGTACCACTTTCATTCAGTGCAGGACATTTGATTTCCCAAAGTGCAAGCATTGATGATCTCTGTAACTTTTGGTTACTAAACAACATTACCTGGTGGGGCGTTTGCATTTCCCAGAATACCAGCACTGCTGACAATCTCTGTAGCTTCTGGTTGCTGTATAACAACATTACCAGGTGGGACATGTGAATTTCCCAGAACATCAGCATTGACGATATCTGTAACTTTTGGTTGCTGTATAGTATTACCAGGTGGGACATTTGAGTCTCCCTGATTACCATCATTGACAATCTCTGTCACTTCTTGTTGCTGAACAACATTACCTTGTAGCAAATTTGAATTTCCCTGACTACCATCATTGACAATTTCCATAACTTCATGTTGCTGAACAACATTACGTTGTGGCACATTTGAACTTCCCAGGGTACTAGTTTTGGCGATCTCCATGACTTCTGGTTGTTGAACAACATTACCAGGTGAGACATTTGAAATTTCCAGAGTACCAGCATCCATGATCTCCACTTTTGGTTGCATAACAATATTACCAGGTTGAACATTTGAATTTCCCAAAGTACCAGCATTGACGATCTCTGTAACTTTTGGTTGCTGAACTTTGATTTCGGTCACCGCAGGTAAATTAGTATGAGAAGCAGCAGGCACCACGATTGCAACATCTGCATGTTCCTCTAATTTATGCTGCTTTTTTGTTGCTTCAGCTGGAGGATAAACCCTCAAAGTATTAGCTGTACGAGGATCAGCACCAGCTTTGGGCTGGTTTGTTGCAGACTCATTTAAAGCATGAAGTTGCTGCAACCTGTAATCAGTCTCAGGTCGACGGCAAACCTTTCTCAGAGGCACAATCTCCTAAAGTGAAATGAAGAACAAAATCAATGCTATCCAACATCAAGTGCAAAAATAAAAACAGGAGTGAGTTCATAAAAAACAGTGAATGAAGTTGGGTTCAGACGGCATATTAGAGTTCAACCAAACAGACTTCCTGCATTAGAGGCAAAATGAAAGGAGTGTTTTGCAACCAGAACGACACTATATATTTATATAATTATATCTGGGGTCGCAGGATATGCAGGATATACACCGCGACTTACATAAGTTAGCTACAACACTCCTTCTACCGGCTTTCTCTTAGCAAATTTTAATACCATCTTTTCCCAAAAAAAACACTAAAATTGAATCTTAAAACCTAAAACTGAACCCCAAATCGAAAAAACTGAACAAAAAATTAAACCTAAATACTAAAAGTTTTTGATTCCTAAACTCTGAAAATTGAACCCTAAAAATTGAACCATAAACCTGAAATTGAATCCTAACCACTAAAAATGAACCCTGAACCTAAATCAAACTCCAAAACACCAAAAATCTACATAAAAAACAACCACCCATAAATATAGTGACCTTCATTGGCAAAACAACCATCATCAGCCTAGACCTTCATCGCCAGTCACCATCATCAACCTAAATTTGACAGAAGAACATAAAAGAAAAGTAAAAGAAGAGAACCACCATCCTTTGTGGATAAATAAGGGTTTGCAGATAGAGGGTAGCGATCTGTGGAGGAAGAGTGCTCAATTTGTAGAGAGAAGGTTCGATTTTGTAGAGAGGGCTCGATTTGTTTTTGCATAGAGAGCATTGGCTGTTAAACATCTGTGTGAAACAGAGGGAGTGAGACTTTATAAGAGTTAAAAATGACGTCATTTTATTGGAGTGGTGTATATTCATTGTGTACACTGCGTTTATATGCATACATATCAGGTTTCTGAGCCTCCAAAAAGACCTTACTTAAGTCAGGAAAATCTTGTTCAGGTTTCAACCATAAAAAGAGGAAGCTTACAATGATATATTAAAATAGTTTGTGCAACAATGAATAATAATATCCAGCTTCCTGGTTCTAAAAAATTCATATTTTATTGGTCTTTCTGCCAGCATAGGAAGGCAGCTAAATGAACCTGTTCCAGTTTCTTACCAAAAACTTTTGGAGAAAAAAGGAGCTATAACTTTTTTTAAAAGCAACTTAATCAGAGTATCTTTTACGTACATGTCAAGAGGAGATAATTTTGCACCACTTCATCAAGTGAGAGTTAATTCCACAACATTTGCAAATCAGATAAGCATGTGTCACGGTGTAATTATTTATTTTTATTAACAACTATTTCAAGTGTCAGTACTGTAGTTGGTACTGTGTGAAACAACTGTCAGATAAGTCAATCCATTTTATTTATTTAAAGACGATATATTTAGCCTAAATGAGCCATCAAGCTAGAAAATTACTGAATGAAGTAAACCCAAAAGCGTAGAACAGCTGTTACAGGATTCCAATTTATTTATTTATTTATTTTATCAATGAATTTTGACAATCAAAACAAAACCAAAGAAATGTGCATTGGGCAACCCAAGAGGGAAAGAAGGGAACTAGAAAGATCAATTACCACTTAAATCAGCAGAAGAGAGCAACTTAAAACATCCAGCAACTTATTTGAGGTAAGAAACACAATAAAATATATGGAACAGAACAAAAAGAACAAAACACATGAACTTGATCCATGAATAGAAAACACTAAGGCAGTCGCATACCTCAGATTGATCATGATCGTAGCGTACCAGAAATCTACAACGGCAACCTCTCATATCATGTCTTCGTCTTTGAGCATCAAGGACGTGGGCATCAAAGTAAAGAGCCTGCTCTTTGCCTTCCTGAGAGATTTTAAGAGCCTTTAGAAGAGAACAAAATAACATCTTATCATAAAGATGATTATAATCTTCCTGTGAGGTTCACATGAACAAAATACCTGAAAACAGAGTATAAGATCTCCTTGGAGAACTGCAACGCATTCTGAGGATTCACATGGGAGAGACCGTTGTCTAACAAGCTTGCTAACATTAACCCATTCATCCTCTTCCGCTCCAAAACCAGCAAACCGCACCAGAACTTCCTGAAATATATATCAGATACCATAAGATGATTATAATAGACTCGCAGAAGGTCAAGAATAAATGTAAAAAATTAAGACAAAGTGAGAAATTCAATAACAAATTCCTGTTGGCATCTGAATCATTCTTCATCAGGGAGCACATTTAAAAAAGAATAAAACAATCTCCAGCTGTGGTCAGCAAGGCAATGAAATCTTTACGAAAAAATTGAAGCCAAGGTGATCAAAGAAATTGCACTAATGTCCGCCAAAGTTTCCTAACTGCAGGCCCCTTATCATAGGTGTTCCTAACTGGAAACCAGCTGGTTCCGCTATCATATTACTTAGGTACTTAGTAACATACACATGCTAGTTCTGGTTAAGATCTAATGATAACCATAGAAATTGGTGAATTGCAAAACAATATGCACCCAGTGCGCAGCTATCTATAACACTCTAAAGAGTAATTGAATTTTAGAACAGTATACTGTGAAGGGGTAACATCCAATTACAATAAAAGAATGTAACATGCAAATGGTAAACAACAAATCATACAAACTAACTAGGAGCATTCACATTATTTGAACAACTTATTATTTAAAGGTAGCTTAGAGGGGGGGAGAGGTTAAATTGGCTTTGCAATTACCGAGTCGCCAGTTTCAAGTTTTCTGTGTGATAGAAAGGCTGCAACGTCATACCTGAGAAAGAAAACACCGACAACATTATTACTTCAAAAAATAACTACTACTTATCAGAAAGGAACCCCAACAACTAGCAGGAATCTGGAAGACCTATATATGAATGACCCATAATACTAACCATGCGCCATCCCTTGCAGATTTAGCTTCAAATTCCATTGAATTACTGTCTGCTCCATTCCTGCCTGCACCTTGAACTGGTGATAAAATAGCAAGGACAAAACAAATCCAAGCATCATCAAGTGAAGAAGTAGCATGCAAACATAATATTAATCCCTTTGTCCCACTTAAAGAGTCTCATTTTGATTTTCTAGAGTCGGTTTGCAAAATAATAAATTCATAATTTAGAATCACATCAATTTAAAGTTTTAGGATTTCACAAATTGACTTTGAAAGTCAAAATGAGAATCTTTTTGTTGAACATCGGGAGTATCTAAAGATTGATAATTAGAAACAACAAAATAGAGAACCCCTCTTTTGAAAGTTAAACAAAGACTCTTGAAGTTTAAAGACTATACAGAGCAAAAAGAAAAGAGCTGGTTGATTAGTGGAATCCCCCCTCAAAGAAAGTCCTCCTCCCACTTATACATGGCATCCACTTAGACATCGTATCCATAATTGGTGTATTGACCAGATGAGCAATTCTGGGTTTCTTGATCATAGTATGGGGGAACAATCTTAGTCTAACTAGTTTCTGGCATTGAGGAACTACAATAATAGGACTAGATGAGCTTCTATATACTATCCACTAAACTGTTTGTCGGACGTTGTATAAGCAGCACTTATTTATGGACAAAACTAACCTTTTCACCACTGATGATGGCACCTTTTCTGGATTAACCCACTGAACTTTTAATTTTTGATTTTAAACTACTAAACTAATAAATTTATTTGATTGACCCATTCCATCCAAAAAATTGGACGTACCTCAAAATCTGTCAATCTTCATATGTGGCATGCGAAAAGAGAAGGAAAAAAGGAAAAGAAATATGAAGGGGTTAATCCCATGTGGCCTTAAAAAGTACTTTTACTTCTTTTATGTTTTTTCTTTTCTTCTATTTCTTTCCTCCATTTCTTCATCTTTCTGATTTAGTCTTCTTCTTCATCTATCTGCTCTCTTTTTGTTTCACTTTATATATTTTCATATTATTGAAAAGCAAAGTATGCAACATAGTACATGTAAGATAACACTACTAATGATGATTTGGAGTAAAACTGAAGGCACCAATTAGGGTTTTATGGTGTGCTATGGTTTCAGACAATGGTGGAAGGTGGTTCCTTGCCGGAGTTCTTCCGCAATCTAGGTTTTCTTCGTCCTCAATTTGGACAAAAAATTATTCTTTGTTATTTTCTTAGCAACTATTCCTCTTTTCCCCTTTCTCATATGACGAATTTGGGTTTTTAATTATGTATATGGCAATGACATTAAGCTTTTAGTTCTAGGTTTGTGCAGGGAATTGGTTTGTTCATCTTCCAAGTTCATCATATGCATCTAGGGTTCATATTCTCTTCCTCTTTTACTTCTTTCCCTGTCTAATTCAACCAATTCCTAGAATTTCCTTTTCTCACTTGATGCAAAAAAATCAAGAAATAAAAGTCAAATTTAAATTTAAGGTTTCTTCCTCTACTTCGTATAATTAGCGTTCTTGGATTCACATTTTAGTATTCAGAGAAAAAATATATTTAAAAAAAGCATTTTCACACTTTCCTTTTCTTTTTTGTTGGGACTGTGTCATTATTTTTTACTATACTTTTTGTCACTTCAATTCCACTTGGTTTCTCTATTTTTTTCCCGTGCCACATATTCAATTGTCCAACAAATTTGACAGAATGGGTCATCTACAAAAATTTAGTTAGTTTAGTAGCTTAAGATTAAATTTTAAAATTTCAGTGGGTTAAACCAAAAAAGCTGCCAACACCAATGGTGAAAAGGTTATTTTTGCGCTTATTTATGATTCCAAAATGCAATTGACATGGTTCTATTTTATTTTCCAGATAACATGAATTGTGTGTTTATTTTCTTTTCATTCAAATTGGTCGAAATTAAAATTCGAGACATCGTCTCAAAATTCATAAGCAAACTCTTCTTTTAGAAATAAGTACAATAAGCAACCTCGCCATATCACGATTCCAATCATAGTAGTATAAGGAACTAACACACTTTAATGGTGGCATAAGAGACCTCGTCTATTGGTTGTGGTCTAGAGAATTCTGTCATCTATTAATCAACCATTTATTGCTACTCGACAGATAATGGTTATGTATTATCAGAGGTTTATGTTTGGAGTTTAGCTACATTTACTTCTATATAGTTGATGTTTAGCTCTCTTTACTTTTGTATAATTGTATATGAATGACAACATATCAATACAACTATGTGGAAATAGTATGTAGTCATACAAAACAATCAACAATGTCAAAATTCACTTAATTAGTTACAAAATCAACTCATCTGAATGCTAGTTTAAGCGATTTCAGAAAATTTCACTTGGTTAGTATCAAAAATAAAGTTGACAAAGTATTAACATGAATTTGGTACATAAATTAGACCTAAAACAATACCAAAAAGAATGTACCCATTTAAGCATACACACATTTCAAGAAATGAGAAGCAATTTAGAACTTTAGAACTTTGAACATAACAGGAGTTATTCTCACCTGCAGGAGCAGGTAGATGTTGAGGGGCTTGAGGCACATTTCTCACTGTCACTGAATCAACGAAGGCTAACAACTTAGCACTGAAAATAATACTAAACAAATATCCAGAATTGCTGAAATACAGTGGTTTGAAACTTCAAGCATAAAACCAAATCAATTCAACCTGGAGGAGCCGGTATTGGTTGAGGCACTTGAGGCACATTTGTCGCAATAACTGAATCATCCCGAGGCAGTGCTGATACATTTAAATTCCCAGGAGCCTTAGCTGCTTTTGCTCTTAGAGCATACCGCCTATTTTGGAACCAATGCCACACCTATTTGGAACACAGCAGATTAGAAACACAATATAGGAGAGAGAAAGAGAGGATACCATATAAAATAGTACATATTTTGGTTAAGAAAAAAGTGTCTCACTTGTTTCATTTGAACTACAAACTTTCCGGACCTTTCTGCTGAAACACTACAAACAAGACAACAAAATCACAATTAGGCTTTTGCATTTAGAAGGGGACCAAGAAATCCTCAAAAATTAATACATATCAAGTACATGCCTGAATTTCTGAGCAAGGGCTTCAAGAACTTCACGTGCTGGCATCGCAGCATTGTGTGCTTGCAGAATAGATTCCATCTCCGCGACCTACGATTTGCAAATGAAATGATTCAAATCACTAAGATCGAGCAAATGCATTTAAACTCGTTGAGAATCTAGATCATACTTGTCGCTACAAATAAGGCAATGCTGCAGCATAAAGCCAAAGTAACGCAGATATGACTTTTTAACAAGAATAAAACGAAAACCATAACACTAACACGAGATGCTATCAAGATGAACATCCTATCTACGGTTAAAAACACACATGCACTAGATCCACAAAAGCATTTTGACAAATGAGATCCTTCACACAAAGAAGCGCACAACCATTTTGTGAGTAGAGATGAAACCACAGTATGTTCTAACTTCAAACAAGGATGAAATGGCATGAGGGTAAGAAGAATCTGGTGTCGTAGTGGAACCTGTGTGAAGAAAAAAAGGGGTCCATGGAGCAACAGAGAAGTTTTGGTTGACTAGATTTATTATGACAATTACTATGATTACTCTAAACAAGCAATGGAAGCAGGAGAAAACAGATAGAGAGTCATGGGTGAGAAAGAGATTACTCCATTAAAATGAAATTGAGAAGTACGAGAATTATGAAGAACACTTACAACTGAGAGAAACATTACCAAAAAGTACTCAATTTAAAACCAATTTTGCCTCTCCTGCCTTCTCTTAAGTTACCGCGTGGCTTTCACTACGATTGATTATAATTCTGTCGTGAATATAAAAGTACGCTATAAGAGCTAAATTATCTTAGCTATTGACTCATATTGCATTGCAAGGGGCAATGCTTGGTGCAATCATAAAAGCTGTGGTTACTAGAAATAACTTTGGAGCAAGTTAACTGCAGCCAAATTTGATACAAATGATGTCAGTTGTTAGGTTTGTATGGAGTCCAGCCTTATCCAAGCCCAGAAATGGAGGGACAAAAATTGGATAATGGCCTCTCAAATTTGTAGTAAGTTAGTTCTCTAGTTGGACTCCTTCATTTTACTTTGTAATGCTTAAATTGTAGTATTAATTTATTTATTTATTATAAGTAAATTGTAATATTAATTATTGTCATTTCCCGATAAACAGCCTGACAAAAATAGATAGTGTTTTAATCAATCTCTAACTGCCATTATACCAATGTCCTCACCAGTTTCAAAATAAACTTTCACTAAATGCAATGATGTTGCAACAGCACAATTACCCGGATTAAAAATGCACGTGACTTCATCAACTCCTATCAGCTCAAAATTTTCATACAACTAGACATGTGATTCCCCAAGCAAATACATAAAGGCAAAACTAAATTTTTTACACAGTGGGACATTGGTACGAATTTGTTCTCGACACATAATGCCATAGTTTCATATACTCTGTAAAAAGCACACCACGTATATACAGAGACAACTGCACGAAAACATATGCTGTTAAATATATTCCTCACAAGCTGGTCTTAATTAATTTAAAATTTTCATTAAAATAATTTTTTTCTAGGTGCTCCAAAAGGTACAAGGGGAAAAAAAAGTAAAAATACCCCATACAAAACTTAACAATCACCTTAAAGTCACAATTTTTAGCATTGATGGGGCAAACCCACAAATTGATTGAACGAATCGACATTAGATAATGAATAGGAGTATATAAGAAAGGAGAAAGATAGGGCTGAAGAGCTAAGTAACTAACCTCAGTAGAGTTAAAGCGGAAGGAAGGGCCTCCGGTACTCGGTGGTCTTCCCATCGGCTCCTCCCTTAAAATTCTCAAGTAATCCAACACTCGGACAAAAAGAAATTGAAAATCTTTCTCAGTTGCCGAAACAAATACAATGGGTGGCTTCGGTTTTTAGTTTTATACCCGGATAATCATATACCCCGAAATTCGGTTTATGAAAATTTTCGGGTTTGCTCCCCCAATAATTAAATTAAGTAAATTATATTAAAAACAATAATTATCATTTTATTATATGTAGACCCTGCTCGATTATATAATAAATTAATTAGATAAATTATATTATGCATGATTTGATAAAAAAAAATGCTCACTAAGTCATTTTTAAGTTTACTCACACGAATTATCAAACTTATGCTACATAAAGAGTCTCATTTGTAAAAACTAATACTTCAATAATAAGAATAATAATTGTTTTATAAAAATAATATTTTTATTAATAATAATATAAAATGTCATAACCTTATATAGATAAATATAAAGAAAGATATTCTTAAATTTTTTAATTTTATAAATGAAACTTTTTTTTATGAAATACATTGTTTTATTTATATGTTATATTCTTATATGTTTACATTGTATTTATAATTTTGGAATTAAATTGATGAGGAGCTTACGGTGAATGGGGTTAGGCCTTAGGGGTTATAATTCTCCGCAAGCTTAATAGTGCGTTTAATTTTCTAAAGCCATCAAACCAATTAAAATTAAAGATGAGATTAAATTGAATTTTTAAATTAAATTAAATTAAATTTTAATTAAATTGAATATGCTTTCAAGGAGTTTTAAAACCATGATATGTACATCTTGAAATTTACTGTGTTTTTCATTTGTTTTGATTTGAAACAAACATATTACATACATTTATCACAAGGTCCGTGAGCTGAACTCCATGGTGTTAAAAGTAAATTACACTCAAAAAGATAATTATTTTTAACGTTACCTGAACACGTACCTATAAAAATAATATTAATAAATAAATTTATTGGATGAGTTCTACATTTTCATTGGTAAGTTTATCATAAACTCTTTGATGTCATGTTTTGACCATGCAATAGGTAATTTAGCAGTAGTAGCATATAGCTGAAGATAACTAACTCAACTGCAGAAGAGGCGTAGTATATTACACAATATCCATGATACCAACATTTAGTTGCAGAACAGTCTACCAAATAGCAGGAAATATATATACATGTCTTGCTTAGAATTAACCACACTGGGATGACAAGCCTAGCTACCTTCATATGAAACCATTCTAACTAACTAGATTTTCTAAACATTCTCGTAAGCTTCATCATCCTCTTCAAGGTTTTTCACACCTTCGTCGTCTTCAGGGTTGTTCACACGCTCACATTCATCAATCCATTCACTATATCTGTATCCACAAAACATAGTCATATGAAAGACTCTTTTTATGGAACCAACTGTAAAAATTGTTTCAAAATTTTTGACTTACATGTCAATAGGTTCAGTTAGAGCTGCAAACATAGAACAAACAAGATTAAATTGCCTAGAAGGTCAAATTGGATATATGTATGTATGTATGTATGTATGTATGTATGTATGTATGTATGTATCTATGTATGTGTATATACACACACGCGCATATAAGTGATCCATACCCAAAGTTGGCTATGAAGTGTTTACTAATTAGTAGCCAACTCCTATATCTTTCATTCTCCAGATTCGACAAACACCATTTAGAAACAAATCTCTCCGTGTAGGGAGAATTTCACAACTAGTTCCCGTGTGCACCAACTTCCCATACGCACAATTATAGTGCGTTTGGGAAGCCCAAACACACTGTTATGGTGCGTGTATGCGTTTTTATACGCACTATAATGATGTATATGGCAATTTCTTAATTTGAAATCCTGTGTTTTGAATATGAGAATGGATGTTACAAGATGAGTGACTATCTACCAATCTACAGCCAACTTTGGCAATCACCCCTCATAACACTCAAATTAAGTAAGCCCAACTAGAGAGAGAGAAAGAAAAAGAGAACCATGCAGACCTCACTTGACAGCAAAGTCTTAGCCAGGAATTTAAATAAACAAATCACTCAATAACAATTAAGAAGAATTTACCTGTAACAGTGGTGCTAAAACTCTCTTGGCAAATCCTGCAGGAAGCCTCTCCAATCAAGTTTTTCATATCACTGAAAAGCCAGAAACTTGTGCATTTCAGATATTAACAAAAATAAAAATATAAAATACTACTTCATCGTAGTCCATAGAAAAAAAATAAACATGTCACAATATAAATATCATAATTGCATCCAGCTGCAGTAATTATACACCACAACCGACACAATTAATAGTCTGACAACTACAAAAGCATACTGGATGAAAAGCAATCCTACGTGACATGTACAAGCGAGAGAGATGTGTACATACTAGAAAAACATACCCCCTCCCCCCCCAAAAAAAAAAATTTAATTTAATAATAATAATAATAAATGTTCAGTCTATACTGCACATATCATTCTTCAAACCTTGATGTTCAGACTTGAAATTGGTTGTAGTAACATGACCCTTTACACTTATAAAGAGACGGACTCTGTTTTAAAAGGAAAAGGAGGACGTGAAGTGGAAGGGGGATGAAAATAGGACTAATAAAATAAATTTTTCACAGTATGAGAAAAGATGGAAAATGAAATGAAACAAAAATAGAACAGAGGGCTTTTAGACCAAGTAAATCCCACAGAAAAGGAAAAAGAAATTCTTTTTCTACTCTTCAAAAAAAATATGTAAGCATAGATTTATTAATTAACCAACAACGTTAAGAAAGGGTTTCCATATATCACTCATTACATTTTAAAAGACTTGAATTAACATTCTCCCCTATTTCATAATGGTTCAATTAGAAGATTAATTATAATCCCCAACTCCCTCTCCCGCATACAAATAAAACACAGACATCTTTTGCAATATTTTGTACCACATCAAGAATAAAGTAAACATTACACGTACTTATTTAAAGCAACTGAAACCAAAAGAAGCACACCAGGATATTTTGGTTTGAGATTGTTTCTACGCCACCAACCTATGATGATAAATTGTGGGGGTAGCACAACGTTATGATTCCATAAAATACAGTTAAGGAATCAGCTTCGGAGAGATAGTTCATTAATGCAAACCACGTCACAGATAATATCTTCACAAATACTTTTTACTTACATACGACATTCCACACTGCTTCCATGGTTACAGAAAGGACAGCTGAATACAGTATCAAGCTTGTCCATTCTCTTTTTCGGGGGAGGCTTTGCCCTTGACTTCCTCTTACCCATTGGTCAATTCTATCTCTTCCTTCACTGCTGTGAAAAGTTCAACTTATTAGTTCAGTTTCCAAATCATACAGCATAAAAAAAATTCAACCATTACATAATAATAAATACTCACTTCGTTCCAAAATATAAGATCAATATTGAATTTCTAAAAGTCAATTTGAGATCTTTAAAAATCTGAAATTAACATGATTCATTTAAGTTTTTAAAATAATAAATCTCACAGTTACTACTAATATTTTATAGACAGTTTATAATATTCATAATTGTATTGACAACAATTAAACGAGTTTATATCAATTTTGAATTTGAAAATGTCTCAAACTTTTTAAAATGTCAATGTTAATCGATATACACACGCATGTTTGCGTATTATGTGTATAAATACAAATAACTCTTATAGCCATTTGGAACATCGAACTTTATTTGATACATACAAAATACCAGTAGAGCAATTCAACTAGATTATTAAAGCAGTAACCCACTAGCAAGTATCTAGTTATAACAAATAAGCTTTCAGACTCTAAAAATTACTCAGGACGAAGTTCTCACATGACAACATCTATGGCAAATCGAGGATTATTGACCAAACTTTCAAAGTAGAAACACCCTCACAAAATACCCTGAAGAGCCCCTCATTTTCTACGTTTCATAGAGTAATATATACCACTTCAGCCAGACAGGAATCTAGCTAGCTATAAGATCATTGCAATACCAAATGCTTTAAGAACAGGGAAGTAGATTACAAACCACAGTACAGTCACTAGTCTTGATCACCAACACTCTACAAACAGAAAATAAAAAAGGGCCAGGGGAAAAACAAAATAAAACAAAACAAAGCCTTTCAGTAAGGTACATTCTTTTGGCATTTCTGCGTGAATCTTAAGAATTATGTGGCAAAAAGTGAATAATTCCAATACAGGACATGAAGTATGCCCTAAATTCCTTTTTATCAGAAAAAGCAAACCCTAAATCACGAAATTCAAACGTAGCAAACCTCTAAAATCAAATCCGTAGTCAAATTACCAGAAAACAATATTTTTTTTTTAAAAAAAACTTAACAAATGGAATGGCGCTCGAACACCATCATGAACTCCAGTGAAACCCAAATCAGATATAACACGAAACAAGAGTTACCTAATTATCGAACCATCGACAGAGATTCACACTATCTGAAATTATCACAATCAAAAAGAAGAAAAAGAAAAAGAAAAAGAAAAAGAAAAAACAAACAAACAAACAAACAATAGCTAATACTAAGCCTAAAACAAAGATCAAAGACGAAAGAAAACGTACCAGACAATTCCAAGTTCGTCGTGAGTCTGAACAATTCGCGCACGTAAAATGGTGTGAAGAGGAATGAGGATCGCTCATATTTATAGGGTTTTTCTGGACACTTGTCATTAAATGTTGAGTTAACGACGACGTTTTGATGAGAATCTATTAATCCAATTGCTTATTTGTCTTAAAGAATGACTTGTGTTACCAAAAAAACAAAAAAAAATGATTTGACCATTTGACTTGTGCCCTTTATTGTGGATTTGTGGGCCTTAAAAATCTTTCTGTTCCACTTGCATGCCTTTTTAATTAGTGCTATAAGACTATAAATAGTAGTAATTTATTATTCTTTCTTATCCTTCTGTTAAAAAATGATAATGCATTTTTATATTTATTTATTTATTCTTTCTTTTTCATTTTTTATATTTATTTTTATGTATATATATTTTTTATATTTATTTTGTAATGATAATGCATTACACAATTAATTCTCATATTCTCTTTATTTTATTTTTGTTGATTTATTTATGACTTATAAAACTTTTTTAACATGACTTTTAGTTAAACATTAAACTACAATGTCAAATTAAAGAGGGAATATTTTAAAGAAAGAAGCAATTAGTTTAAGGGGAAAAAATAATAAGAAAACTTTTAAGGAAAAAAATTGAAGGGTAAGAAATTTTAGAGAAAAACCGATGGAAGAACAATAATCACTGGGAGGATCTATTTCCAACATTTATGTTTTCCATCAATAATCACTGAGGATCTATTTCCAACATTTATGTTATGTTTAGATTACAAAAATCAAGGTAAAAATATAATGACTCATTTCCATAAAATGAAAAAATAAAATAAAATTATTTATTTGTTCCATTAAAATGAATTTAACTACTCCCATTCCTGTCAAATTTGTAAATATATGAAATGACTCATTCTAATTTCCAGCCATGAATGAAATGAATCATTCAACTCACCATTCAATTCCCTTTTTTATTTCATTCTTTCACCAATTCCATTTTTCCAATGCGAACGCAGTTAACTCACCTCTCACTAATGCAATGGATTTTAACTTGGTGAGCTCAATTAAAGAAAGCTTTCACGCAATTAACTCTCTAATTCAATATAGAACAAAATGAAAAATACTTGTTCGTCAGCAAAAACTGTTGCAGAAATGTTGCATACAAACAGTTCATACCAGCCCTGATAAAAGAAAAAAAAATATATTGGTCGGAACTCGGAAATTCTGGTATTCGCAGAAGGTCAGGAATCCTCTTTGATTCTTCTTTAATCTTTCATCCCTTGTGATAAAATTCCTTTCTTTGAATCATATGGGGAGGGTTGGTAAATTTCATGAAACACAAGATTTTGTCGGGCTGCTTCTGAAGCGTTTTCGTGACTTCCAATTAGTAGTTGATCCTAAGATCCAGCAGCATCAGTGATTTCATTTGAACCTTCTCTTTGATTCAGTTTCTTTTTAGGTTTACGTTTCTTCGGCTTTTGCTTGAGGCGTATATAATCCTTGATACTCCTCTCCCACTCTTTTTTACTTCTCTGATACAGCTGCATCGCAGCTCGGGCATCTTCAATCTGAAAAGGCAACATCAGTGAAACGTCGTACTGGACATTCATACAGAAAGACCATAAATTTGTAAAATTAAATAAATATTAAGGTATGACAACGAAGCCGAAGTAACTAACAGGGCAGTGCTCTCCATTCTGGATCTTGACATCAAGAAACTCAGCTGCAAGGTGCTTCAGTGCCCTACTTCGTCCTTCTCTGCTTCGTTAACACGTGTTAATAGAGCAAATCAAAGCAAATGTTTATCATTTGAAGTTAATTAAACCAGGAAAAAAGTGTACTTGAGGAAGGGTTGATACTCTGATGTATCCCGTATATCTGTCTTTGGATGACTTAATAGCAATGCCTGTAAGATTACATATTTTTTTTATTAGTACGCCTGTAAGATAACATATACTTGGAATATTCACATATGTAGTTTAAATTACAAAGCTAGAGGATGAGCAGGGACAAAGAAGTTTGGCAGTTTGGCAAGACTACAAGTGCCAACCTTAAGATCATTGCGCAAGGCATGGCCAACAAGAATTCTTCCTTTTAACAACTCCGCCACTTTCTTCTGGACAGCACCGAAATCTTTTGCTGTAAATAGCAACATAAGTGTGAATGAAGGGCTTTTCATCATCAATTGTAGTTGTGAATATTATCCTTTTTAAGTGCATATTTCAACAAATAACTCCTAATACCATCTTTTACAAAATTACTCAAGATAGCTTCATGGAGAAAATTTGTATGTTAACATCAAAATTCTTCTTAGTAGACCAATCAATATATCAATTTACCAATATAAGATACATTAAGGAGGTTATCCAATTATGAGAAATCACTGACAAGAAAGCCAAAATTCATGTTATTGTTGATATATTCATAAGTGACTACAGTTGATATACATTTACCAATTTATGATAATATTACATGCTGATAAAGTCACAAACACAAATCACTACTCTCTATGAGAGAGAGAGAGAGACTTTGTTAAATAGTCAAGTTAGCATGTTGTAACTACAGACGCAACTGGAGAGAAATTCAACGAGGAAGGGATTGAATATTAGTAGTAGTATGTCATATATGTGGAGAAAAAACTAGTAGTGAATTCCATTATGATTATGTATGCATGAAATAATCAAGTACTGAAACATTTGCTAAAAATGAAGAAGATTCGCTTGTTAAAACTTGTAAAATGGGATAGTTCACTGGCAGATTAAGATAAGCGTGTCACTGTAGATTTCAGTTTCAGTTAGAATTCCTGTACAGCCAAAGTGGTTCTCGACTGCACATGCATAGGGATCATATACGTATAACCATTATGTTGTAAAACAGAGAAGAGGATGTTCTTTCTATGTCAGGATTTGGGAAATTCATTCTATGTACTAGGAATGATATCAGATATTATAACATGAGCAATCTACTTATAAAAAACATAATAGATAACAGCAAAGAACATGAAAAATCTGCAAATAAGAATTATCATACAAAACAAAGAACCATCAATACAAAGTATAACGATATTTAGGAGTTGTTGTTTCCGCCAGTGATGCATAGTGATCTTTCACGAGTGTAGGACTCATTTACATTTTCTGTGAGAGGAGACCCTACTGAACTAACAATTTTACTTGGGGAAATAACATTCCCCTATTTCTTTAGAATAAGTACCAAAAGCTATTCTTTCATATGGACAAAAACTACTAAAATTCATACATCTGTAGTTCTGTACCCATCACACTGCGTGTTTCCACATTGACTTGAATAATATGAAGGATATTAAGCATAGGTTAACTAAGAAAATAAGAACCATAAGTTATCCTCTCCAAATAAAAAATTCATAGTGATCGCCAATTAGAAGTCACCAAAAAAATTACTGTGCAACAAACTTTTATGCTTCAATTTTTACTTTTTATTTTCTTATTGTTAGGCATTGAGATACATATGTTTGGGAGGCATTCACAGAAAGCCCAACCTTTCTTCAAGTCACGAGGTCGAATACCACTAATTTGTGTCCGGAAATCAACAACACGATCCACCGGGCAAACAAACTCGTCATATATAACATTTCCCCACTTATTTACCTGTCATAAACTGAATTAGATTCAATATTCAAAAGAAAACTCAAATGATAAATCCAATATCATACTACTAGCTCATAAATTTGGAAATTGATTCAAGATTTGTTACGGATATAACACATAGGAAAAGCATACACGAGCTTCTAGCTCATGCTGCTAATCACATGCTTGGAAAAATCGAAATATTTTGACTTCCTTCAAGAACTAATAATAGGACTTTATGTATTTTATAGCTGGTAAAACTACTTGTCCAAGAATTACTCCAGCAAAACCACCACTTATTACTTTAAGAATATACTGTTTAAAATCCATTTTATAGAGGAACTAGTGGACTCAAAATGAGTGATAAGCATCCTGAATTTGCATTATGTCATCTATTCCGAGTGTGTTAGTTTTCAATATGGGCTTCTTCAGATTTACACTATTTCACCCTGTTTTAAATCAATGTAACTCTTCACTATTCCCAAGTACAATACTGGCAAAGCAAGATTCTAGGTGATCCTTCTCTAGCTAATAGCGTAAATCTCTTGATGACATGCAATATATCTGCAGGTCATGACACTACCCCATTATGTCATGCATCACAACCAATGGAATAATAAAAAAGAAAGATGAATGATGTAAAGAGAATTATTGAATTAATCAATACCAGTGTGGCTCTTCCAAGGGCACTTTTATTTCCGAGAGGGCTGACACCAACCATTTCGCAATCCATGGCTATCGCATCTGTGATACTGTCAAATATTTGATGAGTTATGAGTTAAGTAGCACAACTGACACCAAATGGATAATAGAATTAGAACGTTTGACAACTAAATGACATTAGTCATGAAAACATAGAAACATTACAAAAGGCCCAGGTAGATGTGGGTGTTGAAGATACCAGGTTTCCCCTTCTTTTCTTATGATTTCTTGCAAACTCGATGAAGTAGTAGGAGTATAAAATTTATAATTCCTCGATCCCCCCCCCCAACCTACCCCACCCAAAAGAATCCCAACCTTGAAAGCCAAATATTAAGAAAATGGATTCCCAACTCATTTGCACTAATATTAAGTAGAAGAAGGTACAATCCATAAATCTTGTACACAACTACACATATGTCCAATAACGTATGTAAATTTTGATCAAACATAAAATTTGATAGCTTAATTTTTAAAAAAGGCTTATTAAGGCATTGCCTCTTCAACTCGAGCCAACACAATTATAATGGAGTCTTTAGGAACCATGTGGTGACTGGTGAGTCTTTATATTGTACACAGATGGCTGAGACACAAATGTTAGCCACTTCAGTGTCAACATGCATCTAAATCTAGTTTCTCATAGACTAGCAGATACCAATCACAAATACTCATAAACTAGTCACTGCACTTCTCTTAATATTTTATTATCACTTTTGAGTGTGTAATCTCCAAATCTTGCTTGCTATGTTTTGGGATTTTCAAAATGATTAGTACACCAAAAATTATTGTGTACCTAATAATTTTTTAAAAAAAAATCTTATCATAAGTGCAAATGGTCATAAGTTAAGCATATTGTCTAACTTAGTAACTTGCACATCTCCTCCATCTTAATATATTATACAAATTCAACATTTGAAAAAAATTTATTTTCCCGCTCACTCCCAAAAATCATCTGGACCGTTAAATCTTTGGGATAAATCCTACCCTTGTTACCTTCCGTCTGTGTGTCTTCATATTTCCTCCTCCTCTTCTTCTTCCGCTTTTAGTTTCTTCCCCTTCCCCACTCTTCCATCTTCTCCAAATCAACTAATCCTCATCACCGCCTCGCCGCCATCCTACCGTCCAAATAGTGCCGGAGGCACGGGTACACAGCTAGTCTTAATATATTATACAAATTCAACATTCAATTCAGCTTATATTTACTATTCCAACATTTTCCATTAACCAAGTAAAGCCTACATACAATTCTACTAGAAAAAAAAGGGAAAAAATAGACTGAACCTTAAATCGGAAGAAGTAGGAATGAGGGGATTAGCCTCTGATTCATCAAACTCCACACTCGACCTCACTTTGCGCTTTCCTGGAAGTAATTTTTAACAAAACATCCGCAGCTAAAATTTTATAAAAAAAAAATTTAAATAACCAAATAAATGAAATTAGAACAATAAACTAATTCATTTACCCAGAATGGAGTTTTGGGTTTCGTTTTGTGAGTTATGCGAAGTATTTGAAGTAACGCCATTGATGTTTAGTTTCTGCAGGGTAAGAGGTTGAATGAATGGCGGATATTAAAGGGATAAGATTGTAACCCAGTTAGTATTAGATACATATATAGAGAGAGATAGAGAGAACGGGGTACTTGGCAGAGCAGAGCCCAGTTGGGGTTGAGCTGCTTAGGGTTTTTCTTCTGACTTCCCATCTTCTTCTTCTTCGTCGCCTCTTTGCTAATGAATTCTTTCGCGCGTGTAGGTATTTCTCTTTTCCGAGTCCTCACCTTGTTAACACGACCACACGACGTCGCTTCCTTTCTTCTTCTTCATAATTTTTTATTTATTTTTTTTATATGTTTTTTCCTTTTCCCTTTTCTATTTGCTTAGAAGATTATAGGGAGAAGATAATAGTCAAAGAAAACCAATTTTAATTTCTCCTAATAAGTATGAGACATTTGGAGAAAAGAACAAATTTCATTAATGAAAAACTTTGATGATACTCATTTTGCTCTAAACTTTTTTTATGATGCTAAATTATTTTCTTTATAAAGTAAGGATATATTAGTAATATTATCTCTACTTTAAAATATATAATCATTTACTCCCTTTGTCCCCAAAATGATTAAAGGTACAAAAAAAATTGTTCCCAAAAGAATAAGATAAAGTACATATAGTGAAAGGTAAAATAAGGATATATTAGTCATATTATCTCTACTTTAAAATATATAATCATTTACTCCCTTTGTCCCCAAAAGGATTAAAGGTACAAAAAAAAATTGTTCCCAAAAGAATAAGATAAAGTACATATAGTGAAGGGTAATGTGACACCCCCAAATTCGGGTTTCCTAACCTCGAATTCGGTGTTCACGATACTCAACAACAAACATACTTTCTAACTAATGCGGAATAATAAACATACAATGTCTATCGAAATAGTAATAAAGTCTTACAATCATGGTCCTAAGGTTCTTTAACCTTAACTTAAAACGTACCCTTAATACAATAAAAGTTCACATAACCAAATAACATTCAAGATAAACTAGTACATAAGCCATATCAGACAACTACTCTTGCACTTTCCCTTTTCCTTTGTCCCCTTTAGACGTTTCTGCCTTAGCTGAAATAAAGATCATGATATAGCAAAGGTAAGCAACTAATTTGCTTAGCAAGTTTATACACAAGGGAGATATATCATGAATAAAAGGAAGTTTCGCTTTCAATGTTCAACAACAGTATAAAATTGTGAAGAAACATGAATTAATAGTCGACAATTGAATATTCGAATAATTGAATGACAATTACTGAGTGGTTGGAAATAACCATAGACATTTGCCAACGTTCTCAGTATTTGAACTGGACCTCTTAAAAAGTTTTGGTAATCAAGGGAATCAGTCTTTCATACCCCGTGATTTATGCATAAACACTTAATAAACCAGCATTGATATCATGCCTTAATCAAATTTATCCTTTTCTCAGCCAATAGTTCTTACCATAACAATTTAATAAGAACAGCTTTTAAAATACCTTTGATTCAACAAATTTAGACCTGATTGATCTAGCTGATACAAATAGCATAGATCTACCTCATAAACAGTTCATGCTTGAAATAACTTTAATCTAATTCACAGTTCAATAACAATAGAATATGAATTTAATTGCACAAGGTGCGAATCTTAATAACCAGTATAGATGTGAATAATCAACAATAATTATTCACTAACATGCTTCGAAAATAATAACTCTAGTTTGAGTTAGGGAACTTGCATGTCTGCTCAGCTACAAATAATTCTAGCTTTAACTAATTGGCCTTGAAGAACCTAACATTGATAACGTCGATCTACCAATTAGTACTGCGTAGTTGTATATCGATACGCTTACTTATGCTATTTATTTAACAATTAAGCAAATCACATATCACACATAAGTTAATAAACTATCATAAATTCTATAAGACATTTAATATTATTAATCCTGATAATATTTAATTCACCTCTTAGTATTATTAGTCCACTAATAACACTTTTATTCGTTTACTAATATTATTAACATCTTAATAATATTTTAATCATCCAATAATACTTTAATTTAATATTATTAATCTCTTAATAATATTTTAATTCTCATATCATTAATAATATTTTAATCTAATATTATTAGCCATTTTAATAATATCTTAATCATTTATTAATGCTTAAAACAAATATTATTACCCATTCGATAATATTTCTATAAAGTTTTAATCTTAATATTTCTTTGTTTACTTAAAAATATCGAATTCTTATATTACAAATATCATAGTAATATTTTAATAAGTTATTAGGCGAATAAACAATTTATTCTAATTGTTTTACCTTTTATTAAACAACTCCTTTACTACCCATAAAAGGTCATAAATATTATTTCTCATTAAATATTATCAAAATACCCCCCAATAGTCAGAATATATAATATTAGGAGTATCCAAGTTTAAAAATCACATTTTCCTTATTTATGACATCATTTAACCATTTATTTTCTTTTAACCATAACTATAACATTATTATGAAAAATAGCAAATAGGTTCTGAATTTATTATCCTCTGGATATGGATAGTATATGATCCAACAATGATCCATAAATTTTCCTGGAATTTTAGAAAGTGATTTACTATATTTAAAGTACTCAAAACCTCTTAATCTTGTTACATTTTTCATAAATCAAGTTTTGCTCAGCAAATTCTGATATTTTCAGGGTACACTCTCATAACCTATATAAACATACTGTAAAAATTTCATATTTTCCCTAGGTATACACAGTGAGTAATCCGGGTAAGAATATTTAGGAGTCCTTCACGGTAAAAGTCATTACACAAAAACCACATATCGAAACGTGTTCATTCTTTTTGCTACCTATAGATAACTTCTTAAGGTACCTCCCTGATTTTTTCCAGAATTTTAGAAGGTCCAAGACTGGCCGAAACAGCCTTAGGAAAAATGGGGTCAGCAGGCTTCTTAGTTTTAAGACTTTAAATAGACTGTTTTGGGGAAAACAGCCCCATGGCTGCAAAACTTGATGGATTTGTATTCTACCACTTGAGTTTACTAGCTAACTCATGTACCTAGCACCCCCTTTTGACGGATCACAAATCCAAGTTGTAGATCTCAAGTTATGGGTGATCCAAGTGAAAAAAACTATGATTTTTACCCTTTAAGAACATAAGTTCCTTCTCTTCCTTTGAATCTCCATTCTAACACTCAAGAGGATTAGATCTATACATGAAGCATGAAGATCTAATGATTCTTGAGTCTTAGAATAAAATCTCTTAAAAACTATGAAAATAAAACAAAGTAAGAAAGAAGGAAATGGTTTAGGGTTTCACCTTGATCTTGTAGCTACTCTCCTTGATCTACCAAAGTATGTGATGAACTTGGGATACATGAACTATGCTAATCTCACTCTCTTTTCCTCTCTAAGCTCTTACTCTATGTTCTTACTTGGGAGAAATGAAAGAAGGAGATGAAAAGAAGAAATGAACTTGAAATGAAATGAAAGGATAGAATACTTGCAAGTATAATGCTAAATTAGAATTCATGCTATTATCCCCCACATCTTTCTTGCCCCTTGGATACAAGAGTTCACCTTATCTCTTCCATTTAGCCTTAATCTTATCTTTAAGTGTGCTAATTAGATTTTCCACCAATGGGAGCTTGACAACCTTGTCCTTTGTGTAAGAGTTACTAATATTCCCATATCTTTGTTGTCCCTTGGATAAAAGGCTTACTAATTAGATAATAGCAAGAAACCTCTACCTTTTGTCATCATGAAGCTAGTGAGCCTTGTGTCACTAGGGTGGCTAGTTGACATCTTAGGAAGCTATGACATAATAGGAAGCTACTTGACATGATAGGAAGCTATGATATCAAGTCTACAACTTCAACTTCCAAGACAAGCTAGCTACTTAATTAAAGTAAAATTTGAAATCAACTTGCTCTCCCCTCTCTCCTAGTGCACGGCCAAGAAGGAAGTTGTCCCAAAAATGTTGTCCCAAATAGCTTTAATTAATAAACAAATGTTACACATTTAATTTATCAAATGGCTAGGTTTTGGACCACACATTAAATACCATTGGGCTTCCAATTTAAATGATTAGGCTAATAAAAAATTCAAATCTATTTAATGCAATATTGGGTCATTTAATTTAACCCCATGATAGCTCATTTAATAAGCCACACAATTAATACCTAAATCCATGATTAATATAAATGATTGGACTAGGTTCATTAATTAAGTAACTTAGTCAATTAGTAAATAAATTACTAACTTAACTAGTAATTATTATTATTATCCAATTTGGACACCATATCTCATTAACAACTACTTTCATTAATTAACCCACACACTTTATTTACTAACTATATTTAATTTACTTGAATACTTAATTTAGTAAATACCTTGTTAACTTTATGGATATAAAGCCTTAGGGTTTGCTCACTAGTTTAAATATACTACTAGTGATTCCCTTAACACAAATTTATATCAGTAAATCACATAGTCACATAATCCACCAATACACCCAAAGGTTTAAGTAAGAACACAAAGTTAGCTCATTAAAATTAAAATTATACTTAATTAATAATGACGTTCAAAATTTACGGGCATTATAAGTAATCTAGTGAGGTCCATTAATATAAAAAAAATATTCATCACTTTATATAATCTTATGAGGCCACTAAGGATAAATTTAAAACTTTTTTACTCACTTTTCTCTATTTTTATTTTTTTAATATGTGTGCAAATTGTACTTTATTCATTCTTTTGATTTTGGGGACAGAGGGAGTATATTTAAAAAATATAAAGATAAGTAAAAGTTAAGAGTAAAGAAGTAATTTTATACTCCCTTCATTGTACAAAAAGAGTATGAATGGCAATGGTGTAGTGCGGTTTCGATTTTTCAGTGATTTGGAACCACACCAGTCTTACAAAATCATGAACCGGAAACGCACCGTATCGGCACTAGTTCAAAATTTTTCTATACCAAAATCGCACCGGCTAGTTTATATTTTGAATCGCACCGCACCGACTTACACCGGTTAAAAATTAATATATTTTTGACTTAATTTTTATTAAATTAGTTTAATACTTTTACAACACATATTATAATTACATTAAAAAATATAGCTCAAAATATATTAACAAGTAATATAAGAATACATGTTCAAATTAAAATTAAGATAGCATCATTAAAATTTTAACATTATTATAGTTTTAACATATATCAAATATATAAAAAAAAATTCATAGATATGCAAAAGTAAAAAATAGTAAAAATATATGTTTGACTAACGCTATTGTTATATATAATACTATGAAATATAGACATATAATTAAAATATAAGTATATATAGAGCAGTTCAAATACAGGTGCATCATCAGTTCAAGACGCGAAGCAGTACAGTGCGGTGCACAACCGGTTCAAAGACAAATATCAAAATCGCACCACTTTTGATTTAAATTTTTTTACACCAAAACTGTACCAGCGAGACCAACGATTTGAATAAAAATCGACCGATTCAATACGATTTAATCGATTTCAAATTGATTTCGATTTAAATTGTCATCCCTAAAAAAGAGTGACCAGGGGACATTTTCTTGTGCAAATTCTTGTGTTTGAATGTGTTTTGATAACAAAACAATTTCAATAGTAAAATTTTTGAATTTTTATCTTGTCACTTCTTTTGCTTAGAGAGCCGCTATTTCCACATAATTTTCTTATAATTCCACACGTAGGACCCACATGTTAATTATGGTTGAGTCAACTGTTGAAACTTAACAACAATACACAATTTATTTTCCAAAATTACCCTCAGCTAACCATTGCCCCCTCTCTCAATCTCTTGTCTCCTCATCATCCTCCTCTCTCAATCTCCTCCGCCTCACTATTCCCTTTTCCCTCTCTCTCCTCCCACTCATTATTGCCCTATTTTAGAAAAAAAAATCCCAATTTCGATTTCTGCAATTTTCGGCGACAGTTGCAGCGACGACAATTTTTCTTTTTGTCTTTGCAACTCACCATTTTCACTCAAGGTATCATCTTTGTGCTCAAATAATAAATGTGTATCTATAAATTTTCTTGTGGGTATGTTGTATATTATAGGTTAGTTGAGGTTCTTTGGGTAATTTATTTTGTTTCTTCATTAGGGAATTTTTTATTTATCCTATTTCTTCAATTCCAAAAGTTAATTAAAGGTTGGGGTTTTGGTATGCTTTAATTTGTTTGCTTTTGACTTACCTACCTTTATTCTCATTTTGGTAGATGTGAGATGAGTATTTTTTTTATTTGTATTTTGGGTGCTCTAGTATTCTTCGTTTCTAATGTGTATTGAGCATCATTGCGATTTAAGAATAGAAGTCTCCTGACATACTCATTCAGTTTTATTGGAATACTCATTCATATTATGTCTTTTTACAATGGGAGTTCATCTAAACATAATGTAATTTATGAGAGAGCTCATTTTTCATCCTATTTTGCTAACTATAAAATTTTGATTTTAGTGGGATTTGAACTATACAGATGGAGAATAATGGAGCAAACAAAAATTTCGAAAACGGTTCAGCCAATGATGATTGCTTAACTAGTGCAAATATGAACTGTGAAGATAACCCAAGCACTTTACTTCGTATTCAATTCAGATTTTAATTTTACTAACTTCATAAAATTGATTGATTAAGTAATACTAATATTACTTTATATACATTAGTATTATTATAATATTATTTAGTTTTTTTGTAAACTTATTATGATCTTTCAGTACTAACCAAGGTGATGGACTATCTGACGTATCCTTATTGTAATTCATTCAAAAAGAAGAAAGATGATTCAAATGGAATTTGTTTATATATAATTTGAATATTTTAAAAATAAATATATTTTTATTGCTTTTATTTTCCTATTGTATTCATTTATGTCTACAGTTTTGGTGCCGAATTTGGACTGATGATGAACCTATAGTAAGTTTACATGATGTCAGTTTGGATTTTTGAAGAAACTGAATTTGATGATCCAACAGTGGTAGAATTTAAAGTTTATTAGAAGATGTTATGTTTAGTGTAATATGTTTTTGAAGTCTCAATCTAACATGTTTACTGTAATATCAATTCTCGAGTAGGAATTTTTTTAAAGTAATGTTATGTTGTCTGTGTGTTCACTTAAAACAATGATATTGGGGAGTAATCAATCTAAGTTATGCTATGTATTAAGTGAGGGTAATTTTGGAAATGAATTTGATATTGTTGTTAAGTTCCCGCAGTTGGGTTAACATGTGGGTCCTACATGTGGAATTATAAGAAAATGATGTAAAAATATCATCTCCCTTTACTTATCAAGGAAAAAAAGTCGAGTCTAAACTGTTATCGGGAGAAGCTAGAATATTCTAATATTCGTTTTTAAAAGTGACTTATATATTAAATTTAGAACCTTACCAAAATAACTTTGTGGAATGTTTTAAAATTAACTACTGTACTTTTTATATTGATATACTTTATTGTATCAATATATTAGTACTTTCTTTCACTTTTTTTAATAGACGTTTTAAGGTTACCTACATAAATTAATAAATATTATTAATATTTTGTCTAATTGACTAAATTAAAGATAAAATTTTAATATTGACATTCTAAAATATATCAAAAAGATTAGAGAAAAATAAATTAACGTTTACTCGTAAGGAATAATATTAAAAATTAAGTATTTAATATTTTTAAAATTTATAAACGATAAATAAAAATAAACAAAAAAAATCTCTTTAAAAAAACAGATAAAAAGGAATATTAATCTCATAATCCCATCCCTAATGTCAAAATAATGAAAGATTTGATGTCATGCTGATTAAAACTTTTGAGGAGATTTAACAAGACATTATATAAGACAAAAAGATTGACCAATGGGTAGTCGACAAAAACACAATTGATTGATTATAAATTTAGTTTAGGACATGGTGGGTTTTGCATACTCGGCTGTCGGCTCTTATCACCGTATATCCAAATTCTCCACCGTCTCGTCCGGTTGTAACAAATTAATCTCATACCTTATCACACGGAGAATTATAAGAATTCTTCAGTACAGACATAATAATTAAATATCAACTTTTTATAATTTTATTTATTTGTATTTTGACTTCTTATTTTTTATAACGGAAGATCAAAATATAAATATATAAAATTATAAAAAACTAATATCCAATTATCATGTCCGCATAGAGTTTTTAAAATTATAGTCTTTGATCGATAAATAACACGTTTATAGTTTTATGTTAATTGTAATTTAATTTTATTAAGAGATTTATCGATTTTATTTGTAAAAAAAATAAATAGTCTAATTTTCTTCTAAATACTAAAATATATAACAATAAAGCATAACAAATATCTATCTATATTATTATATTATTAAAGGAGATGAGAGGAAATAACAGTCTTCTTAAAATTGTGTAACTGTTTTTTTCATCCTTTTATTTTATTTCTTTTTCCAAGCACATAATATGTGCACTTTAGATAACCAGTATTTATAATTACTCTGGTATCTTATACTCCCTCCGTCCCAAATTAATTGCTTTTCTAGGACTTTTTTAAGTCAAATTGACTATTTTTTAAATTAATAATTAAGCATATATAAATATATTTCTAAAATTATAAAAATTGAAATTAGTAATAAATTGTATATACTTTCTTTTGGTTATAATATCTTCACCTATATGTTAGCAAAAATAGTAAAAAGATTATTTTTAAAAATAGTCAATTTGACTTTTAAAAGTCCTGAAAATACAATTAATTTGGGACGGAAGGAATACTATATACAAAAATACAATCACTCAACTCATATTTGTAGCCATAAGTAAACTTAGTTCGTTAGTCGTTTCTTGTTAACATGGGAAGCCATAAGTTTGAGAATTTTATTAATTTTCAATCACAAGTTCCAACAAATAAATAATATTCCCTCCGTCCCAAATTAATTGCATTTCTAGGACTTTTTAAAGTCAAATTGACTATTTTTAAAACTAATATTTTTACTATTTTTATTAACATATAAGTGAAGATATTATAACCAAAAGAAAGTACATACAATTTATTACTAATTTCAATTTTTATAATTTTAGAAATATATTTATATATGCTTAATTATTAATTTAAAAAATAATCAATTTGACTTAAAAAAGTCTTAGAAAAACAATTAATTTGGGACGAAGGGAGTACAAGTACGAGCTTTCCCTAAGAAAGTGAAAAATTAAATCTATAAACATGAGTTAACTTGAGCAACGCTATTATCTTTGCATCTAACACGAGAACAACGAATAGAGTTTAGCGGAATTCATTAAATGATTATGTTTTTTTTCATAAAATTTAGTTTTAAAAAATAGTTTTTGTATGAATATCAATCTTGCTTAAAATTAATATATTAGTATTTTTGTAATATATAAGTTTCAATATAATATAATCACCAACCATATAATTCAAATTTCAAGTCGTTTATTCAATAAAAGATCTATACAATTACAATAAATAAGATATCAACAAATAATAAAAGTGCATATATAATGAGATCACCAACTTGTGATTTATTTATTAAGTTAAATAAATGAAAGATTAATTACTTTACTCAATAAAATGCTTTTTTAAAATAAAAGTATTAATAATATAATAGTTTTGCCGCTGGATCTGTGTTTTTTTTCTTTTTCATATTATTTGTTTTAGTTATAGTAATACTGTAAGACTAAATGCATCAAATTATAATTTAAATAATAAATCGTATAAATTAATCATTTATACTAACTTATAATAGTATTGAAAAATATTATTACATAACAAACTTCACAATAGATAGTACATCGTACTCCCGAACACCAAAAGTAAAAATCTTTAATTTGAATAGAAAATTTCTACAAGTGATTAGCTTGTTCTCATTTAGCCAGACTGGGTTTCTCAGCATGCCTCACATGTAAACAATATTTGAAGTATTTATAGTGAAGCTTGAGACTCTTGGTATACCGTAAGTTACAACTTCTCAAATTCTAACTCAATGAACCTAATTAATAAATTAATTGAGTTAATATCTTAAGTTCATGTAAGTTAAGAATAAAAAAAGTCACATACTTAAAATTTATTAAGACTCTACTACTTTCATCTCTACAGGTGTACTAACTTATCAGTGTTTCCCTATACTGAAATGTACTACTTCTGTCTCACGGTATATAACGTTTTAGAGTTGTGTACAAAAATTAAAGAAATGATTGTATAGTATTAAATATAGTATCGATTGTCTATAATACTTTTTACCATACTTATCTCATACTCTCTTTGTAACCTTTTTTTTATAATTTACTCCTAAAAAAAACTTATTAGTCTCATTTATTCCTATTATCTTTCTCTTAACTCCATAATTAATCTGAGGAGAGGAAGAGACCAAAAATTACTGAAAAAGAGAGTATACACGATAAACAAAAAGAGAGAATTAAAGAAATAATTGTATAGTATTAAATATAATATCAATTGTCTATAATACCTTTCACCATACTTATCTCATACTCTCTCTGTAACCTTTTTCTATAATTTACTCCTAAAAAAAACTTATTAGTCTCATTTATTCCTATTATCTTTCTCTTAACTCCATAATTAATCTGAGGAGAGGAAGAGACCAAAAATTACTGAAAAAGAGAGTATACACGATAAACAAGAGAGAGAGGGAAAGAGAAAAAAGGTGAAAAGAAAAAATGAATGGAACTACACTGAGAAATATTAGGAGTGAATTTTGTTTTATTAAGAAGAGAGAAAGAGTTAAAATATATAACTTAAAAAATTAAGAGAAGTAACGAGGGATAATTTTGAAAAAATTGTGGTTAATTCTCCTAAATTATATAAAATATTAAATAATGTGAAAAAAATAAAATCATTTAAAACGTCATATGTTATGGGACAGAAGGAATACCTGATCAAATTTGTTTCAATGAACCCATGAAATTATTTTAAAATATCTTTTTAAAACCACAAAAATCTTGCAACCGCTACTAACCTCTTCCTTAGATTTTGCCAACTGTATCCGTATCTGGTGCAGTGCTTTGGGTTTGGGAAGCCCTACTAGCCCTGGCCCCTGGCTGTTACTTTAAAACTAACAAATATAAAATTATTTATATTTTTAGAAATAATCTAATATTAATAACATTTTTAACATATACTTTATTCGTTTTAAATTATAAAAATTATTATTAACTTTTGAATTTTAAATTAAAATATTTTTAAATTTAAAATTGATATGATTTGTTGAAAATCATCGTATATGGACGATAGTTGGAGTCGGCGGCTCTCCTAGGGTTCCCTCATCTGGGATCTCTGGAGAAGAGGATCAAGTTGGTCTTGCGAACAGCTTGATGCTCCCTTCGACCCTTTGAGCGAAATGCGAAAAAAGGAAGGAAAATCCATGGACCGACAATAACAAATTTTATAATTAATATTATTATTTTAAATAATTTACAATATTCATTATTGAATTAATTAAAATTAAATGAAACTATGTTGATCTAAGTTTTTTTTTTGTTGTTGCTAGTTTGTGACATAATTTAAACACACACTCAACTTTTACCACTCTCAAGGTTTGCAACCGGTGTACACAAGGAATGAGGATAATCATTGTTATCTAAGTTTGAAAAGACTTGCGTTGATATTATATTTTGAAACAAACATGGTGTTAACGCTTGATTTTGTCCGCGCGTCCAAACCACTCTACGCGCGTCCAAACCACTTTACGCGCGTGTATCTGTACAAAAGTCCCAACGACTTGGGCCGTGTGGAGACTCCTCGGGTGTAAAAGTAAATAACAAGCTCAAGGTGCGCTAACAATGGAGGGCAAATATTTAGTAGGGTAAATAATGTCGTACTTGACCTTCATTGTTACTTGGGTATTTATAAGGATTCACTTAGCTACTTTCTACTCCTATAGGAGTGTTCTGCCCAGAATCCTTATTGGACCCGGATTCAACTACCTTGATCCGATAGAAGTATAATCCAGTAAGGAACCACAAGGGCTTAGAGTATTGGCCCAAGCCTTTTCGGACTGGAGAGTCCTCATATAATCCACTAGGTGTGATTGGCCTTTGGGCCGAGCCCAACATAAGAAGCCCAATCCAGCCTGTTAGGATTTATATCCGAACACATGGTATAATGTAATAAATAGTTTTTTTTTTTTAAAAAACAAATTAAAATTTTCATGTATTTATCTTTTTATTCGTGTCCCCCCAAATTTTTCCATGTCCAAAAAATGCAGGGGTTAACTCAATTTATCAATAAATAAATAAATATAAATAACATAAAATAAAGAGGGAATCAAAACATAGGTTATGGATAGAAGAAGGTATATGGAGATAGGCCGGCAAGAGACGCACACAATCGTACAATTTGGTTTGTAGTATGTAGAGGAAATGGTATACTTTCAATATTTATCGACAAAAACCACCTCATTCATTCATTCCTTTCCTTTTCAACCACCAAAGAATCTTGTTCTAACCATCACCTTAAGCAAATCAAAAGCTGGAACTACATCGTTACTTCGATTATTATAAGGTGTGTCCGATGTTAGAAGCATGATGAGGCTAAGTACTAACACTGTCGCACTCGCACAAACCAAAGTACATTTGACTCTACCAAGGATATAATTTTAAAACATTTAGTTAATATAGACATATTTTATTACCCCCGCCCCGCCCAGCCCCATTTTAAATAAAAAATCACATATTTGCAACAATAACAAAAAAAAATGTTATATAAAAAAAGTTATTTTTTGATTGATATCAGTATAAGATAAATAATATTCTCAAATTGTCATCATAATTTTACTATTATGCTACTATTATTAATTAACAACTTATTACTTCAAGAATAAACGTTGAACAAAAATATAACTTTAATATTTACAAAAGCGACAATTTTTATGAAATTATAGTTGCTTGCATTGAGTTGATGTCATAATTTTTAATTGGGCTATTGCAAGCTCAAGTTTAAAATTATTTTTTCTTCAATATCAGTTAAAGCGTGGAATCCATGCCTCCAAATATATTTTGTTGATTTATATATTTTTGTTTTAATGATGACAACATATTTTATGGAGATATTTTCTGCTTACGTGTGCTTAATGATAAATTGCATGATTTTAGGAGGAGTTATATTCTATCATCATCAAAAAGGGAGAGAATGTTGGTTTATATATTATGTTTTAATGATGATAATATGTTTTGTATGGAATTAATATGTTGCATGGAAATAATAAATATGTTTGTGTATGAAAGTTATTTAATGGACTGAATTGATTTTGTTTGGGCTAATTTAATAATGATTTATTGAATAAAATGATATAGATTGTTTTTTTCATGATGACCCAATTTGGATATAAATCCATTTGAAATTACCTATAGGATTGTATGAAGATTTCCTAGTCCAAAGGCTTTTAATTGGAAGACATATTTAAGTTATTGCTGAAAATTATTTTCATAATATATTCTCTTTAGATATGAATTCTGTTTTGAATAGGAGTGTATTAAGGAATCTGTTTTAGCCATACAAGTTGACTTGAAATTAGTTTCTAAACAACCTTATCTCAGAGTACCCTTTTACTCTTTTAATTAAGTCTGTTTTTAAAGTCATATTAGTCATATCAAAGCTGTTGAAATTATTATCTATTGAAATAAGTGGTTAAGCTTTTCTTGCTAACAGTCTTCTTTTAGTCGTTGGTTCTCATCCTATATAAGCTCATTCTGCACAACAAAAAGGATTCAGAACTCTTGAAACTATGTTATTTAGAAATTCTTATACAGAGAATTTTCAAAAGTCTTTTTCATCAGTATACTTGTATTAATCTTTTGTGGGTTGAAAAAAATCATTGTAATCACATTTATTGTATCAAAGTTTGAATACAAGCATAGTTAGGCTTGTGTAGTCTATTCAAAGGAAACTTCAAAGGTCTCATTGGTGAGAAAAGTTGTAGTGGTGTAAAAGTTGCAAAGGTACAAAGGGACAGTAGTGTCCAAGTCTAAATTAAGCTTCTTTAAAGAGAGAGTTTTCTTTGTAACTATTTTGAAAATTATTATATTAAAAGTAGTCTCCAATACCAATTAGTATTGAACGTAGATTAGGCCATTAGATTAGAGGATAAGGGTCGAACCACGTAAAAAATCTTGGTGTGTTTATTATTTTGTTGGTTCTTTAATTCTGCAGTTCTATAATTTATTTCTACATATTTTGTTATGTTGTTTCTTTGAATATATACTGAAGTTGTCTGATTGTAACTTACGAAGAACATAAGCTAAAGCAGACATGTATACATGTCCGATTATAACCTGTTGCAGAAAAAATCAAAAAGTTTTCATTGTTTATCACTTTTAGATTAGACACTCATTCACCCCCTCTAAGTGTGCACGTATACAGAATTACATATTCAACTAAAAGTTAAATAATTAAGGGTGATGTTAAGAGTATCAAATTTTTAGTCTCAAAATGTGTTTCAAATAATGTGTCATCATAACATTGATTAAATAGATTTTATGTGATTGGTTAATAGTTATGCTATAAATTATTATTAAAATATTTAATATCATGTTATTTAAAACTCATTTGAGATCAATTTGAACCCCTAACATTACTCAGTGATTAATTCTAAACCTAATCATTCCCACTAACTTTTATGTATTTTTGCTCCCCAACTATTTCATGGGAATCGAGGGAAAAGGGGAAAACAGAGAAGAGGAAGAAGGAGAGAGAGAGATAAATATGACTAAAGTAGTATTTATACAAGATAAGTATTGGGCTGTTAAACAAAATTCGCGCTCTCTCTCTATATATAATAAAATAAAATTTAATTTTTTGATCTTAGTCTTTGGTCTTTAGTCTTTGACCTGTAGTATATGTCTAGAATTTAACTAGAAGTAAAACACTTTTTATACTCCTATATAGTGATTCGGTTAATTTAATTAGAACTAAAACTCTCTTTATGGTTTACAAACTTTAGTATTAATTTATTATTCTATAACAATTTTATTTTTTTATAAGAGTCCTTAATTATTTAATCATATGATAAATTTTAATTTAAAAATTATATTTAGGATTTTATTTTAAGTTTCTACTCAATTGAAATCTCTAACTATATATTATAAATATTACGAGTACATATAATAATTAATATCAAAATTATATTATATATATATATCATAAATATATTAATGATTACTTTAATTACCAATTCTATTACATATATGAGACATTTAGTTAATTAATGTTACAAAACAATTCTAACTTATATATTAGTTATTAAAATTTAGTTAGCTAGCTTTTAAAACTAAAATCATAATGACAACTCATTATGCTACAACAATTATATTCCTAAATAACTATGTATTGAAAATATAAAAAAAATTTATTAGTAAATAATAATTAATATAAAAAATTTAATGTAAATATATTAATGATTAAAATTTAGTAAACAACCTTATTTCATATAGGAGACCTTAAGTTAAGTAATGTTAAAAAAAAACACCCCTAACTTATATATTACTAATTAAAATTTAATTACCTTTTATAGTTAAAGTCATGATTGTAATTTATTATTTTACAAAACAATCAATTTTATTTTTTATAGAATTTATTTAGTTAATTAAGTATACAATAAAGTATGACTTAAACACTATGTTTAAACTTTTAAATTTTCACTCAACTTTAAACTCTAATTAAAAATGCATGTATAAATACGAATGATTGATTATAAAAATTGAATATTAAAATTTAAAATTGTATAAAAACTTAATATTAAGTTAAAAATAATAAAAGAATCACGTTAGTCATTTGTTTTTAAGTAAAATTTATAATCATTTTAATAATAATAATAAGTCAATTTAAAATTTAAAAAATATATTTTATAATTATCATATAAAATAAATTAAAAATAATTTTATTTAAAAAATAACCCGTACTTCGCACACACTTAACTAGTTATGGTAAAAGAGACAGGATACTTTTTTCCTAATGAGTTGGCTCATATGATAGTGATATTTATTTTTAACAACCGTCTCTAACATGTATATGTCATGAGTTTAATAAATTAAAATAAGCACTTGCCCAGGTCTTTGGTCGTTGTAGATGAAAAAAAGAGATAGTTAAAATTATAAAATTTATTTATTTTATTAGATCAGAGCAGGTGAAATAATTATTTTCTTGAAACTGTGTTATTTTTCTAATTCCCTTTCTCTCTCCCACTCTTTATCCATAAAATTTCTCCTATATTTTTCCACTCATATTTTACAACTCTTATTCAAACATTTTTTTTATTCCCTCCGTCCCAAATTAATTGCATTTCTAGGACTTTTAAAAGTCAAATTGACTATTTTTAAAACTAATCTTTTTACTATTTTTGTTAACATATAGGTGAAGATATTATAACCAAAATAAAGTATATACAATTTATTACTAATTTCAATTTTTATAATTTTAGAAATATATTTATATATGCTTAATTATTAATTTTAAAAATAGTCAATTTGACTTAAAAAAATCCTAGAAAAACAATTAATTTGGGACGGAGGGAGTATTTATTTTGCTTATACATACATAATATAATACGTGTCACAAATATTAACATTAATAAATTTTCAGCATTCCAAATAATTAAAGCTTTACCAGTAATTAATTTGTTATAAATTTATATTTTTTAGAAATTAGTCAGAATGTGTTTATATCTATTAATAGAATTTTGGTTCACATGACCTGTTACGACAAATGTTTGCTAAAAATTTTTTTGTAACTAATCGTGTCAGAAATTTTTATTTATTATTAGGAATTTTAAGTTTTTATTGAATAACAGATAGTTTCGAATTTCAAAATTTATTCCGTAACTTGATTTATAATAATGAAATAGTAATTTTTTTAATTTATTACTGGCAGTAAACATGAAAATTACTCAAAGCTTTTATTAAATAAATAATTAATAAAAAAGGTATAGACGAAGATGATAGGATAGGGATAGCAGTCCACCTTTGCATCAAATAAACAAAATTTCTATGTGGACATGAAAATTGAGTATGAGTGTATTTAAATTTTATCTATTTGTATAAATAAATAAAATTTAAATACACTCATGTCCAATTTTTATATCCACATAAAAGCTCCCAAATAAAAGGATATTCGATTTTCGGCCTGCCCACTAGGCCCCATCAGCTCACCCATTGTTTGCTTGCAGGAGTTTAGGCTGTGACCCGGACAAATCGTACGTGCAGTTGTTACTTCTCAATCCCAAGTAGGGTTGAAATTATCAATATGCCCAATTAAGCATATGAATCATAATGATCATTTAATTCAGATATTGGTTAATCGATATCCCAATTTAATACAAGAAATTACTCACTGAATCAATTTATTTGGCATTTAAAATTCATAATCACTGATTTACTTTTAGATTATTATTATTTTTAATTTTAAAAGCGATGGGGATCTATTCAGTTTATTCACGTCATCGGATACGCATAAACAATCAATAATTTTAATTTAATTTGATCAAATACCCCTAATAAATTGTGATTCACTTACTAAGTACATGAGGATATTTTTAATCTAACAATATATTTTATTGAAAATAATATTCAATTTGCACACGTAGACATACTATAAAAGAAATCACTTTAAAATTTAAATTGAAATTAAATCCATTATGAATATGTTATTTTAAATCGAATAAATATCAGTACAGTAATAATAATGTTTTCTCACTTCAAGCCTATTAAGACGATGTTTGGAATTGGTTATAATCAATCAAACATTTGTATATGTAATTTTAAAAATAAAAATTGTTTAGTAAATTGTTTTTTGAAGTAGTCATTTCTTATCTAAATAAGCAAAAGCAAAATTTTGGTGCTTCTACTTATAAATAGAAATTCGAAGAAGTAAATTTGACAAAATTATTATTCTATTCCCACTTTATTACTCCTATCATTATATTACACTTCATCCTTACTTTATTACTATTTACTTTTACATTCTTTTTGATCATCATTTATGAAAATAAGTGACATGCAATTTCTTCAATACCAAACACTTGATTTTTTACTTTCTTGAGAATTTTTGTTATTATTAAACATAAGTATTTTTCAAAATTTCTTATAAATAAAAACAGTAAACAAAACTACTAATCACTTATTTCAACCATTTCAACAAAACACATAAATATGGCATGATAAAGGGAAATATATGTGTAAAATTAGAACAAAAATTAGAGTCCATCTATATTATATTGATTTTGGCCAAGAGCAAAGACTACTCTCTATACTCAAAATAGTGTATTCAAATATAAAATATTGTATTCATAAAAAAATTGTCAAAAAAATACATAAGTTAAGAGTGTCAATTCTCACAGTTAGTGAGTTTTTTTTTTTTAGAAGTTCGTTTATTAATTCTTTATTTGAGACTTGTTTGTGGATTGTTTTTTTCCCTCTATGAGGTTGCTTGATTATTGATATTGTAATAATAATGATATGTTGACTATGAAATTATATTATACTCTATTCGTCCCTTAATATAAGTCATTTTAGAGTTATGTACAAGTATTAAGTAAATGATTGTATAACATTAAATATAATATCAATTGTCTATATTGTCATTGTATAGAAAAAAAAAGTGTTATTTATTGGGCAAAAAATAATGAGAGGACCAAAATTATATTTAATACTTAGGGTAATATTGAAAACTAAGCAATTAATACTTACTTGAAATTCTCAAACGTCATATATTAAGATACAAAAAATATTTATCTAAAACGACTTATATTAAGGGACGTAGAGAGTACTTCCTAAAATGAGGTTTTTTTTTAAAAAAAAGAAAACTTAAAAATTAATTTATTCTTATAAATATAATAAAGTGGAGTTCATTAAGTTTAAAAGATATGATAATTTATTAGTATACTTGTGTAGGGTTCATTATAAATCAAATTAATAATTATTTTACACTTTCTCTATTTTTTAATTCGTGTAAAATTTATATTTTAAACATTACTTGAGAGATAGAGAGTAATTATTTTGGGAGTGACAATCAAATCAAATCAAATCAAATCAAATAAAGTAGCATTCAACATCCCTCTTAATGATAGTTATTGATCGGTCCCCTTGTACCTAAACCATAAAAATATTGAATTGATCTTAAGTGCATTATTATTTCATAAAGTTTATTCAAAATGCGACAGCTTGTTAGACACTTTGATTACATTGAAGATGAGGATTGACATAATTACATAAAGCAAGCGCCAAAACTGATGGCGTTAGCAATTTTTTATTTTATTTTATTTTTTTAAAATCTTTTGTAAATGTAATTGTTCTGACAAATAAAAAAAATATATTCCTTATGCCCACTAAAAGAAGATGATCTATGTACAATTTTCATTCATAATAATAAAAAATTAGTTTAAAAGATAAAGTATAATTATTTTTTAGTTTTACTCTTAAACATATATACAAAAAAAATAATAAGCCCTTCTTAAACTAAGGGGAAGAATACAAAAAGTAGAAGAAAAGTTAAATAGATTGTACTTTTTTTTTTTTTACGTTTAATACAATTTTTAATGAGATATTAAGCTAATGATTAAGATTAGAATATAATTTTAGGTTCAATGCACACTCTTATATTATTTCATTTCAAATTATTTTACCGTCGTTGATTTTTATAAGTCAAATTGAGATTTTTTAAATTAGGAATTGAGATAATTTATTATAAATTACAAAATAATAAATATTATAGTGAGTAATACTTTTTAAATAATTTATAATTATTACTATTGTCTTAAATTAATTTTAAAAAATTAATAATAATTTTATATTTTAGAACGGAGGGTGTATTATATTTTCTGATTTGTGTGAGGCTAAAGAATGAACTTGAAATGATCTCTCTCACAAGTAAGGAATTCTTGTAAGTGATGATGGTATGTGTAAATAGGACTGAGCAAAAAACGGGTATAACCGAATTACCGAACCGAACCGAAATAATTTAATCGAATTTTTCTGAAATTTCGGTTATTTTCACTATTTCGGTTATATCCGAATTATTTTACGATTTTCGGTTAGTTTGTACGGGTATCATTTTTGGGTTATTCGGTTAAACCGAATAAAACACACATACGGTGCCGAACTATGGGACTTTAGTTGCCTGCTATCAGAATATATCTAACAAATGCTTACGTGATCTGGTGGTTGGCTTATTTAAACTTATTTGAAAAGCCATGCCATCTTTCAGAGTCTGTCCTGATATCTAGCTTATTTTGAATTCTCTGTTAGTGGTTTAGACCTTTAATGTTAGCTTTTCCTTTTCCATTTTTTCCTTCTGTTTTGTTTTGGAATTCAATTCGGTTTTTAACCGAATAACCGAATAACCTATTCGGTAATTCGGTTATTCGGTTAGTGTCAAATTCGGTTAATTATTCGGATACCAAAAACAGTGTTTATTCGGATATCGGTTATAACCGAATTTATAGTTCGGTTCGGTTATTAACCGAATGCCCAGCCCTATGTGTAAATAACATTCAAAGTTAATACCATATTATAATCATGTTGGTGTTGTTGGTTTAGAAGTTGAACCAAGACAGTTGCTAGTCTTGGTAGTATTAGATATTAGATAGATGCACATGGTTTCTAGTTAGTGCCATGTTGTTGGTTTAGAAGCTGAGTCAAAACAGTTGTTATTAGCAGTAGTATTACATGCACATGGTTCCAAGGTTTTTTTTTTTCCCTTCTTCTTACATGATCAAAAATTCTAAAAGATTGAAATATATTGAAATTATAAACGGTTATAAATGATGAAAAAACTATAATAAATATTTTAAATGGTAATCATTTCAAATAAATAACAGATAATTAAAGAGGGGACAAATCGTTTCAGGAGTTAATGAATATTACATAAATTTTTAAAAAAACATTCGTATTCTAAAAGTAATACTCGTATCCTAGTACTATAATTTTAAATTCAAGAAATACTCCCACCTTTCCAACTTATAAATTATTATTAATTTACTAAAAGTCAATTTTAAACTCAAAATTAACATGAATTTTTAATTTTAGTCTATACAATTATGAACACCATGTTAATTTTAAATGAATCATGTTAATTTTAAATTTAAAAATGTCTCAAATTAACTTTTCAAAAGTCAATATTAATCTTATAATTCAGAACAAAATGATTACTAAAGTATCGCATATTCTTATTTAATTATGGAAAATAATTTATATGTTGGTTAAATTTATATTAAATATAAATTACAATTAAAAATAATAAAATAAAATAACAATATATGAATTTCTTCTTTATACTCTCTTATCTCATATATTTAAATAAGTAAATAATTAATATGAATATAAATTTATAATCATATATAACAACATTCATTAACTATTATCCTTTCCCTTAATTGTTAAAAAAAATAAAAAAATAAACATTATAGTTCATATTCCTTTTTCCAAGTAAAGGGTACCTTGGAAGTTAAATATACTACCGATGGCTATTAATGACAAAATACTAACAGCCACGTCGCTGTTAACGGTAAATTACTCTTACAAACAATAGAAGGAGAACAGGGGATTTTCCATTGAAACTCTCTTTCTCTTTCTCTCTCTATTTCTTTTTCCTTTTCTCTCAATTTCAGGGATTTGTCTGTCTCACAGATCTCTTGATCTTCATCTGTTCGATCATCCTTCAAATTGGTGAGCTTATCGTTACTCACCACTAATTTTCTCTTTCCTCAGGCTCTGTTTCCCACTATTTATCTTCTATTTTTATTTCTTTTTTGATTCTCTAAAAAACGCATATTGTTTTGTTTATGGATATATGTATACACATTAGCCGTTAAAATTGATTATTTTGATGGGTTTTATGTTGATGGTAAGTTGGATGATCGAACCTTAATTTCTGACTCAAAATTAGGGCTTTTCTTTGAGGAGCCCCAAAATTTTCTGTTGATATATTTCCATTAATATTAAAAGGTGACCCTTGCAAGCTCTGGATATCGTTAATGATAAAAGGTAGGGTTTTGTTTTTATTTATGTATTTGTTTGTAATTTTATTGAATATTTGGTGGTAGTATGCTTGTGATAGTTATATCTTTACCAAATTTGGTTGAATTCATTCTAAATGGGTTTTGTTATCATCTGCTTGTTTCCAGATAAAAGCCAGAACCTTTTAGCCTATTCTCATATAGTGATAAACTTAATCGTTAGGGTTAACAAAGAAGAAAGAACGGAACCGACATACTTGATATCAGTTCCTGTCAGTTTTTAATTCCATGTTTGAAACTTTCTACTCCAAGTAATTTACTTTCTATGAAATGTAACAATTTTGTTTATTTTGGCCTTATTTTTATTCTCGTCACCAACAATTGCTAATTGGGAAAATGCTTCGCTAGTTTACCTGTAGTTCCATTAACTGTTTCCCTTTTTGGTACTTTAAGAGGTAATAGATTATGTTTGTGTGAAATTTGGTTTGTATCATTTTCAGAAGGTGATGATTAAAGTTTGGATGCTTAGGGTACATTTAGCAGCTGTTGGTTGGTTCAATTATGCTTCTCATTGTTAGTTTTTGTGGTTGAACTATTCTGAGGGCATGTGGTAAGGCAGTAATTTGGTTGGAAGAATGGCAAGAGCAAAATGTATTAGTATTTTTTTCACTTCTAGGAATATCTGCATCGTAGTGTTGTTGCTCATAACTATATGTAATCAGGTTAAGAAATGGAAAAAGAAATAAAAGTAATTTATAAATGTTCATTTTCATAATGTAGATGTACCTTCATCTCCTGAACTTGAAATATCAAATTTAGATTGTTCAAACTTTGTGATAGGTATTTGTTTTAATAAGAAAATAGACATTTTCCTTTGGGCAGGTTTTAATCCGTGGTTTGGTTTCTACTTCAGTGATATACTTTTTTGCATTATATTTTCTAAAGTCCTTCCAACCTGAAGAGTTATTTGAAGCAGAAGTTTGAACTGTGTGAGACGTGTCAGGAATATACTGTCCTCCTAAAAGGTTCTAGTTGATGATCATTGTTTATTAGTGCAGCTCAGAACATACATTTATAATATACTATAGTTTCGTTGTTGCTCTACTGGTGGTTTTGCAGAATAAATTTCTGTTTTTAAATTTTTTGATTCATCTCAAAGCAATATTGTTACTCCTATTTGTATCAGTATGTGCTTATTCTTGATTTTATGTATGAATTACCGAATATAATGATAAGCTTGTATTGTTTCTTGAGCTTCTTCTTGTATTGTTTCTTGAGCTTCTTTTTCCACTTGAGCTTTTAGACACATTATCCCATACCATTTCTTTTTTTCTTTAAGTGGAGTTTGTATAAAGATTGATTGTATGGCTTCTTTACGGGATTATATAACTATCTCCTGATGCTTAAACTATGTACTTGGAGCATTTTCTCCCAAATTTGTAATAAATGAATTGTATTTCAGACTGCCTTTCTTTGCTTATCTTTGTAATAAATGAATTGTAGAACTATTAAATGATACCAAGATAAGGGGCTGGCATCATCTGATTAGAATTTTTGTACATATCTACTATTTTTAGCTTGTGTACTTGGAATATCTTAGATTCGTAATAAATGAATTTGTAGTTTAGACCGCCTTCAGTTATCTTTGTAATAAATGAATTTATGCATATAGTTTTTTTTTTTTTGCTTCATTTGGGTATATTATATGAACATATCTTCTTCTTAGTCAAACTATGTACATATTATATGATCATATCCTCAAATTTATAATAAATGAATTCAGATTGCCTTTCTTTTTTAATTATTTTTTCTCTTAACCAGGATCTCGACAACTTACCATTCAACAATATGGGGCACCGGAATATGCGATACACTGGTCCAATGATTGATATGGAAATGGATCAACAAGACCAGAGTCTTTTCCAGTCTGAACCCTGCGTTCTTTATGGGAGCATGCCTAATTTTCCACAGCCTAATATTCAGACAGTATTGCCTGTACCAGGAAACAGTACTCATTTTGACGTTCGTCATCTACCCGAGCATCATGGTGCTGCATCCTATGGGATGGCACAGTATAATGTTGTTCAGCATCAATATCCTGCCGGTAATATTGATCTGGCTGTTTCTCCATCATCCAACCATTATACCATGTATAGCAATCCCTCATCTGGTACCAGAGTTTTCCCTGTCCCACTAAATCACGGGCCTCACAATCAGTTTCCATTATCTAGCAATCATGGAATTGTTGAAGTTTCTGCAAACAGTTATGGCAGGAACAATCACTTCATGGATGGCGCTGGAGGTTCATTCAAGAGAAAGAATGCTGAAGGTCTCTCGAGAAATTTCCAGTACTGTTATGCTTCCGCAGGTTCCAGTTCTTCATCTGCCCCTATGAGTGTAAGACCTATTGAGCCTGATATTACGTCAATGGACGCTGTATCTTTTGCAGTTCCTGATGGCAGAGGGAATGACATGTCATCTTTGATGGATGTTGGATCTCAACGAAGTGCGCGAAACAGATCTGGTGCTATTGGTGTGAATTCTCTGTTGCCACATAGCACTAACCATTTCATCCAAGGACATTATCCAGGTCAACCCTTTCAGGCGGCTGGCACTCCTTGGATGGATCAGCAGTTAAATAGTAATGCTGGTGATATTGGCACTTTGTCCTGGAATCAGCCACATGCTTTACCCTATCTGCACGGTAATTTCTTGAGCACTTTACATGAGTATATTTGGGTTATTTCCAATTTGGCTTTTCCTCATTTTGTGTCTTGGTTCTTGTTTATTTAGCTTATACATGCTGATTTTCCCATTTGACAGCTAAAAGAATTGTAAGTCTCCATTATTTTGTTTCATGTTTGATATATTTTTATTTTTTGGAAATTCTGGTGAGATGCTTTAATCTAATTTGCTAGTGTAATGAGTGGAATAGCTTATATAACTGCTTGCTTTGAAAGTTATATCAATACTAAGAAATGATGTAGTGAAGATAGTTAATTCGATATGGATTTAGTAGTAGTGGTTAAAGTCTCAAGCTGGTATTCTTTTAAAAAATTCTTGAATAATAAACGTACAAAAATCAAAGCCATTCCTAAAATCAAGCTGTTTCCCTGAGTTATTACTCTCTCTCTCATACGCACATACTCATTCTCAGGGAGCTTCAATGGAGGTTGTATGGAGGCTGCCAATATGGGTGTACAGGGATATCAAGTTGCAGCTAGCAATAGAAGTTCTGCTACTTTTCTACCACCTCCTCCTCCCATACCCCAGGGGCACTTCAATCTTCATCATCCACCACCACCTATGCAAGGGGCCAGAGGCCACAATATTGACTTGAATTCTCAAGTAGCAACATCTTCACACCGACTTTCAACAAGTAGCACCTCGCACACCAGTATGAATCCTTTCCAGGATTGTGGAGAAACAGGGTCTAGATTTGTGGGACCTGTGCCACCAACTGGCTTACGGATATACCGGCCTCATCGAAGGGAACTGATGAGTGATGCAACTGCAAGGCATCGCAACCTTCCTCACTTGAGAGTTCTGCCGGAAGATGTAATGTTTTCCCTATGTTTGATTGATTCTCATTTTAATTGGCTTTGTTTTGTTCAATATTTGAGTATATTGGTTGTTTGTGATGATTTGGTTTTTCATTTAATGCTCAAGATGTTGGCTTTACTGTTCTGTTTGACATATGTAGGGAGTTGCCCTAATGGAGCTTTCGGACTATCATGAAATAGGTGATCCCATCGATCATCACCGAGATATGCGCTTGGATATAGATCACATGTCTTATGAGGTAACTTGAGTAGTTACTCGTTCTTAATATTAAAAAGAAATCACTTCTGAAGTATACAATATCTGTTTGTGGAGTGTTTTTTTTTCTCCTTTTCCTGCTATATTATTTTTCTTCTTAATCTGGAGTTTCCTATCATTAAGTTGTTAGAGTAGTTCATTAACATTGTCTTAAACATTTATTGATGCTGCAAATTCTTGAAAATAATTTCATCTGTTTCGACAAATTCCTCTGTGGACACATTACAGTTTCATTTTTGAAATTCTCTGCCAGGAGCTACTTGCACTAGGGGAACAGATTGGCAGTGTAGGCAGTGGCTTGTCAGAGGAAATTATTATAGATCATCTAAAATCAAGAACATTTGTTCCGTCCACATCTTGTGCTAATATGGAAGATACAGCATCTGTGGATCAGGAACTTATATCCTGTGTCATATGCCAGGTATAGAGTTTGTCTCTTTTGGTTTCTCCTAATTGTTTACTTGCATTTTCCCGTGAACATGACTTGACTTGTATGCAGAGATACTTCTTTTAGTTAGCATGCATATCGGCAGAGTGGTCGAGGGCTTGTTATACTTGCCCAATATAGGACTTCGAGTCCCTTCTACAACGGGCAGTGATGTAGCATCAGTGTTTTATAACATGGTTTTAGGCAATAGGCACCCGCCTAGGCGCCACTTAGGCTCTGCCCAACCTAGGCAAGTAGGTGCTAGGCGCCTGCCTAGCTGTCTAGGGTCTGACCATCAAATGCCATAGTTGTCGCTATCCACCAACATTGTTGCAACTTGTTACTTGCTCTTCCCTAACGAATATATGTTGTTGTGACGTGTTTTCTTTTTAACAGATGGGATGGGATAACATTTGACATATTTTTTCAATTTGTTAAAATTATTAAGTGTCTCAAATTTCTACCACAATTCAAACTTGGGCCCATAATTTGACAATTTTTTAATCCCTAAACTTCCACTTTTTTTAAATACAAGTCCTACTAGTGCAAGTGAAAAAATGCAAGGTAATTAGTTGGAAAATAATCTAGGAATGAGAGAGAAAGTAGGAGATAAAATAAGAATAAAAAGAAAAATATTGTTTTTTTAAGGCTTAAATATAAATTACTACCCTAAACTATAGGCCATATTCCACGTCGGTGATCCACCTTTAAAGTTTTTCAATTAGATGATTGAACTATTAATTTTTTTCACTTTAGTTCAATTAAAACGTTACGTCAGAAATTGAGGACGTGGCAAATCAATCTCTATGTGTAATTAAAAAAATAGCTTTTTAATTAAGTTTCTTTCAATTATATTAGATTAAGGGACAAAAAAGTAAGAGAACAAACAATAAGATTTTAAAATTTTCTATACACTTCTTCTCTCTCCTAATTCACTCATCATTTCTTATCTAATCTATCATAAATCTGCCATGGCCACAACCAATCCACCACCGAATTCGTACTAATAAGCAAATGATATCAAACATTACTTTGCAATTTACAACATAGAATGAGCTACTAAATCTAGTGATAAATCAGTTCCCAAAACCTGAAATCAATCCAAGTCACTAACTTATAGGATCATCCCTCTAAATCTTTACAATTACCAGAAAGATCCAAGAGACCCAGAGTCTGAAAAAATTATAGTGAAGTTCAAATTAACAAAACCCAATACCAAGAACCAAGCGTAAAAATCTAATTATTGCAAACCTAGTTTTAGAACTCTTAATGGGTTTCCTCTTTGGCCACAAATCGTCATGTTCAACAAATCAAGTATATGACGACAACAATTTGAGAATTTCGGTGACGGGATCAATTTGAACGATGTTTCGGTTAGGGATCGTGTGAGAAACTTCGGCGATTTGATTTTTTTTAAGGTTTTGAGTAGAGATTTCATTCACCTCTCCTTTTCTTTCCATACCCTTGTCAAAAAATCTTCCAGAGTTGGATTGAACGGTCATGGGATGCCAACACGATCTGACGATTGTCGATGGAGAATGCCATGGAGAAAACGTCTTTGGTGTGGCTGACAATCAGGTACCCCACTGCGGGATGTGTGGGCAGGCCCCGACTTCACAACGCCTCTATGCCTGCGTTGCTTGCGCCGCCGTCTCCTGCCACCTCCATGCGGCGACCCACTTGACGGAGCAATCTCCTAACCACGCCATCGCGGTGGACGTCGATCGCGCGGAGCTCTTCTGCTGCACGTGTAGAGACCAGGTGTACGACTGCGACTTTGATGTGGCGGTTGTGCTAGCGCAGACGGCGGCATCCACGCTTGGCGGTGGGCCGATTCAGCACATAATGCACGATCACAGTTCTTCTTCGCTGTAATCGTTGAGAAATTTTTGATTACGAGACCTAGGGTTTTTTTGGATCGAAGTTGGGGCTTTTTTTGGATCGATTTCTGATGATTTTTGTTGTTTTTGATTAGTATTAATGGCAGCTTTGATCAATTTTAGCTTTTGTTGTTTTTGATTAGTATTAATGTTTAATATAAAGTGGTTTGACGAATTTGCCCTTTGAATGTGTAATGAAAAATTAAAATACTCTTTTTTTAGTTACACATCAGCTGCACTATGGCCCACCCAAAGAGTCACGTCAGCAATTTCTGACGTGGCAGACTCAATTGAACGCAATTGAAAAAAATTAATAATTCAATCATCTAATTGAAAAACTTTAAACGTGGATCACCGAAGTGAAATATGGTCATAGTTTAGGATAGTAATTTATATTTAAGCCTTTTTTTTAAAACTCCTTGAGAAGAAAATTGTGACTCAACTTCAAGAGTTATTTTTCTTCCTCTCCCTTAATAAAATAGATAGATAACATTAATTTTATTCTTAATACAAAAGATTAATTTTATTATAAATACAAAAGAATTGACTTAGTCTAACTACAAATACAAAAAGTAATAATAAAACTACACCGCCTAGGGAAGCCGCTAGGCACTTAAAGCTCCTAAACATACGTACACAATTGCATACATACTTATTGCATAAATAAATATGATTTATTTATTTTTGAAAGGCAGTGGGGCAGGTGGTGATATAAGCGACCCCATGCTTGATCCTCCCTTCTGAATGACGCGAGTTCTTGGTGAATGTTGTCTTTGTCATGTCTTCCCGAATTTTACAAATAGTCCTGATCCTTGATCCTGAAGTGATTTTCGGCATTTATAATTCATCACTATATCTTTGAATATATGCACAAGTTATGTACTATAAGAAGCACCTTTCCTTACTTACCCACTCTATTGGTTTCCCTGTTGGATTTGTATTATTGACCTCATTTTGCATGAACCGTAATATCATAGAGAATTTTTTCTTCACGAGTTGGCAATCATAAATCTATGTTAAACTATATTTTACTGTTGACAGTGATGGCGTTTTTATTTAATTTCTTGTCTTTTTATAGGCTGAATATAACGATCAAGAAATCATGGGAATTCTCGACTGTGGGCATGAGTATCATTTGGATTGCATAAAGAAATGGCTGCTTGTGAAGAATAGCTGCCCCATATGCAAATCTGCAGCATTGACCATGGAAAGGAAGGAGTCATGAGAAGAAAGGTGAATGGTTTGGAGATCAACAGAAAACTTCTCTTTGGTCTCTTTCTAATTATTTATATTTAAAGAGAGGGATTTTTTCAATCTGTTTAATTGAATGTAATCTATATATAGATTTGTATTTATCCTATGACAGAGTCAACAACTGTCCAAAACAATATATTCGTTGGCCTCTTGTCCATCTCTCAAAGTTGTACAGACCCTCTCTTTTCGGTCAGTGGTGCATGATATTACCATGATGTTATTATGTATTAGTACATAAAATAGATTGTTAATATGACAATAATAAAATGTGAATATTCTTTGATTCTTTTCTATTTTGTGGCTGTGATATCATTTTCATATGGAGAGACTCTTATCACTATATGACTTGTTTGTGTGTTTGCAAGTTATTTGCAGGTTTGAACAAGCACTAGTGCAATTGTGCTGCCTTTTTGTTGGTACATATACAAACAGGGAGAAGTAAACCAAGTTCTTGTAAATTCTTACTCCCTTTCCCAAAAAGAGTTCCAAAAGTCATTAAATAATCTAAAAGTCAATTTTTTTTTGTTTAACAAAAAGATTACTCTTTATTGATACTAGCATTCGGTGGCAACGCATGTAAATTATGTGGAGTAAAATAAAATTTTAATAAAATCTAGAGGACTAAATAGAAAGATATAAAAAAATATTAAAAAGGACAAAATAATAATATAATTAAAGTTGTAGGGGCAAAAAATAAGTGTAGAACGTGACATAAAATTATCAAAACCTACATGAAAGCTTTATAATATAGATTATTATAAAATAACACGTATGTTTTTAAATTGGTCATCATAATTTTATTACCACATTGTCACTATTAAACTAACAATTTCTTATTTATATAGATTAATATGAAACAAAACATCCTTATATCTATAAATTTTGATAATGAGATCGTTTTGTGAAATGGAGGAAGTAATATTTATGTGACTTTGTCTTAGACTCGGCGCAATCCAAGAAAAGTTTTAGGCGGTACTAGTTATACGATTGCATAACAAATGGCAGTACCAAACCCAGCAGTTGGCGCAGTGATTCAAATGAGGCCCCAGGGTAAGCCGTAGACTCGGATGTCCTGAGATCGAATCCCACTTACAACAATTGTGGGCAAAAATACTCATGGGGCCACGGACCGCCAGCGCAAGCTAGTTCGAAAGGCAAATCGGTTGAGTCCGGCGTAGGAGATTAGTCCGACCGCAATTGGGAAACCCCACATTATCAAAAATAAAAATAAAAAATGGCAGTACCAAGCCCAAGTCATTTATGTTTATTTTTCTTAAAAGGAAGACTTCATCTGAGTAGGGACAAACAACATTACCACTTGTCGGATTTTGCTCCCTTGCACCATCTTTCACTTAATTTTACTGGATACATAATATAGATCAGTAACAACTGGCAATTTTCATATGTTAACCTCTTTTAACTCCTGGTTAACTGGCTGAAAACGGAGAGATATACATACCCATATTCTCAAACTTGCCATCAAACACTACAACGATGGGGTTTGGTTTCTCACTCTTTTTTGTTTTTTTCCCACAAAATACATGCTTGATATCGCACTAGTATTATGGATATCCTAAGATGCTTCTGTGGATGTATATCCATTCTTTATGCCCAATGAGTAGGTGTGGTTGTTTGTATCATAAATGGTGTATTACTGCAAGAACATAGCAGCTGAGCTTGGTAGTCATGGGCTAAAGGTGTTGTATTTTTCAGTCTACCCTGTCTTGTAATGCTGTATTTTGAGTGCTTTGTTGGATGGAAGATGGAAAGGCATTAAAGAGATAAATGTGTTGCATTGCTTGTTTGTGGATGAGGAGGATGGGAATGATGCCACAAGTTTATGACATAATGAAAAGTTGAAGAATGAAGTTCTTTAAGAATATCAAGAATTTAAACATGTTTAGAAAATATAGCAGGGTCAAATGTCACAGCCTTACCTCTATTTAATGAGAAGCTATCCAAAACTTGAGTTTAAACAAGTTTTGAAAATAACTGGAGCCTGATCAACTAACAACCTAACATCTTTCATGTTCTTTAACTTCTCTCAAATGTTTGAGTAAACAATAAATTCTTAAGTTTATCCCCCAAGTTGATTATATGCAGTAATAGTCTACTGATCTTGAGGCCTTTTGCTTTTGGGCTACAAGACACATTCGATCGCACCCAAGAATAATGCAATAACCATCTGCATTTTTTGATTTTAGGCAAAATCATTACCGATACATTTTCTTGCAGCTCCAAAAGCCATAGTAAAGCTTTTCTCATTGAGGCAAACTCAAAACAGCAACCTACTCCAATTATCAGTTAAAACCCAATTCACAACAACTATATCTGTCAAGTGTTTCCTTATATTCCTACAACTAAATAAACAGGGAAGATAGAAGTAATTAGTAATTAGCAAAATAAGTACACACATATAGACGTCAATCCCATGCTCAACTAAACTGTGCCTTTTATCCCAAACTAGTTGGGGTAGGCTGATGTAAATCCCAGGCTAACAGTACTAGTACTTTATTACTTGTCAACTTCATAAAACACTGTACATTACGACCCTGGCCTACTGGAGCAATTCAAAGTTCTATTTTACTTTCCACTATATGGGAAATGTTTTTTTCACTAGTATTTTTAATTCTTCTGCAATGGCCCCCTTTCACATGTCGTGTGAAAGATACCTTGTAAAAGTATAAAAAGAAAAAATGAAAAAAAAAAACAAAAAAAGAAGAACACTTCGAGGAAATAACACAATGTATAATTGAAGATTTGTAAGTTGCTTGCTAGAGGAACTGTCATTTTATAGAACCAGCATTCAACTACGTGTGGTATAAAATTCAAACCTAGCCCCAAATGTAATGCCGTGCAACAAAATACAATATAAACTACTGATGTAACCAAATGAAACAATACTTATGGGAAAGAAAAAAAAGAAGAAAAAAATACTTCAGATGGATAATAGTACTGAAGAACTGGCCTTAGATATATGAAAAATTCTCATGGTGCATTTCCTCATACTCCAAAATCAGCAATAAGCCTCAGATAATCTTAATCCATCCCAACTATTGAAACAGTAATAGGGAATAACTGGGACAAACCAGAGCTGCTAAGTGGAGTCCTCGAAAAGTTCAAATTATATATCACTCACCTATGGGCTTTACTCTTGTAGTTAGACAGAGCAGCAACCAACTTTTTTCACTGCTGAAACATCATCCTTGCCAACATTGATGGTTTGCCCCTTAGGCAATGCTGCAGGATCATCCCCAATCTCAAGTGCTTTCCGGCTGACTACATGATATATTTGACTGAGAACTTCTGTGAATGCATTCTCAACATTCAACGCCTCAAGGGCTGATGTCTCCATAAAGAAAGTGCTTTCTCTCTCAGCAAAGGCCTTTGCATCGTCAGTGGCAACAGCACGCAAGTGACGCAAGTCAGCCTTGTTTCCCACCAGCATTATCACAATATTGGCATCTGTGTGGTCTCGCAGTTCTTTTAACCATCTCTCAACATTCTCGAACGTGACATGTCGGGTGACATCATAGACAACCAATGCACCAACTGCCCCTCGGTAGTATGCACTTGTGATTGCACGATATCTGAGACAAAGAAAATGGAATTATTAGTCTCAAATATCAAGTTTATAAGCTGATAATTGCAGTAAAAAGTCAATATCTTAAAACGGGTGCACATCCAAAGAAGTCCAACCTTCAGCAGTAAGTCCAGTGTCAAAGACTGCCACAGTCAAGGACTTACCGGGTTAGCAAACTGCAAGTATTGCTAACAAACATTAACATATATAAGGAGAATCAAGCCCTTGGAGAAATTATTTACATTGATCAATAACCATCTAGTAAATGGTCTTCTATATCCAATGGCAGAACTTTATAGAGCTAATATCAATATTCAGACCAAAAGTTGGACAAAAAAGGAGATTAAACAATGTAGAAGATATATAATGTGCAATAAATGTAACCCTCCACCAGTAGTGTCATTCTAACTCAATGTAGGACTTAACCTTTCTGAACTGAAGATTTTGGTTTGTTTCATTTCAAGGTGAGTGTTCCAACAATTGTTCTTCCTCCTCTAGTTGGTGGATAACTCACCTTCACTCTATAACAGCCATATGTATGTTAGATTCACTTGTAATTGCAAAAGTCATAAATTGCTAGCAAAACAAACAAAACTTTGCAAAAAAATCAAATGTTTGAGGAATCAGTTGCCATCTATGTTCATTTCAGTCCTAAACTAAAAGCAGAGACCTGATAGTATAGGAATATTAGATTAATTAAAGGCAAGTAATATGAATTTGAGGAATCCATTTCTCAAGTTCTTTGCATCATTTCTCCCAAAGCTAGCAATCAATTCACATATCCACAAATGTATACACACCCATAACATGAAACGAAAACACTACTAATCTTAGATCTGAAATTCACCCAGCATTCCAAATTATAATTCCAAACAGAAATTCAAAGTAGAAATCTAAAACAAATGTTTTAAAAAATGAAACCTTTCTTGGCCAGCGGTGTCCCAAATCTGGGCCTTGACGATCTTATCATCGACGCGAATACTTCTGGTGGCGAATTCAACACCGATTGTAGATTTAGATTCCAAACTAAACTCATTTTTAGTGAATCTGGAGAGAAGATTGGATTTTCCGACACCTGAATCTCCGATCAACACGACCTTGAAGAGATAATCGTAGTCATCGTCGGCTCTGTACGCCGCCATAGAAAGTTCTAGGAAGTATCAAATTTCTGTCCGTTTGTTTTCAAAATCCTAACCCTGCTTCTCTCTCTAACAATGAAACGAAATTAAGAGATATAGATGTAAATACATACAGGTAGTATGTATGTATTTATTTTAGAGAGAGAAATGTAGCTAACGGGGGGGAAGAAGGAGGAAGAAGATGAGCGAGAGAAATTGGGAAAAATTAGCACATAAAATAAAATGATAAAAATAGTCAGTCACACGAGATACGACACTACATTTAATTTAATAGTTAATACTCCCTCCTCCTCCTTAAATTTTGAAATTGATTATTTCAACAACTAGTTATAAGTCACGCATCAACTTGTCTATTTACTAGTATTATTTATTGATACCTATCTTTTTTTTCTTTCTTTCTAATTTTCACAACAATTATAAAATTTATAAAATTAGTGTTATATGTCTAGAATATGTTTTTTTTTGAATTTTTTAACTTTTTATTTTAAGAACCCTTGATATTTATTAAAATATTTATTTACGTTTGACACAATTAAATACATAAAAAATTATAAAAAGTTATGTTTGGTATGTCATCTCCTTACTACGTAAGAAATGTTAGATTCAATCCTCTTGTTGGTGTGTTATGATATTGTGATAACAACGATTTAGAAAGTATCAAAAAGAATAAGAAATAAAAAAAATAAACAATGTATAATGTGGTGGGCCAATGTGCTTAGTTTGTAGAGGGAGGTAGCTTCTAGTGATAAAGTACAATTTTGAATTTTCCACCCCAAGTTTAAATTTGATATATTAAACAGTTAAAAAATATGACACATCATTGAAATAAAAATAATTTTATTTAATACTAATATTTTACTAATAATGTATTATAATCTTAACATCGTTTATATACATATTTACTTTTACTGACATTGTATCAAGTTTTAATTATTAAAAATAAAGGTAATTTATTTTTTTAACAAACGAAAACGGACTTGGAACATTATATTTCCTAGCTACCGTCAGATAATGTTACCTTGCACAAAATTAGAAATGAAACTCTATCTGAAAGAGAAGCTCAAGTTCAAATTTAGGACCACTAGGCCACTAATTTAAAGGTCACAAACTTGCAACTTACAAGCAAACAATTCCACATGTTATTATAGAAAGCGCACACGAATTTTCACTTTCAGTAGTACACTAGTATAAAGTGTTGCACATTACCACACTACCAAGTTGTACCAGAGATAGCAAGTAATATGCAGTAATTCAAAAATATCAGTAGACATAATAAATGCATTTCTGGTAGGGATGGATATATACTTATTTTGACCCAAAATGGAATAGTAACCTGATCTCCATGAGCAAAAACTCTGGCCGCTAATTTTGCACTGTACTAAATATTTGAAGCATTGAAGATCTTCTCTTCAAACTCTAGACCGTAAACAAAATTTTTGGAATATTGCTGTGGTGCCGTGGTGGTCGTAAATTCATTGAGCGATTTCACTCTCGTGCAAAAAGGATTATAAATAAATAAATTCTTCTTCATTCAATGATTCTTCTTCTTAAAATTAAAATAGAAACCAACAGAATTCTGCATGTGCATTTGCAGGAATGATAACATATCCCTATTCCTATCCTTCTCTAAACAATTGAAAGCCTTTACAACATATTCAAAATCTCGTCCATAGAGATGAGATGCGGAGGCTGCTTTGTATGTTATAAGCTCCAAATCACCTGATGACATTATGAAACCAGATACAGATAAAGCTGATGATTCATAAAATATTTTAATTGATTAAAATGAGAATATACAGATAAGCTACAGCAATCTGCAATGAAGGCTTTATTGGAATGAACATTGCCTTTAGTAGCTGATTCAGTTTTTAAATTAAAAGAGCAAAAACTTAGTTTTGGAATTCCTATTATTCAATCTGCTTAATGTTTGACGATCAGATTTATAGAATCCTATGAGATACTGTTAGATGTAGAATAACTCATGTGGGTCAAGGTGGGGAGACCTACCTAAGCTAATCAAGTCAAGTAAGTACTGAAACATACCCTATAGAGGTTAAACACTATCATTCTTTAATCACATTCTCATGGGATTATAAAAAATATCTAACATAATCCATATACCAACTAAGCGACTATAAAGCAGTCAAAAAGTAAGAGTAAACATGTGAAAAGATACCTGCTGCAATTTCTGACACAAGCATGTTCTGGCTGAAGTGACGAGTCAACCACCATCTGCAACGAAATCTCCAGTCCTTTCCCAGTACACCATTGGCAAATATACCAGGGTTCCTATTGAAATGGTTAGAATGCCTTTGCATGAGTTCACCATCATTATTACCATCAAGACAAACTGACATTCGGTCTTCTTCGGACTGGGAAAGCTTTAGGAAACAAGAAGCAAACTCTTTCCATGTGTTGCATTCTGCATACGTAGCATCTAAATGCAAGGCTATCATTTCCAATAATTTCTCAGCACTATAATCCCCTGTGATTTTTAAGACATCAGGAGCACATCATATATCCACATATTTCAAGTTCAATGGAGATGCTGCAATATATTGAAGTCATGATTCAAAACCATGTCGAAGACACTTATATCTCTGTTTTGAAAGTGCCCTTTAGCTGCTAAAGAATAATTTAGAAAAACTAGATTTTATTGGATAAATTTTTTAAAAATTATACTCCCTCCGGGCCACAAAATAGTCCCATACGCAAAATTCACAAACTTTAAAGAGATATTTTAGTTCCATGTTTAGCCTTAAATTTACCACCTGTAAGTATAGTAGTAATGGCATCATAATAAAATTATGATAATCAGTGTTCTAAAAATCCGTGCATGGGCGCTAAGCGAGTCCTTTACGGTCTAAATTTGGCTGGGAGCCTAGACGAAATTAGACCTCTACTGCATGAATTTAACAAAGGCTTTGAAACTCTACAATACGTTAAATGAATTTATTGAGCCTTAAAAAATTTATTTTATTTTATTTTTGGTAATTTTTCATGTAAAATTTTAAAAAAAATACATTTATTATATGTTTTGTATAGTATAACAAGTATATAATAGACAAATAAATAAATGAAACCGCTTAAGAAAAGGCCTAGTCTGCATAGGAAAACGCCTAAGCACCCCCCCTGCTGCCTAAATCTGCCTAGCGATTTTTATAACATTGTTGACAATAAACATGAGAACACTATGCCATTTTAAACTAGTATAAAGAGAAATGGACTCTTTTTTAAATATTGGTAAATGGGACTTCTTTTTGTTAACTTTAAACGTGTTATTAAATACGTTAAAATCCGCTTATGTATCCTATCGTTTTTTTCTCTTTAAATTCGTGCCTGAATTAAAATTTTAAAGATGACACCCAATGTGGATCAGAGAGCATTCTATTATTTTGTAACACAAAGTCAAAGAGAGTTGCTAGAAACAACAAATTCTTGACATTCAACGATATCTACCTCGAAATCACTACTCCCTCTCTTTAACTTCATTTGCGTTCCCTTTCTTTTTTGGTTGTGACAAACTAGGCTCCCCTAATTATTTATTTATTTTTGACAAGTACATGCTACTTAAGAGCCAAAAAGGGGGCGAACTGAAGTACATGCACAGTATACAATACCTAGGGAAATAAAAGACACCTATGCCCCAAGAAACCAAAGTCAAACCCTATACAAAAGATCCTCCCTAAAGGATACCTATACTAGGCTTGTATAGCAAACTCTCCCAATAAGTCTATAAAGATATTCCAAAAAGTCTTTTATCAATTTGACCATTTACCCTTCGTTAAGACCATTCTGTAATTAGGGGGGATCCAAACAAGATGGTAGATTTGAAACTTCACTAAAATAATCCACAATCATCCAAGTTTCTTAAAATACATGTAGCAACAAAGGAAACAAGTTTTATTAAAAAAAATAAAAAATGAACCATATCAATAGGAAGAAAAGTGATAAATGAGGCGTGCATAAAGTCCACCATGAAAAGACAGCCGAAAAACAATTAAGGAAAATGACTTTCTACGGAGAAATGCAATACTTCAGTATTGCTTTCGGTATCGAACTCATGCAAAGTAACATATTCGGTGTAGCAAAAGAAGAAACTATAATCATCGTGACATTAAATACTTAATGACCATAAATTGGGATCAGCCTAGTATAAGTATGCATCTCCTTACAAGAGACTATGGTGGAAGCTTCTATGTACATTGATGCAAAGCATAAAAAATTATGAGACATGGTTTCCGATTCAGACAAAGTGTGAAATGAAGGGTTTGAAAATTCAATCATACCATTTTGATGCATGCTGAGAAGTCTTGTCAACGAATAGCTACATGTTGGATCCTTCTTTAGAGCATCCTCGAAGCAAGTTGAAAGATTGACATGGTTGTTGCTATTGAAATGCTCCAACAGACTAGCTTTCAATCTGCACCCACACAAAAATAAACAAAAGCCAGTAGTAAACAGAAAAAAAAAAAAAACAAAACAAAACAAATCTGGAAGTGCACAATGAAACATAACCTTTAATATCAATCGGAAACATAATATTTGACTGTATGTTTGTTTGTCATAAAAGTGACAGAATATTTTCCTTCACAAAGGTGTTGGGAGAAACACTACGGCCACGGAGGAGAAATTTCTTCATCAATGGAAACAAGAAAAAATTGGGGAACAAATATTATCTTTTCATTTATCTAATATCTCAATAAACCGTCAAGAAGGAGTAAGCGGGAAAGAATCAAAGGTTTTTTAGTGCACTATGCCAGCACAGAACAGCAACCTTGCCTAGCACCATCACCAGTATTGGCAACTCCATCGGCCATCGCTGACACCACCAACACCAGGCCTTTTACAGAGCCACTGCCACAATATTAACTAGTGAACTTCTAGCACAACTAGCACGCTATATCGTTCCTCTTTCCTATGACCATCTCATAGGATGAACCTAGTAAATATTATCTATTGTTTACTTGAAAATAGTTTTTGTTCATTAAAATTTTGGAACAATTCTTCATCAACCCAGCACAACAATGTTTTGTTGCAACTTGCAAATGAATAATCACCTTAAATGAAGTGCTGTGTCTGAACTGGTGACAAACTTTTCAACCTCATCTAGTGCCTCCTTGACTTGATCTCCGATCAGCAGCATCTGGCAAGGCAAACTTGTTTCAGTACTGAAAGTGAGAATCAACACACAAAGAAAAGAATTTAAATTAAAAGAAAAAGAGGCAAGTCCCATGTAATCAGTGGTGACCCCAACAAAATTACATTCTTTGAACAAGGCAAGCAATTATAATATGGAGTTTCATGCAAGAAAACCTCCTCAAATTAATATTATCATCTCACATTTACTATTCATTAGCAATGGGAATATAACTCTCAACCCCACCATTACAATTAGGATGCCATTCAAGCACTTACCACTATGCTTTAACAGCATTGGAACCTCATTTAATCTGTATTCACAAGCCTTGAGGCTTTAACGCTCAAAGAGTAAGGGTAGATAGAAGAGAGATATTCAGACAAATATCTCGGACAAACAAGCTGATTGCATGACGGTAATTATTTGATTTTGAACACCCCTGTTAGTTATCGCGCAAAAAAAACTCATTTCAAGAACATTATTTACAATCAAAGGACTGAAGGACTATCATTGCCCACATGCTAATAGCATGAACCAGTACCATTTTCTGTCACCCACAAGTGTACAGACATGCATATGAGCAGTTCGAAATATTGATCTATATTATAAGTTACAAGAATCTAGTTGGCAAATATTTACACACAGGGGCACACACTCATGACAAACTTGTTTGAGGATTTTAATTTTTTTTAATTAAGCAACTGCAATGATAATAAAAGAACATGATAAAACGAAACTTTTTGAGTGGTCTGTCTGTTCAGACAATAAGGGCCAAACATATAGATTCAAAATGAAACAACATTGCTAATGGAGCTGTGAAAGTGATACAGTGGCAAATATGATAGGTATTGATGGATGATGATGGTTAGGTGCAGTAAGCTAGAAAACTTGCAGGACCGAAAAAATAAACAAGTATTTGTTTCCTTGCAATACATAAAAAGGAACAAGAAGAAGAATAAGCACTGTACAGAATTTGAAATCATTTGCAGTTACTAAAGAAAATTAACTTTAGTTACCTGTACGAAAGGAAGTAAGGCCTCATACATCGGAGGCGTCGAATTAAGTGCAAGCCGTAAATACTTTAGTGCGCTCTTGTAGGAATCATTGTGAATTTTCTTTTGGACATACAGGAATTCGTCCAAATTTTTAGTTGAATTAAGAAACCGTAAAGGCAGCAACCATGGTTCCAGATCTGTATCAAAAGCAAAAGGTAAAAGTTCAGTATTTAGTATATCGTCATGAACCAAGTACAAGAAGTCTAACATAGATGGAAACATCACAAATGGCTAAAAAGATCAAAACAGAAAGGAGATATTTGCTTATTAATATATATATATATGTCACTCCATGAAAAACCAAAGCCTTTAACAGTTGGTATGTTTATGTTGATAACCACAATTACAAAAGGAACTGCCAAATGGACAAAACCAGACTCACTTGTAAAGCAATCTTGTGAAATACTAGAGTTATCAGCTTGATCTTTCAAATCTAGGTGTGGGTTTATCAGGGCGGCTTGTTATTTCGTTGCTCATGTTGAATAACTACTCATATCTGAATATTCTATTAACTTTTAAGAGTTTTGACTATATTTCAGCCTTTCAAGTATTTGTGGTGTCAACTAGTTGTTACTATGATTGATCACTCTTGCTAATATAATTTGTTACTTGTTTGAAAGTATTATTATTTGAATTCCGTTGTGAGCTTCTCATCATTTGTAACAGATTACATTTTAAATATATTTCATTCTTTCGGGCTATTAAAAAAGAGAGTAAAATACACTGACACCCCCAATAGATAATCATAATAACATTCACCACCCCTCTAGTTTTTCAAGTAACAGTCAATACCCCTCTAGTCAACAATATATAATATTTACTACCCCTAGTGTTGTTAACTAACTAATATCCACAAATATATATATAATATAATATCCAAAACACCCTTCAAATTATAATGTTTAATATAGCCACTAAGTATAAATTTGTATATTTTCATTTTCATTTAACTTGATGTGATTAATAAAATTATGAACTTGTGCATTAAATAACAAAAATGTCAAAAAATAACAAATATTCATTTTAGCAAGATAAGAGAAGAAGGTAAAAGAATTAGGGTGATGAAATCAAGCGTAAATAGGGAGACAGAATAAGAGCCACAACCGTGAGCTTGCTTCTAATTAAAATTTTCAAACATCATATTCCCACACTCCGTTACATCACTATACAGAGAACCACTAAAGCTTACATTAGCAAAAACTGACATGCACACTATTTTTTAACTAATTACCTTCACATTTCATCACAATATACACGGAATGAACTACCCTCTTACAGCTATGCCACTAAGCTTGACATTATATAAAGATATGTGCAACTCACGTATTTTTATGACACATCAGGTGAAGTAAGAACTTAAATCACAAACAACTTGACAATGTCCTCACCCTAGATCAAAAATCATAGGAAGAACAACTTAAATGAAAGATAAAAGAGTATTATAAACTATACCATTTGTGAATTACTCATGCTAATGAGAATTCTAGAATCTCTTTAGAGCAACAAATAATGTAATGTAATTGAAAATCTCACCATGAGCATAGAAAATGGAAACATGCCCAGAAACAGAAGGCTCTTCGCGTCCATCAGTTTCAGCAGAAACATAAAAACCTTGAGGCTCATAAACTTGGTGGGGAGTTTTTCTCTGCTGGTCAACATCCATGGATACTTGTTGATGCTGATTTACAACTTCTTCCAATCCTATTTCTTTGTCAATCCTGACAGAGGTATCTGAATCACGTCGAATTGGGTAATTAGCTTCTTCAACTTCATCTGCAACATAACCCTTAGAGTTCTCAATTGACATGTCAAATCTGGATTCCAACACCTCTGATTGATTGGGTGTATAAAACCCATCCAAGTCTATATCTGGGAACTCCTTCTGGATTGCAGTATACCACTCCTGACAAAATGTCAGGCCTACAACCAAATTTGAAATAGGGTCGGTCCTAAATTCACGTTCTTGCATGAGGCTGATAGAAAGAGCATTTCAATCAGTCAGGGCATAAGCCATCAAATTTTCATATACTAACTTGTCCTACACACTAGTACTCAAAAAGGTTTCTAACATTTACTGGCCAGAAACGTCACTCCTTCAAAAGGTTTAAAATAAATACCCCTTTGTTCCACAAAAAGAGTGACATTTGTCCAAAAAAAAAATTGTTTCACAAAAAGAGTCATCTTTTTCTTGATAGCAGTAGTATAGAATTACAGTATGACACAATGTCCTCAAGTTTGCCATTATAATTCTATTATCATGTCACTGCTACTAAACTAACAACTTATTATTTTTAAGGGTAAACATGGAACAAAAATAACAACCTTAATATTTGCAAATCTTGCAAATGGGGTTTTTTTTGTGGAACGGAGAGAGTATCAAAGAAAAGGTACCAAATATGCATCGAAACCTCAATCTTCATCGATTAGGTCCTTCGCTTTCTTTCTTAGTTGGAAAAAACAAAAATTTTAAAAACAAGCAAAAAAAAAAAAAAAAAAGACATAATAAGACATGCAAGTTCAGTAAAGAAGTTGCCAGGTATAACATTATGAAAATGGTTTATACATTCAGGAAATAGGAAGCAAGGATACCAACCATACCATATAACAGCCTGACGTGCATCTTCAATGTTCCCATGGGTAAGACAAAAGACGATGAACTCCAACTGAACCAAAAATCTATCCTGCCACATGATTAGAAGGTTTAAGAATATACTCAACACTTTAATTTTTCAGTAAAGGTGCATAACCATATTAACCCTTTTGGCACGGGCCTCTACCAAAACAATAATTTAGCATGTTGCATCAACCTGTCAGGGTAACCATTTGCCAACACAAGTTAATGTTGTTGTCTGTGACTCATGTTTGCATCTAGAGTACTTAACTGTACGTACGTGTGTTTGCATATGTAGCTCTTCATACTTCCATTTCGTTTACGTTATTATATTTTACTTATTTACGTAAATGTCATCTAAAAAACTTCTTTTTCCATGTTCAATACGGGTTTAAGTATGTCCAATATGTCAATTTAAAACTTTTCTTTAAAAAATAACAATACTAGCTTCAGAATTCAGATTGCCAAAAAGACCAATTTTCGTATACATATAAAGAAAATATAACTATTTTCAGTAGTTGACAGAAAAATATTAATCCAATGTACTTCCATGCAAGGAACCAAAAAAAATTGATATAGCAATATCCCATTCATTTTTTTCTTTCTCGATAATTGGCAATATCCCATTCATGCTAATAGTACTCCATATGAGACAGATATCAAAATATTTTGGTCCACAATGAGCAAAGGATAATAATAAAAAAAGGCACATCCAAACCAATCGCGACATAGCTTTCCTATTGAATTCGTTTTTATGCATAAAATTAAAAGCCCACTTCTTTCACCAACATGTTATCAAAATTCTTAGTAGGCTTAGTAGCACCATTACATTATTACGTTTTATATTATGCCCTGGCATATCAAATGAAAAAAAGGGGAATTTTTTTCTTCTGATACGCAAGGGCATAATGTAAACTGTTTTCACATTAAACATTTTTTTCACTGTTTTTCCATTAGGTAATTTATCACTGTCCTTCAATTTTAAATTCAAGCTCCATAGACCTATCATTTTGCCATAACAAGAAAAAATGTTTAATGCTTTACCCAAATCTCAATGAATGCAAATCAGGATTATTTTTTAGAAAATGCAAATCAGAAGCATAAGAAACAAGTTATTGAGGGATACATCATAAAAATAACCTGAGCATTGAAACAAAGTACATCTAATTATGTTTTGCACAAGAATGATTCTTCGAATTATACCTTCGTCTGCCAACCTCTTGTTGTTCCAATCTTTTTCATCCATGTTTCGAAGACATGTTGGAATTTCTTTGGATTTATAGATTTACCTTTATTGTGCTTCAAAAGCTCCATAGTAGCCTACAATATTTTGGATATATATTACATAAGAATAGATATTAAGTGTGCTAATAGTACATAATATCATATGCATATGAATTGTGGGGGGAGCACACACCACTTAATTATGTATATTTAAGTTTTTAAAGATAATAGGACATTTTTTGACTTATCAAAGAGAACTAATTACAGAAATAATAAAAATGAAGGCAAGCAACCCATCTTGATTTCTACTGTGTAAAAGGATTGCATTCTTCAATTTAAAGTAGGAAATTACGAGAGTACGAAAATCCAGATTTTTCCCTTTCCCTTACAATCTCCGAGTATCTTTGCAAGTTTTTGCTTTAGTTTGTACCATGAATACACACACAATTTGTTATTTTGAGGCCAGAAGCGTTTGTGTATATATAAAATGCATGAGGATTATCTTTCCCAAAACCAGTTAAAGGACTAAAGAAAACACATTCCAACACTGATAGAGAATGCTTGTGCACCATCAGTACTCAGTACTCAATCGGTCAATCCAACATCATAAACTTTATCATGCCCACTGACATAGGTAGATCCAAATGGCGAGGTCCTCCGACCCATTTGTCAGAATTTTCTATACCTCAAAATTTCAGTGTAAATCATCTGTCAAATTTTTTTAAACCTAAAATTTTCAATGCAAATGCTCAACTTGTAAAGTACTCTAAAAATAAGTGATCTTATCTTTTCTTTATCCAGCTAGCAAATATCTATTCGATAACATGTACTTAAGAGGGCAGGTATTACCAAATTTGATCTCATAACCTGTAAAGTTCAAATTATTAAACAAATGAAGATGCAAACCCTTCAAAAAATCACAGGAGAGCATTGATAATTTGAAAATGATTTAGGGGTCAGTGATTAGCCAATACAACTCCAAATAAATATCAAAAAAAAAAAAAGAACAAAAATAACAGCAGCTCAAAAAGTTCAAAATTACAAAAGATGTAAAAGAAAATTAACAATGTGGGGTAATATTCGTACCAAATACTTGGTCCGATTCTTGGAAACAGACTTTTCTTTGCAAGTCCCATTTAAAAGCACACTCAAAACACCGCTAGCTTCAACCCAATTGTGTCTACGCATAAGTCTACGCAAAAGGCAGCTGAGTCTATTGCGATTTAACCACCGCAAGCTCTCGAATTCGGTATTTGAAGTACCTCTGCCTCGCTGTAAGGTATACGACGGCTTGGTCGCAGATAATATGATTCCCTTCAGAAGCCTGTTCTTCGAGGCAAGGTCGGTATCGTTCTTTGCCTTTCTAGGAGTCTTTGATTTGCCCTTTTTGAGTTTGTTCGCCTCAATTTCTTCGTCTTCCATTGTCAATAGTTCTGACATTTTTTACCAAGCTTCATGCGAGAGAAAGTTGATAATCGGATAATGCAGGGGTTTAAGCCGCCGATGGAGGAGAGAGAAAAGCGCGAAAATTGATTAGGTTCTCAGTTGAGCCAGGGTTTTAGTTTGGGTTCTGGTGTTTGGGCAACGGCGACTTTTCGTTGGGACATTTTTCGAAATGCCAAAAAACACCTCAGCTTTTTTCAAAAATTATACTTTAATAACTGAAAAGAAAAACAATAAATAAAACACTTGTTTTAATGGCAAATGGCCGTGTTTGGACAAGTAAAAGTGGGTTTAGTCTTCTATGAATTGGGTTTGCGGGTTTGGACAAGTAAAAGTGGGTTTAGTCTTCTGTTAATTGTGTATATGTGATTTTAAAGCTATGTGTTTATATAATGGGTAGTGTTAACGCCAAGATTCGTCTGCACACTTCAGTCACTAAAAATGCGCTAATCTTGCACAATAACGAGATCACACTCAGAGTTCCGGGCGGTTTCGCCGTCGGGGGATAGCTCAGGCGTGAGAATTAGTACAGGCTGTATCAAGGTTTGGATAACAATGGAGGTTTGCAGTTTAGTGTTTAGTTTTGCATTACCTTTGAATTGAAGGGGGAAACCTTGTATATATATCTCCTTATCTCATCATCACGCCTGGACCCACTCGTCAATATAAAGCATATGTCTCCATCAACCAAATCATAATAAATGCTCCAATCAAAATATAAGTCAATCCGGTTAGAAAATAATTTCCTTAACTAGATCACTTATCCCAACTAAAATCCTCAAATGAGTTCGGATCCTCCATACCGGGTCAGGTCTACCATGTCGGGTCGGGCATCCCGAACCCAGGACCCAACATTGCCCCCTACTCTTTAATTATAAAAAGAATTACAATAAAAGAGTAAAAAGAATGAATATAACTTTAATCACTGATTCAAACAATCCCTTAACCCCGCAACCGCCTTAAATCATCACAGCCATTAATACCCCCAGTCGCCACGTGCCAATAACGGCCCCACCACATTTATTAAAATAATGTTGTTAGTGGGAAAATGGGCAGAATCCCAAGGGTCGTCCTCAATAAAGGCAAACCCCTCCCAAATTCAACCGCCACTTCTAGCCCTAAATTTCAAATTCTCCAATCTCTTCTCTGCAACTTCCATCGCGATTCCCATCCTTTTCCGATCAACAAATTATTGCATCTTGGTTTGCTGCTCATCAATGGCAACCAATGACGCCTCAAGCAACTCCAACCCATCCAAAACCAGCGCCTCCGCAGCAGCCGCCAACGAAATCCCACCTCCTATCACCGCAATAACAACGGAAGCCACCACCGTCACCACCACTGCCATACCAACAGTTCCTACCACCACCGCCATAACCAGCTCCACCTCCCTGGGCCCCAGCACTTCCTCTATAGATCCCATCACCAGCTCAGACTTCCCTAGCAACCCCTTCTCGACTCCCTCACCTCGAACTGAAGCCGAACTTCAGAACATAAAGATGCTAGAGGAATATTCTTCGGATAAGTCCTTCACTCATATAAACACCAGATCTTCTGTCCAAACCAAAGATCTCGCGGCCATCCGAGAACTGTATCAGATCCCCATATCATACCAGATACGCACAACCGACCTCAACGAGAGGATGTACCAGCGCCCCAATGGCTGGACCGCCGTATCCGTTCAAGCCCTAAAATATGGGCTCAGATTTCCCCTTAACCAGTTCATGCTTACATTCCTTAGCGTTGTCGGGGTCGGGCTCGCCCAACTAGTCCCTAATTCTTTTATCCACCTGGTCTGCTTCATCGCCTTCTGCCATGATTGCCAGGTCGAACCGACCCTGGATTTCTTCTTCGCCTTATTCACCGTGATCCGATCCCGAGAATCAGGGTTTCGGCATATCAGCAAGTTGCCTTTCAAAGGGGCTCAAAAACGATCTTTTATGAAGACCCCAACTAGTAATAAAGCATGGCACTCCCAATGGTTTTATATCAAGGGGCCCGACACCAGTTTGATATCGGATTGGATCAGTTTTGCCAAAAACACTAACAATGTCGAGGCGTTTCCAGCCGATCGCATGGATGAGTTCAAACAATTCATCAACAAGATGCCCGACGAGGAGTGGGACTTCGAGCTTCTCAGCAACCATACTTGGCTGTATGACCACGGATGTAAGAGCTAAATCCCGAACCTTACTTCTTAACTTATTTGTGAATAATTTCTTCTAACTAGAGCTGACGTTTAATATTTATCACGTTTCAGTGACTCTCATCAAGCCAACTGTTCCAACCGAAGTCGGCCGAACTGTACCCCGACTTGCCGAACCAAACCTCGTTGACCCCGAAGAGGCTCTGTTCGAAGATCCATTAACCCAAATACCAATAGCTGCTCGCCCAATCAACGTCATTCCGATGGCTCAAGTCCTTAAGAAGAACACTTTGGAGATGAGTAGGTCGGAAAAGATGGCCTTGATGAAGAAAAAACAACTCAAGAAGAAGGCGCCGCCCAAGCCAGTGAAGACTCCCGTGGCGATTCCCGACCCGATTATGCTGGGAATTATCGACGAGGAAGAGACTGATGACGAAGTTCTGGAGCCTTTGGCAAAGAGACCTCGTAAAGAGTCTTCGACCAGTTCGGTGCCTCCGACCGCGCCCACACATCAGGTTGAAACCCATCCAGGCGGAGCCAGCTCATCCGATCCCCGGACTTCGGCTCCTTCTTCCAGCAACCAATCCAAACCACGAACCCTCTGGCCCCAATATCCCTCTGATCCATTTCCCTATGATCTTCTTGAACGCTTCATTATGACAGCCGATAACGAGCGATTCAGGAATCATAACCTAGACCAATTCTTAGAGGATTTTATCAGACTTCAATTCCAGGTAATTTTGTTTCCATCATTATTGTGGAAAGATACTTTACTACTTGTTCCACCCAACTAACACACAATCTTTACAGTCTAGCGCCGTGTTCGCCCGATCTCTCCCATCCTTGCTCAAATTAACAGAAAGGAATAGGGAAGTCGAGGCAGCGAATGAAGCCCTAAAGAATAATGTTCAGACTCTGAAGTCTGATCTGGAGAAGGAAAGGGAACTTCACACTGGCACAAAGGACAAACTCACCGAAGCCAGTCGGGAGAGTTATCAACTTCGGAATCGGGTCGAGATCCTTCAGGTGGAGATCGTTGAGCATGAGAAGCAGATCGACCGACTCATGGAAGAGCGAGTCTTGTTGAAAGAGAACGATGCCGACCAGAAGGAGGCTATTGCGGCCCTCGAAGAACAAATGGAGCAGACACACTCCAAAATGACCGACCTGATTCGCGCCCTTAATTCATTGGAAGAAGAGCACGCCGAACTGAAGAACCAACTGAAGAACTAGGGGCCTTCCTTGACCGAAGAAACCAAACTCCAAATAATAGAGGAGTATAAAGCATCTCCTGAACTGGCTGATAAAGTCATCATGCAATTCTCTGAAGGGTATCAAAGCCACAAAGAGAAGATCAAGGAGAAGATGACGGCTGCGGAGTTAGATACCTCTATCCTTGACTCTTCGGACGATGAAGAAGAATCAGAAGAACAACCTCCTCCGACCCAATAGGATTATTTTCTATTTTACTCGCTTTTCTTTTTTGAATGTAAATGGTGCAACTTGTAATATCAATGAACATTAATGAAATTATTCAACATTTTTCGACTATGCAATTCGATATCATTTCATTTCAATAGACATAAATATTTACATAATCGGTAAAAATAAATGACTATGACTTACTGGTAATATCTCCTAAGTCTCCCAGCATGCCATGTATTCTTAATATCCGAACCATTCATAGCCCTAAGCCGATAAGTACCTAGCTTGGGCACTTCAATAACTTCATACGGCCCTTCCCAGTTCGGCATAAGCTTGCCTGAATTTTGGGGAGTTGAGGCTGCAGCTTCTCGAAGCACCAGATCACCAACTTCAAATCTTCTAACTTTCACCCCTTTGTTGTAGTGCTTGGTTGTCCTCCTCTGATAAGCCGCTAACTTTATTAGAGCTGTCTCCCTAACCTCATATAACAAATCCAAGTTGAGGCGAAGCCCTTCGTCATTATACAACTCCTTGTATTGACTGACCCGAAGTGAAGGGGACCCGATCTTAACAGGAACAAGGGCATCGGTCCCATAAGCGAGACAGAAAGGCGAATCTCATGTTGTCGTTCGGGTTGTTGTCCGATATGCCCATAATACACTAAGCAACTCTTCGGGCCATCTCCCTTTGGCTTCATCCAATCTCCTTTTTATTCCATTGAGAAGAGTTCTATTAGTGACTTCTGCTTGACCGTTTGACTGAGGATGGGCCACCGAAGTCTTCCTGTGTTGAATTCCCAGGTCCGTGAGAAATTCTTCAAACTTCGCTCCTACAAACTGCCTCCCATTGTCCGATACTATCACCATTGGAATACCGAAGCGATATACAACAAATTCTTTGAGAAATTTAAGACACTCCTGCTCTGTGATCGTTTTGAGAGGTTTTGCTTCTACCCACTTCGTCATATAGTCGATGGCCACAATAACAAAACTGACCTGCCCCTTAGCCTTTGGCAATGGTCCTAGAATATCAATCCCCCATACAGCAAACGGAATGGGTGATAAGACTGAGTACAACTCTTCGGGAGATTGGTGAGGGATTGTTCCATTCAGCTGGCACTTAGGATACTTCTTAACATATTCTTTAGACTCTTGGAAGATGGTTGGCCAATAGTAACCCTGCCTCAGAATCTTATATGTTAATGTCTTAGCGCCCATATGATCTCCACATATACCTTCATGGACTTCCCGAAGTGCATAATCCGCTTTGGAAGGGGTCAAACATTTCTGCAGTGGAGAGGAGAACGACCTTCGAAATAAGTCCCCATCAATCAAGATAAAGAACGAACTTCGATGTTTGATTTTCTTTGCTTCTAACCGATCCGAAGGAAGGACGCCATCTGCCAGATATGAAATATACGACGTGAGCCAACAGTCCATTCTTTCTATCGGGAACACTTCTGACCTTCGAATACTTGAGTCGCCCAGGACTTCCAGGTATACCGACCCGCTAAAAGAAGTAGTTTCTGTTGTTGCCAATTTTGCCAAGGCATCGGCTATAGTATTGTTTTCCCGACCAACTCCTTGCATGCTATACGATTTAAAATAATTCAGTCGGTCTTTAACTGCAGCCAAGTACTTCGTCATCCTATCCCCTCGGGCTTCATACTCTCCCACTATCTGTTTAACCACTAACTGGGAATCACTGAAGATGATCAAATGCTTCACTTCCAAACTTCTTGCCAACTGCAATCCGGCCAAAATGACTTCATACTCTGCCTCATTATTGGTCGCCTTAAATTCAAAGCGAATGGCCTGTTGGACCTTAAACCCCTCCGGGCTAATCAAGATGACCCCTGCCCCACTGACATCCGAAGTCGAAGAGCCATCCACATATAGCGTCCATGACGTAAGTCCTATTCGAACGTCCGATACCGAATTTACAACCAATGCATTATCAACTGCATCGGGTTCGGTAAACGAGCATTCCACAATGAAGTCGGCCAATGCCTGACTCTTAATGGCAGTCCGAGGATGGTATTCTATGATGAACTGAGTCAATTCCATCTCCCAAGCAGAGAGGCGTCCCGACAAATCTGGCTTGTTCATGACCTTCTTCAGAGGCTGATCAGTGTACACTACCATCAGTCTTCCTTGGAAATAATGCCTTAGCTTCCTGCTAGCTATCACGAGTGCATAGGGGAATTTTTCCAAGTTGGGGTATCTGGTTTCGGCATCCCGAAGCACATGGCTGACATAGTAGACGGGGCACTGCCTGCCCCCTACTTCCCGAACTAATACCGCTCCCACTGCGAATGAGCTTGCCAGCAGATACAGGTACAGGGGTTCCGAGGGAATGGGCTTTACCAAAAGCGGAGCTGAAGAGAGATACCTTTTGATTCCTTGGAACGCATCTTCACACTCTGAAGTCCACTGGAAAGTCTTTTCATTCTTTGGTCCTTTCAAAGTGTTAAAGAAGGGTAGACACCGTTCCGCCGATTTTGACATGAATCTCTGAAGCGCAGCAATTCTACCGGTCAATCGTTGAAAGTCTTTAAAAGATTGGGGAGACTTCATGTCTAAAATGGCTTTAATCTTTTCCGGGTTAGCTTCAATCCCCCTCTTGCTGAGCAGATACCCCAGAAATTTACCCGAACCAAGGCCAAAAGTATATTTGGTTGGGTTCAGTCGAAGCCTGTACTTTCTTACTGTCTCAAAGCAGCTTTTCAGGTCATCCAGGTGGTTCCGAACTCCCATGCTTTTGACAATCATGTCATCCACATATACCTCCATGCTTCGACCTAATAACTTGGCGAACACATAGTTCATCATTCTCTGATATGTAGCTCCCGCATTCAGCAATCCGAACGTCATTTTCTTGTAAGCGTATATTGCTCGGTGCGTAATGAACGCCGTCTTCGGCATATCCTTCTTGTCCATGGAGATCTGGTGATATCCAAAGAAGGCGTCCATGAAGCTAAGCATGTCGAACCCTGAAGTTGCATCAATCAACTGGTCGATGTGCGGAAGAGGGTAAAAATCCTTCGGGCAGGCCTTATTCAGATCGGTGTAATCTATGCAGACTCGTCATTTGCCGTTCTGCTTCTGCACCAACACCACGTTCGCTAACCACTCCAGATAATCAATTTCGTAAATGAAATCCGCCTTTAGCAGTTTGGCGATCTCATCGTCAATGATCTTTTGTCTATCGGGAGCGAAGATCCTCCTCTTCTGACGGATAGGCTTCTTAGAAGGGTCAATACATAGTTTATGAACTGCCACCGATTTATCGACTCCGGGCATATCACAAGGCTCCCATGCAAAAATGTCCACATATACCCGAAGTAGCTCGATTAGATTAGTCTGAAATGGCTCTACCAATCCTGCGCCTATCTTGATCAGCTTATCGCCCTTTCCAACAATCAATTCTACCTCCTCTGTCTCTTCGGTTGGCAACGCTAGGGGTTCGTAATTTCCCTCAGTAAACGGCTCGACCTCTATAGTCATTGTTTGCTTCTGCTTGCTGACCCCAACCGCCGAGGATATCAATGAATTCCGGTAACACCTGCGTGCCATGTCCAGATCACCCTTTACCTCGCCGACCCCCTCCGAAGTCGGGAACTTAATCTTGAAGTGACCTATTGAGGTAACCGCCTGAAGTGCTGCCAAAGTGGGTCTACCCAGAATGGCGTTGTAAGCTGAATCTATCTGGACCACAAAAAATCTGACTATGACTTCTACCTGCCTCGGTGTCGTGCCAAAGATAACCGGCAGCTCCACGGTTCCGGCCACGCGAACAGGATCGTTGCTGAAGCCATACAACGGAGATTCCTGACCCACCTCCATCTTTACTCCCCCCAGGTCTAACCTATTGTATGCATGAGTAAACAATATGTCGACTGAAGATCCATTATTGATCATTATTCGTTTCATATCCATGGATCCGACCTGGGCTGTGATGGCTAGCGCCCCTTCATGGGGATCAATTGGTTCCGAGGGGTAATCCTCCTCGGTAAATGATATCACCGTATTGGGAAACGGGCGATCACTAACCGAAGGCCGTTCCGAAACCGATAACACGGCGTCCATCACGCCCCTCCTCTTTTTCCCAACTTTCTTCCCGAACGTTCCTCCAGTGATGACATCAACACAATTTCTTGGAGGGTTTGGTGGCGGTGGTGCCTCAAGACGTCTTTCACGGTTTGACCCTCTTCGGCCTTCCGAAGTAGAATCCTGCCGACCTACTACATACTGCACCAGTTCACCACTTTGGATTTTTTTCTCTATCAAATCCTTTAGGTTATAGCAATCCTCCGTATCATGACTGGACGTCTGATGATATTCACAATAACGGCCAGGGTTGCCCCGGTGGGATCGGGTTGTGGTCGGACAGGGTTCAAATGAGGGTTGATTTCTAATCTCCTCTAGAATCCTTGCCCGATCTTTAGTGAGAGGGGTGTATACCTTATTCACATTCTTCTTCGGGAAAGGCGGTCTGTCACCTCCTGAATTAGCCCCTCCCTGACCATTTCCCGACCCAGATCCACCATAGAAGTTGCCTTTCGGTTGGCCGCTGGGCCAGGGAATGTAATTCCTATCTTTCGGTTTTGAATTATCCTCATACCGATCCTGAGGATTTAAGCTTTTGTATGCTTCTTCTATGGTGATAAGTCCTTCAGCTCGACCATAGGTTTGCGCTAAATCCATTGGTGGGTTAAGAATGAGATCTTTCCACAAATCTTTCGACTTCGTAGCATCCAGACCCGTAGTGAAGAACCCGACTGCTTGCTGTACATTCAAACTAGTCACAGTACCAGCCATGTCGCGGAATCTTTTCACATACTCACCCAAACTCTCTCCTGATCTCTGCTTTACTTGGGTCAGAGCGGTGGTTAGCTTTCCTCTCTTCTTATTGCTCCCAAATCGCGCATGAAACTTATCACTTAGGTCTTGCCACGATCCAATAGAGTTCAGGGGAAGGGACACCATCCATTCCCTAGCTGCAAGCTTCAGAGTAGTGACAAACATGTGGCACTTGGCAGCATCCGGGTGATCATAATAATTCATCACTTGATTATATCCGTGAGTATGATCATAGGGATCGCCCGTACCGTCATAAGAGTCTAAGGGAGGCATTTTCTTGGTCTTATCTGCTTTGACCTGCTCGATCTCCCTGGTGAAAGGTGAATTTGATATATTCGGCAATTCCTTATCCTGAACTACCGCGGCTAGTTTTTCTTCTAACTCAGCCAATCGTATAACAACGGGATCGGTTTCGCTCCTTCGGGGTGGCGACCGAGGCCTGCCACCCGATTCGGATCCCCTTCTTTCATTAACGTTTCCGTCTCGAGAACGGCCTACCCGCCCGTTCCGATCCGGGGTTCGGCTCATGGGCCTGCTTCTGTCCTGCGAGCGGCTTTTGTGCCTTCTGCGATCGGGGGAGCGGCTCTGACGCCTGCTCATCAGGCGCAAAAGGGCTTTGATGCCTGCTGTGGATTGGGGAGCGACTATCTAGCCTGCTCCGAACCGGGGAGCGGCTCCGTCGCCTGCTCCGATCTGGGGAGCGGCTTCGTCGCCTGTTCCGAACTGGTTCGGAACCATCCGAACGATTAGTCCTGGACTGGTTCCGATCAGTGTGCTGTCGGCCAGGAGGTCGGCTCGATGAAACCTCCTCCTGTCCTTCCAACCTTGCCAAATGCTTAGCTATTTCTCGTTGTTGCTGACGTAAGGCCTCCATTACTTCTTGGTCCTTTGCCCTACATTGGGTCAGGATCCATTGTCATTTATCCCCATGATCGGCATTACTGCCTGAATAGACAAGGGTTTGAGGCGGGTTGGCAGCCATGTGAGTTAACGGTTCAGGCGTCTGTTGGTTAGTATGAAACAAACGACGACGAACGGGGGCAGACTGGACTTGTAAAGGAGCCCTAGGCCGACCCCTTGGCCCCAACCTCTCCCTGGCCGACGATCTGAGTCGGTCCAGCACCGACCTGCGTGTCGGCGTGTGAGAATCGGCTGATCCTTCACCTCCATTATGGGCTGTATTTACCATATCTCTTTTCTAGCTTTAACAGTGACTGTGAACTAACACTAAAGGCCCTCCTTCTAGCGCCAATGTTAACGCCAAGATTCGTCTGCACACTTCAGTCACTAAAAATGCGCTAATCCTGCACAATAACGAGATCACACTCAGAGTTCCGGGCGGTTTCGCCGCCGAGGGATAGCTAAGGCGTGAGAATTAGTACAGGTTGTATCAATGTTTGGATAACAATGGAGGTTTGCAGTTTAGTGTTTAGTTTTGCATTACCTTTGAATTGAAGGGGGAAGCCTTGTATATATATCTCCTTATCTCATCATCACGCCTGGACCCACTCGTCAATATAAAGCATATGTCTCCATCAACCAAATCATAATAAATGCTCCAGTCAAAATATAAGTCAATCCAGTTAGAAAATAATTTCCTTAACTGGATCACTTATCCCAACTAAAATCCTCAAATGAGTTCGGATCCTCCATACCGGGTCGGGTCTACCATGTCGGGTCGGGCATCCCGAACCCAGGACCCAACAGGTAGTTATAGTATTTTTCCGATTAGAGCAGCTGCAGCGATAATAACGTCTTGTAAACGTAGTTAAAAAATGTATTTGCAGCGGGAGTTGCATTGAGAAAATTAGAATTTTATTCGGCTACCATCAATTTATTTAATTGAAAATATAATTGTTGTTCGGTTAGAATGGTAGTTGTGACTAAATATTATAAAATGACTAAAAAGACAAAAAATGATATGTAATATTATTTTTCGTTTGTAATTCTATTTAATTATATGATGATGATGATAATAATAAATATAAATATAAATATAAAAATAATATTAATATTTTTGTTAGATAATTTATAATAATTATACTTATATAATTAGAATATGTATATATTAATCTATAATCCACAAATTCAATATATAAATAATAAAATACAATTTAGATGTTATCTAGTATAACATGAAAATTGGGTCTGTGTGGTAAATTAAAGGAACACTTGGTTGTATGCTAAGATAGACATGTGTCTCATGAGAAGAGAGTAAAATGAAAATAAAAGTTAGAAAAGAAGGATAAAAGAAAACAAGGAAATAGGCTTATGCTTTACAATTTCGCCTCTTCGTCATTCTCTCGTCTACTTTCACGATACAATTTTGACGAGTTTTATACTCTTATGATGTGTTTGATTGGTGGGAATGGAATGAAATTAGTTGGGAATGGAATGACCATTCCTTCTGGAATAACTAAAAACATGTTTGGTCAGTTAGTTGGAATGAGCATTTCATTCCTTTAGTTATTTCATTCATATCTGAAATATTATTTTTCATTCATTTCTAAATAGGTGGGTTTATTTCATTCCCTTCTGCTTCGTTCATTTTATTATTGGTAAACAGCTTATCTGAAATATAATAAGCTTATTAGTAAACAACTTATTATTGATAAACAACTTAATATTTAAACAACTTATTATTGATAAACAACTTATTATTCAAACAGTTTATTATTGGTAACCATCTTATTATTGATAACCAACTTATTATTCAAACAGCTTATTATTGATAAACAACTTATTATTCAAACAGTTTATTATTAGTAAACAACTTATTATTGGTAAACAGCTTATTTAAACAGCTTATTGGTAAACAACTTATTATTTAAACAGCTTATTGGTAAACAACTTATTATTTAAACAGCTTAGTGGTAAATAACTTATTAATAATTAACAACTTATTATTTAAACAGCTTATTGGCAAACAACTTATTATTGGTAAACAACTTATTATTTAAACAGCTTATTAGTAAACAAGTTATTATTGGTAAACAGCTTATTATTGGCAAATAACTTATTGGTAACCAACTTATTATTTAAACAGCTTATTATTTAAACAACTTATTGGTAAACAACTTATTATTTAAACAACTTATTGGTAAACAACTTATTATTTAAATAGCTTATTATTGATAAATAGTTTATTAATAGTAAACAACTTATTGGTAAATAGCTTATTATTGATAAACAACTTATTAGTAAACAACTTATTTAAATAGCTTATTAGTCCTTATTATTGGTAAACAACTTATTATTTGAACAAGTTATTGGTAAACAGCTTATTTAAACAACTTATTGATAAATAACTTATTGTTTATTATTGGTAAACGGCTTATTGAAATAACTTATTGGTAAACAACTTATTATTTATTATTAGTCCTTATTATTGTTCCTCAAAGCTTTTTTAAAAAAAAAAATCATGCATGAAAGTGTTTATTTGAATTTTAAATGCATAAAAATATTAAAAAAAATATTTTTCTAATGAAGATGTTCTTTTAGTTCTATTTAATTTATTTTTTTCATTCATTTTTATAAGTTAGTAGTATATAAAAAATGAAAAAAAAAAATATTTCACATTCCATTCATAATGTAATTCATGTAAATCAAACACCTAAAGTAGAATGGTGATTCTATTCCTGACGGAATGAATGAACAAACCAAACATAAAAATGAGAATGACCATTCCATTCTCATTCCCATTCCATTCCTTAAGTCATTCCATTCCATACATGGCAAAGAATGAGAACCAAACACAGTATTAATTACAATTTTTAAAGAGAGATTAATTTAATTTTAAGATTAAATTTATTTTTTGGAGAGAGATTACTCAAGCTTCAAGTCTCAATTACAGATTATAAAGAGAAATTGCTACAACATAGTTTCAGACAGTTCAAAGACATATTAAACGTTGGGCCCGCCCACATTTGAATTTTTACAATTAATAGTTGAACAAAAAAGTTTGTTGTGTTTGAAGAGCAACCGAACAACCACATAAATGAATACGGAGGAATATAGATCACCCATATGTCAAACACTATTATAAAAATAAAAAATAAAAAAACAACTCTCCTCTTTTAATTTTTTTTCTTTTAAAATTACATTATTTTTTCTCCTTAAAATTTTATATCACCTTATCTCTCTAAAAATTTATACCACATTCTATATTTATATTTTTAAATTACTATATTTCTCTAATTACAGATATAACATTATATATAATTATATATATATGAAATATTTTAGAGAGAGAAAAGTAACATACATAATTGGATTTTAACTCACGCCTTTTAAAAAAAAAATAATACGAGCTCGCCTAAATTGGCTAAAATTTGTCACCAAGATTGGTTCCACGGGGTTGATCAAGTGGTCACGGAAATACATGATTATCAACAATTTGGTAATTTTAATTCAAAAAATCGTGTATTATATATTAATAGTCAAGCTTAAACTTACAATCTACAATGAAATTAATAAAGTTATATAAATGCATAATGAATAGTGTAAAATAACAATTTAACATCCTCTTAAACGTATTTAAAATGAAACAAATATTGGGTCCTTCAAATAATTAGTTTTCGAAATTTGTTACTACGATATTCATATTTTATTTTAGTTGCACATATAATGGTATAAAAGCTTGATTCTAAATATACTCTCTCTGTTCCAAATTAATTGCTCAATTTTGACTTTTTTAAGTCAAATTGACTATTTTTAGAATTAATAATTAAGCATATATAAATATATTTCTAAAATTATAAAAATTGGAGTTAGTAATAAATTGTATATACTTTCTTTTGATTATAATCTCTTCACCTATATTCTAGCAAAAATAGTAAAAAAAAGTAGTTTAAAAATGATCAATTTGACTTTAAAAAGTCAAAATTGAACAATTAATTTGGGACGGATGGAGTAATATTATAAACTTAATAATGCTAAAAGTGAAAAGTTTACCTTTCAAGATACTACTTTATACGTTAATTTATTAAACTTTGTACAACTCGAGAATTTGTTTTATATATGGCACGGATTGAGTAATTTCTTTATTTGTTTATTTATTTGTATTTTTCGAAAGGGAAAAAATATTGAATTATTTGTCCCTGTCGTTTAATTAATGATTTGATAGAGGTTAATTGAATCCTGCCTTTATTGTGAATTTGATGAAGATCAGTTGATAGAAGTTGTCTGAATTTTAATTCACGTATGTCCAAAATAAAAACGATGAGGAAAATGATAAGACAAACGCCACGTTGTTTCATTTATTTTGTTTACGAGATGTCCTAAGATAAAAGTTTCCTTAATTTATTTAATGAAAAATGATAAGTATATATTTTAATTATCAATTAGATGAATAAATATTAGTAATATTTTTTTTAAAGATATATATATATATATATATATATATATATATGTAATAAGTAGAATTCTCTTATAATTCATACCAATTTTATGAATTAATAAATTTCATATTTATAATTCAGTGTAAATTTATCATAATACATAACACGACTCTTCTTCAAACATGCTTTTTTATGATCAGTCCTGGTATATATTGCTAAAAATCCACGCCTAATTTCAATTGTAAAACTTGGTAGGAATTATAGGAGAATCTTAATTATTACATACCTCGCTAAAAAAACTACTACTAAGATTTATTCACGTAAGTACGTAACTGACAATTTAAAAATCGACATAAATATTTGTAATATATATATCATTTTTCTTCTATTATTATTTTATCAAATAGTCTTACATTCTGTTTTTGAGTTTGGAATGAAAAGGAAAATAATAGATTTTTTTTTAAAAAAAAAACTTGTATGTTTTCTATAATATGGTTATTGATTTTTATAAATGGAAAATTAAATCTTAAGTTTCACAGTTAATTTACTAAGTTATTTTTATATTAATTTTATTATGTTTATAATCTAAAGCGTATAATAGAAATTATAAAAGATCATCTTGTGTTGATTAGTTTTACGATCATTTATTGAGGGAAAAATTTTGACAAGAAAATTGGTTAAGTTTTTCGTCTATTTTTGTTATGCTTATTAAAAAATACAATAACAAATGAATTGAATGGAAAACATCTATTTATTTTTTCAGTCAATTTAAAAACTCGGTGAGATAATGTAAATAATTGAAATATATTAAAATTGTAATATTTTAATAAAAAGACGAAATATTACTATTAAACAAAATTAGAATGTTAAGTTTTTCAAATAAATAATTTGAAAGAGGGTCAATCGTTTAATGAAAATCACAAATATTTTTTAAAACAATCATATTTCAGAAATAATACTAATAGAATATACAAATGCAAGCAATGCTTCGATACAAGCAATGAAATAGCAAATCGTTGTGATAACTCTATAGCAAACTTTGAAAAGATTTATCGTCGTTAATTCAATTCGTGCACCAAAAAATTATCACAAATGATAAATATAATCTCCAAAACGAAAAAAATAAGACTTGACAATAGATAATAATGATCTCTCTCTCTCTCTATATATATATATATATATATATTTGCGAATGCTTAAGTTTGGATTACCAAGTAGGTAGAAAATAGTAATTTTTTTTGAAGAGATATGTAATAAATGAGATTCTCTTATAACTCTTATCAATCACATGAATTTACAAGTCTCATAATTACAATTCGGTGTAAATTAATCGTAATACATACTACGACTCTTATTCAAATACGATTTTTCATTACCAGTCCTGTTATGTATTGTGATAATTTTACGCCTAATTATAATTGTAAAAATTTGTAAGAATTATGGGAGAACCTCGCTTATTACACATCTCTTTAAAAAAAAAGTTACTACTAAGATTTATCCATGTAATTGGTAATTAAAAAGTCGATATAAACATTCACAATATATATCATTTTTTTCTTCTTATTATTTTATCAAATAGTATTACCTTATTTTTTTTAGTTTGGAACGGAAAATAAAATAATATATTTTTTTTGTTGAAAACTTGTATGTTTTCTATTATATTATTATTGATTTTTTAAATAGAAAAAATAAATCTAAAGTTTAAGTTACCAAGTTATTTTTATATTCGTTTCATTATCTTTAAAATCTAAATGATATACTAAAAATTATAAAAGATTATCTTGTGTTTATGTTGTTTAGTTTTTCGACAATTTGACAAGAAAATTGATTAAGTTTTATGTCCAATTTTTTTTGTATATTAAAAAACTCAGTAACCAATGAATTAGATGAAAAACATCTATTTTTTTATGACAATTTTAAAACTGAGTACCATAATGTAAACTATTAAAATATATTAAAATTGTAATCTTAAAATAAAAAGATGAAATATTACCATAAAAAATAGAATGTTAGGTTTTTCAAATAAATAATTAGCGAGAGGGTCAATCTTAACAACATCCGGTGAAAATCACAAATATTCTTAAAAACAGTCATATTCTAAAAAAAATACTAATAGAATATCCAAATACGAGCAATGCTTCAACACAAGTAACGAAATAGCAAATCGTCGTGATAACTTCTAAGACAAACTTTGAAAAGATTTATTGTCGTTAATTCGATTTGCGCACCAAAAAATTCTCAAGAATGATAAATATAATCTCAAAAAAAGAAAAAAGATCTAACAATAGATAATAATGAAACTCTGCCAAAATGAAAGAAGTCAATTATTTACAAAACAATAACTCCCACAAAAGAAGAAGGAAAACAAATTCCGTAAGAATAAAGAAAAAATAAATATTACTTGACAAAAAAAAGAAGAAGTTTAAAGTAGAAGAACCGTCTTCAAATCTATAATGAAAATTAAAGTTCTTTACTAAATTATAAAAAAAAAGTCCTTTACTAGAGAGAAAAACAATTAGGAAACTTATTATAGCTAATGGACATCATAGATATTTATTATATAAAAAAGAATATACAGATTTGTCTTAATATCAATTCCAGTCGAGTGACTTAAATATTATGTTTATTTTAATATTACAGTATATTTTTGAATAATAGATGTCTTCCAGAAAAAAACAGAAAGAAAATAAAAAAGGTGACATTTCTATTAAATATCAATAGTACAATAACCACCCCCACTAACCCACCAAAAAAAAAAAATGGTTTATAATTAGCAATTGCCTAATGAATGTTATAATTAATTATCCAGTACGGTGTCCAAGCCTGAGAAAAGGAAGTTCATCATCTTTCGCACGTTTCTATCATGCCACACCGTTTCATAGTTATCCATATACATATAGTAGGAATATCACATTATCACTGCATAGCAGCTAGATCAACAAGCTGATCATGGAGAACAAGTCCAATACTTCATCTAGTCCCAATTTTCCGGCAGATTTGGAGTACCAGCCCGGATTCGGAAACCACTTCTCGTCGGAGGCGATCGCCGGAGCTCTCCCAAAGGGTCAGAACAGCCCTCTTGTCTGTCCATTTGGTCTGTACGCCGAGCAAATCTCCGGCACCTCGTTTACCGCTCCTCGCAAGGTCAATCAGCGAAGGTTCATACTTCGTATTGATTGTATTTTTAATTTCTGTCTATTAATTTTATTTTATTTTAAGGTGATGGGTCTGGTTTTTGATTCATTTAGTTGGTTGTACCGGATCAAGCCATCGGTTACTCATGAACCGTTTAAACCAAGAGTTCCGAATCACGGGAAGCTTGTGAGTGAATTTAATCAGTCCAACAGTTCTGCTACCCCAACTCAACTGCGGTGGAAACCTGTCGAGATTCCCGATGCACCCACTGATTTTATTGATGGAATGTACACCGTTTGTGGAGCTGGCAGCTCATATCTTCGACATGGTTATGCAATTCACATGTAATTTTTTTCGCCTCTTAGTACTTTACTGCTTGCATTAGTGTGTCTTTCTTAATTGTGCGCTGATAATCACGTATCAGTCTAAAGAATATTCATTTGCTTTCTTCGATGGATTTGGGGAAATAATTTAATTTAGGGTCCTCTTAACACCGGCCTGAGGTCACATGCTAAACACGCAATTTAAGGGAATATTTTTTTGAACTAAGTGCATATTTCTTTGATTTCTGCATTTGCACCAAGTTCAAAGAAATATGCACACAGTTCAAGAGAATATTCTCTTAAATTGTGTGCTTAGCATGTGCCCTGGGCATATGTTAAGAAATTCCTTTAATTTATGTTAAAAATTGTTCAAGTTTGAAGTTGCAAGCAACATGTTTTTTTCCTAATAGTCACGTATTTATTTATTTATTTATAATTTTGCTTTGGTGTGTTCTGGATGTACCTCAAACTTTGAAACTGATATTTTTAGATTTTGTATCATAGGAAAGTAGATCAGATATGCTTAGGAAGAATACCATATGCAATCCATATAAATTAAAATGTTGATAAGACTATCACATGGTATGATTTCATTTAGAAAACCATGCAAAATGCCATGAGTTAGCCATAACAACTGCACATTTAAAATCATGGTGGGAAATTAACCACCTTGTAAAATGACTAGATCTTCCCCTGCTGAAGAGAACACAAAAACTATGGATATTAAACTATGTCTTATTGGTCTCTTAAAATAGATTTGGATTTTGTCATGAAAATTGTGATACCTGTGCTTTCTAATAAATTAGTCCTTGTCAATCTAGGTACACTGCCAACAAATCAATGGATAATTGTGCCTTTTGCAATGCTGATGGTGATTTTCTGATAGTGCCTCAAAAAGGAAGTAAGTAATAGTTATACTCCTTCTGTCCTCAAAAGGATAAGTTAAAGTATAATTTTTTTGTCCTCAAAAGGATGACCTAAGGTACATAAAGTAAAGGTAAGTACTCCCTCTGTTCCTAAAAGATTGTCGTTTTAGGGAGTAATTTTTGTTCCAAAAAGATTGACGTTTTGAGTTTATCAATGCAGATGGAGTAATTTTTTCCAACTTTACCCTTATTTAAAGTTCTCTTACTTAATGATTTTTCTCAAAAAAAACAAAACTCTTCTTGGTTATTGAAATGTCTTTACAAATCTCTTCCCTTCCCAATACTTCTTCTTCATAATCTCATGGTTGGTAGTATACTCCTTTTTGGAATCTACAAAGTTAATAATTAGTTGAGATAATTAAAACAAGGGTAATATAGTATTTTTCATAAGGAGTAATTGCATTCATTAATCTGCGTGAATTAACCTTAAACGACAATCTTTTAGGAACAGAGGGAGTATATCATTTAGTGGGGTCCATTAGTATAAAAAATAAAAGAACTCATCATTTATATAATCTTGTGGGGCCACTAAGGATAAATTTAAAACTTTTTTATTTTTCTTTCCCCCACTTTACTTTTCTTAATATGTGTGAAAAATGTACTTAGCTCATTCTTTTGAGGATGGAGAGAGTATGTTTTTAAGGTTCATAGCCAAAGCACTTTTTAAGCCTTCAAATGCATGCACACTTAACTTATTAGCTGAAAGAGTTTTGATGTATGACATATAATCATTCTTTTGATCTGTGTTCGCTACTTCACTGCGACTCTTGTAAAGTCTTGATCGTGAGAGAGATTACAACTTGAAGTGCTTAGTTTGCATCATTGAGAGTGAAACAAAATTTTTCCTTCACTATGGATTTGTTTTGAAGGTGATGCATGATATGATTACACAAATGAACGTTTAAACATTCCTGTGGATCTTTAAGTTCTACATAATAGAATTCCATTACTGTTGCCCAAGGATCAATAACTGTTTTGTTCTCTATTATGACTTATTGTTATAACTCCAGACTGCTACTTCCATGACATTTGTTGGACTTCTACAAGAGTTCACGATTACCCCGACCAGTTCTTGGTAGATTAAGTACTTCCACGCCTGAAAGCAAACATGATTCACACAAACTGTTGACCCTTCTTTTTGATTAAAATTGTGGTGTAACTCTTGAGGCATTATATCAAAAATTGTATATTATCCGAAAACTTCTTACCTATCCATTACACTGGTTGTGTAGAGCTGTGGATCACTACTGAATGCGGAAGACTGCAAGTGTCTCCTGGTGAAGTAGTTGTTTTGCCCCAAGGATTCCGTTTTGCTGTTAACCTGCCAGATGGTCCATCACGTGGTTATGTTTCTGAGGTTTTTGGTACCCATTTTCAGCTTCCTGACCTTGGTCCAATAGGTATTTAACTTTAACCAATGGTGTGAGCATAAATGATTGCATAATTTCCAATGTTTTCTAAGAGTTTCTCATTGACTCATGTTACTTATCTAACTGGTTATTCTATTCACGGTAGGTGCTAATGGTCTTGCTGAGCCCAGGGATTTCCTTGTTCCCACAGCTTGGTTTGAAGAGAGAGTTCGTCCAGGTTTCACCATTGTACAAAAGTATGGTGGCGAGCTCTTTACTGCAAAACAAGATTTCTCTCCATTCAATGTGGTTGCTTGGCATGGTAATTATGTCCCTTATAAGGTGGGTTTCCATTTTGATTTAAATTCTCGTTGAGATAAATGATGCTTTTTTTTCTCCATACAGTTCCCTGTATTATTTATTTATCTATTTTACTTCATTTATATTTTTGTTAAGAAACAGGATAAAGTAACATTTAACATCTCCCTAGGCCTGATGTATTATTTCTTATTGCTTGCAGTATGACCTAAGTAAGTTCTGCCCTTATAATACTGTCTTGGTGGATCACGGAGATCCGTCGATAAATACGGGTAAGTATTATCTATTAGGATTCCTTTGTCCTTTGTGCTGGGGATTTTTTTTATTAACTTTTTATTAATGATTCATGTTTAACATGTCTTGGACTGGTTTTATTGGTTACATCAAATGCAGTATTGACAGCACCAACTGATAAACCTGGTGTGGCATTACTTGATTTTGTCATTTTCCCTCCACGATGGTTGGTTGCAGAACATACTTTCCGACCTCCATATTACCACCGCAATTGTATGAGCGAATTTATGGGTCTGATTTACGGAGGATACGAGGTAAAGTTTTTGTATATGCGACATAATGACTTTGGCACTAACTTTATCAAAACATTTTTTGTGATCTAAAATCGCTCACGACTTTAAACTGTTTTTTCCTTTGTGTGTCTTATTATCACTTCTCTTTTTTCTCCCTTCTGGTTTGGGTGGGGTGGGGTGGGGTGGGCATAAAATGCCTCCTTGTTATAATTATTTTATTCTTGCAATTAATTTCCTCTGTATTTTTTTTTTCATATTATAATGGTTGCTTCTGATAGAGAATTAAGGAGTCTTTCTATATTTTCCTTGCTACAAGAGATTCTATTGCCTCAATGGTTGTATCACTCCTAGACTTTATATGAGATGAACTTTGCTTTTGGACAAAAGCGCTAAATTTCACATCAGTATAATCCAGGACACATAAGAAAGTTTAGAATACGATTCCTTATATCTTGGAAAAAGAAAGCCATTTCATATTGTGTTAAGTGGAATATATAAAGACATGCCATGGATGTGTGTTCATAGTTTGATTTGGCATCTAGGTTGGCTACTTTAGAGTTGATGAATGCCACAAATTGATGTATTATGGTGCTTTGGTCAAAGATCATAGCGTCACTGGCTGGTGTCAATTTCCATCCACTTAAAAATTTTGAATTATCCTATTCTGGTGCACGCAACAATAGGCAGTTCATTTCATCATTGGGTTTCATTAACTACTGCTTAAACATCCTAACAAATGAAGTGCTTTCTCTGTACAATATGTGGTTGACTTTAGGTAGGCTTGTTCTCTTCTAATCTAAACTGCTAGCAGCACTAATACTTAACACATAAGGATGAGAAACGTTAGACACAGGAAGTTTGTACTTTATAATATACATTTTCAGTACTGGTTTTTATAAAACACAGATTTAACATGTTTTCAGGCCAAAGTTGATGGGTTTCTCCCAGGTGGCGCGAGCCTGCACAGCTGCATGACTCCCCATGGTCCTGATACGAAAACATTTGAGGCAAGCCTAAGCCTTTGTTCATGAATAGTCTGGTAAATCACCCATCAGAAGTGGTTGACTGGTTGTTCTAGGTCATCAACCGCTGGTTTACTTTTAATACATATATTAATAGACATCTTTCTAATTGTTTACAGGCTACAGTTTCACTTGGTAACGAAGTAGGTCCTCAGAGAATAGCAAATACCATGGCCTTCATGTTTGAATCTAGTCTAATACCCCGAATCTGCACATGGGCTCTTGAGTCTCCATATATGGATAGTGATTATTACCGGTGTTGGATTGGCTTGAGGTCCCATTTTAAGCATGAAGCTGCAGACGGTGAAAGCAAAGAATTAACAATTGCACACACTGAAAATGGAACTAGACTGGTTTGACAATTATGCACTTCACTAGTATCAACAGGCAAAGGTCTTACCTACAATAATATTGATCTGCATGTACATTCTAGAATAAGTGTGTAAATATATATATATAAATGATGTATTTTAATGATGCATATGTGATAATAAAAGCACCTTCTGGTACTTGTCCGTCAATAATCCCATGTGATAATAAAAGCTCCTCCTGGTTCTTGCCCGTCAACAATCCTTCTAGCATTCCTCGAGTCTTGCCTCTAATATTATGCGGATAGCTAAAGAGCTATCCAAGATCAAAACTGTAGTTAATATAAGTTGTTTGAGACAGAACTGCAAGTCTTTCAAGCTTTTCTCTTAGTGTACGTGTTTTTGAAAAGATCGTAGTCTCATGCACATTTACCCTGCTCCATGGCGACGAGTTTTGGGTTTCCTCCTCTTCAGTGGAGAGTCGGTAATAATCAGATTTTGGACCTCCAGCATCAGTAGGAGTTAGGAGGTTTGGTGCATTTATTTATACTGTGGCAACTATTTATAGAATGCCTCTCAGTTTTAAAATACACGTTGTTCTTTCTCCTTGTAAGTTCTGAAGATTGGAATTTCTATTATAGTTTGCAAAAATAAGAAGACATGATGACACTCTTTGTGGGACAATCTTCAGGTTTATGTGCTATTTGCAAGTACATATTTTCACTTTAGAAGATATACCTGCAAGTTGTCAATTCTAAAATGAGTCGTGTATTGTGATAAATTTGTGTCGAATTATAATTAATAATAAAAAAATTAACGTAAATTTTCGCAATATATATCGTTTTCTTTTTAAAAGTAAAAGTCAATTGATTAAATAGTGGAAAGAGATTTGTAAATTATTCCAAGCCGTTACATGTCAGTATTCAAAACGATTTAGGCCTTCAATGTTTATCCAAAAAAAAAAAACAAGTACAAATATTTTGCATCAATTAGAAAAGAAAAAATAATGTGATATACTCTCTCATTTCTGAGTCTTGTTATTGTTATTGTAATTTTATTTATTGATTTTGCCGAATATGATGCATTCAACACGCTATATATTTGCCTGGAATGACTTTCCTTTGTAATATTATAATATATACTTTAAAAATAAAACCTCATTTTCTAGATGGAGGTAGTTGAAATCAACCAATCTTCTGTTGTGTATTCTACAAAAAATAGTACTCTCCTCTCAAAATCAGAGTACATTTTATATTCGAATATTTCCACATAGAGATAAAAACATAGACATATTATAAGTCCTTTATTCATATAATTTTTTTTATAATTAACAATTTGATATTGAAGATTATTATGATTTTTAAAATTTTTAATTGTGTTGTGTGCATGACAAGGCTTGATAGGGGTAGAATGTAACAAAATTAAAGTCAAAGTATCGCACGACAATATATATATATATATATATATATATATATATATATTGGTAAAATACTGGACCAAAACCCAAAAGAGGGAAAAAAATAATCGAAATTATACGCGAACGCGCAATACCTGCTAAGTCGCAATCCAGCAATTGAAAATTTGCTAACCAATGCCGGTTGCCCTTCTTACTAACCGGAGTTACGGGAACAAGAGTTAAGTCCAATAATCTCCCTCCAATTTCCACTATCCTATTATAAGTGTTTTAATAAACATCCGCCCCTTTTACATTTTAAGACTATTGTTTTAAAATATATTCCTTCGCTCCTAAAATAAATGTTTGACTTTTCTTAAAATAAAATTTGCATAAAAGGTACTTTACATATATATATATATATATATTGTCGATGATTATTCATTCAATACTAAAAAATATTATATAAAAATATGTATGTTAATACCTGAAAAATATCAATCAAAAAAATAATGGAGTACTCTCTTTTTAAAGTAGAAGGAGTATATTCTACAATTATGTATCTTAAAATTTATCACAATAGATTTTAAAGTTACTTAACACTAACTAATCAAATTAAATAATTTCAATTTAATATTAGCAATTTACTTTAACAAATTAATATTATTTTTTAGGTAGCAACTATTGACATATTACCATTGTATTGTAAAATATAGGGTAGAGCACAAATGCACAATTGATAAAAATTGGAGTAAAAGTATGGCTTTCATTTGAAAATTACCTCCATACCCCAACGCTCAAAGTGATATTTCGGTTCGGGAACCCACCCACACACCCACCAGGGGAACAAAAAGAGAGGGAAAAGTGAATATTAGCAAACTACTGGGGTGTTAGTAGAGTTAGAGAAAACTTAAGGGGGCTCAGTGGAATAACCTCACAGAATCAATCCCGACTGCAAAAAGCTCCCCTCTCTTATAACGCAGGCCACAGCTAATTAGTCCCAATGCCCTTAGCTCCTCCTTATTCTCTCAATACAAAACCTTCTAAAACCCCTAGCTCTGCTTCCTTATCCTCATTCACCTTTCTTTCTTCTCAAATCTCTCAGCTATTATATATACATACAATCGCTGAAGCAATTGAGATTAACATGGATGCTACAATCGCTGAAGCAATTGAGATTGACATGGACGCCACAATGGTTGAAGCATTGAGTCAAAGAAAGGGGAGGAAGAAAACAGCTCAAGGAAGGACGAAGAAGAAGAAGAAGAATGCACAAGCGGCCGCCGAAGCTGGAGAGATATTACCGGATTCTACGAAGGATAGAAGTGTTGAAAATCCACCGGGGGATATTACGGTTTCACTTTTTGATTATTCGATTGAGAATCATTTTAGAGCTATGGACATGATTTTTAAGCTCTGCGGAGAAGTCGAGTTCAAGTTGGATCCAAGTGAGATTCAGCGTTTGTCATCATAAGGTAATCACATCCCAGGTAAACTACATCAGTCTTTCAGGACAGTGCTACTTATCATATATATATATATATATATATATATATATATATATTTGGACTGATCCATATTGAACTTTGTAAATTGTGACCGTCCATCCAATGATCGAACGGTTAAATAGAGCCTTGTTGGCAGTTTAATCTTCAGTATTATTCAGTATTAAATTGCAGACGCTAGGTATGGCCGACTGGGAAATGACGCCTGTGGATATCAAATTCTATTTTTTTAGTTTTCTAGGTTTTCAACTCACTTTACGATTGCATTGATTCCACTCTGCGATTTTATTGATTCACTCCACGATTGTGAAAACTAATAACAACTAACTAATGACTTATTAATTAGCTATTGGATTATTGACCCAACTCATATTCCTTACAAATACTTACCGATATCGCAAGCTGGTGAAAGAGAGATCATGGGATACTGAAGCTCACGAAAAATCCGATCGAAAAATGTAAATTGATTGTAGCTTAGTCTACCGGGAATTATGGATGAAAAGCAAGGAGAGAGAAAATATAAATCTAGTGATAGAGACTTTAGAGAGAAATTAATATGTATATTGTAGGAGGTTTCGAAAATATAGGGGGGAGAGAGTTATAAGGACGGGCCGGATTAAGACTAGTAGATGTCGGCGAACGTTGACGTATTTGAGGAGAGAAGTACTGCGTTGTTACACTTTCTATCTCACACAGAAGATCTTGGCCACCATTTACAACCGAAAAGACTTGCCGCCTTCTGCCACCAATACCATTAGCAGATCCCACCATTTTTGCAACTCTTTAAGGAACACATCTCTATTATTTGGCATCCGCAGTTTAATACGGCGGAGCCTACAAAACTAAAAAAAAATTGAATTTGACATGTCGTTTCCTAGTTGGCCATACCTAGCGCGGACGGGGGACTTGTACAAGGAGGGGTATTTTGGACATCTGTCCCGTTCGCAGTATTAAACTGCGGTATACTGGATATTAAACTGCGGACGGGGGCTCTATTTATCTGTTTGATGATGAACGGTCACGATGTGTTGTAAGGATAACCTTATATATAGATACACACATATAGGGGACTGATCCATAGTCAACGTTATAAGAATGAACTTATCTTACAACATATCTCAGCCATCCATGCACGGATCGAACGGTGTAATGGAACTCCAATCCGCACTTTAATATGTAGAGCCCGCAATTTAGTTTTGGGAATTGCAAAAGTGACCAAAATGGCCTCTCCGTCCGCACTTTAGTAGTGCGGATTATGACTTTTAGAAAATTTAATATAATATAGGAATTTTGGTAATATTTTTGTCCGCACAATTATAGTGTGGACAGTTGGTTTAAATCATCCATAAACTAAAAACATAGTCCATGCTGTCACTTTCTCTCTGCTCTAGATCCTCACTCTACATTGCTGAAAAGGACCAAAAAGCAAGCTACAATAAATGATTAATAGGGAAGAAATTTCATCTGTTCTCTCTATAATCAATTCTCTTCTCTGCTTCAATATCTTCATCGTAACAATTTTCACTGATTTAGAAGATTTCAATTTTTTACAAGAGGATCAAAATAATGGCGTGCAATCTCATCATAATTCGTCATACACTTCAAGAACTATGACGACCTATTAGAGAATGAGGAGTTCTACGACTCTGCCGTCGATGGCATTGACGAGTTATCCATGCCGACAATCGATGAGAGCATGATGGCATGCTAGGGGTGCACAAACAGGCTGCCTGGCCTGACCTGATCTAGGCCTGCCAGGCTTTGACCGTTGAACAGGCCAGGTCAGGCCAGACTTTAAATAATAACAGGTCATGCCAGGCTAGATAATCAACAAAAAAAGATGGTCTGTTGGTCAAGCAAGGCCAGGCCTAGGCCAGACCAGACCTAGGCCAAGCCAGACCAGGCCTTAACCCCGAACTTCCTTGCCAGTTGAAAGTAAAAGCTTTAACTCTCTTTTTATTTATAGAACAAAGGTAGAATAAAAGAGTCTTGTTTAGACGATGTGGGGCTCAATCAAAATCCCTCATTCACTTCACTTCTCTTTGGCCTTTGCTGTCACCTAGCATTAGCAGATGTCCTATCTGATGGCTACAAGCCTACATGGCTACATATAATAAACCACATGTGATTCAATCTAGTAATAGGCCTTTCCTAAAATTATGCAGCTAATCCTTAATGGTGTACTAATATGAATATATATTATATACCATCAATGGAGTTATGCAGCTAGTCCTTAAAAGCTGAAAGTAGCACGTATCCATTATTATAAGCTCTAATTCATGGAGTTTTGCACATTTATTATCATCAAGGGAAGCTTTGAGAATGATAACAAGTGGCTGCTATATAAGTGATGTTGGGAACTTAAATAAATGGTTTGATACAAAAGAATCTCTACCACAAAATTTTGACATATGGCCAACTTATTGAGACTTGTCCTTCAGGTCACACGAGCCAATGATGCATGGCAGATTTTCTAAATTATTAAGTCCCACATTGGTTGGATGATAAAACTCTAGAGAAGTTTTCCTTATAAAAGAACTAGCAAGTAACAAAACAAGGCCTTAGCCCGGTCCAGGCCTTAGGCCGGATCAGGACGTAGGCCGGGCCAGTCCGGGCTTTTTACAAGGCCAGGCCGGGCTAGATTTGAGTCAAAAATTCATGGTCTGTACCGAGCCTATCAGGCCAGCCCGACCTGGTCTAGGCTTTGACCAGGCCGGGCTCAGGTCAGACCAAGGCCAGGTCTCAGGCCGCAGGCCATTTGTGCACCCCTATAGCATGCTCATGAATAGCTCCATTTTTGTTGTTCCTTTTGCCCAAGCTTTTGTTCATACCCCATATTTCTTGGAGATTTATGTTTTCGGCATTAGGCAAACTCTCATCTCTATTCTTAGCCGTCAAATTGCTGATAGAACATGACATAACAGAATCTGCTCGCCAAGTTTTGTTTTTGTCATTGCCATAACTGCTTTGAATATTATTTGAAACATAAAACAAATTTCGAAGAACACTGATTGTGATTTAAAGATTAATGGAAGATGAAGTCAAAACATAATTATATTAGAGGTGTACTTGAAAAATCAGAGGTGAAGGAATAGCTCCTATAAAGCGACAATAAATAATAATTACATTAACCCAATGTGGGATACTTTAAAATATCACCGATGAGTTATCCATGCTGACAAATTTACTGTCCACACTTTAGTTGTGTAGACGGGGATATTACCAAAATGCCTATATTATTAATATTATAATAATTTATTAAATTTTCTAAGTCACAGTTCGCACTACTAAAGTGCGGACGGGGAGGACATTTTAGTCACTTTTGCAATCCGCAGAACTAAATTGCGGGCTCTTCCATATTAAAGTGCGGATTGGAGTTCCATTACACCGTTCAATCCGCGAATGGACGACTGAGATCTATTGTAAGGATAACTTTATCCTTGCAACGTCGGCTATGGATTAGTCCCCATATATATAGGTGTAGTTTTGGGAATTTCTTTAATCATAGTTTTGTAATTTCACTGATTTCATTATTCACAGTTTTGCAATTTTATTGTTTTCGTTAATCAAACTAAGTGGTTTTGAGCCACAACTAATTGTAGCAACCAATGCTCGAAAAAGCTAAAAGCGGTACGAAGCGTTTTTCTTCGGACGAGGCGAGGCGAGGCGAGGTGTAAGCTTCGAGGCGGAGCGAGGCGGAAACCTCGATTTGAGACCTAAAAGTCCCCAAAAAAAATTGTTAATCATATCTACAAAAAGATTTTGATTTACAAAATTAATTTATTAACTTAATTTAAAGAAACAGGGCAGAACTGAAACTTCAGGGGCTAAAATGGAAGAAAACAAAATTACAGGGGCTGATATGTAATTTTTCAGGGGCTATTTTGAATTTTCAGAAAACATGGGGGACTAAATTAAAAATTTATAAAAACTATGGGGTACCTAATTGTAATTTTCTAATGTTATTTTGATCTTCTCTACCAGATCGAAATAGACTGAGGAACTGTTGGACGAAATAGTGCAGAGCCAACGAGGAGAAAGATCGAAATAGATCGCCAGATCGAAAAATTTTCTCCAGATCTGATCTTTACTGGATCGAAAAATTTCGATGAGACAAATCTCGCGTCTCTTCTTCTCTACCCAGATCTGATCTCTACCGACTGACTCTCGCGTCTCTTCTTCTTCTCTAACCAAGGCCCAAGCCTTGATGCACCTCGAGGCGATTCGCACTGAGGCATAAGCCTCGGCAAAAAAAGGCGCACGCCTCTCCTTCTTGGTCTGATGCGGTAGCCTCGCCCCTCCTTTCTTCCGCCTCGCTACGAGACGCGCCTTAAGGCGCGCGCCTCAAACGCTTTTTCGAACAATGATAGCAACTACTGTCTAGTGTTTTTCTATATGTATAATGGGGCCGTGGTTGCCCCTAGTTGACTATAGGAATAGCTTATAGGTTTTTCGGAGGGCCTTTTAGGGGTGGCAATCATGTCAGCGGTGACAATCGTGTCGTGTCAGCTTATAGGTATTACACCAAATATTTTAACACTAACCTGACCCATTTAATTAATTGTGTCAAGATCCTCAAGGACCTCAACACTAATACTAACCTGTTTATTAATCGTGTTGACCCGTTTAACCTATTTAGTACAAAATTAAAATTTTTAAATAAAAAGATACAACGACATTCACTTATTTATTGAAAGATAACACTATTTCATGATAACAATATATATTTAACAATATGCAAGATAACATGCTTAGAAAAATAACTAAGAAAATTAAAAGTCAATATTTATTATTTAAGGTAAATTATAATGCCATATCATATTTATTTCCTAATTATTTTAAATAAATGTGTAATCGTATCAAACGTGTCAACTCGTGTACCTAAATTTTGTGTTAAATGTGTCAACCTATTTATGACACGGAAATCATTTATACTCAACACTAACCATCTTATTGTATCCTGTGTTCGTGTCGTGTTATAAATTGCCGCCCCAACCTTTAATTAGTCTACTTGTTTGAACAATTTTAATGACATTTCAAGGGATAGTTCATCAAGGATCAATTGTTAAGACTTTTATCTTTTTACCTTACGCATGGATGAGCTAACAATACCTTTATGATGAGAAGTGCCATGATATGTTAATTGATGAGACTATTATAGGAGTTAATGCTAAGTTGTAGATGTGGAGCCATACATTGAATTTAAGGATCTTTCTGTAAGTCAGAGTAAAACAGAGTACGAACTCGTCAATATAAGAAAAAGATATGATTGTGAATATATTGGGTTAAGAGGTGCTCTGAAAGAAGTGTTTCAATTACTTGGGATCAATATTTTATATAGGGAGAGATTTTTTATGAGGATGTAAGCCACATGATTAGAGCAAGATGGATGATATGGCGTTATGAATATAAGGTAGTACGATATTTTATGGCGTTATGAATATAAGGTAGTACGATATTTTATGGCGTTATTCCTCACCTTAATCTCTTATTTCTCAAACTCTCTCCTCAGCTCTTCCTAAGCAGTCAGTATATTCAACATTTTTTGATTCTTTCGGCTTAACGCGTCTGCTACAACGTTAGCCTTTCCCAGATGGTAAAGGATTGTACGTCGTAATCATTTAACAATTCTAGTCATCTCCTCTGCCTCATATTCAATTCATTTTTAGTGAAAATATATATTAAACTTTTAGTCTTTTATGGTGTGTGTATATTTTACACTTTTCTCCGTAGAAATAATGCCTCCAAATTTTTAATGCAAACACCACAACCGCTAATTCCAAGTCATAAGTAGGGTATCTCTTCTCATAATCTTTCAATTGTCGTGATGCATACGCAATTACCTTTCCATGCTGTATCAAGACACAACCTAAACCTCTGTGTGAGGCATCGTTATAGACTGTAAAACCCCCAGTATTATCGGGTAAAGATAACGTTGGTGCCGTGCTCAACCTCTTCTTTAATTCCTAGAAACTTTCTTCGCATTTCTCCGTCCACACGAATTTTACCCCTTTCCTTCTCAAATTGGTTAAAGGTCCGACTATATTTGAAATATCTTGAATGAAACACCGGTAATATCGTACTACCTTATGTTGTATTGTACTACATAAAATATCGTACTACCTTATATTCATGGGCTCAAAGGAGAGTATTACATTCCAACAAATTGTGTTCCTCCTTGAGGATAGCAGGAATTTTGTGATTAGTCTGGACCAACCACATTTTTTGCAATGACTGAAGGATTATTGGAGGATATTTCAACCAAAGACTCCAAAGTTTTCATCATGATAGATTGATAATCATGCTAATACTCTCTTGATCTGTGATGATACAGCAGTAGTCTTGCGCCATTGTCCACAATCAAAATTACGATGAACGTTTCACGTGTGTCTGTAAATGCTTCGTATTTAGGATATAGTCTCCTACTATTTTCTTCAAAACTAGTTGCAAGAATTAATTCTTTTGAAATTAAATAAAATATTTTTGGCCATGTAGCCCATGTCTTTCCGTCAAGGAATCTGCTGACTTTTGTAGATGGACCCCTTGCAGCTGATTTTATTAAATGGTTTTGAGTTTGACCAAGTAATCTAGGATTGAAATTTATGTAATGTCTTCCTCTCCCCCAATTTAACCAAATAACCTCCTATATTTTAACCAAGCATAAACTGCTAAATACTTTACTTGCACCATATATCAATTCTGGAAAACCTGATTCTGTTAGCATTGTAATCAGCTTACAACTAGAGCAGTGGAAAAAGACCCTTTGCGAAATCGTGCCCGACATTTTCTCTGCAGCTCACTTACTGAGGAAGAATCCACTCTTACGATGTACTGATATTCCATTTCCCATGAAGAAGTTGCTAAACGAGTGGGCTAATGCTCCAAGAACTATACGTGGATTTTTGTCCATATCAAATCAGGAGAAAAGAGTGAAGGAGGAAATGGCTAAAGGTCAAGCATCAAATCAACAACCTCTAGGTAAGCTTTGATATTTGTTTTTACAAAATTTTAGTCGAAATAATTTTCTTTTGCCAAGAATGATATTTTTCCAACATGATAGGCTGAATTAACAAGCCACTTGACTTGTGTATTAAAATCCCTTAAAGTTGACTTTAGTTACTTGTCCTGCCACTGTTTCTTGTCGGACCAGTCTGAATTGGACTCTATAGCATCACACTCTTGCACTGTTTTTACCTTGAGATAGTAAAACACCGAAGAAAAAGTACTTGGAAGAAACTGTTTCCAAACAAAAGGCAATTGCCTATCTAATTATCCATTTTGTTGCAGCTGTGTTATGATGATGATCCAGGAATTGATTCTGGATCTGAAGACATGATGGTGGCAGAAAAGAGCAAGAAAGTGTTGAAAACAAGATGAGCAGTAAGAAGCAGCCAAAGGCTGATCAAGCGTTGGTATGTAGAGCTGATGATCCAGAGCCTGTACAGAGGGGAGACGATGAGAAAGTCGAGGTTGGGGATGAAATTGAAGTTCTGCCTCCAAAGATCATTGCAATGCATAGAGTAAGATGGAACATGAACAAGGGTAGCGAGAGATGGCTGTGCTACGGAGGAGCTAGTGGAATTTAAGGGTGTCAGGAGATTAATCTGTGTGGTCCTTGATGACTAATTACATGGGGAAAATTTGTACAGATTAATTAATTATGATATCGTTTGTACTTATGTTCAAAATTTGGCAATTATCATTTATTTGAAGCATTATATGTAATGCATTGTCCACACAAAAGGTGCTTGCTATACATGTTGCAAATTATTGTAGAACAGAAGCCTACTTTACAATTGGAAGATCAACAGTTTCTTGCATCGGATTTTATGAGCGACTCTTTCTTCTTTTTGTGTGTGTGTGTGTGTGTGTCTGTGAGCAAAACTACGTAGAAAAGCAAGGAAGCAGAAAAGTGTTGTCAAACGGGACCATCTAATTAAATTCGCAAAGATGGAAAAAGTCCCTTTCCAAATAATTGGGAAAAGGTAATGCCTGATGAAAAAAGTGTCTGTCTGAAATTCGTGGTTTTTCTTGTAGATATTGTGGTATCCCATGATCGTTAGTATTTTACTCGTGTCCAGAACATTGAGAACCTGGAGGTTAAATAATCTCTGACGGATGGCCAGCCTGTTGTGTTTTTTCCAAATTTTATGCGTCATTAATCAGTTGCTATTAGAATGAACGAGAAAAAAAAAATGGAGGGTGGGACCTACCACCAATGGAACTATTCGGCTGGCGTGTTAATACTACCTCCTCTGTTCATATTATTCGATAATCGTTTATTTTTTTAAAGTTAATTTAAGAATTTTTAAATTTTAAATTAATATAAATTTTTTTAGTTTTAATTAAACTATCTAAAAAATATTACTCACCGTAAATTTTATTATTTCATAATTTTTAATAGTTATCTAATTAATTTTGAGTTTAAAATTATTTTAAATTGACTTTCAAAAATCAATACTGATCAATTAATTTAAAACAATAGAGGTCACTTTAAAACCTTTTGAGATAAATTCTTTTGACACTATTTATTTATTGTTCATTACGTCCATCGATCACTTCTTATATTGTTAAATTATTTCGTACCTACCTTATCCAACCAATACATATCCCTTCATAATTTTGCCAAAAGGAGCATCACTATAAATATAGCTAGTAATATAATCAGGCAAGCTGTTGATAGTACTGCCATATATTGAATTACTTGTTATCAGGGCAACTATATATATATATATATATATATATATATTTATATATTTATCAACATATTTCAATCACACTTTTGCTCTGCCATAATTATCAGCAGCTAGCCTTTATATATGCGCGCATGTCAAATATACAAGTGAAAGTTATATTCAAAATTTTCCAGCTAGCTAGCTCCCATGCATATATAATGATGGGATATATATTGCTGCTTCGAGTACTTTCTCCTCCATCTATTCTCAACACTTAATACACTAAGTTGCTAGGTATTGATCAACTTAATTACATAAAATATTTTTATTAATTTATATATTTCTTGGTATATATATATAGTTTATATATATGGAATATATATATCGCCCAGCTTTAATGATAAAGGCTTTGGGCCTCCCCCGTCCAAATGGGAGGGCAAATGTGCAAAGACTACTTCTAACTTCACTGGCTGCAACAAGTAATTCTCTCTCTCTCTCTCTCTCAAATTTCTTCTAAACTAAAGAGTTGAGCAAGAATAGAAAGTAGGTTAGTACTTCTGTTTGTTTTGAGAAAAAAGTTATTTTTTTTAAATTTAAATTTAAATTTTAATTTTCGGATGTTTGATATGACACTGGAAAAGTGGATGTATAACAGAAGTCGTTTTACAACTAGTACACATTTGAACTTATGTTTTTAATATATATATATATATATATATATAAATAAAATAATTAAGATTTCAAATGCTTTTACAATTATTACACATTTAAACTTAGTTTTTTAAAATATATATAAAAAATTTGATAGTGTCATAATTAATTAACAAATATGATACTGCTTTAGTAAGGTGGTATTTGATAAAACTGTATAATTAATATTTGTATAATTTAGAGGTCTGTGTAAAATAGAGTGTATGTTTGAAATAGAGACAAAATTAAAAAAAGTTGTTTAATAATTGAACTGTTCAAGACATCTGAATAACAATATTTTATTAATTTAACCTTATATATTGTTTTGAATAATTCAAACATTTTTATGAAAAAATTATGATATACACTATCAAAATATCAATTTTACTCAAAAATATTTATTATGTAATTAAAGATTAAAATCTAATTTTGAAATTTTAAAACTAAATGAACTTTATACAAACTTTAATATGTTCAAAACATTTTAAAATAATTATATTCATATATGATAAAATAGATTCTACCTTAATAGATGGTATTCTATACATATGATTTATATAATACATTTTCTTTCTTGTATGTACAATATAAATATTCATCTAGAAAGACCCAAACGTGCAGTATTGCCATCTGCAATTAAGAATAAACAGAGGATCCTGAAGAATCAATTTCTTCTGTAATAACTTCTGGAAATCAAGAAAGGGAAATTTGATCTTTATTGTCAACAAGCTTTATGCTTATAGAATATATGTGAGGCAGGAGGAAAAAGATCTCGTCGAAACTTTCATCGGAACAAAGAAAAAGAACGATGTTGATGGTCTCTCTGTTTTCAAAGACAATTAGATGTAATCAAATAATACTTATAAGTATACATTCAGAGAATCGATATTTTTATAAGTAAAAGTACGTGTTAGTTTCACAATGTCTTTGTCACATGAGATGAAACTCCACCTTTTACTATTCATGTAAGAAAAAACTTCTTATTAACTTGAGTTACAAGAACAAGAGTTAACTCCAATGACCTTCCTGCAATTTACCCTATTTTCACTAACCCATAAGTGTTTTAATGTTTACAAAACATCCGCCCTTTTTAACATTTTAAGACTATTTTTTAAAAATATATTCATTTGTTCCTAAAATAAGCGTTGATTTTTCTTAAAATAAAATTTGTATAAAAGATATTTTAAATATATATATTATAAATTATAAATAATTATTCATTTAATACTAAAAAATATTATATGAAAATATGTAAGTTAATATCTGAAAAATATCAAACCAAAATAATAATAGAGTACTCTCTTTTTAAGATGGAAAGAGTATATTCTACAACTATATATCTTAAAATTTATTACAATATATAGATTTTAAAATTACTTAACACTAACTAATCAAGTTAAATAATTTCAATTTAATATTAGCGATTTACTTTAATGAATTAATATTATTTTTTTAGGCAGAAAATGACATATAATTAATCATTGTCCTTTTCTAAAATATATGGTAGAGCACAAATGCACAATTGATAAAAATTGGAGTACAAATATGGCTTTCATTTGAAAATTACCTCCATACCCCATCGGTCAAAGTGAGATTTCGGTTCGGAACCCACCAGGGGAACAAAAAGAGAGAAAAGTGAATATTAGCAAACTATTGGGGTGTTAATAGAGTTAGAGAAAACTTAAGGGGGGTCAGTGGAATAACCTCACAGAATCAATCCCGACTGCAAAAAGCTCCCCTCTCTTACACACATGCCACAGCTAATTAGTCCCGATGCCCTGAGCTCGTCCTTATTTTCTCAATACAAAACCTTCTCAAAACCCTAGCTGTGCTTCCTTATCCTCATTCACCTTTCGTTCTTCTCAAACCTCTCGGCTATTATATATACATACATATATTTATATATAGCTTTGCTTAATTTTGCTCCTGTCTTCAATGGCGGAAGCTTCCGATAGTTTAAACGACGTCGATAAGCTCTACGAGTACGGAGGACGGCTCAATGAGGCGACTGACAAGTCGCAGGTCAGTTCTCAACTTCACCGTGTTTTTCTTCTTTATATATCTAGGGTTTTAATCAATATTTAGAAAAAAGTTATATGATTGATTTTTATTTATGTTTGAAATTTGAAACAGAATGTAAAGGATTATAAGGGAATAATTGAAGCAGCTGGAGGTAGTGTAAAAGCTAAACAATTGGCTGCTCAGCTTATTCCAAGATTCTTTAAGCACTTCCCAACTCTCTATGTACAAGCTATTGATCAGCATTTTAATCTCTGCGAAGATGAGGAGCTTGGGGTTTGTAGCTCCCTACCCTGTTTATTTATATATGATTACGTTTATGCTACTTAAATACTTTGTTTCATGTTTATGTTATGTAATCATGTCAATATAGTGTCTTTGTTGATAAATTTCAGTATCTATTTGTAGTCAGGCTAAATAAAGCGTAGATATCAATCGAGATTATTAATATGCTGGTGTTTCATTATTATGCATTAGTGCAATACTTTTTGTAATCTCCTATCTTAGTATGTGCAATTATAATATTTTACTTCTAAAAACCAAAGCTAGGATAGGAACTTAAGTGAACTCTCACTTTTGGAGGTACTGGAAAGAACTTGAACTCTGGTTTTTGGATTTAGGACAGATGGAATGATTGGAAGATAATTTAAATTTTAGTTTTTGTCCATTGACTTAGGTGCGTGTACAAGCTATTCGTGGACTTCCACTTTTCTGCAAGGATACTCCGGAATATCTTTCTAAGATTGTTGATGTGCTAGGTCAGCTCCTCCCAGCAGGTAATATGTGTTCATTGTTTAAACTGTGTTTCTTTATTATTTAATCTATTATTTTGATATTTATTAATTTTTAATTGTTTATTATATTTTATTCCAGGTGAAAATGTGGAGCGTGACGCAGTTCATAAAGCTCTTATGTCTTTGTTGCGACAGGATGTAAAGAGTAAGTCTTTTTATATGATGATTGGAAGCTTGCGGATTCTAAACTTTTATTTATTATTGGACTATAATAATCTCCAGCCTCCAGGGTTCTTACGTATATCTATGTTGGAGAATCATATAAATCTGTGTTATACTGAATAATTTATTGTTACAGCAATATATTTTTATACAATGCATGTGTTAAAAATTTAATGTTGAAATTGCAGTAGATTGCATTGAATTCTAGCTAGAGTTTTCAGGATGCAACATGCATAGTTTAGATATTGCCTTATTTTTCGTTACAATTTCAATTCATCAACTGCATATCTTCGATATTGAGGTATAACAGGTTACATAGAGTTGTAGTGATGGTATGATACCATGCAACATGTATAATATATGAGTTTAATTTGATTCATTTCTTTATATGGAATATTTTTAGCTTATGTCAGTTTGCATACAATTAGTATATTGGGAGTGTTTCCAATGGCACACATACAATAAGTTGAATGAGTTAGAGTTTACTGCTGGCATGACCATATGATTTAGGAGTTGCAGCTGCTGTTGCCATTGAGCTAGCAATGCAATTCTGATATCCAAAGATCTCTTTGGAATTGCCAGGGGATTTGCTTTAAGGAAGTCTTGGATTGAGTTTGGTGTTTCTGTAAAAGTTTTTAGGATGGGAAATGCTCATGTGTGTCTCCTGTTGGGACATCTAAACTGAATATTTGGCATTAGAGCATATGGTGGTGTTGAGTTATCTATTTTAATCTGATATGAAATTAGAATAATGGTTACTTATGACAGAATTAAAGTAATCTTTCTATATCTTACTTGCTATAAGAGGTTATATTGCACCAATGGTTTTATCACTCTTAGACATTATATAAGAAGAACTTTTTTGGACAAAGGCTCTAAATTTTGAAGATAACCTATTACTCTTAGCTGCTAGCAGCCTTAATACTTAAGGGTGCAAAACTGTAGTCATAGGAATTTGGTCGACATCAAAATAGAACTGATTGAAAATAGCTCCTTCTTCTCCTGCTGAGAGTTTGTAAGGTACATTTTTCAGTACCAATTTGGGACACATTAGTAAATCTTGAAGGTTCTCCTGCCACGCTCGATAGGTGAGGTGTACATTTCAATTTCTGACCAGGTCAGGGATTAATGTATGAGAAAAGTCCATTACCTTTCATAAAAAACTTGTTGGTCGATTTCGCAATCGATAAACACGCGCAAGTATACGCGGTCAACAAGTAATACAATAAGTAATACAATGATAAGAGAGTTTGTCGATCGCACGAGGAATTAACTCTAATGATTTCCAAGTACCAATTTTAAATCGTCTCAACCTTATTTAAACAACACAATTTAAAGTAATTAAAACTAAGATTACAATTAAAGTAAATAGCAGAAATAAATAACATAAATAAATAGATAAATAAAGAGCTAAGAACATAATATCCCCATACAAGCATTTTGTCAAACGCTTGGCGTGCAATGCTTCATTTACATCTCCTAACTCTCTAATTGATCATAATGGTCACGATGATTTGTCAACCGAGAATTCTAAGTATTCATAAGCCTCTTCCGATGGTCATATGAATATCCCCCTTCTAAATAAATTATTATATTCCTATGTGAAATAAATTAGGCAAGGAGTTATTAAGATTAAATTCTCAAATTGGTTACACATGACATATAGATATAATCCTATCCTATACACAAATTATATATTCAATCCTAAGAAGAATAATCATAACATATGTCATCATATTCATGGTCAAAATCTATAATCCATTTTCCAATTTCATATAGACTACAAAGCTAATTACCAATTTCTTAGTAATTAAACATTAAGCTCAAAATACAATGAACCAACTCATATGGTGCCGATTAAAAGGAGAAGAAATTCAATACAAATTAGGCAATGAGTTCAATTACATTCTTAGTTCAAAAACTAATAATTACATAGAGAAAGATAAAGAAAGACAAGGGTGACTTCCCTTTGTTGGTAGACGAAACTCCATTGAAGCACCTCCAATGAAGCTCTTGAAGAGTCATGGCCCTTGGCCATGACCACCCTTTCCTTTGCTCCCAGCCGCCTGCTCTCTCTCCCTCTCTTTATTTTAGAGAACTGATATGAAGGATAATTAAAATGGGTCTTTAGGTTGGTCATTTAAAAGCTCAGATCTGTCAAAAATCACGACCCGCCGCTGCGGCGCCGTGATTCCTTCTTGTTCTGGCGTTGCGGCGTTGGGAAGCCTGAAGCTACTGCAAGACGGCGCTGCGCCGCCGCTAATAACACGCAAAACTGGCGCTGCGGCGCCAGTATGAGGAAATTGACAATAATGCCTAGCGCTGCGGCGCCCGAATCAAGCTTAAAACCGGCGGTGCGGTGCCGATAGTAGGAAATTGACTGTTTTGCTCTTTTAAGCCCAGAATTGTCCGGTTCGCCCATCTTTGCCTCTTCCTACAAAACAAAGTAAAAACACAATAAAACAATACAAAACCACAACATACAATAATAATAACCAACACACATAAAAAGGAACATAAACTACCCAAGAACGCACAATTTCATCAAGCCAAAAGTACCTAATTCGTAGATATAAAACCCACTTATCAATTGAGGGTTTTATGAGGGGTTGATGAGGTACATAGTCAACATTTTACAGTGTTTTCCAAGTGGTTGTACTTAGATTTGGACACATGGCATCAAAGTTGTCATCTTCAAGCTTTTGCCTTTACCTGATCTGCATTATGATTCTCGTAAGTCATGAGTCATGGTGTACCTGTGGGATACCTTATTATATTTGTGCGTAATGTGTTTCTGCTGCAGCTTCTATAACAGTTCTATTTAAGCATGTTGGAAGTGCTGAGGAGCCTGGCAGTGATGAAAGCATTCGTGAGAAGGTTTTATGCTTTATCAGAGATAAGGTGAGATGATTTCAAATATTTTATTCGCGTGCACAAACACACGTGCATATTTTGCTATAAGTTGAAGTATAACCGATGATATTTTAAAGGTATTTCCGCTTAAGGCGGAATTGCTGAAGCCACAGGAGGAAATGGAGAGGCACATAACTGATTTGGTGAAAAAGGTATGCCATATATACCTTTATTTTTCGTACCTCTGCTTGTTGTTATACATGCTCTTGTGCAAGTCTTTTTCTTCGGTTTTTCAGTGCCTATATTTTCAGACATGAGTATTGTTGAATATTTTTGACAATTTGTTTGCTTGCGATTGTAGAGTTTGCAAGATGTAACAGGGGCAGAGTTTAAGATGTTCATGGACTTCTTGAGAAGCATGAGCTTATTTGGACAGAGTGCTCCAGTGGAGCGTATCCAAGAGCTTGTTGAAATTATTGAAGGACAGGCCGACCTAGATGCACAATTTGATGTAAGTGCTTCCTTTCTTATTCTGTATATGTCACTCTTGTGGTATTTCATTTTAATAATTTGGTCACTACAGCCACAGTGGTAGAAGTTGATATCATGACGTCACTATATGATTAGTTCTGATATTTTTGAAGTTTTTATTTTGGGGTTCAGGTTGAGGGATTTGTAGTGGAGGTGACTGGGCATGTCAAATAGAACTATGTCAAATAGCTTTAGATCTGATTGTGAGTTATCTGAAGGCCTCATAATGTAGCATACTGAAGTAAAAGTAGGAGGAAAGAAGAAAACTCTAGGTATCACACCTAGATACCATAGGCATCAAACTTAGGGTTTTGAATTGCATCACACAATCCCTAGTATAGTTCTAAAAGTTCTCAAGTTTCAATAGCATATAGGCAGTCCTAGTTCTTTTAGTTTTCTTTTAAGAAAATAATGCCTAAACTTTATTAGTACTTCAGACACATTTTAGGAAATTATTCACTGAACACAAAGTTTAACTAGAAACTTATTACGTGCATACGACAAGATCTAATAACCCATGGACTAATAAAGTAACAACCATGACTCAAGTACAACTGATATCCAGTAAATGTTGAACATACCCTCATCTGCATAAACATAATAAACAGTATTTTAGCCTGACCAACAAATGTACAAACATTTAAATAGACTCTTTGAAACATAGAAGGTGACCTGGGAATGTCCCAAATGTCCATCTTGAAGTTGAGCCAATTTCCTAAGTTCCTATATGATTTAAATTTCCTTACTCTTATAACTGCCAAATGGTTTAAACATGTTACAGCCTTACAGGTAACTGTTAATCTAATGGTTTTCAAAGAGATAAATGAGGAACTATTAATATAAGGACAACTCTTGACTTAACTCAGGACTTAGCAGATTGTATTGGAAAAGTACCCTTCGTTTTGTTTAGAGTGTCATGGTTGACATGGCACAGAGTTTGAGGATAAACCTGCTTATTCCTTTTATAGTCCTGTACAAATTTCTATGGATTTCTAATATATTGTGGGGAGCACATATATTTTCCAAAGGACAATTTGGTCCATTTGTAGTGATGTTGCATTGGTTATAAAAAGTAACAATCATATTGGATCATCCAGAAAGAATTGTATGAAAATAAATGCAGGATGGAGGCAGTATTTCTTTAGTGGGAATATATTTGATTAGTTTGAATGTAAATCTTTAGAATCTGTGGTGTGCTAACCATTTGTTGTAGTTAGACCATAAAAAATTGTTTTCTCTGGTAATTGTATTTGTACTTTTCAACCTTGCAATATAACTCCCCTTCCTGTTATAGGTTTCAGATGGTGATCACATTGACAGATTAATATCCTGCCTGTATATGGCCCTTCCTCTTTTTAAGGTATTAAATTTATTTGTGATTGATATTGTCTTGGTGTATTGTGTTGTGTTTGTGTGATTCATGTATTTAACCAAGTTCTATTTTTACTAGAGGGGTGCATCAAGCAGCAAGTTCATCAACTATTTGATCAAACACATCATACCTGTTTTTGACAAGGTAATGCTTATTTCACACTGTAACCAATCTGATCCATTTTAATTTTCCGACTATATTTGTAGCTCCATAGTAATTATATTTAAATACAGTTTACTGAACATGTCAGATTTTCTAATTTAATTTAATGAATATATAGTTTATCCGTTGCTTGGTTCAGAGTTTTCTCAATAACATTTGTCACATTTGGAATTTCATCAAATAATGTCTCAGGTCCAAGATCAGTTATTATCACCTTTATACTTTTTCTTTTTATCAAATGTATAATATGTTCCTGTAGTTTGGTAAGTTAATTTAATATGCTTCTTGTTGAATAGTTGAACTGCACATTATTTGGTTGATCAAGTGGTTTTTGTTGAGGTTCGGGTGGGTTATTCTGGTTAATGTCTTTTTGAGACCTCATTAGATCCCGTATCTCTCTTTCCTGTTTTAATTACTAAGCTTGAATTATCTAATATGATTTGTATGTTTACTCCTTTCAGTTCCCTGAAGAAAGAAAAGGGGACTTGCTCAAAAACCTTGCAGAATGTTCGCATCATGTAGCGCCACAGGAATGCCGTCAGCTTCTTCCATCTGTTGTTCAACTTCTAAAGGTATCTCGTACATAAAAGGATGTTTGATTATTTAATACGGAATACTGTAAGTACATCATTGAACAAGTTGTGTCTCAACTAATTGAGTAACTATTTGCGTAGCACACAGTTAACCACAATGCTATTGGTGCCAATAGTTTATGTGCATTCCTCAATATTCATATTTTCTATGTCATGTATAGAACCTTTACCTATTAGCTAAACCGCTTCTAACTTCATGCTTTGGAAACCTTTTGTTGATTTTTTCCCCTACAAGTTTGAATACTTGTGTATGGCTCTTTGTTTACATTTTCTAGTCTTGCATTTCTCGTCAGAAAACAATGGTTCGGAAAAAGCTTGAGGAGATGAATTTTACTTTTATTGAGTGCTTGCTGTACGCCTTTCACCATCTAGCTCACAAGGTAAGGAAATTATTGTTTTTTATTTGGCCAAATGGCTTTGTGTGAATCATACCTTATATATGTCTCCGTCTTTGATTTTTGTAGGCTCCTAATGCCACAAATAGTCTCTGTGGCTACAAGATTGTCACTGGCCAACCGTCGGACAGGCTTGGGGAAGATTTCTCAGAGTTATATAAAGACTTTAATGAAAGGTTCATAAAATTAACTTTGCATGTCTATAAACAAAACCCCTAGTTCTTTATTAGCCAAGATGAAGGAAAATCTTATGCTGGAACTTGGCTCTTTTAGTTGTCAAGGCATATAAAACAGTTTAGGTTTCATTCCGAGTAAAGTTTAATAAATCATTATTTTTTTGAAAATTATGCACTTTCAAATTCTATTGGAGTCCCCCACCCCCATTTCTTCCTTTCACCTGGCTGTAAGTTGACCTAGTCAAATTTCAAATCTTGGGTTTGGAGGTATCTAAAGTGTTGGTTTAGTAGTGCAATTGAGGACCAGAATCCCAGTCCTCATCCACATATCTTGTTTAATATTGGTTTTCGAGTAAGAGACACTTTCGAGGGATTTGATGATTAGGTACGTGGCTACAACTTGTAGCCTACAGGCTACAAGTGCTATGATGGAAATGAAGAAGTCGTGCCTATTTGTGAATATAAAAAAACTTTACAGAAGGAATTATAGTATACTATAAATAATTTTAGTAATACAAGCAACAATCAGCAATGACAATAATGGTAATAGTTATAATTGTAAATTTCATGTTGATGAGCAAGAAGAATCCAAATACCGAGCATTTCCGATTGTTCACATTCAAAACATCTGAAGATATTGACATTATTGCATGTCTTTTGCTTCCTTAAGTATTAAATAGGCAGCTTATGGTTGCTGATGATTCAGGTTGAGCACCATTGAGGATTTAACTAGAGCTATGATGAAGAAACTAACCCAAGGAATGGCAGAGCACAACAAGGCGATGGCAGCTGCTAAAACAGATGAAGAAAAAAACGTTGTTGTGGGTTTTCCCTGCACTTACCCTTTTCATTTTAAGCTGATATGAACTCTTGTTTAGTGACATCTTTTGCAATTTCCTGATTATAATGGGTCTACAATCTGCAGAAGACACAGAAACAGAAAGCTACCACTGGTCTTCGTAGCTGCAACAACATACTGGCAATGACTCAGGTCAATGCTTTTTTCCAATGCTTTCTATCCATGTTTGTGCGTGCTTTTCTTGTTTGTCTATAACATTCTTTATAATTCAGCCATTGCATTCAAAATTACCCGTGTTCATTGGGGATCAAAAAATTAACTTGTCATGGAAAGAAGCTCCTAAACCTTCGGTTCCAACTACTGCTGCTGTTACTGGGTATGAGATACATCAACCTCCTAGTTTATAAGTTGTTATTATCATTATTATCATAATTGTTAATAATACGGTCCTTGTGAATGCAGTCAGAAACGTGCTGCAGCTTCCACTGCTGGTAATGGTTCGAGCACTAATGCAAACAAAAAGGGTCGTGGAGCAGGACTGGTACAAAACCAACTTGTACACAGAGCACTAGAAGGTTTAAATGATGGTGGGAGAACTGGTAGTGTGGGAAGAGGCAGGGGATGGCGGGGACGTGGAAGAGGGAGAGGCTACCGTTACTAGCGTGCTTCACTTCTAACCGAGCTTTGTACAATTGAGTCAGATTAGTTAATGTATTTGTTGTACTCTATATTGGCTTATCTTTTAGGGCACTAACAATTAAACATGAAGCTGTAGTGATACTAGTTTTAGGCCAACAGAATCATTTTTAGATTTTTATCAGACTTAATTGACTTGACCAGAATTTAGCTACACCTCTGCTTAGACTCCAATGCTAATGATGGATAGATTTGGTGCCATAATGCCTGTTGACCAGACACAAGGATATGCTTGGTAGCTAATTATACTTTTCGGCAAAATTTCACCATCTTAGTTGATTGAAAAGTTGGCATGATTTTTTAGAAGGATGTATGCTTGGTGTGGATTGTGATAATATGAAAAATTGGTCGACAAAAAAATTAATCTTTATTTTACTGAAATTTGAAATGCCAAATTTCAGAAAACAGTACTCCCTCTGTTCCTTTTTAGTTTTTTCAGAGTGAATTTTTTTATTTTATTTCTCATTTGTAGATTTTAAGAAAGTATAAATGATTTTGTTTACCATATTATCTCTACAATAATTTTTTATTTTTTTTATATTTCATCTTTTTCAATAAATTTTGGATGGTCATATTCTAATTTTATACTCGTTTTAATCAATCAGACAAATCATTAATTGTATTTTTTAATTTTTATGTTTTTTTTCGTCAATTAGAAAGGAACAGAGGGAGTATGCTTAAAGTTTAAACAAACATTTCAATCTTTTTATTTGAACTGCATTCAGTTTTAGTAGGGCTAGTTTGGGGGTTTCGTGGAGAGATTTTTTTTTTTTGGGGGGGTGGGGGTGTTGGGTGCTATAAAATGTATGGGGATTATTAAAGGTACCCAAAAAAAACAAAAAATCTTGTTCTTTTATTCATCATCTTTTCTGGTACTTAGGGTGGAAATGCTGATAACTAGATTAATTTTAATCAGAGGAGGCTCTGAATTGGTTGACAGACAGAAAGAAAGTGGATGCAAAACATTTCATCGTAGTAAAAATGAAATTTATGTACTTTTGTCCAGATTCTTTGTACGGTGTGTCGGTGTTATTAATTTAATTTAACCCCTCCCCTCAAATTAGTAAAATTAAGTAGCACTCCCTGTTTGCTGCATCTGTCAAAGTTTGTCATGTACTCACTCTTGTCAAAAACTAAAATTAATTTTGCAGAACCTCTTTTGTCTAAATCACAAATTTTACTTTGGTCATCTTTCTACTATTTTTTTCGGGAATTGGTATTTTCATTGCTCACTTGTGGATAGATTATACTTACCATTCACGTCAAAAAGAGATTGTGAAATTATTATTTTTGTTTGTGAAATTATTATTTTTTTATTTATAAAAAACAGTGACATTTAAAATAAAAGAAGTCTTATTTTGGAACATAAATAGAACTTGCTTTTATATATTTCATGATCACTTGATTCACTGAAATGACTAACTTCTATTGATATAAAAATCGAGAGTCGACGAGTCTAGAAAACAGCAACGTGCTATGAAGATTGTATTGAACCCCTTTACACATTACAGACACAGCTCACTCCAATAGAATGGCCTAATTAATGTGATTATAGGCTTTTGAGGACCACCCTCATTTCTCCTACTGACTTCTGCCTCCTCCTCTATTTCTCACACATGCATGTCTTCTGACTTCTGTAATGCCCTGTTCAACTTCACCTTTTTGTTTATCCACACGCAACTGATATTTCATTATTGCCTTTTTCTTTTTCTTTTTAACTAAAATAACTGATAATTAGAACTTTAACAGACCCATAATTTAGTCCAATTTAAGTCATGATTAATACTCCCCTAGTCGGACCGACTTCTTTTAATAATAGACTAAAAGATGATGAATTATTATAAATTCACCCTTTATGAAAAGTTCTTAAGACCAACTTTTATTTTATTCTATCTTCTTAATTTTACCGGTTGAAAATGGTAACGTGGTTAGTGAGAGACATTCAGAAGTTAACCCAACCCTCTATTTGTAAGTTTCATTTTGGGGTAGGGGGAAGGGATGGGAAGGAAAGGAACGCGAATGCAAAGTTTTTCTTTCCAAAAAATTTTTTAGGATGGATTTTCACTTTCCATTGCTTCCTCCCTTGTCCCTTCTTAAACAAAACTCATAAACAGAACCTAAATCTCGTTAGACTCTCACTGATGAGTTTTTATTAGGAGGTCTAGGTCTTTTAAGGAACTCTCTATATATTTTCGACACGTGTAATGAACCATACATAATTAATACAAACTGACCCCCACATGTTATATATTTCTAGAACTTTTAAAAGTCAAATTGACTATTTTTAAAACTAATCTTTTTACTATTTTTGCTAACATATAGGTGAAGATATTATAACCAAAAGAAAGTATATACAATTTATTACTAATTTCAATTTTTATAATTTTAAAAATATATTTATATATGCTTAATTATTAATTTTAAAAATAGTCAATTTGACTTAAAAAAGTCTTAGAAAAACAATTAATTTGGGACGGAGGGAGTATTTATTTTATATCACAACTTATTTAACTTACGAACACACAATATTTAAAGTTTAAATATAATACAACAAAACTGCAAAAACTATAAAAATATAATTAGAAATCTCAGAGTCTTCAAATGGGCCGGCCTAGTTGGGAGAGTATGAGTATGACCCTCCTCATGACGAGAGAGAAAAGAAAATAATTGAGAGCATCCAAAAGTGGATGGAAACTGTATGTGTTCCCCATTGGCCATTGCTATTCTTTATTGTATTAATGGCTTTGCACATTTACTTACATAATAGATTGATGGAGATAACCGCGTATTCTTCTGGGGTTTTCATTATTAATAAATAAATAAATAAAAATAGTAGTGGAAAAACAGGTAGGGACTTGTTTGCTCCTCCAATCACGTGCAATAATTGCTCCTCTCTCCCTTTGTTTTCAGATAACAGTAGTCCTATACCCCTCCTTTCTTTGTACGGTATATATTTAGAATTTTTTGGGATCCTAAAATTTTAAATTTTAAAAATAAATTTAAAAAACATATTCCCAATCAAGATAGACAGTAAGATATTTGTTGCTAGGTGTTAACTTCCTACTGACTCGTACACTTGCAATCGGAATATTGCACATGCAAGCGGAAAAAAAATAAAAATTTAAGCACTTGGGGAATATCTTGATTAAGATTGCAAATCAATAATCAAATGTTAATGAGTTTAGTTTTGGGTTTGATTTCGAGCGCGAATGACAAAATTATTGATTTTGAGGTTTTTCTTCAAGACTTCTGTTATTTACAGTGCGTCATTGAATTCAATAGGAAATTATTATTTTCATATTAATTTTTGTAATATTTTCATAAAACGTTACTTGTATGAAAGCGGGGTCACATTTTTATTAAATTTTCTTATATGCATGCTCGTTCGATATCGTGTGCTAATCAACTAAATATGTGGTGTCAAAAAGGTCTTTGTCTAGTGGTTAAAATTGAGGTACTGTGACCTTTAAATCTCAAATTTAATTCTCATTTAGGTGAATTTATTTATTCATTTATATATTTATGTAAAGTGTGTTTCTTCACTTTAAAAAAAAAAAAACCTAAGCATGCGGTAACAATCACATAATTCAAAGTATATTTGCATTCAAAACAACTTTAAATGGATTAACACATTAAAAGTAAGGGAACATATAAACTAAAATTTCTCCAAGGCCAGTCGGTGCTAAAGGTAGATGTTGTAGCGTGATAAGATAACATTTGATCACGGTTATGGATTATTTAAATTTTTCTATGGAGTTGGCTAATAAAAGGAAAAGAAATGGTAATATCATCAACAATGTGGATGGGGTAGGGTGTTTTTCAATGTCCATATGATCAATGATGAATCACAAAATAATATTCTAATATAGACAACGTTATACTGACCCAACTTATATACTCTCACAGCCGTACAAAAGATGACTTGCGTGTAAGATAATTTTGTCCTACAAAAAAAGACTCAAAAAAAAAAAATATATATATATATATATATATATATTGAAATATTAAATAAAGACTAGGCTCACTAATATTTGAAGAACAAATACATAAATTCCCTAATGACTATAGGTGTAGAGTTCACCATTGGTTGACCTCACAGCTCTACTTAAATTTTTTTAACTTGTGTGAAAAAAAGTACTGAAGCATTTTTTTGGAATAGAAGAAATAATTATATATATATATATATATATGTAGATATATATATATATAGAGAGAGAGAGAGAGAAATTAAGTTTTTTGTGTGCGACAGATGAAGGTACATAACATGCATTTGAAACTTTTTTCGCTAATCATTATTAGTGTCTCTCCTAAGTACTTTCATTCATTAAACAAAACAAACATGGATGCATGCTAACAACATGATCAGATGAGATGAGATCAGATGATGATGGATTGGAAACCACAAAGAAACTTGTGAGTTAAGAGAGAGAGAGAGAGAGAGAGAGAGAGAGAGAGAGAGAGAGAGAGAAGCAAAAGGGACATGATATGCCCTCCATGTGAGTCTGATTTGGGGACAAAGCAAACAAAGGTGGGGGCTTACAAGCACTTCACATGGGTAGAGGCTTAGAGGAACGATTGGACATGCATGATATGATTCTACCACCTATATATATAATTATATAGCTCCTCCCTTCCCTTTCCTCACAGCTCATCATCATATATAAACAATTAATTAATACCTCTAATTCCACGTCTCTTCAATATATGATATATCCCCCCGTTAAATATTCTCCCGCCTCTCCACGATACGCTTGCGTGATATGGTTGTTGCTCAGATTATTCTAATAATAATTATGGGTGAAATATCAATGACATCTTGATCTCTCGCTTATATTAAAACGGTAATCTTGATACAATCAACGGTTAATATATGGTATAAAACGTCACAAACACCTATGGATTAATGCCTAATAAGTCGGATTGATCACCACAGACACACCGAGAAGATCAAGAGTTCTTGAAAAGAACAAAAATAGAATACTCTCAAGTAATCTAAAAAGAAGAAGTATTATTAAATCAATCATACATAAAACCCTTGGTCTTGAAGCCTATTTATACTAGTACAATGACTTAATTATGGTAATAAAAACATTAAAAGTGTTGCCTTAATTTTAATTACCCTAGTAGAATTGCAATCAAAATAAATCACAACCTTTCCTAGAATCATGAATCATGCTAAATTACCTAAAAGAAAAGGAAACAAAAAGTTTACTATTTTAGGAAATAAAATCTTCTCTAATTCTTGAATTGAGCTTATATCGAACTGATTTAAACTTGTGTGTCATGCTTCTTAGCCTCCTTTTTGGGTCTCCTTAAGTTAGCTTTAGCTCAAACATCTTGGATCAATCCATTGAGACTTTGCTTGAACATTTTAGTTTTACTCGTTGTAATTGGTCAAACAGACACTT